>JAPFBE010000002.1:76089404-77459404 GCA_034336665.1 Luscinia megarhynchos
TTCCTAAAAGAAAAGCCAGTATGAGTTCTTTTCCTAATATTATATATTTTAGCATTTAACTGGGGCTTGCAGAAGTTTATGTCATCTTGGTGGTGAGCAGAGACACTGAGAGAAAGATTCCTGCCAGTAGCTCAAGACCAGCGAGTCTGTAAGGTCAGTGAATGTTTCATTCTCCAGAAGTGTTAGACTTTCCAAGGTATAGGTGGTGCTTTCTTCAGCACCATTTCCTTTAGATAGTAAAGGAAGAATTATTAAGGGGTACTCCTCTGTACTGGCAAAGTAAAATGGTTGCCAGGGTTATAGGTCAGGCTGCCTTCAGATGCATTTGCAGAAAGACCTTCCAGCTGTGGAGGAGGGTGGCAGAAGGAGAGCAGGCAGTGTGGGAAGGATGGGGAGCAGGGTGGGAGCAGGAACAAGCTGCACTCTCTGCTGGACTGCAGGGCACGGGGAGAGGGGAGGAAGGAGCTGCTGTCCTTAGCACACTCTGGAGCCTCACTGCATGGTCGAGATGTTTACACAACGTGTGCTTCCATCCCTGGAAACGAGAGGCTGCTGTAAACAGCAGTGTGCCTTGAAGCCAAGGAGCACCTGGGGACTCATTCACAGCACTGCAACAGCTTCATTTCACTCACTGCCACTATGAGAGGGCCCTCTTGTATTTCAGAGAAATGAATCAGGGCCAGTCTGGACTGAGGTTCCTAGAAACTCTGTTTCTCTGGGTGTTACTTTTGGGAAGGGCTAGGAAAATACTTTAATATCCACTGTAGGTGTTGACAGTGTCAACAGGGTCAGAAGCAAAATATTTATTCTTCCTGTATAGGCCTTTGAACAGTTTCTAAACTCTTTTGAATGATCTCTATTTATTTCCATGATAGGTTAGAGATTTAATTCAGCACAGAAAAAACAGTGGATAAAGGAATATACATGTTCTCTCCTCCAAAGCTCCTGTTAAATAACGTACACAGTTCTCTCAAAGCACTCTTAAATCCAGGTCTGAACAAATCTCAAAACACTACCTTCCAGGGAATAATCAATTTTCTTATCTACATATATTTATTATGCAATATCTTTTCTTATTTTTTTTTCCTTTTTTTTTTAATGATAGGCAGTAATTGAGGTACTTGCCAGAAGAAAAAAAAAGAAAATAAATGCAAGCTAGAGCTTTCTTCAGTATTTATACTTAGCACATTTAAAAGTAGTTGTTTTGTTTTAACACTAAGCTTTGCTAATTTTCTCAGGGTTTTTTTTTCCTTCATACTCCAAGAAATGATGAAGTAGTTACTGTTAATTTAAATGAATTTTCCAACACTTTTAATCTGAAATTGTATGATATTTTTACACAACTCTGCCCATAGCCAGTATTAAGTAGCAATTTTCCATCTGGGTATAATGACATGTCATCCAGATGGTGCTGGTGTTTACTCTAAGGCTCTCTACACATCTGTCTTACAGAGAAATTAAAGTATTCTTTCTGCTCTGAAAAGAAATTATTTCTGGATTTTCTGCTCTATGAAAACATTATTTTCAGTTTAGCAGTAGTCAAGCCCTCTATTTCTTCTTTAGGAAATGTTATGACATATATCTTTGGGGACAATAAAACCTGATTGCAAGGATAAAACCTTGAACTCTAAGCTTGCCTGTGTTGGACTGGTCTGCAAAGAGAATGTGCTTGGAAAGTGTTGTTTCAGATAATGTGTTTGTTCCTGTGTCACCAATTTACCCACAGGCAAATACATAACTGTCAAATCCATCCTTTTTGGTTCTGATCTCCTGGGACACCCAAGGCATTGTACTGTGGAAGTGAATGGTGCCTACAGCAGTGGATACCAAGGGCTGCTCCCCCATTTTGCACAGTGAGTCCATGCTGGCTTTGTGGCCATCTTGACAATGCTCCAGACCTGAATTTTCTTCTGTAGATGATGGTTCCTGACTATGAAAGGGCCAGAAAGAAAGGGGTTTGGCTGTTTGGAAGTTTCACCATGGCAATGAGCCATGCATGAAGTGCAGATGGGACTGGATTCAACAGGAGGTTCTGGTATGAGCACAGCAAGCTTAATTTTCTGTGAATCAGAAAAACTGGGAGGTGAGGTGCTCAAAAAAGCATAAATTTCATTGAATGCAAGCATTGAGAAAGAGAGAAAACAGTTTGGCCTCACTGTGGAAAGGGCTGTGGGCCTTCAAATAAAAACACTTTCACTTCTAAAATGCTTTGCCATGAAAACCTATAACAATACATATATGGATCTCCATTAGTTGTACTTTGCTACTTACTTCAGGAGATAATGAGCATGGATAATGAGCATGTTTCTTGTCTAATAACATCTGTACCCTGTTAGTTGGATGGCAATGTTTTACCTTTTGCAAAGGAGTCTTTACAGTTACAACAGGTCTTAGCCCAACACCATGAGAACCAGACCACACCTCTGAAATGTCTGAACATCTCTTGTTATGCCTATTGAACTGGAAGGTTTCAGAAAAATTACCAGTGAAACTGCTAAACTGAGATGTCTTGAATAAAAGTCTGGACTTCTTCTGCTGGCTTAGTTACCCCCATCTTGTGTGAGTCTGTTACAAGACATCTCCTCCTCCTCCTCCTTGTTCCCACTGTGAGATATCCAGGCTCTGCTTCCTACTGGATGCTTCTGTTGCAGCTAACATAGCAGGGTCCACTAAGCACAACTGCAACACAACCATTAAGTAATAATACATCCAGCCCCTCACTATGCCCCTACAGGATTGTTTGCTAAGCAGCATTTTATAGTGTTAGTGTTATTCCCTTAATCATTATTTAGCAAAGTTGCACATACATAAGTCTCTTTTTATTCCCTAATAAATTAATCTCTCTAGCCCCTTCATCTCTTTTATTGTTTTTCTGTAAAAGAAAAAAAGCTGGAGAGGGCCTTATAGTAAAGTAGCCTTTTATTTTTCATAATTTTTAACAGCAGTAAAAATTTTATGTTATTCATAAACAATATGTGATACCAATGGTCAAACAGGTTTTGCTAGGTGCATTTCTAACTGTGCCTTACACTTTGCTGTCACTTTCCAAGTCCTAGAATAAATGTTTTCAGTCTTCTGAAAGTTTTGTGTGTACCTCCCCTGGCTCTCTACTGCTGTGAAAACCTTGGCCAGCACTAGCTTTGGATACCATGACCCTTGAATGCATAGCATATGAATCTGCACGTCTGAACATGAAAATTGTTTGAGAGAAATAAGCTTTACATGAACTCCATGTTCATACAAACATATGAAGGGGGGTTGCCAACATTTGGGCCAGGCAGTAAGAAGCATACATGGAAATACATGAAATACCACAAGTTTGAATATGCAGAAGTAGACCTTGCTTGTTAAAAGTGTGACCATTCTATCTTTTTCCTTAAGGAAGAAATGAGAATGCCAGACACAATTTTATACACTACTTTAGAAGATTAACTAGATGAATTTGGGACTTGACATGTACATCATTCCTCTCACATAGCACTCATGTTTCATTAACTATACAATAGTTAATGGTATTAGATATTACATAAATATATAAACCATTAATTACATTATAGAAACTATTATTAGTATAAAGATAATGCTGATAAAAAGGTGGACTGCAAAATCTTGCACAGCAACCAAAGCTCTATCTATATATTCTCAATCTTACATGACTTTTCTGCAGAGAACTTGCCATATAACTGTTAGTCTCTTGAGATTCAAGGCTAATGAACAGAGAACAGCTAAATTATACCTGAGAATTTTTCAGTAATTAAAATGTTTCTTTTGCAGTGGCAAGTTACAGTCCTTTAGATACAGGGAAATTTTGAAGAAGGTATCCATATCCTGAGAATGGTAGTTATTTACTCACATGAGTGTGGAAACTAGTGTTCCTATCTGAGTTAATGCCTGGTGATGGAAAGCTCTGTAAACAGTTGGTGAAGGAGAAAGTAAATTATTTTCAAGTTAATTGCTGGAAAGGTGGCGGAAAAAAAGATCATTTTGCTGTGAAAAGGATCATGCTAAAGCTGTCAAGGGAGCAAACAGACTGCTATTGCATAAAATACAGCAAGCAAAGGCAGTGATATCGAGATTACTAAACAGCACAGAAGAGATAAAAGTACTCCAGACAGTTTGTATAAAGTGTTAATTGCCTGAGTCCCTTTGAGACCATAGAAATACCCTCTGCTGCAGGGCCGAGTTCTTACATAAAGTAATTAAAAACAAGTTTTGGCCAAATTCTTTTATGTAAATACTACAGATCTTGAAAACGTTTGTCTAAATACTCAAGATTTCTGATTTGATTTTATTATTGTGCTAGATCACGCTTTGAAGGCATGAATGCAGTCTTCAAGGGCTTCATATTATTTTCTTGTTGCATATAAGTCCTCTTCAGGATCAGAGCCAAAGTATTTAGTATTTTGCAGTACATAGATCTCATAAAATAGTGTTAGTGTGTATTAGAAAGTAGGTAAATGGTTTTCAGATACAGACATAATGCCTGTAAATACAAAAGCCTGTAAATATGAGAGAGGAGACTATAATTTTCCAAAAATTATAGTTATATTTGACCTCTAAGTCAAATGTAATTACAAACTTTTTATTATTTCCTTAAACACAGAAAACATGTCTCCACACAGTATGAATTATTGGGTTCTTATAGGAAGTTATTGCAAAAAGACTCTGAGGCAAGACTCAATAGATGAATTTTTCTATTGTATGACAAATATGCTAAAACAGTATTTTACAAATTCTGGGCTACATAATTGAAGTGTTAGGTATAATCTTCCTTATGTAATCACTAAGTGGGATCATCATGAAGTATTAATGCATTAGTCAATAAAATAAGTGTAGATAAGGTCAAACACCTTAGGTGTTATCTCTTCAACTATAATTGCTGCTACAACATGAGTTTATTAACAGCATGATACATCCTGCCTTTTACCAGTGAAAAAACTTTTTCAAGTAACAGGCTGTTTGAAAATAACTGTAAAATAAAGCAAAAGTGTAAGTAGAACCTAACTCTGACAGATGTGGTCATAGGGCTGCAGCCAGAGTCTCTTCCTGGGGGCAGATTCTCCCATTCTGCTACTTTTACTAAAATTGCACGTCACAAAAAGACCAGAAACTGATAAACTCTAGGCAACTTAGGATCCTTCATAATTTATTGGCTCCTTAGTAGGTCACTGTACTGCTTTCCTGAGGCCACCACTCAGCAATGGCTACTCAAAGAGGAGAACCTGGCTAGCTCACCCTGGGTAGCAGCAGCAACTAAACGACCTTGCTGTGATGCTATTTGTCATGTTTGTCATGTGGTTTCTCATCCTCTCTTTGGTTAACTTGATCTTAGGCTAGGGCCTAACCTTAAAACAATTTACAAGATTGTAAGTGCAATGTCAGAGCAAATGCAAAGCACAGAACTACCTGCAGTTCTCTTGCAGTCAGTTGCAAGTGCTTCAAGATGCCAGCCACGAAAAAATTAGACTGGTTATGAGATGTGTGACATTGAATAAATTGACTGTGAAAGTTTATAGATATTTGTGCTCAAAGAATTTATTTAGACTTACATCAACAGTGGGGTTTTTAATATTGAGGGTGGTTAAATGTTTATCAGTTAGGATTCATTTAAGGGGAAAAAATGAAGTCATAGAGGGACTAGAAACTGGCAGTGAATAATGAGAGTTGCTGATTCAAAATGTTCTGTATGCTTTTTCTGCCTATTGACATTCCCTAACAAAAGTAGAATATGCTAAAAACTATCCACTGATTTCTCATTCTTATATCACTTTAAATATATTAGGATTTAATGAATGGTAATCAGTAAGCAATACATTGAAATGTAATTTTCAGTACAATATTATTTGCAATTTTACATTCAAAGTTATACACAATATTTTGTACCGATCATTTAAGGGGATTCACCTCAGAAAATCCATATATTGATTTGAAGTTTAATTTACTTCAAGAATAGGCTTGATAAAGGTTTGATCTTGCAAGGAGCAACATTGAAATCCACCCAGGGACAGTGGTCTGTGAACGCTGAATTCGCTAAACTTCCTAAGAAACCAGGAATAGGATTTTCTCTTTTTTATATGCCATCTACTAGGTGTCAAAGTTAGCAATGTTGTACAGTAAAAAAACATCATTATCAGCTGCAGTGTCTTGGCAATCTTGAATTCTAGCTGGCTGTTAGAAAAACAAAACAAAACAAAAAAACAGGTGAAAATAAGTTTTCATAGAACTAAAAATATCCTGAAAAATAGTTAAAAATATTATTTCATTTATAAGATTTAATTTTGGAATGAGCTGCAGTCTGAAGACAAAAGTTAAGTTTCAGTTTTTAATCTATATGACCTAATTAGTCAGGAAGTTTCCACTAAGCTCATCAATTGGAAAGCTTCATTGCCTATTTTAGAAGAATGAATGTATCTTGATTGCATTGTGTTTCTTAAATATTTCATTAGTGCTGAGTCGGGAACATTTGTGTTCAGCAGAAATTAGGATCTAAATTCTTATCTTCTCCAGGAGATGAATAAATGGAGAAGACTAGCTTACCTAAGCAATCAGGATGATTAGTTTAGAGAATGATCTCCTTTGGAGGAGAGAGAAAGATTGGCCTGACTCTCACAAGCATGGACCAACATCCTTCAGTGCCACAGGTGACAAAAACTCTCTGACATCCCTGAAGATCCTGATGAAAATGGATGAAACCATGGTTGAATGGCTAATCAATTTTCTCTCATGCCATTCTGTGTATTATAATGGGAATTATTTTCTCCTTAAGGCTCAATTCTATTTTGTCATCTCTTCAATAGGCACAACTGACTTCTAATAGGGAGAGCAAAGCTTCTCCTAAAATAAAGAAATTTCCTCCTGCAATTTGAGACTATCCCCTCAAGATGAAAAGATTTTTAGAACAGCAACTGATGTGTTAAAAAGATTGTTTAAGCCTAGTCTAACATAGCCCTGCAGAACTTCAGACACTCTTAGAAACACACAGCTTTCACCTTTCATAAATAATTCAATATTGCCAGGCAAGACTTTTGGGCATGGAAGTTTAACAAGATGTGAAACTGTTTGTATATTTTAAAATTTCTAGTACAGCCCTAAGTGTGAGTTTGGCCCAAGTCAAAACACTGTCTGAAATAACATTTAAATTGGAATAATGAATTTGTATAGACCAGAATCCATTTCTCACAGGTAATTTCATGCAGTTTCTTTTGAATGATAAAAGCATTTAGTATTATGTAATAATTAACTATGGACTGTGTTCTACCAGCTGGCTTCAGTGCCAGAGATCTGTCACAAGCCCTTCACTAACCTTGTTCCACAAAGAGATCCCATTTGTCTATAGCTACTTGCCCTCTTCCTCTACTCCTGTGACTCTTCTTTTTCCTCAAAATTTGTTTCAATAAATATTTTCCTGTTCATCATTGAGATAGTTTAGGAATTCCAAGAAAATCTTCTTATAATTAGAAAGAAAAGTCACAGGAAAATAAAAGAGCTCATCAAGAGTCTTAAACAAGAAATACAGCTTGACAGTCAAGCTGGTGAAAGATGTTGAGACTGAGTCATATGAAGAGCAGCTGAGAGAGCTGGGGTTGGAGAGAGCCTGGACAAAAGGAGGTCCAGGGGGGACCTTGCTGCTCTCTAAAAATACCTGAAAGGAGGCCATAGCCAAGTGGGGATTGGTCTCCTTCCTCTGGCAACCAGCCATAGGGCAAGAGACATGGCCCCAACTCACACCAGGGGAGGTTCAGGATGCACATCAGGAAGAATTTCTTCCCTGAAGAGGTTGTCAAGGATTGGAATGGGCTGCTCAGGGAGGTGGTGGAGTCACTGTCCCTGAAGGTTTTCAATAAATGAGTGGGCGTGGCACTTAATGCTGTGGTTTATTCTGTTTGGTGCTGATTGGCCAAAGGTCGTACTCAATGATCAAGGCAGTTTTTTTCAACCTTAATATTACTATTCTATGATTCTATTCTATGATTCCTTGTGCTGCTGATTGCTGAGAGTTTGGAAGATTTACAAAAGAAAAATTGCTTTATCATTATCTTCTTCTTTTACTTTTTCTGAATTATGTGCAATGGTTAGAGGAACCTAACTGTGCCTGCACTGCTGCTCTACTGTTCTTATAAGAACCAAAAAGAAAATGCTTGTAGGAGAGATATTGTTTTTTATCATTGACAGGCATAGGAATCTTTATTACGTGCAAGCATGATGAAGGGTAGCAAATCTTGTAATCTACTGTATGAAAATTCATCTTGATGATTAGCATGATTGTTGTGTGATTTTTCCTGCAATAATTATCCATCATTAATGAAAGAGGAAAGCAGGAAACATTCATATCCTCTTGTACAATAGACTAATTTGCAAAATCTGTTAACAGGGAGTTACAGTAACATAACACATCACTCCTAAATATGATGAGATTAAATATTGATGCTCTCCTTTTTTAAAATACTTTTGCAAAACAATTCCAAAAGATATATCAATATCCATACACCTGTTACAATACTCATGCACTGCCGAATTTTTAGGATATAATAAAAATTTCAACTAAATATGTTTTCTTAGTGTCACATATGATTGGTTAGAGAAAATGCAGATAAAGTAGCAAACCCACATATATTCCAGATTATATGGCTGTGACCTAGTATATGTTATAGATGTACAAAACCGGTATGTAAATTTTATATATACTTACAATAACTGTTTTAGAAAAGCATGTGGGGTTGATCTTGTGTTTATTGAGATCTGTAGGATGCTGTATCTGGATATTATTGTAAAGGACTAAAATTTTACTCCTGTGTTTTGTTTTGGGTGATTTTTTGTTGTTATTTTGTTGTTTTGGTTTGTTTTTGAGGAGTTCTTGTTGTTATTTTTGGTGGTTTTTGGTTTGTTTTGGTTTGGTTTTGGGTTTTTTTGGTCATCCACCTATTAAATTCCAGATATTATTCCCATATTAGGGACTGAAATCAAGAAAATGCTTTTTCATAATCTTGAATCATAGTCTTCACTGTTTAGTTTGTCCAACATAACTGTTTCCAAGCCATTCATTATTACATAGTAATATTATGTTTTAAACTATAAGTTTGACACGAATAAAATGTCCTTTCAAAATATCCTAAATATAATTTAAATTTGATTCCTGATGCATTTTAATGAACACGTACACATACTAGCAGATCAACTTTTGAAACAGCATTTTTTTGCAATGGTCCAGTGAGTTTTGTTTGCCTTTTGTTTTCTTCTTACTGGAACAGATGTTCACCCAGGATATAATACACATAAAAAAAGAGTTCATCTTCTACTTGCTATGTAAAGGGCTGCACTCTCTCTTTGAACTATCACAACACAATGAATTGTATATGGAATTAGAAGTTATTTTTTAATCTAAATTAATTATATTTTTAATCTGATTTAAAGTTTTAGCTGATAATGGTATTGTTCATTAAGTAATATTTTTGATTTTGTCTATGTAGACAATATTTGAAAGATTTCATTTGCAAGATAATGTATATGGTGAGACTTTAAAGTAATTTTCTGCCATTTTAATATCTTAGTCATTACATTTTTTCATATTTGTGGCTAGACTGTTTAAAAATAAACTTTCTCAGCATATAGCTAGGACAATAAGTATTTATACTTCTATAATAAATTTCCCCATTATCATAGACTGGTTATGCACAGATAAAGAGCTAGATGTATATCTGAACTAGATAAGGTTATTGCATTTTTCTAATTTAAAAACATACATTACAGAATATATAAAAATATTTCCACAGTAGGTAGATTCATCTTGATGGTAAATCACAGAAAGCTACAGCAGAGTCATTAATTACTGCCAAGAAAAGATAGTTTATTTTAGGAATCTAGCCATCTGTAGTAGTGTCAATCTTCAGCTCAAACCTGGATTTAACAAAAAAGCTTCTCCCATTTCACTCACCAGCTTTGAATGCCTTTTTAACCTCAGAACCCTCACTTCTTCTTGTGAAAGAAGAACACATTTCCATGAGGAGGTTTTTCCAAGAAATGGAATCAACTCAATTAACATTTCTCACTTGTAGATCAATTTCTCTCTTACATCATCCTTTCTCTTCTCTACTGACAATACAGAAAACCACTTCCAGAAGAGAAAACATCTGTCTGAGCAAAGAACTATTGAAAACACAGCCCAGAAATGTATATTACTGTAATATAATTTCATCTTGCTATGGGTACCCCAGAGCTGCAGTCTTTGAATTGGGGTGCCTGCACCCAGAGGTGCAGAGTCCATTGGGAGTAGGGAAGAAAATGGTTTTAGTATAATTAACAAATAAAATATTTATACATTGCATCTTTACCTATTTTTTTTTAAATTTCCAAGGGGTTTGTATATTTTATAAAGGGCATATAAAATCTCAAAGTAGTAAATGTATGTACTTTATAAATAAATACATACACAATATATTGACAGTGTGTGCTCAAAACTCTTTTACTGATAGGGCTGTACAATCAGACAAGTTTGGAGACCATTGCCTTAGAGGGCTTCTGTGTGCTCACAGAACCACCCCAAACCTACAAGCCAGGCACTCAGCAAGCCATAGCTTCCTCTACAGGTTTCTCTCCTCCAACACCAAGAGTAACTGATCGGGTTGCTGATAAACCACTCTGTCTTATTCTACCCCCTTCCTAAGGGGATTGTCCCAAAGTCCTCAGGATATACACCATATTGAAATTTTCACTGTCTTCATCTTAAAAAAATAATTTGGCATTTTTTTCTAGTTTTATGGATGTTCTTTACCATGTCTTCTGTGTTTCTTTACCTATCTTTTCTTCTTCCTTTTCAGCTTGTTCATCTTGACTGTTTCTGTACCCACACAGTTATTTTATACCCTTTACCTTCCTCTTGTCCTGTGTTTCTCCCTATCTCTTTCTTTATTATAGCCCCACATACTTAGTCTATGTGACTGCTTCACCACCGAGCAACTTTCAGTTTTCATCAGTTAGGTAATCACAAACTGGTCACTAACACAGAAAAAGTAAACAAGAAAAGGAGAATATAGCAAATGAAACTTTCCTATTATTGTAACTCGTGTGTTTCCAATCACTTATGCTGTCAGCTCTAAGTTTAAACTATAAACTTTTCAAGGCAGAAATAATTTTTCACTTTCACAAACTGTTATGCCATCTTATTGCACCATATAAATACCAGTGCACATTTTTAAACACAATTAATAATTTTGCATGTCACAACGTTTGTCTGTCCAACTAAAGACTGCTTAAAGGTTTATGAATTTTATGTGGCAGGTACTGTTCACTTCCTAAAATGGTATTTCTTTAGAATGCCATGTGTTGGGATAACTGTGGTAATTAATCTTGTCAGAAAATTTGAGCTAATAACAACATCAGTCGTGCATTTTGCACAAGAAGATCTCACTGGTATCACTGCCAGGAAGAACAAAAGGGAAAGCACAGAATAATGGAATCATGGATTGGTTTGCATTGGAAGGGACCTTAAAGACCACCTAGCTCCCTACTGTGGCCAGGGAATTTTCACTAGACCTGATTACCCAGAGGCTCATCCAGCCTGGTCTTGAGCACCTCCAGGAATGGGGAGCCCACAGCATCTCTGGGCAACCTGTTCCAATACCTCACAACCCTTAAAGGGCTGCTTCCAATCTTAATCTTAACCTGTTTTTTAACAATTTAATTAATTTAACAATTTAATAAAACAATTTTACAATCTTAATGTTAACCTGTTCCATTCCAATCTTAACCTGTTCTCCTTTGGCTAAGGCCATGCCCCTTCTCTTATATTCCCTCGTGAAAAGTCCCTCTCCAGACTTCATGTAAGCCCCCTTTATGTACTGGAAGACTGCTATAACTTCTCATCAGAGCCTTCTCTTCTCCATGCTGAACAGCCCCATCTCTCTGAGTCAGTTTGTGTAGGAGAAATGCTCCAGCTCTTTTATCAGTTTCATGGCCCTCCTCAGGACTTCCTTCAACAGGTCCACGTCTTTCTCTTGATGGGGACACAGGAGTGCAGGAGTGCAGTAGAGCAGGAGAATCACCTCCTTTGTCTTCCTGGTCACGTCTCTTTGGATGCAGCCCAGGATGTGATTGGCTTTCTGGGCTGCAAACATGCATTGCCAATTCATATTGAGCTTTTTATTCACAAACACTCCCAAGTCTTTCTCCCCAGGGCTAGTCTCAATCCATTCTCTTGCCAGACTGTACTTGTGCTTGGGATTGTCCCAACTCAGGTGCAGGATGTTGCACTTGGTCTTGTTGAATATCATGAGGTTCTCACAGGTCCACCTCTCCAACCTGTCAAGGTCATCTCTGGATGCAGCCCTTCCCTCCAGTGTGTTAACAGCATCACACAGCTTGGTCTCATTGATAACATTTTTGAGGGTGCACTTGATCCCACTGTCTGTTTCATGAAAAAAATGTCAAAAAGCACTGATCCCAATACCAGCCCTGAGGAATGCCACCCTTCACTGCATTCCACTTGGACATTGAGCCAATCAGCACAACTCTCTGAGTGTGACTATCTAGACAATATCTTATTCACTGAGTGGTCCATTTATCAAATTTACTTCTCTCCACTTTTTAGACAAATATGTTGTGTTGCACAGTGTCAAGTGTTTTGCACAAACAGGAAAGGAACCACTCTGTGTTAGATGCTGCCTGACCCAGAAGCATGACAAAGGTTCAGCAGCAGAGCTCCAGTAAAAAGGTTGAGCATCTGGTCCCAGCAGGGTCACAGTTAAACAGTTAAACAATAGAAATAAACAGATGATCAGCCACACCCTCTAGCACAGGTGGAAAACACAGCACTTGGGCAAACATGGGCAACACCAGTGACCTCCACCTGTTCCCCTCTCCCATCCATCAGGATAAAAACCACTTAGTGGAAATATTTAAGCATATATGATATGAATCCCTCCAATAACTGGCCTAGACAGTCTGCACTGTAACTGGTGCCTGGATCTCATTTGTCCAGGAGGAGCCAGACAGGAGAGCCAAGGCCTGCAGCCTCATTCCAGCTGCTGACACAGGCTTGCACACACAGGCACACACACGCTCTGTGGATTCAGCAACTGGCCAGCAGCTGGTCTTATCCAGTAACTTTATCCAGTAACTTCCCCTGAGATCCTCTCACTTCCTGCTGCCTCATGCACTGACATGTGCAAACTGCACCCTTGGCTGAACCCAAGAACCCGTGGTCAGCTCAGCACCTGACTTTGTCCTCCAGATCCCCCAGTAATCAGCTGGTAGGTTCAATGGTCTCTCCAGTGCCCAGAGTCCAATTCTGATCATTTCTATATGTGTCCCCCACATTATGTTCCTTACTTACCCACCAGTTCATCTTAAAGTTCACGAAAAAATACACACTGACAAGTGTAACCACACTCTGTGCATACTCTTCAGCCTCTAAACAGGAATGAATGAGGCACTAAGAGGAATTAGCACAAATCAGAAAAATGGTTGCAAAAATGCATTTGATTAAGACAATCTCAGTATATTTACTTGCAACTGCTTAGGACCACTAGACTGAAAGGCAAAGCATGGTGGTGAATTGTCACTGCTCACAGATTTAAAGGGCTGGAAAGACACAGAGACAGCACATAGAGAATAGAAAATCTATTGCAAACCAGCAGAAGACAATAAAAGAAATACAAAGAGGACAGGACCCTTTACCTTGTATGCAAGGAATTCTGCTCACATCGCAACACAAAAGCCTTGAATACTAAACAGTCTACTTGGACACATAAGCTTTATTGGACACAATGGGATTTAACATGTGGGAGATACCATGTGAGTGTGAATGGATGAAACTGATTTTATTTTAAAATTAAGTCACCATTCCCTGTAATACCTCAGGACATGCATGACTGCATTTGTGTTGTTACAGCACTGCAGTATTTTCCTACAGGCTGCAATGTCATCTGGCTTAGCCTCTCATCTGCTGTGAATCCTCGTTACCAGCTCACTAGGAATGACCTCAAGGACTTAAATGCTGAGCTTCAATTAATGAATTTCATTAGGTGCTTGACACATAAATGTTTTGTGTGGTAACATCATGCTATACCAAATGAATCTGCTTGTGGATCTGGCTGTGTTTCTATCACAATTTATTCATTAAGAGAGATCTGTTCTGGAAACCTTGCCTGATGAACTTGTTGGCACATTTAGTAGGCAATGATTTATTTGACTGCTAAAGGCTTCACAAAAACCCTAAATAATCTTACAATAAATTCTAAATTTGCATATGTATATCTATCTATATATAATGAAATTTGAAAATTCCTCACCCATTTTTCTGTACTCACAGAGATTTGGTCACTTTCATTGTACCATCCCATGATAAATAAATAAGCACAGATTCTGAGTCTTATGAAAGCTGAATTACTGCAAAATAAAGAAAATTTGGTTTGAGAAAGAACAACGGGATTTAGTTGAGTTGTTGGAGCTGAATTCAATGAAGTACAATTACTTACTGAGCAGCCAGAGTGTGTGGGTGAATGAGGTTGTGTGTGGGAAGGTCTGAATATATGTATGTATTGCTATTTGTAGCCATCCTTCATGCAGCAGGTGGTACATTCTGCTTCCCTAATAAGAAACAGTTCACTCCACTACAAATAAGTGCAATTTTCCTTTTCCTTTTCTCATATATTTTGATATTCAGTGTTGAGTTATAATGTGCAGCTGTAATAACAACAGCTAAAAATATTTTAGAGAACTAGGCAAAAAAGTGCAGTGTACAGGTGACTCCTAAGCTTACAGAGATGAAGCACCAAAAAGAGTCCAAAGGCTGTATCTCCCTTACTACCAGAAATATACTAAGACAGAAACAGCAGAGCATGCTAAAGGTAGGAATTTGCATTCACAAAATGCTTTGTAATGCAATGTAAAATTTTATATTGCCTTTTCCCTGTCTTGCAGGAATATTTTCCTCATAATTAGAATAATTCTGCATCACTTGGACTGCCTTGCTGGCTCCACACATGACTTTCTAGTGAATGGCACACTTTCTGCAGAGAATGTGTAAAGTGTGTGTGCAGGTCAAGTGTTTAGGGTGCTCTTGGAAGTGAAAAGCCTAGGTTACACACAGCTGTATGGATAAAAGCTCGAGCCTTTGGTCCTTAGGTCACCTACTTTCACAGTTACTGACTCGTAAAGAGACACTCAGCTCTGGGGAAGATGAGAGGGAGATAAAGCCTTTATTTCCTGCACTTTTCCTACTGCACATGTTTGTAATCTCCCTGCCCAACATGCATGGGGCTGCACATCCCACTCTGTACAGTTTATACAGCTATGAAAACACAGTTTGTTCTCATTTTCTTCCAAAACAGTTTTGCCTATCTCTCCTTCTAATAAGTGGTCATTCCCTCAATCTTCACTTTAAAAAAGACAATGTCTTATGGGAGAAATAGGCAATGCATTCCTACCTGCACATTTTCACAACTGCAGATCACATAGCAGAACCAGTTCCTCCTATACATGCAGACCTAGTTTTCTTATAAAAAAACATTATGTTTTTTCCATATTTATATTTTAAAGAGACTTGACTAAATGTTTATATGTGCCTGCTTCCTTTGAGCCAAAGCCAAACAATATTTGTACTTCCAGCTATGAGTCAGAGCAGCTCTCTTCAGTTTCAGGTTAATTGATTTTTATTATGCATTTCATTTCCCCTGTAAAAGGAAGCTCCAAGTTGTTTTCAGTATATATTCTTATATACTCCTGTTCAGCAAATATACATATACACTCCTACTTTTACAGTATGACTTGTCAAGTTCTCACTCCACTCAAACCAGTGACAAGAATCTACTGAATTCAAGTCCAGAATTTCATCCACAGTTACAGAAAATAAAGTTCTTTCCAGCCTGCAGTTCCGGAAAGGAACAACCTCTTTTAGCAACAAACATGGCTGGAGTTGTGTACTTTATTTGTGAGACAGAATTGAAGGCATTTTCTTGCCATCTGGAGGAAACATTCTGTTACCATGGGTTTGTTTTGAAAATTCAAGTTTGCATCCTGGATTCATAAGCAGAACAAATTTGGTTTTCAGACACAATAGCTTTATTCGAGTATTTGACAGAGCCAAGTGTAACATGATGCTCTATTCACTGCTTCAATTTCTTGGTAGGTAGGTTTGTATACCAATATTGGGACCAATCCAGGTTGTTTTCTGTTTCAAAACCCTCATTTTCTAATCACAAAATTGCTGAAAGAGGGATGTGGTTATTTTCTGTTTAGAATATTTTGCACTGATTCTCTTCTTAATTACACGTCTCTTTTCCAGATTTTACCAGCTGTTGCTTTAAGAGAACATAAACAAACCAAGTTGAGACCACGTTCAGGAAGATGGAATAACCATGCATGAGTTCTGGAAGAAAAGAAAAATCTCCCAGTTAGGATATAGTGAGACTGTGGTTTAGAAAAAGGGTAAGGTACATGTATTTTTGTTGTGTACCAAAGCTCTCCTACAACCCTTACAATAAAATCAGTAAGTGTGCAAAGGATAACTGAATGAAGGTTTAAAATTGACTAAAATAACAATGACAAGTTAATACAGAGAAAGTGAATATCCAGTTTTAGTAAGTCAGCAAGGAACTCCAATTTAAAGCTGAACAGTGAAAGAATTAGCATCAGGTTCCTATGACAGACTAAGCAAACTACTGCATGCAGAGCTCTTAGTCTTCCTCTTACACCTGAAGCCTCATCTTGTGAGAGTCTTGAGCAGTCCTCAGGCTCGGTTCTCTCTCTTTTCTCAAGTGGATGATTTCACTCCAAGTCCCCAGTACAAGGTGCAGTGCAATGTAACACCACAGGTCTTTGTTTTCTTGTGTGGGTATTACAAAGGGCTTTTGATGGACTGAAAAGCAAGAAGCTTTTAATCATGTTAAAGAGGGTTTATCACTTCTTTCATAGTTATAGCAGCCTTAGCCCATCCTTTCCAGAGGTTTGCTCTCAGGAAAACAGGTGAAAACTCAATTCAACTGGAACAATTTGTTACAGATACATTCTCAGAATTTGTTAGACTTTGTCTGACCATATGACTGCACATTTCAGCCAGTAGTCAGATATTGAATATCTTTGACAATTGTACTCAATAGAAAGAAAGCATTTTTAAAGCCATTGACTATTTGTGACTTCCCACCCTCCCACCCCTAACTACTCTCTGGACAGATCCTCTGTGTTAGAGTGCAGCTGGGGGAGTTTGTGCTTACAGCATTCACACATACAGGCAAAATGAGATTCATGTTCCCTGTGACCTCAGTTGAGATAGTTTGGATCTACTCTCTGTCTTGTACATTTTATTTTGCAAGGGAAAGCTCACTTTTTTGAAAACACTGGGAACAAAAAAAAAATTACCGGAAATAAACCCCTATAATGAAGATCCATAAATGAAGCACATTAGGCTAATCTAACGCTCTGAAATGTGTCTTCTGATCTTCTAACTACCTTAATTTTATATCTGCTTTTCATACTGTGTTCCAAGTGCTAGCCTTGCAGGCCATTGTACGTTTTAGGCAAAAAAAAGAGGTATGTGTGCAGAATGTGTCCTCTGACAATGGGACCTGGCATGGCACTAAGATTAGAACTAAAGTCTTGCTACTGGGAAAAGCTTTTCTTACCTGGCTTCCAGACAGTTTTTGCTTGAATAATTAATAATCTGGGAAAACAACTAGAGGGCTACTGAAGTAAAGCTGGTGGGAAAAGCCTATGAAGAGCCGAGATATAAGAGAAAGAAAGATTTAAAGGAAATTTCAGTAGCTCAAAGGACATTATGGTAAAAGGAAAGTTGCCTGAGGAAGAGAGTGTAAGAAACACTCACCTATGACCAGCGTCATTCTTGCCTATTGTATGCTTCAAACTTTTGTTTTCAATTGTTTTGTTTTCTTCTCTGGAAAATATCCCACTTATCAGTTTTCTTTCTGTCAGACATGCACCAGAGCTGAGCACATATCCCATCTCAGCAGCAGCAGGGATTCTCACTGACAGTGCTATTAGATATTTCCCACCACTACTTATCATTCAGGTCTCTACATGCAATTTCTACAAACCTGAGTTTGGACCTGGTCTATTCTGGACCTCACATCCAGCAGACTCTCCATTATGATCTCTCTCAGACTCACTTTTTTTCCTATGTTTCACATTGGATGCCCAACCTATATTCTTTGTTCCCAGATGTATTTATTATCTTAAATGGAGGGAGACAGAATCATATGGGCTGGGTCCAGTTTACAAGGTGATCCAGCTTTCTACATTACTATTCTTCATTATAATAACCACTCCATCAATCTTTGTCAACAGTAAATTTTATCAGTAATGATTTTATGTCTTCCATGTAACTGAAAACTTTTAAATACTGTACAACTAAGAATAGATCACCATGGGCTCCAGTAAAATCAGAAGAGTTGCTAGTTCTTCATTCAGAATGACATTCTGAGACATAGAGTTTTAAATCAATTTAAAATATTTTTTGTATGGGATTTCTGATTTAAAATCAAGTAAAGTCAAAATATGAGATGAGAACTTTCACCTTTATCAATAAAATTTGTTTTTTTTAAAAAATTTCACCATATTAATTTGATAAAATTTTGATCATAAGCATCTAGTGATGTTATTTTTTTAATTACTCGTTTTATTAGCAGGGTCTTAATTACTACTTGGTGCTAAATGAGAAGTTGATTAACTGAGAACTAAATGCCAGTCATTAAGGCTGCCTATTCAGGTCTCCCTCTAGGGATTTAGATGCCTTTCCTGGGCATCTGGATTGTGCTGAAAGCTAACTCTGGAGGTACCTGGATTCCTTAGAAGTCTAAGCTTTTGCTAGTGAAAATATCCCAGGTGCTGAACATGTACTGCTGACCTCATGCAAAGCCATAAGTGGCAGAGCAGAAGTGAATTATTCCTTGTATATATCAGAAATATTCATGAGTGTTGTGTTTCACTGTTTATACCATCTCTCATGTTTGTTTCTGTAGAGTTTTTCAAAAATGTGGTTAATGGCTCTGACCTCTCATATAGGCAGTTGTCTCTTTAATCTGATGTCCCAATGCTTAGAGCAACTAGATCCTGAACCAGGACACTGGTTCAGAGAGTCCCTTGGGAAACATCACTTAATAACAAAGGGGCCCAGGAAAGATGGACATACTTTAAGAAGGAAATCTTAAAGGTGAAGGAACAGGCTGTCCTTATTTATCAAAAGACAAGCCAGCAGGGAATAAGGTCTGGCTGAACAGGGACCTTTTGCAGAAACTCAGGAGGAGAAAAAAGAGTTTATGAACTTTGGAAGAAAAGGCAAGCAACTCAGGAAGTGTACAAGGGTGTCCTTAGGTTATGGAGACAGAAAATTAAAAAGGAAAAAGCTCAGCTAGCACTGAATATGGTCACAGCTGTAAAATATAATAAAAAATGTTTTTATAAATGCATTAACAACAAAAGAAGGGCTGAGGAAAATGTCTGTCCTTTATTGGATGTGGAGGGAAACATGATGGATTAGTAAAAACTGAGGTACTTAATGCTTTCTTCGCCTCAGTCTAACAGAAAGACCAGGGCAAATGGCCCCCTGAGCTGGCAGATAGGGACAGGGAGCAGAATAGATCCTCTGCAATCCAGGAAGAAGTAGTTAGAGGCCTGCTGAGCCACTTAGACACCCACAAGAATGTGAGGCCAGACAGGATTCATCCTGTTACTCAGGGACCTGGCAGAAGAGCTCGCCAAGTTACTGTTCATAATTTATCATCAATCCCGGCTAATTGGGAAGGCTGGAGGCTAGTCAGTGTGATGTCCATTTATATAGATATTTGGAAGGAGGATCTGGGGAACTACAGGTCTGTTGATACTTTATAAATCTCTGCAACTGCCTGAAAGGAGGTTGTGCCCAGGTAGGGGTTGGCATCTTCTCCCAGGCAGCCAGTGACAGGGTGAGCCTCAGCTGCACCAGGGGAGGTTCAGGGGCTGGACATCAGGAAGAGTTTCTTCACTGAAATGGTTGTAAAGAATTGGAAGGAGCAGCCCAGGGGTTTGTTGGAGTCAACCTCCCTGGAAGTATTTAGGAAATGACTGAACATGACTTAGTTCCATGGCTTAGTTGCTATGGTGGTGGTTGGGTCAAAGTTTGGACTCTATGATCTTGGAGGTCTTTTCCAACCTTAATGAGTATATGATTCTATAAACCATTTGTATGAAATTTAAGAGGGAGTCCAAAATTCCCCATCACAGCCCTTGTTCTCTTCAGGTCACCCAAAGTGAAACAAAGCCCTGCTTTGTCCCTTAGTTATATTCAAGGCTCCAGAGATATCTGTGACCAGATGAGTCCCAGATGCTGACTGCTGTTTTGGAGATAGGTGATTGTGTGCCTGATTTGTACAAAAACTGTTAGGACATCTTTCCTAAAACATTTGTATTAGGGGTTGGTTTGAAACTCTGTTTTTTCTCTCACCCCTTTGAAGGAGACCCTTGCCACTGTGTTGAATGCACAGACATGTTCCACTCAACCCATTTTTGATATTCAACTTTTCATTTTTCTCAACTACAAAGACAGAATAAAGGTGTGCAAGGACTTTAAAAAAACAGTTATGTTTACACAAGAAAGAAAACACATCTGCAGATGCAAACTTCTATATGCCACCTAAAAAATTCAGCTTAGAACAGATGAGGACACAGTCTCAGCATCAGACAGTCCTTCACAGTAGCACACTCTGGGGCTTTGAGGTGTGCAAGTATATCTTAATAGGAGACTCATAAATGAATTCCAAATGAGGCTACTTAAGCAAGACAAATGTGAGTAACTTCCTTAACAATCAATAACATCACAAAGATCTATACATTACTTTAGACATTTAGATTACTTGCTGTACAGGTTTAGATTACTCAGTTGTACACAGAGATATGATCTGGTAGAAGTTTTTGGGGTTTTTTCACTTTTTAAGATGGGATATATATATATATATATATGATTCTTGCCCAGATGTTTTGATTTATTTGATATTTCATAGTCTTGGCCTTGCTGTGATTTTCCTTCTCTTCTGGATCTGTCCCTCTGTTTAGTTGCCAAAGGAATGCAGCTGACATCTAAGAAGTTTCCTTGGTGCATCTTAAATATTCTGATTTATCACTTGCTGTTTTGCCTGATGGGATCAATCTACCCTTTTGATGTGCATAACACATCTCTCAATTATCCCCTATCCACTGGAAGTTTAACTTCCAGCTAAGGCAGTGCTTCCTCATGGCATCTCTTGGGTAATACACAGCTGCAGTGTTTTTGAACTGTTTTCTTTCACATCTGTCTTTCTGATCACTACATTACTTTTTCTGATTTAAAAAGAAAATTGTCATTACAAGGAGCAGCAAGTGAAGCATCCTGTATCTTTTTAGCATTCTGATTCTTTTGTTTGAGACAGAACTTGACTTCTATTCCAATAATAGTTTGAATGCCATATAATGTGACTTTCCCATTTAAACAATGTTAGCAGTAATTTTTCAATTCATACTATTCCATAGTGCTCTGCTCTTACTACATTACAGAGATGACAACTGAAGCTGAAAAACAGGGGGAAAAGAACAAGTAAAAGGAGCATTTTACAAAAATCCAAATTCTGGAGGGGAAAAAATAAAATCATTAAGAGTAGATTCTGGGTACCTTCTTTTTTCAGTTCTTTACAGTACACTGCTGAATCTTTGACAAGTTTCTTTACCTGTCATACAAGGACAACAGTTCCTCTAATCTTGAAGAGAGTAATTATTAACAATCAAACACACAGTCACTTATATGCCCCAATCAATAGACACAACACATAAACAAGATAAAGCAGATATGTTTAATCTTAAATTTAACATAATAAATATTTTTTGCATAAATTTTTCTTTCCTCTCCCTAAAATATCTAGTTTATAAAGTAAATTATGAGCCATCATCCTGTAATTTGGTTAAGACCTTGAAGAACAAGGCAGATGCAACATGCATATCTTTCCCCTTCTTTTTACTTGGCAAAATGGAATACAGGGATGTTATCACTAATATCCATCTAGAATAAGCAGGTTAGGAAGGCTCTGTGGAGGATCAGGCTTCTTGTCAGGTCAATGGAAATAAATGGGAACATTCATTCCATTATGAAATAAACATCTAAAATAAATAGCATTCTTCTTTCATATAGGATGTCTATCCATATAGGGGATGCCTTTATCTCCCTTCTCCATATGTCTACTTCAAAATAGTAATTCTGGAAAGAATCTATAGTGCTACTTTAAACTTTACACCAAAATATATTGAATGAAATTAATGTACGTATACACAAGAACACATCCAAGGATAATCCAAAGAAACAAATATAAAAGTTGTTACCAATCACTTCAATAAAAACAAATCCTTATACATAAGCATCACCAACTAAAGTAAGGATTCACAATGGAAAATTACAACTGTTTTTGGGTTTGCCCTGTCTTTTCTTAACATCTCTATGACCATCATGTCTAGTCCCAGCCAGAAGCTCTATAAATAGTTCCTGAACTCAAAGTCTGAATGTTATGGGACTTAGGAAGCCTCTACTTCCCCCTGTCTAGTCATTCAAGCAGTTATCCTCTAGGGTCACTTGCTAAAGCAGGCTCTGCAGACAAGGCAAGACTTAATTGACAGAAGCATTATTATGGGCTGATTAAGGATTTATAATTAACACCTGTGTGATTATTTAAAATACTCCTGTGGCATCTAAATGTTGCACCTAATGAGGTGGAACGATTCACCACATCCTAGGCATCTAAGCTGGAAAGATATTTTACAGCTGGGGAGAGAGATGCACTTCCAGAGGGGTACTCAGGTCCTCTGACTCATACCTCTGCTGGTGGTCTCTATCCATTTTGGCTTGGGATTTTTCAGTTTGCTTCCCATTAACAAGAGAGGAGAGTGGGAGGAATTCAGAGTTTATAATGCGTATCAGCCTTTCAGTCCTTTGAACATTTTCCCTTTCATGTACAATCCCTGTTTGTTCTGTGAATTTAAAATATTTTTTCTTTTGTATACATGGGTGAAGATATATTGCCATTAAAAAAGGCATTTTTTATATGACTTCCATTATCTAAATGATACATAGTTTAAAGGAAAGACTGAAAAAGCTGGAATTGTTCATCCTGGAGAAGAGAAGGCTCCAGGGAGACCTTAATACACCCCTACAATGCTTAAAGAGGGCTGCTAAGAAAGATGGACAGAAGCTTTTGGTAGTGTCAATTGCAAAAATACCAGTAGTAATAGTTTTAAAGTACAAAAAAGAGTAGATTCAGATTAGTTATAAGGAAGAAATTCATTGCTATAAGGGTCATGAGACATTGGAACCAGTGGCAGAAGTAGATGTCCCATCTCTGGTAACATTCAAGATCAGGCTGGATGGGGCTCTGAGCAAGCTGATCTACTGGAAGATGTCCCTGCTAATTACAGGAGATGTTGTGCTTGGTAGCTTTTATTGGTCTCTTTCAATCCAAGCTATTCTATGACAGATATCAAGCAGTTTTTCTCTGCAGCTCGTTCCCTTTATCCCCTAGGGGCAGTGTCTTCTTAGAGGCATCATTATCACTAGCTCTCCTTAGAAACTCACACTCTTCAATTGCTTACAAAAATTGTGATTCATTAATTTGATTGATGTGAACGCTCAGAATATTGGTCAAGGAATTGATTGGATCCTCAATATTTGCAAAGTATTTGAAGAGAATTTCTATTTCCTTCTAACTTAAGTCTTTATGCTGTCACTTGTCATTTATCTGTGCATGGTAATAAACTCATTCTCACAGGAGCTTCTACCATATGTTCAACCACTGCTAAAAGTAAACTTTAAAAAGGCAGGAGTTTTGAAGTGATTGATGTTTCAGAAGCAGAAAATAAACAGGAACTGAACAGGTGCCCCAGATACATTGCCTATAATTCTGGTAAATCAAACTTTTTGTGCTGTGTAGGAGTCTGGTGATGCCCACCACAGTGATTCACCTCTTTTATACTCTATTTGTTTTCCCTGGCTTTCTCCAGTGAGAGGAAAGCAAACATCACTGATGTATATTACATATCTGCTCCTTCCAGAATGAGACAAGCTTTAGTTTTAGTAGACAGCTAAGAACCCATAAAAATGAGTTGTCCTGTTTTTCTCAGACACAAAGCAAATTGACGTGGTTGTTGTACTTCCTGTAATTTGTTTAACAAACAAACAAACAAACCAAACAAAAAACGAATCTACAGGAAGATAACAGAAAGCAATTTAAAGCTGATGGCAGTTGTTCTCTAGACCCCCAGCAGAACAGAATTTTGAGTTATGAGGAAAAAAGTAACTTTAAATGAGATGCTGCTATGTGTTTTCTACTTAGCTAAAAAAACCCAGGGGTTTTGGAATTATATTCTAGTTCTGCACTTTTTCTATTTAAAGTGGGTTTGCACAACATGGATGGCAGTTTGATAATGGCCTGTTTATTATAGGTCCTGACTAATTTGGGGTCTAGTTTAGCCAGTTGCTATAGCAGATTGGTATGGTGGAGGAAGATGAACAGGATGGCATTCGTATTACATTTGTTAGAACAGCAAAACAATAGCTAGGCTCATTTTTTCACTGGACATTCTGAGGTAAAGTGATTCAAGCAACTAATGACTGTTCCAGTAACTTGTATTAATTTACATTTTTGGCTTATGTGATATCACCATAATAAAGTTGTTTACTTAAACCAGTTATATAATGATTCCTGAGTTGTCTTAGCTCATCATAAATTGCTAATAACTCCCTATTCCCCAGTTCTCAGACCCTATAATGTCATTAGCATTTAAACCATCTGGACTTCTTTACATAATTCAGAAAAACAGAGCTTGTTCAGACTTAAACCTCAGATGAAGTGTCAACACCCTAAATATTTTTGCTTATTGCTGTACAGTTGTTGTTGCTTTAGAAGATATGTCCTGGTTGCAGAGAGGGGGTGGAACTTGGAGCCGTGTATGCCTTGCTAGGTTGCTCTTCTATGCCACTGACATCTTTGCTGGGGGCTGTGGTTCCATGGGGGAGAAGAAAGGAGAGCCCTGGAACTGCATTATTTTGTCAGGGAGGTTGTAGGGGTCAGCCCTGCAGACCTCGTCCTCTGCCACCCATGGCCAGCCCCTTCCCCAAGAGCAGGCACCAAGGGGTGGTGCTGAAAAACCAAAAGCAGCAGCAGTGCAGGGAGCAGAGCAGCAGAAGGGAGCTGGAGAGCAGCTGAGTCTGACCTGAGCCAGAAGGACCCGAGCTAAGCTGAGAGGAGCCAAGAGGAGCTGGGCAGAGCAGCCCGAAGCAGCAATGCCAGTGCAGGGAGCTGCAGCACGGAATCAAACCCAGCATCCCATGAGGAGGATGCTTTTGTTATTAATATTGCTGCTGTTACTGTTGGGCTTTTATTTTATTGCTGTTTGCTTTCTCTAAATTGCTATCTCAATCCATAATTTATGGCTTTGTCCCTCTCCTGCTAAAGGGGCAGGAGAAGGGGCATGGCCTATCTGGAGTTAATTTCTAGCTGGTTTTAAATAAACACAATCCTCAACTCCCTTTCAATGTCTTTTTATCATTGCCTCTGAAGTGAAACAGTAGTCACTCACAGGCTTTTATGGACATATTCTGTTCATGAGTACAGAGCCCTTTAAAGAAGTGATAGACTTTTTCATCGAGCAACTTCTTAATTGAGAGACTTCTCATCTGAAGTATAATCTGTTTAGGAAACAAAAGAATTACTGCACATTTTTTCCTTGCTGAAACTAGGTTTCAGCATTTGTATGACAGTTTTCCTAAACTAAAATAATCTGGAAGCTAGCTTTAGTTTTTCATGCCTATTAAATCAATTAGACCTTCCAGCATTGAACTAATATAGCAGGGGAAAGATTTTATATTACTATAACCAATTATTTGAAAAGAGGTGAATGAGGTGAGACTTTAAAAATGACAACATTAAAATAAATCATACTAGGGTGTACAATCCTAGGACCCTTTACTGTAATATCTCCCTCCAAATCAGTTGCAGGTTATCTATGTCTGCCTTAAACATCTTAAGTTATTTTAATAGATTCAGAACTGCACATATTCATCTTTATGATTTTAATAAAATCATATACCCTCGAGCAAAATTCTCCCTCTGGAATATAGGAAAAGTGTCCAAACTAGTCAAAAGGATGTGTGAGAATTTCAGTTTACAGATAATTATATTTGAATTAGACTCAACCTTTATGTTCCAAAATCTTTTCTATATAGGATTGTCTTAAAATGACAAAACTGCATAAAATATAATTTTAATTCCTTTCAACTTTACTTCTGTAATGGAACCTTCAGTTTATAAATTCTGCTCTGAAACACTCAGAAGTATCCCTTTTTAATGACAAAATTATTCTTTCAGAGGAAGAACACTAGTGCATTCATATGCACAACTGACATCTCATCAAAAAATGACCCACAGCCTGAAAAATCCTGAAAATAAAGACTGTGTTTACTGATAATAGATTCATTAGGATCTCTATCCTGCTGCCAACAGGCGCAGGAAAAGGTTTTTTTGGCTACATGTTCTGGCTACTCCTAGTGTTGATGGAAGGACTGAAACATCTTTCAAGAGCATCCAAATGAAAGGAGATCTTTGTTCTGTGTTCCAGTGGGACTGAAAACACACATTTTTAAACTCAAAGGTGTATGCTCTAGGAAGACTTAAATGATGTTTGTTAACAGAGGAGGTTCCAACAGGGGAAGTTACACTAAACGTGTTGCTGTCAAATTTATGATGAGTTCTAGAAACCCAGACACTTGAAGGTTCCAAAAATTCCCAAAGTAATGCAGAATATGAAGGAAAATCATTTTGCTTGTACTTTACAAAAGCAGATTCATTGACTGCATAATTTTGTTTGAATAAAATATTTAAATTGAAGTTTAAAGTTAGCTTGAATGCAAAATATTTCTATGGTGTGGCTTTCAAGGCATCAAAAAAAAAGTATATATATGGAAAGTATTCAGTTATTCCATTCAACCCTAAGCATAGATATTAGCTGCATATTGCTGTTTTAAATATCAATATAAATAAAATATTTCTTCCAAATGTATTTCATCCAAATATATTTCTTCTTTTATGTTCTGTTTTAAAAATCTTAATGCAATGAGTGATTGAGGAAAGAAGTGGGTTCAAATGTGGTTTCCTATTAGTTGTAAGAGATATCAGCTTTTGGGGTAGTCACAGGGATGCTGACATTGCCAAAAGGTCAGGTGACCAGACATAATTTGGTGTACCATTATGTGTGAAGGGGACTCCCAGTACTGCCCGAGGGTGCATTTCAATCCTGAAAGAACCTGGTGGCAAGGATGATGATGAGCAGACAGGTTAAACAACCACCAAAGAATTATCAAGGAATCTCTGAATAGGAAGAATCAGCTCTAAAAGAAGCTCAGGAAATGTGAAAATTTCGTTGGTGGGAGGAGATACTTTGGAGAGGAAGGATCAGCAAGAATTCTGGCATGACCCTGCAGTCCTGGGACTCTACATGGACTTAGCATGGCCCTTCATGGACACCCCCAGCAGTGGAATAAAGTGCAACATTTTGGAAACTGGACTCCAGGACTGCCTTCATCTCATCTGTCTCTCACAAATAGCCTCATCCTGTTGCTTGTCATAGCTTTCATTCCCAGGGTTAGCTTCATAGTAGTGTATAGAAAACAAAATTGAACTTCTTGCATCAATCTTTCCAGCAATAGTAGTAGTAGTAAGAAGACAGTTGTCCACTCTGCCTCTAGTTAACAATTTTTATTTCATCTAATGTAGTTCATAGCACACCCCTGAGATGCAGATGAGAGAGAGCTGACAGATAAGAGAGTCCTTCTGCTGATAATTGTTCTATTTTGCATATCTCTCAAACCAGAGAGATTGCTATGCTATCTGTTGTGGTCTTTTAGCAATGTTTACAATACATTTAACAACTTTAAATTTGTAGCTTGAAGATATAGTGATGAAAAAAGAAAAAAATCTTGAAGAATTAGGGATGATGATATAATCTACTTGTAAAAACATGATAGCTTTTGCTTGGTACAAAATAATCTCAGAGGACATATAAGCCTTACCTCAATTTTATTAATCATATTTTAATTCATAAAAATTTTCTTCTAAAAGATCCTCTGTGATTATGGGATGATCACTGCTTTTAGTACATCACAAATCAAGTATTTCCACTGTTGATCTGTTCCTTTCTACTACTATCAAATACTTTAGGCAAGTGAGCCCAAACTCAGGAGCTCATCTCCCTCTAGGAAAGTATTTAAATATACAGATATGGAAGCTTAATTTCCCTGCTGAACAGGTTTTAATTCTCCTGCTTAAATATCTCATATGGTTGGAGCTATAATGGTTCACTATATGCTTAAAATTTCTCTCTCCATGAGTACATGTGAACAGTTCAGCTGCTTCTTTTTTGCATCACTCTTAAAGCTTGTGAAGCCATACACTTCCAGTCAAATATTTTAACTGATTCAGACATTTACAACATTTGGACATAATTAGTGTCTCTGGAACCTTTACTGGAATTGTTACAGTGACTTAGGTTCACATACAAAAGCTTTGAAATGCAGGAAGGTTTGCAAAGAATTTTCCTACAATTTCTTTGCTAAGTTCTCCTGAAGATGAGTATACTTATGAAATGGTCTCTAATGAAATTGAATAGTGGAATAACTTACATGTGCAGTTCATAGATGAAGTGGAATATGTGGAAATAAGGATGTGCAGTTTGGGAGGATGTGTTGTTAGTGGGTGTTCTACAGAAAAGGCTAGGAAAAGATACAGGAGAATTAATAAATTAAACACTCAGATGTACATACCCAAATGAGCCATAGATAACAGAGACAGTATCAAAGACCAGAGATTTTAGGTGCCTGACTGAGACAGGCCATGGATAGAAGCACTCAAAGCCTTGAAAAGATCCATCCAGATGCTCTGTAACTGATAAGAACTGGGAAACAAGATTATCCTGACATTTACGATAAAGAGGAAATGTATTTTGGGATATTCTAAGGGGCTTGTGAGATTGTGGATTTTGTAATAGGATGCTTAGGAGAAGGGCCTAAGAAAGTAATGTATAAATGAGTTGCTGGTCTGGCACACTTGGTTGCACAAGCCCTGGCCATTATTCAGTTTGCTGAGTTGTTTTATTAAACTCCTCTCCTTTTTGTTCTGTGTTTTGTCCTTTTCATAATTTTCCACGTGATTGTGCTCTGGATGTCTGTACATGTGTGTGTGAGAGCTGGCAGTGGTCATGAAGCTGGACTAACTGGTCAGCAGGAGGGGTGGTCTAAGTGGCTGCTATGGAAAAGAGAGGCTGTGTGCAGATTAAAGGGCCTTACAGGAAGGAGGAGGACAGCTGGAGAGACTGGTACCTGGGGCTGGTACCTGGAGAGGGTCAGGGTCTAAGGCCAGAGGCAGGGATCCATTCATGTGTGCATGATGCTACCAGACTGCAAGCTGCACTAGCCAGTGAGCCATCCCATATGGCCTGGGAGCCAGTTATTGTACCATGGTCTGGGGCTGGATACTGGAACAGCTACTGGAGGCATCCTAGGACAGGGCCAGCCACCACCATGTCCCATTTGTGAGTGCACGAGTGCCTTGAAGCTAAAGAGCCTGCAGTAAAAAATGGAATCATAGAATCACAGACTCATAGAATGGTTTGGGTTGTAAAAGTTATCTAGTACAACACATCTGCAATGAGCAGGGGCATTTTTAACAGGATTGAGTTTCTCAGAGTCCCACACAAACTGACCTTGAAAGGTTCCAGGGATGGGGCATCTTACACCTCTCTGGGCAGCCTGTTTCAGTGTCTTACTACCCACACAATGATGACTTTCTTGGTCCTGAAGCTCACTGGCTTTGCCACCCCTTTAGTTTATAGACCATGGGGACCTTTCTGAATCACACCTTGCATACAAGGGTGGGAGCTGCAGGCACTGGCCTCCCAAGCCTTACCCTGACTCCTTCAAGAGCCCCAGCCCCATCAAGTTCCTGCATGCCTCCAGCACAAAAGTGTGGGGAGAGCAAATGCAATCAACATGACAAAGAGAGAGAAGATGGCCATCAAGGTCCTTACTCCCAATTTCCTACAGTAATAGGGACTAGGTGCCTACAGCCCTATCATGTGCTACACAGAAATGCAAACAGCTTCTAGATCCTGTGAATTTGATCTGGAAGTAGGCACGATTCTTCCTTGACCAGCAAACTGACATCTGGTTGGATCTGAGCCACATTAAACAGACACAACATACCCAGCTGACATTACTAAAAGCAAAAATGTATTTTTTAATATGTTCTGTACCTAGTACAGGACTAGCCTACCATGACTGTCTTCTGTATCACTTAAGGAAGGTGAAATGCAGTTCTGATACACGATTGTCCAAGTACAAAGGAAAGATTCTTTCTTGTCCACAAAAATGCCCAGAGGAAAATCTAGACTATGAAATCAATTTAGTCCTGTACAGACATAGTGCAATATGTTTTCCATCAAAAATTCATGGCCAAGTGTTATTGATAAAGAACCCATTTCTTTTTATCTTTCCAGTGTACTGAAGGGGAAAGAAATGGTGACAGAGGGGAAATTATGTTAGTACTATTTCTTTTGTCAGCTAGTTTTTCCCATTCTGTTTGGATTTTTGCTGGTTTTCTATTTTGTATCTATATAAGTAATATGTAGGTTGCTGACAAAATCATTTTTCCTTGGCCTCTTTCAAAACACTGGCACATATATGAAACACCAAAATAAACTTTGCAGTTTCCAGAGACAGAAAGACTTTCAATTTCATTGACAAATTCTTTAAGGACTAAAAATGTCACTCACATCCTGGCTCTATCTTGTCATTTCCTTGTCTATTTGTTTTATCCAAAATTGTTGAAAAACAGCTGTTAACTATGGAGGCAAGTACTGCAGAAACCCTAGTGCAAAATTACAATGCAAAATTTACCTGTGTTACCTTGTTTACTCACAAGGGCCTCTAAGGTACCCCATGGTGGTCAAAACTTATCAGCATTATTGAATTCATTAAAGGGTATTGCATCTATTAAAATCAATGAAATTTTACTTTTAATTTTTTTTTTATAGTGATGGTCTTTGAGAAAACCATCTGGAAAAGCCTTAATCAGTCACATATTATACCACTTATTTTTAATATTTTCTTACACTTTAGGAAAAAGTATTTTCCTGTCTTGAGAAACTGTGACAAATAACTAATTCATTGCAAACTATACCTCAGGTACATTGGTTTTCTTAACCTTCTTGCTTGCATGCATATATACATATATATATATATATTTGTGTGTCTGTGTGTTTATGTGTGCATTTAATCTCAGAATCATAGAATGACTTGGAAGGGGGCTTGAAGATATCTAGTTTCACCTCCCTGAGGTAGGCATGGACACCTTTCATCAGAATAGGTTGTCAAAGGTCCGTCCAAAGTGACCTTCAACACCCCCAGAGATGGGACATCCCCAGCTCCCCTGGGCATCTTCTTCCAATGCTTAAGCATCTTCAAAGAATTTCTTCACAACATCTATTCTAAACCTACACTCATTTGATTTGAAGCTATTCTCCCTTGCTCTGTCTCTACATGTAAGTAGTCTCTCTTCATTTTTCCTTAGGCTTGTGTCAGTACTGGAAGGCTGCAATTAGGTCACCCCAAAGCCTTCTCTTTCCAAGCTGAACAATCTCAATTTTCCCAGTGTTTCCTCATAGGAGAGGTGCTCCATCCCTCATCATCTCTCATCATCTTGGTGGCCCTCTATGGGCTCATTCCAGCAGGTCCATGTCCTCCCTGTGCTGGGACCCGGAGCTGATGCAGCACTGCAGGTGGGGTCTCACAGAGCAGAGGGGAGAATCCCTCCCTGGCCCTGCTGCCCACGCTGCTTTGGGTGGAGCCAAGGCCACATTTGGCTTTCTGGGATGCAAGAGACCACTGCTGGGTCATGTCCAGCCTCTCAGTCACCAGCACCCCCAAATTCTTCCTGACATGGCTGCTCTTAATCTGTTTGTCTCCAGCCTGTGTTGATACCACAACCCCAACCCAGGTGCAGCATCCTGCATTTGGTCCTCTTGAACCTCATGAGTTTCTCATGGGCCTACTTCATCAGCTTGTCCAGGTCTCTCTGGATGGCATTGTATCATTCAGGTGTGTCAACTGCATCTCAGCTTGGTGCCATCTGCAAATTTACTGAGGGTGCCTGTCTATGCCATTAATGAAGATATTAAATAGCACTGGTCCCAGTACAGATCCTGAGCGACACCACTTTTCACTGACACTCAAAGTGACTCCAAGCCATGCACATACTGCATTTTTTACAGAGGAGATGAGCACATAGAATTATGCTGATTAACTTAATGTGTTAGGAGACAAAGGATAAATTTAAATTATTCCAAAGATTAATATGGCACTCAATGCCATGATCAAGTTGAGGCGTTGGGCTGGATTTGTCTCAATGATCTTGGAGTTCTCTTCCAACCTTATGATTCTGTGATTTAGTTTTTAATAAAGAGGTACTCAGCTGCCCTCAGTGTGCCAAGTCAATCTTTTCATTGGTCACACTAAGTAGCAAAACACAGAGAGAATATACAATATAAATCTTGACAATGTAAAGATCTGTGAAAGGGAGATTGTCATAACATGATACACAGAAATACTTGTCTCAGTTTAGGTCTTCGTCTGCTTAAAATTCAATTGCTAATGGTGAGCATTACTGTTATAATAACTTTCAAAAATGTGTTTTCATGATCATTATCCCTAAACTCATCATCCCCCAAGTGGTTGATTATCATTGTGTCTGGTTTCAGTGGAGAGGCAGAAAAGTATTACATGCACTTATCCCATTTAAATATTGACATTAAGTATATCTACTTATGTATGGGTTGATATGAAATACAGAATTCAGTAAATGGAGATTCTTCACATTTCCATTTGAAATTTCAGTTACCCAAAACAGTGGGAAGCTTGGTAGCTTACTCCTCACTGAGTCGTCAATTAGAGAAAATGCTGTTTGTTTATCAACTCAATATATAAACACATAAATGACAATATGGGATCTAGTCCAGTATCTTGAGCCACTTCCTCAAAGATACTACTTTAAATTTGCATTTTTCTTCTCCTTTTCAGCAGTCCTACATTTTGACATGTGCTCTCTGGAGGACTCCTTGTGCCTATGGTGGTGGTTTCTATTGCATTGCTCCAAAGAGTTTTGGTTTCTTTTATCAATTATCAATTTATTAATTTATCAATTCATTTGCTTAGTACATGTTAACTCCTAGTGTCTGTGATAATTTATAACCAGCAGATAAGCACCTTATCTGTGTGCTGTGTAAAGAATCTACTTTGGCTAGCTTAAAGCCTACCACATACTAGTTTCATTTGAATCACTTACAGGGCAAGTCAGTGAAAAAGTGCTTGCTATAGACTTATTCATATAACTCAGTTTTTCAGACCATTTCTGTGTTTCCTTTCAGCTATCTTGTTTGAAAAGTTGTCCTATACATAGTCATTTATTATAGAGGAGATATAACTTTGATAACTTTGCTCATCCTTGTAGCCTGTATCTAAACACAGATACATTATATAGAATATTATTTTTTTGCTACTACACAAATTTTGACATTCAAGTGCAGGAAAGGAGGCAGAATTTCAAATAGAATTTGAGATGAAAGTGTGTAATGGATTTATGCAGCAGCATAATGATTTTTCAGTATTTTGAGTCTTTTTGTTCTCTATTCATTTCTAACAACTTCTAACATTCACTTTTCTTTACTGCCACAGTGTATTGAAGTATCACTTTTACAGATTTCCCTCTCACACTCCTAAGAACTTTTTTCAAACACTAATACTTGGCTCAGAAAACATCATTATAGATAAGAGTTTTATTTTTTTCATATGTATTTCCCTTGTACATAATTTCATTTATACACCATTTCATTTCCAATCCCTTAGTATTATGCAGATTTTGTTTTTATAATTATTAACACTCATTCTTTGTCTTTATTAGTTAGTATCATCAGCAAACTTTCTCACACAATTTTTTTCCAGATCATTTATGACTATTGTGAATAAAAATCTCTGTCAGATACTTTTATGATGCATCTTTATTGTAGAAACTAGGTAATAGTGCTTTCTTTTGCTTCTTGTAGCTTAACAACTTGCTCATCCATCTGAAAACCTTAACCCTTTTGCTGTCACAACTAAATTTCTTCAAGGGTATTTGGAGAAGAATCTTACTAAATGCCTTTTGGAAATCCCGAGAAGTGTATCAACTTGAATTAGCACTATTTATATGTTTCAAGAACTCTAGCAGATGATTCTGTTACTAAAGTAACTCAGATCCAATTCTTGTATTATTTTTATCCCTGTGTTTGCAAGTCGCTCTCCGAAGGTTATTTTACTCACTAGAGCAGTTTACTTGGCTGCAGTTTTTCAGATTTTGCACAAAGCTCTCTAGAAAATCACTTTCACTTTAACCACCTTCCTGTCCTGAGGCAGTTTTAGGAAGAAATGAGTCAACACATTTCATAAATCAGTTAATTCTTTTTTCAGTTCCTTCTGAACACTTAAATAAACTACAGAAGAAAATTGATACTTGTGATCCCACCTACTACTCTGTAACATCTTATAGTGACATTTCAGCTTGAGGTGGTACTATGACAATCACATCCGGGAAGGCAGTTTGACCTCTCCATGCTCTTCCATTTTTAAGCCAGAATTTTGCATCTCCACAGAAGTGAAACAGTGGCCATTATACCATCAAATAAAGTAAAATAAACTTAACGAATAGTTGCAGGAGTATCATTGCCTAGCAGTCAGACACCCACACAGCTGCTCAGTCACATCCTGTTGTCCACAGCACAGGGGCAGGAGACAGATTGGAAAACCTCATGAATTGAGATAAAGACAGGAAGATCAGCTGGCAATAGTTGTCATCAGCAAACAGAGTCTGGTGAGAAATGAATTTAATTTATTGACAGTTAAGATAAGTTTGGATAGTTGAAGAACACAAACATATTGAAACACCACCTTCCCTTCACCCTTTCCTTTTCCCAGGCTCTACTTCACCCTCAGGTTCCTGACTCTTCTACATTTCTCCTCCTTGTTCAGGGCAGGTGAATAGGGAACAGGGGTTGTGGTCAGTCTGAAACAACTTCTGTCTACAGCCCTCCCTCCTCACACAAGTTCCCTGCTCCATTGTGAAGTCTCTCCAGAAGTTCCAGTCCTTCAGAACAAACCTGCTCCAGATTAGAGTCCTCCATGAGCTCAGAGTCTACATTTGGTTCACTGTGCTCTCTTGCACAGAGTGCTGAGGAATCTCTCAACGCCTAGAGCACCATCTCCCTTCCTCTTCCTCTGACCCTGGTGACTGCAGGGATGTTTCTCATCTTTTTTTTAGCTCACTCCTCACTGCACATGCAGTATTTTCACCCATTCTCCCAGAAGCACCACCTGCTTTGTTGACAGGCTCAGTTTTGTCCACCACTGTGCCCACTGGAGCTGCCTGGGAATGACTCTGCAGCATGGAGCAGCTCTGGCCTCTCCTCACAGAGGCCACCCTGTAGCTGCTCTACCAGCACCTGGGCACTGGCAGCACATACAGTGCCTAAATTTCCTGAAAGCCACTGGGAAGAGGGTCAGCCAACATCTTCCATTGAGGAAGAACTTGCTGTGACAGATGTGACATTAAGAACGTGAAGAAACACGGAATTAATAGCGGCCCAGCTGAAGACATGCACTGTAAAAAGGCTTTGTTTTCATACCAAAACTAGTTTCTAAATTCCTTCTGCATTGACTGGAGAGGCAGTTTAGAATCAGAGCCACACTAGTTGCCATAATAGTTCCTAAATGAAGGCTGAAGTAAAAACAATACTGAGAAATACTAAAGAAACAGAGTAACTCAAATCCTTCTCTCTTTGGGTTAAATTCATGAATGGCAAAAACTCTGAAAACTAAAAATCTAAATTTTCCCTTTTTAACCACAAAGGAGACTAAGATAATGAAAGCCATCCAATTACTAAGAACAGACAGATTCTCTTGAGCTGAGGAGCTTTGGAGTCTAGAAGTCTCCACACCCCAGGAGAATGCTTGAACGAGCAGACCTCTACATGTCACTTCAGAGTAACATTTTAAGTAGAAGAATCCTGGAGAAGTGAAGGAAGATAATCAATATGGTTATTTATGACACAAATGTCAAATCTACGTTCATCAATTCATCAATGTTCATCAATTGACGAGGACTCAGAGCTCCAGATGTGTCTCAAAGAGTAGAACCAGAGTTGTACTGTCTTCCTTCTCCAGTGCTTCTTACTCTTAAGAGTAAGCTTAAGTGTCACCTTGCTCAACAGGTTGACAATTATAAATCACATTTCTGGTGCCCAGTGTATGGAATGCTTAGTCACACTACTGGTGATTCTACTCATTCCAGTACAGAGTGTTGAAACAGCTGGCCAGTGGTGATTATATGATTCATCAAGGGTCAAAAAAACAGTGTAACTGTGCTGGGAAATTGAATATTATTCCAGTTAGATAGTGTTGCTATGACCTAGGTATCTTTCTCACTCTAGCTACTAAAGTAGCTGCAAAACTACTTTATGTTCTATGCAGATGGAAAGAATTAGGAACTCCTAAGGTTGCCAGGCTGCACTTGGGTCTAACTGTGACAATCACCCATGTAAAGATTATGGAGGGAAAGTGACTCAGGGGAATAAGATTAGCAAGGCTAAAATAATTACTTTTATGTATAAAGAAGAAAGCTCTGTAGAGCTTCTGAGATAAACAGGCACATATGATTGTGTCAGTGTAATTTGCAGAAAGTCGGGAGAAGTGAAGAGGAAGTTTTTGTCCCCCAAGGAACTGTTCCTGCAGCCCACATCAACAGAGGCATACCCACTGCAGAGTGCCATGGAGCCTGACCCATCAAAATAATAATTTAATCTTAGAACTTTCAAATTCTCATCTCTCTGAGCCACTTAGGTTCAATTATTTTAATTAAATTTTAAATGAGATAACAATTCCCTGTTTGGAATTTCAGGAGTCACTAGGACTTTACAACATTAGGCAATGTCCCTTTCATATTAAAGGATTTGAGGAAATGTCTCACATCCAGCTATTTTATACTATCTGTTAATCTGGATTTATTTTGCTGCTTCCTCTTTAACTGCTGATTGCTCCTGGGCTTGATAAGTAATATAGCCAAAAAAATGTGCATGGTCCAGATTTCCCCAAAAGTTAAATAAGCAGAAACTCCATTGTCAAAATTAATTTCCATACAGCTTAAAGCACAGCTCATAACTGGTCTTTTTAAATACTCTGGTCTTTTTTGCTTTTCTCTTTTTTTTTACAGATTGTTTATCTTTCCCCCATTTCCATCTTTTTATAAAGTTATTAAGATTCTCTGTGTACTCGTTTACCTGTTCCTTCATCCTCTGAAAGACCTGAGTATACACAGTGCAGTAACACTTCTCACGAGTTGTAAGCTTAACCTGTATGATATAAGTCAGCATTTAAGCAACAGGTACAGGTGATGGGTGACTTAATTATAGCTAAATTTTAGCTGACAAACAAAAGAAATCAAGAATGGGTTGTATTTGCATGGTCAGGTTTTGGTAGCAGGGGACGAGAGGGGTGTCTCCTCTGAGGAGCTGGTAGAAACTTCTCCCCATGTCCAACAGAGCCCATAGCAGCTGGCTCCAAAATGGACCTGCTGCTGGCCAAGGCTGAGCCCACCAGTGATGGCGACAGTGCTTCTGGGATAACGAATTTAAGAACAAGGGGGAAAAACCCTGCACCTGCAGACAGAGAGAGGAGTGATAATATGGGAGAAAAACAGCTCTGAGTACACGAGGGTCAGTGAAGAAGGCAGGGGAGGAGGTGCTTCAGGCACTGGAGCAAAGACTCCCCCGCAGCCTCTGGTGCAGACTGTGGTGAAGCAGCTGTGCTCCTGCAGCCCATGGAGGTTCATGATGAGGCAGAGATCCACCTGCAGCTTGTGGAGGATTCCAAGCAGGCAGATATGCCTGACAGAGGCTGTCACTCCATGGGAAACTAGCTCTGGAGCCAGCACCTGGCAGGAACTGTGGTCCCATTAAGAGAGGTCTGTCACTCTGCAGGGGCTTGGAGCAGATTTGCAGGGAGGGCTTGTGATCCCATGGGGGAACAGACCTGGAACAATCTGCTCCTGAAGGACAGCACTGTGAAAGAGATGCACAAAGGAACAGCTCATGGAGAACTGCAGCCTGTGGGAAGGACTCACTGTGCAGAAGTTTGTGGATGACTGTAATGGGAAACTCAGGTTTAATTGTTGGCTGGGCAGTGTCCAGTAGGACACTGTAGGAAAGTCAGGTATGCTAATTCATGTCACTTATTTAACAACAGAGAAGCATGTATTGAGGTCCCTTTCCATTTTCCTTTTTATTTCCTTTTTATTGTGATTCCTGACAGTGCTGACATACCCCATTTCATTTCATCGTGTGAGTCTGAATGCTGCTGTATCCAGCATTTATTCTATTGTCTGCATCTCTGTTCTCCTGGAAGAGGGGTGAAAGGAATACAATTTATTTAACTTAGGTGTCTTATGAAGAGAAAGTGTCCTAAATTAGCTGCCAAAATGTATCTGCCTGTTCAATGGAGAGAACCAACTTCCAAAGGCCCTCAGCTAGGATACAGATCTATTATAGTCAGGTAGAGCCCTATTGTGGTTCCTTTAGGCACGGGTTAGGAGCTACAAGTTGGCAATTATTTCCTTTGCTAGACTTGTAATGGGCATTTAAGTTGACTTGTAATGGGCATTTAAGTTGCTGATTCCAAACTGTTTCACTGATAGACTAAGCTGACCTTGGAGAAGGTAAAATTTTACCTCTGGGTTCACTACAGTTCTGAATCGATTCACAAACTTATAATTCTTTGAACTGAACTTCTCATGAACTGTGAGGCTCCATTTCTTTTTGAATTTAAATACTTTGAGAACATGCCTTATGCCTGAAATTCTTCTACCTGCTGGGATCATATGGAAAGAATGATTCTTTCTTACCCACTATGCCATTGTGATTCCTGGAATAACTGCCTCCCAAAAGTAAATACAGGTTTTTTTGCCTAAAAGGCCTAGCTAGTGCACTCCAAGAGAAAACTTGCAATGCACACACAGTGTAGAACTGACGTGGAAACCAGGCCTGGAAGAGATTTGAGAACAAAATTATTTGACACTGTGACAGTATTTTGATACTCAATATTTTCCTTGTAAAGCTAGTCCTTCACAGATAATATAGTATTTCATCATAAAAGAACAACATGAATAGAAAAGCTCTTCAGGATCCTTTAAAACTGAATGTGTTACTTAAATCACAGTATGATCAAAAGCATGCAGTGGGAAGCTGGCCACTGTGACAGAATAGCAACTTCCTGGTGTAGAAACAAGAGCAGTGCAGCCACACTTGTCATCTGTCATAGTGAGAATGTTTGACTGATGCTGAAAATCAAAGCAAGAATTATCTATGAACCACAACACAAAAGCACTGCACAGTAAATCTCTCACCTAGCAATTAGACAGCAAGTGAGCAAGTCATGCATAACAGGAATGCCTCTACATGCCACTTCAGAGTAACATTTTAAGTAGAAGAATCCCTGGAGAAGTGAAGAAAGATAATCAATGTGGTTATTAATGACACTAATTTCACACAAACATCTGGGAAATTAAGCATACTCTTTAGGAGTTGTTTCTTGCAGTAACTTGTAAAGGAACTAATAAGTTACAATCCAAACTTCAGGTCAATATTTTGGGTGGTGTGGTAGCAGTGATATTTATTTCAGCCTGGGAACTTTTCCGAAATTAAATACTAATATAAAAACATCTTTAAAAATATTTTTCAAATACTTTTCTTTTTGTTGTTTTCTTTCATACAGCTTTACCTTTGTAGCTAAATACTTGAGTTCTCTTGATTCTGAATATCCCAGATTTAAATTTTTTTTAAAAAAATTAAAAACTTACGGGGGAAAGAGGCACTTAAGTGACAAAGTCAGCATGTTGCATTTCATACGACACATACTGAAGTAAGAGGATAAGGTTTTGTCAAGTCTTGGGAAAACTGCATTCTGAATGTTTGTGCAGAGGCTCATAGAATACTTCCCTTTAGGTTTAAAGTGACTTGAGTGAGCACTGGTTAGGCATTGATTAGGATCTAGCTTTTTATACTAATGAAGCACAGTTCAAATCTGCACCTAAAATTTGCATATCTTATAGCAAAATCTCCTTACCCTCACTGACTCATTTTCACCCAACAACAGCACCACACTGCCAACAACATCCTTGGAGAAAAGGCAGTTTAACTCATGTATTAGGACTGAATAATATTCATTAAAGTGCAATCCTTATAACTCATAATAAGTGCCCACATAATAAGTGCCCAGAGTTTTCTCCCACTTGGTTCAGTAGGTGTTCCATAAAATATTGTTTTATTTTATTTTTAGCTTCTTTTGAGTGGAAAATGAATATGTTCTATGCCACTGCATTCTGTTTTGACCTGAAGAAAGTAATATCTAATATATTCATAAGCTTAAATTCCATTGAGAGCTATTCATGTCCAAATGTTTAGTTGATAGTGTTCACTTTTTAATAATTCAAATAAGCAACAAGAAAGTGGTTGGCAAGCAGTGATTAAGAAAATCTGTTGTTCATAATAATTTCTGTCTAACTAGTTAACATAGTAATTATTTCTTGATTGGAAAGCTTTTTGAAGAATACCTGGAAGCTAAAGCTTGAATTTGGGCCCAAACATTAAAACAAAAATCTAATTATCTGCTACATAACTGCATGGCAATAGATCTGAAAAACTTCACCAAATTTTTCATATGTTAACTGTGATTGCTGATGTTTACTAATCAGTTTTCTGCCTGTAGCATCACCTTTACCTATGAAGTGAATGGTATTGAGAAGACATGAATCAGCTTGGAAGGGGTTTTAAGTCAAATCTTTCAGAAACAATGCACTTCCATGAACTTAAGAATGATGAGGTAGAGACACTCCCCAAACCATTCCATTCAGAACTGGTGTTTATCCTGCCAGTCACCTGTAGGTAAAGCCCACCCAGGGACCTTTTCCTTTTCATGGCTGAGAACTGCAGTCAGTGATTTCTGTTTCACCCATGCACCTCTTATCTAGAATGGCAAAGAGCAAAGCTTCAGGTAGCTTTGGCATGTGATGTGTTTGGCCTTAGGGCCTGGATCAGCTTACAAGCTCTGCTGTCTTTCTTGCAACGGCACTGAAACAATAATAATTTTATGTTTTTCTTCCAATAGTCTGAGCTTGTTCCTGGTTTCCTGTGCCCACACATATGCATGGGTGTAGAAAACCTAAAATGCTTTATAGCCTAAGAAGAATTACATGGCTGTTGACATAGGAGAAACACATATCTTTGCAAAATTGAGCTGGATTGCTAGTTTTGCAATACTTTCCTTTGCTCTCAGTCTTCTGGTCCTCTATTGTGGTTTGATTTCAAGAAATTTCTTGCTGTTGTTGTGTTTACTCTTTGCCTATTTTCTAATTTGAATCATAAGACTCAGTTTTTCTTTACATTAAATTTGTCATGGCTTTGCTACATATAACAAAGGAGGGAATTCAGCCACCAGTTCATCATTTTTTGTAGTGGCTGTGATAGCAATCTCTCATTACAGAAATAGGTCCACTATCCCTTACTCCACCTCTTTTCCAACACAAATTAGTTTTTCCTACTCAATCTTGATTGGAAAAATTAACTAATGTTTCCTTCACTTTGCTCATAGCCAGATACATCCACAATATATCTATAAATTGTCATTATCTGTTATTATACATAGGCATTCATGTTCTGAGGCTAAATTTGGCTTTAATGCTATACAATATCTAAACAACAGTAGCATAAAACCTACAGCAATAGATACCAATTAAACCACAATGCCTTTAGGAAAATTTTTTTCTGTTCTCTTATTTATTGACAGATTTTTTTTAATTACAACACAATGAAACGATGGTAAGTACATAAGATGCAATAGTATAAAAAGCCATTTTAACCCTTCCCTTGGTTAAGACACTTACAGCAGACAAGAACTGCCCCACCCCAATTCCCCCCTTCTCAAATGAAAACATAAAATAAATATAAATTAATAAATATAAAACAAATCACTGCACAGCCCTTAACTCTTTGATTGCCATGGCAAGAACCATAATGATGATTCCAGCGTGTGACGTTCGGTGGTTAAAGGTTGCCGCAGCAGTCAAAGGGTTATAGCATTGTAAACATAAGTACTTTGTTGAAAATGTTCAGTCATGTTAATGGTCTACAGCAATGAGATTATTATCATGACCCCTTGACCTTTAATGACACAACAGTATTAGCTTGGTGAGCTGTTACATAGATTAATTAACCCATTTAGTTTAACAATGCACTATGAGGTCTTGATTTACTAACAAAAGACTACTTGTGTATAATAAAACACTGTTCAATGCATTGATCAATAAAATCAATGAAAAAATCAGTCTAAGCACCACAAAATTTTGCCTGATTATATCTGACAGTCATAATACACTTTAGCACCATTTAGTCAGCCTTGCATTTGCACACAAACAAGCTTTGTGTTTGTCAGTAGAAGCTACCTGAAGGAATAACATATGTCAGTTATAAAAAGGTTACCGTATAGAATGCTGTGTGAGCCAATAAAATAAAATAAAATAACAATAATAAAATGAAATTCAGTTGCAGAAAGCAAATAAATGCTCCAGTTATTTTGATACTAACACACATCCTAATAAGCAGAACATGGGCATGAAATGAATATGGAGCTATGCAGAGAAAAGGGAATAAAAATGAGAAATTTGTTTCACACTAGAGAAATCATCACATCCATATTCTGACTTATTTGTCAGGCTTTGAAAATTAAATGAACAACTGTTGGGTGGTTGAAGACAAAGAGCTTGAAGATTTGATGTTTAACAATATGTGAGTTTTAGGTTCATATTATGCATGAAAACCCCTTTCAGAGATATCCTATCAACTGCATAAACACCCTTGTCTCTGCATGAAAGGCTGATTTCCTCTTTCTCAGACATGAAGGAGAAATAAGCAAACCACTGGTGGGAGGAACCACAACTGTAGTAGCTTCTAGCTAACGTATTGGAGCCAGAACAATTTCTGTTGGAATTACAGGGACAAAGGAATGTCAACAAGAATGGAATCAGCTGCTAAAACAGCACTCAACAAAAAGAGCTATGGAAGAAATTAAGTTCTGATAGATACATGAATACAGCACTTGGAGAGAACGCAAGGTGCATGTTATTCATGAAGAGAAACAAGGATGTGTATGAAGCCTGGACAACAATGTACCCTTCTTGTATATATCCATATCAAACTCTAGTTGACTACAGACTGACAAAACTAGCTGCACATGCTCTAACTGCTAACAATACTACCACAGGACTGGCAAGGAGAAGACATTGCATCCCTCAAACAATTTCTGATCATATAGGAACACCTATAACATAAAACAAATCTCAGAGGTTAAACACCTGCACCTTTCTCTTCAAGCTGTGTCTGAACTGGGCAATGAATCCAAGACTACAGTAGCAGATGACAGAGTGAGTTCTTTATATGTGATACCAAAAAATTAGGATCATTTGGAAAACAGTTCACAATAGCCAAGCATTCTGCCATGCAACAGTGCCAGCCTATTATGCTACAGCAGTAAGGTAATGGTAATTGATGTATGTGTACGAACTGACTTGTGGTAGAGGAAGGAGTCCAGCCATAAAATTCTTGTCTGAATATCCATGACACAGATTATAGGCATCGGAATGCAAAGGAGAAAGAGAACAGGTCAAAGATGAGAACTGGAACCACTGAAAATAGCACAGACTGTCATAAGCCATACATACAAATGGCATGTAATGGCTGGCACCAAAAACAGTAGGTCTCTGCCATTAGAGAAGTACTATTGTACATCTGACAAGTCAAACATTTCCGAGATGCAAATAAAGAATCCATGATGATCAGTCCTAGCCGTACCATGCCTTTTTCATTAAAGAATTAAGGATGGCAATGTCAATGGATGGCAAAGGCTTCAATAATCTACTGTAAGTCAGAGCTCAGTGTTGAGTACTGGACAATGAAAAAGATTCAGTGAAAGATATACATCAAGTTCTTCAAATATTTGCAAGAGATTTGAGAAGGTACTACCTCTTCATTATAGACACAAAAAGCTGCAATTCCTAGTGAAAAACTGTAAAAAGTTGTACATGATTAAATGAGATAGACAACAAAATTGGTTTTGCTTATTTGTATAATGAACAGATCATTTCCTACTTGCCTGCCAAGAGAATATAAAATTAAATATTCCCTTAATTAGTCAGGAAACATGTCAAGGTGCAGTCAGAAAAGGGGATAGAGGGGAATCAGAAGTTTGACTGTATTTATCAATTTATATATAGAAATAGAAATAGATGATGCATCAAATGGCCATAAAAATATTTCTGTCATATCAAACATTTCAGAACTACCATGGAAATAAAGATACATGGCTGGAATATAGACTAGTAGAGATTAAAGACTTCCTTGTCCTATAGTAATTTAATCAGTTGAATTCTTCAAATCATTTTGGATCTAATTTCTGAGAACAAACAAAAGGACATTTCACTGTGACCAGGTTTTGAACAGAGATTCAGGTTGATATTATTTTGACTAAATCTATCTCAAAAGATTTTGGTTGCACCAGATAAATAATTGCTATATATTATTATATATATTTGCAGTCATGTTTAGAGCAACACTACTGAGAAGCTTTTTGACTGACTGCTATCTGGTAGGTTATGACTCCAAATACAGAATTCAGTGGACTTTCTACAGCCTAACAGATATCTTTGTTGTTGGAGGACAATAATACTATCCAAGCTATCACCAAGTTCTTGGTAATGTCTCTTCTCTTTTACTGTTGAATAAGTGAAATTTTAGTAGTGTTAGTGATCCTTGTCTCTATCTCTTTTTGACAAAATGGTGTTATACTTGCTCTTGTAAGTCAAAATGTTTTCATTCCTTTTCCTAATGCTTTACCTATTTCATTACATAGAGTAAGAGTTGGGAATAGTATTTTCATCATCACACATTCCTTCGATTCTGGATTCCTCTTCAAGGTTAAAATTTCATTGAGTATAACGATGTCAGTTATTTCTGTATGCTGTGAGTATTGATAAAAGCTATTCTGAAAGGTCTTTTTGATTCTTTTCATCTGCCTGGTGATGCATGGCCAGAATTCATAGCACTTTATCATATGGGGTAAAACACAACCATGTACATATAAGCTGCAGCTATGCCTTGCAGGTATGAATTTTAGTTGTCATGGTCATTTAAAACAGTGCTGTAGGTGGCTGATGATATCTTCCGAATGCATGTCATCACATGTATCATTTCCTAAGATACATAATTCTACTTATATCCAAGCAGAAAAACTGGCTGGAGCTGACTTCAACACCGTGTTCCCCTAGGATATGAAGGTGATCAGTATGTGAGCACAGGCAATTTTGTGGCAGTGGCCAAGCATAGCAAATAGACTATATTTTTCTCTGTTTAGAAACATTGTATGCCCAAATATGAGGTTGTGCCTTTACCTGCAATATATTAGCTGCAAATCAGTACTTTTTTATATCTATTTAATATTTTAATCTAATTTTTAAAACTAACAAAAAGTATTAGAAACTATCATTTTGGAAAAGGATGGAAAAAGTGATACCAGGGAAAAACTTATTTTCTCTTCTTTAAGGTTGCAAAATGAAAGTAAGGGAACCAAACTTTTATACCTTGTAAATACAGATTACCTGCTGACATGTGGTACTATTGGTTTCAACAAGGCAGATGAATTTATGAACAGCCATGTAAGCCATGAATGTGTATGTAAACTGGGTGTTAAATACCAACACATCAGGATGGAAATATGAATTAGAAACATTATTTTATAACTCAGTACACAGCCCTGCAAGTGGTGAACCCATATGGACATCCACTGATTGGCAAAGTTACACTGTTCTGTTGCCTGTATGTAAGTAACACAATACTTCACTAAAAACTCTTATTCCACAGGATGGAGACTAAATATTCAATATATCTTACTGCAAGAGCAAAACAAAATAATTAAAAAAAAAGATCATGAAAGGTTATGAATTAAGATATGCCGCTCAAAGAAGATTAAGGCTGTAGTTATAAAAAGGACATGATTGAATTTCAAATTGTAGAAATTACCATTAGCTAAACAGAAAACCTTGTTTCATGTGGTAGCTACAATAACAATAATAATCTGTGGACAATGGTATTCTACAGAAGTGGAAGAAAGTAAACTGTGTGACTGGAGAGCTTCATGCCATCATAAGTGGCTGGCATGTGTAATGATTATTGTTTATGAAGTTTTACTGTGACAGCAAGTAGCACTGTGCTGCATACACGCATACACATCCAAGAATAGAAAACTGTCTTTAGCATGCTAGTTCACATCAGCCTTTCTTCATTTATATCTACAATTTATTTAATCTATACTGTTAGTAGACCAGAGCAATACTTAAGGATATCCCCACAAAGTAAACATACTTTATGGACACACTCAGAATATCCTCTTTCAAAGACAAGATGAGCAGCTGCAATCCCAAATGTTAAATAACTGACCGTAATTTGTAGATGATATGCTAAATCTTATGTATACTGGGAATGATGGATTATAATTCATGTGTTTAATGCTGTCTACATCCTTCCTTGAAATACATTTTGATTTTAGGAACAGATGCTTGATGTGCTCACACACTGATGATCCCTCAAAATATGATCTTCTGATTATTATTGGGCATTCCTACTTACATACATACATATATCAAATCATTCCACATCATACAAAATCTATGCTGCCTTACATTAGAGGCTACCTTACATCAAGCCTCAAATGGAGCCAGTTTGCAACAAGTGATGGTATGCTTTTGATGTTTACCAGATATTTTCAGCATTGATGGCACTGATGACAATGTCTTTCTCCATCAGCCTCTGACATCTCAGATGGCAAATCACAAGAATGGGTTAGACAGACTTGACTCACACATTACATACTTTTCATGAGACTAGTGGCAGACAATTCATTGAATTACATGCATATATCAGAGATTAATTTTATGAGCACATGGTTCATTTACACCCAATTTTGTAACTGACATATGTTTAAATGGTCTTATCTCATGAGAACCACACTGTCTGTCTGCAGTCTATGTAGTAGGAGCTAAAGAAGTATGCCTAACATTACAGTGCTGGGTATCACAACTATACCATTGTATTGAATAACAGGTTATCTGTTCCTCAGCTTCCAGACAGTAATATTTGATTTACAGCATTTATTTCCTTGGCTGATAGTAATGATTTCCTTCATAGCTCATAGACTGCAGTCATCTCTTTATACTTCTGGAAAAAGAGGTGCCCAGAGACGGTTTTGACAACAACAAAAGGCAAACCAGGAGCTACTGTTCTGTAATGGCAGCTTCACATCTCCCACTGCCATGGTGCATGGCTTCCTTCACCTCTACAACAGCTGATAAAACTTAGGCCATGTTTTAAGGAGATATGGGAGCCAGGACAGAGCAAGCCCCTGCAGTCATTTCCTTGCTCCTCCACCCAGTCATCTCATGCTCTTCCCAAAGAAGGCTGCTAATGGTATGGTAGCTCACGTTTCTACTTCCTTAAAAATCCAGTGCCTGGAACATTCACTGTTCAGTTTACTATGTGTGTGTTTTATGTGTTTTAAGATTTGTCCTAACAATGGTCCAAAAGGAAAAAAAAAACAAAACAAAAAAAGAAAGGGAAAAAAATAGGAATGCAATGCTTTCATCATTGCTAATAGGCAGACCAACTTCCTAGGCTATGCACTTTTTTCTAACCAACAACCAAGAATAAGATTATATATAATTTGGTACCAAAAGCTACATTTAACTGACATTTAGATTGCAAAGTAAGACCACCCCCAAAAAGTTGAAAATTCAAAAATTAAGCCTTACACTCTGTTCTTAACCCACAGTGCTAATGGCACAGGACTCTTGATCAAGCAACTGGGGATGTGAAGTATGCTTCTAAGAAAAAGTGTAAGTCTGCCCCTTATGTTTGGATGTATTAGCTTATGTTATTTTAATTCACAAAATTAGCCTTTAAAAAATCTTTTTCTTTACTAATCCCCTCCCTTTTCCCAGTTTGAAAGAAGAAAAAGAACAAAAGTTCATAGGAATATATAAAATATGTATTACATTTATTCAGGAGACTTGAAAGGGCTCCCTTGGAGCCATTTGAGTCTCTCCTTCCCAGCCTATCCCGTAAATATACAGTTACTATTTTTTTTTAAAATAAAAATTAATTTTGTCTACAGTCAGTAACCTTTTCATAGGTTTAGATATTGAAAGGCCAAAGAAAACACTGCCATAATCTACTCTGGCCTTCTGCATCATACAGACCGTAGTACTCTGAAGATACCTGACCTTGTGTAGTCAGCTTGATAGAATGTAGCTGATTAATATAACACATATTTAGTTTCGTATTGTTCCAAAGTACAGATCATGACAATAGCAATATGCAAATGTTTATTAAAAAAGTTGCGGCACATGAGCAGGAATCCAGATTGCAGAACTGAAAATATTTTCAATTTGCTTTTTTGTAATTCTGATAGTCATAGGCCCTTGTAGAGAAACAACTATTAAAAATTATAAAATTGTCCCAGAACTTTTACTAGTTTAAGTTCAAAATTAGATCAGGCAACACCATTAATTTACTCTGAAATTCTATAATTTGAAACTAGCCAGTATGTATTTGGAAATTACAGTGAACATAAATGCTCCTACATCTTTTACTTAAAGCAAACCTTTATGACTGCGTTACAACCTACTGAAAATGTGAGTATGTAACAGAAATGTTGACACAATCTTGCTTTGCATGACATAAACATGCCAATATAATTTTTTCTCCCTCTCTCTGTATATAGCATATATGCACTTTTAAGTAAAAGAAAATAGATTCAACAATCAACTTATCATGTATTCATGTAACTACGATGTACCATATACCAAGCACTAGAATTATCACACTTACCTTCCTGCATAATTACAGTTAAAGTCTCCAAACACAAATATTTTTGTTACCTTATCAAAGAACAACAGTCAACATGCTCAGCACTTCATTACTGTCAGGGAAATGGTTGCAGAAAAAAAATTAAAGCTGCAATGAAAGATATTTCAAAACTGAAATGAAATTTTCAAGTGAATAAAAAAAGCTGATGAGATGCTGTTCTGACTTAAAAAAATATAAAATAAATTCTCCTATTTCCTATTTTAGAGGAAAAGCAAAAACAAAATAAGTAGTTCTTTTAGTATTTTCCTCCGCCTATCCAAGGGGGAAAAAATTGGAACAGCAATATCAATCATTTTGTTTTGTCTATAGCAGAACATAAGTGATAGTAGTTTGTTGACAATAAAATTTTCTCAATGGATTAAAATGTGCATGTCTGTGCATGTGTGTGTTTGTGTGCTTTTACAAGTATACAAACACACACATCTTAATACATATTACAAACAGCATAGAATTTCAAATTCACCAAATGAGCTGATCCGCAGCAAAAATTGTCAATAAATCTATACATTTTCAGCAACAACTGACTTGGATTTACTAAATAATGCTATGGGCTGATACTGGTGCGCTTCTAACCTACAGTATGCAGTACTTCTACAAAACATCTCCAAAATGCCATCTGCATTGCATATTTGTTGTAAAACTATATCTTTTTCTAATCTTCATTTTTGTTAACCATACATATGTATATCTGTTTATGCTCTAAGAAATAAGTTTGCAATGCTTTCTAGCATGCCACATATGTTCATAAGTCCTCAAATCATTATAAAATCATGTAATTGAAAAAAAGGCATACTATTTTTCATGCTATGCTCAATATAAATATAAATTCAAGGCAGTCAAGCTATCCATTACCAAAACAATAATAATCATAATATATATGTATATATACCTACACTCTCTAAAAAGTGATCCAGTTATGTGGATTAAGAAACCAGTAAGAAATTGGTTGAACATAGTATAAAAGTCTCATTTTATGTAAAAGCCCATACTGGCCATTTCAAGTATTTTAATACTTTCCTATAACCTTTTCATTAATAACTAGATATTTGTAGAAATAATAATTTTATACTGAAAATTGTATTCAAGTTAAATAAAAATTAATTTCTGCTGTAATTCATTTTTAGAGTGTGCATGTATACATAGCAAAATACCTTTCTACAGACCTACCATAAATATTTTAGTCTATGTCATTTCTCTCCTACTAAAACACTTCAATTTTTTTTTCTCAAATTTTAGATCATGTCTATCAGGCCTTTCAAGAAATAAAACTCATTTCATTTGCAACACCAGATTCCCTTCAGTTTGTGCCAGTTTGCAAGTTAAAGGTCAAAGACATAGGACAGTACACTTTAAGGAAATTCAGACAGTGAAGCTGTTCACAGAAGACAATGTTTAACTTGGTAATGACAGTCAACAGGTCAATAATCAAGTTCAAGGCAAGCTGTTCATTGTTGCAAAAGCTACTCCCCTCAAAACCTGGCTTTCATAAAAAACCAGGTGTCTGACTTTTGGGGTGCATCATTCTGACCATCTTTAATAAGTTCACAGCCCAGTGACTGTAAAGCCTATCACTGCAAGAAGCAGCTCCTAAAATCAATAAAGAGGTCTGTCAGTTGCTGACTTTTCTCTAGGAAAAAATTATTGATACAAACCTGCTCTGCAGGTCACATGAAAATGACAATACTGCTGTTAGCACAAATTACACAGAATGACAAAATGTTTTGGTGGTCCCTTGGCTCTGTCAGTTGATAGCACGTTTGACTGAAGGCCAAAAATGTTAACCCTTTGAGAACTATGATGAACATGCAAAGGGGTAACACACCAGAGGATACTCATGCATTGTCAGAGTCATCTTCTTAGCTTTCCTTTGAAACTGTAACTCTGCCTCTGCAGAGGCAAATCAAATTGTCATGCAACATAATCTCAAGAGAGAAATCCAAGATGCTTAAGATAAGATGCTAAGCTATAAAACTGTTATCAGCTCAGAAAAATAAACAACTTGGTATGTGGTAGAAATTATTAAAACACGTTTGGTTCCTTTAACAAGAAAGTAGCTGGTAAATATATTTTGTTTTCTATTCATGTTACAAATGCTTTTCTATCAATAATGCAAATAATTAAAAACACAGTCACAAGAAGTGTTTCGAAAAATTGATTTTCTTTTGAAACCTGTATTACCCAAACACAATTCTATAATTTAATTATGACTAAGATTAACATCCAGCGGACTCTGAAAACTGGATGCAGTAGTTCTCAAAGGGTTACACCACCAATATAATACCAGTGTCATGTTTCTCAATAGCATGTCTGTTGTTTTAGTTCATTGAAATCCACTTCAGAGACACACTGCTTTTTTACCATTCTTTGGAATGAGTGCTCCTGACAGACCTATAAAAGGCCTGGGGTAGTTGGCTTGGTACAGCTTGGGAAAGATAATGTAGGAAAACCAACCAGAAATCAAACAAACCAATAAAAAGGTTCTGCTTGAATATAGTATTGAATATGAGTTTAAAACATTGAGGACATAGCCCAGAGCAGCTGTAAAAACCACAAAATGAATGTATTAAGGCTGTTACTATATTGCAGATATTTTGGCCCCTTGTTTGTTGGAAAATGGCTGTCCGAACAGTCTGAAGTCCTGCGTGTCATCCGAGTCTCCCACCTGACAAAACTGGAAGTAGGAGTATAGGACTTTATCCGTAGCAGACAGAAAGCAATCCTCTTTGGAGACAAAGCTGTTTTGGGTCTTCTCACTTTCCTGAAAGTTCCATTGTTGGTTGTTGTGTTTCTCTAAAAAAATTTACTTTCAGCAAAAAATTTTTCGAAGGGGAACAGGCCTTAAGGGAAAAATGTAGAAACATTGGAGATACTTTTATTCCTCTTCGTTAGTTAATCCTGGTAGTTTATAGGGCATTGAGCGTGCAGAGGGAAGGCCTAGAATTGAATGACAAAGAAAGACAAAGGACTGAAGAAACAGCAGATACCGTGTATCATGGAAGCTTCCCAGCTGAGCGAATCGCCGCTCAGGCGCAGGACAGGCAGCCCTGGGTTTTACAGATCAGCTTTGTCTCTCACCAACAGACGCCCGCTCCTAGCTAGGAAACTGCTTAACAGCTCTTGTGTTGAATCTCAAGTTACCACAAACTCCTGGGAGGGAAAGAAAAAAAAAACCAAACCCTACATCACACCCACTCTTGCATAGAGCGTTTGCAGTACAGTATGTGGCGGGGTGTTCCTTTCCTTTTGAACTGGAACACAGTGTAAACCAAGACAAGGAGGCACAAGGCCAGGATGCAGGGAATGACGATGGCTATGGCTTTCACAGTGCTGGCTGTGTTGTCCAGTTTGATGACAATGTCAACATCGTCTTGAGGGCTGTGCCGGTCTTTATCTCGATCTGTTGGTCCATCACAACCCATAAAATCCTTGAGGATGGATCTGGGATAGCCAGGTTCCACCCTGAGCATCTGGTTATTGAATTTCCAGTACTCTTTTCCTTTGTAGAAATATGTGAAGCCTGAGGAAGAAAGTAGCAATTATTCATGGTGACATGAAATTGTGTCATCAAAATATCATGATGGAAATTACTGGTATCAATTTTTGCATAATTTAAAAAATCAAAACACATAAGGAACAGACTTCAGTTATAGGTATTTCAAATATATGTTTTTCAATTTTTATTTCTTTACTATCTCTAGAAATCTAACATTGAGTTTGGGGGTTTTGTTTTGGTTTTATTGTTTGTTCTTTAGTTGTTCTTTCATTCAGTAAACTGGGATTTTATTTTCTTTCATCACTAAAAAAAATAATCAAATAGTTCCAGAGAATATGGTGTATGAAAAGTCAAGCTTTGACCAGTTTGTTAATTCACTGAAAAACCAACTAGAGTTGAAATCCTCAGGGACATCCTCAGGGACAGGACTTTAAAGCATCACGATCTCTTCAAGATGGGAAGTCTCCTGAAACAAATTTCAATGTTATGCTATGCTGTGCTATCCAGAAATGACCCTCTTTAATCTCACATAGTTTATTGTACTTCAAAAGGAGACTGCATGAAATAACAGTATCTTTCAAATGAGAAAACAGGTGTAAACAGATTTGTTTTCTGTAAAGACCTGATATTTGTTCATTCAGGCACAATCCAATGTTATTTTTAAACATGCTTAAATGGAGAAATAAACTTGACTCTTTGCCAAAAATCTATATTACTTTATTATCCCAGCTGAAAAATGGCATTGATCTGGCAAGACACAAACCTTCAGGATGAGTGAACTTTCTCCTACTATTTATGAGCTGAATGGAAACAGCTAGATTTTTTCTTATCTTCACTTTATTCATCTTATATATTTCCTGCAGTATTGAAGGCTACTACAACAGATTAGGCACTATTTGTTCTGAAAAGGCTGGTAACTACCAATCTGGAGATAACATTATTAACCACCTATTCAAACATTAGTTACCTTTTTCAATTCTAAAATTTTTAAAAAACTATACATTTGATATTGAATTTTTAGCTCAAACTGTAGGAAAAGTTTTCATCACCTACTACCACTTTTCAGAAAAACTTTAATATTTCATCATTTTTCTACATTTGCTATTTTTGTAATTTAAACTAGCCTCTCTAGCCAATGAAAAGATATTATTTTACTTTCCTTAATCCCTTGCATTTTTATTACTTGAAAATATGGTAGTAGATTTATAGAAAGATCTAATACAATTAAAAAAATATATAAAAAACACACAAAAATTACTGATCTGTATCAGAAGAGTAGCTAGACTTGTCCAGAAAATGCCTTCTATTCTGATTGGAACAAAACCTAAAAGAGGACTGGAATTCTTTAAATATGATGAAGTTTTAAAATTTTAGCATGTATAAAGTTCTTAAAGCAATCTGTAGTTTTAATGAAAAGCATTATCAAATGCAAAATTTCAGTATTGTGAACCACAGTTACCCTATCTTTGCATTCCATATAACAATATGCCTTTCCCAAAGTACTACATATCCTGGCCACAGATAAATATTTCAAGTATGGAAATTTGATGTATTGACATTATTAATACTCAAATATATATATAGCGACCATATACAGATGTGACACCTCTAAATCTACATTCATGCATATATGCAGAATGCATGTATGTATACTGAGGGGTAGAGGTAAATCAAAATACAGACTTGAGTTAGTTGTAATTGATATGCAGTAAAAGGTCAAATTAAATTAAAATTCTTAAAGCAGCAAAGGAATTTCCAGCTGCTAGAGATCCAATACAATTTTTTTCAATTAGAACACATTTTCCACTGGAAAATTCTGACATAGTTTAAACTTTTCTGCTATTTTTGCTGAAGTAGGAACCAGGATAATAGTCAGTTACAGCTGAAAGATGGAAGCTACCAGCAGAGAAGGACAGTTCCAAGAGACTGAATAGTTTTACTGCTTCTCTTGACAAAACAGATGACTTCACACAACTGTTGAAAATTATTTCATCTAATCTGCTAGATGTGTTAAGCCTGCTTTGAGGCCTGCTCCTTACAATTTTCTAAGTACTAGGCCCTGAGAAGTGAGAGCAATACCTGATCCAAACAGCAATGAAGGGCTTAGCAGTCACTACTGCCTCAAATTTACTTATGTAGCAAGCATAAGGCAAAAAAACAACTGCCCCACTATCCACTTAAGCAGAATTTCTAGTTGGAAAGTTAAATTTTCTGTGCCGCTCTTAAGGTAGAAAGAAAGATTTCTCCAATTTGGAGAACTTTGTGTGATCTCACAAGAGACAGGAAATTTCTTCTTCACTCCCTCCCAAGAGTTTCTACCACAGTCTTAAAAAACAAATCTGAATATGGGAAGTAGCAGGACAAGTTTCAAAGATGGTACCTGTACTTTACCAAGCTTTTAGGATACTGAGTCAGGATACTGACTAGAGTAGGAAATTGTTTTTTCTCATCCTTTCCAACACAAGATTACCAAATTTTTTGCCATCACTGAAGGATGACCAGAGTTACTGTAGATGCTCAGTTGCATAGGTTACACAATAGAAAGACAAAAGAAGGAAAAAAATATATACTTTAACATGAAATGGATTCCCTGAAAAATATGCTTTCAGATACATCCTTATAAAGGTTTATAGTAAAAGTTGCTTATCAACTCTGCTTCTGTCTAATAAAATAAAAACAGTTTCAGGCAAAATGCTATCAACTTCTTTCCCACTGAGCTGTGGTATTTCTTATTTGCACCTGCTTTTGTTTCTTTTCCCCATACAAACAACAGCAAAGTTGTGAACTGTTTCTTGAGACTTTGTTGTCTTGGTTTGAGGAAAAATGTCTTACTGGTCTTCTTGGGAACTTGATGGTGTCATTATCAGTCCCTTTTTCTGCCCTGGGCCCCCTATGGGATTTCTGAGATGCTCAAGAATTTCCTCTTTCCCTTCACCTCCTCCACACTCTCCTGTCATGTTTTACTAACCTTCTTATCCAAAGAGTCCAGCAGACTATCAAAACCACTGGGGTTAGAAAGAGAAGTGCCTCTTATATAACCTAAAGTCCTTCATGCCTTAGGAATGTGTGTTCTGCCTCTGCAGTGCTTTCAGTGGTCTAGGGTGTTACAGTAAGATAATTTTCATTTTTAATGGGAGGCATGTGTACATGAGTTCAGTACAGAAAGTGTGTGTGTATATATATATATATATATATATATATATACACACACACACAGATATAGATGTATATACATTTATATATTTCTAAAACACTTCTGACTACTTTCACATATATATGTATTTTAAAACAGTTAATTATTGAGTGTGAAGTAGGCAGAATATCATCTTGATTGACCTACTTTCCAGTTAAAAGCAACACAAAAAATCCAATCTAGCAAAAAGGCCAAAATACAGACAGGGTTTCTTCTTCTTCTGGGGAAAGCAGACACAAAGCAAGGAAGCAATTAAACACATTTCTGAAAAAACCCCAAACATTTCCATGGTAAATTACTTAATCAAGTTAGAACTTGAAATAGGAGACTAAAATGTTTTATAAAAGGAAATTAAAGTAATATGGAAATAGATACGTGTCGTATGAGCCAAACAGAATAAATTCCAAACCCACTAATAAATAAATCATATATGCCATATAACAATTGTCCAACAATGCATATTTTATTCCTGTCAAAAGGATCTAAGAACTCTGTGCAACTGAGGGCCCTGTTGGCAGGTGGGCACCATCCCCTGGGGTGCACTGAATTCTCCTCAGAAGGAGAAGATTTTGCTGCTCATTTGTTTTCTGGTGTGTCCAGGTGAGAGTCCAGGCTTTAGGTATGTGATGATGTATCTTGATAAAGATAATAACACATCACATTAAAATCCCTATTATCTGCATTTCTACATCATGGACTTCTGACATCTTTGATTTACATAAATTCATTGGGATATTTCTGCTTAGATAAAGATTTTGCTTCCCTTTGCTAGTTTTTTGAGAATGAAGGCAATATCTTCTAAGCTGTTTAAAAAGCCAACACCTTGAAAGTTCAACACAGATATACTGTGTTTATGAAGCTTGTTTTAAGAGGCACTATAATTCAGCAGAGAACAAAGACAACATGAATTAAGATAGAGGAGAAAAAGGAATGGAAAGTAAGGTTTATAATACTAAACTTGAAAGCTTTTTCAACCCTAGGTTAAACAGTACATGCAAAGAGCCATTTTCACTAAAGCCAGATCTAGAGCAGGAAACAGTCTGTTCAGATATCAAGAATTCCTTCACTACTTAACCTGAATAGTCAATCATCCCTCTACTACTGTATCTTACATAAATGGTGTAAATAAATTATTAAAGCAAGAATGTGTTTTCATACCATTTTCTTTGTGGACAAAGGCTCCCTGAGGAGATTCTGGGATACCTTTCCAAATTGTGATTGGTTTGGGATAACCAGGGTCCATGGATCTCATTTCTTCACTGTACCTCCAGTACCTGAAATATTTTTTTTAAGGGAAAAAAAGCACATTAAGATAGCATATGAGTAACTTTATATTTTCCCCCTCCTACACTTACTACATTCATTAGCTACAAGTGGGAATACTGGATTTCTTCTCTTTGAACACACTACCCGATTACAAATAAATCTATTTGCTGTTTCATGTAAGTAGAAAGAAGATAAAATATTTTTGCACTTCAACAACTAAACCAGCATGCATCTCCCTTATAATCACCACAATTCTGATGCCTAGGGCTTGAGAGCTGCAACACATGCAAAAAAACCAATGTACATTAATGCTTTTCATAATATTGTAATAAACAAGTGACAGTAGATTCAGATTAAAATACTGCCAGCAATCTTAATTTAATCTTCATATTCATTACATATTCATATACATATATATTCATATTCATTACAGTAGCTTTTACTTTCATTTCATTATGACTAAATAGATGCAGTATATTATAAAATTCAACCTGTTTGTATGCCTTTTTGCCAGCCAGCCCTTCTCAAACTTAAAAAGCTTCAGAATGCAAACAGAATGCCTGAACATCTGACAAGTATTTACACTTACAGATAATATTGATAATTTCTTTTTCCTTTTACTGCTGATCAAATTGCTATGCATATCTTATATCTGGTTCTAATATCATCTGTGCATCCTACTATTTTGGTGGGTATTTTCATATTTTAATTTGCTCCATTAATTTAGAGCATAGTTTTATCATTATCATTGATAATCTGGTTGCTGCTAAAAGCTTGACCCTGATTCTCATTTGAATTAATTTGATTTCAATTTCTAGAAATCCTTGTTATTATTATCATGTATTAAAAAATTCTTAAGTGGATGATATTTTATTGCTGTGGAGGTACTTAGGCACTCTAACTGATTCACATTTGCATATTTTTTTTTAAAAAATATAGTGGTCTAAACTCCTCAGTATTTCTCCCCGTAGGGCATTTCTGTGGCTTTAAACTTTCAAAGAAATTAAAAGATGGCAGATTTCAAGTGGGTTAAGCATTGGCAAGTTAGATTAAAAAGACATTTGTATTTATTTTTTTCTTTCTTATGCTTGAATTATTTTTATAGCCTCAGTTCTTAATCTATTCACATATGCATCAGCTACTAACCAGTAACACAATACTCTTTATTTGGATATGTAACATCTATGGAAGTTTACATGCAGAAACAACATGCAGAATTATTAAACAAAGCTCTAACATTAATACTACTGAAACCAATTCTTCCTCGTCCTTTAACTCTAAGTTTATTGGTCTTTAGTCTGCATTTTTTTAAACTTTTTTTTTTTCTCCCTCTATTGTCAGAACTCTATTTCCATCCTGCATAATTTCTCCCATTTTCCTCTTTCTCTTCCAATCTTTTCACCTTTCTGAGCTCCTTCTTTCAATAACCTCTGGTTTTCCACTAGCCTTAAATGACTTTCAAAGATACACTTTGTCATTAAAAGTCTTTGAGGACAAACTCAGTGCACAATCAGAAACCACAAAACTTCTGGATTTTCATCATTGATGAGAAATCCTGTTAGGGAAGGACTGATCACGACACCACCTCAACAACCTGATGGAATAATGAACATGTCTACAAGGTAGGGAACAACCTAGTCTTGATTCTAATTGGCATGCCAAATGTTCACCAGCAAACTGCCTAATGATGGTTTGAGCCCTACAGCCTATGTAAACCTGTTGCTGTACCTGAAAGACTGATAAATAACAGAGGGGGGAAAAATGAAAATTGACTACATAGCTTTAGAAAAAGGAAATTTGGAAAATATTTGCTAAACCGTGTTCTATATCTAAGCCTATTTACTCAATATTTTGAGCAATCGGATGATTAAGTTTTATGAAGAAAAAACATTGATTTAAACTCTAAAGTGCATAAAACCAGTTGGAAAAGACAAGGGCATGAACAAGGACATAAGCCAAGAAGTTCCTCCAAACTATTTTCTTCTAGTCCCAAATGACTCTTTTGGTGGGATAGGAATGACAGAGGGACTAATGTTTTCTGTAGTCAATTATTTCCCCTTTTTGGGTTTCATTCAATTATTTAGAAGAATTATTGTTAGTGTTAAATAGATAATATCATATACCAACAACAATGTTCCATACATGAGCTGCTTTAGACATAGTGACTGCTCACTGGTTTGACTTTTAAATCTTCTTACTGGCTTGGGTAATGGGATTTTCTTGTTTGCTTGGTTTTTGTTTGGTCATTTTTATTATTATTTTTTATTTTATAACCAATATTTGATGCCATAAGCAATGCACATTGAGTAACTTACTGTTATAATGGTTTATTCCCACTGATGGTCAATATCCTGTAATAGCTCAATTATCTCTGCAAGGCTCATGTTCAATCTTCTTCTAACATACTGTATTGCATTTATATGCTGCTGAGTTTCATTGTGCTTGTTAGCTCTAAGTATCAACTTTTCTGCCAGCACCTGTTTTCTCTGCTAGTTCTTTTTGTCTTCTGTTATTACCAATCATGTTTTAGGAAAGTCCTGAATATAAGCAACTGCCTATGCATGGAAATATAAAAGGACATTTCTGAATAAAGCCTAAAGGAAGTAAAATTCACAAAATATTCCTAATGTACATCTTTTTACAATATGTATGTAGAGGTGGAACATTATTACCTGAAAAAGAATTTGAATTTTTAAAAAATGTACTCAGCCATAGGAAGCAAATTATTTAGGCATCTTCTACTCACTGTGGAAATTAATTGCTTGAAATGACACCTAGTTTTAAAACATTAAAAAAATCTGACTTAGTTATCCACTTCCCTTACCATGAGTATTGGAAATCTATATATTTTTGAATAATAAAAATAGCTTTAACCATAAAATTTGGTGCAGCATTCTGTAGTGCATTTTTACAGTACTGCTAAAATATTACAAACTGTACTGTCCTAGACATAGCCTATGATGTGCATTAAATTAATTTCTTAAGTGATCCATGAATACTGTTAGTGTCTGAGAACACTAAGTGCCACCCAGTAACAAAAGCAACCATACTTTTAATAAGACTAATAGAAATATTACAGTTATTAATAAGGAATAATTTGTCTCTGAGCACACAAAACTTGCACAGTAATACATCAATCAACAAACACAGGACCATACCAAAAACCTGTAAAATCCATCACTCAGACAACTTGCAGTGTTTAAGAAATTAATAAATTCTCTCAATGTCTCTATAAAGCAGAGAAATACTCCTTTACTTTTTTTTTTTTTTTTGACAGGTAAATAAAGATACAGACACTAAGTGACTGGTACAAGTTTTTCATGAATGGAAAAACCCTTGGATTTTACTTTTTTTCTGTGCTTGTCTTCTTGTTGGGGGGCTGTGTTGTATTATTATTATTATTAATACTACTACTACTACTAATAATAATAATAATGTGTCTCTATAAGATTTATTTAGAAGTAATTCCAAGAAAATGCTCCAATTCTTCTCAAGCTCCTAGGTTTAGCTCTGAGTTCCCTTTTTTAACTCATTATTAAATAGTAGCAAAGAAGTAATTTTCACTGACCTTAAAAGGTTTGCATCATGCCTTACCTGCTTATGTGCTTGGGTTTAGAAATGTGGATAAAAAGAAACAGGTAAGAGTGTACATAAACACATCACTTTGAATATTTAAGTAAAAATTTGCCACAACTGTGACTTGCCTGTTGACTTCTAAATTGTAAATTTTCTACTGGATATACTTATACCCATTCCAAGATATTCACACAAATATAACTTAGGTTATAAGACATGTGAAAACAGTACAGCCATGTATGCAGGAGGAGTTAGTTTCATCCTTTTGAGAAACAGAGGAAAAGGTTAACATATTTAGCTGATATCCACTAAATGGTTCCCTTGCAGAAATCCTATACCAACCTATCTCCTTTGAAGAAGTAGGTTTTCCCAACATCTTCCCACCAAATTGCAGAATCAATGCCATGGGAAGGAATTCCACTTCCAAGCGTTATCAAATCATGAGGGTAGCCTGGCTGGAGAGTAGTGTCCTTGAAAACCCAGAACTTGTTACCTGTACAAAAGCAAATATATACAGATATATGTGTGTTAGTCATCAGCACTGTCAGTATAAATATTAATGCACTCCTAAGAAATAACAAAAACTCCCAAAGGTCTATAGCAGTGGTTCTTCCAAATACAATGAAATAAAAAATGTTCCATTGCTACAGATAATGCAAAATTAAATATGCCTTATGGATATCTTGCATTTATAAAGCACCTTTCTTCAAATAAGTCCACTGAATATTTTGATACCAACTATGTAGAGATCAAAAGTAGAACAAAAATGAAATAATCTTACGAGGCTGTGGTTGATAATGTAATACATTTACAGAAAAAACTATGCAGCAGTTTTATGTTTCATGAGGAAAGAGTGAATTTTATAAGATAATAAGGTAAGAAAACACACAAACAAAATAAAAATAGAAATGGGAAGTCTCATAGACCAAATAATTTTATTACTCTGTATTTTTCCTCAAGAAGTTAAATTACTTTTGAAGAATGTATGATTATTTCAGAAATAATAATAGAATTTAATTTTTAAACATATTTTCTTTAGGGTGGCCTAAAGACAGGAAACTGAGAATCTAAAGTCCCAGAGGTGGAAACTTTGTCACTGAAAATGATGGAGAGTTTCCAGTGGCAGTAAGACTTAAGCTTTGTCTACAGGTGACAAATCATTCAAAACCACCCAACTGACTTATTAAGTGCTGAAAATACAAGGTAGTTGTAATGAGTGTAGTAGATGTTAGCACAGTGTCTACAGAAACCTCAGATTACCCAGGTTAATCAGGTTACTGCCTGAAATATGAATGACAGCCTGGGGCTTCCTGGACTGCAGTGCTGAGTGGCTGAAACCCCTACTGCCAGAGGGGTAACTGCAGTTACTAGACAAATATTTTGTGTACATAGGCATCCATGCCTACAGGAGTAGCAGCTGCACCACTGGTTTATAGTCTAATGCCCCTGTTTGTGGGAGAAGGTGCCTCCTGTGGTCTCCCTTCCAGCTGGTAGTTTACCTCACCTGCCCAGGACTCCAGTTTCCAAGCTTGAGTTTTTCCTCTAGGTTCCTGGCCAAGCTCTTCCTCACTGAACACTTCCATGACTATCTCACCTACTTTACCATCTCATATTAAGTCTGAAATCCAACATTTCCCTGATAATTCTTTTGTCCTCCTAGGGACTTCTCCACATACTGTGCCACCTGTCCTATTCTTTCAACTATCTTCTACTTTTTATATTTCTGCTTTTTTCTAATTCTTCTTCAAAACTCACTTCTGACCTGTGTCTTTTCAGCAGATTTCTCTTTCAAACACAGACAGCTTTGGCTGAAAAAGGGGAATAAAGAGCCCCATATGCTCCCTAGAAACAGGAAAGGGGAGCATAATTTGCATTTACATTCTTATCTGAGGAGCTTGCTTTGATGCCTGTCTTCTCTTTGTGTTATGTCCCCTAGACCACAAGGACACTCTTCTCAGGCTAGGCTATAGGCTCCATTGTGAAAGAACCATGTGTTTATTTTTTCTTCAAAGCACTATCATCATCATTTTTTCCAAAAAACATTGCTAGTTTTAGTAATAATTACACTGAGGAAGAAGATGCTCTTTGACAACACATGGATGCTTTGAGCTAAATCACAAAAAACTCTAGACAGGACCTATGAACATATATATTGAATTTGGCCTTATTGGATTCTTCACATTGGTCTACCCATTGTTATGCATGACAATGATGTTTAAAATATAAGAGGGAAAAGTTTGAAAACCAACTTTGCTCAAACACGTTGGAAAAGAGGATGTAGGATAAAACCATGGCTGTTCACATTAATTTTTGTACTTACCTTTATGGCTAGACAGGCTGTTAGCACAGATTTAGGAGGTTAAGATACTGTGTTGTATAAATATTTTATAAGGAAATGTAATATTACCCCAAAGACCTAGGATCAGGTGTATGCCAGAATCATCAAGAGGGAAAATCCAAAAGAGCTGTTCTGCAATTGGTTTTACATTTTAGCTATGCCTCTGTGGTATTAAATGTTTGTTTAAAGGAATGGTGTTTTTTAATCTCCCTATTTGTATTGTGGTGATGTAAAGCATGTATTAATTTTATCAGAGTTTTAATGAGGAGAGGGATATAGTTTCCATCCCTCCCATGCTGGGTTTCCAGGGTTAATTTTTTATCAGCTGCTTTACAGCTGCTTGTCACACACTTTCAAGCACAGACACTACAGTTTACTCAACAGATCCATTTTCCCTCCCCTGCCAGTTGAAGGAAGAAAGGACTCAAAGCATGAGTATGTACAGAGCCATTTGAAATACTGAAAATAAAGGACACACAGAGATCTATGAAGACCAGTCATGGAAAGCTGAGTTCTCTGTTGACCTGGGATTATGGTCATCGCTAACCTGAGATTTACCTTTACTGAGATGCCTTATAAAAATTCACTTATAGTGTTTGATAAAGACAGAGGTGAGCATCCTCAAACATTCTCTATCCCTCCTCCCATGTGGTTTATCTGTTGCCAATGTACATGACTGCACACAGAAGGCCTCAGATGTTAATGGCAGTTTCAAATGCAATGATGGAGAAGTCAGGCGTTTTGGACCTTCCTAGCTGGTACTTATGGTGTGAATAACAGATGGCATCCAGTGAATGATCCTGGGCCAGCTCATTTCTGTTTCAGAAGATCATTCAAAATGACAGCTGTTGCACAGCATTGAGAGGCATATGCTGTGATGTATGTAATGCCAATACTTTTCTCTGTGCCTCACAAGGAATAAAAGTCAAAGCAATTCTTATGAATAGATCGTTATCAGCCATACTCAAAGAGGCAAAGCTAAATATTAACAAGATCAGGTCATACCAAAATAAAAAATGGCTACACAAAAACCATTGTAAATGACAGCACCACTGAACCATGTACTTTTTGCATATTCAGATATACTGAAGTAAAAGGAAAGTGTAGATGTGGGAACAGACATAAGAAACTGAATTCTTCACATAATTTCTTACTAAAAAGCAAATTCTTTCTTAGAAAACAGAGAAAATGTAAATTTAACTGTATTCTGAGGAGACAGGGGAACATTGAGAGCTCTTACATATGTAAGCAAGGCCTATTCATGCTAACTAGAGGGATTTTTTATTTAACATGTGCTTCAGAAGACATGTTTAGTCTGCTTTAACTGTGTTGATTGTTAATGAGAAGTACTGTATATAAGAAATCCAAATGTTCCATCTGGCTGACAGTTTTCACTTCAGTTTTTTGTTTGTTTGCTTTTTCTGTGAGGTTTTAGGAGGTTTGTTGTTGGCCTTGTTTTGGATTTCTTTTCTGTCTCTCACCTGGAGAAAAGTGAGTGACTATTAATCAGAGAATTGATCTGATCAACAGAATATTGAACAGAACCCAATGTTAGGAGAAGTTAAAGCTGAAAATCAGTGCAAAAGATGCCCAGCTGAGATAAGAATGACATAATTTTATTTCTAACATATTTGTGTAACTTTAAATGTAGTACAAACTAATGCTATATTCAGTATGCTTTCATGTAGTTCATATTCCACTTCCACTAATAAATAGTCAATAAGATTTGATTAATTGTGATCATAATGGAAATAATTATTACAAAAGTAGTCATATTTTTATTCTTCTTACAGATAGCTAGTGCTTCTTTGGAGTCAGAAGCTATGCCCCTGGCAGAAACCACCACTGTGCTTATCTTGCAAAGTTGTTTTTTTAAGGTCTCGTTGGTAGGTTTGTTATTCTCACAGAGAATAAAGCACCACGTTTCATGAAGTCTGAAATTTCAGAATGTTTAATCTCTCTGCTTTTATTCCCTAATGTAAGGTCTAATATAATAAGAAGCAGATTGGCAAGCTCAGAAGCTGAGAGTGAAGAAAGTGATAAAAAAGCTAAAATGTCTTCTTTTGAAACAATGCTTTGGTAAATATCATCACTGTAGGGAAACAGCTGAGAAGGCTGAACTACAGAATTATTTGAAGTCTCTCAAATACCATCATTGCCATTCTAAAAAAAGTACTGGAAATGAAGGAGGTCTGTATTGCTGTGCTTCACTTTTAAGTACAATATTCTAGATATTTTTCAGACTGTTTATCTTCCTATGACTACTGCCAACAAGTAAGCAGTTTTTAGTAACTAGTTCTTCCTTTATAGAATCTGAATTTTGAATAATTATGCTTCTGTGGTTTTTGTCCATATTATTTGCAATTATGGTATATGTGTAGTGCAAGAAGTCTGTGGCATATAATCACTGTGTTAGAGTGGTGAGATGCTTTCCTGAATTTTTAAACAGTTACATGCAATTTAAATCAGCTAAAAATTTAATATTTAATCCTAAATGGTTTTTTTGAGTCAACATTCTCTTTAATTTTGGTCTTTCAAGCCTGTATCTAGTTTTTTACTAGTATCCTAAAATTAATATTCATGGTTCCTTTTTCCCCATTCCCTATTTCCCACATCAAGTTTCTGTCATTTCTCTGTTCCATGATCTGACACTACAGTAAATCTATTTTCAATATAAAACTGTCAGGACATGGGGTAAGTGCAGTAGAATGTTATGATGGAGGCACTGGTAGTATGAATTTTACAGCAGCCTTTCTATTGCTACATTTGGTTTACCATAACATTCAACAGTGCAGATGGCTTGACAATTTCATTTTTAGCACTATATAAATTACCAAAGGTGCACAGAATGAATTTTACTATTCATGTCTTCTCATTAAAAAAAATAAGAAAGAAAATAAAAATGTATCTTTCTGATGCCATCTTATTATTATTCAGCATGGACACTGGCAATGAATAATAACAAGAATTCAAACATCTGTTTTTTATAAGCAGCTATCCACCAGATTGCTCTGTACTTTATGAGTATGGTCTGGTCTACTGGGGGCTGATGAGTCCATCTGGCAGGGAACAGGAAGAGCATCTTGGTCATAGGGTTGCCAAGCTGGTAAAGAGGGCTTTTATCTAAAGTTGCTGGTGGAGGGAGAACCTCAATCCATTCCACTCCCACCAGTTTGATGCCAGTGCCAGCAAGAGATGTCCAGAGCCTGGAGAGAGATCACAGGCCATCAGGAGAGCACCTGAAACAGCCCAAAGGAATTCCAGCCACTCCAGGCAGTAAGTTGGTTTCATTGGGGGCATCAAATTCAATATCTCTATGGAAACACAAATGTTATGTGCAATAAGTAACAGGAGCTGGGGATGAAATTTGTGCACGTGCAGGGCTGTGATCTTCCCAGCATCACAGAGACATGGTGGGATGGCTTCTGTGAATGGAATGTTAGAGTGGAAGGCTACTGGCTCTGTACAAAGGATGGGCAGGGAAGAGGGCATGGGGGTGCTGCTGTCTGTGCCAATGACCAGCTAGAGTGCATGGAGCTCTGCTGGGATGGATGAGGAACCTGCCACAGAATCACTGAATCACCTAGGCTGGAAAAGACTTTGGAGATCAAGTCCAACCTATGACCTAACACCACTTTATCAACTAAGCTATGGCCACATCCAGTCTTTTATTAAACACCTCCAGGGACAGTGACTACATCACCTCTCTGGGCAGCCCATTCCAAGGCACATCCATCCACTCTTTCTGCAAGGATTTTTTTTTCCTAATGTCTAGCCTGTCTATTTGCAGTATATTATGGGTCAGTACTAAATGGAGAGTAGGAACAGGTGACACTATAGTGTGGGTCAGAGAGTGCATAGTGACATTAATCCAGCACAAGTTCTCTGCTAGCACTTAAACACCTTTTCTATTTTATCCTCTGAATAGTGGATGTAGGCATTGGCTTAGTTATGTGCTTTGTTAACACAAAAATCTGTATGCTAGATGTAAAGTTTTAAAGTTCCTTCTAGAACTTACTTGTTTGGACCAATTTCAGACTGATAAAGCACACTACCTGGATAAGACATTCTACTTGCTTATCATCTTAGCAACAACCAACTTGTCTATTTCTAGCACCTTTGGGAGGAGGACATGTACTCTTTTCCCAGGAAGTTTTGTGGTGGAATAGAAGAAATGAGACAATGATCATTTACCTACAGCCTATTTATATAGATTTCTGTAATCCTGTTCCATAAGGCAGTTGACATCCTTGGAACAGGAATTTTCAAGGACACCCACACAGAAGACTCAGTTGAAATTTTTGATTCTGTAGCAGTGGAAAAACATGAATTATACTGATAGAAAACACCAAGTTAGATGTTAAGAGTCATGAAGACATGGTAGAGAAGCAATTTTTTTTTTAATTGCACAAGGTAATACAAAGACTTTTATCCTTGTCAAATAAAGTGAAAATACAAATGTCATTGGAAAAATAATGGAAGGAACTTTGAAAAGAAGTCATATGGAAAAATACCTACAGAAGAATATCCAAATATCATATGATATCAGCTGAAAGGCACAAAAATAACTGGTCTGAAATCAAATAACATAAGGTGGGGATGATGTGAAAGGAAAACACAATTCTGACTTTTAAGACCACAATCCTGCTGCTCCTGCTTGCTTTAATTAATCTTGATTTAATTTCCCAGAGAGAAAATAGAGAAGTTCTTCCATTCTTCTTCTGTTGTTTGTTATCTATAACCCACAAACTGCAGGATCAGCCTATTCCTCTAAGATCTAACAGGAGCCAGTCAGCACTGGGTGAAGGATTAAATAATGATGAAACATATTTCAAGGTCACTGGGAAGGAAAAGAAAACAGCTCTAAGAGTAAGCTTGATCATTTCTGTCTGGAGGTCAGGTAATGGATCCCAGCACTGCCAAGGCAGAAGTCTGAAATGCCCATGGTGGCTGCTTTGCTCTTTGTAGAAGTGGTGAAAAGGAATAGCTACAGAATAATGTTTTTACCCTTCCATGTCCTATGGACCTAAAAATCAAGCAGTGAGATGGAGATTTGGGGATACTTTGATCATTATTCCCAACCATATCAACTTTCCAGAGTTAATGACTTGAAGTTTATTCTATGGCAACAGAAGTAAAAGCATTTGCTGTATAAATATAGATATATTCATATAAATAGAACATTAACATTTGGAATGCAATTTTCCTTATGATTCACACAAAAACTACAATTAGCAAGACATAAACTTCATTGTACTGTTATGATGTGTTTCTGCATGTTATTAAATAGTTTTCATTTAAAATATCCGAGATCCTGTTTCCTTAGTGAATGAAATATTACTTTTAACTCCCTGTTAATGACTCTACTTGTAAAAATGAATTAATTTTTAATATAACAATTTTTAAATTTTTTTTGTAATGAGATAAAAAATTCATTCACAACACTAAATAGCTGAATAATTTTTCACATATTTTTTATCTATTTAGTTTCCTCTTCTCTCAAATGATTATTTTATAAACATACTTTGCATAATTTGCAGACTTTTATAGCTAACTATGCAATTATTAAACAGATAACTTTATCATTCAGTCTAAATTATGTACATGTTCAAGAACCTGAATTTTGAAGAACAGCTGATGTCTGGAGTAAAAGTTGAAAAGAATTGTTAGCAACAATTCAATCTATATCATTTATTTTCTGGAGTTTATGCTTCTTTGAAAACACTAAATACACATATATGAAAAAGATTATTTTTCCCCACATGAAACTGCTAACATCACAGGTCTGAGATTAAACAAATACACTGCAGTTTAGTGAGATATATAAGCAGACATTCCATTTAAATATATATATAAATATATATATTTAAATATATAAGAAATTCATTTGTAAAAAGGAAGAAGAGCAAAGAGAACAACACAAAATATTAACAATGGAAAGGTGTTCATTGCATCTTCCTAAAACACATCATAAAAAACTATTTCATAGCAGATAATTCCTATTTCTGATATTTATACTTTCAAATTTTTATTGAATATCTAAGAGCAAATGACTTGATGCTGTGAAGAGAAATCATAAATTAAAAATGTAATTGCCAAACAAGAAAATGCTAATTTATATACTCTTCATTTAACTACCAATTTGCAACAAGATTTACAAATCATTAGTAAAAATAAACAAGATATGTTTCAAGAAATTTTCACACTAAAAAGTGTTACACAAAATCTTACCTTTGTTCTTTCTTACCTTTAAAGAAGACAAAATTCCCCTCACTGTTTTCATAAACTGCATCAATGCTGGGAGGCAGCCCCCTCCAGAAGTAGGTAATCTGCATGGGGTATCCATCCATCACCCTGTTGTTCCTGACTCGCCAAAACCACTGATCCTGGAAGCCAAACACACACTCCTTAACACATTTATACGTGTTCAGCTGCTGCCCTGAACAGCCTATCCTGGCATTTTTCCTGGCAGACCTTTTGCTGAGTGGATAAGCACATTGTGTTTGCATTTGTGTCACATTACAGATGCTTCAGAACTGGTTTTTGCTGAGGTGGGAATAAGCTACACACATGAAGCAGGTGTTTGGAGCAGACAGCCCTTGGCAGGACATGCAGTGTGCTGTATGAGACGATGTAACTCTCGACTTCATGCTTATACAGGGGCCAATTTAAAATTTGTGGTCTGACTACAAGTGCTTTTAGACTGAACCATATGCTTATGTGAATGCCCAAAATAATGGGACTACATACAGGCCTTGAAGACCAATTATTTTTTTTGCAGTGGCTGCTAACAGTGAAAATTGATAGATATATGTGCAACATTATTACATCAGTTCACTAAGACTGTGCTTTGATGACACCTTTACTGTAGTGAAGTTTAGAGTCTTTCCAAGTGGCATTAAATAGAATGGTTAATATTACTTCTATATAGCCATATATATATATATTTATATATAATAGGTGCTAAATCCAGCTAAATCCAATACATGGCACATTAAATGGGTATCAATAAAGATATCATCACTGTGCCTCTTCAGAACTGTTTCAGTTCATTCAGTATTTAGAGATGAAGGATAAAGTAACTATTTAATTTCTTACATACATTTGAATATTTTTCAGCATTAGTATTATATAAAACAACTCCCTTTAAAAATAAAGGGGGTTCAGCCATAATCTGTCAGTTTACATGGCAGTTCTTCCTCTGTGTACGGAACACAGATCTCACAGCGCAACAAAACCTGTAAAATCATCAAGTCAACAAATACCTTTTTGAGAATGAGTTTTGCTTCAGACTTAGTGGACTTAGTGATTGTGGAGTGTGCTTGCATTATTTTATTTTGAGAGCAAGACCAATAAAATTATATTTTGCAGATTTGGCATTGAGTTGTATGTCAGACTGTATTTCATACTTCATATTGCTGACTTGCAGTATAATAGTTAGAATATTCTTATCTATTATTTGCTCAAATTCCCTAGCAAACCAATAATTTTCCCCACTACACTATTAAAATTTTAACAATAATGCAATTATGGCAAAATTGAAATGTTTGTTTCATTCAGCATATCCCCATGAATTGCTTTTTAAATCTGTTTATATGTATACATAGATGTGTATGGGTCATTGCCTTTAATGGTAAAATATTCCATTCTGAAGCATAATTGTGAATATAACATACCATGTTCTTTCTTCTGCTAATGGGATCTCAGATACTTCTTATTATCCTCATCTATTTTCAGCATATGTACCTGTCCTTGCAATAACCATGCACAATGGGTTATAGCTCACCAGTAAGGATCCTACAGGTTACCACAAAACTATAATTTTGAAAAATTATAATTTTAGCATTTTTATGGCCTTACTTAAACAGACAGAGACTGGCATATGGTTCGTCAACAGATATAATTTCAGGAAATCAGCAAATATCTGGAAATGTCAGAGGTCAGAATTGAAATTTGGACCACTTATAACATTGTGGAAGGTAGGTGCTGGCAGAGGATGACAGAATAATTTGTTTATGTAAATTAAATTTTCCTGGCTGGCTTTCCTATGAACCTGCTGGACTCAATGGTTTTAGACTGACAGAGGTCAAACTCTGGAACTCAAGAAATCCAGCATGTAGCTGTAAAGCATGACAAGGACCTTTCTGAACTATCAGATGGTATAGGCTCTGCTTATAGAAAGAATGCCACATTTCAGCACATATATGTAAATGTAATTAATTTGTCTTAGACAAACATATTTGTCAGCAATTTTATAATCTGTGTTTTAATAAATATGTACATTTACCAAAAGTATGTTTTCACAAGAGTTTAGCTATTATTGAAATTCAAGACAGGCATAGTCCAAGAGAAAGTATATTCACTCTAATAAAGCTCTTTCACACTTTAAATAAATAGCCTGAAATAGTTTCTCCAGCAAAACACTTCTCAGTGTACTTGATTATGTTGAATAAACACAGTTTTGTCTCTTTTGAGAAGTGGTGTGTATTGAGGAACCCTTTGCCTTTCCCACTATGTTGGTTAAATATGCTTTTCATTATTTTGTTTCCCAAAGCCCATTAAGTATAGCAGACAGGTTGAACACATGACTTGTCACATGCACATGACAAATGCATACATTGAACCATAGATTTTAGTGTTTTTCCTTTCTGACTAGCAATGCCTTTGTAAGCATCTGTAGATACCCAATTGCTTCAATAATATGGATCAGTCCTGTGCAGCTGAGATCTGGCATAATAATGGATCATTAAATATTATGACTATAGACACATCAAGTAAATTAAACTTGGGCAATTATTCCCAGTTCAAAAAGCAAAAGTGAAACAAACAAAAATCAACATTTAATTAAGACAGAGCAATATATCTAAAACCCAGGAAATGGGCACTGACTGAGAACAGACTATAAGATGTTTCAAAAACACTGTGATGGGTAAAGAGTAACAGTGGAATGAAAAAGCAGTAGCAGTCACTAAAACTGAATGTTTTGACATTTTATTTAGAAGATGGGATATTTCTGAGAAAAAAAAAAATAAAGCTTTTTAGAGAAAAGAAACTAAACAAAGGTCATACATAAATCATTCTGCACTGTCAGTAAATGCTTCAGGTATTTTTTTCCAGTTCATTTAAAGGGACTAAATTATAGTATATTATGTATGATCATAAAAACACTTTATTAACTCAGAGAATCTTAAATGGAAGAGAGTATTAGAGTAAAAAAATCTGGCTCATAATGCATAGTTTTCATATTTGTTGGTAGACACAGTCTCCTCCCAATCATAGTATATACAATTTCACCTTTTTTAGTGGTGATTGTGTTAAACTGTTCTTTATATTTCATTCTATGAATGTTTAAATATTTACTCCTATGAATAATTAATTTCCATTTCAGTATTTATTACCAACTTAAATATCTTTCAGATTCCTTAAGGGGCACAACTGATGTGTAGGAGAATTTTAAAAAATCTCCAGGTATTTTGGTTTATCCATAATAAATAAACTAGAGGAGCTTTTAGTGCAAAATTAATGGACTTTTCTCATCTAAGCACCTCATTTTCTCTTATGTCTGTGGACCAACAACCATTGTCAACGTTAAAACATTAATTTGCTACAAAATGTCTAGAGCTCTGACCTTTATTTTATACCTAATGAACTCTATCTGCAATTCTGTAATGACATGTGACACTCTGACTCAAGGTCAAATGATACCCAGTAAAAACAGAAAGACTGCCCAATGTGATAGACATTCCAAAAAGACTACAACAAAGTGGAAAGAAGGAAAAAATCTGAAATCTTTGAACTGGAACCTTTTAAAATACTTGGAAATGAAGGCAGGTAAAGATTTAAGACAGAGAGTTAGAGAGGTGCAAAACAAGGCCAAACTGCAACTGTAAATTATATTATTTTGATTATTATTATAAAAATGTGTGTTAGCCCCCAGTAATTTTTTAAATGTCCTTGAATTGTACACCAAAAATCGCCGTGAATTTCTGCCCAGCTTGATGTTTAAGTGTATATATGTAGTGCTGCTAAGAGTCTTCCCTTAATAGGATGGAGTGAAATGCAAAATTTAATAGCTACAGTTGATAGGGAGAGAAGTTAACTATTCTAGATTCCACAGGATAACTGTTTGGCCTATTTAATCTGAAAAAAAAAAAAAGAAAAAGCCAAATAAGCATAATATTTCTACCCCAAATAAAAGTCAATCAAATCAAACACTAAATTTCAATCAATACTGTAGCTTAATGTTATTGACAAAATACATCATGGAATTACATTGGGTCTTTTGTTCTCCCACATGCATACTCTGATTATGTGCAAAAGCAGGCCTGTGTCAATGGAAGATTAAACACACCCAGCAGCTAAGCCAAACAGCAGCAACAGACTGACACATTCAGACAAATGTGTATCCTTCTACTCTATTTTTTTCCTGAGTATTGCAGAGGGAAAAAAAAGAAAATAAGCCAGTGGCAAATAAGACATTTAATAATTTTAAATTCTTCTTTTAGAGAAGATATCTGGTTATATACAGAGAAATTTACCAAAGGACAAAGCCTGCAGAAATTACATTTCAAGACTATGATCAAGGAGACAATAAAGTTCCCCTACTGTACACCTTTATGGGATATTAAGAAACTGATTTTGTGAAATGCAAGGTATAGTTATTGTATCTAAACCAAAATAAGTTTGGAATATCCTTTTAAAAATATTGATCTAATCTCAAAAGGCACTTTTCCACATCTATTTCATCAGGTTGTGGATTTCATCAGGGAATCTCAATGTTGGTAATAAGAGGCCTGTGGCATGTGGAATTAAAGCCTTTGTGCCAACTCATTTGGAGAATTCCACTATTTCTTTAGTAACACCCATTTTCAACATTCTGAATTTGAAATTTATAGCATTTAAGCCAAAGGACATTACTGCACAAAATAGGAAAAAAAACAAACAAACAACAACAACAAAATTTGAGCAACTTTCTGGGAAATAATTTTCATGGAGCAGAAAATAGAAGATACAGTCCAGGGGATTTAAGAGCAGAAAAATTATTAGCACAATTCAGATATGAGAAGGATTCTGAAATTATTTTTCTTTTCTGATTTGCTTTTTTTCCTCAATATAGAATTTGCAATGAAACTTATAGACTAGTCCTACTTCATTTCCTACTTAATTCCATAGGAGAAAACAATTGGCTCTATTGAGACCAGAATCAGACATTAAATAGATGCTACCAATCTAGCTCATTTTAGGAAACAATCAACTAAATGGACTATTTATACACACACAGAATACTCAGCTCAGCTCATTATGAAGCTGGTTCACATTAAGAACAAACAAAGCTCCTTTAAAACTACAAAGGACTGTTATCCATTCATTAACAGATGGATGCACAATGCATCACTTACTTGAATTTATAGAAACAATCCATCTTTCTTAATGTGTTTGGGACAACAGCATGGTTACCCAGTTAGAACAGGACAGAAATTTTGTCTGAGAGATATGGTGAGAAGTGAGAGCATTTAACACCACTCAGAAAAACCTCAGAATTTCCTGTGTTGAGATCCTGAACCTCCTGGTGATAACTTCACTGGAAATGAAACCAAATCATTGGATTCAAAACAAAGATATGCCAAGATATCACCAAATACTTGTTCTATTTCTTCCTTACTTTCTCAAGTAAGCAATTTACTTCCTTGATGTCAATTATTAAGTGCAATTATATAAAATACCGACTATTTACTGTTGGTGCTTAATCAGACACTGGAGAACTCCTGTAGACAAATTAAAACCATTGTTATGAACTTATTATTTTCTTTAACACCATGTTACAGCTAACTAACACCATGGACAAAACAATTAACTACTGTGATTCTGCATAGGAGTAAGTGATAAACTGGCAAATGTATCCTACAGTTGAATATGGGAAATGCTAAACTGAGATTGGTTTAAAGCATCTGTCTCCAGCTAACCTGAGGTTCATTGGTGTAAATACATTTTCAAGTGGAAATATTATGTAGAAATTTTATGTAGGAAATCTTTGCTGAGGAGTATTCTAAGCATTTTTTTCTAATATCTGTTCTTATCTCCTCTTCTGTATTACTGACACAAGTGATGTCAAGTAATTTACTCAGGGTCCAAAATAGCCTTATGTTAAAATCTATCTTCTTGGCACCTTGTTCTGAGACCTAACTATTGGTCTGAATAGTCTCTTTCACTCATTTTAGGTATGTCAAAACTGCTTTTCATTGCTCATGCTGAAATCTATAGTTACGCTTAAAAAAAAATAAAAATAAAAAAAAATAAAGCAACACAGAAATTAAGAAATTAGACTTCAAAGATCAGGGAAAATATGAAAATAAGAAAATAATTTTTTTTTTTTCCAGAAAGGACTCAAAGGGTTATGTCATTTGAAATGCACTCTGATTCTTCACGAGAGAAACTTCTTGCTCTCCTCCCTCATTTGTAAACTCTTGTACAAATTTTCTTCATGGACCAACAAGATATAGCAAGAGAAACTGCAACTGAAGCTGGAGCAAAAATATCTCTTTACCCTCAACATCAAACTCTAAAGTATGGTCAATTAGCCAAAATACTGGCAGTCCTTCTGAAACTTATTCTGAACTTCTGTAGTGATTTCAATAAGCCACAGTCAAGTATTTCCACTTCTAGTGCTGCACAGTGATAGAGCCAGGATGCAGAGTTTCTCCTTTATTTTGTCTTTTAATTTCTTCCTTTGTCTCTAATTTTCCCTGTTTTGCTCTTTCTCTGATGTGTACTTTGGTCATTTGCTCAGGGTGCCAGTGCCCAAGCACTGGCAGAGGGAGCAGCAGGGCTGACCTGTGCTGGAATACTGCAGGGAATCTTAAGCCCCTCAGACCATCTCCTGCCTCCGTGGTAATACATTTAAGGAAGGGCAAAAGCATTGCTCCACCCTGAGAGGTCTTTTTCATATTCAAAACCGTTTCGTGATCAGTAGCAGAACTGAGAAATTTTTCATTTTATTTCCAACATAAAAATACTGAACGTTTGACAACAAGCTACACAAGAATTCTGCAGTTCTTCAATACACTTTGAAGAGTATCCATCCATTTTTAAACTAGATTCTGCAAATCACTCCTTTGTGATATATTTTTCTTGTTTGAAAGACAACATTCATTGTTCAGCTTTTTCACGCGGAGTTATTTTGTCTAACATCATAAACATAAAAAGAAGATAAAACTATTCATATCTTTAAAACCATAGAATCATAGGAACATTAAAGTTAGGAAAAGATCTCTAAGATCATAAAAGTCCAACCTTTGAATGAATGCCACCATGCTTACCAAATCATGCCATTAATGTATCTATGAAGTTATTTTGGCTGTTGCATGGTGAATTTTTCCTAATTATCATGAGTACTACAAGGCACATATGCAAAAAAGTGCACAATATTGTGCACATAAACAACTTAAACAACATATTCAGCCAAGTACCACGTGCAATTTGGTAACTTGCTGTTCATAAATTATTTTGGACATCTACTTGGTTGACCATTAGTGTATCCAAACACTTTGTGCGATTCTTTGAATACTGAATGTTTAAGACATCCAAAAAAAATAGACCCTAATCTTAAAAAAATCTCAAAGGTGAATATTTATCATTTTTTTGATAAACAGTCTTGGTATAATCCAGAGTGAAATGATTGAGAAAGGATCTCTTTCAATGAAGGTAGTGAATGTACTTGCAGAGGCATCCACACACATGGCTGCAGTTCTTGTTTGGAAAACATCCTGATTGAAACACTAGCCCTTTCCTGTCACTGCTCATCTGGGTGCAGAAAAACCTGCAGTAACTATCTAACCTACTTTTATCTATGTTGCAAATATTATATGATTGCTGTTGCCCAGTCCAATTTCTAGTGCAGATGAAAATTGTTTATGCAAAAATATATTCTCTACACTTCAAATTAACAAATTTGTATTATTGCAAGTAGGAAAAAAAAAATCTAAAATAAACATCTCTTAAAAGTGCTCTTAGTATTTTTTACAGCTGTTTTCATTAGCAAATTATTTTTGATTATAGCCTTATTTTAATTTCTTCAGTCTTATTCAATATTTTTTATAATTTCTTCATTATCAAATTGTATGTGAACTTTTTATCAATTTTTTGATGCGTATCCATCTATCCCCTCTAATTTTCCTGTGCAGACAGTACCAATGGCATTTTAGCATTTCTTTTCTTTGTATACATTAACCTTTCAAAAATATCTTGAAGTAATCAAAAGCTGTAAGCATTTATAAAACACTTTCAGCTCAAAGAAAATCTGTTCTGCAGAATCCATACAAAACCTGCTATGGAGTTTTTGGCTAACACCAGTGGCTGGGGTACATTAGAACTCACATTGTACATGAAACTCAGCAAATTTAGAGACTTCTATCAACACCATGGGTTGATCTGGGCCTTATGTACTATATCTCCACCATATACTTTCAAAGAGTACTTGGCTCCTCCCAGTAAATCTTCCACATGAGAATTTGTCCACTGTATCTCTTCAGATTACATGTATGGCAGCAATAGACCTTGCACTATGATGCAGCTGGAGATGATATTGCTTTTTCTGATCTATCCCACAATATGTATATAAATGGTGACAATTCAGATAATCAATGTTTTATCTTTACCAACTGAACATACATTTTTCTAATAATACCAAAAATAAATAAATAAATAAATAAAACCAATCTCCATTTGGATGGGTTTCTGCAATTCCTAACTGAATCGAGCTTTTTAATTCATTCCGATTTTGTGCAAATAACTAAACTGAGACATTATAAAATGTTCCCATTGCCACATGGTTATGATCCAATATGAAGAAACAAATAGATACACATAAAAAAAAGCAAAATAAAGTCTAGGCTTGCAGCCAGGAATCTCTGGAACGTTCTCTGGAACAGTAGGTATCAGCACATGCACGTGCAGTACTCCACAAAGTCTTTCATCCACACGATGAACATTAGGCCTTTGCAGAGCAGTTAAGTGTTTATTCCCTCAGTAGTGATTGCACTTTGAGACTACAGAACCATCTGTAAATTTTCTTGAACCCAGTTCTGTTGCCCTTCTCCACAGGGAGTTAACATAAAAGCAAAGAGTTCCATGAATTCATGGAGCAGTGGTGTGTTCTGCACCATGGAAAGATAAGAAACTTGGGCATTTTTTATGCCCAAGAGACATACCAATTTTCTTGGTTAGAATTTAAAAACTGCTAGTACTGAGAAAAAAAGTGTTCTGTTGAATTATTCTATATTTAAACTGTAAATATTCTAACAAAGATTAATCAAATGTTAAAAAAATAGTCACAACTTTATTAATACATGCATCTGTCTATGTCATATGATGCAAACAAGGGATCCTTGATACATCATCTTTAAAATCAGGCAGGTTTATAGAAGAGAATGAAAAGGGGTAAAGAAGGTTTAATATGCAATTGCATTATGATATGAGGTGAAGACACGTTCTTTGTCGTAGCTATCCTTTTCTCCTTATAAATAACAGTTTAAAACCAAATTGGAATGTAGATTGGCTCTCTCAGAGGCCTGCATTTATACAGGTTAGGTCAGCATGTGATTGTGGTTCTTCAAAATATCATGGGACGTGATGAACATAATGTTCAAATGAGTCAAATCTCCTTTTGCACTGACCAGCATCTATTTCTCAATATTTCTCTTCCAATAACACATTCCACTTTTGATGCACTTTTTGGGAAACTAGATTACCCATTATTTTCTATGATACTTTGCTAGCTTAAATCTGACAAACATATGAGCCTTTAATCTATTTGCAAGCTCAGTATCACTAATTGTACAACTCTCTTCATCACCCAAACGATCTTTGATATTATGTCACACTCTTCCATCCTTTTATAACCTCTTTTACCATTTCATTAAAAAAAATCAATAACTGTGGACTACCTTCTTCCCTTTAATGAAACAAAAAGATTTCAAAACATGGGCAATTTTCTGGGAATAGAGAGAATATGAGCATAACAGCATTTTCAAGATTCTTTTCCCAGCTGCACAGTATTTCCCATCACAAAACTATATTGCCTTACCAACAATAGCACAGAAACGGAAATTTCCTTCCTGGAGAAGACCAAGTGTACCACCTAGGATCCTACAGAAAAATTAAGGATTTTTTTCCAGAGTTGTTCATAGTTTATTTTTGCTATCCATCCCTGGCCTTTGAAAAGAGAATAAAGAATAGTGTGGTTTGTGTGCATATATTTCCTCTGCAACTTCACATATAAATCTGTGAAAATGGTTCAGGACAGACTTAACTTTCTCCAAGCAAAACAGACTAAACACTGCAATGAAATCAGAATAATTTGGAGGTTTTTTCTGCTTGTCCACCCTTATCACTCTATCACTTGCAATGTGATGCTTCACTGTCTGCCAGAGGTGAGCAGATGATTTTAAAAACTACGACATATCTCTCTGAGTCATCAGGCTCTCTGGAATGACTCAAGCACTCTGTGGAAAACAAAAAGGTCACAGTAGAGCAAACTCAACTACCTTTCTTATTTTTTATTCCCGAAAGATATGGGGTATTAAATAAGCACAGAATGGAGGCCTTGATAAAAAAAAAGTTACAGACAATCCAAGAGAGGGTATGACTTTTCACCAAAAATTTCTAGAGACAGGGAGCAACAACACTGAAAGAAGTCAAATGGAGAAATTATGAATAAGCCAAAACCATAAATACTTATTTCTAGTTTCATTAATCCAGGCAGATATTCCTGGCAAAGCATAAAGACTAGAAAACTCCAAATAGAGTAGAGAAGGATTCACCTGGTAAAAAAATAACATGCATCTACATGAGCAAGTTTGTGACTTGTGAACTGTGGCATATCTATGAGACTACTTAGCATAACTTTGAGTTAAAGGAAGCTTCTATGTCTGTCTTCAATGTGGAAATAAAATAGAAGTCATTATCATTCACTCTTGTTGGCCAAAATCTTTTGAAGATAAGGCAGTGACAAATGATGTCTATCAGGATTATCCAAAATCAACCATCAGAAATCTGTTGTTGATATTATAGGAACACAGAAATTATTACTACAAACATATTTTCTAAATGTAATGAAGGATTTAATTTCCTTTAAGCAGTGACCTTTTTACTAGAAAGAATTGTGGTATGTTATTATTTTTTATATGATTTATCACTATATCACCTATATTTTATATTTCTGCCACATCCATAAATTCATATGCAGATATGTTTCTTTCCATATGCAAATGCATGCCCCAGCCCATGGCAGGGAAGTTGGAATGGATGATCTTTGAAGGTCCCTTCAAACCCAAACCGTTCTAATTTTGTGATACTATAACTAATAATAGGAAAACATTTACAAGGAAGTAAGAAGAAAAAAGAATAAATATTTAACAAATAAATGAAATGTGCAGTAAATGGAACAGTGACACTACAGTAGTAAAGAAAGAGGGATGTTCGTGATAGAGGACACAGCATAAACTGATGGAAACCACTATGTACACATCATACACATGTACAGAAATACAACACACGAAATGAGCTGTGTCATTAACTCTCATATTGACACTTATTATATCTCTGAAGACTTAAAAAAATCATATCCCTCCCTTGAATCTTCCTAATTCATGAAACCAGATTTCACAGTTTTGCACATATATGCAATTCAATGTGATCCTACATGGAGATGCAGTATGTGTTCATGCTGCCACTTATCCTGTCTCTGCCTTCTCCACACTGCACATTGCATGAAATCTCTGAGGAAACTAGCAGAATTTGGAGTGCACTGATGACTTATGTCAGAACTACAGGTGGAAGCAAGAAAGAGGGAGTAATTAAAATATTTCCTCTTGATTGGAGTAGTTTATGACAGTTCATACATAAACAAGATACTGAAGCTGTTCTAAGCAGGATGAGGTTCTCAAGATGATATCTCACTCTTTAATATAATGTTTGTAGAAGAAATGGAAGAAGAACCACACTACTCATTTCAGGATCATAGCACCTCTGCCTACATATGCGTACCTATAACAAGTAGGTACTCAAGGTGAGGCTGCCCCAGTGCAAAGCAGAGCAGGACAATCCCTTCCCTTGCCCAGCTGGAGATGCTGTCCCTGGTGCACTCCAGGACATGGTTGGCCCTCCTGGTTGCCTCCTCCTGCCTGGCTGCTCCTGGTTGGCACTGCTGGCTCGTTTCAGCATTCCATCAACCAGGACCCCCAAGTCTCTTTCCATGGTGCTGTCTCCAACATCTTGTTCCTGAATCTGTATGTACATCCTGGTTTGCCCTGTCCCAGGTGCAGAATAAAGACCTTTCCCTTGTTGAACTTCATATGGTTGGTGATTGCCCAGGCCTCTAATTTGTTGAGGCTTCTGCAGGGCTTCTCTGCTGTCAATGGAGTAATCAGCTCCTCCTAATACAGTGTCATTCTTACTTAGCATCCTTTCAAGTTCTGTCCAAGTTTGTGAAAGTGTAGAAGAGAACTGGCCTGAAGTCATGTGAACCCCATAGTGACCAGACACCAGCCTGATGTAACCCCATTTACTAGAGCCTATTTTTATTGTCCTCCACATTTCTGGGCAGCTTCAGCCTCAAGGGCTCTCACTAGCACTCAGTTAATCAAATTCTGGCCTGCCATTCTGCTGTTTATCACTGGCAATTGCTTATCACTGGTTGTGTCCCTTTCCCCTCCCAATCTAGTTTAAAGCTGTGTCAATGAGCCCTGGTAGCTCCTGCATTAAGGTCCTTTCTCTCCTTTGAGAAATGACCTGTAGGTGAATGTATGAGGGTTATTTTGCATTCAAGCCACTGCAAGATAAGAGGCTAATATATACTATTTGTTCTCATTTTAATGCTTGTGTTCTCTGATATTGTGCTGACAACAAAAAGAAAAAAATCTGGGTACCAAATCTAACTCTGAATGGTATGTGGCAAAGATAAGTAAATGTTCTCCCTAGTGGGCATGGTAGGATTAAAAAAATGACTGTAGAAGATCCCACAGTAATTAGTGGGTGAGCAGTGATAATTTCTAGAGTGTCCCAGCTTTGAGGTTGACAGCAATGGCCAATGAGCAAAACAGGCCATTGAGACTGAAACATCCAGAAAACAGCAGCCACCAATAACATCTGTCATGACAACGCAAATATGAAAATGATAGATACCCTATTGTATTTGCTCACTGCCTCTGTCACTCAGATACAGGGATCAGATCTTGTAGAACTGTGCAGCTGTTTTGTCTGTGAAACTATTTTGTCATTTATGATTCTGTGAAACTAGAAAGTGAAGGAATTTCTAATAGTGAATATGTAATATTGTAAACCACATGTGATTACAGATAAGCTGGGAATGTACAATTTAAAGCAGTAGATGACTGTGGGTGTTATAAAGGGCTGGCCAGACATCAGTCCAACACAAAATCAAAGGCTCCATTGCAATAAGATTGAGAAGAAATTCTGGCTCAGTCTTATGGAGAATGGGAAAGGATTGAACTCTGCCACTATTAAATATAACCTATGACCAAATACAGCCTATTATCCTTGGTAAAGATATTTTCATTAGACAGCTATGCCAAATCGTGAATTAAAATGGTCCCTGTGTAATTTTGATTTATTGACTGGAAATGTAGCACAATAAAAGTTGATTTTGTATAGAAAAAGAGTTTTTTATTTCATACACTTTATTACAAGCCTATCTGTTGTTTATTTTTTAATTTCCCCTAATATGTATTATTCATAATATAATCCCTCATTATACCGAAGGTAATTAAAACCAAGTTAAATCATCAGTGTGTTATAGTCAGTGATGTTTTTCACCGTTATTTTCAACGGGGCCAAGTTTTCACTCAATAGGCAAGGAAAGCAACACTTAAAAAATATACAAGCTATAGCTTATAAAAGATAAGAAAATGCAGCATTTACGTAAATATATGTTATAAATTTTTGTCATTTTTTTCAATTGTCAAGAGTGTGAATAGTGTTTGAGAAAGTAAACATGCATGTGTTTTACATTATTTAAAATCTCAGCTGTTTAGTAGTGTAGTGTTTTGCATAGGAAATGGCTAATTCAGAGGAACAAATGAGATTAGTTTATTTGCATTTAAATCCCTGCCAAACTTTTACATTGTGGACCTTCAACCACTTGAAAAGGACAAAAAAAATCAAAGAAATTAAAAATATACAAATTCTTCTAAAATATAAAGCTTTGGCTGTAAAGGAAGATTAAGAAAGTATAAGGAAATAATACCACTGCTTGAAAAAGCTTACATCATATGCTACTAAAATTGTTTTCCAAAACGTTTACCTAAATTAGTTGAAAGGCCACAATTTTATACAACAAGAAATTTTAATTAAGCCTTGTGCTTGAAGTGTTTCTGCAATTACTCCCTTTGGTTCCATTATAATGTAGCCTCAATTAAAATGTATTGTTCATATTACAAGATAACACTTGCTGGTGGCACAAAATTGAAGATATGCCTCCATGTAATTTTAGATTATTCTTTGTTGTAAGTCTTTGCAATTATTTTTTGTCAATAATGCTTTTTTTCTATTCTCTTCCCAACGAAATATTTTTAATCAATACACCCAAACCCTGAGCCTTTGAAAACAGGCAACTTCTACAAAATTAAATAGCTTTTGCACACTAGAATTCAGTTAAAACTTTCCATTATTCTTTTTTACTGTATTAAAATAACAAGTCAAAAATTAATAGGGTCACAGGATTCTCTGACTTTGGGAAACAAATATTGTAACTGTGAGGGGAAGAATCCCCACGATTACATGTTTTCACTTTAATTGACATCATTAGTCCTTTCTCAAGTGATAATGTCCACTGAGATTCTCTGTCTATTGTTGAGTTATACACAAGAAATAAATTTACCAGATTTGATGTATTTTCACATGCATTTGTTTATCTTCATTTTTAATGTCTTTCTTTTTTTTAATAGTGTTATGCAGAACCAAAATTGTTCAGCATTCCTTACATTTGGTAGCATCTAAAATTTATGGTTGAAAGCAGAGTTTTTAATGATCAAGTAGATTTTAGAACAAACTCTTGTCATATGGGAAGGAAAAAAAGGAACAGATATTTTCAACAACTAATAACAATAGCACCTCTAATTGCACAAGTAACACCATATAAACCCACTATTGTTTGTCAAAGGATTATTTTTTGGAAGGAAAAAATGTAACAATTCTATTTTTTATATTCAACTTGCAAGTACTTTCCTAAGAATGCATAAAAATTTGACCCGCTCTATCCTTTTGCATAAAGCGAGTACCTAAGAGCTTCAGATTCTCCCAGTTCCACTCTATTTTAAAAAAATGTTCCTAAATAATGACTAATTCGTTGAATTGTGGCCAATGGTTTGCAAACATTTAGTATCACATTTTTCAATATTTATTATATTAAAACTAAATCAGAAATAAGAATTTGTTTAGATTCACATTTAACTGCCCACAGTTTTTAAACACTGTCCCAAAGCCTGCTACCACAGATGTATAACAATTCACACAATCCACTTCAGTATTTCCATTAAACTCAGATTGTCCAACTCAGTGAACACCCTTGAAAGAGTGTGAAGTGCTCCTTTTATCTGTGAGGACTCTCTGGGTTAGGGAGTGCACCTTGAGGGTATTAATGGCTCATCACTAGACGGTGAGAGTTTCAAAGGGGCAGGACCTTTGAATAAAGCATTTTAGCCCAGAGCCTGACCCTAGGAAGGAGGATGATTTCCTCTGAAAGCTGACCCAGGGGAAGGAGGCAGCAGAGCACCTGTCTCACTCAGACAGAAAGGGTGGACATTCCCTCCCCTGCACTTCTCTTGTTCGTGTTTGTGAGCAACTTCCACATACCCCAATCTCCTCTGCCTGGTCTGTTTTTCTGAGCTGGAACGAAGAAGTCACAAAACAATTTGACCAAGTCTCACTAGCTATTGCCTCTGACAGTCATATTCCAACAGAGAAGGAGCAAATGCTACTGGGAAATGAGTGGGTGAAACAGTGACATTTTAGCACATTCACAAAATCACAGAATGGTTCAGGTTGGAAAGGACCTCTAGGGTTTTCAGGGGACTACGCAGAAATACTTGAAACTTCCTTTGGTGTTAAGTGGGGAAAATAAGTGACAGAAACATTTTGGGAGGCTATGGCTTTTCAGTGCTCGTATTTCTGTTGCTACAAAAAGTTGCAGAAGGGACAATTCTTTTCCCTCATGTTTAAATTGAAATGAAACAAATCACCTTGCTTTTCTCTCAAGGAAAATAAAATTCAGAATATTAGCTTTCAAGTTCAAGGCAATGCCTCATCACAGCAGTTAAATCTACCACATCTTAAGGAATGTATTGCAATGCAAACTTGTAGTATGGAGATAGTCAAGCAACAGGTACAATTGTCATGAAAAAAGTTGTATGAGAAGAAATAATAATATATTTTGCATACGAGGGTTTATTTGGGTCAAGATGGTGTGAGCAATTACACATTAACAAGATGGTAACACCCACCATTAGACAAAACATTTGTGTGATGCACTCTCTTGGGGTCCACAGTCAAAGACACCAGTGTCTAAGGGATAGCAACCCTTCTGAAACCTCTGAACCACATGTACTGTGCAACTGTTTGGCCTCAGAGGACAAACTGTATCTAATTAAAAGCAAAGCACATATGATGGCCATGAGAGGAACTCAGTACCATCTGCTCTACTACTGATTAAATCCTTTTACACCACACTGTTTGCCAATGAAAACATAGCCTTTTGGAAAAAACAGTACTCCCTCTCCTGACAAATCTAAAGCCCTGTGGAAGATACTGAGTCATACATCCTGGTAAGGTTATACTGCTTAATGGGCTACTACATGACTAATGGGAATTTTACTAGGCAGATAGTACAGACTACTAATCAGTTCAAGTTGCTTGTATGTTTCAAGAAGATGTATATCAATTATATTGATACCTTTGTAAATAAAGCCCTAAAAACAGGGTTATGATTTTTTTAGAATTTTTTATACATAGAATTTACAGATATATATATATATAGATATAGATATAGATATAGATATAGATATAGATATAGATATAGATATAGATATGCATGTAGGTGCTAGATAAGTATTGCTACGACTGGGCTGCCATCTTTCAAATAGTGTAATAAAGTTCAAGACAACTTTTTAAAAAGAGAGATGGTAGAAGGATTTTAAACAGAACTATTCCAGTACAATTATTACCCAGGTGATTACATTCTTGTCTAAATTGCTCTGCAGCTGGATGGAATATACTACCCACTTTCCACACTGTAAGGAACAGACTGTACTTCCCATTTTAAGCCTGTGAAATGTGTTAGCTAGCAACCTTTCCTAGCTTAGAAGCAGATTGAAAGGCTGAGGTAATACTGGGAGAATATTTTTACATCTGTCAGTGAAAGTATTCAATTATCAAAAACACATAAGCTATGACTTTTTAACATCCCAGCATGTCCCTGCTTTTATCCTTCTTGACATCCTACAATTTGGTTTTCTTTCATAAAACAACCATGCTGTACATTTCCAGTTAGCTTGGTATATTATGATATATTGAAATCCCCACTGAGTTTTCATTAGTTTTTCTTCTTCCTTTTCAACATATAAACCGAAATACCTGAATTAAAGCATCTCTCCTTCCCTGATTAGTTCAAAATTGGCAAATTCTATCAAGCTGTTATTCCTACCAAAAAATAGGGGGAAAGGAGTCTACTCTCTGCAGACTTAGCTACTTCTGAACTACTGTTCCTAGTCTTTTATAGCTAAGATGTTAAGTGGTTTTCCCTCTCAGATCACAAAGTGTCGACTTCCTCAGGATCCTCTGCTGAACTTTCCCAGGCAGCAGTTGACAGCTCAGACACCCACAGCATGACATGACAAAAACCAGCTACACAAACAGACCACAAGAGCTCTGAAAAAAGTCTGCTTTCAAATACAGTGAAATCAAGTCTCATACTATAGCTGTTTCTTTGCCTCTGCTTTTATTAGAAATAATTTCCCTGTCTCACAGATTTTTAATTAGATTAAATAGCCAATTCTAAAATATTTTAAAAGTTTCTCATGTGTTTACCTCATAGCAAGAAACAGATTTTTTTCCTTTTGTGTTTAATGGCATACTCTATATAAATACACAGTTCTAAGAGGGATATTAAATGGAACCTATACTGTTACGTATGAAAGCAATTGCAGTCTAAACTAATGCCAAGGAGCAATTACAGCCTAATTGCCTTGGCTTGTTTGGCATGTCATAAATGTTTTTACAATGGTTCTTAGCAGATGAAGGGTCAGAAAACAAATTTCTGCAAGTTGTGGAGAAATTACTACAGCCCATTAAGGCCTTCCTCAAACTGGTTCCATATTCTACCATCTCCAATGTTCAAAAGACATGTCACTGAGCTGTAAATGCTATTTGTCTTGTCTGCCAGACAAAATGCTTTTTCTAATACTTAAATTACATTTCAACAAATGCCACAGTGTATGAGTAGTTAAAAAATGCTTTTATTCAAGGAGTTAACTTTTCCAACATGAAGACTAAAACCATTAGAGATCATGTAGGATCCATTAATTTGTTTCCTAGGGATTTGGCATTAAACAAAGGACCAGTGCAACCTCCATGAAATGTTTTGCTGTGAAACAAAAACCCTGTGTCGTATAAAAAAAGTAACTTGTCCCTCTAATTTGATACTTATGAAGGACAAATTCCACATAAGCTTACTTTTCTAGCTACAACTTGCTCAGGAAAGTAGGATTTTTTATAAGCTAAGAGACTGAAAAGAATGTAAGGGAAAAGGATAATGACAGGAGTCACACTGTTTGTTGAAGAAGAGCTACAGGTAATTTTGTTGCCATGGAACAAAGTGTGAATTGCACAGACACAGGAAGAAAATAGAAGTATATGCTGCAAACTTCTTCACTAATGGATCTTTTCTGCAGACCTTACACAGTGGGGTTTCTTTTCATGATGCACTAGCCCTGGAGGCAATCTCAGGAGATGTTAATAAGACAGTATTGTTGGATACCACATATTGCCACACACAATGGCAGAGAGGATTTTCATTAAAGGCAGACAGTGTCATAACACTTTGCATAACTTGTCCAGAAAAGGAATACATTTCTTTTTCACCATTTTCAGCCATTTTTCTGTGTCCCAGGGGAATTCTAACTAAACAGAAGAAGAAACGATTGGAAACAAGTGTGACAGCAAAATACTAATTGCATTGAGTATAAATACAGAATCTAATAAGCTATCCAAAGATAAAAACTTGGCATGCATGAATTTTGGCATAGAAATTATTCTGCCCTGATAGCTCCTTATGCCAATTCAAGCATGAACCAAATAATAGCAGTATTTATCAGCTGATGACAACTGAAACCAATAGTTACAATGTATTGATTTTAACAAACATTTTCCTTGCATAGCATACTGTGTCCCTAAACCTTACAGCTGGCAGGGACATTTTAATGGCATCTAATTTAAAGAATTCTGGAAGAAATCCTCTTGGCACAATACATTTATATGTCAGTAATATGTCTATATTTGGCATAAAATAATAATCTTTTCTTTAAAATCCAATGATTCCTACAAAAAAAAAAAAATAGTTGATCTGCAAAATTATAATTTTATTTGGTGATTGTTGGAGAATCTTTAGTAAGTTGATTGCTTAACTTTTGTGTTTAATTTATACTCTGTTCTTGATCTCTGTGACCCTACAATTTTTATCAAGTGTTTCTAGGATTGTTACTTTGTCAAAGTGATGGTAAAACAATAAAAAGAGATGGATAAGTGTAAATTGCTTTTTCTCTTTACATTTAGTGTTATTCAGTTTTACTCTGGATATATCCATTTGAGAATGTCAGATAGTCTTAAAATCACAGACAAAGCTCATTAATTTGACTGAACATAGAAATTGTTTCTAAGATTCTGATGCTCTTAAGTGTACCTAATAGCTCAACAGCCAAGAGAAAACAATCCTGGAATTAATAATATTTGTCATCTACTATGAAAATCCACAGTGTATCTCAACGTGTTAGATTCCATACTTCAGTTTTATGCTTAAATTAGAATTTAATTATTCAAAAGTGCTCAAATTCTTCAACTGCGTGGCTAGGTTCCCAAGCAATTTCAAGGATTATTTAAACAAACTGAGCTCCTGATTTTGAGACTTGCCTATGAGAAAAAAAACTGGTTATTTTCAATTTGAAATGGGTACATGGCATACATTCCATTCAGGAGGCAGTAAAATCTGCCACTACACAATAATTACAGACCTCTGGATAAAGACAAAGAAAGAAAAGGATTTAATTTGATTAGCTTCCAAAGTTATTCCTTTAACTCATCTGGGAACTATCCAGCATTAATTCTTCCAATGAAAGTCATAATTCTTCTTTAATTGTTTCCACCTGGTACAGTACTGCCATCAATCCCCTGCTCTCCACCTTTCTGTACTTGGCTCTCAGCCCATCACTCATGCTCTCCCAGTCCTCCTTTGCACTATCATTAAGGGGCAAGGGAAAAGAGGTTTGGGTTCTTTTTGTTGCGACAGATCAAAGAACCTCCAGCTTGGTTTCCTCCTTTTCTGGATGATTTCCCTGTATTCAGTCCCTATTTCTGTTTAAACCTCCTAAGACTTAATTTCTGCTTTTTTTTCCTGCTACATTCAGAGCTCAGCTACACTGAGCCTTTCCTTACAACCTGTTCTATACCCCAGGATTCTGCAAAATTGACTTTTCTAACTCTTATCCTTTTTGCCCCTTCTATAGTCCTCCCTTATACACCACCCCCTGCTCTCCCATCAAAAAATCTCAGTTAATAAAAATCCTCCAGCAGACAAAAATGTTCACTAGCAAATTAATGCACAAACAAGAGACTTATGGGTCACTAAGTCAAGCATTCAAAGACATTTATTCTACAAAGTCAAATTCTCTATACTTAGGCAGATTCCATGGCTTAGCATGCTGTTATGTTCCCAGGCATCCTGAGGAGAAAAGGGAAACTGTGGGACCCTAAAGAAATTAACCTCAACAAGGGTGACCTCGTACTTCCCTTCCTAGCACACTGCTTTTATGGTTGCAGTGACTTCATTTGGGGAGTCAGACTCTATACATGAAATCCTTAAACGTTCTGTTACCAGTCATTTTTCTCTGAGAGACTTTTATCGCATTTCCTCATTGGAATGATCATGAAAGGAATTTTAATTTTGGAACATAAATGCAGTCTGCACACTAGCAAGCATACACACTTTACAGTAAATATGTGGTGTTAAGGCAGCAAGCAGTAAACATTTTTGAAGGAAACTTAATTGGTTTTCAATCAGACCAGATAAGAGTGATTGTAAATGGTGGTGAATATATTCATCCAGGAACACAAGCTTGCCTAGGCAGGAAATTTTGTATTAGTGGAACAGCATTTCTCAGTTTATTGATTTATGTCTAAACTAAATGAGAATATGTTCTATTGCTCTTCAGGTGGATGACATGAGATTGAAGTAGGTATTTTAATATCCTGTTTAATGTCAAGTTAGAAAATTAGGTTCTACCTCAACCTTTGAGTTTTAGTCATAAAAGACTGATGGTTCAGAACCTCCCAGTGTTTCACCATAGACCATCTATTCAAATGGAATGGGCTGACAGCCCCAGGCTGCAAAAATCCTTAGCTGTTTATGGGAAAAATATTTCCTGTCCATTGGATTGTGAAGGTAGCTCAATAATTTTGAATGAATGAATGTAAAGCTATTTGTACAGGTTTTTTTAGATATGCTAAAGAAACTGAAAGCCTGGGTAGCACTGCTAATAAGATTTATCTGGTAGAATAGGTTATATAAAAAAGAAAACACATAAGGGAGAAATGAGTCCTGTCAGAAAGGACAACAAAATTGAACTGGTAGCTTCATGTTTTGGGACTAATACATTGCCTTTCCCTTGCACTTACACTATTGCTGAGGAAAAAACATTTATCTAGTCACATGAAAGGCAATTCTTCTCTACCTATAATACTGAAGATAAAAAGGACCATATTACAAATTTACAAAACAAAGATCTCACACTTCCCATTTTGCTTAAGCAAATTCGACACATTATTACTTCAAAAAACAGATTATCTTGTTGCTTGTTTCTGAAATTTTTCCACAACATTACCTGCCAGCAAATTGGTTTAAGAGACTGAGCAATAACGATTCTGTAATTTTTCTTCAGCATTCAATGCCTTCTGGAAACCATACTGCAGATCATCTTCCTAAAGATACCTTTGATGTCCATGCAAAGTGCTTCTATTAAAAGACTGCCTTTCAGTTCAGTTTGTTTATTTCAATTTGTTGTATATACACCACATTTTCAGCTCAGACCAAGAAGATGAATGAAAATAAATAATGACACATTTGCAGTAAGCATGTTGTGGCAAAGGCCTTTAGTAAGATATTGTGGTTGCAATGCAACCACAACACAATGACAAACTTCCTTTGTAAATGACAGATCTAATTTTAAAGTTAAAATTATAGTTCCATGAAAAAAAAAGAACAAGTGCTGAAGACACAGTATCTACTAGATGTTGACATGTGGCTGTATTCCAAACAAAAGCACTCCTATTATTCATTAATTGATTTACACTTTTTATCTTTCCATAACATGCAACATTTATTTACCCTTACATTTTGAGGTATTACAGTTTCTGCTGACATGGGTATTTTCTTAAAATAGAACATTACAGCAGTCCCCTGCTAGATGTTTAAGCCATGTGTATGTTTATTTTTTGATTTTTTTTCTTGAACTTTCTAACTGTGAGCAGGCTGGGAATGTGGAGTCATGATGAATGAGAGTTTGCTTTATAGGAAAAAAAAAGAGAAATGTAGACATTTGATGTAACACTGAAAAATTCACAGCCTCCTACCTTAAAAACAAACATTTCCCGGCGAAGAATAGCCAGAGTGTTGAAGTTCCCATCACAGATGTTAGGCTTGGCTCCGGGGTAGGAAGGTTTGTCACCCGTGGGTGGCCGGGGAGGTTTCGGTTGCCTGTCGTTCTTTCGTGGGTCTGCTGGAGGGACTGAACGATGTGGGGGCACTGTTGGCAGAGGTCTGGTTGGAGGTGGTATCCTGTCAGGTGGACCTTTAAAAATACAGCAGCTGGATGTAATATACAAACCCACCAAAGGAAACGTACACAACAAAAACCAGCTGTAAGCTGCACAAACCCAACAGTGAAATGGGAATGGAAAAGTGACCTAGCATACCTTTCTGAGGTTATAAAATCAATAAATCATAGAATCACAGAATATGCTGAATTAGAATCACTGAGTCCAGCTCTTGGCCGTCCCCAGGACACCTCAAGAGTGACACCCCATGCCTGAGAGCATTGTCCAAATGCTTCTTGAACTCTGTCAGGCTGGTGCTGTGACCACTTCCTTGGGGTGCCTTTAAAACCAGGCACTGGTTATAAAGAATGACTACCAAAACCAAGGAAAAAAATTAGTTTTCATTATCCAAAATCTTTCTTTCTGGAACAGTGGAATAAAACCTTCAAAGGATGCTTAGGCTACCATCATTTCAGATGAGAAGTAGTGCAAAGCAAATTATTTGCCAACTGAGTAAGAGCTCTTGTAGCAGAATAATTTTCTCCCCTACAAGTAAATGGAAAAAAAAAATCTTGCTCCTTATAAGGTCATCATCAGTCAATAGATTTTCAACTTAAATTTTTTAAATCTATAATCATCAATTAACACAGGCATATATGTTGCATACCTGCTACTTCCTACTGACCAAATTTTTAGAACAAGTAACGTCATACTCATTAGAGACAGGACATTCCCAGCTTTTTCCAATGTCCCTTGCTATATACTGAAGCTCCTAAAACTGGACCTCAAATCCTGGCATGTATATAACACACATACCCCATCAACCCCTGTCATAATTCACATATTTTCTCCAAGTCAAAAATTAAAACCCTGTAGAGCAGTCCTAAAACGTTTTTCTTAATTCAAATATATTATTTGTCAAAATATAAAGAGTTTTATGAAATTACTATCCTACTCATAATTTCTCTACCTGCAAGTCATCAGGCTGTGTCAGACAGATACTGATCATAATCCTAATGGCATTCTGAATGACTGAAAATGCCCTCCTCTCTCTACACATATCAGCAACATTTATTTTTCATGGACAAAAAGATAAGAAGCTTCACTTGGATCAGTAAGATGTCTGGAAACAAGATGAATGTTTTAATTTTTGCTCTTTTTATTTAGGCCTCTCTCCAAACAATTTAAATAGATATTCACTCTGACTTTAAAAGATAAATAGTTTGCATGATCACCTTCAGAATCACACTTTTGAATACTAAGACAACTCTAAAATTGCATGAATGATATTTGAATTTCTGAGCATTTTCAAAAAACCCACATACTTTATAAAGAAAGAGATGGATTATGTAAGGAAATATTAAACTTGCCAAATGGTTGTCATGCAATTTGATAAGGCATTTATTTCATTCACAATTTTAAGACTTGTGACATTTATAATTTACACTTAATAACAGTATTTCAAGGAATACTGCAGACCAAAGTAATTATTTTAATAGGTGTGACATTTTTATTGAGGCATATGATTCCAGATCATATCTTGATTTTAAAGGGAGCAAAGGAATCAGTTTGCAGTAGCTCGTGTTGGAAAGTTTTAAACCCCAAATCAAAGTTTTTCTGGTGGTGATGTCAGATATTACTTCCCAGGGGTTGCACATTTCTCCTAATGTATACCCCACAGCTGTTTGAGCTTAGCAGCTAGTTTTCAGAAAAGTATTCTTGTCTAGCCCTTAAGTCTAGACTACCAGCTTATGAGGTCATGAGAAAAAACCCTCCTTCCAGCTAATCACACTGGGAAAAAAACCCAACCAAACAAAACTTGATCAACCAATCATTCTGAAATTGCTATTTATGCTTTGTGAAAATATATATCTGTGCTTGTGAAAATGATATTTTAAAATTCTTGTCACTATTACACCATGGAGTCTGCAGATTTCCAGTTTGCAGTACAGTAATTCCACATGATCATATTTGTCCTTTCTGGTAGGAAAGATAAAGAAGGAACGACCCTCTCAATATTCAACATGAACAAGACAAATTTTACACAGGAAAAACTGAGAGTACATAATTTAATCCAATGCAGATTTAATTAAGGAATATTAAGCAAAGCAATATCAAATTATATGCACTGGATACAGAGCATTAACACAGATATGACAGAATTTTCAATTCTAAAAATAAAATAAATCTTTAAAGAAAAAAAAAGAGATCCTTTAGCATATACCAACAGAATCAAAGATAATAAAACCAAAACTAAAACTGTGTCTTTGGAAATTTAAGGGATAGTAATACGGCAGTAAATGTTACATTCAACTCATAATCACAATTATGTTATTGTTTTTGATTTTTTAAAAAAAATTCAATTGCCTTGTTAAGTGCAGAATTTATTTGCATCATGTGTATTCTATATCAGGCCATAAAAACCTAAATTAACATATTTTAAAGAGGGAGTGCCTTCTTTAACCTCTGCAGGGACTGATGATAATATTATTTTGAGATCAATTTGTTATATTTATCATAAGAAAGGATGTTTTCAGGACATCAGATTTTGAGGGAAATTTTCTGTATTATAACTGATATACTGAGAAGCAATAAATTCATCCAGTTACATGAGCTTGGACACCTGTGTAAATCTCTTTATAGCTAAAGGCCTGCATTTCTTAATACTTTCATAGTTTGGAATAATTTTGCATTAATTTTCTTTACGGATTTTTAAAACATTTAAGATTACTATCTCAGACGAGTGCAAGTTTGAATACAAGTTGTGAGCAGTGAGAAACAAAGAGCATCCTCAAATTCTAGAAACTCTTGAGCAACTGGGGAAGTCCACACTAATGAATTCTTTGGGGAAGTGATATGGACAGGAGGACCTCAAAGGCATTTTAAACCAAAAAGCTTGTGTTGTCTGATGAGAACAGAGTCTATCACATACACATATAAACATACACACATACATTCATATCTAACACATACCATATATCTTCTGGATGCCCTGTAAATCATCATTAGGTAGTTTGAAGTTGTCAGTTTCCATATATTGGTAAAATGGAGCCATGATTGCAGTGGGGTCATTAGAGTGCTCCAAGCCCAGGGCATGTCCGAGTTCATGCACTGCAACTAGAAAGAGATCGTTTCCTGTGAAGAGAAGGAAAGGAAAAAGGCTTTTGAATCCACAAAGTCAGTAAAAAAAAAAATAACACGCATGGTGGACTCTGTACTTGCAAGATGTTTTCACTGCATTTGAGTTCCACAAGGTAATGAGTAGTAATTAATGGATCAGCAAGAATATCAAGGATAACGTGGCAGAAAAGGCAGTTTTCTCTTGTTCTTCTCTCTAACAAGAAAACCATTGTGTTATAATATATGGTACTCTTACAGCCATCATAAACATAAACCTTTTTAATTGATACACAATTGTACGGTTCAAGTGCCATAGCTCACGTCTAGGTTTTTGTGCAATTTATGACTCGATGTTGCCATGAATCCAACAAAAAAGGCTTACATGCCATCAAGACATAGTTCCAAGAGGAAAATATCTTGGCTCTGTTGATAAACTTCACAAACTGAAGAGTACCTATTTAGGACAAACCCCACAGAGCACTTAGTCATCCAAACACTTGTAATCAGACCCCTGCTGATTATATGTAGATGTTGTCCATTTCTGAATCATTGTAACTGAAATCCTAATGAGGAAAATAAATGTCCTAATATATTCCACTGTGCAATTCCTTGTAATAACTGTAGTTTTTTTAAATTTACGTATTAGAGCTTTTTTAAATTTTTCTAGGACTAAAGCAAAACCCCAAAACCATGCAATCATGTTATAGGCCAGTTTAATGTTTTAGTTATATTCTCTTTGCAAAAGTATCTTTAAATTCTTTATTACAGAGCATTAGATACAACTGGAAGATTTGGCAGTAGAATTATGGCACTCTTCTGAAGTAAACACAGATCAAAGCCAATGAGATCTTTTCTAAAAAAAGTTTCAGAGTTTTGCCTATTTTTGCTCATCTACGATTTCGTTCTGCATATCTTTCTGTGAGTCTTTCATACAGATTCTTTAGCACTTAACCTGTCACAAAAGGAGACTTTGGAAAAGTGTTTTGGATCAGGAGAAAGATTCCAGTTGTCTGAATAGCGTCACATCCAGAATGTAGCTCATTTCACCACCTAGGGATGGAAGAGCTATCCTCCAGAAATGTGATCCTGTCCCACTGACAAGAGAAGTACTCTAGATCAGCAGCTATCTAATTTTTAAAATGCTGAACTCATGTGAAACTGCTGTCACCTATAGTAAGTAGCTTCTTGTTGAAAGAGAAGTATAAATAATGAAAGGCCTGTGATTTGGCCTAATAGTCATATATTGGCTATGAATATGAAAAAAAAATACTCAACCTTAGCTCTTATGCTATAATCTGTAGATTCTTTGGGGATAGACAGTTATTTTCCACTGCTGGAACTTGATCTGGAAGTACTTTTAAAATGTCAGTAGTAATAACATTAAGTTGCATCAGCAATAAAATTACACGTATATTACAGAATTTTGAGGACATAGCTGACAGTATTTCAATTTATCAAGCATTTCCTCTTGGTGACACAAAAAATAAACTTCATCCAAAGTACATATGAAAGAGGAAACACTAGATGCCTTCATGATGCATGAAGCCATGCTGATGCCTGTAAAATAAATTTTTGAATGAAATAATGAAAACAGACACAAGTAAAACTATACACTTAGTTGACACAGTCTTCTCATAACTTCTGATTCTTAATTTGAAAATATGACAACTAAATGTCCTTGATCCTTTATCCAATATAACTGTGCAAAAAATCACATCTTTCAAAAATTAATGTGACATAATGTACTTTTAGAAATGAGAAGTTTATCCTATTATTTATAATTGTGGTTTCCAGATGAAATGTTTTATGACAATATTTTTCTTAGATGCAGCTCTTTTTATAGTAAACCAGAATCTCAATGTGCTGTTTTAATAGTTTTGATAAGCCTGACTATCCTGGTGACAAATGTTCTTTATATCTGAATCTGGCCTTCTATATGCAGACAAAAATGATCTTGACATCATCTCATATGAATAATCTAGAGCCTCTGTAGCTGACATCAGCATAGGAAGTGATGCACAGAAGGAACTTTGCAAAGATTTTCATTCTGCACTTATAATGGAATAATTAATGTAATTTTAAATAACCATAGGTTTAAGATGGAAAGACAGAAGAGCATTTTACTGAACTACCAGTATTCATACTATGATGAAAAGTCTCACATTATTCTTCAATTATTTTCTGAGTTTGTGAAAGTTCTAATCTAGGTTTATTAGAATGCAAAATTTCTTTCCCTGGTATTAACTTGAATATTTAAGAAGAAACCTTCTTTTGCTTTTTTGACCTTCTGAAAACAAATTTCTCTCCTATGCCTCTGCTTTCTGCATCATAATTAAGAATATTAACTAAGTCTTATACTAAAAAATGCGCTAACAAGTTGGCTACATTATTTACTGAATTATTTTCATATAGTTTTGAATTAAGAGTATGTATTCTACCACTATCATTTGACTTATTTTTATCAGTAGATGAAATAGTTTTCTACATGTTTTACCTCTACTGTTTGAGGTAAGTTTGGGAAGTTAACTAGTTACAATTTCTAAAATTTCAACCACAGTCTTGGAAGAATCTACTATTTCCATTTGTGCCAGTTATGCAATACATAAAGCATCAATGCATCCTTTGGTCCTCAGTCCTTATTGAGTCCCCTTACAGATTTCCAGCAATTTCTACATTTTGCTCCATGTTGATCCGAAAGACGTGAAATACACATTAATGATGAAATAAATAAAATTGACTTTCAGCTACTGGCATATCTTCCTTCCAGAATCACAGATAATGAGCGCATAGTAGAGCATTTCTACAGGAGTACTAAGTGACAGTGGGACCACATCACACAACAGATACTATGCAGGGGCTGGCTGTTTCTCCTTTTGTCTTTTGGACAGGGGAGATTATGTAAAGAGAAAAAACAAAACAAAACAAAACCCCCAACCAACCAACCAACCAAAAACCCCAAATATTTCATTCAGCATCTGACTGCCCCTCTGGATTTAGTCTTTATTTCCACCTGAACGCAATGCAACTTGTAGCCATCAGGGGAGCCATTAAGTGTGGCAAAGGCAGAACTGCCCTTGAGCAAATGAATAAGGGGGAACGAAGAAGGTCACAGCAAAGAGCTGGGAGAATAATATTCTTGCCTGGGGTGACAATGATTTAACAGGGAACATATTTTCTACTTGTAGCCAAATAGCCCCATTATTCATAACAATTTCCATCAAGAGTCATGATTGTCTCCAGGGCATCCTGAATTTAAACTGACCCAAATAACTTAGTGAGTGCAATTGAAACTCAGGTTTAAACCAGCCCAAGATGAGCTGTCTGACTCCAGTACAGGTAGGGCCTTATTACTACCTTGGTCTCCATCCTTTTTGCTTTGCATACAATTAGATTTCTCTAATTAGGCAACAATTATTCGGTGCCTCTTTGCTTTAGGGATCTGACTAGCCCTGAATACCTCAATGATACTGTAGAAAACTCCTGAGAGTGCAGGAGGACAACTTCCTGTAAGTCTTGCTCTTTTTCTCAAGGCTGCACAGAAGTATATTTGTGACTGCAAGGTCAATGGTAGCCCACCTTCAATTCCTTGGTCAGTGCTCAGAATAAGCTGAAGAAGTGTAAAAATAAGCGAGCATTCATATTTGCTCAGGCTAGCTTTGTTATCCTACCAATATCAGGGGTTTTTTACATTTTCAGTTGCCACTGCTGAAGGAGAGAGTCCCAAATCATTCTATATTCCAATATACATTATCCAAGCAGGACATATTTCAGTCCAAATGCAAAATGATGCACCATCACAAACTTGAACAAACTGTAACAGAGGTAAAATGCATGTGACTACGAGGATTTTAAAGCAAAATTTCCACTGAAGGATGTACAATGGTGAATATTCATTGTGATAGTTTAAGTTGCATATCCACAGAGTAGTAGAAAAATATTGGAAAATATATTTCACAAGTCCAAAACGTGTGCGTCTCTATTCTTGTGTTCCCTATTATGGAGATTTGGAATAGAATGGCTGTAAGCTCAAAAAGTTTGTGATTGTTTTTCTTATTTTATCTCAAGTTTGATTTCACAAGGGAAGAAAAAAAAGGTACTGTGTGTAAAGAACTAAGATAAAATTATTATTTTTATACTGACACTTTTCTCTGAGGCTATAAACTATTTTAGGCACTAAATCTGTCTGACTTTACAAACACTGCCCAAACTCCAGATATAAATATGCATTAATATATCAAATATTCAACAGCCAGCAGTGTGGAGCATGTTGCATGGGGAAGGCTTTCCCTATAGCTAATATATACACTATTTTTCGCATCTATAGATAAACAAAGCTAATATGTTTGTCCACGGTAAGCTATTAAGAAAACCTAGTTCTGAAGATATTAATTTCTATTTTAAATGGTATGTAAGTTCAATTTATGAAAACAATAACTTAATGGCTTAACATGTGACCTCAATTTTGGAGACTTTTCCATCCCAAAGAAAAGAAACCTTAGCAAGTGAATTTCAAATTATAAACAAACTGTAAAAACACAAAGATATTTTATACACAGACATACACTCATTCTTCCAATTACTACTTTATTTCATTTTTCATTATATAGATAGGTGTTTTCTAATCAAATTCATATCAAACTGAAATTTAAATCTGCACAAGACTTCTTCTATAGTCCTATTACCAACAAGACAGTATCTCAAAGCCAAACCTACAATTAATCAGAAATATTGCACGCACACAAAATACCCATCGTTTTCTGTTCGATGTATGCAGAATTTGCATTTTAATTCTTCTGTGCATTTGCACTACCTGATGCATCCAAACAGCTGAAATGCTACAAACTGTAGAGTAAGAGTCTTATTCTAGATAGCATACAGAAAGAAAAAAAAAGATAAAGAGAAAGTTTTATCTTTGCTATTATTATCCTTTCCAGGCAGGACAGAATTTTGAAGCTGCTATTTCAACAGTCAGTCATAAAAGAAGATTCTTTCTCTCTGACCTTATTACAATACAGCAGAGCTGAGCATATGCATTATGTATGCACTTACATAAGCACCATATATGTACATATATGCTATATTGAGAGTATACATGAACCTGAATGTAAACATAGGACTACTCTTATCAAAATAAAGGTGCTACATTTTCCAGTCTAGGAAATCATATCTAGTTGCTTGACATTACCTCAAACTCCTGTCATTGGCATTAAAATTTGGTAGCCTGGGGTTTATTTTGGAAAGAGAGTTTTGCTAAAAGATGGGTGGATCACCTTTGAACAATAAAGAACAAAAATAATGTTTTGTAATTTTAAATAAAAATATATCACATAGAGCATAATCACTTTCTGTATGAACTAAGCATATCTATTTTTACACACTGCATTTTAAACTACCATTTTTCAACAATAAATCTATATATTTAGGGTTTTTCATTGTGACAAAATACAGCAACATAATGATGTCCTCTTTCACTCTATTAATACATAAATGCACACTAAACTCCTTTCCAGTAGGCTTAGTGAGATATATATATACATATGTGTAAATATACATATATATATGCAGACAGAAAGGGAGGTACGGACAGTTTGTAATATAGAAAGTCTGTACTAAATGCACTAAGTTAGAATACCTACACCCATAGCATATATTTTTGAAAAACTATTCTATTTTAAAAAGATTAACAGATTAGTGTGAAATTCAAAATTGCTTGCTTGATATTTGACAAGGGCACATTTCTACAGAGCACGGATGCTTTCAGTTGACTCAGATCATTGATTAATATGATGAGAACATTTGAGTTTAGTGGCCTGTGAGTCTGTCCTAGCAGTGCTCTACTGTTTCTGCATATTTTGGGCATAAGTTAGAAGAAGTCAGGAGCCCACCTTCTTTTATAACACATATCAGCTTGTATTTCAGAAGGGAAAGACATGCAAAAGACAAGAATTTCTGACTTACTACTTAGATCTGTTACCAACCACATCCTACAACGTTTTGTAAATTGCTTGAAATGGGTGGAATTAATTACTTTAGGTATTCTTAAATTCCTTTCTATAAAAAACACGAATATAAGAATATTTCCACTTTTTCTCACAGTTTCAATCACTAGAAGTGAAAAAACTTGCAAACCATTCTGACTAGTGAATCAATACCAACTTCCCCAAAGAGAGACAAGCAAAGCAGCTAGAGAAGATCCTAGGGGGGGTAGAGAAGACATGAGAGCTTGCTTCAGTGTGATGGTATGTGCTCCTTCTGAAAATATAATGCTTATGGCTTTATTTCCTGCTTTGAGGAAACCCTGCTGTGACAGGAAATCTAGCAAACTAAACAAACTCCTACATCTATGCTGAATCTCTAACTCCTGGGATCAACTTCTTCATCACTCAGGTCCACTATTGAATTTGCATATTATTCCCAAATAATCCCAATTTGTATTCTACTAGTAATAAAGCCATATTGATTAACAGAATGGAAAAATAAAATGTTCTGGGTATTTTCATGGCTGTGTTTATACAATAACTATCTTAAATAAATTTGAATTTTAATGGAATTTTGCATTTTGCTAGAAAAGGCCTTCATATTCCAAATGCTGCAAATACTGTAACAGCCTTACTTATTATACTCTTACCTGACTTTTCTTTGTTTCTGTTTTTATTTTTTAGGAAAAATACGCTTTCTGCAGGTGGTGAAAATAAATATATGCTGGGATTGAAGATTTGGATATGTACATGAGAAGAGCATGCATCACACAGCTCTCAGCTATCCTCCATGGTCTGGTAACTGTGGGTCATTCATGTGAAGGGAATGTACATCTTTCTACCCCTCCTAAGTGGCACTTTGGGTGAGAATAAATGCAAGAGAACCTTAATTATGCATGAGGCTGTACTAAAATTGAACCCTTTTTTCACAAAAAAACAAAAAAAGTGCGGTTTGTCTCTAAGCCACTCAGCTAAAGTACAGGTTTGTTAACACTGTGGCTTCTTTTGTTTTATTTTTATTCATTTACCCCAATGTTCTATGTATCATCCTATGAAGAAATATTTGTAAATGCTAGGAGGAAGGTCAAAGTCATACTGTAAATATTCACAATAGATGTAATCTGTCATGGGGCAGAAACTACAGAAGCATAAATGGTTTGGGTTGGAAGGGACCTTGGAGACCATTCAGTTCCAACCCTCCTGCTATGGGCAGAGACATCTTCCACTAGACCATCATGGAGCCCCATCCAGCCTGGCCTTAAACACTTCCAGGGATGGGGCATCCACAGCTCCTCTGGGCAACTTGTTCTAGCATCTCACCACCTTTCAGAAATCTGAAAGGAGTCCTAGAGATCACTGAATCACCATAACAGAATGCACACAGAACTTAATTTATGTGTAAACCTTGTGCTGGCTAATTTTTTGTTTGATAAATTTTTTACCCTGCACCAGAAAACTACTGAGAGTAATTATAATATTCTCTAAATTAGCTCACATTAAACCCACCAAAACCAGGTTATTATTATTATTAGTGTACCATTTTATCTTAACACAGGCACAGGACTTTGAGAATTTTAAAACAGTGACATAATCCTCTGTATTTATAAATAAAGTTTTTTTAATGAAAAATTTTTCTTCACTGTTACTTTGCTTTTTTTAACTCACATTAAGAAAAAAAATACCAAGATGGATTTGTCCATGGTTTGGGTCTTTTTTCATTAAACTGGTGATAAAAAGAAGTGGGAATTTTGAATCCTAATTGGCAAAGTGATTAGAAGAAAAAAAATCATTAAAAGTTCTCTGATCTGAAAAGAAGACAAGTTTTCTAAGAAGTCTGCAGACTTCAAAGGGAAACCTGATCCAAGTGTGCACCATATTTTAAATTGAGACAACTTCAAACTGGGGATTGTGTATACAGAGAAAGTGACAGAAAGACAAATCTGCTACTGCGGTCTTTGTTGAAATTTACTCATATGGAATGCTCTGATCCATTGGAGAATCTGCTGCTGAGATTCTAGGATTCTATTCCCACACAGCTGCATGCTCCTGCAGCTAGAGGGACCGCTGCAAGCCTCTGTAGAACTCGGGGAATTCAGCCAGTCTGCACTGGTGACTCTTGGCACCTGGCGTGGAGATGACTGAGCCCAGATGACGGATGGCAGGGGCAGAGCAAAGGGTGCTGGAAGGACAAGAGGGCCAGGCAGCCAAGCCATGCTCCTGGGCCTCCCAGCAGAAGGAAGACTATGCAAGAATTTGCTTAGACAGGAAGGTGAAGGCAGGAGCTCCTTGCCCCTGACAAAGCTCAGGAGAGACTGTACATGAGAATGATGTAGGCAATGAGGGCAGAAGCCAATTCTAGCACTTCCCCTTCTCTGAATTAGGAGCTCAGCAGGACCCCAGCCTGGGGCAACAGTAGCTGGCCCCAGCAGGAAGAAGGGACAATGCAGGGGTTCCAAGTTTGATGGCTCTCAGACCAGAGCTTCCCACTGGGAAAGGAGAGATCCCAACACAGAGTCATTGGGGCCACAATTTTCCACAGGTGCTGTGCCACACCCTACACTCAGGAAGGTTGGGATCACATCTCTGCAAGCCCCTTAGTGATCATTAAAAACAAAAAAACAGCTAAGGAGTGACTGTTGCTTATATATGTATTTTAGTTGCTAACTCCTCCTGAAGCTCAGGCCCTGCTACTTTTGCTGCTTCTGCTAGCACTGCTAGCTGGAACACAGCTAGCAACATTAATTCCACGTCACTACTGGATCTTCAGCATCCTGAATACTCAGTGGTAATCTCATTTCCTCATCCCAATGTATCAGTTTCTAAACTGCATCCAAATAAAGTTGCTCTGTATGATTCTTAAAAATGGGAAACTACAAGTATGTTTACACATTACCATGCTACCAACTATGCATTCAAAATTTCAGAGGTGCAACCCACTTGTGAATTACTGTGTTCAGACCAATATGGGTGTTTGTCTTGCCATACTGAGAGGGGCAGGGAACATCAAGTGCCTGCAACTGCCCTTTCTGACTGCTGTACTGAGCTGCTCCCAAAACAGCCATCTCTGGGGCTGGCACAGATTTCCTTTAACCCCAGTTGGTGTTGCTGTTTTGAAGTTCTTATCACTACAGACTGAAATGCCACTTATCACTAAAATCTGAAAAGGCACAATTCAACATCACTAGTGATGGTTATCTAGCTACTCAACACTGCAATACAAATGTCTCCACCTGCACCTCCCACAGCCAGAGATAAGAGACAGGTATTTCAGAATATGATTCATCTAGTGTGTTTTAGACACCTACTTCAGGATGTAACAAACCTTACCCAGGAAGGCAATATATCTCTCCTATAACTCTAAAGGGACTCCATGAGATTAACTCTGATTTAAACACCAACATATGGTCAGATTAATTCCACCCCCTCAAGTCTTCTGGCTTTTGACTTAGGTCTTTTCTTTTCAGTCACTGGCAAAACATTAATTATAGAAATACAGGATCCAGACTTAAGTGATATATATACAAACCTAGGAAGTATTTATCATAGGGCTGACTTGAAGGAGAGACTTAAACCTTAAAAAAAAAACCAAACAAACAAAACAACCAAACAAAAATATTTTACACAAAAAATGTTGTTCTTTTAACCTTTTTTATTTTTTATTTTTCTGCTTTCATCTTTTTTCACAACTTAATGTTTTCGTTGTATATTTCGAGTAATTTGTGTTACCTGTTCAGCACTTTTTGGAACCCAAACAGTTAAGAAGAAGTCTAAATATAGATTAAAACCATTTTGGCCTCAAGAACATACAGTTTTGGCATTTTGAAGTGAAGAATGGTCAGAAAAGCACGAATTATACTCTAGACGAGAATGTCAATATTGTAGGAAATCTTTCATTATATTTAATTATATACTATTCTTAAAATTGAGATATTAGTATTATCTTATATTTTTGGATTATCTGCATCTTTCTAATTTTTCAATATCCATTACATTTCTGCTTAATAAACATGTAATTAAATATGTAATCACTGTAAAATTCTGGTCTCATTCTCTCAGGAAACCATGACAACATCCAAATTAAATGGCACCATGATTTTTCAGATTCTATTTGCCCCTAAAAGGCAGGAGAAATGAGATGGCTGTGCAGTAATAATATTCTATAGAGCATCTTTGGTATTTCCTAAATCTACTGCCTTGAAGAAAAGTCTCCATTACGTGGCCCTAGCAACTACAGAGACTTGAGGCACTCTGGATCACATAGGAGTTGGAATGCTAAGCCTGATGTCTGCTTTAAATGACTGAAATGTCACTTTCTGTCTACAGAGAGAATTTTAGGTTCATAGATAACACCTCTTTCCTAAATTACTGCTACTAGGAGACCAGATTGAAAAGAAAGAGAAATAATTCCAAGCCATTCATTCATTAGCTGATTTTTTAAGTTCTAAACTGTTTTTGACTTATTTGCAATAATAAAGGGAATTTTCTCTCCTTTTTTATTTTTTTTTTTCCTTAAACTCAACATGTTTCAGATATGGCTTTTCACAAGTTCTCCATAGCAAATAATCTTTCAAGAATCTGAAATTCAGTCTCTGGTGTGAAACCTCATGGCTCATAAGGCAGTGCCTCTATTATTAGCACTACTATGAGTTTGTATCATACATTTTACAGAAATTTTGCCTGTTGGTAGGCTGATGGTAACACTTATAAAATGCACAGAGGATAAGAACAAAAAGCAGTGGAACATGCTATTTTTCTTCCTTTTCCCCCTATTATCTAAAACTTTCTGAAACATGTAAGAATTATATGAAGTTATCTCAGATTCAGTACTCAAAATCTGCTAAGCTTCTTTCTAAAAGGAGGAAAAATTAAGGTAGGAGCATTTATTTGCTTGTTTGTTTGTTTGTTTGTTGTATGTGTAGTGTTAGAGGGTTTTTTGTGTGTGAGAGTTTGTGGGGTCATAAAAACAATCATGGACAGGCTGGCCCACATTTTATGTTTGGACTCATTTAAAAAGAAATCTATTTGCCTGAACAAAAATGGCTTCCAAATACTCTTTTCTCATATACTTCAGGGGAAAATGAGAAAGACAATAAGAGAAAATGAAGCCAAAAACTCCAACTGTTTGTTTCAACTTACTAATTACTTCAACAAACATTTTTCAAGTAAATTTCACTTTTTTAAACTAAATTTCCCTATGTAAACTCCGTTCTCCTAATATACTGATATGAGGGTCTGATTAAATTAATCCATTTTGGTAGATAAACTTGACTTTATTGCTGCATAAAAAGTTGTTTGAGACAACCACATCTTTCAAATTAAAAAAAAAAAAAAAAAGAGAGAGAGAGAGGCAAGTTTTTTTTCAGTAATTCTAGGTGCAAATGCTGCCAAAATTGTCTGCAAGGACCCATGCTGCCTTTCAGCTAGATGTTTCCTTGGCAGCAAAGTCGATGTAACAGACAATGTGAACTTTCCTCATTTATTTCCATGCAAAGTCAGCCAGATCCACTTTAACACTTTTCATTAGCAGTTTAAGATAGGCTGGCTGATTGCAAACTGAGGCAGATGGCAAATGCAAGCAAGCAAGCAACTTCTGCTGGCCCTGGTATGTGGCAAATAACCTCCAGTGGCAGCTTGAATGGATAGCTGAGTTTGCAGCTTCCCTAACTACTCCTCAAAGGATTGCAATGGGCTGTGTTTGCCCACACCACCATGGAAGCAATATGCAATTTGGTGGCTCGAGCTCTGCTGCCTTTCTGGTTTGCAACCTGCATCAGGAGCCTCTCTGGCAATTAAGCTACACTTTAAATATCACCTTGCTTCTATAGACATGAAAAGCATGATGTAAGATGAGCATCTCAGTCTACAATCCCAGTGCTTTAATTAAGAATAGCACAAAGTCAATTCTCTTAACATATTCCTCAGCCTCTCTTGCAGTTTGCATAATAGGGCACATAGAAATGCCAGGCCAAGAAGGAAGCTGAGAGTAAGATATTACACACTGAGAGCCCCTGGGACATATTAAAAGCATCTAGTGAAACACACATCTGGAACATGGGGCTGGATTCATCCACAAGACTGCTTTCACTGACTGCCAGTTTTAAACAGATTTCCCCTTTAACAACATGCAAACGAAGTGCTTTCCTCAAAGCCAAAAGGGTGTTCCACGAAAGCAACGTCCTCCCCAAAAATTATAAAAATGAGGTCAGTACTTTGCCAGTAGTTAACATTTTCCATCATCTGGCTTCCAGCCACTAGATGAGGTCCAGCAGACAGTTCCTCCTCTATCTGTACAGTTCTATGTTCAATGACTGAGTCCTCATAAGCAGCTAGGGCCATTTATGATTTTTTTAAATCATTTCCCATCTCTTCAATAGCTGAAAGGGATCTTTCTGTTCTCCAGTGAAGCTTTGCATGCCATGATAATATTTTCAATGATACATTTTATTCATCAGACACTGGATATCTGAGAGTTAAGATTAAATCATGGAGTGACTGGATATGGGACAGGTGCACATCAGCAAGTATAATCCAGGAAGGTTTAGGAAAGTTTGAGGACAGAGGATGTTCCATCAGCACAAAATGCACTTACTGATAAGGGAAAGACTGGTTTCTTTTTCAATACTGAAAAAGTTGTGGTTTAGAGACAGAAAGTATTATTTGTGTTAATTGATTCCTGAATTAAATTTGATTTCAGGGAAAATGATGAAATTAAAAGAATCAATCATTATTCAATATGCCTGCAAATTGCAAAGCTCTTTAAAATATTATCCTGGCATCTTCTTCATTGTATAATATTATAAATGCAATTCTTTTTTTTTTACAATATTGTGAAATCCCTCATTTTGCACTCAAATACTTTCAATTTAAAATGGAAGTTGTACTTCCTTAACCTTATAATTATATATAAACAAGGCTGCAATTCAACAGTCTGTCTCTTTATCCTGTAAACAAGATATGACAGAGGCCCATAAAATATGAATGGAATAGATAAAATTATTAGAAAATTGCTTCCTTACAATATGAGCATCCATCTGTCTTAAAAAAAATCAGAAAGAAGTAGTGTTTCACATCTGCTTAAACTACAGGACATATTGTCACAGGATGTTGTGGATACCAAATGCTTATGTGAGTTCAAAAAGAGATTACACCGATTAATGAAAGGAAATCCCTCATAGGCTACTAAACACAAAAATATGGCCTGTGCCTCAGAAATTCAATGAGCCACAGATTACTGGAAGCTAAGAGGGAATATGCTGGGGTTTTACTGCCATATGTTTACCCTGCTCTTATTCTCTTCTTTAGGTATCTGTTAATAGCTATTAACTGGAGATAGGATATTTTGTAGGATAACCTTTGATCTGAAACCCACTTTTGCAATTCTCTGTTTACAAAGCAAATACACAAGTACTGTAAAATAAAAATTCAAACAACATATTAATCTTTTACATAGTTATCCCAGTGCAGAACTAGAAAATAAGCATGTGACAACTGGAAGGTCACACTGCTTGGTTACAGATAAATTTGATGTTGATAATTGCTTATTAAAAACATACATAATCAATTAAGAGCACGATGCTTTATGAAATTAAAGCCATGTTAACATTGTAATACAGAGTTTCCTTTGATCTGAAATGCTTGGCTTCCCTTGCACCAAGCCACAGCATGAGCACTGTTCAAGACACAGAGCTCCCTTAGGAGAGGTTTTCACAACTCCGCCGGTTCACATTTCCAACAGCATATATCTCCTGCACTGTGTCAACCACACTGGCAGCCAAAAAGAAATTTACTACAAGTTGATCTATGCAGTTCAGAGATCAGGATTTTAATAAATTTTTTCTTGGCTGCCAGCACAGTGCCCACAGCAGAATCTACACACTGACTTGAGTACAAGTACATTACACAAGACTCTGTATTTGCATCAGGTCCAAGAAGCTTTTACTTGGCAACCTGCAAGCAGCATGGTACAAAGTGATAGGTTTCTTTACTTGTTTTCTTGTTATTGCCTGCAAACTTGAATAATTTTTTGAATGCTGGAGAGTTAACAAAAAAACCTACAAAACTGAATTCTTGAATTTTTGTTTTCCCAAAGACTTTATATATACATGTTACAAATATCCCACATGTACGTAAGTACTTTGCAATAATATTCTCCTTACATGTCACTATACACTCAAAACATCTATTACTTCTGTAAGGGAGTTCCACTTCTATTATTTATCTTAAGCTCTTTGACAGAAGAACTATTTTCTGCAGAATTTCAGTATGGTACAGTATCTACCTTTGTAAATTTGTTACAGAGGTACAAAAATGCATTTTAGTTTAGACTTCTATTTCTCTTGCTGATATGAAGATAACAGTATCAAATTACCACTACTACTGTGTTTATCTACACTTAGTTTTTGCCAAATATTTTCTGCTGCTGGAAGACACAGTTCTGTGGTCACATTTTATCCAGTAATTGGTACATCACATATCATGCCTAATGTGCTTGAAAACTAAGCTCCCAAGAAATCCTTGTTTTCCCCAAGCACTTCTAAATCTTGCCATTTTTTAAAAAGCTGCACTTGTGCAAGTAGGTCAGTCTTAAATTAATCTAGTTAGAAGTAGTGCACTCTCAATTTAAACTGGTTTAACACTCCCTTAAATAGGTTTAGATGTATTGAGTAACTTCCCAGAAAAAAAAAAAAAAAACAAAACCGTTTTAAAAAAGGTTTAAACTAACTTAATTACATGTAGACCGAGAAATGTGAAATCAATTTTGATAAACCAGTGCATTAAGGCTAATACGATGCTCCTTTCAGTTTTGGATAGAAACACAGGACATAAGACAGGATTTTTCTTCAAGCTACTAGAAAATTTACAGAGACAGTACCTTTCCCAGATGCTCCCTGGCAGTGACTTTGAATTTCATCACAGTCATTTTAAATTTTACCATTGAAGAAAACATTTTGAAAAAGGTTTTTATTGAGGTTTTTGACAGCACAATATCTCCAAAGTATTGCCACTCCTAGGAAGAGGTCATTGTCCTTTTCTGGATTTAGATACATCATTCATTGTCCATAAATTTTAATTTAAAAACAATGAGGGGATATATATCATCTAAATGGACTGGAGTCATGGGAACAAGGAAACCTCTCCCTAGTCTCAAGACTGGTATTTTAAGATTTCTTCCTCTTTTTTTTTTTATTTCACTTTTTGCTTTGTTTTTTGTTTACAGTTCTTAAGTTCAAAAGAAAATGAGGATTTAATTTTTTCTTAGTAAGTGCTGATTTTTCAGATATCTTATTCAGATTTCCATCTCCTGTTTACTCCTTTACATTTTTACATCTTTAAGTGAATGCATTGTGAAAAATTTTCCTGTAAAATCCTGTCCATTTTGATTTGCTGTTCCTGAATAGTGTTGTTTCCTCCCCTGCTGTATTTGCCAAGCGGGAGCAGAATAACCTGAGCTTTAACTGAGACTGCCTAGGAGCACAGGATACTTTGTAAGGTGCATGAAGAAATCATCCTGTTCCAAATAATTCAAAAAGCTAAGGCTCTTGTCTCACCTGAAGTCTAGATAGGTAGTTCATAAAGGAAATGGAGTCTACTGCAAGTGAAACAGCCTAGTCCCACAGGAACTTGAAAAGCAGTTTGTGATAAAAGGGAAACTAGGAGATGAGAACTGGCTGGAGGAAAACTAAAATCCAACACACACACTTTGTATAAAGTATTGAAAGAATAGCATTCCCTTTCCTTATTAAAAAAAAAAAAAAAGGCAAAAAAAAAAAAAAAAAGTGCATAATATTTTATCCTCCACTATCTTTTTCATTCCCTGGTGAAATAAACCCTGTCCTTGTCTCCACTTCTTCCCTGTGATGCTAAGTCTATTGTCCTTCTTTCTGGCAATATTTCTAGGATCACCTGCAGCACCATGGATGGAAATTCAGAGAAAAGACCTCCACAGCTCAGCTGGAGTTGAGGTACCAGCTGTACTTTGCTTACAGGGGATCATGAAAGCAAGGAAATATATCCTTGTAGAAAGCCTGCAAGTGTAAAATTGTATGACAGGAGGTTTTTCCTGAGCGACGGGCCCATTAGTCTTTACTCCTACAAAAGCCTCATTCATTCAATCATTCATTCATTCTTCAGGATGAGGGAGGAGTTAAAGCACAGATCTCTTCACAGAACACGACTGATAAGACAACGTGCCACTGAAGTGAGAACAAAAGATGTACTTCTATTGCAACTGGCCTTGGAGTCTAGAGTATTATTAAACCAAAGAAAAATACAAGAAAATCAACCAAACATGATTTGAAAAAAACTCACCAAATCAACCAAAAACCTGAAGTATGAAGGCACTGCAATTAAGCAGTCAGAATAAATTACTGTAGTAATCAACTGTACTCAGAATACTGATTCTGTATATGATTTCTTATTTGGAATGAAAATTACTTTAGAAAGGATAACAGTTTATGAGAGCATTTCATTAGGTTGCCTCTCTTTTCTGAGGTAGATGACATACAAACTGTTTTCATTAGAACAGTATAAGGTGAAGAATGAGGCTAGGACTTTTCAAAAGGACCTTATTTTTGCATTCTTGCTGCTAAGTAAACAAGTTTCTCTGAGATTTTGAATCTCTCTGGGATACTGGAATAGGAATCAGAGAAAATCAGCCCCTTGGGGTGAGAGTTAGTTTAAAAATAAAAATAAATCATCGAATCTTTTTCCCATTCTACCAGATTTCAAATAATAATACAAGAAGATGACTACTAGACTATTGGAGCAATGGATCTTAAAATTGACACTCACCTGGGAAAAATGACTCATAGCTAAGGTCACATACATATTTTCCAACCTTCTGCTTTTCAGTGTTCTGAGACTCAGCTCAAAATGATAGGAAGCCTAAGAGAGCTGTAAGTCTTTCTTTCCTGTCAATCCCAAATTGCATATTTGTCTTCTTTTTCCCATGAACAAAAAAACCCCAAACCAAACCAGAAACAACAACAAAAATAAAACTGAAACAAAGAAACGAAAAGCAAAAATAAACCCAACCCAAACAAAACCAAAAAATCCCAAAACTTACATGATCCTCCAGGATCCCTAAACAGGCTAATAAGTAAGGCAAGGAGGAAAGCCTGGCCTACCTCATAGCCAAAAGTCACTAATCAGACAAACAGGTGCTCTGTATTTTCAGATGAAAATGCACATATACTGATGTTCCTAGGGTTCCAATGACAGGGAGAGTTTTCTCTGGACAACAACTACGATCTACAGTTGCCACCATTTAAACAATGAAACTAGCAGTTGCCAAAATTGTTCAGAGGAGTTGCACTGGTAAGATATTTTTTCTAATTATCATGCATTTTCATAAAATCTGACATTATTTATTATATGTCAATATTATCATGTGAATATTCCATTTTATCAGGAATATGTGTCCCCCAAAAGGGTATATATGAGCGCACCACAGTGCATAAGTTATCAAATTTGCAGAAAAAATTTCCGACGATAACTCTTAGACCTTCATGATTGAGATAGCAAACCTAGCTTTTATTATAAAAGTTCAAAGTTCTAAGATATATAAAAGCACAGTTTTAGTGATAGCATCAATTTACTTTCCCTTGGTTTTTTTTCATCAAAATATATTAAAATTCATTAATACAAGCAAAAGCTTTTGAAAAATTGTTATACAAAACTCAACCTCAAAAGTCATATAAAGAAATGAGTGCCATTTTGCTCTATGAAAATTGTTTAAATTAAAGGAGAATGAGACAGCCAGAAGTTCATTCACTTTCATACAAGGTGTGGAACTGCTCCAAAAAGAGTTATCCCAATTAAATTGACATCCTGACTTCAATGTGCACATGCCTGTAGATTTTCCTGAGTGCTTGAAGCAATAGCTCCAAAACCACTGAACATTATGTGCAGTGCTAGTCTCCAACCAACATAAAACACCAGACATAAAATCACCTTCATTTACCCTCACCCTCAGCTGTGACTGACTGTGCACCTGAACTGCACAGAGGACTCACACCACTGTTCCTTTGAGCTAAACGTGTGAAGAGGGCCAGTATGAGCTGGGCAATACCACAGTTTTTGCTAAAGTAAGAATCTAGGGCCTGTGTCACAAGAGAGAAGTGTCTTGAGCCCATTGCACAGCTGAGGGCTTTCACAGTGCCACACGCAGCTCTCCCTTCAACTGACTGGCACAGCAGAAGTATTGCACCAATGGAATAGTCACAACACCATGTTTATACTCCTAAAATGCTAAATTAAGTTTTTGTTGCAGACTCCAGGCTACAAATACTGCTACATAAAAAGCTCTGATTTTTTACTTGGAAGATCTCAGGTGAGAAGAGGAAAGAAAGGAATTAGAATAAGCCTCTCATCATTCACAAATTCAGTGTAACATTGAAATACAACAGTTCTGCACTTCTTGTCACCCCTATAATCTTTTGTGTTCCAGAAACATCCTATTTGTGCATCTGTGCATCTTCTTTTGTGTATCATTGTTTGCTGAAGAGGTGTCTCAAACCTCATGTAACTGACTTAGAGAGACTCACCAGGACAGCCGAAGCTGCTTGGAAACAACACCTGTCACAGCATCAAACACAGAATATGCCTACAGAAAATCTATTCTTTGATACTGTTTTCAGAGATGCAAAGTTAGACATAGCTTTAAATTGGCAATCCCAGATAATGGCAGTAATTTATTCACATCACCCTAGAGTCTGGCAATGGCCAGATTTTAGCTGTGAAGAATAACTTTAAAGGGTATATTTAGTCTTTATTTGGTAAATTTTAGGTGTGTCAACTGCTATCCAGTCATTTATTTGACTATGGGGAGTGTACTACTTAAGTAAATTGGACATGTTAAAATCAGAAATTCCAAAAGACATTCAAAAGTTTTTGAGAAACACCAAGTCTGCTCTTAGAACAGCATCTTTAAGATTTGCCTTTAAATGCTGCCACTGCAGCATCATAGATACAAACTGGAGAGTAGGTTTCATGTACATTAGTATCCACAGAACTGGTAGATAGCTGGAGTAGTTCTTAACCTCTCTTATATCACTGCTAAAGAATATTCCATGTCTTCCCTAAATCTAAATAAGTTTGACATGTTAAAATACGCAAAACTAAAGTACTTTAGGTAAATATTCACCAGTACAATATTTGAATGATCATGAAGTTTCTAATAAGAATGCAGTGTCTTTCAAGCAAAACATGTTTTCATACTGTATTACATTCAGATACTTTTCTGCCTTGGATTCAAAGAGACCAATCAACTGAATATATTTCTAAAGTAAAGTTAACCAAGGAAAGAAACACCATGTGACTTTAAGAACAGAGGAACATGGAAGTAGTTATATTAGCTGAAAATTCATTCCACTTTTCTATTTTGTTTAAAATTAAATTTTCTCTTACCATCATGATTGGGATTTCCCAAAGTCCATGGCTCATCTGAGTCAAAATGAGTGTCTCCTCCAATTCCTGGGCCAGGAAAATATGCATGAGCTAAAAATCCTCCCTCCCCATCAAAGGGAGAACTGTCTCCATGAAAACCTGATGCAAAAATGATAGTAATATCCACGTCTCTCTTGCCATTTTCTAATTCAATATAAGGAACTTCTTCAAATGTCAGAGGAGTTACATTCTGCCACACATCGAAGGCACGGCGAATGGCTTTACGAGTTTCAGCATCACCTACTTTTGGAGTGACGTTCTTTATGCTGAAAGAAGGAGAGAAACATTACATAGGTTAAATTTAACACAGTGGTGACACTGCTAATAACCATTTCCCCCTAATTATTATAAGCTCTGTGCTTTTAATAAAACATGCTAGTCTGGCATTATATACTTTAAGAAGAGTATTTTTAAATGAGCTGGTGCAGAATTATGGTGTCAATCTGTGCAGCCCTTTAAGCTAGAACTTATTATGTTAGCGAGCTTACTCCCAGCAGTACAAAAAAGTCTTATATTTAGAAGATTAAAAATATATTAAAATGAAAAATTCTTAACAGTGGGATAACCAGATTAATCAACCACTGACTGTTTACCTCCTGGACCACAATCAGAATCCATCACAGCTAAAGAATGTCATGTTCTTTCTGATCAAAAGAAAAATGATTTTAGTTAAATGAAATTTTTACTTATTAGTGAGTTCATTAACAAAAGCAGAACTCCATACTGTGACCACCAACTAGTATTCACAAAGCCTTGTTGCATTTGCAACTGGATAAATTCCTTATCAGAAACAAAGCCTTTTGACCTCAGTACAAGCTAAGATGTCCTTTTATAATCTGATTACATCTGTAAATCTTGCATAAAACTGTAGAATCCACCAGAGAAATAATTTTAGAGAAGAAAATTCTGTTTTAACTAGAGAATATGTATTTAAACAGAAATTTCAGTCTGCACTACTTCTTCAAGTGACATACACATGAAAAAGGAAAAAAAAAACCATCAGAACTGAAGTTTACTCTCTCAGTTAATAAATTATAGCCAAATCATCTTTTAAAAAAAATCTTTATTTTCATTATGCAATTCAAGAAAAGAATGTCAATAATGAATTTCAGCCCTAACCAATTTTCTGCATCATTTCCATTCAATTCGTATGGGCAGCAAAAACTCTATTAGGTTTGTGTCTGCCCTGAAACTGCTGCAATCAGATTCTCTTTGTTCATTTGACATGTGCATGACTGAATATCCAGCACAAATTTCAGAAATTGTGTAGTTCTAAAGTACTTGTAATATTTTTGTCAGTTTACACAGCATGGCATATTAAAGGAGAACAAATATACTTCCATGAATAAACCTCGAATGATTGATTTGTTTGGTACATTAAATGTGCTTGATTATATGATATTTATGTTTATATAAATGGAAACAAATCTTTCAAGTGTAATTTTATAGATTTTACTTCATATACACATTTTTTTCACAGTTTCATGTAGAAAACATAAAATTACCTATTTGGATTTCCACTCAAAAAGATTTTATTGTATTGAGTCCAACAGTCCTGTCTAACCAAAGCATAATTTTTTAGCTGGTGTGCATGTTCCAAAGAGATATCAACACAGGTTATAAGATAATACATTGCAGAGAATCCACTCCTTTCCTTGATCTTTTGTTCCAAAGGTGATTTAACCCATCAATTCATACTTGTGCCTATTCTATTATTTGCCTGGCTTGTATTATTGGTTCATGTTCTGCCTTTCTCTCTCACATACATGAGCTTTAAAAAATTTCCCCCTATACAAAGATATTTAAAAGACATTTCTACACTGCAAAGTCATTACCTTCTAGTTGTCTCTTAGAAATAAACATTTTGAACTCTTTAAATCTCTGGTTACAAGACATTTTCTCCAGTCTATCAAACATTTTCTGTGATTTTTATTCAACTCAATTTTTAAATTTTCTTTTAAAACTGGCTCTGTCAGAATGATAAAGTAATGCAGTACAGATCTTGCTGTCAGAGAGAAAATGTCCTCTGATCTGTAGGCATGACAATCCATGATGTAAACAGCATGTGATTTAAGGTGCTTTCTATGATGTTCTTTCATAATTATTTGCTCATTCAGTAATTTTATGATCAGTATTGCATTGCTCTTTTCTGTGATTAAAAAAATATTTGACACACTTGACCAACAATCAGCCCTTGCAGAACCCTCCTCTAAAAGCTCCTGCCTTTGAGAATTAGGTTTTTGAGATGTTTTAATTAGCAAGTTCATAAGCTACTGTCTGTGCCCCCTGAGAAAGTACAGCATTTTGGAAGCTGTCCTGTGACATGAAATAAAAAAACCACAGGGGCACACTTATGCTGCCACTACCAAAAACTTTCACTGTTGCTATGCTAAGAATATCCCTTACAAAGTTGGCAGATGTGCCCTTAGTCAGTCCTGCTGTGTGCTCCCTAAGGCACGTGTATTGCCTCAAGCAGAGCTCTTTGAAGGATTAGAGCCTCTGTTATTTGCCATGTACAAGGAATATGGCAAACAAATCAACAGGCTCTCATAGAAAACAAAGCATGTCTAGAAAAACTGAAATACCGATATAGAAAAAGTTCATCTGAAATACATAGATTGTTTTGTTTTGTTGTTGGTTTTTTGGGGTTTTTGTATTTAGGAATCTTAGTGATTGGTCAAAGTCCCACTTTGTTCTTAAGTAAATGGAAAAAGGGTCTTCTGCTATTATCTGTGAAATGAGGAAATGGGTAAAAATGGATTGGAATTTTGTATTGATACTAAATTGAGTAATTAATTGGTCTAAAAGGGTTTAACTCAAACGTTAAAACATCATGTTTTACATTTTCTTGCTTTTTCAGCACATGAATTAAGTTTTAATCAATTACAAATGAGAAATTGAGCCATTGTGCTAGTCTCACACTAGAGTAGACTACCTTTGGTAGCTGACATTTTCCATGGGATTCAGCTACTGACTTACTTTTGTAATAGCATCCTACATCTCCAGATCCATTGTAAAGTTATATTTTTTCAAAGCATACTTTCTATATTAAAACCAGAGAGAATTCTGGCTTCCAAACCAACATTCTAGAGTGGGCAAGATTATAATGAAAAGTGCAGCTTGACAAAGAGAAATCACATAAATTAGCAGTTATTCCTATACAAGAGTATTTATGGAAAACAACTTTCTATTTTTCTAATTTCAATCCTAAAAGAGCAAATACCAGCACTGTGCAGCACAAATATTGAAATTGTCTTGTTGGGAATTTTGCTTAAAAGAATTCACCAGTGCAGGTATCTGAAACCCAAGTAATGTTACATTTCTTTCATGTTGTTTATCGTGCAATGTCCAAGGGGCAAGTACAGTAAAATCAATCCATAAAGACAGTCTATCAGTTACCAGAGATACTAGGACTCATCTTTTAAAAGTCTTCAGTTTATATCTATGATTGCAATGGGAAATAAAGTCTCATTGAGCCCCTTCCTATTACAGTTTAGATCTACATCTTAAATCCAGCAATCACCTGAAATAGTGTAACTCTCACAGGCAGTTGAAAAAATAGAGGAATTGGGTATCTTACACTCAACATATCCAAATAATGGAGCTCAAATAGAAGTAAGTGTAGGGTGTGACAACTCAGAACCACTCTTATAGCAAGGTGAAAGCAGAGCAAGACAAAGGCCTTCATAATAAAAATCTATTTTTTTCCTAAGCATTTTTTCTAAGCATTATTTTAAAAGTCTCAGTGTCTAGTGATCACTTCACAGCAAAGAAGTTCAAATGAGAGAAAGATCCAAAGCTGACCTTGACCAGACTAGCAGTGCAACTTTATAAAGAGGTTGAAGATCCTGTAATTACCAAACTAAAGGCAATCTATCGGATGGAACATTTATTTTCATGCCATTTTTTACAAACTAATAAACTGAGTGATAATTTTTATAAGTTTTGAGAGCTGTTATTTTTAGACAACCACAGCCACGTATCAATTGATTATGCTTTTTTGTGGTTATTATTGCTGGTTTTGTATGATTTTCAACCTGATAGTTGCTTCAAGCACTATAACTTTAAAAGACTTCCACAAGAACAATTAGATTTTATCACTGATCTGCACTTTTCATGTTGATTTACTATTCCTACAGCTGCCTGAAGAGTCCTGTTTTGAGAGTGTTATCCTAGAATCCTGAGTCCTATTGATTTCAGAAAAGCTTTGGGTTTTCCTTCCCTTCCCACTCCTTTCCCAAAATATCTTAAAAGAAAAATATCCATGTTTCACTGACATATTTTTGGCTGCATCAGCTTCAGAAGCCTTGCAAGATTGTCAGGATATACCTCACTTGACTGTGTAAAATCAGTAATCTGAAATTTAAATAGATGAAAGAACAGGAATTTCAACTGAGTAGGTAAAAAGATGCAGTAAATAATCTTTTTGAAGTCAGCTAGTTACAGATCTGTGCTTGATAATAAACTGTTCAAGTAAAATGAATTGAAACATACATTAGATTTAAGTAAGTTGTTGACACAACCTTTTTATTGTCATTGATGCAAATCAAACCTAAACTGAACCAAAACTTCTGAGGTTTGTTTCTTGTTTTGGTGGTTTTTTTTGGGGTTTTTTTTTTTTGGTTTTTTTTGGTTTTGGTTTTTTTGGGGGTTTTTTTTGGTGGTTTTTTTTTGTTGTTGTTGTTTTTTTGGTTTTTTTTTTGTTTTGTTTTTTTGTTTTTTTGGTATTTGGTTTCTTGTTTGGTTTTTTTTGTGTTGCGGTTGGTTGGTTGGTTGGTTGGTTGGTTGGTTGGTTGGTTTTTAATCACAATGTAACTTTTATTGATAGTAATAAATTACCTCTGGCCAAAAACATATTTCAATTTGGGCCATCATTTCTCTAGAAAATCCTTTCTATGAAGTTGCTTCACTGATCTCTCACTGATGTGAGGTTTTTTTATCTTCAACTTCCATCCAGTTTCAGTTTGCTGACTCTTTGTAGCTATAGACTAAGAGCACTATCACAGTTCATAAGGCTCTTGCTCACGTTGATTAAGCCTGAACTATCACTTTTGATTGTCTGTGGGTCTGATTTTCAACCTCCTGCTACCATGATTGAAAGAATTTATAATTACCTTGCCTCTTCATTTTCACGGGTAACATTCTCATCAACGTTCATTAAAAGAAGATGATATGTGAAAGAGATGGGATTTCTGAGACAAAAACCCAAGAGTAGCAAAATACTTGATAGATAAATGTTTTTATAGGAAAGTTATTTTAAGAAATCTGATGTTATAATATACTACCTGGTAATCTAAAATCAATAAACTGCAACATAACCATGAAATGTGTTCTAAATATTACTTTGTAGTAATACACACAATCTTTTTGCTAATAAGAAGCAACAGCATTTTCAAAGTTTTTCTCAATCCAGTATTTCCTTACTTTAGTGTGGATTTCAAATATCCAAGAAAGAATTCTCTCTCCATATTCTACACAATATGGACCATTCAGACTATTGAAATTGCATAGTCTATTGCTAACAAGCCAGATAAGACTTTTCATTGCATACTGAAGCTCCCAGCTTGCATTCATTCATTCATCTGAACAGTATAAGGTTAGACTGTTTAAATCTTTCATCTTCTTTCAGAAATAAAATCTAGGCTATATTTAACTTGCAAAAGGAAAATGACAATTATTTGGGGCTTGACCCATTGTCCACTGGAGTCAAGAAAAAGATTAATTTATAGTGGGTTTGGGAATGAAGCTATTGACCATCTACAGCTAAGTTTTTACATATTACTCATCAATTGAATTTGGCTTTCAGAATAGATTTTGAATTATTGTTTTATTCTAAATCATTACAAGTTCTAAGTCATGGTTATAATTCAAGGAAAAGCTTTTATTTTTACAGAACATTCTCCAGTTTTACTTGCAAAAGTATTTTACAGAAGAATAATCTGGACAATTGAGAAATAAATGATGGCTGGAGTTCAGATTATGAATAGTATGCACAGAATTCTGATGAGGAGGTCTTCGTATTCAATGATTCTCTAAAATGGACATATAAACATTTATATTCTATTTTTATAAAACTGACAGCTTAATTGATTCACATCGTTGCTCCTTCTTTAAAGTACTGGATTATTTTCCTAGTAAAAGAGAAGGTGAATATATTTTTGAGAATCATAAATGCCCCCTTTAAAAGTTTTTTTAAAAACGTACATGATTTAAAAAATCTGTTCATAGTTTTTTAAAATTTCTTCTCTGATTCTGTACAATTTAACTTGACATAGCCTAAAATACTAAGGAAAGATTAGGACTACATCATTATTATCTCTGTAGCTTTTTCTGTAGTGGAGTCATAATTCTCTTGTACTCCAGATGTTTTCTTTCACCCCTATACTCTTCTGACCAGTAAAAAGTTTCAAATACTTACTTTCTGTTTCTCTCTTTGTAAAAGACATGTTAGTCTATAACACACATACTAATAATGTCCACAAGGTTTATCAGCAGGTATACCAGGCAGAAAAATACTGTAACTTCTGTTTCCAGGCAACTTCGGAAACAGAAATTCTAACAAACATCACACATCAGTTCAAATGAGAAGAAAGGTGCATTCCCTGAGGGAGAGTAAGCATAATTAATGCAACACATTGCCCACTCCATGCTGATGTTCCCAATACTGGAAATCTGTATTTTGGTTCTGTCTGTAAACACATTGCTTTCTAAGAATAAATATCACCTAAGTCCAACTTTTAATCTGTTGCCAAAAGGACATAATAAATATTCAAAATATTATATGGGGCAAAAAAATACATTATTAATGCAATTTCTAATTATAATTGTAATTTTAAGTCACTTCTTTGAAACTCCATCTTGAAATTTTGCAGAACTGTTACAAGTGGAAAAATTAGATGTTAAAAATGTGGAACAGTTCCAGGGCAAGGAGGGGTGGGAAGTTTGCTTTCAGGAGTTTTTGCTGTGGGGTTTTGGTTTTGGTTTCCAGAAAATTGTATGATGTAGCACACACTGAAATGAATGAGAAATTGCTGTTTCTGTGGAGGAATTACTAAACTGGTTTAGCAGGCAGACTTCAGACTGCAATGTTCAACTGTCCAGGAAGGCACAGAATGCAGCTGGAAACCTGCAGATTATAAAGAGACTGAGGAGTGGCACAGAGAAAAATGGAGCAGACAAATGATACTAGAGATATGATTAAATTTTTAGGAACAAAGCAGGTTAAAATGTCATTCATTTAACATGTCATAAGCCTGTAAGCAGGGAATTGATAAAAAGTGTGAAAAGAGTTTTAGTTCTTTTTTTTGGTTCTTATTTGCTTTGGTTTGTTTTCTAATTCAAAAAGATAATATAACATTTTTTTTTATTCTAGTCAAACTTAGGGTTTCTATTTTAAATGTCTTTTGTACTGTAATTCACTGCAAAAAATATTACAGACTTATTCACTTCAAAGCTCTCTTTGATTGGAGGTCTTGTCAAAGTGAGGGAGAGAACATTTTAGAAGAGGGGAGGCAGGAGATAAAAAACTGCTATAAATTCTTCAAAGTGAGAAAGATTACTAGATAGTTGTCACTTAGTTTAATACTGAACACCTTCATTTGTTATTTGGATTAATGCCTTGGGTGACAGTCCAGAAGATATACAAGTGGTAGGATTTAGACAGTTGTAAAAAAAAATCTGTAATGAAATAGGGAATCAGACTCCTTACAAATCAGAGTGGTAGAAAACCACACACATGAGTAGATGACTATGCATGCCTCTTAAGTGTGCACACACTGCATTTAAATTCTAAAATGCACCTAGATGCAAAGTGCTCTAGGTGGGAATTCTTATTCTAACCAACTATAAATTACATGTACATTAACAATAAAGAACTTCAGCCAATACAACATATCAACCCCAAGGCAGTCAGTAGTCTATTGCTTGATGTTACATCAGAACATGATGTCTTAAACAAGAATTCTCTAATTCAGTCATAAACCACAGTAGTGACACAGGGTTGCTATCTTCACCAGGGTATGAGGAACAGTCCATATGACCATTAGGGCTTATGAACTTTAATACTTATGGGTTCATGAATAATGGCACCAGTTAATACAAGTGAAAACTATTTTATTCCTCAGAATTTACCCCTGTTAGATATCACAGGAATCCATGATGAGGCTGTATAAATTCTCTAACAGTCTGTATTGGAATCCTTGGTTTGCTGACAGATTATGGATTTTATATTATATACATTTTACATTATATGCATTATATACATATTATATGACACTTTCTCTGGTTGACAGAGCTCTAGTGAGTACATCTTGAAAGTTTCCATCTAACTTTCCCTGGGTTTTGACAGCAGGTACCCTGTGCTAACTACATGCAAGACTCAGGGGTGATACAGATGTACTGCCCTGCACACACTCCTCCTATGCCCATCATCACCTAGACAGGAAATGGTCATGTCAGTGATTCATCAAATTATAATCAAATTAATTTGTATTTAGAACAGACCCATGGACACCCACATTTTGCAGAGACTGACTCCTTTAAATAACCTATTTTGCATATTTAAATTAGAAATCTGAGTTTCATTACAGCACTCCTAGATTCAGAGCATTATGAAGTTGAGAGAAGCAGCCAAGAAAGTTGAAAGGTAACCTTAAGGACATACTGGGTGCTAAATTGATGCTGTAAGCTTTGGAAAATTTACTGACTACTAAATACATGCAATTTTAATCCAAGAAAACAACTTGTTTCTTATGCAGCACATACATACTTATAGGAGGTATCAATAGTAGCACTTTTATATCATACATCAATAATAAATTTCTCCTCAAAATATTGAAAAACGTTTAGGAATTTATATGTACTTTAAATGAAAAGTCATCACTCTCAGTGGCATTTGAATACCTATACGAGTATCTGTAGTACCTGTAAGTGATATGTTTGTGTTGCCATTTCTGTCCTGTTAACGCGTAGCGTTTCCGACGAACGTTAAATTTGGAGCTGCCTCTTGTTTGGTCGGGCACACCACATCGAGGCTTCTTCATCCAGCTGCAAGAAACAGCACCACACAGGTAAAGCAACGTGAAAGAAAAATCATAACCACTCCATCCCCAATACAAACATGTAATTATCTGGATATATGAATTTATAGAACATATAAGCTAATAAAACAACAGACACTTGGTGTTCTTTTAATTCAAGATATGGAAATTGCTAACTTTCTGATACTATCAAGTTCTCTAACTTACTTTTCCACACAATGACTGTATTTCTATAGTGCTCTCCAATATTTCATTGTTTTCCAGTATTTCAAAAACTTTAAACTTGCCAGCATTTGAAATACATTATAATTAAGATGATATCTAATTCAAAAGTATAATTTTCACAGAAACATCCTTGAACTATTTCTCACTTGTAAGGCAATATTTAGTTCAAAGAAAACAGCTGAATTTACTATTTTATATTATTTTATATGAGTTGAATGCCTCTTCTTACCATCAGGAAGAAGTAAGACTAAAGTCTGTTACTGCCTAAGTAAAAGACAAATCTCCTGTGTTACTTTTTTTCATCTCATTGGACTACATTTCTATGCCAAACAATTACTTATGTAAAAGCTATAGTTTTCCAATGGCATTTACCAGTCATACCTATATTCAGCATTTCATGCATGAATTTCTGACCATTAAACTGGCATTATTTTGTAAATGAATGTACACATAGCAGCTGTATATATGTGTGATTGGATGACAGAAAAGTAATTTGAAATGTCATCTAAGGAAGTAGATTCCCTTTAAAACATGCACAGGTAACAAAAAGCTCCAAAAAAAGCAAACAATCATCAGCCTCCCTTATTTTGATCAATGTGTAAGAAGCAGTTTAAAAGTACAGTTAGACTTGTAACATTTCATATATGCTGTAGCTATGGATATATAGCAAACTGTTTTTCAAAGGCACAAGTAAGTGTTTAAACTCACCAGCCTGTGGGGAAAATACTAAATTTTCTTGATAGTACCAAGATGGCTCTGCACCCCACTGGCACTGATAGGAGCTACAGAAGTGCCTGCAAAAACTCTGATGTGAGTCAAATCTATGAACTAGTACTGGTCAGGAACCCAAAACTCAATAATTTAACAGCCTTAACTGAAGACATCAAGTTTACAATCACCTGTTTGAAATAAGGAACAGAATGATTTGCTCTAATTTCAGAATTTGCTTTAATAGTCAGAATACTTAGGCATGGCACAGAAAACAGCTGATATCCAGTGAAAACAATGTTCTTTCCCTAGAGCCTGCAAAGACCATACTGCAAAAATCTAAAAAACCTTACCCCCACCAACATTTGCTGAAACTCCCTGCAACTTTCCTTCAGGTTCCTTTGGATTTTGAAATAAAATAACGATTCAACAAAGAAGACATTAGGATTTTTTGGGACAAAATATTACTGAAAAGTTTAATTTGCTCTAATAATGAAAGAAAATGAAGGAAAGAAGTAGACCTCTGTTACAGACCAAAGAGTAATAATATTCTTCTTAGCAAAATGAAATATTTACACTTCTTGAGAATAAAATTCACTCAGATCTTTGAAAACTTTTAGACACATTGTCAGTAATACTTTTTCACAGTGCATGTTAGATCAGTATGCAGCATTTTAATAGCAGGGTATATATAAATTATGTTGCTGAAACTACAAACACACATTGCAGAAAAAGATATAAACATAACAAAAGATTGATGTTCTCATCTTAAGGTGATAACTTTAAGATGATCCCTACATAAGAGCAAGAAGCAAGGAATAAAGCAAAACCAAATAATTATTATATTTTGTTAGAAACATGTACATAGACATTGCATAAAATATGTATCACTGTCAGTTGCATAATTTCAAGGGCAGTGACTTAAAAGTCATTGAATTAGAGATTTCCCCTCTCCAAAAAGTTTCCATTATTTAGCTTAACTGATGGAGACCTATTTTAGTAACAGGGTTTGCTCACTGGTAAGCTAGGGGCAGATAAGAGTAAATATTCTAAGTTCTGAATTTAAAAATCAATCTTTAAAGTTATTGAAATAATTTCTCAAGTCAAAAGATTCAATAATCTTACAGAAAATCTTGTTAATATAAAAAGTTTTGCACACTTTAGAATGAATACCAAAGTCAAAGAACAGTAGGTAACATGGATTCAAAAGTCAACATTGTATTATTTTACTAGAACTACTGAAAATCCTATTTTTACCAAACAGAATGTAGTCCAAAATAACATGTTATGAAATTCGAGCAGTCACAATTTGTTCTTGGATTGTTTTTGAAGTAGTATGTACCTATCAAGGGCATTATGCTTGCACCCTTATTGGTTTGGACAGGGAGGGGATGTTCCAAGTTGTCGTGCTGTCTGGACCAATAATGTTCTTACTGTCCTTACATGAGGTCTGGGACTGTAGTTCACACAATATAAATCCAAATATAAATCAAAAGGAAGTCATTGCTTGGGCAGTTCAGTAGCTTTCAGGAAATTATCTTCATGTAAAATTTAAGGAAAGATGCAATTCACAGCCGAAGATTTGGAACATCACCAAATCTATCACCTGGATCCTAGCTGAGCTAAGTTTAGATGTCGAATTTTAAACAAACTAGTGCATGACTAGTATGGGAACTCAGTATTTTCAGAAATGAGGCAAAAATGTTAACAATTTCAGATACAGAAATGTTGCTTTTATTTATTTAATATTTATTTTTTTCTCACATAATTGTTCTCACACCCACTTGGAGGAAGACTTCTCTTAGTAAAAATCATTAATGCTCATGGCATTCCAGATCCTTAGCACATAATATGGTCTTCCCTTGGGGGAATTGACAAACAAAACATTGATTTCTATGTTCTTCCAAATATAGATTCTTCTAACTTAATATGATCAAGCTCTTCGATGCTCCTGATTGTTTGTCAGTTTGATTTTTTGACATGTTTTTGAAATGTTTTGAAATATGCTTTATTTTTAAAAGGTGCATACATGTAATGCCTTGCCTCTCTTTCATCATTTTGTTTTTGAACTTGTAGAAATCTTTTCTGCAGCAGCCCTTCAAAATTAATATTTTATAAGTACTCAATAAAGAGGCTTAATTGTGACTAATGTTCTCTATCTGTACACTATGTCACATCACATTCCTCTTCTAACTCCATTAGTTTGAATCTTGAAGAGCTATATATGTCAGGAAAATTTAAATATTTTAGACCCACAGCACATTTAGAAAGATTAAAAGAAAAATATGCAGCAAAACTGTGATGCTCTTCCAGTAGAGAGATGAAACTGAGCTTCTACCTAAAGCAACTTGGCTAAACATATTTGGTTTTTTGGTGTCTAAGAGGAAAAATGTCTTTCTGTCTATTATTTTTTTTTGGCCTTCAGGAAAAAAAATACCTTCACAAAATCAAAGCATTAAAAGCATATCTTTGATTGAAGGCCCCAACTGCTTTATCCCTTATCAAAATTGCTGCTAAGGTTGCACAATTGTTTTGTTGTTGTTGGCTTTGGGGGTTATTTGGGACACAGTTATAGCAAAAAAGGAAACTGAAAGAGAGGGTTCAACTTGACTTACTGCAACTTAACTTAGTGGCTGGACAAACTGTAGATGTCTATTTAAGAAAACTACTGAATTATTCCCTTAAACTTCTAGTGAGGAGAAATAGTACATCTTTCTAAGCATTTTGGCTTACTGCAGCCTGCTATTACAGGATTTTATTGATATTTGCTAAGTAATAGGAAACAGCCAAAGAGTGATGTAAGATATGGTATTTCAGCCCTGACAATTTCTTTCAAGACTTCTTACTGGATATTTGCTGGAGGTACAGATCTTATGCATACTTTTGTACCAAAAAAAATTTACTAATTTACTAAAAAAATAAACCATTGGATCAATTTCAACAGCTCAGAATTTACTTTGTGACTGAAAGTTAATATATAAACAGAAAAGAGCATAAACTTGGTTAGAAGCTCATCTAAGCATTGAAATAAGTATATTTGCCATTTATTTCTAAAGGATGACATTAGAATAAAATGAAAGTTTTGTTTTTATTTCACAGATTTAGTCAGCATCCTATCCATGACCATTCCATCTGTATATCAAGAAGTTTGCCGTGTACTCCTCAAAAGTGCAAAACAAGCTTTGGGAATAAACATGTACAGCAGTTTTAAAAAAAGACAACAATTAGGAGTCCATGCAAATGTCAGACAGTATTTCCAGTGGGTACTTGCATTCAGAACCTCCCTCACATTTTTACACCATTATAAGGATGTCTCTTCCAATCACTCACTCTTCTTTACTAGCAATAAGTATGCATCATTCTCCTCAAGACACTTGAGAAAAAGCCAAACAAACATAAACAAGTGAATGCTGAGTAGTAGGGAGAAGATGAATACTGTTAATATTTATGTACACCAAAATAATCATTGAGGGATTAGCTTTTTTCAGAGCAAAGTCCCCCCAGGACACATCTGATGGTGCTGCTGCCATAGGACAATATTTCTTTGTTAATATCCCCAAAAGTTGGTTCCTATCAAATTGCTACTATAACTTTTTTTAATTGTTTGTCCTTCTGAAGACAAAGAGGCACATCATAATCTCTTCTAAAGATGTGTCAAAGAAGCAGGTAAATCCTCATGCACAAGATGAGAACATATTTTTTATGAGGTTCCTGCTTTATTTATTATTTGCAACACCAGCATTGTTAGTTATTACAGCATATTAATCCCAGAGAAACAAATTATAAACTGTCACATATTTCTGACCTAAAGACTATATACACTTTCTGTGAGATGAAAGGGAAAATAATTTCCAAAATTTACAAAATAATGCCACAAATGAACAACCAAAAAACAATCTATCCTTTATAGTCATATATCCCATGAATATTCAGTGACGTGAACTGACAGTACCTTGAGGCCAGAATTCAGTAAAAATGAAGTTTTTGTTGTTTTATTTTTTCAACACCAATGTCAATGTGACAAGCCTCTAAGAATCAGTTCTGTTCCTAATTTGACTCAAGTAATGTGATTCCAAATATCTAAGTAAATGCAGCACTTATCCAGCATGAGTTACATGCACCTAACAATTGCAATATATTAATGTAACTTTCTGTGCAGGGGATAATCATGCATCAAAAGATCTGGAAGACTCAATATTCACCACTTTATAAGATTAATATTTTGGATTGCTGCACTGATGGATTTCTTCATCTTTTAAATTGCAGAAGTGAAGAAAATCTTGCTGGCCAAAATGCCAAATTAGTAATATTAAACTCCAATTTGGTTTGGAATTTTGGGTTGGTTTGTTTTATTTCAGTTCTCCAGCTGATACTATAAACTAAGAGATGGCCTCTGCTTTCCCTTGGGTTACTCCTTTCTGCCTCTTCTGTGCTGCTGTGAACAGACTATTTTACTTTTAGTGAAATATATTGTCTCTCACAAAGCTGCTACTAATGTGTCTTGCAAAGGGTACTAGTTACTGGCAGCACTCTCCTCAAAGATCAATCAATGAAGCTGCATGAAGAGCACAGACTCTCCACCCTGCAGAATGGACCATAAACATACTTTTGAACATGGCTCTCTCACAAGGCATTTACTGCTACTGCACTGCATGGCCTAAGATCCTTTAAATTCCTAAACTGTGTGATCAACTCACCTCCCCTGAGGGCAGCCACAATATCTGCTTTGTTTTATTGCTTTTCAATGCAATAGAGTATGTGACAGTGGAATAAAATGATTTTTCCAATCCTGCCAGCATTTTGTGTAGTCTCTTCCCTAAACTCTAAATGATAGAAAAATCATTAATGTCAGCTACTTTACCATAAAAGAATAACAAAATATGACACATCAGGTTGGGGGTGGTAAATGGGAAATGAAGGAGGACTTTTTTCCCTCCCCAAATAAGCATTTTAGAGCAGTGGAAGCACATTTCACTGAAGCAAATGCTGATATGCAGTGACAGCACTATTGAGTTACTGCTTGCTTTTCAAGCAAAGTAACTTTTTCTGAAATCGTAAGATAATCTTTATCACAGTTTAACTGAAATGAGTCCAACAAGCACTTCAAATCAGAAAATAGCTTAAGTTGGAGAAGACCTCTACAATCATTGATTCCAACCATTATCATGGCACTGCCAAATCCACCAAAAAACCATGTTCCTAAGCGCCATATCTATTTCCTCTGGGTAGCCTGTTCCAATGCTCAACAACGTTTTAGGTGAAGAACTGTTTCCTAGTATCCATCTCAACCTCCCCTGGTGCAATTCGAGCCTTGTCCTGTCCCCATTACCTGGGAGAAGGGGCTGACCCCTGCCTGGCTACGACCTCCTTTCAGCTGTAGAGAGCAGTAAGGTTCCCCGAGCCTCCTTCTTTGAGGTTCAACAGCCACAATTCCCACAGCTGCTCCTCATGGGACTCATGCTCCAGACCTTTCCCTGGGCACACTCCAGCTCCTCAATGTCCTTTTTGCAGTGAAGGGCCCAAAATGGAAAGTGGGCTTCGAGGAGTGGCCCCACCAACATGAAGTACAGAGGCATGATCACTGCCCTGGTCCTGCTGTGTTAATCCCAGACACATTCTCTTAATTGTGTATCAATAGTCCCTGTTATTTTATTTTTGGGCACATTTTTAAAATTTGGCACAGTATAAAGTTCTTTGAAAGTGTCCTTTAATAGCTGTGTTTTACAGAGTTTCTCTGTGTCCATTCTGTCACCAAAATCAGACACTGAGTCTGAAACAACTTCACAATCACAAAGCACATGCAAAACTAATTCAATTTTACTGCATGTTAAAATGGCCACACCTGGTCTTTTGTTACTGGAAACCATTAAACAAATAGGCCAGTGGAGTCTGCCAAATTTAATAAATAAGAATAAAGAAATTTACACTAAAGATTTTCAGTAAAAAAGACTCTTTTAACTGTGAAACATTTCCTGGATCCTTGCCAGTTTCCAATATGTTTCTTCCCTTCCACAATGATAACCTTTTGGCCCTTCCTTCAGGTAACCCTGTAACATCTTGTTTACAATCACTTGCCCAAAGGCAGAAGGCAGTCGGGCAGGTGATGACCTGCTACCATGAAATACAGAAGATGAAAAAAACGAAAAGGCAAGGAAAGAAAGAAACAATTTACCTCCCCATCTGAAGCTGCAACACTATTTGGATACTCCGGTTGCACTGCTGCTTCCCAGTTCTATTTTACCCTGCTAGAAACAGAAAAGTCAAGAGCAGTTCAGTGCTGGTTACTTACTCAATTGTGTTCCTGTCCACTTTTCCTGTCATATTAATGCCATAGAACTGCTGCATGGCAGCTATAGCTGATTGCATGGTTTCTGCAGAGCGCAACACCGACATTCGGGGGTCAGTTGGTGGAAGGTAGCCATACTTTTGTAACCATACCTGCAATGACAAGTGCAGCGGCTATTAAATAGAAATTACAGATAAATAAAATCCTCCCTAGTAATTAGTTTTGTACCATACATAAAGAAGCTTCTAATTCACCAAGTATAAGCCCTCTTAGTTTGGGTGCTTGCTTTTAAAAAATTTATTTTATCTGCAGATAAGAAATTCTTTTGGGGATTTTATTTCACCTTCTTTATTAAAGATTCTGTTGCTGTAAGACTTACAGAGTTTTCTACCCAGAAGCCATCTCTCTTTATTATCTGAAACTGCTTGCGTCAATTATTTATTTAATGTATTTATTTATTTATTTGAAGCTACAACTTAAGCACCTAAGCCTGGCTCTAGGCACTTCAAGTAGTGTTTTAGGCAGACAAAATATAAATCTACGATATATGCCACATACAATTGACTACCCACAGGGCACATAATAATATTCACCATCTACAATAATAAATCCACAATAGCTCACACATTTACACTAAATAGTTATTGTCTCTAGAATATGAAAGAGAGGGTAGGGAGACATTCAGCTTTCTGAGAAGAATATCAAAATCACATACTTATAGGCAAAGTATGTGTCCAGGAAATAATGAAGCAACAATCTGCCTTCACTGAGAGAAAACTCTGTGCAAGAGGAACTGCCTTTTTATAATCAAGATAGGTTTAATGCTGACTGCTCATGCTCTTAATTCTGTAGAAGTGTGAGGTACAAATTACTGAAAGCTTCATGGTTTAAAGCCACTATCTTAAAAACACTTGGACAAGCCCTCTGAAACATGCTGTCCTCTTGAGGCAACGTTTCATAAACAAGTAGCTGCAGTTTCATAATGTTTCTAAGTATTCTCAAAATCGAGACTCTACAGAAAACAGTGAAAGACTTTCGAGGAGGTGAGGGCACTGATACAACTTCAAAAATGTCATTTCATTTGAGAGCTGGAAGTACTCACTAGAATGAAAGGTACATATATTGCCAACATACAAGACTCAGTTAAAATGCATTGTTGCAGTTTCACTCCCCCTAGTAGCAAAAGATTTGTGACCCCATAAATCTGATCTTCTGTTCTTAAAAAAATACCAAAAAACTGATTCAGCCACCTCTTTCAGACATATCACATCACAATTCACAGGTTCAGACTCATTACATTAGTGAATGGTATCCACCCACCACACCTTACAGTGTTTTGTGAGCTCTCACATCAAATTAACTTATTATTAAGGTTCACTTTGCTAATACCAACTGTGCATTACAGGTGAACATTGGCTCAGTGTAAGTAAAAGATCAAACTGGCATTAAAGATTGTGGAAATCTTCAGGTTATTAATTCAGATATTTCTAATTTAAACACGTTCACCTTAAACACACATTTACCTGTGCAGTTCACACACAAACTCAATAACCACAGAATCACAAAATCACAGATTATTCTGAGTTGGAAGGGACCCACTAGGACCATTGAATCCAACTCTTAAATGAATGGTCCACAGGAATCAAACCCACAACCTGTTTGTGAGCTCCACACAACAGGGAGATACAACAGGACAGGGAGGTATAGACAGGATTAAGACCCAGACTAAAGTCTTTCACCTTCACACTATCTCTATATACAGGAAGCATTCCGAATAAGAAAAAAAAAAAAGCAATAGACTGTAAAACACTCTTATTTAAATTATAAATGATTTGCTACAATCAGTACCTATATACTATCATACCTTCTTGCACTTTTCAGCTTTAGGGGAGAGCTTGTGTAGATTGTGTGCAAGATTTGAGTAATTACAGAAATAATTTCGTTTATGTTCCACTTTGCATCCAAAGCCTGTTCTTCCCTACATTATTGGAAGACAGATCTTAAAGGCCAGACAGAGCCTGAATATTGCAAGAGCAGTGTAGTATGTGGAAACAAGAACTAAGAAATAAATAAGTTTGACACAGAGTGGACTGATTTCAGTGTAGTATGTAGACTCTCTTTACATTAATATTTACAATGAGTATATTTAAGAATGGGGTTATTTTTATACTCATCTTCTCATGTCAGTGATATCAAAACAAATAGTAAGAGAAGAAATACAGTTCTGAGTAGCATGTTACGGTTATGTAAGATGGTGCCACCTTCTTGCCACCTTCTCAGCAAGAATTTGATATTCAGACACAGACCAGGGATTTTAATGAAGCCCTTGGGTGCTAAGGGCAGACACAATTGTTTGGTAGCCTTGGGAGGTCACACAAAACCATCCCCACTGCAACATGACTGAAGAATCCCGAGGTATGGGGCTGCAAGTAAGAAAATTTGCCAGAAGTTAAACCTTCAGCTATCTGAATTAGAAAAGCTATTAATACAGAGACAGAAAAAATATCTTGGGGACTACTGCTCATGGGAGAAGTAGAGCAAGGAGAACAAACTGGAATCTAGCAGAGTGCCACTGCAGAGGCACTTGGCAGAAAAGAGAGTTGACTCAGAAACAGCAGGAGATTATAGCCTTTCCCTATCTAAAAAATCTTACACACAAGGTAAGTACAGGATGCCTAAAAGCCACCCCCAATCACAGAACAAAGGAAGTATACCACCTGGGTCTTCCCTCAGCCTTCAAAGTAGCCTAGAAGACACAGCCAACATACTGGAAAGTCAGATGACACTCTGAAAGTAAGTTTCTTTTTTAAAATTCAGACAAATTGACCTGCAGGCTGGTGAATGTTTGAGAGCTAGTAGTATTTAGTGTTACAAAATTCTTTACTTTGTCCTTGTGAGAAAGGATTATGAAACAAGAAAAAAAAGACAGCAAATCTGGTTCTGCAGATTTCTGCAGGAAGGATAGAAAATTTTGAAGCACCTTGGCTCAGACCACCAGATATCTGAAATATGCACCTCAGATTTTTTGTGCATATCCCAAATGCTGTGAACTATAGAGGAGAAGCTTAACTTAAAGCCCAGAATATATAGGTGGGCAAAACAGCAGAAAGGGAAACAGTATAAGAAGGAGAATGAAAGAAAACAATTTTCTGTTGGTCTTGTATTTTTGAGGAAAGGTATAAAAGAAATTATATACAGAAGAATTCTTCCTTCCCTCTCTACTGAAATTAGACTTAGTCTGCCTTTAAGTACTTCAGCAGTGACAGTGTCTTGGAAAGCCTCATCATGAGGAAATCTTTGGTCTTGGAACAAAGAAATAGTGAAGTAGATCCATCCAACATCTTATGTCTTGGATGCCAATAGGGACCCTTTGCACAGACTCCAAATCAGTGATATGTTTCATTCCTTTATACAAATTAAAATACTGCTACTTCAAGTCAAGTTTTTGGGCAGGAGTTTCTTGTCCTGCTGCAAAATGAGATCCATGGTATCTCTCAGGTAACCACAGAAAAACACAGCTGGAAGGCAACAGGTTCCACGATTTCCCTCTCTCCCTCTACAGTGCTTTATTATCCTACTGCTGTGAAGTTTCCTTTAGAGTTGAATCCTTCTTACTAGAATTTAAGCCTGTAACATTTTATTTTACCTGCCACAGGTAAAGGGAACTAGTTATTAATTTCCTCTCAGAAGCAGCCTTTCATGTATTTGAATTTTCTGATGTGTCACTCCTTCTATTATTTTAAAAACTAACTAAAGAAACCTCTTTTGCTTAATCCTATTTAATTATCTGCATTAACTTCCAGAAAACTTGAAGCTAAAATCTATCTTTACTAAGCATCTGCTTGCACTAGATTTCTGTTAGTTCCCATTGTTGGCCTATTAACAAACACTGGAGTATAGCTAAAGTGTTAGGAGTAATTCAGAAGAACATGGACACCCAAATATTTCATTTTGGGAAAAAAACCTCAAAAAACAAAAAAACAAAAAACAAGACCAAAACAAAACAAAACAAAAAACAAAACAAAACAAAACAAACAAAAAAAACCCAGAAAAAAACAGAAATAAAATTAACCTAAAAAATTTTTCATTCAGTAACAGAACTTCAAGGTTTATGGCCCATTCAGCTATACACTTTAAAATTTTAAAACCATGTTTTACACATTTTGCTCCCCAGAAAAGTTTCTTCACCCTAATTCCATCTTCTGTTTTATAGTTGTAAAGAAAACGATAACCAGAATCCATTGGTGATAAAATCTGTAGGCACAACAGGAGTTTGTTGAGGACCTGGCACTTCTGCAGGCATCCATGGAACCTGTAGGTGCTCAGCATATGAGCTCTATCACCTTCCAGGTTTTGGATATCATTGACTAGATACCTAGGGTTTGGGCTTTTTTTTCTGACATGATGAAAAGATCTTTTCATTTTAGTTTATAACTCCTACTTTTGCTATGCTGTATGGATCATCTGGCTATAGAACAGATAGAAGTACCTCACATGGCTGTATTTTTTCTCTCCTCTAAAGAATAAAGAATGGGCCAACTTAAAGTGTATTAAACACACCAAGGGATTTTAATCATTCAGATATCTGCTAGTTTAGGAAGAAAGACTGATCTTAAAAAACAATATGTTGACACCAAGCTCTTATAAAGAACAAAGAAAACTGATGTATTATCATTAAAGATTAAACAAGAATATTATTAAGATAAGAGTTTCAGAGAGATTACTGATTTCTAAGATAGAAGAAAGCTTAGCAACAAATTGTTAACTGAATGACAGTGCATAGTATAAGCTACAGTACAATTATCTTGTATGAACCTGAAGGCTTAGCAAATCAGTCTAATAAAGCACGGATAAAAACAATTTCATAACTATCTTCAGTAGTGCAGCTGCATATCATTATTATTCATGTATTCCTATTCCTGTTTTAGATTTTATCTGCAAACAGAATTCCTATCTGCACTGAGTAAAACTGTGATATTTCATAATTTCAAAATATTTTGACTTCTGTTTTTTAATACACTTCCACCAAAGACATAAGTGAAATGATTTAAAGTGTCTGAGTAATTCAGATTTATATTTACAAAAAGCATACATTTATGATTCTAACTTGCAAAGATCACAGGATTTAGTAGTTCAAGTGCTGATGTAATTTTGAAAGGGATTGAAGGCTTTAACTCTAGTAAGGATAAATAAACTAGTTCTAGAATTATATTCATGTGACCAAATTATTTCATCATTTAGGTCAAACAATCATGGCTAATGGTGTGGTTTAATTACAAATCTATCTATTGCAGCTAATACTGAATTTTCAGTGACAACTTGATAGACAGATAGCCAGAAATAACCAGTGTTTACACAGAGCATTAGATGAAATCTTCTGATGTCTTTCCCTTCCTCGTGCCTCCAGTGCCACCAGGTCCTTATCAATGGTGTTTTTTCTTCTTAACAGAATACACTGATGTGAGTGGGTATATGGTATACGGCATATATCTAGTAATAAAAATACTTCCAAGAAAAAGCACATAAGAACACACAGTCCAGGAGAGTCTAACCTAGTCCATCAGTAATGTCTACAGAATGGAAATAAGAATTATGATAGATAAAACAAGTTTGATGATCATGATTGGTTTAGTGCCCATGGTTTTAAATTGAGATAACTAATTTTTAGCAACCAAAAAACCAGCTTGCATGTTCAGAGTACACTGAAAGTCACCATTTTCTTGGAAATTGTATAGTAGTTTGGAACAGGTCTTAAATTGAAGGGAGCATCTTTAGACCAAGAAATTATATTTTTTTATCACTTTGAACATGCCAGAAAGAAAAAGCCAAAACACCAACTTAAAAGATTATTATTTTATTGCAAAAGTTATTTCCCACTGACATAAACTAGAAAGTTTATGATGACCAAGATGTTTTCTTGTAAATTATTGTGACAATGTCCCAGGAAACAATTCACATGTGACACTGGCACATTCTCAGACACATTAATGATTGTCATTTTACTGGGGATTTAAAAAATTGTAGCAGGGACTCAATAATACAGACAAATCTGTGGGAGGTCTAGATGTCTAGGTTGCAGCCTGCACTACAGTAAATAATCAGATACACTACCAGAAGTAGCAGAATTGACCTTAATGTGGGTCACAAAGAGAATAAATTTGGTTTCACTGGGTTCAGTGGTGCTGCAGCTAGCCAGTTCAAAACTAATTAAGGCTTCTCCACTGCTCTATTATGTATCTGCCTATTGTTTTGGTTTTTTTCCTGTGTTCTAGCTACAAAACAGATGTGCAACTGAACAATCTTATTATACTAGTCTCCAACACTACAAAACTAGATTTATCAACATATGATACTGCATGCCAGCAAAGAGGTGACAATCTGGAATTTCCCCACTCACATGTAGGGTGACAGATAATTTTAAAAGGGTACTCCCCCCCAGTGAGAGGCAGCTCAAGAATGAAAGCTGCAGCCCAAAGCCAGAAGCTCTGTCTTGTAAGTGACTTTGATTCAGAGTCCAAAAAGTAAAAAGACAAAAGTAAAAAGGCAAAGTGTATTCAAAATTGTGTGATGAATTCCTCTCATTCGTAATTCAAGCTTAGTTTAAATATTCTAAATCATTTCCTTTACTGCCACATGTACACATGGGAAAATCAATGTAGCTTGGGAGCAGCAGAAGTGGGAGGTATGGAAGAACTGTCAGGAGCACCAGGACAGAGCCACTGACAGATCCCAGGCAGATGGGAATCTACCAGCAAGCAGCAGATGTGGGGTCTGCATACAGCACTGTCCTTCAGCCACTGAAATATGCTTGGAACAGAGATTAGACACTACCCAGCTCCAAATGCAGAAGCTTCATTGTTTATTCACTACTTCTACTGTCTGTGGGAGAGTGGGTTAGTGGTATAACAACTCTGACACAAATCCCTGGCCTGGAAAGAAACTCTTGATCATCCCCTGTAACACATTTAACTGACTTCAGAATGTGGACCTTATTCATTAGTTGCTCAGGAAATTTTCTTCAATCACTAGTAGAAATCTCTGGCAAAGTCTGGCAGAGACCCAGACCAGTGGAAATACTTCTACAAATAAAACTTATAATTCTATGTAAATACTCGACCATACAGCTCATGTCAAAGGACTCTGTCTCTGCATCTTACTAGAATTTCTATAGCCTCTAGAAAAATATTAAGTGCTCTGCAGGGATAGGAATGCTGTATTGAATAGTCTGGCTGAATTTGTCCTGACTGGTCCCCAAAAAAAGGAAAAAAACCAAACTTCTAAGGCCATGCAGATGAATAGGGACTAGAGCATCACTCCTATGAAGAAAGACTGAGAGGGCTGTGACTTTTCAGCTTAGAGAAGAAAAGGCTCCAGGGGTACCTTATCTATGTACACAAATATCTGAAAGAAGAGAGCAGAGAAGATGGAGTCAGGTCCTTTCCAGCAGTGCCCAGTATCATGACCAGAGATGATAGGTACAAATTGAAACACATGAAGTTTCTTCTCAAGCCTAAGGAAACACTTTTTAAGTGTGCACTGACAACAGGCTGCCCACAGATTCTGGGGTGCCTCCATTCTTGGAAATACTCAAAAGCCATCTGGATATGGTCCTGGGAAGGGGGCTGGACAGTGCCCTCTTTCCACAATATCTATTCAATAACACCTTTGTTATATGAATTTCAAACTAACAACATGGGTACAACTTTGCAACATTCTGTCTGATAGCTAAGCAATTGCATACATTTAGAAAGAATTGCTGTCTACTCTTTTGATAACCAAAATATTGTGGGGAATGGAGATTGTCCACAAGATTCCATAACCTCCAGTTCTTTTAAGACTCAAATATTTTACTTTTTTTGCCTCTTTCTGTCCCTCTTTGTGTATCTTCTGAGAGGTTATTCATGTGTTCCTACTTTGAACATTCTTGATCTTTTCTGTGTTTAGATTTTTCTTTTCCTTTTATGGTTCTCTGCAGCTCTTTATATGTAGCTGTGGATTTCATTCAGATGCCTGGATCCCAGAACACCACTGAGTACATCAAGGTGATGGGCATATAACAAAAACGATGAGCCTGGAGTCAGAACAATTCTGGTTGAACCAAAGGCCCACGAGGTGTTCCTTGGAAAACCATCACTCATTTTTGGTGATGAGCAAAATAAGTAATGCCTCCCAACTTTCCTCTTCACAACATTGCAAGCATTTAGACAAGGCTTTACATATCAATCAATATATAAATGCTAGTTATTTGGAGATATATCTAAAAAGGCAAGAGTTTCAAGAGAGTCTTTCACCACACTCCAATCCCCTCATCTTGTCATTGCCTTGGTATTAGCATCTTTGACCCCTACAGCTTTGCAATACCTCACTTACAAACTGATTGTTTTGGTCTAATCCAAATATATATTGATGGCATAACATTGAATATGCTTAGCATAACAATATTTTAGGACAGAGATGTTAATTCTTACAAAAAAAGAGGCAAGCAGGGAAATGAACCACTAGGGAAACAAAATTTGCTGCTTAGATCCTACAGCTTAGTACTTGCTTGAACTTTTGCTTCTTCTGGTTTAGATTTCTCAGGAGAAAGCCTATTTCCCCTCACACACATATTCTAAACAATCAAAGCAAGGCATTTCATCATGAATTCATGAGGAATGCCTCCCTGCTTCAATCCCCATCCTACAAGCAGGAAAGCCTCCAAGTGGTTGGCACTAACTGGAAATGACCACATTTTTTTTAGGCTCTGAGAATAAATCATTGCAGGCAGCCATCGACTTCAAAAAGGAGGTATGCACATCACTAAAACTTTAAAAAAACATATGATTTTTTTTCCTCATAGGCTGTATTATAATTAGCAGCAGCAGCAACACCAGAAACAGAAACTTTACACTACTATAAGACTGAAGGAAGAAATTTTGGTTATTTGGTATGTCTGTCTTCTATGTTGCATTCTATATTACATCCTGTGATTCAAACCAAAACAAAAAACAAAACCAAACTGTCAAATTGTCAAACAATAGGGTAATGATCACTTTCCTTTTTATATATCCCAACAGATTGTTTCAAATAATTTTATAGAAGTACTAAAACTTTGTTCTAAAACATTTATGTAGGAAACCAACAGATGGTGGTGTGTTACTTTTAAAAGGCTTGTGGGAAAGTAGACTATTGTAAAAAATGAAAAGGTCAATCTACAAAGTTCCTTTGGGGAAATGATTATTCAAATCATATTTGGCATTTGGTATTTGAATCCATTAGATAAAATAACTTTACTATTATAACTTATGCCATTTCAATTTATAACACTGAAATAGATGAAATGCAACGTAAACATCTAAAGGAAATGTGACTTGAACAAACTATTTTATCCATATTGCCTTTGTTTAATTTTCTCCATTATAATAGGCTTTTTCTTATTTTATAAACATAAGAACATAATCTGCATCCCAGAAAATCCACTAAATATCTACATAGATGTTTTCTGAATAGATATCAATATCATGAATATTCTTATATTATAGGTTAAACTAAAATCGCATTAAAGCAAAAGAACATAAATGCAAACTACAATGCAAGTTTTTGTTGATTTATACTTCACAGGTTTTTTTACTACACCTTTATAATAAGACTGCATGTAAATTCATACTTTACCACACATAAGCAGTGTTTAAAAGCTTGTCTGTGGAAAACCAACTGACTATGCCAAAGTCAAGAATAAAGCTGCCTTCAGTGGAAACAGGAGGTATTTAACTGAACAAGTTAGCTCCTTTATTTGGATGAATATCACCTTTATTTCTTTCTATGTATTTTCTGAGCAATTAATGATATCATAACTATTAGCAACATTAATTTTTATAATACAGTATGCTTGTTTACCACAGTCAAAAGATTTTTTCATGTAAATATATACTTTTAAGTTATAAACATTCTTTCTTTTCCTTCTGCTCTTCAAAGTTAGATATGTCAGATATGTCAGAGCTATCATTATAACTCTTTGAATCTAATTTATTTTTCTGCAGAAATCTGCAGACAAAAGATGAACACGGATTTTGTAAATACATAAAATTGGTGTATTATATCTGTTTGTCATTTCCCAGGGAGAGACAAGAAGAAAATATAATGAACAAAAATGGTGATTCTGTCTTTCCCATGAAAACAAAACAAAAGTAAACACCACAACAGAACATTTAAAAGAAAAACCTCATAACATCCGCAAGGAGGATGGGGAGCTAACAAAAAAAGGAAATAAATTTCCTGAATTGTATGATTTCTTAATGAGGAAGAAGAACAACATTTTAGTTCAGCCACTGTTTTTCAATGAACACAATTGATTCAGTTACATAACAAGTGTATCTGATCAGAGGCCTTAATGATGAAAAGGCAGAACAGAAAATAGCTTGTCTTCTATTCCATACTGCTTTGGTTTCTGACTTATTCCCCAATTCTGAAAATGCTGGTCCAGTAGAAGAGTTTCCATGGGATATTGATCTATAATTAATGTTTCCCACTTTAATTTCCAACACTTCTTCAGAAAATGCCCGTGGGAGATGACTCTGCACAGGGAGGGCAGGGATCAATCAGAACCTAGAGCTGCCATTTACACATGCTTGCTTCTAATGATTCTCTTCATGGTTTATGCAAATTACACCTGTCTTTATTTTCCTCTGGTATGTGTGGTTCAAATGAAGCCATATAGTGCCCTTATAGCTAAAGAGGCAACAACAATACTGGGTAAACATTTTTACCTTTTTTAAAATTATCTTCAACAATGATCACATATTTTCATTAATCCTGTTTTAGCATGGATCACTACAGATGAATACAGTTGCTTTTCTGCATAGAGTTCAAATCTTATGTAGTAAGAAAAGGTGAATTCAGTACTTTTGACTCGTGCCAACGATGTTAAGATGAAGGAAAAAAGACAGAAGGTATAGAGAAAACTGTCTTGCTTGCTCTAATAAAGACACATAAATTCCAAGGTAAAATATTTCTTTTCCTTGAAACAATGTCTGTGTAAATTAGTGGCAGATTAAGACCAACTCAGGCTATTCTATTAGCTGCCTACTTTCATAAAGACAAAAAAATCCTAATACATCATTTGATGTCTATTTTGTCTGCAGTACACTAACTCACCAGCTGTTTGTAAGCTGCCTGCAAGTAGCAGAAAAACTGAATATATTACAGTACATCTGCAACTCTCCGTTTTATGTCACCCTCTAAATTCTATTTTTGTTAAAGGGCAGAATTACAAAAATAGAAAGGGGGAAGGGGAAGTGGTAGATTGATTCACGTGAGGGATGTGACAAGGTGATTCCTGCAGGCAGAAAGGGACGTAGAGGAATTGCTTCAAAGCAAGCCATGGGATTATCTTTTATTAGCTCCCCTATGGCCTGTGGTCATGTGTTTTGCAATTTTAAAACACAGTAGAACAATTTCAGCTTTGCTTAATTAGGGCCTGATGCTGTGAATCCCTGAGTGCTCTCAGTAGCCAAAGGTTCAGATGGATGCTTAGAGCACTCAGTACCCAGCTCAACTCAACCAAGTGTCACTCCCAAACAACAACAAGATTAGGATTCATCCATGCTTTTATATATATTAAAAAATAACTTGCTTAAAGAAAATAATTTCCTTACATTCCTCACTGGTAATATTTGCAAAGTTCAGTCATTTTAGAAGTTGTTTTTTTTTTTTCATAAATACATTGGTTTTCCATCTAAAACATGCAGATAGAATCACAATGGCAGAAAAGGCCAGGGAAAATCATATGGTATACTTTTCTGTTTTTTCTTCCAAAAGACATGGTCTTTTTCCATGAAATTAAGTAACTTAGTACATTTTGAAAATTTATTTGCAATTAATTGCGAATTGCAATTAATAATTATCAGAAGTCCTGCATTCTCACAGCAATGCCATTAGTATCTTAATCGTGCAAATACAATATTAAGCAACCCAAGAAGCAGTTTATTTGATATGATTTTTTTTTTAGTTTAACCTATGTCTTTTAGACTTAGTCTACCATAAACTATAGGCAAATTAGACCTAGTTTTACCCATTCAGCAATTAAATCCAAATTTCCAAAAGTATGTTAGGAAATGCTTTTCCTAAAGCATTTTTAGATGTTCAAAGTGCAAGTGAGAACAGATTTTTTGTGTATTAAAGATAAGTTTAAAGACAAGGGTGCTTACAACAGTTTCTCTGTGTATGTGTATATATGATTCAGAGAAAAACTTTTTTTTTTGTCTTAGAAACAAGAAAAAATATTTTAATATAGTAATTAACAATTGTTAATGAACAATCTGAATATTTTATTTCTCAGCTTTACTGGAAGTAAAAAAACCTTATGAAAAAGGAGCAGTGTAAATTTTGCAGTACTGAAAACAAAAACAAAACAAAACAAAAAACCCCACCAAAAAAAAAGGTTTAAAAAGAGAGAAAACAGTTGGGAATCAAATGAATCCTGACTTTTGCAAACATCAAGCTCTTCTGTACAGGTTAGGGTACCTCAGAACTGCAAGTAAGGAATCCAAAAAAACCTCCAACCTATGACCCATATATAGTGAGCAAAAAACTTCAGGTTATGATTGATTGGCATCAACTGTTCAGGATTCATTGTTCTAGTCCATTCTATCCCAAATCAGAAATGATACACAAGGTATTTGCAACTGAGATCTTCCAGTAGGTGGTGGACATCATGGAAAACGTATTCTCATGTTGCTGTGCTGTTTTTCCTGTATGACAGCTAAAGTAGAACTAGTTTTGTAAACTTGGCTATGTTTTTAAAAGTTCTACAGGTAAGATATAACAGCATATTTTTACACTGTTTAAAGTGATGATTGTATGATAAACATCTGCAATATAAATCCAATTTTTATCAAGAGCTACTTCCTTACCTTAAAATTCTTCAACTGACTATCATACCTACCCCTAAGGTTCATTTTGTTTTTAATATATGCTTGCCACTATAGCTTTTCTGTAAGCAATTTTTCATGAAAGACATCTTTCTTCTTTCTTTCAATCTATGGAATATTCAGTTTGAGAAAATTCTCATTTATTCCATCAGTTAAATGTTGATTTTTAAAAAGCAATTTTCACTTCTAAGTTCACTGTCTGATTCAACTGATCCACATTCATTTTTGAAAACAGAAAAATAGAATTCAATTTAGTTTCTCTTATTCTTAAGGCTGATCCTATTTAATCTTCTCAAATGAAACAATATTAATACAGAACCTTAAAAAATGGAATTCTCATACTCAAATTTTCTTTCATCCTTTCTAGAATTCTGTTTTGTCTTGATGAATCACTTTCTGAAATTAAGTTCTCAGAACATAACAAACAGTATGCAAGAAGATAGTAACAGAATATCCTAATGATATTAAAATATTTCAGGATTTTTAGAATTGTTTCTAAATGTTCTAGCATTTCCTTTTGTAGCGCACTGAACGGCTGTTTTTGCTGAGATGTCTAAAACATTGCCCAACTCTCTTCCATCTGTGTCTACAATTAATTTAGAAATCTGCAAAGTGTGTGAAGAATTCACACGATCCCCTCTAGCAGGCATTACCCCATCAGCACTGAATTTCACCTGCCAGCCTCAATAAATTGACAACCATTCACTCCAATCCACACACGCTGGGAACTGAACTACAGCACTCTGCAAATAATTTCTCCGTCTCCTTCTCTGTCTGTATCCCTCTCTCTCCATTCAAAATCTCACCATAAGCTTCTCAACTGGGAAAAAAGTCTTGCAAGGCTAAGTGGCTAATTAAAAAAGTTTCAAAGTTTTAAGAAATTTTCTTTTCACTGGGAAGATGAAAATCAGGATGGAGAGCATTTTCCCTAAATGGTGTGTATAATTTCAAAGTAGAATTAGTTCAGGGAAGTCTTATAACCTTTACTATGGAAGCAGGATGATCAACAGTCTTCTGTGAGAAAAGCTTTCACATAATTTTCCTCCCAGAATTAATGATCTTACCAGAGATAACATTTTTTCATGAGGAGGAGGATGTGACAGTATACTGTACAATCACCATGGCAGTAGTTATTACATTTGAATTTTTAGAATATCATGATCTAGATATCACCAATTTGTCTTCTGTGCCTGTTCAATTTATCTCATTCCAGCAAAACCCATAAGGCTGGGACAGCAAAGAGATAAAGCTTTCTGTAATCAAAAGCTGTATATATAAGCAACAGCATCACAAGACTTTGGGAGGTCTGGCATTTGATGCCTCCAGGGGACAGTGCAGAAGCCTTAATGAAGAAAAGCAGGACATAAGTCTGCAGAGGGACTAGTATAGACCAGTGTGGGGCTGGAAGGATCTGTAAAAGATTCATGTGGCTTTAGTGAACACTCAGCTGCCTTGCAGGGACAGGGGTCTCATAGAAGCAGACCAAAGTCTGCCACTGAGGCCTCTGAAGGTGTACTGGATCAGCAGCTGTGTACATAAATGCATTCATTGTGCACTTAAGGTCCAGACAGGCAGAATATATGTATACATCCTTTCAAACTTAACCAAGGCCAGTTTTCTGATATATGATAAAAAAAAATATGAATTGAAACTTGCTTGCAGATTCAAAATGAGCCATTTGTTTTATTTGTTTCTGTAGGGCACATAGGGCAGCTGAAATACCAAGTTTTGTACATGCTCCTTTTCATAATGTAATTATTGAACTAAGTATTGTAAAATCCTGACCACTAATCAGTGTGAGAAGAATATATATAAAGTCTGTTCCTTATCTTGTGAAGGTCAGGAAACCTTCCAGATAGTGCCAAGTAGTGCACAATTCAACATTTTAACAGAAATATATAGCAAGACTTCTTTTTTGCTTCTACTCCTGATATTTTTTATGTTCTTTCCTTATTAACTTTAAAATATAGAAAACTTTTAACAGCAGGAAAGTGTCTGAAATGTCTCCGAAACACTATTTTGCTTCTCAAATAATGAGTTGAAAATTCTTCTGTAAACTCTGCTTAAAGAACCTCCACATGTAATGTGGATCTGGTACCTTCAGGGATTATTCTGCCATTCTGAAAGGCTTCTAGAGCAGCTGCTCTTTCTAGAAAGGTGTATAATCTAATTTTAAAATACTCAGACTTTAATTTCCACATAAGGTTGGAATAAATTTATTACAGAAAGGCTAATGCCATGGACATGTACAAATAAAAATGTATTATAGAGCTTTCATTGTCATAAAAAAAAATAATTTGTCTGAATATTTTGCAGTTTTAAAAGATTTCTTCTTATAGCAGATCAGGTGGGGGAAACAATGATAATCTCCTTCCACAGAGGAAGTGTGTCCCTAAACTTCTGATAGGAGACTGAGAGGAGGGAAAATTTTTGGACACCAAATGACCTTCCTCCTGATCCATCAGAACAAACCTTCAAGTGCCTGAAGTTGATTAAACTACTTTCACCTTGATGTTTGACTAAACGGTTTGCAAAATACATGAAAATACCCACAAGATAAAAGAAAGGCAAAGGCTTCAGGTCAAGTCCTTTGCAGAAGGAGCCACATGTATGAAAGTATACTTTCTATACTTACTATACATACACTTTTATAAGGTATTTTCCTGTTCAGATGCAAGAGCCAATTTAGTAAGTTGTATTTAACTGTTAGCTAATTAATGCTTTGTTTCCTATTTAAATATATACTTCAAAAATTACCTCCGATAATGGTTTAATACTAGAGCTTTAAAACTCTGCACCTTGACTCTTGAATTACTCACTACCTTAATATATGTGACCCCAAAGTCTACTTTGGATCATACATTCATGTCTTAAAACAACTGAAAATTTGGCATACTCTTTATATTGTGCTAATATTACAAAACATGTAGTATCAATTAGCATACTATAAGTTATTTATATGAATAATTATAACCTATGGAAATAAATATTTATATATGAGAAAATAAAACAATTAAAATAAGCTGTTATTTGAACTCATATAGTCCAGGATTCCTCTAAAACCCTTATTATAGAACTCTGTAAATTTGCTAACTGTTCTTAGTGCATTACCTATAGTTCAACTCTTATTTTTGGAGAAAAACATATTTTCCTTGGATAGCCTAAGCATCATCCCAGACTCCTCAGGTTGCTCTGAACTCAGGTTTTTGCTATTCACAAAGATCTTTATATTACACAGATATTCATGAAAATTTCCTTCACAGGAAGAGAAATCAACAGCTTTTGTCTTATTCTCCTCTTTTCTATTCTAACCACTGGAATACAAACCCATACTGTTACTTGTGCCCATGTGGAGGCATTCTCATTGATTCAGCTAGCATTCTTCCTAAATGGTAATTCTTCTCCAGATGAGAGAAGCTTCAAACTTGCCTGCAGTCTAACAGTCTATTACAAGGGAAGCTTAAAATATGAGCAAATGCTTTATTTAAAAAAATATAATGGAAAATTTGATGCCTCCTTAGTACCAGCTAAGTATTTTTCAAAGACCATGGTATTCAAAAAGCTCTTTTAACTCGACAAAATCTAAAAAGAGTAACTGACACAAAAACACTTCTCTTGTCCATAGTTGTGAATGGAAGCTGAAGGTATTTTTTAACTCACAATGATAAATACCCTATTCTCCTTTACCTGTTAAAAGAATGCAGATTTGGGACATGATTTTTTTAAATTCTGTTTGCAGTCCAAGCCCTGCTAACACTCAACTTTGTCACATTATGTCTGCTCATTTTCCTGGGTCAGACATTTTCACACTTGATTGCACACAGGATATACTACAGTGAATATCAAAATGAACTGCTTAAAATGTTCAAAGAATTTAGGAAAAAGACATAACAATGGAAAAATAAAAATCAGGTTCTATATAGAAGAGCAGGCAACCTAAGGGGGCATCCCCCCTTGTGATCAAAACCAGCTTCTATTTTATCTTCCACACCCTTACATGTGAAATCTGGAATGCCTCTAGGGTTTTGCAAGGCTCATAGATGGCATAAAAGGAAGAATAATATGAATAATTACAAATCCCCAAAAGCCCTCAAATAGTAGCTTAAGCTGTTTAAGTCTAGAGCAGCTACTCAGAGGCAGAGTGAGAAATCTAATAGTGAATTTGAGCACATATTCAGTGTCAGCTGAAAACAATAAATTATAATCTAGAATTGCATCCATTAGAATCAAAAATCTAAAAAATTAAATCAAGGCCTTTTCTGGAAGACAGCTGAGTAGGTCAGGTGGAACTGTACACAAGCTCTATATTATGAGTATTTCTTCATAATGCATTTCTGGCCAGGATGGTTATAGCATAATGGTTTGTTTTTTTCCCCAAATAAAGCCTTTTTTTTCATACAATATACTGTTCATTACTAATCTGAAGATTTGTAAAACATATACAAAACTATATAAATGTATATCTTCACATGCACATGCCTGAATTTTACACTGGTCATTACTACAAAATGTTTAAAAAAATCTCCAATTGTAAATGAAAACAAGGAATCAAAACAATTATAGAGTCCACATACATTAATAATACAATACATCTAAAGCATAAAAATATGCAGTGAGCTATTGAAATCACAACTAGTTTCTCTCATTAAGTGACAAAATCAAAAAGACATGGATTTCTCCCAATGAAATTGCAGACTCTACATGTACTAGTCTTCTTAAATTAAAATGCCTTATATGCATTTGCTGTGTTTGCAGCCAGATAGAAATGACTTATGAATTACACTGTGTATGCATTCTATTTCCATTACTATTACATTAACTGTCTCATAATATCATAATATTTTTAATGACTATTACTTCACTCTGCTTACTGTCCCTCACAGGAAGTTTTACCCCTGTTCTATTATTTAAAACACCTTTCATTTGATTAAATAAACTGCATTTCAGTTTACTGTGAAATTAAGTTTTATTATGGTATACATTTGGTAGTTTTTTTACAACATACAATAATGACACAAATTGGCAGCTCAAGCAGAAGTTTTAAATTTAGACACAGAGGCTCCACAAGCACAGCTCATACCAGGAATTCTTCATGTCCTATTGTCAGCAATAAGGCACATAGACCCATAAGACACCTTAAATATGATCATTTTACTGTTGCTGAGCCAGCAACCATGGCTTGAATTTCAATATCTTCCACCTTTGGAACAAATTCTGTGCATACTTAGAAGAGTGTTTCTCCATACTTTAATGCATCCAAGCAATGCTTTTAATGTTGCTTGTAACACTCAAGCTCTTGTTGATAACTGTGCTCCAATTAGTAAAATGAACTGCAAACACAAAGTCTTAAGTTTATGTTGTTTTTTCAACACTTGGCTGTGGAAATATGGAATTAAATCCAGATCCAGATGTCCTTCCCTGTGTGTTACAGATTCATGCAAGCTCGCACATGAGGAAAGGCTTAGCTTCAAGCACATGAAAGTCAGAAGTTCATTATCTAAATGAGATATTATTAAAATTGGGATTAAAGTGGCCTCAGCAGATATTTAATCCTGTGAAGTGCTTAAAAGCAGCACCAAGTCAGACTTGGTGTCAACCATTTGTTCTCTTTCTGATCAAGAACTGCTAAACAATATTTTTTTAGTATTTTCAGAATTTAAATAAATTATGACTAGTGTTTTGGAAGGACAATTTTTATTTCACCTGATTTTGCTGGCAAAAATTTTATCAACTTTTTAATACATAATAGTATCATAGATGATTTTAAGAGCTGTATTTTCAGATAATGCCCAAATAACTCTCAAGGTTTTTATCAGACTATATCTTTTACTGACCCAAAATTCAAACACAATCTCAGTGACAAGGGATCTGACAAAGAACCTCTAAGCAATGCCATCTGTGATGAGAATCTGACATGTTCAGCTTTAGAAAGGTCAATGCAGAAGGACAACCTTGCTTGCCATATCCATCACAACAAAATTCAGCAGTTTGGATGAAGAAAATACTCTCCTTTAGTCTGATAAGTCATTCAGCACCAGGGTATACTATGAATAGGTACTAACATGTTTGCAAATACTGATTTTTCTTTGATGCTATCAACTTCAAATCTGCCTAATACTCCATTTTGGGTGACTACTTCAAACTGTTTGAAAAAATGAATTAGGAAAGTTTAAAAAGTACTTCAGGAAATAGTATTTTCTTTAAACCACAGCTTTTAAAATTCCTCAAAATATTTGTAAAATTATGTTTATTTTTAATTTTAAAAATTCGTATTTCTGGCAAACTAGTTACAAAGTAGTTCAGCCAAACAACCCCCAGGCCATGAACCTACTTTAATTGTTTTATTCCTTCATGAGTTACTCAATCCTGTGCATGCAGACAATGCCCTTAGGCAACTTTTCAGAGCTTCTGATCTGCAAGAACACTTTGACCTTCTGTATGCCTCTTCAAAATGTGACAGCAAGGTAGAATTACTCACACTTTGCTTTGCTCAGAGTTCAACTTTTTCCATGGACATGTCAGAAAAATAACTACAGTAATCTGGTGACATTTGAGTCCTGAAGGAAGCTCAGCATTACCTTTTCACTTCCATCAGTAACTATGAAAAATTCAAGTACAAACACTACATAGAAATAAGGATGGATGCAATGAACCCTGTGCAGAATTAAGGAAAATTATGTAGGAAAAAAACAGTAGAAGTAATATTACAGAAAGCTAAAAACGTGCTTTATTGAAACCAATATCAAGCACTGCTTGATCTCTATAGTACACTAGGTGTAACTGATCAGTCAGAAGCTACAAAAGAGTATAAATGTGCACAAACTCTTTCATTATCTCCCACTGTTGAAATACTATGCACAATAATGATTCATAAAATATGATGATTTTTTTCTTTGGCAGAATGGAGCAGTCAAGTAAATTTGAATTAAATAATTTATTTAGCTCTTTCAATAGTCCATGATATCTTTTAACCACTAGGGTAACTTACAATAAGCAGATAATAACTTCTAGAAGTACTACATGCTCTACTGCTTTTATCCATGTATAGCTGTTTCTCCTTTTCATTTTGCTAGCACTGAAAGGACAATTCAGTAATAGTAACACTTAGCATGCTGACTAGATGGTCTCCTGCACCAATCTAGTGCAGCAGCCTACAGGCAGAAGCACAAACATGAAATAAAACTGGACTATGAAGAAACCTAAGATAGTCACCAACCTTAAAAATACATTTTTTGTATTTTTAACCAAAGCCTGGCGGTGGTTACATGAGTCAAATATGACAAGAGCGACTTATAGATTATCACATCTTTTAGTTGCTGTAGTGCCATCTAATGAGCATGAACTGCTAAAGTCACCTCAAATATACCACTATTTAAAGAGTGCTTCAAAATGAGTACTCCAAACAAAATATGGAGTGTGGACACTGTGATGCCACTCTTCATACATGCCAGTTTAGTATTTCTAAGTCCCATTGGAATGGTAGGGAGAAAGGAATCACTTAAGGCTGACATTAAACATCATCATCATCTCTGCCATAGGGCTCTTTAAACAAAACATAGCACATGAAAGCTAGAGAATTATTGATAAAATATGTGGAAATGCCCCTTAGCTCTCTGGCTAGTCCCCCCCACTTGTGATGCTTTCTAATATGTCATTTTTTCCACAGGGATTCCCTGTATAATGAGCAGTCTCTCCTGCAGGGTCAGGGCAGTCACACACACACTTAGGAGGGCTCTGGTCCCACCTCCTCCGTATGGCAATGGTAGTAGCTGGCACATCTCTGTGCCAAACACAGACACAGGAGGGGCACTTACTGGCTACCAGCTGTCATTCATCTCCTCTGTGAATAAAGGAGCAAGATGTCATATTATTGTTTTGCATGCTGCTTTGGAATAGCTGGGGTCTGAATTGTGAATAAAGGTGTGCTCAGTTTGGCAATCATTGTTCTGGACTAAAACAGCAACAGACAGTTTTGCTATACCCAAGATCAATTCAGACTTGGCTGCAGCCCATTGCTGGTAGTGATGCAGCTCCACAGTTGTATGAAGAAGTCCAACTAGAACAGTTGCATTAGAGTGATGCCCTCCATCTATTGTGCAATGATAAATCTGCAAGCACTGCACACTCCTATTTTAGCTCAGTGCTCTCCAGACAGTCAAGATGAACAGTGACCCCCACACATTTGTAGGGCATGAAATGTATTCAACCTTCTGATCCTGACAGCTTGCACCAAGCTCTCACCAGCTGCAGCTAAGGGCAGTAAAGCCTGGCAGGAAACACAGGCAAAGCAAAGCAAAGCCACTGCTGTCCTAAATGTCCTTTGGAGTCACAAACCAATGCAAGTCAAGGCACAACACTTGGAGACTTCACCTGTGCTCTTTCAGATGGTACAACTGTCAAGGCAGATCACTTTATGAATGAGTTCCAGCTACTTTGACAATATCATTTTTAGTACAGATGCAGACAAAAAAGTCCAGAAACGCAAGAGGAAAGAGGGAAATTTGAATTTCAATAGTAAGGTTCTATCTTTTAATCTTGTGATAAAAGTCATTTTAAAATAATGCAGTGTTCAGGTATTGCTTTTTAAGTATAATGATATGCTTGCTACATGCTATGCATAGAATTAAAAAGCCCAGCTCTGAAAAAAGTCCAGTGATTCCTGAGTAGTATTGTACAATACAACCCAGCAACACTTCAGTATTGTTTTAAGCAAAAGCAGAGCTGAAATTACACAGCTGAAGTGCCTAGGAAAACTGACAACTCTAAGATATAAGAATGTGTAATTCAGAGCAACTACACATCCCACACAGCCACATATTTCTGGCACTTGTGAAGGAATATTTAATTAAAAACAAAAGAGTTAACAGAAGTTAAGAATTACATGCAATTCTAACCAGTTGAAGTTTTCTCTCCTGTTCCATTTCCATACATGTTCCATACATGTTCCATAATGTTACACATTACTTAATCTTTTCAATGATCTTTTTCAGAATGTTTGATCACTTGAAAATCACTGTTCACCCAGCTACTGTTCATGTATGTTCTCAGATCTGTGTAAAAAAGCGGGTTGTGGCAGGTGATTTCCATGGCCAAAACATACTGTACAAAAGATTTAAGCAAAATGAGCCATCACATATCATTTGGGAGATTGTTAATTGCCAGAACTCCTCTGAGGTTCCTCTGGAAAGGAGGAAGAGAGAAAAGTGGAATATAAGTATGATGTAAAACACAAAATATGAGAATAGTATAATTGTATACATTCAAGTTGTGTAAGATCTTCGTAAACAAAGACAAAAATTTAATTGATTCTAAATAAGTTCCAATATTTGTCTACAGGAAACATTTTATAATTTGCCTATGACACATACAAATAATTTTGATTCTTTTTATTCTTACCTACACTGCACAGGATGCAAAAGGGATAAATAGTTTAAGCCCTACTGCTTAATTGATTTTTTTATAAATTACTCCTATTTGTAAATAATTCCCAGATCATTCCTGAAATCCTTTTCTCCATTTGAGGGAAAACATAAACCAAAAAACAACTCCCAAACATATACAAAGCCTCTAAGGTTTTTTAGATAGAAAGAAAAGTGTAATAATTTCAAAAACACAAGCAGCTGGTGGATTGACATGTGAAGGTTGATGACAGGTCTGTGGAATTTATGGAACATATATGCACTTGTATATTTCCATTCAGAACAAAAATAAAACTGAGCTACCTATTGCTTACCCTAATGCAGTGTGAAAGTCAGAACTATATTTTATAGTCAATCTGTCTCAGATAAGGAAGGAACACCCATGCTATTGCTGTTGGTTACCACCTAACCTGGTACATTTACACAAATGTGTCTAAAGATCACCCACAGCACCTCAAGTGCCCATCACCTTCCAGATATATAACAGGCATTTGACTTCCACAATGGAAGATCAAGAGCCTCACAAATGATAATGCAGCAGTATAACATCTCTTTTTATGGAATGTTATGACAACTTATTTGGAAACATAGGGTTTGTATCTTGCAGAAGAGAAACACTGCTGTCAAGGGGAAAACTTGTGGGTATATTGTGATGAGAGATATTTCTGCTTGGCTTCTTATGCCTGCACCTGGTGGAGCCATTTATAGCACTTTGCCATCATAAGCATACTGACCTAAAATGGAAATATGAACCATTGCAGAATGACATGTGTAAGCTTTCTCAAATAAAAACATGCAGGCAGCCATCAGCAGAACTAAATCCATATGATCAACCTGAAGTATGCTCTAAAGCAGCTGTGTGTTGATTATACTGTAGAGAGAAACTGCAGCTGGAAAAATCTTCAACAGCTTCATATCTTTGCCCTCTGATTATAAAGGAGTAGGAACAGAGAGTAAATATCAACTGCACTGTGCTTCACCACAGTTTCTTTATGAATTAAATAAATTGCAGTTTCTGAGTTTAGAAGAATCAGATATGCCTTCATGAACCAGCTATTTAGACAGCCTTCCTTCTTAAAAGCATATTAAGTATATTGTTTTATGTGACAGTATATATTGCTTCCATTTATCTGCCCACTTGTCTGTCTCTGAAAACCTGATTGACACTCCTCCTAAAGCTCTCTCTGCTGTCATCCACCTCTCTTCTCTACCTTCCTGGACTCAGATTCAAAGTGCTGCCTCTACCTTGCTCAGCTTTTATAGAGTTCTATTTACACCCCATTTGACCCCTCTACAAACTCCAGGACCATGTTTCCTTTCCTCCTCTTTTGTTACCTGCCTTGGGATTTAAAATCACGAATTCCGAGTGCTGTACCCGCTCACTCACTTCAGCCAGGCATTACTGTGGCCTTCTTGCCTGCCTTTTCCAAGCCAACAGCTTCCATGGCAGACTATAGCCTTTCTGGCACTGCCCAATGAGCCTACACAGTGCATTACAGCACATAATGAGTTTGCTCTGCCCATGCCATGAGCTGGCCAAGAGGAACCTGCTTTACACGGAGCTAAGCCTGAATTTGAAAAGCTCTCCTGAGATAATGAAATACATCGGATCACGCTCAGCTTTCTGTCAACACACACAGATATTCTGAACTCAGATCAACTCACACTGCACTTTCTCAGAGCCCATATGAGAGACTCTAAAGACACCTATGGAATATCTTAAGAAACATTTCCTCGTTCCTCTAATTCTTCTTCCTGTCACAAACTCCATATTGCATTCATACAAACGTGCGGAAACCGTTCCTGCATTAAACAAAAAAGACAAGAGCACTCAAGATACTCATTCTTGTTTATCCCTTGCATTTCCTCTGTAGTTTTGGAGGGATTGGGATTTAAAAATAAATAAAAATCTTCTTTGCACAAAACTTCTGCCTAAGGTGCAAAAGCACCTGAGTCAGCACTGCTTAGGACAATGTGGATATAGAGGATCACTAGCCTAGGCTGTTCCTCACTTAAAGTGCAGCTGCCCTGCTTCTTTCTGATGCTGCCTTTTTTTTTCTTTTTTTTTTTTTTTTTTTTGGATATTCCTATTTCCACACATTGAATACATTTACCACCACGCCATGAGTTACAGTGTCCCATTCTGGACTCTCCAGTACAAAGCAGACACAGACACATGGAAGGAAGTTCTGCAAAGGGTCATGAAGATTATCATAGGGCACCTGTCATACCAGAAGAAAAACTTAAGAAAGCAGAGACTATTCAGCCTGGAGAAAAAAGGATTCAGGAAGGACAGAATCAGTGTAAATAACTGATGAGAAAGAGTAAGAAGAAAAAAGTAGGCTCTTGTCAGGGGTTCCCAGAGACAGGACAAGGACAGAACAAGGGACAATGAGTACAAATAGACAGAAAATGACATAAAGGAAATTCTCTTTTTATGTAAGAAAAATATTTCTCTTTGTGAGGTTTGTAAGGCAATGGAACAGGCTGTCCAGAGAAGTCTTGGAATCTCCTTGGAGACACTAAAAATCCAGCTGAACATGGCCCTGGGTAATCTGCTTTAGCTGATCATTCTTTGAGAAAGGGAGTTGGACTAGATTATCTCCAAGGATGCCTCCCAGACTTCAACAATTCTATGATATCTATAAACTTTTGGTCCACTTCTTGCTCTTCAAACTGTTCACAACTCCCTTCTCCTTCTCCTATTCCTGGCAATGTGTTTCCTCTTTCTTGGAAGGCTCATTAATGACACCCAATGGCAAAGTCAGCTCAAATAAGATAGCAGTTCACTACCCCCACATAGTTTTGCACTTCTGAGCAATGTCACATGCAAGAAATTCAGAGTACAGCTAATTATGCTGACTGCATCCCCCCAGGTAATCAATTAAAAAAAACTGATTTAATTTCTTTTCTCTCAATTTCTGCTGCCCCTTTGCCACCTTTGTCTGTAATGTCTCTGGATCTCTTTTACCAGGTAAGAGGTCATGCTCATTCTGACTAAACCCAAACCACTTCTATGACTCTCATTTATTTACCATAATAAGTAAAACCTGCCTTTTAACCTAGAATATTAAAGTAAAGGAGTCCTTAGAATCCTGAGATTTTAATGGAAGATTTACCAAATTTTTACTTCATTATTTTTTCAGTTGCTTTACTCGTTGTAAATCAGCCTATCTGGAATACAAGTCGCTCTTCCACCCCTATAGACTTTGGGTAAACAACAGATCTGATCATTCTCTCATTAATCCTGATAGCCTTGGTGGAATTATTCCTTGCTTTTGTAGATGCAATCGAGGGAAAAGCTGTTGTTCCATGCTGCAAGACTTACATCAAAGTACTGGAGCAATAATCACCATGCTTTCCACTGCTCTTTTTAAAATATTGTATTTAATTGCTGTTACAAGAATGGTTGAGCACAAGCTTCAAATCTGGTTATACAGAGCCATACATGCAAGCTGACAGAAAGGAAAAACTTCAAAGAGCCCCGTTTGTCCAATTGAGATGGGCTAGATTCAATTAAAGATAAGAAAAAGGCAAAGTAGTAAATTATTTAATCAACTGCATGTCTGCTTTACTAGAGATTGTAGTATAATTTAGCTTTCTCTAATAAGATTTTAGTTTATCACAAATCCAAACAAATAAATTGAATCATCCTGCTTCATAAAAAATACACACTACCAATGCTATTAAAGATATTTTTTTCTGCATTCTGTTATATAAGCTGCTATTGCCAAAAGTTACAGAGCACTTAAAATATGTAATTATACTGAATAACAAGGACAAAGCCCTGAGGAGTTTCAAAGTCACAGATAAAAGCCAGCACAGTAGATGTAGGTCTGCAGCAGGGACACTGCCATTAGTGCTGCTTGACTTTACTACTAAAAGTAGACTGACAAGTCAAAACCTAGCTATGATAGAAGCAGACACAACTCAAAATGATTGAAAAGCTACATGGAACAGAAAGCAGGGAGGTCCTGCTGGATAAGGTGCTCCTGTTTTAACTCAGTGCTTACCAGGTCTATTAATTCCATGACAGAGATCATCCACACTCCCACATCAACAGATACATTCCAGTGGTGGTTATGACAGGACAAGGAACCAAGCTCACATGGATTTTCCACTAGACACAATCTTCTTCTAGGTATCCCTGGCCTAGAAGTCATTTTTCTAGGTTTTTCCACCCATGCTCTTCTACGAAGAGGAAAGGAAATGAAGGCAGAATAATTTTTTCTTGTTGAGGACTGAAGAAAAATATAAATACTAGATATCATTTCCCATGTAAAAGGACAGAGCCCGAAAACAAGACCCATGAAAACAACATATAAAGGCAAGAAAGCACCTGCTCAGGTTTTGTTAAAAAAAAAAGCACATATAAGACCAGATAGGAAATTCCCATCACTTAGCTACTGGACATAAGCCATGTTTAAAAAAAAAAAAAAAAAAAAAAAAATCCAATGACAAAGAGAAGTGAAATGCAAATGCACAACTAATCAATGAAGATAAATGAATAATGAAAACTACACTTGTCATTTGTTGGGCCTGAAACAAGAGCATTACAAGGGATGAAGAAATATGCTTGCTACAGTTTAAATGGACAGAATTTCTGTATGAGGTTGCTTTCATTACCCACAAAACAGCAAACACTTTAATGCTTTAAAGGAATACTGTAGCTTTAGTGAACTTACATGGAAAAATAACATGACATGGTAGTCTACTATTTATTTTTAAGAACAAATAAATTGCTTATCCTAGAGTGTAATATATTCAGGGAAAATGTGAATGTTTTACCAGAAATAATAGAAAATGTCCAACAAACAATTTTGCTTACATAATCACTTTAACAGCAAAACCAGAAGAATCCTGATTAACAACCAGAATACCCTTAACTTCCACCCATCAGCTGAGCAGGAGCAAAATAAACAAAATAGTACATTTTCACATTACTGCTGCTACTGAAGCCATGTCTTTCCTTACTCCAGCCAAGGATCCTTTTTTGGTTTTTTTCCCCCCTTTATAGAAGCAACAAAGATAGGTAAATCTGTGGAAGCTAGTTTCATCATTAATGAAAATAAAACCAGTGCTTTCATATAAATCTCTCCATTCTTAAATAAGAGTAGAAAATATTCTTGAAAAAAACTCCCAACCCTCCAATTATGAAATAAGGTTCTGTTTTGCTACTGAATCACACAGTTCAACATATCTGCTTAAGGTTCTCTTGCTTACACAGGCACAAATAAGGAATAACTCTATGAAAACTTATATAATCCATCTGGTACAAAAGCCATGCAATAAATGGAATATCCAGCACAATTTGTTCTAAGACAGTAGTGAAACACCTGCTAGGCAGTCTGAACTACATCTTCCATGAGGCACTGCAGTCTAAATGAAACCAATGTGATTGAGGAGATCTAATCTAGTAAGGAAGACAGAAAACAAATGTCAAAAGACTAGAATTGCCTTGGGACAGAGTCTATGATTCCAGCTAGCTCTAATGTCATGTGTTCAGGTATGGTGGCTGCCATTTCCATCAAAAAGCCCCAACTAAACAAGATCATAGCCTGGAGAGGTGACATTCTCAGTGCACTGCAGAGAGAGGCTGCCGTGCTCCAGATGCACATCTGGAACATCCACGAGACAGACGAGCATTCGTGCAAAACTGCAGAGAGAGTATCTGTGCAGTAATTAATAGCAGCAGTCTGGCTAGTGACTCACCCTGAGCTGATTCAGGAGCTCTTTTCCCTGCTTCTGTATGTGTAAACCTATTTGGAACAACTGATTAATTAGGAAGGCGTCATATTTGAGATAACCTGTCAGGTTCCCCAGATGCAAAGACCAATTTAAAGGTCACACTAAGCTAAACAGAAGTTTAAAAAGAATAGAGATAAGGACAAACTTAAAACTTAAGATTTTGCAAAGAACCATCAAAAAAAAGGAAGGTTGCCTGAGTGTACAAGACTAATGAAATAATTTGCTTACCCCAAAAGCAGAATAAAATTCAGCTAGACTATATGGGTCAGATTTTGTTTTTCCTTAAAAAACCCCAGTGAAAGAAAACCCTCACTGTTTCCTGTTACTCAGCATTTCATTCTCAAAGGTGAAGGTTTTTCTACATACCAAAATTAAAGGCCTTTGATTGGTTGCTACCTCTAGGATTTTTCTTATATATTACCTATTTATACACATGGATGTCTTTTGTTTATAACAGTCTTTTGCATATGAAAATCTTTTATCATGAGTTACACCATTTAGATTAAATCAATTAAATATGTCTTCTCAAATCAAGATTTTTCCATACCTCTTAATTTTGCAACTCTCCTCTGAGCATGCTATGGATTTTAGCTCTTTTCTAAGGTAGGGAGACAAAGATTGGATGCATTACTTCATAGTTACTTCATAGTCAAGTCTTCAATCAGGTCTGGAGTGAAATTATTAACTTACATACTCTGCATATGGCAGTCTGGTTAAGACAACCAGAATAACATCTGATGTTTAATTTTTAAAACTGTCACTATTTTAGCTCACAAATTCTGTGGTCCACTCTAGCATTCAGATACTGATCTTCAGAATAAATACCTTGCTCTTTAGTATAATTTTCTATTTGTGCATTTCCCCCTTCTCACTAATCATTTTACAGTTATTTATTAACAAATTTCAGTACATGATACATAAAAGCTAAAATTTCCCAAGATGATGATCCTTCTTTCCTAATGTTGAAAACCTACCAAACTGTCACATTTCATCCATAAAATATCTAAACTATACTTGTTAGTCTGCTGTAAAATCATTTATAAAAATCTTGAAAAAAGACAGACCCACTGTTGACCCTTCTTGGTAGTCAGATACTGTAACTCAGCTTTAAATATTGTTTCCAACTAGTTATGTACCTCATCTTAATTTCATCTAGATTGTATTGACCTAATTCATTTATGGACTTTTTTGTGGGACAGTGTCAGAAACCTTGCCTGAAGTCAAAATTAATCCTATCTGTTTCTAGATCCGATTAACCCAGAAATCCCATCAAAGAAAGTAATTAGAGTACATTGATGTGATTGTTTTTGACAAAACCATTCTAGCTGTTTTTATCATTTTTTCTTCTCTGTACACACACACTGAATGCTAATAACTTGTTCCAGTAACTTCCCAGATGTTGAAATTACACTGATTCATCTGTAATTCTACAATAGTCTATTTTTCCTTTTTTAAAGTACTATGTTTGCTAATGGTTCAGGGATTAAGCTAGCTAGGTTTTCTAAGTACTTAAGGGCAAATTTAATTGGATCCTGTCAACACAAATACGTCATATTACATTAATATTCTTTAAATTGTTCATTCCCAATTCTGTTTGTACCTACTTGATAATGGTAATGCTGTTTGGTTAAATACTTGCCTACAGAGAGGGGATTTATTTTTTTCTTGTTCCTGTTATTCTTTCTTTCTGAGTAATGGACCAGGGCTATCCTTTTATCATTCTAATACATCATTCTAACACCTTCCAAATTTTTCACCCAAAGTTTTCATGTTTATTTATGTACCTTAATGCATCATATTTTTGAGCATATTTCCTATGTTCCCTGCCAATTGTGATGGCTCTTCTTTTAACATGTTCTCCTTCAGTAACTGCTAATTCTCCTTCACTCATTTATCCTTTAGATTACCTTTCCAGGAGATCACTTCTACTAGGTCCCCAGGTTCATTAAAGTATGCTCTTTTTAGAAGTTAGTTGTTCACATTCTACTACTACAGTTGCTTCTTCCTAAACCCATAAATATTGCTATTTTACAGTCACTTTCACCCAAATTGGCTTCCAAGTGGAGATACTCATCTAGTTTCAGACATCTCTCAGTCTCAGCCAAATCTGACTGTGATAATAACAACTTTCTGTATCTTTTAAAATAAGCTTGTTCATAAGTCAGACCTTCTCTATGCTTACACACTATTTTTGGAACTGAATATCCAATGCTCCTCAATTCAACCATGCCAATTCATTCAGATGTTTCTAGTGTCTCCATTCTTCTGACTAAGCTGCCTGCAATAGATTCCAATAATGATAATATCTCATCTCTTTTCCCTTCATAGCCTGTGAAGGTGTTCCTTCAAAAATTCCATTCCTCACTTTCATACTTGCACATCAGAAAAGTAGAACCACATTTTTCAAATGAAATGTAACTCTACCAGTTTTCCTTGGCTTGTCTTTTCTACATAGGTCTTACCCTTCTAATCCACCAGTCCAAAATCATGCCATATCTGTGATTCATAGTAAGAAACATTTCTAGATGCCCTTTAGACATTTCTGTAGAGAACTCTCAATGCTTAGAAGTTTTAACCTTCAATCTTTCCTACTATCCTTCGACAATTTTCAGGTTCCTGCCTCAATTTTCAGGTCTGTGTACAGTTCAGCCTATGATATCTTAACTTACGAGCAGGTCTTTGTCATTAACACATTTCAAGATTGAGTGAAAGGAGCTGGAACACCTCTCCTGTGAGGAAAGGCTGAAAGAGTAGGGACAAGAGAAGCCTGGACAAGGGAAGGCTTGGGGGAGACATTGCAGCCTTTCAATAGTTAAAGGGAATATATGAAAAAGCTAGAGCGAGACTTTTTGCAGGACAAGAGGCAACTGTTTTACACAGGAAGAAAGTAGATTTCGATTGAAAGACATTTTTTACTGTGGGGGTGGTGAGGCTCTGGTTGCCCAGATAAGTTGTGGATGCTTTGTCCCTGGAAGAGTTCAAGGTCAGGTGAGATGGAATTTTGAGCAACCTGGCCTAAAGGATGATGTTTCTGTCTACAGATGGGTTGTACCAGATGATTTTGAAAAGGTCCCTTCCAGTCCAAAACCCTTCTGTGGTTCTTTCCAACATGACTGTTCTCTCCTCACGGCTGAGTGAGCTGAAAATTGAGTGGCTTATCTTCCTGAAATTCATCAGAAGAGTTCTGTTAACTGTGTGCCTATATATAGCACTTATACTAATAGAAGCAAAATGAAAAAGAAGGGAAAATGAGGGTATTTACAAAATCTGTAAACCCCACAAGTAAAGCCAGTTACTATATTAATCAAGTCTTTCAAAACTATGCTTCAAACAAAAACAATTCTGTTACAGATATGTTTTTTAAGACATGATCATTCTTGTCATTGCTTCACACAGAAGCAATGCAATCCTAAGTGTCTTTTAGAGTAGCACATATGATGTGAACACCTGTCAGTCATGTCCTTTGATCTCATTATGGCTGGAATTTTCATTAAATTATCTTCAGAACTGTGAGGAAATTCTGAATTATAAAGATTACAATGAAAAAAGGGTGACTTTAAGCTAAATCATATAGTTTACACTAAAATAAGCATCAAAAGTGTGTACTCAGAACATTGGACAACACTTGCTGCATGGAGGAATTGTGCAAAAGGGCTCTATCTGCAATAGGAAATTCCACCACTAACAACACAACACCCAGGTGCAATTTTGAGGTAATCTGCATAGCATCTTAATTTCTGAACATGTAAGAATTAATTATATTAAAAATACAGTAATCACGTCTATAATTTTATGAGTATATCTAGAGATGGAAAAATACATCTGCACATGCAAATATTTTCACAGTTATATAATAATTTGAAATAAAGACACAATCTGTATTATTTGAATGGATGTAAGAGATCTTAGAAAGTGTCTATACATTTTGCATTATAAATGTATTAGAAAAATGCAATGAAAATTTAAAAAGTTGCATAATATTCTAAAACCATTGCTTAAATAAGATTGATTTAATATCTCAGATTAATATTAAACTGAAAGACTTGGCACCTGAGTCAAAAATTTAGAACTCCTTTGTCCTAAAATGAAATTAAATGAAAAAGAATTTCAAGAAATAATGAATTCCAATAACATTGAATATTTTTGTAATAGACAGTGCTATATTTCACATTTCACATACACTACCACAAAACAAACAAATTGAAACACTTTTTTTGTAACTATCAACTGTTAGAAAGCCATTATTTGCATTTTAACTGTTTAATTTACATTTAATTAAGCTATTGTTGCATTCACATGAGAGTGTATCAGCAGTCATTTGCTTAGTATAGTTTTATGCACAATTCTGATACAGTAGAACATTTTCATCCTTCTGTAGTATAGCTTATTATTTAAGAGAGGGTTTCTTTCACATTTCACTAGCAAATGCCTGGCAATTTAACAATCTCTCTACGGTACAAACATTTATGAAAACGTCAATCACTGTGGCTTACACACGCTTAAAAATATTTAAAGTTTCTCCAGAAGGTGGTAAGCTCAGCTCCTTGTCCTGTTTTTGATAAGATAATAGCCTGCTATCATTAGAAGTTCTCCCATGTTTTCCACTCCTTTTAGCTGGACCAAAACATGGAGAAAAGGCTGCTTTCTTTAATGTCTATTAAAGGTTCCACTAAAATGACCTTATCTCCAGCTCATTTGAGTTTACTCTTGCATTCTCTTCATGAAGACACAGGCTTCTGGGGTCTTTAAGGTTATGTAAACCTAATCATTAAACCCACAGTATATGCTAAGTCTTTCAGACCACAAGATAGCATTATAAAAAAAACCAACCTATCAGAGACAGAAAAAATTAGTTTGTTTATTATTATTATTACTATTATTGTTATTATTATTATTTCCAAAGGTGTCTTTATCTGGTGTTGTTTCAGAGGTGGTGTAAAGTGCCTTCCTCACACTGTGCTGAAGAGAGTAAAATGGATAAACCTTTTTTCATAGTTTACCTTATGACAGTGAATCAGATAATGACAGTTTATAGAGATTAGGGTGCTTTGGTGCAGAGAAGAAACAGAAATGGAAGAAGAGGAAGGGAAGCAGCAATGATCTAAATACTGAGAGATAACATCTCTTCACTAGAAGACAACTTAAATAAGCTACAGCACAATAAACTTCGGAGTTGTACAAACATTCCTGATGAAGCCAAAAGGCCCAATGCAAACTTTGCAGCTCTCTAAAAGAAAGAGGAACATGAAAATCAACACAAGACCCACTGGCTTCAACAATGCCCAGATTTCCTTAGGATGCAGTAGCATCATCCCTTCACTGTCCCAATATACTAAAAATGTCAAAGCTCAAGTAAAACTGTAGTGCTGAAAATATTGTACAGAAGTCTTGAAAAAAAGTCTTGGAAAGTGTAATGTAGTCTAAGGAAATATACCAGGAAAAGTTTCATGGGAAATTCAAAAATTCAAGGGTTTCAAGATTAAAAAATAGAGGGGTCAGATGTTATGAATCCACCTTAGACTTTGTTACAAAGAAATTCATACATCCTTGATGTTAAAATAATAAGTTAGCTCTGCTCTGTTTCTGCAGTAGCCCACAGTGCCTGAGCCAAAAAAGTAAGATGTTTTTACAGTTCCCACTAGAAAGGAACAAAGCGTTTTCTCTTATTAGCAGAAAAATGCTATAGGAATTCCATAATGTCCCCCAAAGCTCACCTTACACATTGAAGAAAATCTTGCTCATTGAATGACACTAAAATGGTAAAGAAACTTATAAGGAGATTACTAAAACAATGGTTGAATGTTTAAATGAACTCTGTCAAAAACTGTAAGAGACATTTTAGTTAAGGTAAAACTCCTGTGAGACTGAAAATTACCAAATCAGAAAGATGTTAACAGGCTGGAAAGATCTGTAAAGAAAACCTTACTGTGATAAATTGTAGGCACTTAGAAAATTTATATGTGTTAAAATTTAATATAATTTACTGGAATCAGATCCTTGCTACCAGATCCTCTAACCATTAATGTTATGGTGCTATTCAAAGATTTTTAATAATAGCACACCCTCTCCTATCCAGCAGAGAACTTATGACCAAAACAGAAATTCAGAAAAATGTCCAGTGAAATTTAGAGTCCTATAAAACAAAAGGGAATGAATTATTCATTGCAGGAATTTAAGACAAAAGGAATGTTTTGCAAGTAAATATGGGTCATGTCACAAATCTTTTATCTAGAGTAGGGAATCCAACATTTCTAGACCAACCCCTCTCAACAGTATCTTTCAATTTCTCACAAACATGTTTTCATTAGTTAAAGGTTTTAAGTCAAAAAAAAATCCAAAAGATCCAAACCAACCAACCAACCTACCAAACAAAAATCCTACCAAAAAATCTGCCTTCCATCATTACATTAAAGTCCTGGACTCTTTTGGAGTCACTTTTGGGATACATGCAAGAATCTGTAGGCTGTAGAATGAAGAGTGCAGAGGAAGAAAAGCACATAATGCTTCTAGCAATGAGTAATTCATTCCCTGCAACTTTTATTTTTTTTTAATAGGAGACTTGATACTTTCACAGGAAGTAGGTGATCATAAATTCTGAAAGACTTCTGCCCCACTAGCTCCTTTCAGAAAAGTGCAGTTGAAACTGGCAGTGTAGAATTATATCATGTGCTAATATGATAAAAAATGATGAGACTATATTTACAACTTCAAGGAATTAACAATCAAGATTCATGTTTTCTGAACAGTTACACGTGCTTAACTTTTTATTTAAGTAAGAATCTGCAATAGTTCTCAAAACCAATATCCAAGAGATTTATATGCACATGCTAGGTACATCATTATAGGCTGCTCATGGAACTTTTCCTGCGATTCACTGTGCTTGAGGCATGAGTTTTATGAAGGAGGCATATGCAGCTAGCAAACTGAGCTTTCAGTTATTTCTCTGCTTCTCTCAGAATTCATAAGCTTTGTATTTACTTAATTCTTAGACTAATTTGCACCTTTCTATTCCTGACAAGGTAAAGATGCTATATTTAGTAGTTCTAAACAGCTTTTGTCATTCTGTAAAATAAATGAGAAGAAAGATGCCCTCAGAGCATTAGGGAGAAAACATCTGGCCCTCCTTGAGAATTTGTCACATTTCAATAGAAAATGTTACAGAATAATGAACAGGGTGAGGTTTTCATTGTTTGGTTGCTTGTCAGCTTTTTTATCTGGTTTTACTCAGTTTTGAAAAATTCTAAAATATGAAGTAATTATGTGTAAGGCTAATCAATAAATTTAGATGAGAATGAACAGTAGCCATCATCAGGCTCAATGTTGCCTAGTAAACATATAGAAGTTAGTTGAACTAATTTCACATACTAATGGCTTTGGACCCTAAAAGAGCCTACAGCCACTTTATGAGAGAAAGGGTGAATTCAAACAATAACAAACAATTCCTGTTTCCATCTCTTGCTGTTGTGAAGTTATATTTAAATATTAGTCAGTAACTAGATAGTAGAAAAAAACTTATTTTACTTTATTTGTCTATCCAATTGTACAAATCTTTATTTGTCCTGAGTTTGGATCAAAGAGATGAGCATTGGATCAGCTGAAGAGAATCAATTCTCATTCTCTGTATGAAAAATGCCCATTGTGGGCTGCTCAAAAAAAAAAAAAAAAGACAGTTTAATTATAGATCCAGGCACATGTCAAAACTGCATTAGAAAAAGACCTATAACTGGGACCTGAAACTGACTTTTTCCTAACATTTTAAGATATCACTTGTATAATTTCTTATTACAAGGGTACTAATTCATTTTCAGACTAAAATACATGCTATAATCCAAACCATGCTACTCTGCAGGCATTCCATGCTGCTTTAATTGAAGTTAAAGGGTTCTCTCCCTCTGACCTCAATACTGCTGGGATATGGTAGCCTCTTAAGGCAATTTTTACCTTTGCAATCTACATTTCAATCACAATCTACAGACCTGCAAATCTTTTTTTTTTTTTTTAATCTGTGGTTAGTTCTACAGGGTTCAATCACTTAATTTTGAATGAAAACTAAATTCAATGGTGAATATGCAATAGTCATCAAGCAGACATTAAATTCTCCCTATTTTCTTATATCCACAGTGCAAACAAGGCCACTTCACTGTTTATATGAATTATGCTGCAATAATTGCCAGGCCAATTCTCAGGCTCCCAGGTCATTGCAAGCTCCTGCTGGGTCATTCCCACAGCAACTCAGAGGCCACACAGGGAAACCTGACCAATGAGCTAGGCAAGTGAATGAAGGGCAGCTGCTCATGAGCATGTTCATACACCTCTGCCTCTGGATATTTAATGAAGCATAATCTTGTAATTCTTCTGGAACTGCTGAATTGTGAAGTCTTATTTCCCATTAAACTTGTAGATAGACGGAGAGGTCTTATGAAAGAAGATGATTTTTAAATAACCAGATGATTTTCAGTTCCTTCTAATCTATCTTTTTAAAGAAGACTAACCTGAAAATCTACCATGACACCATTTTTTTTTTTTTTTAGTTTAGTGGTCTAAGATAAATAACATTCTCTTTAGAAAACTGTCACTTTGGTAAACTATGCATACATTCATCATTTTTCAATTTGTATTCTGAACAGTTAAAAGTTAATTATTATGCTAGTCTCATAAGAGATTGCATAACAGGTGTCTCCAACTGTTTTATAATAAAAATAAAATTTTAAAAACCCACAGAAATTTTATTTATGGTCATTTTTACTATGCATTATGTCTTCCTCTTTTCAGTGATGGACTAGGGCCAAAGTCAATTACAGAATCCAGCTCTTCTGGCTTCATTGCTTTGCTGTGCCACCTTGGTACTAAATTTCCTCTCTGCTTGAAACAAATAGTGAAATACAGTGCCTATATAACTAACTACATTAAAAGTGTAATTTAGGAAAGGGAAGACTTTATCTTCTTAATTGAAAAAGCAAATGTCCATCTTTCAGTTATCATTACTTAAGTCTATTACAGCAACAACATGTTTTTAATTCTGACTTTGCTGAATTACAACTGTGGGTAAATCTTCATTGCTTGTGGTTAGCATTGACCTACAGAAATTCAAAGCTTTAAAATAAACTTTATAAAATCTATTCTTATCTTATTTAAAAGTATTCCAGTATACCCTGCTCATTGCCTTAAGTACTTGCAAGATCAGAAATTGTAATTTACTGTTACAGAAGAAAAAAATAACGTACCCATATTAACCTGCACAACATGCATCTGTGTTTAAGAGACTGAGTAAGAAATAATCTTAGTTTCCAAGTACACTGTTTAAAGTAGCTGCATGTACACTACAGCCCACAATTCCCACAGCAATTTGTCTTCCTACAATCACTGTTTCTTAGTGCTAACACTGTTTTTCTCTCCTCTTTTGTAGTGTAAAGCACCTCCACTAAGAGCGAGAATTGATTTATTAGCACTCCTTTTAAGCAGATCTAATGCACAAAGATGCGTCTGGAGCATCTCTCCACTCCTGTGAAAGAGCAAAGTAACTCTGCAGCCTATTCATCTTTTTCCAAACTTAAACTCATTTGCATGAGCAGCGATGTTAGAGATACTGCTCCTATCTGGGACAGACCCAGCTAAACCCAAGAAACAGCTACTGCACACTGACATCACTTTTGCAAAGGAGACAGACCACTCCAATTTGCTTCAAATATAACTGATGCATGGCAGAATGAGAAGCACTAGTTCACTCATGTAGCACAATTAATTTCCTTACTGTAACTGGGTAGGAACACTTGACAGTATGAAGCATCTAACTGCAGGCACTGAAAAAAGAACTTTCTTATGTGACAGGGGAAAGGCAAAAGTAGGGCACAAAAAACAAATGAGAAAATGCCATGTCTGGCTGAAGTCCACACCCCTACTTTTCCCATGAGTACAATGTTTCTTTCCATTACAGATTTACTACTGCAAATCAGTGAAGGCCATAATTCTACCAGACATAAAACATTATGAACATTATATTTTTTTCTAGTTTGCTTATTTTAAGAGGTCTAAACTTCACTTCCAAACTCTATTTGATTCATTTTTAAGTGAACCACATTCCATATGCAAACTATTTTCAAAACAATCCTCCAGTAGCCAGCACTATATATTCTACTGAGAAGAAACAGATCCCTTTATCCATACATCCAGTTTTTCATTATGAAAATTCTGAATCCTTCTTTACTATCTATTCAGACACTAAAGAAATGTGATAGCCTATTGTCACACAATGCATTCCTGCAAATAGTATCAGTACCTGAATATTATTACTTTTTCTTATTTAAGTGCAAACAAAAATTTTGAATTTCCTGTGAGTTCAGTGGATTGGTTGGAATCATAGGAACACAGAATTGTAGAATGCTTAGTTTTGGAAGGAACCAACATCTACCAGTACAACCAAGCTGCTGAAACTCCATCCAGCCTGGCCCTGAACTCTGCCAGGGATGTGGCATCCACAGCTTCCCTGGGAAACCTGTTTGTGTTGCTGAAGAAAGAATTTATTCCTAACATCTAATTTAATCCTGCTGTGTTCCATTTTAAAACCACTGCCCCTTGTCCTGACACTACCTGCTTACAGCAAAAGTCCCTCTCCCTTTTTTATTTAAGACTCCTTAAGGTACTGGAAGACCAAAATGAGATCTTCCCAAAGGTTTCTCTACACTGAAAAACCCCAACTCTCTGTTTGTCTTCATAGGACAGGTGCTCCATGCCCTCTGATCACCACTGTGGTCCTAAGCCCTGTTGCCTTCTGTTTCCTCAACTATGTGAACAGTAAAATAACAAACCAATAATCCATTCCCTGTTCAACTTACTGAAAACCCATTACATAGTTTCTTGACTTTTTTCTCTTTTAGCATTTATCCAACAAGTAGTTATTTTCAATGAGTGCATCCCTGATAAGATTAAAACCAAGCCCTCCATCACAGCTTGGTTCAGCTCTGCTGCTTTCACTGGAAGCCAGTCTGATAGAATGCACAGACCTTGACATGCTATAAAGTTCCTTCTGTTAAAGCAGTGGGTGAAAAACATGGTTAGGTTTTGGGTCTCTCAATACAAATTCTAATCTGACACTGTTCCAGGTGAGTAGGATACTCAGATTCAGCTGTCTCTGTTCTGGAACAGCTTTCCAAGCGTCCTAAGTACCACAGTTAATTGAATACATTTCTCCTAGACAACACAGCTAAATCAGAGATGCTGGCTTATCATTAATTCTTGAAACAAGTTGGTAACAGACAGAAAGAATTCAGCTTCAGTAGTGGAATTTCTAAATCACACAAAAAAGTAAAAAAAAAAAAAAACAAAAAACAAAAAAAGGGTGGGGGGGGGAGTTTGAGAGGAAAAGCAAGGTCCTTAAGGTAACAACAGGTTCCTGAGTATTATTTTACCTCTGAAACTTCTAATGGATTTTATGCTCATCCAGAAGCTACTTCCTTTTTCCCTTTCCTATTACGTTTCTGGGCAAAAGCAGCCTTCTTTGTCCAGACAGCATGCTTCTTTTAAAATTGCTGCTGTTTCAGTGGCAGCTCTTTTTGCTCTAATGCTCCTGTCATTTGCCACTGGATTTCTGGCCAGAGAGCTGCTCAGAGCAAATGGCCCTGCCTAAAGAACATTCACACTTTTCCCAAAAGGAGTGTCAATAGCACTGCTTTTCTCCCTCACATCTTCCCACACTGGGCAATAGTTCACTTGTAGAAAAGTTAACTCTCACAGTCTTAGCAACAATCATATTCAAAATAAGAATGAAAGACAGACACACACAGAGGAAAAGACACCCCCTAAGAACTTCAAGTCCAGGTGGCACCTTAGGCATCATGTGGTGACAGAACATAGCACAACAAAATATGGAATGGTTCTGCAAAAACAGCACTTCATGGCTCAGTGTTTACTGTATCTTAGTGGCATTTATCAGTTTACAAGTAACAATATTATAACAAAGCATGCCACTCCCCACTCCAGCCCCTCTCAAGCTGTCAGCATGGGATCCAGAAAGCTTTTTTCTCTCATGTTTTCCCCAGTAATCTTGATCCAGCTTGTACACAGCCAAGGGACACCTATGGCAAGAATCTCTTCTCTGAAGAAGTGCCCTCATCAGTGAATGCAGACAATTAATAATTATCTTAACTAATTATTTGAAAATAATTATTGAAAATAATTATTTGATTGATATAAGAACGTAACTGCAATCTATTCCAAATTATCCAGATTATTGGCAGGTACCAATTCTAGGTACGCCTTTGAAAAGAAATGTCTTTACACACTATTTGAAGGCAAATAGCACCAGATAAGCAGCACAAGTAGCAGCATCCAAGATTAATGTGAGTATTTGAGAATGCTCCTCTGTAATCATGATGGAGCACTGAGTTCTGGAGGGACTGGCCACTTTCAATTTCTAGAAGCTCACCTTGAATAAAGGGGCAGTTGTATTTCAATTAAAAATGATTTGACTTAAGCAACACTGAAAAAATAGATACATATTTTTGGGCATAAAATTCAATAGCAATTTGTCACCTGCTCTCACTACAGACAGAGCATCATCAGTAAGAGCTGGGATTTCATCACCAAACGACTGACAGGAGAGCATGCAGGACAATGGTGCCAGGATGGATGCTGCCACAGTCTGTGAGAGGTTGGCAGATGGGAGACAAGCAGAAAATATGGAGAGAGAATACACTCAAGCAGCTGTATCACTTAGAACTAAGGAGGAAGGCAACAACCACCTTCACCTGGTGAGTAAATCCAAGCTATATGAGAATACAAATTACTACACCCCATCTTTGTTTTTTCAATGTTTGCTAGTATTAGGGGTTTAATTACTTTTTCATATTTTTAAAAACTACACAAGCACAATAAAACCCCCTTACCTCTTCACCATAAATCAACATTTCATTTGTAATATTTACAGGTAAACTGCCATCTCTGTTAGAAAAGAATTAAGTTTTGGCAGCTAATCATTCTGACTGCACAAAAAAAGAACTTCTACCTTTCATAATATTTTAGGTAGTCAGAAGTAAAATTCTAGATTACTTAATCAAACATCTGCATTTTGCAGCACTTGGCTATGTAACTAAAGGTGCAGCACTGAGCCATAGTGTTCAAGGTCAACAACTAAAACATCAATCATGTAAGCAATAAGCCCTGGCCAACTTTCTTAAAACCATTCTTCAGCAGTAAAGTGTTTTTAAACAGATCAAGGAAATGGCTAGGTTATGAAATAGTCATAATTCCTACTTTCAGATCTTTTCAGAAGTTTTAATTAGAATATAAGCTTCAGACTCCACAGCATACCATTCCTGTTAAGACTCACATAGGTATAATCAGGAGTGGTGGTCAATTATGAACATGTTATAAAGTGATTTTGGTTGGATATTCCTCCCAAGCTAAACAGTTCACCTCATACTCTAAATATTATCTTCATTAACTCTATCTTAATAATGCCCAGAATTGTGTACTGTAGATATACTTTATCATGTTCCATTAGGTTGTAATTCAAGCATATATTTAACTACTAAGAATGTAATTGATGTTATCTAAGTCAACGGATCTATTTAAAAAGCTGAGAATTTCCTGTGGAAAAGTTGAGGGTTAGTACCAGCACACAGACTGCAGAAGCAGTTGTGCTCTAAGGCTAGTACAGGTCACTGGGAAGATTAAAGATTTGCTTGCAGAAGGACCTTGCAGTACCTGGAGAGAAAGAAATGGTTTCACACCTGCACCTTGCTGAGGGGTGAATACAATTAGTCTTTCTCACTTTGTCCCACTCATGCATTTTACCTGAGTGAGGCTAGAATGAACCATTGAGCTAGCTGAACTTTAAAAATATCTTTCAAACTATTCCGTAATTCTATGACTCTGTAACTTGGTCCAAAACTGCCCGAGTTTTGCAATTCAGTACAATACAGAAAAGCAACCCAAAAGTTTCCTGAAAATATTTGACTACGCTCCTTCTCCTCTCAAACATCCAAGATTATCTCAGAGGAGTTACACTTCTCATTTTAACTATTTAAAAATAGAGAATAACATCAGATATATGCATTGAGAATAGAATTATTAAAAATTTAATTATCTTCCTTTTTTCATAACTCTCAAGCACGCAGGTGCATAAAAAAAGTTGGAAGGAAAGTTCAGTGCAAAAATATTGACAATATTTTTTCATAGCAATGCCACAAAGGAATAATTAAACTAAGTTATGTGTACAGAACATTTTAATACATATTAATTCAGTTTTAATAACTTTGAAGGAACATAAAATTCTCTTCCAGACTCCAAAATACCAGGAAGCAAATACCTCTATACTTTTGGCTCTATTTTTAAACAGTTCTTTCTATTTGGCTGTGAAAAATATAAAATAAAAAAAAAAAGGTTATAATAAAAGCAAGAATTACACAAAAGCAGCTGTAATGGTTCACTGCTTCACAGAGTGCTGGTGAAAAGCAAATGGTAGAAAGAAGGAAAGAAGAGTGGATAAAGTGTATCAAAGATGAAGAAATGAATGCTTTGTAGTATGTGCGGTGTAAACCTATTCTACAGATACAGTTGCTCTGAAGAGGAAAAAAGGATTTTTTTTCCTTGACAGTCAAGAAAAATCTTATATAATTAGTAAAATATCAGCCCCTCCAAGAGAGGAAAAACAAACAAGCCATTTACAACACAGTGGCTTTTATCACAAGATATCAAATGCATAATGTCTTTAAACAGAAATTTGCTGAATGTGCACTCTCCTCCCACTAAAGCTTCCTGATGGAACTGTGGGAATACTTCTGTAAAACAGTGCCATGTTTTGTTAAGGACATTTATGAAACTACAAAACTGCAGAGTTAAGCATATAAAGGAATCAAAACTTGTGATTATGTGAAATCACTCTCTGTCATATCAGCATTTGAACATTCAATCCATAAAGGCCATATTTATGTGCCTATAGATTTATTTAATGAATCCCATAGAAAAGGACAAACCCTTTTAGTTTCAAAGGAATGGGGAGAAGGTGGTGTTTGCACTAGAACAAAGGCTAAGAACTGTCTTAATTCCCCATACAGCAGTACATATATCAGTCATGTTGCCAGTGATACTTACTGTCCTGAATTTGTAAATCCTTTCAGATCTGAGAGCCCTGTATCACTCTTTTTAGTCTGCAGCATTTATTTTAGGGTCTCATTTCTCTTCTGCAAATGGTATTTCAAACAACTGCTCAAAGTATAGCTAAATTCTCAGAAAATGATACCTTATGTATTCTATTAGTATGGTTCTAGTATCTGAGCACATGTCACATAAAACCCTTTCAAAGACTAGACCAGAGGTCATTAAGACCAAACCCATTACCATCAAACATGGTTTGCTTCCCTTTATTGTCTTATTTCAGCCAAGTTCTGCTTCCTAACCATGCAAATTATTCTCATTTATTCGTTTACAAGTATAGCTGTCTGTTATTACATAAAATGGATATTTCAATGTATCAAATGCATAAACAACATGTGTTTTGAGCTCCATATTCTCAGAAATCTATGCATTCAGAAATGGAGTAAACAATTGCAAATATAAGCCAAGAATTTAAAGGGAAAAATATTTTCTCTTTAGAAGTGTTCTTCTGTCCTTTTCAGGTAAGAAAATTAACAATGCATGTTCATATTTTTCAGTGCGCTGACTACAATAACCCACTAAAAACTGTAACTATGTAAGAGAAGACAGAGATACAATTTAATATACTTACACTGATATATAATTGGAAAGCATTGATATTTCTCTTTGTGCCTTTATCAGAAGTGAAATTTGCATGTCTGCATTTATTTAACAAGAGTAACATCAACTTGCACAGTGTCTTAACATTTCCCTATATCTCAGTCTGCATGCTACCACCATTTGACTGATAGTTGCATAACCCTAAGAATAGTGATTGCTTTTCAAATGTGTCAACATTACGGGAAAGAACCAAAATCAATGTGTACTCCACAGAAATAGTGATTTTAGGAATCCTAATATCACAATACAATAACAGGGACCTGTCCTAGGTACGAGGGATCTGAAGACTACAACCCAGCAGAAGGTTAACAGTGGCTGAGCCTGATTTGGTGTCTGACATGCTATTACTTAATAACATACCATGACAGACTAATATCTGTTTGTCTTCTGGCTACACTGCAATCAAAGCATCTGACTACATTATCTTTGAGGACCTGAATAAAAATCTGGGGCTGGTTCTTGCACTGCTAAGATAGTAACAAACACCTCTGTGCTCATGCCCTGAAGACTTTGACTTCTATAAAGAGAGAGAAGGAAAAAAAGTGTAAGGAATAATTACCATATAAGAATTATTTCTGTCTCAAGGAAAAAATTAACCAGACAAATAACACTGTATGCATAATAAGTTATAAATGAATGATATATGGAGCCAATTACAAGTTTCCCTTACAAATACACAGCTCTAGTTACTCGCAGATACAGATCTTCAAAGGCTTTTTGGAAAAGGAAGACAGAGTGACCTTGAGGACAGTTTCTGTTATTATTACTCTGAAAAAATATCCCGTTTTTACAGAGGTGTTATTCACAACAAAAATTCTTGTATGCGTGCCCATGTGACAATATGATTTAAAAAAAAACTAAAACAACTTTGTCTAAAGAGCCTAGCATATTGAAAATTATAATAAGATCTTCCATGTATTTTGTTTCAATAGAAAACTGGAGCTGGTCCAGGGTACTTCACTTTATAGCAGGCTAGAAGTGAGTCACGTTTATGGAACTGCAGTCCATCTCTGAATTACATGCATTTGACTCAGCAGCCACTTACAGACAGAAAAGTAAAGTTTTTCCAATAGTAAATCTTAGAGTAATAGCTTTAGCTAGCTGGTACTGTGGGATTAAACTTTTCAGTAGCTCATCAGCCACAGTTTAGCCCAGACAAGATAAGTTAAGGTCAGAGGTTTGGGTACAGCTGCCTTTAGCTGATGAGTTCTGGGATAAGCAGTGCAGGTTGTCTCTTGCCATCACAGAAAAAGAAAATGTGCAGAACTGCCTGTTTCTCTTCAGTGTATATGGATGAGCTTAACACAAAAGCTTTCTCTTCACCCCTTCCCCACTAACTTTTTGAAGAAGTTTGTCTGTCCTAAATTTTTAAGCATATATTGGTATTCCAATGTATTATTGAAATAGCTTTTGCCAGACCTACCTGTGGAGTGCTTACTTTTCTTAAATATTTCTCTGCTATGCTTTGATATCTGCTTCACCTGCTGTGCCTGCAGTCACGCAGGGTGTGCTCTGCGGTTGCTTCATCCCACATTCTCATTTGAGATGTTATCAAAACTTCATCAGCTGGGACATGGCATTGCAAATGGAGAACAGAATAAGGCAGCTAATGGGACAGTGTTCAGGGAGGGACATGGACAATGACAAATGGAAATACAGTGGAAGGAGTAATAAAGATTGGGAGGTAAAGTTGAGAAGGAAAAGAAAAAGCAGAAGGTTTAGGGACACAGAGCAGCATTCTGGAAGTAGAATGTTAGGTCAAGTTCTGTGGGAAAGGGAGTAAGGCAAACAGATAATGGTAGAAATTGGAGACTAGAAGAAGGGAAGAAGGAAAAGAAAAAAACACAAACAGGAAGGCATTGTGAGCTTTTTAATATTTTAGAACATGTTCACCTTAGTCAGTAATTTCTAGATGTAACAGTGAAAAAAATAGCTTTGTCTATTTAAATAATAAAGGTTTTTAAATCTCAGGATGAGAAAGCAAAACCACCTTTTCTTTGAACTTTCAACTCTGCTTTCACCTTCTTACAGGAAAATATATTCGTTAACTTCAACTGATGCAGTCTGTTTCACCAAAAGTGGGTAGGACCATGGGGATTCTCCCCCAAGAAGTATCTTATCTCCTTAGATGCAAAAACATTCAAGACACCTCTCAAACCTCATCAATCACATAGATAGAACTATGAGATACTAACTGGAAATACAAAGAACAGATAAAACCAAACCAATCTGATGAAAACTGCAATGGAATTCGAGAACTGCTTGTAACTTTTTCCCTTCTTTGAAATGTCAGCATGTTTCTATTTGAACTAATAAAATAAAGCAAAATATCAAAATCTGGTTCCTAACAGCACATTTCTTTAGGTAGGCATTCATTCCCTTTCCAACCAGTTACAGGAAGCAGCTATCCAGTTATTTAAAGATACTCTAAAGTATTGGATCCATACACCAGAACACCATGCAATATCTTCCTGGTAAGGTATTCAAGTTAGTAAAAAAAAAAAAAAAAAAAAAGCAAATATAGCAAACCCAAGAATATGGCAAACCAGCCTATTTTTGCCTCCCTACTTATAGAAACCTGACTAGTAATCATATTCTGAACAATCTAAAATAAATACGCAAATTCTGGAAGATTCAAACAGTCAAAGTGCTATCCTCCAGGATTAAATAAAATTTTGCAGCTGTCATCACTTACATTGAGCTAGTACAAGCATTTCAAGATTGAAGCATAGAAATAAAATGTGCAGCAACACTTTGAACATAAAAGATCAATACATAAACAGAGTGTGGAATGGAAACACACCATTTATAAAAAAGACAACTCTATTTTATCCTAATAAGTCTCATATGCACTTTAAATTTCAGTGGACATAAGAAAAAAAAAAAAAAAAACCTGAATATCTTAGAGAGCTTTTCAAAAATCAACACTCAATCAGCCATCCAGAAGATACATTTTAAATAAATGCTTGCTTAAGTTTTAAAAATTGGCATTTACGTTCAGAAAAACACAAAAATATAGTGGGCATCAGCATCAGCCAAGAGTTTAGCTTACCACAGACCATATGGGAGGATGTCCCCATAGACTGTGTATCTTGTACTAGCATGGCATCTGCAGTACATAGCAACACTTTATCTGATGTAATAACACCTTCTGCTCTTTGCCTTTCCAAGTTATGAAACAAATGATTAAGTGATTTCACCATAAACAGCCTCATGGATCATAGACAGAAAAGGATGAAAATAGGGAGTTATCACTCCACATGTCAGGCACCTTGTAAGTCAATATATTAAAAGTTACAGCCTAAGTTTATCCTTTTTTTAAAGAAAACCATATTGCTGTGAAAAAGACATATAACTAGCAAATTGAGTAGAGGCTCTTGGAGCTCTTCAGTTCCTTCCAATACTTATGACAGTAGATCAGTAAATTCAATGAAAATACAATAAAATCAATGTAAACCTCAGTTATCAAGAAAGTGCTATCATGCTTTTAAATTATTCTGTTGGGTAGAATGTTCTAATGTAATCAGCACCACTAACAGCACCAGGACACAAATTCTGATTAACCAGCCTGGATTTACCCAAAGAAATAGAGACAGAAAAAATAAATCCATCCAATATTTCATGAGTCTTCATCACAGGAGAAAATAAGTGTAGAAGAAAAGATACTTTTTTTTTTTTCTGTTTTATCAAGTGTTTTCTGACACGTGCTCTTCCCTAATAAAAATAGTCCATCTGGCTCTTGTCCTGTCCTATGCTTAAAGCACTGGGTAGGAAATGCTCCACTGAAGTTATAAACCCAACAATACAAGAAAAATATCTTCAGAGTGCTACATCTTGTGTGAGATAGTCTGCATCCAAAATGAAACCTCTACTGACAAAACTAGCCCAGAACAGAATCACATAAGAGATTAGTTTAAAAAAATTCTGCAGTGATGTCAGGTTCTCATAAAAGAGGGTTTAATATTCAATTACAATAGTCTTGTTTTACTACAAATATCAAATTTTAGTATAAAATTGCTTTAACATTCTTCACTGATTTGTGAAGACCATGTGACCAAACTTGACCAAGTGTTGATCAAATACTTGAAATTATTTTTCAGAATTATAAGACAAGGATTATCCAGAAAGTCAAATTTCATGCTGCTTTTCATTAAATATTTTTAACCTTAAAGGCCTTGACTCTCTTATCATATCCCTTAAGACATAGAATGCACCTCCAGGTAATCTAATCCTGTTTAAACAGGGGAAATCCTTTCAGAGTTTTCTCAACGTCTGTAAAAGATGTTTTGCATTTGGGCCTCAGACATAACTTAGAATGTAACAGATTTTTCACCAGCAGAATTGCTTTTGTTTAATATTCTGAAAATCAGAATTCTTTTCTCTGTAACAAATATCTACCTAAGAGATTATTTGTTTGTTTAGAGCAAAAGAAACACAACTGCACTGGTTACAAAAGTGGTCCTCTAATTTTATGGAGGTCCTCCAAATTTCCTGAAAGCATCCTAATACATTGACTGCTGAGGATATTTCAGAGTTTAAGGATTCATCATTCCAGAAGTTCCAATAACCTCAACTGGGTTATGGGTCCTGAGCACCTGAACAAAAATTACATTATCTCCAAACATCTGTAGGCAGGTGGTAAACTCTGAGCAGGGCTTCTGAAGAACTATCTTTCAATTCAAGTTCTAATGTTCCACCTGAATTTCCATTCATGCACCACAATGCTTTTTGTATATTTTCGTAAGAGGGATTAAAGAGAGGGAAGATATTCTCATGTATTCTGCATAAATGCTGCAGACTGCCCAGTATCACTAAAACATGTGGTGGGTCAGTAGTTATTTCCTCCTTGAAAACTGTGACTCATGTCCAAATTCACTTTATGCAATAAGGTCATTCCAGAACTAATCATCAGTAATGAAAATGTAACACATCTTGTTTCAGCAGAACAACTGCTAACTCACTTAATATCTAAAAGGATCAAATAAAATCTTGAAATAACATGTCTTAGTTTAATTATCTGTCAAGTCATGCCAAATGAAACACACCCAGGCAACAAATGTGATTACAATGAAAGAGAAGGGCCACTCTTTTCCCATTCCAGCCACTGATACAGATCTCTCACCCTCATTCTCAATATGAACATAGGTCTTTTTGGTCTAAAATTATAAGTAATTACATTAAAAGAGGTAAAATTATGGTTTAATTTTTTGGCATTGCCTTTAATTTTAAACAGAATTCTCTAGGCCTTTCTTTCCTACTTGGAATATTTTTTACAAGCACTCATCCCTATAATTCCTATTCCCATCTGTGACTATTTCCTTCCAGTTTTGCTCTCAGAGGGGGATAAAAAGATAAAAAATTCAGAGATGAGGCTAGGAAGCAGAATACTAAGCTTTGCATGAATGTGCCAATGTTTTTCCATGACATTGGCATTGTTGTATGAGAACAAGATCATGCAGAAAGAACCAACAACACTGGTCTCTAGCTGGAGGTAGAACAGAAAAAAAAAAGAGTAGGTTAAAGAATAGGAAGAACAGAAAAAAAAAAAAATGAATGAGTAACAAAGATAGAGAAGAAAGAACTGAATAAACCCATGCCAGAAGTAGTTAATTATTCTGATTTTTTCAACAACCAGGCATGGACATGAAGCTTCTACTAATCTTTGTCAACAACTGACATTTATTTGTGAGATTCAGCAAAGGAAGATGCAATCAGGAGTCTTTTCTCCTATTTACTGGGAGCACAAAGAAAGGTTTATTTTATACCTTTTCTTTGATATCAAGGTAATTAATGCTGATTCCAGAAATTTTTCTCCCTACAAGGGGTTGTTTATAACAGCTGTGTTCAAACCTCCTGATTTAGGAAGGGAGGAGGAATTTTCAGGCATTGACTACACAACCTCCAAATAACTCTCCATGATAATTCTAAACTAAGAGAATATCATAGAACCATAGGATGTTATGGTTTGGAAGAGAATTTAAAGATCATCTAATCCCAATTTCCCTCTCATGGACAGGGATACCTTTCACTAGATTGAGTCTTATCCAGCCTGGATTTGAACACTGTCAGGGTTTGGGCATGCACAAACCTCCCTGGGAAACAAGTACCTCACCACACTCAAAGTAAAGAATTTCTTCCTAATATGTAGCCTAAATTTCACCTCTTTTAGTTGGTACCCATTAGTCCTTGTCCTATCACTACAGACAAATAAACACAGAACAATCAGTGGAAGAGTTGCCATGCTTGCTTTGGTACTGCTGGAAGCTGGGATTTACCCATCCATTCCAGTTCACTCAGTCATTATCAAGGGCCCAGCTGTTCCACTGTGAAACAATGGGGAGGTGCAGCATGGTGAGGACAGGAATGCCAAAAGAAAGCAGTGAGGCACATTGACACAGGAAATGGGTTTAATGAAAATAGACTCCTACTCTTCTGCTTGTATTTTTACCTCACCACCTGAATTTCCATGCAGACTGGCTCTGAGCTGCAATGCTCTTGTTCTGCATAGGCAGTAAGCTGAATTCCAGCCTATGTCAGCAGGATGTAATGCTGCCTGTGGAGTTGCACAAGGCAGCTCAAATACTGGAGGCATATAACTGCACTATAGAAGTGTTCTGCCACAGCTAATTAGACTAACCACTGCATCATGTCGTGGGAACATTCCCTAGGAGAGTGCCTCAGATCTGACACTAAATTTCTCTAAGATTTTAATTTCCAAGGTGGTGTATCTTTTGTTGAACCTAGACTGCTTCCTGGCCTTTGAAACACTTTGGATGCTGAGCTTTCCCATCTGAACTGACTCAGAATACCCAAACCCATCAATTTGCTTTTGGTTGGGCTCAGCCTACTATCACAAACTCTTAGTTTCTTACTGAGTAAGTTTCAGGTTAATTTGTGAAGCACTTCACAGTTATCAGCAAGCACGATTGCCAGCTCCTGTTCCAGGCACATGCCCAAATTACAACATGCTCCAATAATAAACCCTGAATGATATGGTAGTATGGGAGCTGAGTCTTAAAAATGCCTTGTCTCTGTAATGCAAGCTTATTTCACTTGCAGTGATTTCCCACATCTTCCTACTCTATGTTATACCAAGAAATCTCTTTACTGTTTTAAACTCCCAGCAGTCCAATAGTTTTATAAACAGTTACAGAAAAAGTACCTGCTATTCCTGAGCCAGAACAGCCAGTTATTACTCATAACCTTCACCTGGAGGCTTCTACATTCTCCAAATATTTTACTTTCAAAAATTATGCTTTCACACTTTGATTTACAAGTGATACTCTGATACTCTGAGGAGCACTTTGCACTGCAGAGAGGATGAATTTACCAGTTCATATTCCACTAATGTCTATGCTGACATGAGGAACTTCTTTAATAAGTTTTCAATAGAACTGAAAACAAATTTGAATTTTAAATGTCCTGAATTATGTAAGGAGATAAGCCTTTCTTACCATGCATACTTTCCTTCTGTACATTCAATTTTTGTCCTTCATCTAGACACTGTCCTAAAATATCAAATATTTGGTTAGGACATCAGCATAACTGTGTTTATGCTCATGCCTGATTTAAATTTATAATCTGTCATTAACAGTTCAGGATTTTTTCTACCCACTTAGCAAGCTGCCCCTCAAGAATCCCAAACTATAAAAATCTATTGCAGGGATACACACTCTCTACTGAAGAGAAATATTGAAAAATAAGACTTCAGTGTTCTAGAATGCAATCACAACTACAAGGCTATGCAATTATTTCTCCAAGGAAAATCTGAACTTCTCCTCTAATGACACACCACCTCCTTAAGACATTGGTACACATGTGTTTTTCTGAGACTGTAAGGACTGACTTCTGTGTTCAGCTTTAGAGAATTTTGGCATGTAAGTAGGATGAAACTAGAGAAATGGCTGTCAATGCTTGAAAAGGGAAAAATTGTGTTGCATTAAATATTGTAAGCTTTCTCATTTAATCTGTGGGGGTTTTTTCTGTGAAATACTGGTTTAGAAATATTATTCAGCAAAAGAAGAGGCTCCTGCAGAACTTCCAATATCCTAAGAGGAATGGAAAAATATCCATTTCCATAAAGTGTTAGTTACTACAGAAGAAATGCTGAACCCACTGACTCTTAATGTCTGCTTTTTAAATAGTCCCTCTTCTCTTTGGATTCAGTTTCTGAATGACAGGCTCCAGTTTCTCACAAACTGCTTGTCAGACACTCTGTCCAAGATTCAACATGCATTAGGCTATATTAGCAGGATGACAAACAGACATGGAAACCTTCTGTTGATCAAGCTGGGCCAAAACTCACACCTGTCTTTTTGTTTGTTTTTTCCTTTTTCATACTTAGCCACCAACCCAAATAACATCCAGCATGTGCCCAGTATGATGTTCTGTCAAAGCTTTTCCATATACAATCTTTCAGTTTCTGAGCTGCTTTGCACTGTTGCTGCTTCAGACAGACAGAAATGCTTATGTTTCACATGTAACAAAGTCACATAATAAACTATTTCCTTACTTTGATTTGTGAACATGAACAGCAAACTGAATGAATGAATGTTCAGCTTGAATCTCCTATACAGCTGCTGATGCAATAATTCTTTAAAAAAATTAGAGAAACAATGCATATACAAATATTTCCAGAAACTGAAAAATGTTAAATAGCAATAAAGTGGGAAGTAGCTTGCAAATGCAGCAGGCAGATTTACAGTGCTGTTACATCTCTTTTGATAGTATTAAATAGAGCCATGATTCAAAGCTTTTGAACACATGCTGTACTTATTTCTATGGAAACTAAAAGTTTGCTTTCATTTAGAGCTGCACACCAAGCAAACCTCACAAAATCCATACAACCTATTTCAGAAGGAAAAGTGCCCAATTCTCGCAGTCACTTATCACATCACACCAGAAGGGCTTTCGTACATCCAACCTACTCACCTCACCAGCTAAACTCCACAATGAATAAAAGGAAAAGAAAGAACTCACAGCACTAGCTTGGACACTTGGCCTGTCACCAAGGGGGTGAATAAGGACTCTGCATTCATAAGACTGACCCCTGGAAAAGCTCTAATCCATGTACACAATCACCATCCCCATGAACACACACACACACTTACAGGGCAGAGCAGCACAAGCAGGAACACACCAGGGACTGAATGGCTTTACCAGGGACTGAATAGCTTTTTCTCAGGTAGCAGGACCACTGCTCTTAAGTCTCTCTTTTGAGAAGAAAAGTTACTAATCATCATATTAAAAAAGGGTATGCAACACTCCCATTATGCATTATTCAGAGAAATACTTCTGTTTGAGTGTATTTTGAAGGAATATTTAGAAATGACCCCCCAATGCAAAATATTTCACTCTTCCTTAAAAATGCAGTAGGATCATTTTCAGATGAAATCACAAAAATGTCTGCATGAATAAGGGAATGAAAACAATTTTAAAATCACACACAGACAAAAATAGTAAAAACCCTGGTACTTCACACAGAGGCCATGAGTATTTTTCTGAAAGTATTGCTGCACATTCTTTGTTGCAATTGTCTGGTTTTGCATTTATTCTTACTTGTATTGCCTTTTCTAAGCTCTTTGGATTTTCTTAGGAAGCTAAGTAATCTAGTTCTATTCTAATAAAACCTAAAGCTAATTTATGTATTTGATTTTTTAATTTAATGGTTTTAATGGCCTTTTGGTTTCTTTTGAATAACTTCTTATAAAGGAAATTTAACCGACATCATCCATACAAGAGTAGCTGACATGGGGTACCATGAACTAAAAAGTAAGTTCTCAAATCAGGAAAGCTTCAGAAATTTCTGGCAAGGAAAATAGCTAATAACAGAATCAAGCTGTTGGTTTTGTAATTTCATGGATTTGACTGTCAATTCAAGATGTCAACCCTGCCTAGCTTTTACCTCTGCCTGCTGTCAGACAACCATCTACCAGAAGGCATAAGAAGTGCCTCATGAACAAGAGTCGGATTCAAGCCAGCTATTTGAAACAAGGAAAGCCAAGCCCACAGCACCAGTCATCTCTCTGGGGCCCCTATTAGTCTCAGCTCTGTCAATGTGGTTTCAAACTGTGGCATTTCCCAGAGAAGTTGTGGAATATCCCATCCCTGAATGTACACAAGGCCAATTTGGATGGGGCTTTGAGCAGCTTGTGCTAGTGGAAGGTCCCTGACCATGCAGCAGGGTTGGAACTCAATGATCCAAACCATTCTATAACTCTACAAATACCCCTCAAGTATTTCTTGCTAATCCTTTACTTAAATCTAACTTTCATACATGCTTTTTTGGACGCTTATGCTTTTCAAGTTAGTCTGAAGTTGATCCTTTCTAATTTTAACAACAGCACACTGAATACTGCAGACTAACTTCAGGGCAATATTTATGCCCATTGTCATGGCAGAAGTATACCCAGAGCAGCAGCAATTTCTGGAGCAACACACACAGGAAGGTGGGCACCTGCAGAGGACTGGGGCGTGGGGGAACTGTCCCAGCACTGCAGGGAATACACTGGATTTTCCTTCTCTACTTGCAACCTCTTTTATAGCTGTACCAATCACCAAACCCATGCCAGGTAATATCTTTTCCCTGAGAGCAACTCTCCTCTGCAGTCTTTGCAGAAGCTTAAATGTGTCATGAGAATCCTCCATGTTTCTTTTTCTGTTATAATCATGCCAGTGTTCAACAGACAGAAAATGCCAAAAGCTGATTAAGGTAAGTAAGCACTAGAGGATATTCAAACCCATTGCACTAACCAAAAAGAATTAAAGTGTCATTTTTTGAGTCAGAATTTACATAATAGAAACTTCTCCTTCCATATCTAAGTTGTGCTGTATTTTTGAAAGGCTGGCCAGCTAATATGAAAAGTATTTCTTTAATAATGTTGGATTTAATTGCATAAAGAAAAGTGCATTTCACACTCTTAAATTATGGATTACAGTCGTCTTCTTTCAGTCAAGCTATGAGATCATACACTGCATTAAATGTTAATTAGGATATTTTCTTTCAGTTTCTCCATAAATTTAAGGACATGGGAATGAATTCCGTGGAACAACCTGGAGCAAAACTCTCTTTCCCTTTTACCTAGGATGAAGATGACAGGTATAGCAGCAGTGCACTTGAACAGAATTTTTTTCTGAGTAAAAACTATATAAAATTGAAACTGACTTACAAAAAAATTCTCTGATTCAGGAAAATATTTGAAATAATCTACTAAACTGGACAGCAGAGTTTTAATTGGTTTGTAGCACTTTGCTTGCCATGATTATTGTATTTTTTAAAAATTTTTTTTTTCTTTTTTTTTTTTTTTTTTTGCAAAGCACAAAATGCATTTCAGATGGCGTAGCTGAAGTCACATTATCTTAATGGAACTCTTCAGTAAACACATTTGCAAACTAAAGATGTGCAGGTCTCATAAAATTTTTTAAAAATACCATTCATCCTTGCTCCAAACTCTTCTGCTTTAAGTAACAAAAGACAACATATGAAAAAACATGGCAAATATTCTAAATTAATATCACATTGCACAGGTAGACCATGACAAATCAGTTTAAGTAATGCCTTGATAAATTTTTAAGCATACTGCTTAGAGCTTCTACACCTCACTTTTAAACATAGTTGAGCCATTAAACAATAAACCTAAGACAGTAATTCAAGTATTTTGATGATGACTTTCAAACTGTTAAAAAGAGAGAAGATAGAGATTGAAATTCTTTCTTCACTAGGTGCGGTGCAAACGGAGGTATTTCAACAGGACAAAATGGCACAAGGAGATTAAAACTGTCAGTTGTACTAAAAGCAATCCCAAAACATCATAGCCAACAGACTCACAGACTATGCTGCTGGTAGGATTTATTTTTACATATCCACCAGGTTAACACCAAGTTTTCTCAAAAACCAGAGCTGAAAAGACAAGACCTATCTCATAAATCATTGTAACTGTTGATTAGTAATCAAAGCAGGTGATGGCCTCAGCAGTAGCAGCAGAGCTATCACCTTGGATGACTAATGCAAATGACCCAGACTGATACTCTAAAATAAAGTCCAAAATTATGCATATCTGAAAATAAAATATCACTTACACACTTCGAAAAGCAAAAATAACCCATTCCCATCTCTTAGTACCTTCCTTAGAATTGCAAATTATCCAACTAATGTTAATGAGATCAGTCTAATGAGATTTTATAATGGATTTTTACTTCTACTGTTGCAATAGTATTTCAATATTATTTACTGCACAGACAATTGTTTTCGATGATTTCTATAGAGATGCTTTAAATTTTGATGTAATGTTTTTTTGTAAGATTTTTAAAGTGAAAGTAAGTGTAAACTTACATATTCGATTATTTGGGAGTAAATATAATTAATGTAATAAGAATACTCAGACCTTCACCTGTCAAAAATAATACAATCTAAAAGCTATAATTAAGTGCCTAATAGCCTTAGGTAGAGAACCACTCACAGATTCAAAACCAGTTCCCCCAAGAATAATGAATATTCCTATAAATGAAGAGAAATAAAGGTGGTCTTAATGAAAAAAGAGAAGAGTACTTGTTGATTATTCATATAAAATGTGGTAGAGTCAGAAATCTGTGTATTTTTTCTGCTGAAGCCACCAGTGCTTCTTCACTGCAGTGCTTCAATACTGTGGTACATTTCTCTGCCAAAAAATTATTTCTTTTTCTTTTTTTAATCATTAGCTGTCTGTCCTTTGAATTATGTTGCATATCTTTACAGTGACTTTGTAAGGTCTTCACATTCTTGTATTCTCTTGACTCTATATGAATTCTATGTTTACTAATTCATCTTTATTTGCAGCTGGCAGATGCAAATATGTTAGCTACAATCAGGAGACACTGGCATGGGAATTCTTGAAATGTAGAGGAGTTACAATTTTCCCTTTAGCAAATTATTGCATGTTTCATTTTCAAGAAATGTGAGTCCCAAGACAAAATGAGATTATTAGACTAACTTACATACTTCAAAAATAAGAACTTAATAGTCAACATGCAGCTTTTTACTTCTAATAATCTTAGCTAACTTAGTTAATGTAACTCCTGATTAAAACAAAAGCAAAGTGCAAGGGAACAGAGTAAGTTTGGCCACCTCATTCTGTCCTGCCTTGGATTTACAAACTGTTAAGATGATTCTTCTGGTTGAGGATGAAGCTGCAAAGGTGGACTGGAATGAATGTTAGGCTCCTTTGCGAGCCACTGAAGGCAAAGAGTAGCACTGGTAGCATTTTGCCAGGTTAGTTCATGGACAAATCAAGCAATATACCAAGTAGGGAACATTCTTTCTGCTGGTTCAGATTTCATGCAGAAGGTCAATTACATGTTGCCACTTTAAAATGGAAAGGAGTTGGTCAGTCAAGCAAAAACATTTATCTGAACTTCAACCCCCTGCCAAAGACATGCTCCACCCCCTGAACCCACTGCTCATTTCTAATCCTCCCTTAGTGCTGTTGTACAGGATGGGGCATGAGATGAGCTACTGTATTTCCCAAAAACATGCAAAAATATACCAGGTCCAGGGTAAAAACTATTTTAAATATTTAATACTATTGACGTGAACAAGATCTTCAGTGAGTGATAGTATGATGTAATCTCTCTTCCTTAGAAAGAATATTATAAGTTGTACTGAAAAAGAGGGCTTTTGAGTCATCCACGCTCATGTAATTGTACTCTGCCCTGAAGTACATGCACAGAAAAAATCCTTTGTAGACTAAACTTATAAAAATCAGGCTAACTGGTAAAATTTGTCTGCAAAGTCTGAGGTGCCAAAACAAGCACTGTACACTTGATACAATACATTTTCACCCCAAGGGTCTAAATTTTCTTCATACCTACAGCAGATAATACTGTTAGAAAAAAAAATAGCTCCTGACTATTCTGCTTGCACTCCCTACCTGCCTCAAAAGCCAAAACTTCAAATATGTGTTTAGGGTTAAATACATGTAACCAAGTGCACTAACACTATATAATGCGATATACAGAATGAAAGTTGTCAGAAACTGCCAAATACTCTTTAACAATCATCTAAATACACAGAAACACAGGAATCTTGGACATAATTACTTCTGGGCTTAATCATTCAGTGTATGACATTCTCAAACTCGTAATTTCTAAGAATGTGGATTGTTAAAAATGGAAGAAAAAATTGTTTGAATGAAAAGATAAAAGGAAAAATAGACTATCAAGTTACTGAATTATTATTCTCTTATTTTCTGTTCATAAATATTGACAAAAAGCAGGAATCCAACATGGACAATGATAAAGAGCATAAAGAGCCTTAAGAAAGGGAAGATCAATCCAATGCCTCTGCTCTCCGGTGAGAACCCTCGAGCATGCTGGAACAAGCTGAGTGATGTCACCTTACTGCTCTCCTCACTTACTCACTAGGAGCCTGTTGCTGTATTTTTTTTTTTGATTCAGCAGAGCTAAATAATTCATTGGGGCACAGCATTTTGTGAGCAGGCCAGACTGCAGGCACCAGGCCAAGAGCAAGGTCGCCATGGAGATCTACATGCAGCTTCACCTCCCTCCCTTGCAGGGAGAGCCGATGAAAAACGGCATCAGCTGAGCAGCCTGCTCATTTCAGCAGTGAACAATAGCTATAGTAAAGGAAGAAAAGAAAAAAAGAAAGAAGCAGCAAAATAAGGATATAAAAGCATCTTCTGTAGCTGTATTCAAAGACTGAAATGACAAATGAGTCATTAAGCAGTTCCTATTTGGACTGCTGCAACTATTATTTTACATGAAAGAAGTACTAACCCCTCCATTATTAGTAAGAGCTTTTGCTGCTCTTCAAACAAATAGATTATCCTATACAATGCAGATGGAAAATTATTAAAGATAGATTTTCTTTAGAACACATTTTTGTTACTAAAATAGAGTTGGAGGGGTAAAATGAAATCCTAACACAGAAATGAGATTTATTGCTTAGATTTCTTTTACCATCTTTTGCATAGTTTCTGTCGAATACTGCTTTTTAGAGTTCTCTCATCACTCTTTAAAAAGACAGGCATATTTATTATCAAACACAAAAAATAGCAGAAATGGAAAAATTATATTACTTCAAAGAGGAAAAACGCTTTTGAACTGTGTTTATTGAAGGGTTGTTTTATTTCTCACTAAATGTTTTCCATTAACATGACACCAGCGTTTTTGTATGTTTTATGAACGAAAAAAAATGAAAATATACTCTGATGTATTTATAATAGATCAGCTTAACTTCATAATCACTATTCTTTCTTTTTTTCCTGCTGTGTAGTGCTGTTCCTTGACTATCTTGTTCTCCAAGCACTTATTATTAAACATCACCATATTTTATTACCCAAAACCACCTAAAAAGCAAGAGCCTGGTCTTGTTTTTATTAGCTATATAAAGTATAAACCCTAGAAAAATTATATTCTGCAGACTTCCAAACGTCTTGATTTTTTTTTCCTCACTTGTAACCCTATTTATTCCAGTAAAAACATAAAACTCCTTCCTGTAGAACATTTCCATGTCTTCAAGCTTCACATTTATTGAAAAAAGTGATTCTGTGGAAGGCTGACATCACACTAATATAGCACAGTACTATATATACAGCCTTTGCAAGCCAAAGTGAGCTCTCTATGGGTGATAATGGGAAAATTTACAGTATGAGACCACAAGTACATAAGTGAGAGGACCACATGAACTTATGTATGGTAAACCTGAAAACAGAAGAAGAGTATCTCTGACTGCTTACTCTGGAAGGTCTTACAGAGCCTCCAACTCCCTACCTGTTAGGGTTGCAGAATCTGTGTTTAGTATGGACCAATTCCTTTATTATCTTCTCTAGAACTGTTAATCCCATCTTCTGCTTAGGCTCAGTGTTTTCCAGCAATATTCTTGTCTATCACTTCTCCTTACAGATTTTTGTTTTACTAAACTTTGTGATCAAAGTACAAGAGGGCTGAGTGGAAATAATTGATCTCTTCTGATTTTCAGTATTCCTACAGAGATTCTCCATGTTTAAATTAAAGTTCATGAACTGAAGTTCCACTACATTTTGCAACAGTGCTGCCTCTGGCAATTGCAGGTATGTAAGCCATACAGAATTCAAGACCAGATTCTACTGAGGTCAGTCTGATAGATAAAATTTGGAAATTAGTGCAGTTCCTGAAAAAAAGGAGATAAAAGTCAGGCAATCCCTGATATCAGAACCATCAGGCATAGTATAAATCCCAGTCCACCCACCAAAACCCACTCTGTCAACATATTTCTTTTGTCTTTGCTGTCTAACTATTGAGGCAAAAGAGCTAAAAGTACTTTTTCATGTTACAGAGATAATATATTATACACATATATATGTATATAATATATACAGAATAATATACTGGCATGAAACAATCCAGAAAACTGACTCTTGTCATCGCATATTTTCTGGGCAGAAGGCATGTGGGCATCTTTTCACTATTTCATCACACCAAAAACAAGAGCTCCCTTGTCTAGAAAGAGACTGTTAAATCACCAAAAAAATCTCTGCTGATGTTCTGACACACTTCAGACAGAAAAATAAAACAAGTATAGTGCCTTTGCTCAATTGTGAAATGCTAAAAGACCTCTAAGTTTAAAGCCTAGCAGCTCAGAAAGTGATAGCATGATCTGTTGCCAGAAGACCAAAGATCACCTCAGGAGGAGAGAAGACATCTGAGGGGAGTTTTCATTCCTGATGATCTAACTTCAGCCTTCTAAGCCAGCTGGCCATTACATTTATTTTCCACTGGCTTTGACAGGTCTGGTTTGCTTCCAAGGCTGCACACAGAACAGCCTGGTTATCATGGATCTGAAGACCTCATTACGGATGTGTAAAAAACCCAGATATGGTAACACAAACACCAGCAAGTGTTGGACAGCTGAGGAAATGTGCTGACGATTTTGATGCCCACACAGTTTTAAATGGACTAGAAGAGATTTAATTTTGAATCAGAGAGTATTCTGAGTTGGAAGAGACCCACAAGGACCATTAAATCCAACTCTTGAGTGAATGGCCTGTAAGGGGACAGAATTCCCAACCTCGGTGTTCTCAGCACCATGTTCTAACCAATTGAGGGAATCTATTCCAGAGTCAGGCCTTTTATCCTCTCCTGAACATGGATAGCTTGTAAAAAAAAAAAAAAAGGTTGTTATTCACCTGCCTTAAATTTATCTACTGTCCCATGAATACTACACTAACACCCTTATAAATCCTTGCAGTTACTTTTGTTAGCAAATCTCTTTTATAAAAACTGTTGCTTGTAAAAATAAAAATATTTAATAGCTTAATTTATTTCTAAAATGTGCAAAGATATAGCATAAATTAATTTGTTGACACATTTTTCTTTTAGAACACCTTTTTCTTTTAGCATTAGTGGAAATGGGGAAAAATATAGAAAGAACAATCACCATGAAAATTTACTAAAAAATGTAACAGATGGCTTCAATGACTGCTGAGGGTATATGTCAAAGAAACAAAGGGAATACAGAAAAATCACATTTTATTACATACAGCTTCCTCTTATGTTATCATGATCATGTGGGACACAGAAGACATAGGAAATGTTTTTTCTTAGTTTTCAGCTACTAGTCTGCTCTTCCAATCTTCTCTGGACAGGATTCCTACAGCAGATATAAATGTCATTTACAGAACTCAGGATTCTTTTAACACATAAGAGGGTAAAGAAACAATTATTTACATGGGGTGCATTCATTTTCACCTTGTCCCAAAGCAATTTCTTCTTTCTTCTTTATCCTTTCAGGAGAAAGGAAAGATGGGGTAGAATGTTCAAGTCCTCGTCCTCTGTCAGAAGCAGCCACACCTTTAAACAGAGGAAGGCAATTTTCTCCTTTCTTTATGGTTGCTTGGGTCTCTTTCCACCTCCAGGTTCCTTTAGCATCTCTTAAGCACTCTGATGTTAGTTATTTGATCTCCACTTCTTTTCATCCTGTGTAACCCTTGCAGACAGTGTGGCATATGCACTAGAGTATGGATTTTAAAGCTAATGTACAGGATTTTAAAGCTCATTAATAGGAGAATATGTGACACTGTGGTCTGACACTGTTCTTCCAAAGATATTAATCATGATGTCTGGGTCTGTCTCTTGCAGGAAGGTTTGGGCAGATTAACTGACATCAGTTTCCTCATATATATGTCTATGGCATACTAATAAAAGCATCCAAGAAAAATCCCACTTGACAAAGAAGGCATACTTTTGTCAATGGTCTGCTGAAGTTTCACAAGGCTAGAATGGTAAAAATGTATTGGCATCAAACATGGTGTATTGTGGCTTGCTTCTGACCACAAAGATCACTTTACCAAACATATCCTTTATACCTAAACTGCTACATATGAGGAAGCCTTCTGGAGCAAGAACTTTTGGATCCATACCATGAGTCTTTAACAACATTACCACCACACCATAGGAAGTGCTATGGCATGTGATAGATACATAGAAATCACTGGGGATGGTGGGCATTTGCCAAATGGGATATTTAAACAAATACTGATCATGTCTAGAATGTAAAAGTGGTACAGTATGGAGACTCAAAAAGAACTATAAGACTGTAACACAGTGATTGAAAGAGTGCCTAAAACAATGATTAGCACTTTCCAGCATATATACATGCACAAGGTTTCAATAAATGTCCTATAAAATGCTACAGAAAAAGCAGAGAGAATACTTTTACTCAGCATTATTATTGTTAAGAGAATTTGTTTAATGATGTTTGTTAAGCATTTTGAACAATGGCACATTTATATGCAATAAAACAAAAAATACAGGATGCAGACAGGACAGCTGACCCCAACTGACAAAATAGATATTCCATGCCATTTAGTGCTACATTCAGCATACAAAGCTAGGAGAAGAAGAAGGAATAGGGGGAACATTCAAAGTTGTGGCAAGTTCCCAAGTCACTGTTATGCAAGATGGAGCCCAGCATTCCTGGGCATGCCTAAACCATGGGAAGTGGTGAATATCCTCTTAGGTCTCCTCACTACCTCCGAGGTAAAGCTTTTGCTTTACCTCTACAACTGCCTTTACTCCAACCCATGATTTTTCTCATTTTCACCGTTCCAATTCTCTCCCCCATCCTACTGTAGGAAAAGTGAGATGTGTAGGACTCAGCTGGGCTCAGCTGCTTCTTCAGGTAAAGCCAAGACAATTGTTTAAGAAAATGCTATGCTGGCTAGGAAAATGAAATACAGCAAAACAGATTTTAAACTTAGGAAGAGATCTCCCCTAGATCCCTCTCCAAAAGGAGTAAAGTGATGTAGATTTGGATCGACTCATGCCCATATTAATTTTCTGTCTTTTGGTATGGAGATTTCAGGGTCAGGCATAGCAGTGCATAATTGCTACTGGGAGCCTAATCAAGTATCAGGCACAGCAGGTAGAATCAATAACTTTCAGGATATCTGTGTTTCACTCTGTACTGTAGGACAGATACCCCTTGCATATCACAGACATAATCACAGACTATTCATCACTATAGTGGCATGAGTAACTCAGATATTTAAGAGAAACACTAAATTTTGTCGTTGGTTAAAGAAAGAAGCAGTAACACTGCTAATGCCAATGGAGTGGACGTGGTGCAATCTATCCCATACTCTCCTGATCCACAGGGAAAGGAACTGCAAACAATTTGTCCCAGGAGCAGTCCAAACAAAAAGGTTAGGTCAAAGTAATAACATTTCCACCTTGTTCTGCTGGCGATTATTCATATCAGAATAAACAAATTTAAGAGACAATAATTTCAAATTGGTGCAGAAACCATTTCCTCACTCTTCATCATAATGAAATACAAGAAAAATATTTCTAGTGATCTGGTATATATATCTACCTGGTGGATATAAATAAGTTACACATGTTGATAATCATCTGCCACATTTGTAAGTGGCTAAAATTTAGACACTGCCTTGTAAATTTCCAGACACCTTATTGAAAGGATTCTTAATCAGGTTTCCCATCTCAAATAGCAGTGTTGCCTCACTTGATTTTTTTTTGCTTTTTACTTTTTTTTTTTTTTTTTTTTTTTTTTTGCATTTTAACATTTTCTAAATAAAATAAAAGAAGTAAGTCTTAACGACCTGAAGATAACTTTGCAAGTACACTTGAAACATTTCTGGAAAATTATCAGCTACATTATCATCCTGCAAGAAACACTTTCCTGAATTACAGCTACCCCATACTCTGCAGCATTCAAGCTACAGCACTGATAAGGATTAGTAAAACCTAATCCTGGGAGCAAAGAGCAAAGTAACATGAAGCACTCTAGCTGGTCACAGGGAATTCACAACTTCAAATATAACCCCTCACACTTGAACTGAAAGCTTTGTATGTGAAGTGCTCCAGGTGAAACCACAGGCACACAGAGGTCTGACTAAAATTCCTGTTTTTTCAGTCACTGTATTTTCAATATCCTTTCTTCTCCTTAGAAATAAGAAATCATGTTAAAAAGCAGAGAGAAAGAACCATATATTGTATGGTAATAATTATATTTGCATAAAGAACAAGGAAGGATCTGAAAAACTGAAATCCAGTAACTCTGACTTCACTTTTAAAACAGAAATTTTAAACACTTTCTATGGCCTAATGTATAAACTTTAAAATTGTATGCAGCACAGAACAGCCAGAGTAACTTAAATTCATTGAGAAAAAACAAAAACAAAACGAGCAACACTGTACACATTGCTGATATGACAAATTTTACACAATGAACGTTTTATTAATGTAAGTTTCAAATCAGTTGATGCTCCATCACACAGCAGTTTCACCTACAAGGCCAGACATCAAAAAAGTTGCTCACAGAGATTAAGAAGTGGCTTTCAAAACAAGAATGGAGGGTGTCAGATCAAGAGAAAACATTTGACTTGTGTAGGAGTAATAAGCCCAGTAGGTATCAATAGCTTGATTTTGTTTACACAGTTTATACTGCAGGCAGTATTTCACAGGCTATCAGAGCAAGCCAATAGTGTCAATGACAAAAAGCCACTCTGGGCTTTCTACTCTCAAGATGCTGACTGGTCTAGCTTTACAAAGCACAGTTCTCAATAGCATGGTTTTCCAGATCAAGGCTAACATCCTCTTCTGTGTACCAAGCTGAGGATTATAAAGAGAAATGGAAAGGAATAAAGCAGAAGAAGACTCCAAGCACTACTCTGAATGTGGTCTGAAAGGCTAATACTGATATACCATTGCTACTACAGAAGTTCAGAGGGCTGCTAGGACATAAAACAAATTGAAAATCCCAGGTCAGTTCCCAAAAATACAGTACAGATCAATTGTGAATGGCATTCTTCCTAGACAGTCTCAGGAAGTACCAAACAGTGGTGAGCCTTGGAAAGCTCTCTTGACTTTCCTCATCTTCAGCAGAGCTCCAGGAACTGGTTTCTTCTTTTCCCTGAGTCATATCCCAGATATTAATTGTGTCACCAGTGTACAACTGCCCATGTGCCTCAAAGGGCCTTTGGTTCTCCCCCAAAGGGGAGCACATTTTCCAGCAAAATTCCATCCACTGTGAGACTTTACCCAATGATACAGGCCAGAGTGTGAGGTGACAATGTAACACTTGCATCACCTCAAATCTATTATCTAATGGAATTCACAGGTACTGCAAACACACAAACTGCAGGGAAATGTTCCACTAGAGCCAGCTGTGAGGGTCATGATCAGAGCTAACAGTGTTTCTGCTTCAGCTGATTCTAGTCTTTCACCTTCACACTTGGGTACTCCTTCTATCCTTAGAGAGATCCTTTGTGGAACGACAGCTGAAGAGCTGAATCTAACCCAATTAATACAATCAAAGTGCAATGTCTCAATAGACTATCTCTTCTTGTTTTTCAAAACTGAAAGCCACACTATCCACCGCTTTTCTGACACATTACAGTCTATCGCTTTGAAATTCATTACTTGCTGTCTCCTCTCTACCCAATAAATGTTTGCTGAATTGTAGGACAGAAATGGGATGGCTGATTTAAAATACCCTGTACTAGAGGTATATATGGTTTAAATAATGATAAATTCCCCATCTGCATTCTTGAACAAGTAGAATCTCTATTGGCAGGTCTTCCAGAGGCCATCCTCTGACTCCTGATTCATGACACGAATTCAATCTGTATGGTAATTTTAAAGTTTCACTTTATATTGTTGGTAGTCAACTGTCTACAGCGTTGTGTAATTCCCTCCTTAAACCAATATTCAGAGTATATAACAATCAATGCATTTTTCTCATTAAAATATTACCTAGCAGTCAGCTGCTAAGCAATCCTAGATTGTTAAATTTCATATATCTCAATCAGAGGGAAATAAAATAAAACAACAAAATAAAAAGGCCAGATTACATAAGAGAATAGAGAAATTTATATTATCTAAATACTCATGTAAAAATTCATTTGTATTGTTTAAATGCTGATATCTAAATTAAACTCCTTAGTTCAAAAATTAATGTTACTTTATGACTAAAATAATATATCTTTATGACTAAAATCTTTATGACTAGAATCATATCAGTAGTACACGTCACTACTGATATTGATACTTTAATATACTGCTTTTGAAGATCTAATCCTAAACCTCTCTGACTGGTCCTACTTCACAACTCTATTTTTATCTCTCATAGATGCTACAAAATACTAAATCATGAGTACAAAGCCACGTAGTTTAAAAGCAGTAAAATATATGTTTTCCTTTTCATACTGGAGAAATTGCAACACATAAAAATAAAAGCCAGATTTCAGGAGAACTACCCAGTCCCCTGCAGCTACAATTAGCATCTAAGTCCAAGAATTAAAGGGGCGTCTCCTGCCATAGTGATGCACAAGGTCAGCCAGTTAGCTACTGTTAAACAGTTTAAAGGTGTTAAGCAAATTGTGTAATGTTAACAGTCATCACATAATGAAAAACAGTGTTTGTCAGCAGTTAGAAGTACTTTGACCTTTTGAAGTGGCAGGTTTTAGCAGGAGCAAAAATAGCAGCAAATGCAATTTTGAAGACAATCAAAACTGAAAAGAGGTATGAAGTCAGTGTGTGTGTGGCTAGTGTTAGACAGCTTTCATGTTAAACTTTTGGAAAGCTTCTTGAGGACTTGGCTTACTGTATAAAATGGAAATATTCTGTTTCTTCTTTAACTGTGAATTTCTCATTCTTGTTTCAAAAAGAAAGAAAAGAAAAAAAAGTGAATCCAAGAGCTCAAAAAGAAGAAGACAACCAAAAATATGCTAAAAGCCTATTTTATGATTTTCAAACAAGAATGGTGGATTCTATGGGCATTATTTACAATTTTCAGCATTGAATTCAATGCTATTGGAAAAAAGAGACTTTCACACACAGTGACTGAAAAGTGTAAATGGCAAAAAGCAATGAAGCAGAAAACTGTATTGATGTAATACAGCCCACTTTTTTGGTCTAATACAACAGCTATAGGGTTCTTCAGGTAGACACACTAACGCAGAAGAATAAACATTACAGTCAATGGCTGTCAGTAGAGATATCAGCTTCTCTGAATGAGGAAATTACTGTTAGACAGAGTATAGAACAAGGAAGGATGCCAGTCCATTATTGCTGATGAGTAAAATTACACTTTGTAAGCCTCCACATTAAATAGTTAGATCCCATCTCAAGTTAACTTTTCATTTTCTCCTCTTCAGTAGGGTTCTTTTCCAAAAGTGGCTCAAGAATACCATCCCTGTAATGATTTGAAACTTTCTGCTAACTACAAGATTCAGCTTATGCATAGATAGTGTATCACCACTTCTTTTTGTACTGTTTTCATCCCTTATATATAGGTTAAGCCTATTTGTACACCAATATTTATCTTGAATATTTAAAAAACATTCATATTAAATATATATAATAATATTTTTATATAAATTCCTGGCCTGGAGAAGAGAGGCTTCAGGGAACTTCCAGCAGCACTCTGATACCTAAAGGGGCCTACAAGAAAACTGGAGAGGGATTTTTGAGAAAAGTATGGCAGGACAAAGACTTTAAAATGAAAGAGGGCAGGTTTGGATTAGACATCAGGAAGAGATTTTTCACTGTACCAGTGGTGAGGGACTGGCACAGGTCGCTGAGAGAAGTTGTGGATGCCCCATTCCTGAAATCTTCCAAGGCCAGGTTGGATGACTTTGAGTAGCCCGGGTCTAGTGGAGAGTGTCCCTGCTTATGGCAAGCAGGGCTGGAACTAGATAATCTTAAAAGTCCACTCTAACCCAAATCATTCTGTGATTCTATGATATACATACTTTTAATTTACTAAGTTAAAATATTTAGTAATTCAGTGCTTTTCCAATAGCTTGGAGTAAAACCTTGGATGCAATTAAATTAATGGCACAATCTCAAACAATTCCATGAAGTTAGAGTCTCATTCAAGTTTCCCAATGAAGACCAGATATTTTATACTTAGCCTAGTAAATACATAGGTAAACAAAGAACAGTTACAAAAAAGAAAATAAACTAAATATGGGTGGATTCCCTTTCCTTCTTCTTGTCTGTAGCTTTTCTCCTATAGCTGAAATATAGGTAGTATATGAGGTTCAGAAAAAAGAAAGCATGGAGGAAAAATATATTCCCCATTTCTATACAACTTTGAAGCTCTTGACTTCTTTCAATTAATTTCTATTAATTCTTTGTTCCAAATTTTAAAAAGTAACCATTTTTTTTATTAGTTACTTCACCAAACACCATTACACAATTTTCAACCACATGTTTAGCTATTTTATTTCTAAAAACAAGTTAAAACCTATAAAGTCCTCAGACTGCATGACATTTAAAGTTAAAAGTCCCTTTTTTCCTTTTCTAACTATCAGGATAAAGCTAATAGGCATGATGAATTTGTCTATTGTATTATTTGAGATAGGACATGAGAAAAGCTGTAATTGCTTTAGGCTCTCCCTGTCTGTTATCATTCGTAACTTTTACAAAACATCACAGAATGTAATGTTCCAACATTTTAAAAGCTTAGTTTCACCTTAAGAATCATTTCCTCTGGTACTGAAAATTTAGGTTAAGGAAGCAAATATTCATAAAGACATTAAACCTCCTCCCTCCCCCCAACTTTTAATGAAACAGAATCTTTATTTTGAGCCAAGTTAGAGAAAGAATATATTTCTAAAGAATACAAAACTTTTGGTCCAAATTAAATTGGCATCACCTCCTCAGGAAGATCTTGTACATAGAAAAAATTCTCTAATATCTCAGTGGAAATGGCATCTAAGCAACTAATCTATGAAGAACAATGATTATATCTTTATCTGACTGCTGGGATAAAAAGTGAATTCTCTCAACAGTTAGGAAAAATGACAGAATTGCTCACAAAGGATCCTAAAATACTGTTTTATCTCTAAATAAGCCTGTGAGTGCAAAACAAGAGTAGAGCTATATATTACAAAGGAAGCTCTTCTGTATTGAGAGATTGTAGATATGTCACTCTTTCTTCAAAAATGCAGACTTAAAAATCCACAGCAGATCTAGTCTCTAATTACATGATAGCAGAAAGCTCATTTAAATAGTATATCAGGTAGCATACTCAAGCATTTCAAATTTTCTGGTTTCTCAAATTAAGTAAATAGGCAAATTTATAAATACATGCTGGTCAGTTACATTCTTAATCTGACACAGTTAATATTACCATTTTAAAGGTCTAAAGCAATCCTAAAACCTAAAAATCTAAATTCTGGTATTAACATAGAAATGTAAATTTCTGTTGACTTAATCCCCATTTTGCTTTACATAACAAAAGTACTTGAAAACAAAATAATTATTCTTAAAGGCTGAGGGCCCTTAGCCAAAGAAATTATTAAAATGTCATTTTCATCTTCTTGGGGATTGTCTATGAGGCAATAGATACCTAGCAAGCTTATTCTTCTAAAATATATTTGCTCTTTATAAAAATGCTTTACATTGTTTTCTCCCCTCAAGCTGTTTAGATGTTTTAAGTTTAGGATGGAAAGAGAATCTTTAAAAGCATTTAAGTTGAGGCACAAAATAACAGTCAGAAGCAGTAAATTTATAAAACCTGCTGTAAGTGTTTGCTCTGAGTTACATAACATGTTTTACACGGATTTGAACAGGCTCAGACCTGATCTCATTGCAGTTGAAGGCAAAACGGCCTTGTTACAGTAAAGAAATGTTGTATTCTTTAAATCCCTAACTAAATACTTAGAATACATCAGATCTAAAGATGTGAGGGAGTGTTAACCTTTTACATTAAGGGATGAATATATCTAATAGTGTGCAGTGCTTTGAAGGGACAGGGTAAAAACTGTAGTGAACTCAGGATGGAGCTCTACTCTTGGTTTTGTCAGGAGTACAGGTGTCTGGTGTGATCTGAGATGAACTACATTAACCAGGGGATGGGAGATATGGCACTGGATTTTTTAGGAGGCCCATGATTTTCTGGAACAATATCTGGAGACCAAGCAAGTCAGACCACAGGGCCTAAACAGCACCAGGTCCCTACATAAGCAGAATTCAACCCCAAATTATGACATCAGAATGCCACTGTCTACCTGAGGGAGCCCCACAGATATAGGTCTTATCACTCTCCACCATCATTTAAAACTAGAAACAGGTTTTAGTTACCTAAATAGAAGTGTCTAGAGCCATATGAGCTGGCTTAGAACACAGAGAATGGTCTCCTGTTGCTAGCCTAAAGAGGAAACCTTTGTTGGTCCCATGGTATTTCTGACAGCCTCGTGCATATCTTAGCCAAGGGCACCTTAAAAGGTGCTCAATATCCACATGTGAGCAACTTAATCACACTTCTGGTTAATACCAAGAGGAGAGTTCAGAAAAACACTCAAAGTCACTCAAACAGAGTCACAAGGTGAACAGATGGTAGAGGAACCTTGAGGAAAAAGATTCAGTTTCCACTTCTATCATATCTAACACGATATCTCAGCAAATCTTATTTACCTTATCCTCTCCCCATTAATTTCTTAACATCCAGGAGTATGTGAGCAGTATGGCTGCCTTTAGTGGTGCCTAATATAAAACAGTGGAGCAGTGCATCTTTTATTGTATGTCATAATAATCCACAAATACTCAAATACAAAAGGAGAAGCTTAGGTATTGTGAGGAAAAGGAAACATGAATGTATGTGGAACAATTTACCTGTTTAAGGGTACATTCACTCAAAAACAGAAGAGTTTTTAATTGTGCATTGTGTGGTATTTGCAATCTGATCCAAAAGTGATTTATTTCTTAAGACTTACATTTATTTAAAATCATTTTGAGTATGTTTGGGTAACAAAAATGATCTTATTCAAACTTTCATTCTAAAAGAGACTGTGATATTCTCTATCTTCAGTTATCTAATGACATCCTTCACCTAATCCTAATCCTCGCCTGCCAAGTTTTGGTACTCATATTTTAAAAGACCAAAACAAAACCAAAATAAACAAACAAACAACAAACAACAACAACAAACTAAAAAAAACAAGCACAAAAAATCAAAGCCGGTGTTCAAACTGATATAGACGTGTCTTTCATCTTTTTTGCTCTGGTACTTTCTTTTGAACATATTCACTTCTAGAATGATTATACAGATGATTAAATTGAAATGCTGTGTTTATAATTTATTATATTCCTCTACTACACTTTATGGAAAAAAGTAAAACAGTCCCAGGATAAAGGAATGATGAAGATATATTTGTTTTACATAATTTTTCCTCTATTGCCCTTGATATGTATTGGAAAAGGCTGGTGACAAAGATGGATAAACTATATAATCCATATGAAGACTCATGATGGAACTGGACACACAATCTGGATCTTCAGCCCCCCAACAAAATGCCTCAGTCACTTACATCACATCCTTTTCCTTACATATTTAAAAATATATGCAATAGAGAAAAATATAATACAGGTCTTTCCAAAGCTAGCATTTCATGTACAAGTAATGAAAAACAGAAGTATCAGAGCTAGGCACTTCATAATCAACAAGAAAAACAAAACTGGAACACTTTCTTCTGTTGGTTTAAGGGGTTTTTTATTATTATTGCATTTCATTTTGCTAAATACATAGAAGCAATGAGAGGAAAAAAAAAAGCCTCACATGCCAAGACCAAAACCATGCTGTACAGTTAACAATATATTTCTATTACTTCTCATAATAATAATAATAATGCATTTTATTTCATGAAAGATTATTTCTTTCACTTAAACATAAACTACAACACAGACAGATACAATCTGTCAATTTCTCTGCAAAGACAGTGGGTCAAAGTAATTTTGTAGAAGAGCATCACGCAACCAATGTCTGAAGTAAAAATGTGACAGGATCATCACCTTCAGATCTGCATGCCATACAAAAAGAAAGTAATTTTCTCTGCTGTACACTTTGTGAATATGCACCAATAGATTTAAATGAAGTATCTTCCTCCCCAATGAAAGGGAGGCTTGTTTTCCTGTTTTACTATCTATGCTTTAAAGACATTGAAAATTTTCTTTCTGCCTTTCAGCTGGCAATTTTCTAAGAATTTAAGTCTTCCCCTTGCCAACATCTTTTTCACAACTTTAAGTGAATGTGATTACATCCCAGCAAACATGAACAGTACCAATGAAATAAAGTAACTCTTTCTCTACAATATTATGCGAAAAAAGAGATACTAAAGCCCAGATTTTCTGAGGCTACCATTCCTTTTCAAGTTATCTATACAGCTTTGAAAACAGTTCAACAGTTTTGTAAAAGGGAAAAAACACACAACACAATCTTCATGTATTACCAACATGTCACATGAGTGGGAAAATCTGATGAAAACTGATGTAGATTTGTCTTACAGCAGTTACTTTGCTCCCCCTAACTATGACACGGTATGATGAGTACTTGTGAGTTAATACAATCAGAAGCTCAAAGAAGAGGGCATCAGTCCCAGAGGGACATTCTTTCACATAATCACAGATTGGGTCCTGTTGGAAGGTACCACAGTGGGTACCAACCTGGTCCAACTTCCCTGCTCAAGCAGAGTCATCCCAGAGCACACAGCACAGGATTGTGTCCAGATGGTTCTTGGATAGCCCCAGTGAGAGAGACTCCACACCCTGTTCCAGTGTGAGTAGAGAAGTTCTTCCTCATATTCAGATGGAAATTCCTGTGTTTTTGCCCATTGTCTCTTGTCCTATTGCTCAGCACCACTGAGCAAAGCCTGGCTCCATCCTCTTGATCCCTCCCTCCAGATACTGATAGACATTGATGGGATCCCCTCTCAGTCATCTCTTCTCAAGGGCTGATCAGGCCCAGATCTCTCAGCCTGTCCTTGTAGAAGAGATGCTCTTGTACTGAGGAGCCTAGAACTGGACAGAGAACTCCAGATGTGGCCTCACTAGGGCTGAGTAGAGCAACAGGATCACCTCCCTTGACCTGCTGGCAGTGCTCTTCCTGGCACCCCAGGATGCCTTTGTCTCTCTTGGCCCAAGGACACACTGCTGGCTCATGGACAGCTTGCTGTCCTCCAGGACTCCCAGGTCCTTCTCCACAGAGCTGTTTCCCAGCAGGGCAGCTGTACTGGTGCAGGTTGTTCCTCCCCAGGTGCAGGACCCTGCCTTCCCCTCTGTTGAATTTCAGATGGTTCTTCTCTGCCTGAAGGGCTGCACAGCACTCTGAGCTATCAGTCATTCCTCCCAGCTTTGTGCTGCCAGGGAAATTGCTGAGGAGGCCTCTGCCCCTTCACTCAAGTTATTGGTGAAAAGTTAAACAATACTGGGCCCAGTACTGACCCCTGGGAGACACCATTAATGACAGGCCTCCAACCAGACCCTGTGCCACTGATTACAGCCCTCTGGTATCTGCTGTTCAGCCAGTTCTCAAACCTCTCTGTCCACTCACACAGTCCAAACTTCCTGAGTTTGCTGTGAGGATGTTGAGCGAGACAGCTTCAAAAGCCTTATTGAAGCCAAGGTAGACAATATCCACTGATTTCCTCCTCATCCATCCAGGCAGCTGTATCATCACAGAATCAGGTGATCAAGCATGATTTATCCTTAGTAAATCCATGCTGACTACTCCTGACAACATTCTTATCATCCATGTGAACAGAGATGGCCTCTTTTCCAAAGCACTGAGCCAACCAGAATAGAGACAATCCTACCAAATGGTAGCAGCAGAGGCATAAATCTACTTCCACCTGGCCACACAGTGTAGATGTTCTTTTAAGATGCAGCTATAAGGAATTTTCTTCAATATCCTTTACAAAGACATCTTCTACAAATACTCCAGAACCCAACAGTCTCATTCCACACTGCTATTCCACACATGGGTCAATCATGGTATGATTCATAATGAATTAATAAAGAGAGCAAAATATTTTTATCCACAGTCACAAAGCAATTGTTGAATAATATGCTTTATGTGTTTTTCACAGTGTAATAAAAACTGCTATTGTTCTACAGAGAGAAAGCATCAAGTGACTTTAATGTTCTTATTGCTTCACCTGCACATCTCCTAGCACAGCAGTTTTAACTCTAGAATGTGAAACCCCTTTCCCAATGACTGACTTCAAGCTTCAATACTTGAGATTGGACTGCCTAATATTAAGCTCTGAACATAAGTTTCCTAGAACCCTAATGCCTTGATCTTGAAATTAACATGGGTTTCTAAACATGGCAAAAATACCTAAGCAAGCCCCAAAACCAATTATGTGCTGTAATACCTCAAAAGGTAGGCTAGAAACATTATTACAGCTGAACTCCCCAGCTGGTATAAACCAGATGTTAATAAGGAAATAAACATTGTACCAACAGTTTTGGTCAATAAGTAAAACTACAGAATTTTCCTTATCTGTAATTTATGTCAAATTTAATTCATCACATAAATAAAGTGTTGCCACTTAATTGGTCTTAGTGTACAGCAAAGATGCTTACAATGAATGATGATAAGCAGGAACATGAATGAACAGTTGCCAGGCAACCAATAAATAAAGGTTCCAAATAGCATGACCGCTCTTTAAAAGGATAAAGCTCTAATCATAATTATTTTTCAAATCCATTTCAGTGCCAACTAAAATCATGTTTGCAGCACTAATCCTGGCCTTCCTCATACAGAATGAAACCAAATCTGTCATTTGACATATCACAGATAACAAATTAAACAGACTCAAACTGCTCCTTCAGATTATGGTCAACAGTGCAGTTTGAGGATGGCAAAAAGGTTAGACAACAACCTGGAATCTGGAATAGAGAGCTGAGAAGATTTAAGAAATTTAAACAGGGTAATTAAAATACTTTTTCAAAAGTTACATAGTTTCCTTAAGAATCTTTAAACAGTATCAACAGGAAACCCTCCAATGCTTAACACCATAAAATGATAATTCAGCAAAGTGCAAGTATGAGATAGACTTTAAAATAGTAAAAACAGATGCAGTTTGAAATGCTTTAAAATATATATAATACTACATTCTATTTTTATAAACTCTTACAACACAGTCTTGCTGAGTGCATAAGCAGAGCTGAGGCGCCTAGAGCAAGCACTGACCTTTCAGATGGATTCAAATAAAACTGACAAAGAGCAGCATAAATCTTAAACCAGTTAAAGAAAACAGTATATCCACGTTGAAGAAACAATGAGTGGTTATGTAGGAGTTTTACATTATGCCTTCCAAATAATGGAATGGGAGAGCTTGGGCTTGTTCAAGGTTTACTGGTGGGCTAATACATTTTGTATTTATTTTAGTAAGCTCTCATGTCAGAAAACATTAGAAATACATGTTTTTTATTTTATCTTGCACTACACAACATATTATATATATTACATAAATCTCTTCAACCATTTTATTTCTTTTCTTTGGTAGAATTGAGATTCACTAATAGGTGTGATGCCTAAACACTAAACTGACAAATATTTGCTGCAAGAAAACAAGTTCAACTACAATAAAAAACAAATATGTTTCGTACCTAAGGTATAACATACTATGACAGAAGTAAACCCATAGGAACAGGCGCCATCCTTCCAACCTGTCTTTGAAAAAAATACAGGCAGCAGAAACCATGAGCTTCCCTGCAATGTCAGTAGCACAAAATAATCTCACACTTTACAGTAGGAAACACACTCTAACAACTAAGTAGTATTTCTTCACATTTATTTCTTCATATCAATGAGAACCAGTTCATTATATAGTAGGTATTCTCCTTTGATAGAAAAGCATTCTGATGCCTATCATCAGACACATAATTTTCCAATTGTTTTCCTTATCTAGATATATTTTCTCACCAGAGTCCTTCATAGGAGCTTTCTTTTGTATCTCCATTTCATGAATAAGCAAATAGGAAATATCTGTATATACACATTATATCTGTATTTTCCTTGACTAATATTTCATCCTCTAATCATCTTGATCACCTGATTTAGTAACTCCTCTCCATCTTTCTAAAAATTTCAGTTTGAACTCCTTGTTCCAACAAAAGTCCAGTTCATTTCATTGATATCCTATGCAAGAGTGAGATTCAGAATTTAAGTAATCGAGAATCATGCACACTGATTGAACTCAAATCAATGCAGAAGATCCTGTAAATTTCTGTTAGGACACATGGCACTATTGATAGCAAAAGCACCTTAATTCCTTTTCCATAGTTTTCAACTTGCATTTTAATGAACTATAAAAGTATTGTGTTGTGCCTGTAAACCTCACAACCAAGTCCACTAGTTCAAAAGTGTGTAAAGGTGATATTGAAGGGTTTTTTTCTCCTCCCAAATGTTTATTTCTTTTCAGTTGCCAGCTGAAGAATGAAACTGGTCTGATTTTAATCCTAAAAGACTAAGAGCTTATGGACTAAAAGGTCATGCCTTACCATTTAGCAGGAGCTGGAGGCTAATTGTAAATAAACAATGAAAACAACGGGGTTCTCAGAAACTTATTACCATGGAGGAAACTGATGTTATTTTTCTAAGTTCAGATTCCACTCTGTTTTGTTTCACAATATGCAATTTAACTATCCCACTTTTGAAAATGGGACACAACTGTATTGTTTTAAAGATCTGCTCACACTAAAATAAGAGTCATTTTAAGACTTCCCCTAGGGATTCAAGTCCATACATTTAGCAATAGAAGGAAGAAAACAGCATAACTGATTATGAGAGATGATGAGGCATGTTTTCTCTCTAGTGTTTCCCACACCACAGATACAGTCAATGAAACTAGGTGGAATTCTAAAAACACTTTCCTCGACAGGGCTTAGGCAGATACTCATCCAACTAAGAGTAAGCAGCATTATGTTCTGGAGATCAATTGTATTCCAGATGCATGCTGATCCTGTCTGCTGATCAAGGCATTTTTATTTCAATAACCATTTTTCCCATAACAAAATAGTAGCATTTGTTTTAATTTAATTTTTTTATATTGGATATTTAATAGTTAATTAAATATAAACATACTTATTATTCAATTACATACAAAAACTAATGGATGACATTGGGAGATAAATTTGCAGATCAATACCAGCTCAAAAAATGCAATATTGTTTGGTTTAGGAAAGCAAATATTTATTTATTTAGTTAGTTATATATGCACACCAAATGGATGATACTTGTGAAAGACCATCTATAGACACGCCCAGTGACACACAAAGGAGTTATCTTTGAGCCACACAAAATATTATTACTACAGCAAGGAGCCCAGTAGGGGGAAGAGATAGCTTGTTGCTCTATCACTTTTTAGTAACAATTAGCTTCCATGTGTTTGATTCAGTTTTATATTTGGAATGTTATCTTCATAATTGTTATTCCATTCACAATCTCATTGATGGACATCTTTCTCTGTTAGGATACATACATAGTTGAAAACAGCAGCAAAACTCAACATTGATGACATAGTCTTTCACTAATATACTTAATAAAGTTGCTGTTTTGGACAGATAGTTCAGCTCTAAAAGAAGGAGTTAAGAATGCAGTCCTTAGTTTTTCTCATGATGTCAGAAACAAAGTTTCACAAAAAATGCTACTGGTAATCAATGAACTTTGAAAATTCATGCACGAAACTCTCACCAATACAGAGTGCAAGAGTGTCCCTCTCATGTATCATATCTGAATCCTGCTCTGCTGTGTCTATTACATGAAACACTGTATACATTAATACATTTCAGAACAGACAGTTGAATTCAGCTATCATTGGAAACTTGAGGAATTCCTTCATTCTTGGCTAAAAGAAGTTTGGCTAAAAGAAATTTTACAGAGAGGCAACCAAATTACAACGAACAGAAGTGTTCATACCAGCTTGTAAATGTCAGCTTTGTGTTATACTTTTAAAAGGAAACATTACTATTTAATGTCTTTGAGCTACACTGGTATCTCTTAAGAATTGCCCTGGCTCACAGAACTGAAATAAACAAACCAACCAAAAAATTCATCAAGACTGCACAGATTTTACTTATCAATCAGGAAAGTAGATTAAACAAGACAGAACAAGAGGAAATAAATCATCTCCACAATTCATAATGTTCAACAGGTATTACCTGCATTTTATTTAAAGACAAGAAAGAGTGAAAAGTAAATCTGCTTTCCAATCATCTTAAGCACTTTTTTCAGTGACATTTCGTTCAGCTATATGTACACTACTTCTTTCTTGAAGCCTACTTTGCATATTTGTTCTTATTGTCATAAGAAATCTTTGTTATATTTTCACAATTTCACTCTGAAGTACAACTGCCTAATGCACTTGTGCTGACATGCAGAGTTTTACAGCACAATACATACATGCTGCTGCCAAGTCCTCTGCCTCAAATTTCCCAAGCTTTTAGCCTTTGCTGTTCCCAGAAAAAAATCAGCACTGTTCAAACAATGTGAACTCAGCATTGGCTGGAGCAAATCTGAGGTTCATTTAGGCCAGCACCATGTCACTAGCAGTGGTCAAAGGCAGCGACCTAGGAAAAAGCCCCATTTTAGGACAACTCTCAAATAATTAAGTAATCCCCTGGATCACTATTCTGGCTACCAGCAATGTGTGGCTCAAACACTTACATATGAAAAGACTGGAAGCGTTGGCATATGATAACACTCTGTTTTCAGAAAGGCTGGAAAGAAGAGCAGGAGATGGCATATTTCAAAAAGGAGAAATATGTGCCCTCATCACACATACATGCCATTTCATTCTATCCAACAGTGTTTCTTGTTCCTGATATTGCCTTTACCCTCGAAATGTGCTGTTTTCCATATGGAAGAGGTGGCAAGAAAGAAAGTGTTTCCCTTCTTTCCTCAGAAAACCTCATCCTGACTGGAGCTGGCCTCCTGTTCATATTCCACTTGACTAAACCAATCTTTCTCCTCCCACACTAGCTCCATCTGCCGCCCGTCTCTCCAGCAGAGCCAGATGCCAGCAAAGCAGACTGCTGTGGGAGGAGAAAGTTCTGTCGCTGGAATTTCATCCTTATACTCTGCAGGGGGCCAGCCTGTAAAGCATGGGGAGGATACAGAGAGCAACTTCCTCTCTTCCAAGCTCTTTCCTCAGCTCATCAGTAAAGAAGGCAGCTGAGGACATGAGCAGAAGGATAAAACGTCATTGTGTGCTCTTAAATATGCAGCTTTAATATTCATATAGCAGAAGTCTCACAATTGTACTCCAGGCTTGAGCATGGTACACACCAGATAGACGTGTGAGAAGACATGAGTCCTGCTCCAAAGACCTTAGAATCCAACAGAAGCAGAAATGCACATTTATGATACGGATCAAATGAGTGACTAGGGCACAGATGAAAGAGAAAAGACTTGGATTTATAATCAGGAAGGATTTTAATGATGGAGTAGAGACAATACTCTTTGTAGAGATGGAAGTCAAAGAAAGAATCAATGGATGAGTGTTGTTAAGCTGAGAGAATTGCAAAGTTCCTGTAGAGAAGGAAACAAACATGGAGAAAGAAAACGTGGGTTCTTTCTATATTCTATATGATCTTGCATGAGACAGAGGGAGAAGACACACAGGTAAGAACTTTAGACCAATAGTCTAGGAACGGAGCAGGATCTGCATGAGCAATCTTGTCAGAGAGAGGAGCAAGAATGTGTGTCACTGAGTGAGAACATGAGCTCATACAAAACAAGCAAGTGTGCATATGTGTGAGACAGGGACACAGATTTCATTTTTCTAAGAGAAAAATCACGGGAACCCAGGAGATTAAAGAGACTATAAAACAAAAAAGGCTGATGTATGGGTGCAACAGAAAGTTTTGAATGGGGTTGGCAGGACAGAAGAAAGTGAAGGTACAGAGCGACCTAACAGAATACCAGAATTACATATAAGAACTTGAAAGAGCACATATAAATTACAGAGACATAACAAGGAAAATCAGTAAGTTGAATTGATAAAAGGAAAATAAGAAGGAAATAGACATATCCCATTGCAGAATAGTAAAGGATCACAGTAGAACAAATGGAGTGACAGAATGGAGAAAAAGGAGGAAAGAATATATGCAAAGATGATAAAAGTCAATGAAGAAACATTAGTTAAGTGAAGGCACTATGTAAAAACTCCTAATGGGGAAACTGGGCGTGTAGACAAAGGTGAATGGAAACGGATGGTCACTCTAAGTGTAAACTCTTAGGGTTTGCCCCATCTTGGTATCCTCACATTTTAATCTTCATTTTCTCTCGGAAAAATACTGTTTCCTTGTCCTCCACACCCCCTAACTTCCGAGCTGTAGTTGCACCTTTATGCCATTTGTTTCACTATTTCTAGTGGCAACTCTTTTTCTTACGTCTCCATGGGAAAAATTTTTTTTCTTTTTTTCCAGATACTCTACCACAAAGAAACGTGCCAAAAATCTCAAGTTTCCTTCCTCCTGTCCCCATAACGCTCATTCATTCATTCTCCTTCGAAAAAAAACCCAACCCAACCCAAACCAAACCAAAAAAGGCTGGGAAAACTCAGAAAGCCAGTGGTATCTTAAGTCCAAGACATTCAGCGAACCTTCCCCGAGCTGCTGGCACCTAGAGCGCCGCAGGTTTGCTCCGAGCCCGGGTGAGGGTTTCCCGTCCCCCGCGGGCTGAGCTCCAGCGCCGGCATCGCGCTGCCGGGATAACGGGATCTCCGGCTAAACGCATCCATCAGGCGGGGCAGCGCGGGGAGGGGAGCGGCTACCGGCTGCTGGAGGGAAAGCCTACACAGACGTATGCCCTGGCTGCTGGAAGACATGGCTGGCTGGCTATTTGGTTTGATCTGAGGGACATAAAAAAAGGGAAGGGAGGAAAGGGAGAGGGGGAAGCACACACGCTCGCACACGCATCCGGCTGATCTTACCTCCACATTGAAATACTGCTCCGCTTTGCACACTGTAGCACATAAAATCCAAATGAAGGTTTGCAAGAAAAACACCCTGGACTGAGACACGAAATCCAACCGGCTTCCAGTGCTGGATGCGAGTACGATCATAGTGAACTGTGCTTCAGCGGGTGGAAGATCTCTCTTTCTCTCTCTTTGCCTTTAACAAATGCACAAACAAACCAACCTCCCCCGTGTCGGTGAAGAGCCCGTAGCGCAGGTTCACCCACGGCCGGGGAGGAGGAGGAAGAGGAGGAGGAGGAGCAGACACTTCACAGCAAGGCGGCGGCGCGGCAGGGTCAGCTCTCGCTCATCCTCACCACCAGCCCCATAAAGAGCGAATGTGGCGTCCGAGTGCAGCCGCTGCTCCTGCCCGACTCCTCTCTGCCCAGCAGCAGCAGCCGCCTCCCCGTGTCCTCCCTCCGCTCCCGCCCCCTCCACCTCCTCCGCCTCTCCGCCTCCTCTGCTGCCTCCTCCCCTTCAGCCTCCGCCTCCTCCCGGGGAAGGCGGGCCGGCTCCGCTCGGCTCGGCTCGGCTCGGCCCGGGGCTGCCTGCCGTGGCCCGGCCTGGCCCGGCTCAGCTCGGCTCCCTGCCCTGCCCTGCCTCGCCTCGCCCCCCGCCGCTCCCCTCCACTCCAGAACGTTCAGCCCAAACCTACACGGCCCCGCCCCGTGGGCGGCCTAGAGGCGGCGGCCCCACCAGGCGGCCCCGGCGCGCCAGCGCCGCACGGCCGCGCTCGCCGGGCCCGGCCCGGAGCCTGCCTGGGCGGCTGCTGGGGCCGGGGGCCGCTGGGGACGGGGGCTCCTGGCCGCAGGGGGCTGCTGGGGATCGGCGGCCCGGCGCGGCCCGCGGCCTTTCCGCACGGTCCCGTCCCCGGGAGCCGCGAGGGCCGGAGCCTCCCCGCCCTCCTCACGGGAGGCGCCCGGCGCGCAGCGAGCGGCCCGGGCCGCCCGCGGTGCCGCCGGGGGTGGAAATCTGCTTAATGCGTCCGAGTACATGGCCATGCACCTAGGGAGAAAGCAGCGTGTGAAATCCTACAGCACGGGCTGACTTCATGCTGAATATTGTCATATTCAAAATGCCTTGTGGTTACGACAGATGGACTACTCTTGCAGTGATTTAATGGTAAACTGGACTACAACCGCATAAATTTATCATGATATATTTGATATATGGCCCTTTGATATGACATCCAGTGAAAGAGATGATCCATAACATCAGTGGACATGATACTGCAATAATGCATCTTGGGGGAAAAAGGGAAAAAAACCCAAAAAACCAACAACAAAAATACCACCCCAGAACTCCAACTTCACCGACAAAAAAAAAAAAAAAAAAAAAAAAAAAATTGGTTATCAAAAATATGCAAATATACTTGATCATTATATGATCAGGATGTAGAAGACATACCGGATGTGAAATTTCTGTACGCTGATAATTGAGACCGATGGTTGAAATTAAAACACATGCAGACTAGATGTACACAATTTGACAGCACCTAGTAGCAGAATGTAGGAGTGTATTAGGTTGTCCACCATTTGATATCTTAAGAGTAAGGCAGTTATGTGAAGAAGTAATGATCTGCCTAATCAAAAGTAATCCTGTTTAAGCAGAATTCCTTATCATATACTTTTTTTCCAGTGCTTGATCTAAAGGCGTTTTCTGTTCTTATGATTGTTACTGATGTGAATTATGAAATTATGAAATACGGAGTTGTCAGCAATCTAAAAGGACTTGTTGGCACTTTGGTGACAAATATGGGAAGTCAAATTAAAGAAATACATGATTAAGAACAAGTTAAAGACATGCCTTGGAAGAAGAAGGAGAAAACGTGATACTGACGCATGCAAATTATATTTGGGAAGAAAAATTAAAAAGTAAAATCAAAAGGATACTGGTAAAATAACAGCACTTCAGAAAATAATCTGGGGGCTGTAATGTAAATATGAGTCAGCAATGTGCTACCATTAAAGAAAAAAGACAGTGTCGCTGTGGAGTGTATTAATAGGTGTGCAGTGCATCTGACAGGACAAATTATCTTTCTGCAAGGGCTTGATGAAGCCAACTGTGTTTGGTCTCAAACTGAAGACAGTCCAGATGAAAATTACAAAATACTAAAGCATATAGAAAGTTAGAGATGGGTATAGAAGCTGAAAGAACAGTTGTTTAAGAAGATGGAAGTAAACTATCTCTTTATGTGGTAAGTGGTGCTGTGAAAATTACAGAAATATTTCATTCTTTCTAGAGGGAAAAAAAAATCATCTAAATTGTTCCTAAAATTCAGATTCAAATGTTGGACAAAACTTTTGAAGTTTTACGGTTTATATACTGAAGTATATGTGTTTTTATATATAGTGGAACAATAATGTCCCAAATTTAGCATTTAGAACAAGATACCTACCTAGTGGAAGTGTGGAATCTCTTCCATATGTAGGTTTGATAGGCAAGATTATTATAGTTAACCTCTTTATTCTTCGGAAAGTGGATTGTATGATGAGGTCTAGTAAACTTTTTTACTTCTAGCAAAAGTAATTCAGTAATTTCTTTCATTTTATTACTGTGAATTCATCACTGTAACTGGTATGAAGGAAACACTAACTTTATACTGTCTATTGTTTTTCCTCTTTCCCAAAAGGACTGTGTGTGTGCACTCAGCAAACACTAGCTTTATGTTTGCTGGTCTATTTTGTAGAATCTGCCATTACTGCAATATCCAGAAATTGAAACGGAAATAGATAAGTTACTGTAACAGGAATTTAATTTGTCTGCCCTGCCAGGACTGCTGTGGCTATTTATTGTGAAAAGCACAGGGCCATAAATACAGCTACCTCCTTCCATTACACTGTATCCATTGAAAGAAAGAAGAAGAAAAGCTATGGTATGAAAAGAATGGTGGACAAGGAAGGCACATAAATATTTCTTAAGCGTGTTTGAGGAAGAAAGAGAAAGATCACACAGGTAGAGGGAGATTGGTAAGGAAAGAGAGTAGCAATGTATGAATCGAAGCACCAAGGGAGAGCAAGGTATATGAAGGACAGAAAAGATATTTGAAGTGAAAGATATCATTCAGGAATGCTTGTGTAAGTTAAGAAATGCCTGAAATGGTGGGAAAGGGCTTTGAATATTTATGAGTAAGCTTCAGGCAGAAACATACAAGAAGAGGGTCAGAGGCACATGAGAAATGTGAGAAGGAAAAATAAAATAGGAAAGAATTATAATCTCCATACAGAGAACTGTTTGTACTTACGTGTGTATGGGATTATGATAGAGATTAAAGAAAAGACAAAAAAAGCAACAAAGATGAAAGGGTAAGTAAACAAGTAAAGAAGGAAGAAAGCAGAATAATTGAAACAGGAAAGAAATACAAAGTGTTTGTTGAAGTTCTGGAGTGATTCAAGTCATGTACTTTATAAGCTTCTTACAGATTTTTGTCTTTATCAAATACCCATATGATTTTTATATTCTTGCCTATGGCAGTTACCAGCAGTAATTAATAAGCAGTGGGCTGTTTGTAGGGCAGCAGAATTGGAAGAGTGAAAGTTTTAGTTCTAAAATTTTAGCCATTTAAAAAGGCAGGAAGATATCAGTTTCTCTCCTGTGTTACCAGTCAGCCCATATATCATCAGAGTTTCTTAAACTCTAGAATACATCTTTTATGGATGAATGTAGTCACAGGTTTGCAATTAATAAATACCAGAATCTGACATGGATATGATACATTCCCATGTTCATCTTTGAATACAAGGCAAAAATCTTTCACTGTTCTCTTTACAAATTATGAATAGAAATTCATATGATAAATAATTCAGTAAAAAGAAAATATTACATGTTTTCCTTTGTGTTGCTTAGCTGCAGATAGTACCAGCTGGAACTTTTAAAAAAGAGAGCTTTATTACAAGATACAACAAACTGCAAAGAGTGAAGGTAGATACCGCATACTTCACATGGTTATATGTAGCTGTGGTTTCCAAAAGATTTTTTAAACACTTTGCATTTTATAGACATGTCCATATGAATTTTGTTTGACTATTTGAACGGTGCTACAGGATGTGAAGACAGTGAGTGAGCTTAACAGCATAGGAGGGATTATTACATTGAATATATATTCCTGTCAGGATCACATTCATACTGCCTGTGTTCAGGTGTCTGTTTACTCAAGGTTCACTGTAGGTATAAGGTTATCCTGTCAGGAAGTAGAACTGACTTACACTGTCAGTGCACTTTGCTATGTTGTCTTGCAGGTCCATCTATGGCTTTGTAAAGAACCTAAGTAAAGATAACAAGAAATGACAGTGTAAAACCTCTCACATAGTTGTAGAATCACAAAGACAATGCTTAGAGTCATAAAAATCAGTAATATTTCAGAATATTTTGGTTCATGGGTGGTTGGGGTTTTTGGCAAAGAGCCAGTGAAGTCAGAGAGGAAGAAGATCTGAAAGTGTAAGGGTCTTTTTTAAAGGAAGTTTTATATTGAATTTCTGATTCATAGAAGCACAATATCATAGAATAATTTAGGTTCAATGAGGTGTTTATAAGTCATTTCTAACTCTGTACAAAGCAGAGGAAACTCGAGTTAGGTTACTCTGGTGCTTGCTCAGGGAGTTAGGAATCAAGTTAGTCTAACCCAAGCATCATTTTCTCTTTTGCAATGTGATTTCTCTGTCTCAGGGAACTATTTTGAGGGTAAAATCTCTTCTGTGAGGCATTTGTCAGGCTTTCAGTTATTTTGGTCTCTGTAGAGACAACACCCATTTCAACAAGTAGAGCAGGTATCTCCTAGTCTCTTGAAGGCAGGAGAAATGATCAAGAGAAAGAGGAACAGAAAATAGAATTCTGCGGCTGAATGCTGAGAGAAACACATATGAAAGAGAGAGAACATAGAGTTAGGAAGACAAATGGCTCCTGGAAGAAAAACATCAATAAGTATACAATAATTTTAAAAAATATCTTTTTTGATAATAACATTTTTAGAAAACTGATTTATTATTGGGTTAGTGAAGAAGAGGTAAAAAAATGCACTAAAGCAGTCAAGTCCTTACTTCTTTATTCTGTTCACATGAAAGTTTATTTTCTTTATGACAATTTTCATGCTGGATTTTTTCCTCTCCCACTCTTGATGCCTCGTCTCCAAGCTTTCTGATTTTTCTGATTTTCTTGCAGAGCAAGAAAGGCCCATTCAAGCATCAAGTCTATCAAAAATTCTCCAAAATGTTTATCTCAAATTAGAGGATTCTTTACAGCCAAAAGCTTACAACAGTCCATCTGTCCTTTGGACTGTGCTGGTGATTATTCACTGAGTTTACAGAATCTGAATGGAGGTCCAGTGATTGTTGTAAGATTTTAACAATCTCCTTCATTTTTACAAGGTTTTCTATGTTTAAGATTGATACTGTTATTAGGTAAGAGAAGAACACAGTACATGAAACAGAAAAAATAACACAGATCAGTGTCAGGTGAGTCTGACAGATTTGAGGAGGAAAACATGAGGAGTTCTGAGCAGCATAGCTAAATGGCTTGAAAAGTAACCAGGTCAAGAAAGACACAAAACAGGTGTCTGTCATAAATATTATGTTTCAGAGGTGTTTAAAGATCAAGTTAATAGATGGCTTCTACAATGTAAATACAAAGACCTCCATAGATTAATTTGAATCTTAAATGGAAGATTAGTATTCCAGGTTTTGTGTTGCTCAAACCCTGCTGGAAATTCCACATCAGAATGGCTTATAGGCATTTTTAAAGTTACTCTATTTATTAACAAAGCCCATATCAATTGTACTTAGAACCTGTGTCATTTGTTTCATTGTCCAGAAAAACGAATTGTATATTTTTCTCTTTTCAGTTTTCAGCATACTTAATACATTTGTATGTTTACAGCGTAAATGAACATTGGAAGTGGTACGTGGGGAAAGATAAGTCTTGGCAATTGGAGTTTTGAGAGAAATAGCATTGTATTTGGAAGAAGTAGACCTAAGACTGGAATTTCACAGATGGATTGGATGTATCTGGCAAAAAAAATACCAGTAAAATAGATAGGAAGGTTAATATTTAAATATCATTGGTGAGTTTCAGAGTTAATTACCAATGTCACTAATGAAATCACTGCACCTCTTAAAGCTATTTTTCTTCAGTCTTGGGAAAGAAAATAATTATTATGCTTGACACACACATTCAGGAATATCTTTACTGTGACAGCATAATTTATTTAATTACTTACTTCTGCATGAATTAAATTTTAGGTTCTAAGAAGCAGTTCTGCAGCTTTAGTAGCCCAAGAACTGGAGTAACTTCCCTTAAAAACTGTCAGACATATGACTTCTTAAGATCATTTTACTTTATACCATACACATATGAGCTTTTTGTTCAAGAAGGGCTGAGAGGAGAGCTTAGAGGAAAAAAACTGCATGTTTCTTGTGAAGGGAGAGTAGTGCTAACAAAAGAAAATGTGTTCTCAAAGGACACACTTGAAAATATATCTGGAAAGGCCAGCCTTCAAGAAAGAGAAGGTTTCTTAAGGTTAAGGTTTTTTTACTTAACTCTGCAATACAGATACACCCAAAGTGACACATGCATATCCGATAGAAACAGTTACTTGAGTGAGAGGGGAAAAAATCACACACAGAGAGTTCAGTTTATTTTGTGTCTCTATTCCTCCAACTATAATCTGTTTGTTTTCCCCTTTTATTGACAACTTTCCATGTTAAGATTATCTTAGCATGCTTTTGCTATAATTGACTAACTATTTGTCATTTGGGAAGTAGTCATACAGTCAAAGAGGACTATAAAATAATGCACACTCTCATGAGACTAGCATAAAGGTTCCATTTGCAATTTCAGCTTTTTATCTTAAATGCTGGTGGCCTAACAAGAAACATTAAATTTAGAAATGCAGCTTTTAAGTGCAAGAATATTAGAATGTGGGTGAATATTTATAGCCAGACTTATCCCAAGGTGAAAATCTGGGAAGGTGAAGAAAAGATTCAGAAAATGAATTATTCCGAATAGTAAGGCGGACATATTTACCAGGATGTTGCTGTCTGAAAATGTATTGAACACTCACTGAATCTAGTTGCACTGTATAGATGATTTTACATATCTTTGGGGAATGTAAATTTGGACCTGACTCAGTTTTCCTGTGCCTAGGCTCCTCTGACTAAAGAATATTCAGTTTTTCTGTTTTTAACACTGTGTACATCTTAATTAGAGCACCATGAACATTCTCTTCTTACTCTTACACGTGGTTTTTAATTAATATTCCAGAAGCAGAGGATAAGAAAATATTTTAAAGTAATTAAGCTGAAACCAAATGTTGCCTTGTTAACTTTTTTCATCAGTCAGATTTCATGGCTATCTTGGCTGTTCTTTGCTATTCCAGCAGCAGTCATGACCTTAGCAACAGAAATTTAAATAGCTAGCATAAAATATGTGGAAAAGGATGAAGGTTTCTGGTGTAGATTGTTAAGAAGAAAAGGATAGATCTGACGATGCACTATAATATTACTCTAGAATTTTGGTGGGGATGACCTCGTGTAAAGAGTCACATTTCAAACCTATCTGTTTATATGCAGGTATTGTAGGTGTGTGTAGAGCTATTAAAATAGATTTAAATTCATTAAGTTTGTAGTGCACACTGGTAAAGAAGAAAGATAGGAAGATCGGGGGTTGGAACTAGATGATCTTTAAGGTCCCTTCCAATGTAGGCCAATCTGTGATCCTATGATTCTATTAAAAGGTGAGACACAACTGTTGGTTGTGAGCTTTTAAAAGGCTGTGCATACATGGCTCCTGGTGACAGTGACATTGGCAAGAAAGTGAGACGAGCAGTCCAGTTTTACGTCTATATTATGGAAAGAGCATATATAAAGTAGTTATATTATGCTGTAGAGTTTTATCAACTCTTACTGGTTCAGTTTGGTGTGATCTGTATAACTGAGGCACAGCAAAGTCACACAAAATTTACTAAAGATTTTTGTAACACACCCCACCTACTTGCACCCTCTTCCAGCCCAATTCTGCTCTGTACAAAGTGTAAATACAAATATGATACTAGTCCTTGTAATGTTTTGTATTATCTTTCCCCAATAAAAATATTATTTATATATTTTAATATATCTACCTTCTAATCTTCCTTTTTGTTTTTCCTCAGCCTGGATTTTCTGGTCTTCTCCATTTTATTTTCTTCTAATTTTTGCATTGCAAGACACTTCATAAAAGCACAAGAATGGCTATACAGTGTTTCTGTATCATAAAGGAGTCTTCCAGTAGAAATCCTGTGTATATATTCTTGCTCATCGATAACTGAAGAAGAGGCAGAATTATGCTTAGACCTTTAGCTTGGGAGAAGATTCAAAATAGCACTCACACACAGGTGGAAATTTCAAAGGACTCTATAGGATTTGAACACTTATTTCTCATTAATGTTTTTAATGGGAACTGATCAAACTGATCCCACAGACATTTTGGAAAACGCTAGGCTTACACTTTATCTATTTCATTTTCCTGCATTGGAAAGTATGAAATAAAAATGAAAGAAATTAAAAATAAGATAATTAGAAATAGACTTACTGCTATATATATGTGGTTTTAGAAGTTCGTTTGCTGTTTATTTTGTTGCTTATTTATCACCTGAGATTTACACAGGATTTACATTAATTGATTGATATTGCAGTTGTCCAACTTAATAACTGCTCTGAAAACCTTTCTTACTCTTCATATTATTTCCAGTATTATTATGTCCAGGCATTCATAGTGAAAAATCACCTTGTTCATGTAGTCAGTGGGCTTTATGAGGCAAAGGGCCTTTAGCAGACTTTTAAACCTTCATCTCTCACTGACCCAAAATCGGATGGAAACATTTTTACCTTTTAGAAAGTTTCTCACATCTTGTTCCACCAGGCATCTGTTGCCAGGATGAATAGAATTTCTGGATAACAGAGGATGGCAAAACAGCCACTAGAAATATATGGGTTTTTCATTGTAACACATCCCAAGGTTGCTATTCTGTGAGTCTGCCAATGGGTCTGTGTCTGTGTGTGAGACAGAGAACACAGAGTTCGAGGTTATCTTACGAAACATATTGTGATGTCTATTTCTTCATTACCAGAGATACCCAGAGAGCTGCCAGAATGTAGAGTGAGAGGTGGAGTTCTGAGACAGAAACTTCTTGCTTTTCCCAAACCCATAGATGAGCTTAACTTCAAACATAGGATGTTCATCCATCTTTAATATTGAACAAAACAAGTATAAAATGGATGCATAGTATCCTAGTGCGAACATATATATAAATATGGACTGAAAAAACAGAGGTTAGATTAAAATAGAAGTAAAAATTTCCTCCATAATTCTTTGAGAAAGTTCTGTTTCACTAACTGTCTTGTCTGGAATGCATATCTGTAACTTTACCATTTTTTATTAATCAAATAAGCGAGGTAGCCTGTTCTTTAATTATCATTGCAACTTGAAGACTGGAGCTCATAAAAGAATTTAATTGGGATTTTTCTATTTTTATTTGTGCTTCATTTATTTTACCAAACTTATATTAACAGAGTTGTAGTCTGTAAGTGTCTAACTACAAGACTGATGGAGAGAGACTTTTGCAAGGGCATGTAGTGATAGAACAAAGGAGAATGTATTTGAATTCGTATTTGAAAGAGAGTAGGTTTTGATTGAATGTTAGGAAGAAATTTATTGTGACACTGGTGAGGCACTGGAGCAAGTTTTTCAGGGAAATTATGAGTGCCCCATTCCTAGGAGTGTTCAAGTCCATATTAGATGGGGCTTTGAACAGGCTGGTCTAATGGCAGCCGTCCCTGTCCATGGCAGGGGAGGTCGGAACTGGATGATCTTCAAGGTCCCTTCCAACCCAAACTGTTCTGTTTCTATGAACTCTAAGCTTTGTAGCCATTTTTCTTCCTTATTTAATGTAAAAAAAAAAAAAAAAAAAAATTGAAAAATTAAAATGTAAGGGTTAAAAAATGTAAGTATCCACAAAGCACATAAATTATTAACAGACTAAAGAAAATAGCAGATTTTATCTTTTGATGGGGAATTCAAACACATTTGTAAGTGTGTCATTATACAGAAAATTCTTGGGGACCATAAGTAATAATCAGATGACTTATGTGGCTACACAGACTCATACAAGATTTGGATATTTCCAGGAAATGTACTGCAAATAACCTATGAATTTAAAATAATTTGATTAAAAATTCCACTCCAAAACAGTGTAAAGCAGACAGAGTCATTTCCAGCATTCAACTTGATGTGCTGTTGAATGATTTCAGTTTTCAATGGAGCTAACTTTTACTACCAAAGGACTTGTTTCAGGAAATTTGTATGTCACTAAAATAATTTCTAGTAGCACATTACAATAAAATACTTCACTAATGCATCAGATAACAGATTAGTGTCTATGTGATAAAAGAAGCAATACTAACATTGAAAACTAATTTTTTTTATTGTTTATAATATGAATTTCAGGTAGGTTCAAAGTCTGTAGAACTTAGGTCTTCAGTCTAACAAGATTACTTCAGTATTCAAAAGCAGTTCTGATGTGTATAAGGGAACCTTTTCATTATGGTACTTTACAAACACTTAAAATATTTAAGCCTTTTTTCTAATCTTGCTATACAGTTCCTTGGACTTTTTACAGTCACAATGATACAGGTAACATGGTTTGCTGACACATATCCCATACACAGAACTTTATTAATTTAAAGTATTATTACTAGATACTTACTTTTCCAACCCTTTGGAAAATTTCCAATAGCTTGACAGTACTTCATACAATGACAGTGGCATCATGGTATCAAACTTGCACTGTGGAGTTTGAAGTATTCTGGAGATCTACGTATGTCAGAGAAAATATCCCAGATCTGATTGAATTTAATCATGATGTATACAAGTACCATGCTTGGAAAAGATGTTATATGGACAGTTACAAAAGGAGGAAGAGCAACACAAAAAAGACTACAGAAAACTATAAAGGTGCCATAGTCTGAATTAAGGTTTATAAGAGGTTGCCAAAAAAGGTAAGTGTGGTTCTGGGAATGGCTCATGGAAAACTGACAGCTCTTGAGTGATATTTTTCTTCCTTCCTCAGTCTTGGCAAGGCTTCATCTAGAAATTATGTTTGGGCACCATTCTCTAAGAGAATAGAAATAGAAAAGAGCAACAAAGTGATCTGAGATTTAAAGACAGATGAGAAAAAGCTTTTGTCTTGAACTGAAAATTGGATTTGTGTAGCCTAGAAAGAAAGATGGTGCAGAGGACATGGCAATCATCTCTATGGAAATGTACAAGTATCATGAAAAGGATCACTGTGGGATAAATTTGACTTAATTTAAACCCAAGACGGTTAGAGTAGACATATTTTTTGCCTTGCTGTAATAATATGAAAATGTTGGAAGTGGCTACTTTAAAAAGGCCATGAAAATTAAAAAATAAGAAAGTTTCACTTTACTCCTGCATGAAAGCAGAGGAGATTGACCAAATGACTGACCCACTAATTATCTTTTTGATGAATTACAGGTAAATAATGCAATCAACCTTAGAAAAAAAGCAAATTGACATTTGATCAGGGTTTAAATAAGTATAATTTTTTTTACTAGTTCCAGCTCTTTAGAAGAATACAAGATAAAGAAATATTTGCATTTCTGCAGTACAGAAATCAAATTTGGTTATTAAATATACGTTCTGGTTTTTTTATTCTAGGAAAGATCATCACATGATGTGAAGTTTTGTGGGCCTCTGTGGAACACATTAGTGTGCTGACTAACAGGATACTTTTTGAAATACTAGTATTCTCTCATTTTTGGAGACAGATGATACATTTTTCTCTAGTTCCTGGAGTTAAAACCTTTTTATTTAATGATTTATAATGTACTTATTTGGAATGACAAGAGCTTGCCATTCTGAGAATATGATGACAATATTACAGTTGTGATGTAATTACAGCACGTACAGCTTTGGGAAGTGATCTCATTTTCTGAAAGCCATGGATTATCATAACAGTTACCAGTACAGTCTCTAAATTTACTGTTACAGGTGGCAAAAGGGCATCACAGTCTTTCACCTTTCTGTTACTGCCTCTGCAAGTTCTCCCATTCTTTGGAGGCATTTTGACTTTGTGGTGAATGGAAGAAGCAATCTCTTCCCTGTTCAAAGGGGAAGGTTGGGTTCGTGACATCTGTCTGAAGGCCACTTCCATACTGCTCCATAATAAGGAAAGAGAAGAGCAGAAAAATAATAATAATAATAAAAACCAAACCAAAGAAACAAAACCACCAAAAAACCCCAAAAACCAACCAACCAACCAACAACAACAACCCCAAACCAAAGCAAAACAAAATTTATATAACAACAACAAGGAAAAAGATAATGACTGATAGAAAATGATGAGTCAAACTGAATGAGGGAATGTCCTTTTCAGATGTAGGCCAGAGATTGATTGGATATGGTAAAGATGAGGTATCAGTGCCACTAAGAGAAAGCAGGAAAAATGATACTGTCTGAGGACATCATGACTGGAACAATGGAACAAAGAAATAGGATGAGATCAAGAAGTGAACTATGAGACTTATTGCTGCTTGGCTGAATTGGGAGAAAATATCCTTTGTCGGGAAATTCCCTGGTATATGTTAAAGCAGCACAGGCAAAATTACTGTGCAGCACAAAAACCAGTTTTTGACTCCTTGCAGGAGAAATCAGGGAATCCTGTATCCACTGAAATTCAAAGGGGCATGTGTCATATAATTTCAACCCAGAGATGTGAGTTCCCTCAGTTTATTGAATATTTGCCTATAGATTTATTTATCATAAAACTAGTCCTGGATTCTCATTCACAAATATTGCTGTAAATCTGGATCCTGTCAATTTTATTCGTAGAGTCAATCCTCTAATTTTATAGAATGTTATAAAATTCTTGACAAGACAAGCACAATTCAAACTCAGAATAAGCAGAGAGATTCCCTAATATGAGGAATCTACCTTAGTGGCATTTTTTCATCTAGTCTAAGGATGGATCACAGTTATGACCAAATGGCTGCTCGCTTTCATCAGCTGCATGTAGAGTTTCTTTGTAGTTGATCTGATCCCAGGAATAGTACAGGGATGGAATTGTTGCAAGGCTGACACACATCTCACCATGTTCACCCTTAGAAGCCGTGCATACGATGACTTACATCACTGTGATGTGTACTTCACCTGGACTGTGAAGCACTTACACTGATCAATTTTTTATAATGGAAGAGGCAAAGCACACACTTGCCAGATTTCCTTACATTCTTCTCTGTGGCTGTATAAGATACAGTATATCTATCTGCCCACATTTTCACCAGCAGGTTAATGTTGTGCACTTCCCCCACTCTTAGAGGTAAAACTCCTAGGAAGGCACCAAATAGTCGAAGGAAAGATTTGTCTTTGTCTAATTTTAGATTTTAACTGTGGATGTCTCTTCTTTCACAATGATTTTACTGTGATTTTTTGCCTAAATCAGCAGCTGCTGAGAGGATATACTTGGTAAATTATGCAATCCGAAGCCAAATTTTAAATTGCAGATACAATGTAGCAGTTAAAGCTCTGAAAAGGGGTTATAAGTGAAGCCTGGGTTTTATGAATATATTAGGCTTCTTTATGAGAGGAGCCGAATAATACCAGATTAAAAATATTCAGAATTATGCAAGAAATTCATTGCAGAAAAATGTATCCCTAATTCTTTATGGGTGACGTGCAGAACTCCTTTCTGCCCTTAAAACTCAGAAGCATTAAACATGATTCGCAAAATTTAAACAAACATAAATTTGTGCCTAATTTGTTGATAGTGGATGTCAATTTATTAGGGAAAAATTCTTGTTTTATATACCTGTTTTCCAGGGAGCAACAAAAGCCCTTGGTTAAAGAGGTCTGGGCCAGTCCAGAAGAGGATGGTTCACTGGTCCGTAGAAGAGTATGAGCCAAGAGCTGAGCAGAGGCAGGATAATGCTCTCTCTGACCAAGGAAGAGCACTGCTGCAGGAAGGGCTGTGAGAGGAGCAGCATCCATCAGCAGTTCCATATGAGATCATGGGTCAAGTCAGGGGTGATCCCAGGGATGCCTTCAGGAGTGGCAGGAGACAGGGCTGGACGCAAGGCTGCTACAGCATATGTTCCAGGTCTGTGCAGTGACCCCCTGGACCAGGACAGCAGGAGGCAGGGCAGGGCTCAGGGACACCTTCACAGCAGAGCAGGGCTGTGTGTCCTGGCATGAGCTTCCTGAAACCTCCATGCCCAGGACAAGAGTGCCTGGGGGAAGATCCAGGTGAGGCTGCTAAGGGTGGCTAAAGCCTGTTAATGTACTCTGGGCCCTTGTGTAAATCCAGAGTAATCCAATCCACTTCAAAGCATAAGCAATGGAATTTGCAGTAATCAGTCTCTCTCAGTCAAATTTTCAAGCCTGCTATGTGCTAAGAAATGGTTTTGAAAAATTATGCACCATTTAATAAATATTTATGTAGCTCCTTATTGTGTGAAATAAGTATTATTGATGGACTACAAATATTAAAACAACTCCCACTGAGTATTTTAAAAATATTAAATTACCAAATTATGTTAATATTAGAAATGCTGCAGCATGGAAATTTGTGATATTTGTGAAGGCATATTTTACTTTCATAAATAGTCAGTATTTAAAAAAAATTCTGACATATTTTATCCCAAAGAGAGTTTCACTGATTCTTGTTCCAAATTAAAACATCTAAATTACGATTCATTTCATATATAAAGGCCACATTTAGACACATGTGAAGGGATCTAGCTATGCTATCTAGATTGATGATCAGTGCAATTTGCAATGGCAAGTTAGGTTCCTTAAACAATGCTTTTTGAAGTCAACAAGGTAATTACCTACCCTTGTGTTTTCTTTCTAAAATCCATCTACATTTTTACTCATCTTAGCTATCTTTATTAGACCAGTCCCTTCAATTTTAATCTTTAAAAAGTAATTTAAAAACTCTTATCTTTTATGCATGGCCTGATAATTTTCCAATATACTTCTAACAATATTTTCTTTTGTTGCCTTTCAGTGCTTACCCTTTACTTTTTTCTCTGATAAAACGTTTTCCAAGGCTTGCTCTCTGTGCCCAACAGAGTTTGACATGCTGACTAATTTCAGAAATTTAACCAAGCATTGAAGTTACAACAGAATATGAATAATGTCTGAGTTATGGAGACTGATTAATGCACATGCTGAAGAGCTGAAACCATAGAACCATAGAATGGTTTGGGTTGGAAGGCACCTTAAAGATCATCCATTTCCAACCCCTCCACTGCCATGGACAGAGGCATTTTCCTTATCCCAGGTTGCTCAGAGCCCCATCCAGCCTGGCCTCGAGCAGCTCTAGGGATGGGGCATCCACAGCTCTTCTGGGCAACCAGTTCCAGTGCCTCACCACCCTCACAGTAAAGAATTTTGTCCTAATATCTAAGTTAAACCTACCATTTTTCAGTTTGAAGCCATTTGCCTTTGTCCTTTCACTGCATGGCTGATAGAGTGTTTGGGCCTTAGGCAGTCATGCCATTCTTGACTGGTTGGTTCCACTGCCAGGTAGATATTTGAACCTTTATTGCAACAGACTTTTTCCATTTCTTGACATAATACAAGAAGCTTCCTGTCTTCCAATATAATTTGCATTTCATAATCCTCAACACATACCTTATGAAAATAAATCATGGGATGTTTTTTGATCAGTTGTTTTCTGGCTCAGACTCACTGTTCTATGTTACAAAGCATATGTTTTTAAAAACCTTTTCAGGTTAATTTATGCAATTGCAAATAAATAAGTCCACTAGAGGGCAATAACAATTTTAATGTAGCTGAAATGGCAACATTTAATTTTGATTTAAAAAATTAAATTAATAAGGAAAAGCACAGGGAACCATTTACGTGACAGAGTGTTTGACTGACTCCAGGGGAGCACTGCTCATTCAGCTTCTATAGTTTTCATATTTCAGGCATACAAATGAGCACCCTGGTCAACATCTTCAGATGTACCAGTCCTCAGATGTTCGTTTTTTCCATGAGGAGAAAGGGAAATGTCAAGACAACAATTTTGTAAGTAGAGAATTTCAGGGACCCCATTTACCTAGTGTAATTCAACCTGAGAAATTAAGACCTTCAGTCTTTATCTCAACAATAAATTCATGTCCTACTAGTTAAAATGTCCTTTACTTGCATAAAGAAGTTGGAAAAGTAAAATACTTATCATCAAATCCTTTTTTGACCTGCTAAGTACCAGAATGACTTACCAGTGTCTTTTAAAACTATTCTTTAGGAGTTTATACTAAATCTTAAAGTAATAGAAGGAAAACATGAATAAAGAATCAGAGAAAAGATAGAAGAGTAGTTGTGACTCTCTTTCAAAAATGTTTTGACTGTAAGGAATGGCAGAAAGAATATTTCTGAAGGAATATTCCAGTTGTTTCCCACCTCGTTCCCCAGTGCTTTGCTGCAGCTTTCTACCAGGTCTGTTTCATGTCTGATGAAATTAGTAGTGATTTCTACAGTAAGTGAAAGCCTAATTTTAACCCATGGATTATACAGACAGTGTACAAAAATGATAAATACAATGCAATTTCAGATTTGATGGGAAGTTGATTTTTCAGCAGTGCCCTGGCAGCCCAGGAGGGCCAGCCCTGTCCTGGGGGGCATCAGGCACAGCATCACAGCTGGGCAAGGGAGGGGATTGTCCTGCTCTGCCCTGCACTGGGGCACTCACCTCGAGTGCTGGGGGCAGTTTTGGGCACAACAGTAAAAGACATTCAGCAATTATAGACTGTCCAAAGGAGGGCAATGAAAATAGCAAAAAGTCTTAAGGGTGTGTGAGGAGCAGCTGAGGTCACTTGATCTGTTCAGCCTGGAGAGGAGGAGACTGAGGGGAGACCTCACTGCAGTCTGCAACTTCCCTGTGAGGGGAAGAGGAGGGACAGGCACTGATCTCTTCTCTCTGGTGGCCAGGGATAGGACCAGAGGGAGCAGAATGAAGCTGTGTCAGGAGAGGTTTATGCTGGATATCAGAAAAAGGTTCTTCACCAGAGGGTGATTGGGCACTGGAATAGGGTTCCCCAGGAAAATGGTCCCAGCACCAAGCCAGACAGAGTTCAAGCATTGGAACAATGCTCTTGGGCACAAGGTGTGACTCTTGGGGATGGTGTTGTGCAGGGCCAGGAGCTGGACTCAATGATCCTCGTGGGTCCCTTCCAACTCAGCTCATTCTGTGCTTCTGTAATTCTGTGATACTCACTGGAGTGCAAAGGCTAACAAAACCTTTTAAACAGTCTATTGGTGTCCTTCACATACATTTTTCTACTTTGATGCTTATTACCACAAAAGACACTACAGGCTTTAGCATGTACATGCAGCATATGGCCCTCTATTGTCATGCCAAAAAAAATCAGACTTTTCTTTAGGCTTTGTCAAAATAAGAACTGATAAATCAACTGCTCTATTCACAGCTACAGAAGAGAAGCAGCAACTGAAGCTCTTTGCAAACAATGCTAATACACTCTCCAAGAGTTAGTGAGCACTAGAAACCCCTTTTTCTTTTTTTTTTTTTAATTCCCTGTATGCCTGTTGTCTGTTGTCTTCAAAAAGTCGTACCTTAAGAAGAAGTCATGAAAAGAAATAATCTTTATGTCTTCATGGGTACTTGAAGACCCTTCAGACTCAGGAACTCTGATAACTCTGTTGCAGATCTAATTCCAAACAAATCCTTCCATAACCAAATATTGCTAGTTTGTTTGAAAAAAAGGTTAAATTCTGTTTACTGGAGAAAACAAAAAACCACTAAATTTGGATACTTTATAAAGGCTATATGTAGTTTTGTCTAAACGCTATTCTGTTTGGTATTATAAGAAAATTGTTCTCTCCAGAGAGTGCTTTGCTCCAGGGAAAAATTGCCATTACCTATGAATCCTGGGAAAGGCAGCTTAGGAAATTTGAAGGAACATTACTCAGTAGTTATGGCACTTGTCAGGTCTCTCAGAGATCTAGGCCTTGGTGGTAGATGACATGTGGGTGGGAAATATTTATTAAATAAGTAAGACAACATTAAAAAAGGTGTGTTAGAATATGCTTCTGAGAAAAGTAGTAACATGCATTTATTAGGAAACAAAAAATCCAGCTAGTCTATGTTCAGTTATAAAACTAATCTTGCAAATTAATTTGAGCAATGAAAGTAGAAATAAAATCTCTCTTTAAATTTCATCCTAGTATTAACCAAGCTTTAGTAATATCTCTAGTTGCTATACACACATACACTTATGTGCAAGGTCTGAAATAGATTAAGGAAATAAACATGCATATGAAATTATAGGTAAATCAGTTTAAATGGAAATATGTTCCAGATACCAAAGGAGATGCTGCTAAAATGACCTGGATGTGACGTCAAAGATGATGAGTAAATGTTATTTAGTAATAACATTGAATTAATCCTGAAGATAAAGTAACATTGATGTATGCTCCAGGAGGAATCCACGCAGCAAACTATAAACTAGAAGGTCTTAACTGTTGCACTAGATTGTTGAGGGAGTATATTCTGCTTGAGCCTTCTCTCTGGCACACCACAGATGCCCTATTATGCCAGGGCTGCTGAATTCCCTGTGCCTTCTGATAGGCCCATGGAAGCAATGGAAATAGAATATGAAACCGTCTTTTTAACATATACCCAGGTAAATGTTAAAATAAGTTCATAGCCTCTATAATTTTTCCCCGAAATGTACTGTAAAATCATTGTATCTGCATAAATTCTGATTTATCCTAATCAACTCTAGGAAGTATGTACCTGAGAAAAAACAACACATCTAAATATTAAAACTCATATTGTAAAACTCATGTTGGAAAAGCATAGATGGGTTTTATCTCCAGAATGTCCAAGTGAAGTTTTATGGAAGCTTTATTTTATCTTTCAGGAAAGAGTTTTGCCCTATCTAATGCAGCCTCTGGCCCCTAACCCCAGCCCCTGGCCCCAAGAAAGCAGTTGCTCATTTCTGATCCTTGGAAATCAGCTTCTGAGCAAGTTTTCACTAATAAGAGCTGTAAAGCTTTCAGAAATAATAGGGGTCTGAATTTAAAACCTTGAAGAGATAAATTCCACATTCAGCTGTGAACATGTTCTCTTAACCTTAGATATTTCTTAAACCTTCATGTGCACTGCTGTATAGCAGCATAGCTGAAATAAATCCCACACTTTATTATAATGAAATCTTTGTCTGTTACTGTGTTCTCACCAACTCAAAATTAGTTCATTATAAGAATGCTATTAAATGATATGTGAAGTCTTTTTTCTCAAGAACTGTATGCTCTTGACTTTAAAACTACAGGTTCACTCCCTATGACAGGAAGGAAGGATTGGTAGGAAGGTGTCATGCCAGCAACAAACGGCAATACTTGCTCTTATGCACGTGGGATCCTCTTCTGTGGACACCTCAGTCACTCAGAGCACTTTCAGTAAACTCAGAGCCTCTATTCTTTGCATATGGAAACTTTTCAAATTAATCCTTCAACAAATTAGAAGAAATATTATTTTCACCGTATTTTTAAAGGGGCCTTAGGCATTCTAACCAAGATCAGAATCCAAGTAGCACAAATAATATATAATCTTATTAATTTTCTGTTAGAAGATTGAGTTATTTTTGGATTTTCACAAAATATCCCTTATAAGACAATTTTAAGTGGGTTCTTCTTTGGAGTTACTAACACTTGCCAGGATGTGGGAGTAGAAAAAAGGATAATCTCCACAGCTTTCTTCTTTGTCAGTGAGAAAGGTTTCTCCTTTAAATTAACATCCTGAACTGCCTCTGCAGGAAACTTTCTACACAGGTTATATAAGAAGTCAAAACATAGACATCATTATGGGTATAATTATAATAAAATATATTTAAAATAAATTGTTTTTTTTTCTTTCTGAGGATGAGCCCAGATATGTAGGCCTTCTCTAAACTGTATATGATTTTCTGGAAGTTTGAAATTGTGCTATTATGTATGGTGGTTAAATTATTAAATAATTTATTTCTAAAAAATCAGAACTATTGTCCAGTGAATCATAGACAGGATGGTTGTGGTCCAGTTTTGTGCTTGAATGAGAATCCCTGCTAATTTTCTTTGTCTGAAATGTATACCTAAGTTTTCTCAAGTACCTATCCTAGCCAATAAAAAAACCTTTGGTGAAAAAGTAGAAGGAAACATGTTGATTTATAAGCTAAAGTATTCCTTTAGGATATTTTCTCTTTGTTTCAATGTCTTCCTTTTCTCCATGTGTTTTACCAATTAGTTTCCCTCAGAAAATTAAGGCAAGAAATTATAATGGCATAGTCAGAAAATCCTTCCTTTAGAATTATTTTTCAGGAAGCTGTATCTATGATGAGGTGACTCTGAAAGATTAAAAAATTAATTCAAGAATTCTTGATACCTTTCAGTCAATGCTCCTCAAAAGTATCTGTAGATTCTTGCTGTCAAAATAGTTGAAGGTTTCTTATGTCTTTGTCACGACCAGTTTTTGAGTTTAGGGCACAAGGAACAGGACAGATAAGGAAATGTGGGGTGAAACCTTAACACAGAGAGATACAGAGGATGTCCAAAATGTGACTTTCTGTGTCAAGATCTTACAAAGCACTGCCTTTACTTTTGCAGCCCTCTAAGGTTTTGTGAAGTCAGTTACAAGACAGACTGAGATTTGCCACATGCCCTTCTCTGAAAATGCACCATAACTATCAGTGCACTTTAACTGGGATTTGAATTGCTTGGCATGGTAAAAAGTCTGATCTCAACAGTCAAAACATTTCTATTTTTTGATTTTTGCTAATTCACATTTTCATGTCATGAGAAGTCATAAAAGGCATATTCTCTGACTTCTTATTTCAGTTTTCTAGTATGAATTGTTTGGCAATTCTTTAAAGGTAATGTAATTAAAAGAATGAAAACAATCATTATTTTCTTTCTTGATGGGCCTCTAATATTACTTCCCAAAAGAAAGGCACAAATATTAGCAACTTTTTATGAACTTAAAGTTTTTTCCATCAAGTATTGAATTATGCAATGAATATGCTTGGGCTGTTATACTCAAGTGGCCTCAAGTCAACTATATAATAACATTATTATCCAAAACTCCTCGTAGATCCATGTCAGAATGATACAAAAAATAACATTTCTGAGCAAGTTGCTCGGATTTAGATCAAATGACTGTGTCACTTTGGATGACAAACGACTTTGGTGATTCTCCTTGAAAAGGATTTTGCATGTTCATCTTGAAGGAAATGCTCATTCCACAAGATTTCTTTTCAAGGTAAAAAGTAGCTGTGTCATGCTAATGAAGTTGAACTTGTTTTAGTATTTGTTATATTTTCACTGAAGTATATACATTAATATGAACAAAGTAACAGGTAAAGCAGGATTAAGGTTTGTTTTCCCCCTTTTACCCATAGCATTTAGTTAAAATAGTAATAGAAAGAAAAAACTTCAGAACAATGATACCTGCATTCACCTCGTAATGAGACAATTGTGTCTCCACAGACTGAAACTTGACATCTCAGCTTAACAAATGGATGATAAGGAAATATAAAATGCTTTTATATATCATCCTATTTTCTTATCTCTACTTTTTTTCCCTAGGTTGTTTGTTTGTTTTTTTTTTTTGTATTTCTTTTTTTTTGGGGGGTTTGTTTGTTTGTTTGTTTTTTGCTAAAGATTAAATGTAATAACATCTGGTTTTCTTAATGGTCTTTCACTTTCCAAGTACCCTGAAGTATATTACAAAATATTGAGACACAGGCTGGTCTTTTCAGTATGTGTGTAAGAAAGAGTGCAGCGTGTCTGGTAAAGGAGGGGGAGTTGCTCTGCAAATCTTCTTTGGTGTGATGTGCGTTTATCTCATGCAGAACAGTCCTTAATAATAACTGTAGGCAGAGTTTTTTAACAGGAGCACTGCTTGAAAGGAAAGGGATATAGCTGAAGCATCAGTGGAACTTCTGCTCTAACCTCCCAGATCAGCCTGGCACAGGTTATCATGTGAAGTACAAAGTAAAGGGAAGAATAGAGAAATGCAGCCAGAGCATGACATGTATCTCCTTCCTCATCTCCAGTCACTTTTTTATCCCATACAAAGTCGGAGCAAGTAAATTTCCAGCTGAATGCAAAGTAATGTACTTTGATTTTAAGTATCAATGTCTACATCTCAAGAGAACAAAATAATTGGGAAATTGTTTGGGAAAGGACCCCTTGATATTTTAAACTGTCACAGATTCGTATATATCAAATATCAGTTAATTGCTGTTGCCCATATTTCCTGAAATTTCTGCAAACTATTTTGAAATATCTGATACGAGAAACCTTTAAACAGTATACAAAAACTAATAACTTTGGACAGCACCACCAAAATGTTCAGATGTAGTGGATACATGACTCACACTCACCATCCTCTATCCTAGAAGTGGTTTCTAAATTAGGCTTCTAAATTACTTCTTCATTGTAATAATATTGTCATCCTTCCTGTTCCTGCTGTATTGTGGCCATAAGATGTTACTCAACTTCTCTCTGCAAGCATCCTATAAGTGAAGACACTTATCTCTTAGTATTGATATTTAAAGAAGAGCACATTAAATACAGTAAGAATTGGCAACAACACAAAAGCGTACAGGGACAGAAGGTAACTGGTCTCTGCTGTCTGCATCAAGGTTAAACATACCATGTTAGCTTGTAGCCAGAACAGTATTTGACTTAGAAGTGTCAGAATATTTTATTGAAGGAAGAAAGAAAGCAGCTTATTTACAGCTAGACTTTTTGCTGTACATAGTGTAAATAAATCAGTAAGAATTTTTCTTAATAAAAAATGAATTTCTCTTTAGAAACCTTCTGTGTTTTCATCTGTGTAATGAGTTAATGTAACTAAAGTAACTAGTTTTATATTAAGTGTAGTGGGAGGGGGTTGTCTTGTCAGATCCAGAGTTAAGACAAGTATTTGATTAGTGTAAAGTACTTTGGAGCAAAGCAAAGTGGAACTGTGGAAAGATTCAGCTTCTAGAGAACCTTACCTCTTCAGAAACTAGAACAGCAATACTTTATTTTTAAATAATGTTTCAAGAACCACTGGTGTGGTGGATTTTGCCCTTTCACAACTATGTTTTCATAGAGGTGAATCAACAAGAATGCCTTCCTGATCATTGATACATATTCGGTGTATGCACATCCTCAGTTACAGGCAGATGACCAAACTTTTATATAGTGATGTCAAAAAAAAGGTTCATTTTGAGAGGGAAGAGAAGCAGCATTGAGCTTTTGACCAGGTCAGTCAGGTGGCAGCCTGTGCAATGACATTAGTACTGATCAGAAAGAGATGTAAAAATTGTGCCTCATACCAGCACAGGAGACAATGGCAGCTTGTGACAGCAGCAGCAAGAGCTTATGGCAATGAGCTCCTCAAGAAATGCAAGGCAAGCTCTTGGGATTCAAAAGCTGAGGCCACGAAATATTCAAAAATAACTACATTTCTGGGCAGTAAGAGGTTTATGCTGCTATTGAGGACATTCTGCATGCCACTGCAGTGCTAGGCACAGAGCAATCACTGTGATTATATCCTGAATTATCTGCCCAGTATTTTTTTCTTTAGGGACTCAAAACCCACTGGTGGAAGAGCAGCTACTGCCATGTAGCAAAAATATGTGCTGACCTTTGCCCAGTAAATATGTACTGGCTCAAGATCCAGATTGGGGCTACATGAGTTTATTAGTCTGTAGCCAGCAAATCAACAGTGTGAGAAAACCAAATTCCTCAGGCTATTGAAGCCCCAGCATATCATGAATTTAGTGCTGTAGACAAACAATGGAGTTTGTTTACAGATAGATCTTGTAAAATTACAGCAGGGATCAGGAGATGGTGAGCTGCTAATTGGAATCCCTCCATGGGAGGAGCTGCCACCTGTGAAGGGACTGGAGGCTCTAGTCAGTTTGCAGAAGTAATGGACTTGAAAATAGCCTTGGAACATGTTCAGCTGCATCACTGGCCCCAGTATATGTACATAAAGTCTTCTGGTTAGTGGGTAATGCAGTGTAAAAATGTCTCAAAAACTGGAATCCTGTTAACTGCCAGCAACAAGCAGGTGAGCCTGGGGAGAGGGGAGGAAAATATTAGTGTTTAATTGTGTGTTTTCCATTTTTTTTACATGAATCTGTAATCTAAAGTTTCTGTTAACTGACAATAAAACATAAGTAAAATTCCTCTAATTGAAAATATTTTGCCTCCGACAACTGTTGGCAAGGTGGCACAAACAAGATTCCTGGAGGATAGCTCTGAAAAGCAAAATACTGATCCTGTCAGGTTCCTAGCATACCCTCACTTGTGGAAAATGCTAAGAAGGGTACTAAATGGATCTTAAGGAATAAATGTGCCAAATTACTGAGAGAGCTGTAGAGATTTAGGAACAGGGGTAATAAATAAATAAATAAAAATGGATGTTTCATGCTGGACAACTATAGACAAGTGTTTGTGTATGCAAGATTATAGTGCATATGTTTAAACACTGGGAAGAGTGCAAACACTGTAGAGGACATATAACCTCAACAAATTCTCAACTAGACCTGGAAAAGATCAGATCAGTATTTAGGAAATATTTGGATGCCAGAAGATTTATTTGCAATTTCTGAGAGAAACTCTATCTGGAGGGCAAAATATGTCATGACAAAACCAAAGGTAGATTTCTGACCTATCTGACATTGAGTCAGGAAATGAGCAACACATTACAGAAGAATTCTAGTGATTCAGTGGCATCTGGGAATCTGAAAACATAATGGATAGCAGTAGGCATGCATAATCCCTTGGAAAGACATCCAAGAAACTGATGACAAGGGCAAACAAACAGAAAAGGATCCTTACCTAGCAGTGTTGGATCCAGCAGAGCATCTTCCCAGGTAACAAAACAAAGTGTGATGAGCTAGAAAAACATTTTTATCCCCTGAAGTCATCTGGACCCTGTCAGAGAAATGAGAGTCTGTCACAATTAGGAGAATGCCAAGCAATGTGGGCAGCCCTCTATAGCAAGGATCTTCTACAGCTGCGCATGATCACGTCCCACTGTCACATTGCCAAACCATGGCAATAGCCCCTGTTCCCATGGAAAATACTGCCTGTAAGGTGAGCACAGACTGAGAGAACACTGGAGAGAAACTGTAGACAGCAGCATGGAATTGGCAGACTGACAGTATATAAAGGGCAGAAGGATAGCTTCAGCGTGACCTAGAGTGACATCCTGTGAGAAATTAATATGCCTAATACAGCTACAGCAAGGGTTACATGAGCTGATAAAACCTTGTAGGTACTAAAAATACTATCAAAATCAAACTTTCAAAGACCAAAATCTTTTTAACATTGATAGGAGTTCTGAAAAGATCTTTTTCCACTCTGATTCAAAAGTAATCATCAACTTTTATCCTCCAAGAAGAAAGCTGGATTTAGCCAACTGTACATCAAACCCATTTCAAACTGATGGCAAGATCTTTTTTTTTCCATGAGATTCCATCTATGACTTTGTTTTAATGTCTATGCTATTACAGTATGTAGACTTTCTGAAAATGCACAAAATAAATAGCTTAAACAATGTCAGATGTTCCCAAGCACGAGTTATTTAACAATAAATTAATTTGATGCAGATTCTTTAAGCAGTTAGTGCAAATACAAAGGGATGAAAATACGTTTTATTAAATATATATAGCACAAATCAGCAGAATTTCAAATTTTCCCCTGATTTGATTTTTAAGTGAGAAATGTTGCATTTATCCTATAGAACCAATACTAAGGAAATATATAGAATAATCTTTCATATATTCATAGAACACTGTCACAGATGGATTATCTGTGTTGTGGATTCTAAATTTAGTCTTGGTGGAACTGGTTATCAATGTAAATCACAGAATTACATCAAAATAAAATTATACAATATTTGTCTTCACAGTATCAGGGAAGAGTGTTACTAATTAACATTACTTAGAGACTTTGGGTTTTGCTTAATTTGTATGAGGGTACTCAAGGCAGTTTCTTAATTTTGTCACCACCACATTAGCACCAGTGGAACTTCAGTGTTTTAAACGGAAATTAACTGGCAAGTTAAAATTTGATGGGAAGCAGTGAGATTGCATTTGGAAGGGTAACTCCTTCCCTAGGCTCCTCTCAGTGAGACTGTAAGGAAGCTGACAATGTGGTAATGCCCATTTCACAGTTTACTTGCATTTTTCAGGTAGCCTACTGAATGGAGTCTCTCACTTAAATAAAAAAATACAACTGATCCATTTGCAGACAGGCAGGATGGATCAAAGAAATGGTGCCAAGTACTGTAAAAATAGACCAAATTATATTTTGCGGTGAATTGTGCTGGTATGCTGGATGTGAAATGTTACATATTAGAGCTTTTAAAATACAGCTGTAGAGAGTCATGATACTTAGGCATCAAACCGACTATACCCTTCCTACCTGTGAAGTATCTACAGTAAAAGACATCATCCTTTTTGACATATGTAGGCATGAAATATGATGGAAGGTTTTTATTTTGTTTGTTTTTTAAAGTAGGCAGTTATACCTCTTTTGATTATTTTATTAAAAATGATGCATTTATTTTCAAGCTTTCCATATTATTCTGGATATTCTTGCAATATATAAATCCATGCAGGGAGTTATTCCAGTTAATGATATTTATGGAAAGATATCAGAGATTCAGCTTTAATCTTAAAGGCCATTGCAAATAGTATTTTTTTAATATTTCACAAACTGAGGATCAGTGTTCTAATATAATTTTTGGATTACATCTAGAATACTTAACTTTAAAGTAGGAAGATAATCTAAAGAGATTATTTGCCAACTGAGAAATTGATACCATATTTACATTATATTTCAAAATTAGTTACTTCAGTTAATGTAAGCAATTAACGACTAAGCTCAGAAGCAACTATGTTGGATTTTCCTAACTCTAAATTGAAAACTGAATACATTCCTAAAATTCATGGTCTAATTAATAAATGATTTAAGTTTAGAGGTGAATTTCTATTCCTTTCATATACACAGGATCTAATTATAATGATACTTTTCACCTGAAGTACTCTAAAAATATCTCTTAGCTAACAGCATACCTGTAAATTCTCATCACAATAGGGATGAACATACTTCCCTGCTAAAGGAAAAAATTAAACATCTGTTGATGCTGATGGCATGCTGTGATATGAGAGCATTTATGTGACACCCTTTGCTTCCATTCTCATTGCTTCTAGTGCAATGTTTTGGTTAGCAATAAATATTTGAAGCACATGAAAACAGAGAAATTTCCCCTGACGTGGCATTTGAAAACTGTCTAACTGGAAAATAGTTTTATATTTTATGTTAGCTGGAAATTTTTTTTAAAAACATGTAGATTAAACTTTGATTTTATAGGTTTTAAAATTTCTCATTCATAGTAGTGCTTATGTGTTCACAGATATAATATAATATAATGTGAAGTGAGGAGGGAAGAGTTAACAACCTTACAATCTGTTTCTACTACCATATTTTCATTGGAATGAGCTAGCCATTTCACTATATCATTACAGTGCTGATTTAGAGCCATAAATGTGATACATAATTTCCCTGAGTAAAAAAAAAAGTGAGGATTGGAATGTAGCTTATCTGCAAGGGAAATAAAGAGTTTGAAATAAAACAGCAAAATGTGGGTAAGTAGTTCGTTTAGTAGGTTAGTATTTTTGACTGTGAATTTTAAAATTTAGAAAATAATTTTAATTGCTCTGGCATTGCATGAACATTATTGGATTAGTCATTAATGCATGCTGGCAGCAGATTTTTAAATACCTTTCCTACTTTGCTCTGTGGGAAAACAGATAATTTTAATGGATATTTAAAGCCCCAAGATGTACCTAATACTGGAAAATCTTCAATGCAAAACTGGCAAAAACATAGTGACTCCATAATTTTATTCAGAAAATGCAGCTAATACATCCTGGAGACAGCTCTCACAAAAGAGAGATCTTGTTTACAGAACAACAGCAGTGATAAGGTTGGCTCCATTTATGCTCTGTCTTTTTTGCTTTCTCCGCTTTAGCTATTTTAAAGTTATAGAGTAGAAATTTGCTGTTTCCTTCCAGTCTGGAAGGCTTTCATTGAGGATGGTTAATGGGATTGGAGAGTAGTTTAGAAACTAAATAACTGACAAATAATTCTACTTTAATTGATTCCCACTGGGTTATATTTTCCTATTCGAGGCTGGACCAACCACAAACAGAGCCACAAAAATGAGTAATAAACGTCTCTGGGGACAGACAGAGGGATAAGATTTAGTGAGAGATTTAGGTACACAGAAGTGTTTGATAGCAGTTAAGTGCACCTTTCTATGTAGATTCACCACATTGCTCCAAAAGAGATGATACACCCATACTAACATCCTCAGTTATGTGCACATTCTGAAAAGGCTCAGTTTTGTTATCTAAAGCTCCACATAACTGGAAAAAGGATGTTATGCAGTGCAGTACCATGCACAAAAGCACAAGTGCTCACTGGCACATCAGAGTTTACTGTATGCATCTTGAAATCTTTTGTGCTGTGTGGTATTTACACATTTGTGGCTCATAAAATCATGAACAATGGTTTATTTATCTACATAAACAAACAATTGAACCCCAAAGTTTTATTACTCTTAATTGCACTGGGCAGTCCTTACTGCTGTCCTTGTAAAAGGTGCCTCAATCCTCACAATTAAGTCACCAACAAAACTGTTATTATTGGTTCACACTAACAATCAACAGTAAAGCTTTTGAGCTCACAGGTGAAAAAACAATCAGAACACTTGAAACTTAAATGATCAATGAAGGTGAGTAAACAAAATAATGCTAACTGCAATAGCACATTCCTAATTTTATTTTTTTAAACCTTTTAACTATGTGGAATCTTAGGCAGGAAAAAGATTCACTTGACAGCATTTGAAAAACATTCGAGATTATAGGATTCAATATGCTATTTTTGTCAGAAGAGAGGCAAGCCAAGCTATATTATACTGAGCAGTTATTGCTGTTGCAGTTTTCTTTTAATATTTGCAAGTGCAGGAAAAAGATAAAAAGTTGGTGAGACTCAATTGCAACTTAAAAATAAGGAAATTACAAATACAGTGTGCCATCTTATCTGTCTGTTCCAGACTTGATAAGTGTCTACCCTTGCCTGTGAACACAGGAATTATTGTCTGATGTAGAAAGGCTTAATTTTCCTGACTTGTACAAGTTTGTATAGGCAATCTGTGTGTGTAAAATCACCTACCCCAGGATTGTCAGCCCCTTTTCAGAACTTATGCCTGAGTTCATTCTGACCCATCTCCACTTAGCTGGGGAAAGTGCAACCCTCATAGTGCTAAGTGCTGCCTCCTCTTCCTTCAATCTGTACATTTGAAATGGAAATCCGTGAGGTTTCTTGCTTAAACTGTATCAAGGAGAGTGGTTTCAACCTGCTTCCCTTCCTAACTTCTGCATTTGCTCAACAGTGTCATTTCTGGATTGCCTAATGCATCATTTACAGTGTAGGAGATCAAGGCTCTTAACGTGTATTTTAGATTCCAGACTGGTAGGTCTCGCATGTCAAACCAATATTCCCCTAGAGATTTAAAAGCAGCTGTTTAACTTAGATAACTAGCTAACACCCCCCTTTTAGATATCTAATGTGGTAAGATTTATCTCTCCTGCAAAAGTGGACTTGTCCAAGGGGAAGCACCTAAATTAGGCAGATGTGATTTCACTCATGAGGACTTCAGAGCACCTACTTTCCCCATTGACCAAATGGATGTGAGCTCCATCTCTAGAAGTTTGCATGCTTTTATACAACTGAAATGGAAGGTAAACAGAGCAGGCTATGCCCTAAGAATATTTTGGGGTCTAGCCTGCAATGCCAGGCCCTGCAGTTTAAGTTTTTTGCCCATTTATGTTTTATTATGTTTTTTGTTTGTCCCCTTTATGTTTTATTCCAGTCTTGAGAATCATTCAGTCATCCTCACATGATATCCTGTATTTAAAGTGCTTTTTAATTCTCTATCATCAAAAAAATTTCATTATTACATTGACAACGTTTGTGCCAAGTCCCTAATGAAATATTTGAATAACATCAGACCCAAGGCTAACCTTTTAGGAACTTCACCAATAAGTTTCTTCTATGAAGAAAAATCTAATTTCAGTTCTTTTTCAGATTTCATTGGTCTGTTTCTTACCTATAGTACAGTTCCTCTATTATTCCTGGTTTAATGAACATCCCATGTGACACTGCATTAATTTCTTTTAGTGAAGAGCTGATTAAATCTGCTGCATTTCTCTAAATGGCTTAGAAACAAAGTAACATGACCCATTATATTAAATCAGCTCAGAAATTATATCTCAGAAAAGTTTAGTGTGAAAAGATAATAATTTTAAGATATTAATCAAAAATGAGAAGTAATATTCTCAGAATTCACTCAGAGCCCTAACTAAGGCTCCTTATTAAAACAGGTGAAGATAAACCGAAAGACTACTCCCCAGAAAAGAAAAAAAAGTCAAATTAAATAATTAAGCATTTTTAAATGACAGTTATTAACTGAGCTATTTTTAGTGATTTGATATTTAAATATCAGTCAGCTGGGTATCCTAGTCCCTTGGAACTGCAAATACTGGGTTTACCATATAATATGATGCTTTATTTCCCTCCTCCTTGGTTCTTTCTTTCTGACAGTGTGATGAATTATATTGGTGTTTCATGTTATTGAGTCACTAAAGTTAGAGCACAGACTCATTTTTATGACAGCACTAAGATATTACTCTGCCTGTTCCTTGAAAATGAAGAGTCTTTTTGATGCTGCAATTGTTTCTATCTGCACAAAAAAACCAATTTCTGTGATGTCCTAAGAGAGAAATGACTTTCCAATGCACATCACATCCGTGTGTCACGTATGACATCAATGAACCCTGATATGTTTCTTTCTAGGTCTTCAGGTCAATGCCTGAAGTACTGCTCCAGAGGAAAGGAATAACCTGGGAAATGCAGATAAACAGAGGAGTTTTGTGATTCAAAAGCACAGAAATGTCTAACTGGATGCAGTGCTGAACGTGTTCTGTACACTATTTTCCATCCAAAACAGACTGTATTTTTTTTTCTCCTATGAGCAGAAGAGATTAGTAAACAGATGTGTAATAATACATATCAGACAGCAAAAGCAGAAGCAACAAGATCAAGGACAATTTATTATTCTCAAAACAGAGAATTGAAATTTAGGGGTGATCTCTGAGAATGAGGTTTTTTGGAAAAAGTGGATGAAATATTGGTTCCACTGAAATGGTGAAATGTTGCCATCAATTTTAACAGATAAAATTCTTTTTATCTTGCTTTTGTCTTTCCTTTCACATGTCCATCTTTTTGACTCCCTGGACAATTCATATTAATAGTTTCATTTTTCAGTTTGGGCCTAGGAAAAAAATTTGCATATCTATATGTCCAAAGCATTTGCATCATCTCACTATATTTTGATTGATTATTTTTAAAGTCAGATTTATTTCTAAGCGTTACTGTGGCAAGGGTTGGAGCATCTGTGAGAAGGGTGGTCAGGTGAAAGGCAATTGCACAGATTTGACACAAATTCAATGGGAAGCAAGTATGACTTACTGTCTTTAACAATGTCTCTGTCTCTAAAGAAAACTGATGGTCTTAAGCACGATTAAAAGTTATCTACCAGGTGTCTACCAGCCAAGCTATTCAGAGAAAAAGGTCTATAGGAAGAGGTTAAGGGAGGTTTTTTGGACTGTCAGAGGGAAGACTAAGAGACAATGAATTAGCTAATTGAAGGGCAGTTAAAAAAATAAGGGAGCAAAACTCTTCTCAGCAAATGTTTCAACAAGTGGCAGTAATATAAGTCTGGCTAGGCAGAGGAACACAAGAAATCTCTGGTCTTACTTCCTCCTCATAGCATAGTCAGCTGTGAGATTGGACCTGTTTGCTTATGGCTTCACACACTGGTCTAAAACCCTTCGGAGATGGAAACTGCATAACCACCTTTGCCAACCTCTTCCATTTTCTGATTGCCCTCATTGTTTAAATGTTTATCATTATATGCAGTCTGAGTCTCTCTTGCTTCAACTTACGTGTGCTGTGCATCATCCACCCACTGTTCACCACTGTGAAGAGCCTGACATCCTATTCCCTAACTCCCTGTTGGAACTGGGAGGTTGCCATTAGGCCTTTTTGAAGCCTTCCATTCTCTGGTGTGAACAAATCCAACTTCCTGACTTTTTCCTGATCCATGCTCCAGCACCAACCTGGAGCACCAAATGCTCCAGCACCAAATTCTTTCCTGAATTTGATTCACTTGTTCAGAATATTTTTTATACTGGGAGATCCAAAGCTGGATTCAGTATTCCAGATGTGGTCTCACCAGTGCTGGGTAGAATGGAACTGCCTCATATGTGTTTGCTGGGCCCCTGTTCATTTCACTGGAGCACAGCTGGCCATCTTCTCTGCTATCAGTGAAGACCCCCAGGTGCTTTACAGCACAGCAGCTCCCCAGCCAGGCTCTTCCCAGCCCATATTGTTTCCAGGGCTTCCTCTTTGTAAGCAGGATTTTGCATTTGTCCTTGGGGATTTTTTTTAGGTTTCCTGTTGGGCCATGCCTTCAGCCTGTCCAGGCCACCTTGGATGGCAGTCTGCTCTCAACTGTGTCAGCTGCTCACTTTATTTTAGTGTGTTCTGAAAACCTGAGGAGACTACACAGTTATTTCTTCAAGATAATGGTGTTATCTTGCAGTTCTACACTTTTTGCCACCTCCAGATAGAACACAAAACCATTAACCACTATTCACTGAGCCCACTACCCTCCAATCATCTTTTTACCCATCTAGGCTGAATTCTACTAATTTTGTGTAAATATTGTGTAAGTCAGTACAAAAAACTTGCAAAAGGTAAATTATATTCATTGCTCTCACCTCATTCACAGACCTTGATATTTTGTCATGCAAGCCAATCAAGCTGGTTAGACCTGATTATCTTTGGTAAATCCATGCCACTGGTTCCAATTACCTCCTTCTCTCTCATGTCTCCTGGAAAGTGTACAAAAAAGACTTCTTCCATTATTTTCCTAGGGACTAAGCAGACTGTCTGGCCTGCCACAAGCTGAGGCTTGTAATACTAAAGTTGGTGATTAGGTAAAAAATTTGATAAGGAGTAATGGAGTGCTGGAACAGATGATGAAATTTCCATCTCTGGAGTTTGTCAAGCCTCCGTAAGGCAAAGACGTTCCTGACCTAATTAAACACTGGTGATCTCCTGCATTAAAGAATTGTATTGTTTTACATGACCTGCAAAAGTCTGCCTATCTAGCACTTCTGATTTTATAGCCCTTTGGTATAATTGATCCTAAAATTCATAGGGTTTCTCTATATGACAGAATGCTTAGATGCATTTATTGCTCTTAATAATAACCTTATTGTCTTGTGAAAATTTACCTAGTGTTGTACCACAACCATATTTTTATAAGTATCAGCTTAAGTCATATTTTGACTTTTATTCAGCATACATAGGACCGCATTTTGCCCATTGTACATTATTTTTCAACTACTCTGGATAAAAAAATAAGTACTTAAGGATGCTCTAAGGCAACATTTTAAGTACAGCCAAGAGAGCTTTAGAAAATATTATACAGAAAATGCACAGTCATTTAAAGTTTGCCCTCATGTGAAGTTCACAACTATTGTAATAACTGGAACAAAGAAACTAGGTGCCATTGTCCCTCCTCAACCACCCTAAACCCTAAACACAGAAAGAAATTTTTAGGTTCTATTGTGTAGTATGAATAACTGCATTCCAAATGGCTTTGCATCTAAAGATGACCTAAGTACTTCAAAAGTGTTGAATCCCATCAATCATATATCATATAGATTTCAAGAGTGGCATTTTAGTAGTGTTGTGAGCACTCAACATCTTGCAGGGTTATGCCAAAGAAGTTCCATTCAAGGGAACTGTGTTGAACTGATTTTTTGAGAATCATGGTAGAGAAGATGCTGTCTCAACAAAGCTGTATTTTTCATCTTTTTGTGTCAGTAGGACCCATGTGCAATTGATTATATGTTGCTTAAGGCTTTTCATATAAAGCCACTTTCTTCAGGTCATAAAAATTGTGTTATTATAACTTCATTGGATCTACAAAATCAGAAACTTAGTAGTTATTGAAACTAATGGTGATTTGACCTGAATAAAAACCTAGCAAAACACATTAAAAATTCTCAGATACTATAGTCATTTAAAGAACTGAATATACCTTATCATACCATCAGTTAATGTATATTGCTAGATTTTCTTAGCAATAAAGCATGGCACTCTCTATATTTATTTTTTGACACAATTTTACATTCTTGTGTGTTTGAATGCTTTTTTAAAAGCTGTGAGAAATTTGATTTTCACTTGTAGTGTATCATGTTGTATGCATATAATTTTCTGTCCATCCAAGAATATGGCTGCAGGAAGGGATATCATCTTTGAAGTAAATTGTGCAGGCATTGGCATTGGATAGCTTTCAGAAGAATGTGATATATTCATTTAAGGCTCGAATTAGATTGTCTGTTTTCATCTCTACTCACTACCCTATTTTCTCCATGATTTACTTTAATTTCCAGACCTTGGGGAAACATCAACCAACTGGTTAAAAAAATAAAATCAATGCACTGAAAAAGTATTTTCCATCTTCCACATTGCAGACCCTGGTGCTACATCCTCATTTTCATCTTGGAAATTATGATCTCACAGAAACTATTTTTAAGGCCTGGATTCAAATCTAGCTCAGTATTAAAATGGAATGAGCAGAAGTTTTCCATCTCTTGCCCAGAAAAAACTTTGTCACGTTTTAAACATAAGTATTAACCACGGTTGTTGCCTTTGTCGAAAGACAGAAAATAGAGGGCTCAAAACTGAGTGGTTAGCAAGAGCCCAGTGTGACAAAACAGTGCTGGAATTTGAGTTGAGTGCTTTTGGTCCCAAGCTGGCTCCATAAGGAGGTTAGAGGGGCCCCCGGGGGAGCTGCTCTTTGCTGGTCTCCCTGGCAGCCAGGGAGCTGCTCACCTGCTGCTGGGTGCCAGACCATGGCAGATGCCACCCCAGCCTGTCCCTCACTAGGTGCCAAATGGAGCCACCTTCTCTCTCTCCAGACTAGTCTTATCCAGTTTGTTATCAGGCCAATTCCTGCTGCTTTAATATTTGTCTCTAACCGAAGATTTTCATGAAATGAACCTAAACTAGGTTTTTAAAGATCAAAGCTATGTCATCTGATTACCTGCTAGGAAATGACAAGTCCAAACACCCTAAAACCACTCAGGTTTGACAGATTAGTGTCCCTTGAAATCCTACAGTATCAGTGACCAGCAAACAAACATTTTCTCATCTGAAATCTATATTGTGAAAACAGTCTATAGCTTGTTGGGCGAAAATAAACAGATTAGTGCCCCATGCACCTGATGTTTTGTACAGCCTGGGCATTGACATAACAAGCTTATGAATTTGGGGCCAGGCCAATTCTGATTCCAGGAACACAGCAAGAGATTGATTAAAGTGAGCTTTATGCCATCTGTGGTCAGGTAATGCTTGGTATAGTTCATCTGTCTGTGAGAGTATCAATAAATATGCCATTAGAGAGAGCAGGTTTTCATGAATTGAGAAAAGAAATAGGAGGTGACTGGGAAGATGGCTTCTGCTTATCAGTAAGGATTTGAGAAAGGGTGGCTACCTGTCACCTGTGAGAGAAGATCATGCACAAAGGAAAGCTAGCCTTGGGAGATGCTCCCTCAGAAATGAATTTATGATTCAAACTTAGATTCATTCCAATATTTATTCAATTAAATTTGGTGTAGGCATTTTGGCAGAAGTTCAAAGTCCACATTAGCAAGACAGCAGCAAAATATAAATCTGGTTAGGAATGACTGGCTCTCAACTGCATCACTCTCCTAATGAAATTGAAAGTAAAGACCAAATTATAGCCAGGGCATAAACAGGCACAGTTTAATTGTCTTCAGTGGTGTGGTACATATTTATGCCAGATATAAGTTTTGCCACAGAAGGTCAGTCTGTAACTACTACTTTTTTCTCCACACCTTTGGCTAACCCTGAGCAGCTGTCCCTCCCATGGCAAAAATTTCTTGATTCCCTGTACATGCCATTTCTGATCCATGCACAGCATAGGCCTTGTGCCAGCTCCTGCTGTGGGTGGTTTGGCAGAGAATTCCATCGAGATCTGAATTACCAGCACACATAATCACCAATGTCAGTTGTTAAATATGAGGCAGTGTTTTATCAAAGGAAAAAGCAGAGATTATAATTTGTGATTAATCTCTTGCTTAATGTTTTGTTATCTCAATCATCCAATTGAATCCAGAAAAGACTTGTTAGAGCCTATAAACATTTTAGCACTGAACTCATAAGAGTTGGAATACTACAGGAAACACTTTCCATGTTTAAGAGAAGGCAAGAAATAGATAGCTGAGAACAGTAATGTGTATAATTTTAGCAAGTAAAGCAATACTGGGTTCTCAGATGCACTTACACTGGAGTAATTCAGATACACTTTTTTTGTCGTTTTCACTGGGATTTTGATATAAAATTTTCCAAAATGGGTTATGTGTGTATATATGGTAATAAAAATACAAGGCATATTTCTAATAGTAGTCTATATTTGCAAGTTTCTCAGGCATGTGCAGTGACTGTTGAATCTGCTCTGGAGCAGTATCTTCTTGTTAAAGAGTACCTAATCCATTCTGTGCTATTAATTAATCCTGTCATTATTTTGTGTGTTCTCTCTGATGGAGTTTGCTAGGGTAGACCCTGCTTTCACTAATGTCCTCATCAAACCACTTATCGTGGGATTAGACATAATGCTGTCATGGACTCCAATATCATCTTATGACATTGTTTTTAGAAGCTATTTGATTATGAAGGAAGTCTAATAATCTTACTTTTTCTAGGAATGTCTTTTCTTACCTTGCCTTCTGATAGAAAAATATTTTTCAAACTTTATTATACCAGAGGCAGTTTTTGGATATATCTCTGGATATTCTTTGAACTAGTCTTGGCTAAGGAAACTAACCTACTTGCTACTTAATAGTTTTAAGCTTTACTCCTTTTTTGATGGATTTCATGTAATTTTTGATGACCAGAATAACCCTTAAAATGCTAAGTATGCAGTTTCTTTTTAGCCATTAAGATTAACATACAGAACTCCCATTAAATTTGTTGGTGGATGGATTTTCAGATAAATGTTTTATTTGACCAGGCTAATTCTAGTCTCTTTTTTTCTGGATTTTGTGGTTAAGCTTCTTTTGCCTGTAAACAAAACCATGTGCCAGACTCAGGATGGTGTGTCTTTTTGATCCTTTCATACCACAGAACCTTCCTGGGAACCTTAAGCCATAAAAGAAATACATTTTGCAAGTTATGTACCTTTCATGTTCTTGGTCTCATACAGATAGATGTTTAACTATTCTCATCATTTTAAAGTAGCAATTTTAAGCACTAAATTCTCCTTTGCACATCTTAAAACATGTCTTCTTCTTTTAAACCTAAAATTACCAGGTCTAAAAAAACCCATATTTTGGACTCTCTGTGAAACTGTGACTCTCCATTACAAGCTAGGAATCCATATGGCTGCTTTATTTGATCTTCAGTAACAGAATCCTTTCAGATATATTTATCTATTTAGACAAAATTAAACAGATTAAGATAAAGAGCCAAGTTCACAAGAAAGAGCTAGGCATGGCTTAGAGAGCATGAAAAACTGATTCTGTGGTTGCCATGGTGAATGACAAGATTCCCAAATGCAGGTCCAAGACTTGTCACTACTTTTGCCACATCTCCTAAGTTTAGCATCACTGAGGATATTCTGAGTGTTTGGGTCACAAGCCTAAGGTGGAAAACTGTCAGTTCTTAGGATGGTTTTAGGTTCAGTCTTATCTTCAGCTTAGGTGAGTAGAAAATACATGTCATGGGGAAGGCCAGCAGAACAATCCCATTATACAGAAGCTTAGGTAACAGTGCTCACCCAGCCACAGACAGAAGTGTGAATAACACATGCAAGGCTTTAAATCAGTCTCAAAATAACTGTCTGATAGCATGTGACTCATAAATTTTAGAAGGGCTTATATCCTTGCAGGATTTTTTTCACAGAGGAGGCAAAGGGATGGACTTCACATCTCCAGTAAAACGTTATTTTGTGTTCAAATGTTTGCTGTGCTTCTGGTATTGTGAGAAATAGCCACTGGCTGATTTCTAAACATAGGGAACACAGTTTTTTCACATACTTCAGGTTTGGATAAAGCTGAATTCACTTTGTGTGAATTTTATCAAATTTAGACCAAGGCACGTATCTGGTAAGAAAATTGCAGCTCCATTGCTGAAATTTCAGAAAGGTAACTGCAGGTAAAAATATAAATGAGTGCAGGAATGGCATCATTACTAAAAGATCCTTCTGAAACTTGCATTTTGTTTGCAAGAGATCTTGAAAAAGCAGTCATATAAACACAATTGCCCAGTGGTATGTAATTACATTACCAGGATACACTTGTCACTGAGATTATGTGCTGCAGTAAGTGCAATAATAAATAATATCAGAGAAGGATTTGCTGAAGAAATTCCAAAGGCTGAATCGCCATTTTTGTTAAAATAATTACATCGGGAAGAGTTTCAAAATTGCAAGAGGAGCCATTCACTTAAACCATGTAGAAAGGATTAAACAGTGGTGGTGGTACATTGAGATTGTCTTTGGCCCATCCTCAACAGAGCTGAGAGTATGTGAGTACTCACAAAATTCTTAACTCAGCAGGAATTTTCTACATTAAGTTTTGATGTGTTCTTTTTAATTCCCCCCTTAAGTAACATCTATTGGGAGACATATTTCAAGTAAGACAGGTTTTCTTTCTTTATTTTTGCATCATCAGCTGCTATTAAAACTGAGAAATGAAAGCCTAAATCTTAACCAAATGGGCAAGAAGAGTGGAGAATATAGGCTGCCTGCATTAAAAAAAATATGTAGGGGGCCAAAAATCTGTATGGCACCACACCAGAAATAAAACATTTCTGTCCCTGGAGTAACACATGACAGTTTAAAGCCACGGGTCTCTTGATAGTATTTGTCCATTGTACTGAAAACAATCTGGACCCAGAGGTTCTGATTAATATTTCTCTTACACAAAAGATATTAACTTTTTATTGATGTAAATCAAAGTGATCATATATGCCTTAAAGCATAAAGTTCTAGGGCCAAGAAACTTTGCTTTTCTAATTTCCTTATTTCTGGAACCTTCATGTGAGGACTTGTGATTAAGCATATGCAGTGCAAGAGGCTCATAATCTGAGTCCATTATCTGTAGACTCTTGTAGCCTACCACATTTAGACGTTGCCTAGGTTGAAATTAGAATAGAAATAATAAAATAAAATGTTATTCGAGGGCATAAACCTAAAACAGAAAGGTTTAAAAGGAGCTCTGGAGGTCCTGCTCAAAGCAAGCATTCAAAGTTGGACTGAGCTGCTGTAGGAATTTTCCAGTTGTGCTTTAAATACTCCAAAGACAGTGATTCCATGTTGTCTCTGGGTTGTTACATTCCCATATGGAAGAATTATATACCTACAAGACTCTTATAGACAGTGCGAGCATTCGAGATTTCAGATTGGAGGTGGAAGTCCTTTAGAGTCCTGTTAATTTATGTCATACAAGTAGACAGACAGACTTGTGCACTGTACTATTGCCTATGGAAGAAGCTCTAAAAGATGAATTGGGAAGCTATAATTCCCCTGCAGGTACCCATATATGAGTTAGGAGGGAAACTGGATTATGATGCTAAGAAAACTGTACTTATACTTCCTCCTAACTACTCCTCTGGGGAATAACTAAGATGCTGAATTTAATAAGGCTTGAATTTGGAAGGGAATTCACACAGCTAAAAGGATTTTGGGGGGTAAAAGCTCTGGCCATACTTATGAGATTCCTGTGGTAAACATAAAGAAATCAAAGAGAGAATGTGCATTTATTTGGAATGCGTCCCATCTACAGTTAACTGCTCATCTTAAGTTCGAATTCCTCCTTCTTTACTTTCTTCACTTTTTTTTAATTTCTAAAAATTCAGTCAACCTCAGAATACTCTAATAACTTTGGTTCAGAGAATAATGAAATGGAACTAGGTAAATGAAAAGGATGCTTGGTGGAAATGTCCCATTCTTTGATTAATTTCTTTGAACAGTTAAATCTAAACTATGAAGTTTTTATTATATAGTTAATTCCGTGGAAAGATTTATTAGTATTTTTTCAGTGGTGTCTAATATCAGCTTTAGCCTTCATTAGTATTGTAAAAGCTAATTGGCAAATAAGGACTTTTCTGAAAATATTTGAAATATATTTCAAATACAGAAATACTATTCTGTTATATAAACACGTCATGGACACCTTTGAAGCCTAATGAAAAACTCCTAAAGTAAATATCACTATAAATGCTACAGTATCTCTACTGGATATAAACACTGCAAATTTATTGACCCCCTGACATTTAAATATCTACAAGATCATAAATTTTAAAACTTCTGTGTCATTAAAAGGAAATGGAAAAAGTTTCTATTATCTGTGCTAAGGAATATTGTTTTTTTCAAAGCACAAACTGTGTGTTGATAGTACTGCAGAATGCAAGACTAAACACAATTTAAAAATTAGTATGTCTTTATGCTTTCTTTGACTCAAGCCACCTATAAAATATACATCACAGAAGAAAGATGGAAATCCCATCCATATATTGTCCAACCTTTTTCTGTAGGAGACATTTTATGTGATTCACCAATTACAAGGAAAGGCACAGTTGGAATGCCTGTGATTTTCCAGATACACTACCCACATACTGCTTTCACCTTTTCAAAACCCAAAAGCATTTCTGAGTTATATTCAGGGGTGGCTAAGTCTGATGTGTCTTTGACTGTGACACGGCACCATGTAGACCAAGGTAACCATGAAAATCAGAAACCCAGACAGTTTGGTTAAACAGAGACACCACTATGCATCTCCCATAGGTGGCTACAGGAAAAGGTTTACATAGTGATAAAAATTTAACAGGAAAATGGCAACTGTGACCAATTTTCAATCTTCTGTTTTTCCTCTAAATCTTCAATGTTATATTAAAATATTTTTCATCAATACATCACCCATTTGGAAGTAAAGCAAGATTCATGTGCTAGAGGAGGGCAGATGGTCTGGCTAGTTCTAGTGAAAAGGTCTTGGAAACTCTGAATTGAATGACCCAACTTTGAGTTTAGTGGAAGCTGAAAGAATAATGAAAAATTTTTACAGGCAAGTGATACTTCTTTCTGGGTCACTTAAGAATTGTATGCAATGGAAGTGAGTTGTGTCTGATAAGCATTTGGAGACCCTTAGATGTAAAATGCTATTTAAATGGTAATATAACTATGTATTTATTCATGAGAGAGGCTGAAATGGGATTGGCTTCCTGTCAAAAACTGTCAGACAGAAATAGGATTCCTTCTGGACAGTTGTCTTGAGGATTCCTACTGTTACCTAAGAGATTTACTTGGAAATAGTTGCCAGTGTGTTAGGGGCCAGTAGGTAGGACACAAGACTAGATATGAAAATACTTTTATTCTACTGATACCTCTGACCTTAACTATTTTGGGATCTTTGACATTTGTGATATTTGTGCAATATTACTACTGCTGTTGTTATCACTGCTGATACTATTAATAATTATAATGAAGTTATTACACACATATGTGTATAAAAGATTGTTTAGGTGTACATTAGGGTCTCAGACTACAACTTCCCATAGCAGAGATCACCTGGGCAACTGAATATGTCAAAAGCAGACATCAGTCTGAGTTTGGTTACAAAAGGAACTGTAATGCATCCTTACAGGTCTTGATCTGAACAACAGAGTGACCTGGAACACCACCAGGTTTATGTAGGTAATAAATTAATTATTTTCAAAATGTGAAGAAGCCAGAGCACATACATATTTTTTGTCTTGAGAGGTACATGGAGAAATGTATACATGAGAAAGATTGTACATATTCCCTTTCAGTTAGTTGATGTGCCCGTAAAATAGTCATATTCAGAACAAGCAGATTAATCTATAATCTATCTATGAAAAATTCATGCTTTGACTTTTCCCTTAAACATTATGCTTTATTGATTTTCAAGTGTCGTGAAAAGGACATGTAATTATTTAGCACAGAAGAAAAACAAGTTTAGATCTTTCAATAAACAGAGGAGACAGAAGACTCATAACAAGAAATGACACTTTGTAGACCTTATTTCATAAATTATGGAAAAACAAACAGAAAGAAAGTAATAACAATTTAATGGTTATAAATCAGCTAAAGGAAGATAATGCAAAATATTTTCTGTGATTTTCTGATTGACTTTTTTGTGCATTCCTTTTAATCACATTTTATACTCCATGGGTTTCTTTTTGTTTTGGTTTGTTGTTTTGTTTTCTTTATTTTGTGGCTAAAATGCTTGCAGGAAGAGAACACAAGGTCATTTCTATGAAAATAACCTGAAATATAAATTTATGTTTGCATGTATGAGGATTTATAGTAGAGCTGCTTGGATGTCTTTCCAATCAAGAAATAAGAACAACACCATATGACTTTGTTGATCAAGGCATCCAAGACACAAATACTCTGTAAAAAACTGTTAATATTCAGTCCCTAAAATGAACAATTTTTAAAGAAGCTATTTGAATTCTGAATATTTTATAAATTTGAAGGAACTACAATCTGCTCATAGATATGGCAAAAGGATTTAAATAAAATATACATAGCAAGCCACTCATTCATCTTTCTTCTAAACAATATCCATCAATATCCAGTGTTCCTGAAGGTGTTTATATGACCAAAAAATATAAATACACATATGAGAGTGAACTGCTCTATATTATGCTTGAGAAAAGTAAAAACTTGTTAATTCTACTATAATCCACAATTTAAAAACAATTTAGTAACCTAACTTTTACAATAAAATTTCCAGATTTTGTTTGCATTATATTGTTCTACAGGACAATATATTGTGTAGGGAGCAGTTTGGCAGCTGAATCCCTGATTTGACAGTGTTATGTGTCATGACTCTTGATCTAGTTAAACCAGCCAAAAATTCAAAATTAAGTAATATTCTCTCAAAGTACTGAAGCTACTCTAATGTAGTGAAGATTCTGTAATATTGGACAGGAGAAAAAATAAACTAGTTGCTTGAACATGCGTCTGTATAAGAACAGACAAATAACATTTTTTCTTTAAATGACCATAAATTCATTCCATAATAGAAGATACTGTACTGCAATATTATATAGCTTCAATTCTCTAAAGCTGTAGAAATCTCCCCACAGTGAACATTCAAAGAATCTGATTTTGGGGCTGAGATTTCTGTGGATGATACTATTGTATTAGCAAACTCTTAAACTATTCCCAAGAATTTTTTTTTGCAAAAATCTGTTTCTCTATGTCATTACTGTCCCAGTACCAGGGGACAGTAATTTCAATAACAATTGTACAGCATAGATAATCACATTCTCATTCCTGGAAGAAACTGTCTATCCATTCATGAGTTTGCATGATAGAAGACTTTCTGGGAATTCCCTGGCAAAAATAAAGGGATTAAGTTTCTTTTTATTTTGCAATTCACGGACACTGGTGCACTTCAAAGACTTCTACATTTTCAGGCTGTAGGGAGTTACCACATCTCAATACAAAGTTTTACTCCCAAGCATATAGCAGATCTGCATGTTTTTTTCATGATTAAACACAGCATCCTTCAAAACACAGGGGGGTTTCATTTCCAGTATAGAATTTATCATAATTTAATGTTTACTGTGGGAGGAAAGTCATCATTGTGTGGGTAGCAGAAAGCAGTAATAAAGAAATATTAATTGCATCATAAATGAGATTCATGTAATGAGAGGCTTGGTTTTAGGGCAGCTGCACTGTGGGGAGAATCTGTAAAGGAATAGGTTTCTCTAACTTCATACTCTTAGTTACAGACTTTAGGAGACCTTCTGTAGTTCAGTTTGTGTTAATGTTGAGTAATAAATATAAAGAAACCTTTCTTTGATTGCCTTCTTGAAAATATGCATTCCTAGTATAAAGAATATGTAGCACATGTAATTGATGCTCCTGAGAACAATGTATTTTCTACTTTACAGAAAAAAGAAAATTTAAGCTGAGGGAGAACATCCTTGAGATTTCTGAGAATAGTACTAGTCCTAGTACTAGTTTCACCATCTGTCTAACACCAGGCTAAAAGGGCATATAACATGAATCTCAAAGAGCAGCTGAAAATTAAAGGGAAGGTATCTTCAAATATTTCTCACTAGTCCCTTAAGGAGTATCTGGTTCTTTCCCATGCATTTTCAGACTTAAAAAAAAATATTTAGTAAATTATCTTATTAAGTTTAGCCAGGGGTATGTGTGTGTCTGAGAGACAGGAAGGCTTGGGGGCTGTGTGTGTTACAGTAGGATTTTTGTCTTGTAATTACTTGGAAGAGTCTGAATTCCTGAGGCTTGTCAGACAAGTGATATTTGTCTGATTTAGGTAAAAGATGTTAGGTAATGTCTGAAAGAGCACAAGTTACTTGGATATAATATTCCATCAACTAGCATACATAGCACTTGGAGTCACATATGGTAAGAGTTTTGAATTGTAGCTACCACTGGTGCTGGCAACACAGATGTTGAGACATGACTGGGTAGGGGAAGTAAGTTTGAATGCTAAAAAAGTAAAATAGAATTGGGGAGGAGGTGTATCCCATAAAACTAATCGAATTGCTATTTTCTTGAGAAATGAAGATTTTTTTAAAGGTTATATTATCTAAAATACTTCTTATATTGTTTAAATTAATCAATGGGAGGATTGTTGCATTCTAGAAGAGATGGAGAGGGCACCTGGAGTCAGCACTTCCTGTTCTTTAATTCATTGGGAAGGAGATTGAAAGTGTGTGGAAATTTCTAGGCAAATACCAGCTCCTTTTGCATTAGATTGTTTTGCCAGGGAGGACTCATCTTCACTAGCTAAGTGTGCACTAAAAAGATCTGTGATATCTGGCTTGCTCAGGGTCTTCCATTCTCTAGTACATTCCAATTTTATCATCCTTCTGGTTTAGATATTGCTCTTGTTTCAATTTTTGCATTTTTCCTTTGGAGAGAAAGCAAAAATACCACAAAAGCAGTCTGTTGGTTTGAAAATCAGAATGCAATCAAAAGTTATTTTTTGCTGTTATTTCCAATGCAATTAATGTCTCTTCTATAGTTTATATTTTGAAAAACTTTCTTTCTCCATTTTCATGATATAGTTCACCCCTTTTGAGAAATGAGATTAATATATGTTTCTTGTCTTCTATGCATTTGTTGTCTTCTGTGATCACTAAGGAGATTTCACAAGGATTCCACTAAAGAGATTCCACAAGCGGGTGAGGTTGACTTTCCAAAAGGATTTTAAAACAAAGATCATAGATTAATCTCTTTTCTGAAAAGCAGAGAGAGTAAGTCAGTAGAAAATTTCATGGAGAAGCAATTTTTCCAATTTCTTTAATTTTCTTGCAGATTTTATTAATTTGCCCTTCGAAATATTTTCCATTAATGTCTTTGAACTTCGAATTTGATTCTGCCAAGATATTCATACTTTAAATTGCCAACTGTTATCTCTTTATAATTAATAAATGATAAATAAATCTTGAGTACATCTGTGACAACTTATTTTTACTTTTTAAAGGTTTGGGTTGTTGGTCGTTTTCTTTAGGGTTTTTTGGGGGTTTTTTTTTTTGTCTTTTTCAGAATTCAGTCCAGAGTTAAGCACCTATGCCCAGTGCTCAAAATCTGAAGGACTGAATCTAAATGCATGCCTGTTTGATGGATTTATACAATTCATCTACCTGCAGCTGGATGAGAAAGAATGAGACCCTGCTGTCATCTCATTGATACACCATCCAGTATATTAGTCTTCACAATGAAAATACACTATTTCAATATGAATACATATAGACAAAATTCTCCCTTGGTATTAACTTTTAAAATAAAAATTAAGTGTAGGAAAGGACTAATCTTATTACAATTTTTTGCTGTGAGGAGGAGTGACTGAGGGACTAGAGCATGAGAACTTTAAGGGTGTTAACTTCACATTTCTAAACTTTTCAATGAGGCATTCTGTCAGTAAAAAGATTAAAAGGAATTGCATGTCTAAACAAGCAAAGTCTTTTTTTTTTAATAACAGACAAAGAAAAGTTGATTCTGACTTCATTGTAGCAGAAATTTACAATGCCCAAGTGAAGTCCACTATGTACTAAAACAGTTTTCTAGTTTATATTCTATTTCATGAATGCACAATAATATTTTTTCCGGTCAGAAATATAATTTCTGTATCAAAAATCTTGCATTTAATGGAATTTCTTGCTGAGAAAATAAGAGAAAATATTATTTTAGTGTATGCCACATACAAAATGAATTGTTTTAAACTATCTGTGTGTTAATTGAGGATCATAGTATCAGGAATTTATGCAGGGAAGTTTGTCCTTAGAAATCCAAAGCTGTCCACATTGATAGAGTAAATGATTACACATTCCCATAGCATAAAATGGGGTTTTGAAATAATTCTGTGATATCCCTTATGTTTCTTATTAGTTGTGCCCTATTTTCTGTGCTAATTTTTAAATTCTGTTCCTGTACATGTGTGCTAACTTTTTGTTTTGTGGTTTCAACTACATCCCACATAATGTGAACACAGTCATAGACTATGTCGAGTTTAAAAGGACCCATAAGAATCACTGAGTCCAGTCCCCTGCCCCATGCAGGACTGTGTAAAACTAAACCCTGTTACAAAAGCCTTGTCCAGACTCCATAAACTGTCAGATTGGTGCTGTGACCACTTCCTTGGGGACACCATTCCAGGATCATCCTGTCAGTGAAGACACATTTCCTAATGTCCACTCTGAACTCCTCCAGTCACAACTTCTTCCAATTTCCTTCTGGTCACCAGCTCTGCCTCTGTGGTGGGGTGCAAACTGGTTTGAGCCACTCCTTGTAAGTCTGGCCTTCTCACCCCTCAGTGTTTGAGTACAAGGGTTTGCTCTCCAGTCTGTCACAAGCTGGCCCTTTCCACAAGCAATACAGGGAGTATAGTAGGGCAATGCCCAAATTTATTATATATCCATAATATTGGTGCTTGAAAGAGCCATCAGATATCCTCACCTTTTTTTTCTTTAGAACTTATTCCAGTAAGAGATTTCTTAACTTCTTACTTCAGTAATTATTTTTCTTTTGTTTTTTTTTCTTTCTTTCTTTCTTTTTTCTTTTGTTTTTTTTCCCTAACTGCCAGTGTCTTTTTCCACTAGAGACTAGTTAAAATAGATTTTTTTCCTTTCTGAAGTGGATGTGCCAGATATTTCTCTGTTATAAGACAGGGAAAACAAAAATACAGTTAAGGCACAACATTGGAGAAATTATAATAGAAAAAAAAAGTTAATTTGGTGCATATGTTCAAATGAGAGGGGTAATCTCTCTTCTGTATCTTTTTTTCTTACTACTGAGAGTCAAAATTGTTGCTTGATGTTTACACACAGTGGAACAACTCTAGCACAGGATGCTGTAAAAACCCATCCACCTCAGAATATCCTAAAACTCAAGACTGAAGAATTTAGAATTAAATCTCTACTTCAAATCAAGCAAGAAGAAAAATTCTGTCTAGAAATTGAGTCACACACATGCATGTTGACTTAAGTTTTCAGGAAATCCTTGCACTGTTTGCTTGTTCAATAGTCAGATTATAACTAAAATTGAGTGATAAAGAACGACCTGGGTTGACAGCAGCTATAAGCCTGGATTTTCAGAGACTGGGAAGTCTAAGCAAGGTAAATATATGGAAATGAATTTCCATGAGCTTTAGGCACCCCAGATGCTGAGGGCTACAGAGCCTGGATCTTCTTGCAATGCTGGTTTCCTGAGGGCTGCAGGGTTTGGTGTGCCAGAGAAAATTGCAGCTGTGAACAAAACATGCTGTTCTGTGGTGTGTTGCTGTCACCCAACATAGGCCTGATTCTGCTTTTGTAGAAGGCACCTGTCAGGAGCTTGCACAGCTGGACAGCTGGGATATCCCTCAGTTTGGCTCTCCTAATTCAGTGAATGAGCAGTCATTCATAGCTATGGTTTCACATAGGCTCCACCTGCCCTTCTGACACTCATTCTCCATGATATCACAAGGACCAAGCAGTACACTCATGGCAATGAGGATCTGTATGAGGAAGGTAAAACCAGAATCCAGCCAAAGACTGAAACTGCTGCATTCTCCATACTTTTCACTTATCCAGCTGCTCTAATGCCATACAGGAAAAAACTCTGCAATCAACCAGTATGGCCTGTGAACAGTCCTATAATGCCAGTTATTATCAAATTGGTAGGGTATATTATATAAATTTGAATTACTATTAAATATCTGTGACTATTAAATAGATAAACCCAAGCATGCTCAGCACCTTTCTCTGACTTGGTGCTAACTGGAAAATGGGTGTTCTAGTTGAGTCCTACTAAAATCTGTTGAAATTCAGAGAAGTCCACCAGAAATATTCTGCAGCTTGCACTGATGCCCAGACTGGCTGGTCATTGTTTGACACAGCATGGTATGGGCCAAAATTCAGGTCAGACACAACTAAAGCAACTTAACACAAATACAGTCAGATTTAACACCCTGAAAATGTTCCTTGTAAGTGCACACTGTATATTATCACTTGTTTGCCTGACATCAGCCAGGCAAGTATTATGGAAATATGGACATATGTTCTAGATGTTACTACATCTGTAAGTAAATGCAGAAAATATTGTCAGTGACCTACAGCTCTTTTAACATCTGAGCAATACCCCTTTCCGTTGACAAATTATTGAACCCAACATGTAACTGGAGGAGAAGGAAGAGAAAACAGGGTAATAGCTGTGTTCAATAGATATGAAAATAGGTGATGGTGCAGGAAATTTCCACTCTGATTTCATATGACTCCATCTCTTGAAAATGTCATGGAACCAGATTCCTCAAAATGGGGAATATCACCTCTTGAACTGCCTTTGGTAAATCAAGAGGTAAGAGTTGGTATTGCCAGCTTCTAAATGTTTCTTCCACCCATTGTGATTCTGCAGCAGTTATCTTCTGTAGTAAATGAGCAGTGACCTCAGGACAGTTCACCATAAAAGTGAACTCTCCTTCAGTTGGCTCTTCTCCCGCATTTCTAGTAAGACTGTCTGCATTAGCTATTTGTTCTTTTCAGAGGCTGAGTGCAGCAGGAAGCCATTAATCAGCGTGCTGAAGGTCAGTTCAGACTCCTGTAATTTAATTTCTTTATGTGCTGCTTCTCTCTGTATCTGGTCTGTGGTAAACAAGACAGCTTGCTCCCATACATCAGTTTGACCATAGCTCAGCAGATGAAGACTTTTGTAGCAGCTACTTTGTGTTCATCTTGTCAGAATGAGCCACAGATGAGAATAAAATTTGGGTTGACAATTCCACATTGCAGATGGCCACCTGAACCAGCAGTACTGTGTTATTGCTCTTTTAAAAGAGCTTGCTTCTCAGGTTCTGGTCAGCTTTGAGACCTAAGGAAAGCCAGAGGGGCATGGCTGGCATTCCAGACTGCAAACAGATCACAAGGGGGAGAGATAACTGCACTGACTGTTTAAGACTAATACAGACTAAGTCTAAGAGTAACAAGGTCAAAAATCTTAGTTGCATGCTCTTGCTAATTTATTAATATAATTTAGCATGCAATAATGAGACTAAACTCGCTCAACCATACCAATGAGCCATGCAAGCATTAACTTGTTGGAGCTAGTTATTTTCTTTATCTGCCAATAACTTCTGCTCTGTGAGTGTTAACTGCTGTTTTATTGCTATGCATTGATATTTTGTGTAATTTTGTTATTTAATATATTGTTATAATTAAGCTAAGAGCGGTATGACTATTAGTTTTTTTATGCTGCTTCTTAGGATTAATATTTTTTGTGTGGCCCAAAATAGCTGTTTTCCAGCTTTCCTACAAGGCCTAGTAAAAGATGTTCCCTCTCCACACAAGTCTTTCTTCTATCACAGAAGAATACTTTAAATTTGAAGAGAGCTCTTAAGATCATCTGGTCCAACAGCTCTGCTTGAGCAGCTTGACCAGGACCCTCTCCAGTTGGGTTCAGAGTATCTCCAAGAGGGAGACTTCACAGCCTCTCTGTGCCAATGTTTCACTACCATCACTACAAAAGAACCCCTGCTTGCTTATGCTCAGATGGAGAGTAATGCTTTCTGTGTGTTTTCTTTTTCATTTGTCTCCATCATCTCTTGTTCTGTCAATTGGCACTATTGAGAGAGCCTGGCTCCCTCTTCCTCACTCCCTCCCACCAAGTATTTATACACATGGATAGTTTTCCTGCCAAACCTTTTCTTTCCCAGACTGAATTTTATCTATATAGACAAAGAAGAAATTAAGAAGGTCTAAAAGTGAAATAAAAGACACTTTTCCCAGCTTAAATGAAACATTTATCTGAAGGAATTTGTACAATAATAAGTAGGAATCTTCTGGTTTTATAGCACTTACTGTATTATTTTGGTTTTTTTTTCTTTTGTTTATTTTCTTTTCTCTCCAGGACTTCCTTACTCTTTTTTTTTCTTTCTTTTTTTTTTTTTTTTTTATTTTTACTTTATTTATTGCTATTTATATGTCAATATTACATTGTGTCTCTAAACTAAGGAACCATTTTCCTGGGGGTTTTTTGTTTGGTTTGTTGTTTGTTTTTTTTTTCAAATCTTCACCAATGCTTTCTTTCTCCCCTATAGAAAATACCCACATCCTGTGAGTTTTATGAACATCACCTTTTAGAAAGAAATCCTGATGTTTTTCCTGTAGATGTTCAATAATGTGGCCACTGTTAGGAATAGCCCTGGCAAAGTATAAATAAAAGGTTATTTGTGGTAGTTTTATTTCTAAATGCTAATAGTATGGCATCAGCTCATAAATCATTAGTGATGAGCTCCTAATTATGTGCCAGCATCACAGTGGGATCCAACCTAGTACCAGAAATTTACATATTCATGAATACACCCACATTCATGCGTGGAAAAATGCAGAATATAGCAGAAATCAAATAGTCTCAGTTTTCTCCAAACTGTTATTTAGGTGAATTGCCTTCTCCCCTAACATGCCTTTTCCAGTTATTTACCTATGATATATATTCAAATTTCAGAAAGTTTTCTTTGGAGTTCAGTTTTAGACAGTACATAGTTTCAACTTGTCCAAAAGAATGTGTGTAGTCTGCAATGTTACAGGTAATGAATACCTCCTATAATTAGTGTCCACTCCATTTCTACTTGCTGACATGAATTTTGAGTTTAATATATGGCTGGTGTATGTTTAGTCTAGAACTAATGGGCTATTATCTAAATTTTCTGTGATGTAAGTTGGAATTAATGTTTTTTAAAAAATCTACTCTTCAGTGGATATTTACAGTTGTCTGGAAATGGGAAAGTTTGTTTTGGATAGTATAGATACTTCAACAGATCAGCTATAAGGAATGGCTTTTACCTGCAAGTGGTAAGAACTGGAGGGAAGAAGATGGGCTTTATTTGTTGTGTGTTTATAGAACTTCACCTTACAGGCCCTAGAAAACATCAGCTTTATTGATGTGAAAGCAATCAGCCTTTCCCAGCCCTGAAAGAAAGTAATGTGAGAGTTTATTTTCAATGCAATTATATTCTCCAGAAGAAAACTTGAGGGAAACATTAAAACAAACATTTTTTTTAATGTTTACTGCAGGTTCTCAGCCCTGGAGACTAGGTCTTTTCTTTTTTGCCCCTTTAAAAGCAATACTCTCTTATGTCCCCTGCTCAGTCTTTGGATCTAATGTGGCAGCTCACCTGTAGATCTCTTTCAAGTGAGTCACTTCCTAAGTCTATAGTAATTTTCACCTTTTTCATTTAAAACTTTAATTGAAAAAGATGTGTTGACACCTGATGCCCTGTCTCCTAAAGACTGCAGTCTCTGCTTGGGACTTGGGACTCTGCTGCAATTCAGACACCAGTTATATTAATTTTTAATTGAATATATCTATGACCAGTTATGTGTATTTCCACAGAAGCTATTATTCAAGGATCCCTAAGCAGTTATTGCAATTAAGGATTTCTAAGATTCATAACAAGCCTGCACAGTATGTATTGATAATAAGAAAATCAGAATGTCTAGCACTGAGCACTCACTCAGTGATTACTTTAGAAAGTAATCTCTTTTAAAAATTACTTGCTAAGAAAATCAGAATTCCTATTCTCTTCCCATCTGCTCCCCACCCAGCCCCAAACAGTGTACACCTGTATTCCTCTCATACATATCATAGTGGCATAGAGTCCTTGCTGTTGGTCAGAGGCTGGAGAGGCTCCTCCTGATGGCACATTTTCCCATGCCAGCTGAATCCCTTCCTTGTTATTCAACAGACTCTCTACCACAAGACTCAATATTGGGCCATGTGACGGGTCTGCCGAGGCATGAAATGAAAGTTCAATATCTAAGGGAAATTGCACAAGGAATTTGTTGAGTCACGCTTGCCCAAAGTATGGCAGGGTGAAAATTGCCAAGTTGTTCTGCAACAGTGGTTTGCATAGTCCAAAAATCTTTCTTTGACAGAGAGAAGTGTTTGGAGTTTTCATATAATATGCTAGAAATTCAATAGTTATATGGTAAGGAATGAAAAATCTGGTTAAATAAAAAGTCTTTTCAGCTCTTAATTTTGAAATGGGCTTCTTTGCTCTCACCTTCCTTAGGCTACCACAGCAGACTGATGGGACCGTCTCCTTTTCCCTTCTTCTATTCTAGTTTATGCTTGAAATGGCAGGCAGGGTCCTGCTCATCCTCTCAGCTAAGTGTTTTTCCTGCCTGCAGAGTCCACAGTGGTGTGTCAGGGGGGTCGTGCCTGTCCTTTGGTCCTGGACAGCTCTGGTTCTATCTGGAGGAGGCTGGAACATGGTCTGAAACCAGCAATGTTCCAACCCTCAGTACTGGTTCATGATCTTATCAGAACAAAACAAGAAAAATTATCTGGTAAGGAAATACAAGGTGTTTTTCATTACCCATGGTCCTGGAATGTTCTCATTTTACTCAAATTTACCTTTCACTATCTTTGTGACAAAAATCCTAGCATGCATATTGAAGTGACAAATAAACAAAAATTATTAGATTAATTATCACTGCACTGTCCTATTGTACAGAAATGATACTGCGGCATAAATTAATATATTAAAACTATACAGTCCCATTTTTAAATATTCTTAAGGTCACCTTTAGTTTTATTAAATTAAAACATTTGACAGGGCAACAAATATGGTAATATACTCTCCAGATTACATAACTAAGTAGCTTTCTAGTGCAAGTGCAAGCAGTTTATTTCTTGTTTACATGATGCTGCCAGTGGAGTACAGCAGATGTTGAACTAAAACCCTGTGAGGCAGCATTGTACTATGCCAGGCTTACCTAAGGTTTTGCCCTGCTGATGCTCATTTTTGTTTATATAATTTAGAAGACTTTTTATAAACCACTTTTACAAAACCCACTTTTATTGGAGCAGTTTCTTCTGTGTTGAAATAATGTGTAACTTTAATATCTAGAAAACCTATTTTGAAAATAACTCGAATAAACAATTTTCTTAAGAGTTCAGCTAAAAAACCCCCCAACATTGTTATTCTTCCAACTTATCCATATATAGCTTTCTCATGCCTACTTCTATCCCAGTGATATCCCTGTGGCTTTTAATCCTCTATTCTGCTGTATATATCACTGATCTTCTTAGACACAGGGAAGCCTTTTAATGTACAGAAATCTCCAGAAATGGGATGTGGCAGCTCAATACTGCAAGGTCATTTAAAGTGTTTTCTCAGCTGACTTCCTATTTTCCTAGCTCATGACAGGGGAAATTACTTTGCAGCATAGCCTTCCTTCTTGGTGCAGAAAGATTAGGAATCTTGTCATATATCAAATTGGGATTTTTTTAAACATAATCAGAAATCTTTGAAGTTGAATAATGCTCACAAAGAACAAGATACCCCAAACTAGGTTAAGAAAGGGGCTAACACTTGCAAGGCATATTGTTAAGTAATGAAGTTTCTGGATTTCTATAAGACAACTTGGAAGTTGCTGGTTTCAGTGCAGTGGTCATTCTCCCACTGTTTTCATCTTATTCTTTTCTGAGCCCTCAATTTTTTTAAACATACAGGGCAAAATTTACCCCTGGAAAAACCACCACTCCCAGTGGAGTTCAACAAACTTGCGAAAAATTCTTATGTGAAAATTTCCTTAATTTCTTCAATTATTTTAGATTTTGTTAGTTTTTAGACATACATTTTCTAGAAATATGAGCCAGTAATATTCTCTTACTGTCTTAGGTCATGTCTACAATTTCCTCTTTTAAGAGTATTTTTTTTGCCTGCAGGAACATGGTTCTGCTCTGGTCACAAATCAGCAAATTGTTCAGCATCTGTGGAGAGATACTTACTGCCACATGAGAGCTCAGAATTAATAAAATTTCTAGAACAAATGGGAGATTTATTTGAATGACTACACCAAACTATCTTGATTTGATTTAGGTGGTCCTAGTCTAAATGTCATGTTGTTGGGATTAATTTTTAGAAGTAAGGAAAAGTAAGTAAGATTTTTAAACAGTAGAAGGGAATTGAGAAGTTGTGCTTTATTAAATTTAGACGTTGCCTAGGTTGAAATTATGAATAGAAATAATAAAATAAAATAAAATGTTATTCGAGGGCATAAACCTAAAACCAGAAAGGTTTAAAAGGAGCTCTGGAGGTCCTGCTCAAAGCAAGCATTCAAAGTTGGACTGAGCTGCTGTAGGAATTTTCCAGTTGTGCTTTAAATACTCCAAAGACAGTGATTCCATGTTGTCTCTGGGTTGTTACATTCCCATATGGAAGAATTATATACCTACAAGACTCTTATAGACAGTGCTTGAATAGGTTCATCATGGTCTGCATCACATATTTTACGTGTGGTTTTAGAAGCATTTACAATACTTAGTTTAATGACCCTCTTCTGAAATTCAGCTCAATTTTTCTATTACTTTTTTATTCTTTTACACTATAAGATATACCTAAACTCTCTTCTGTATGCATTGTTTTTTCACTAGTAAGATAGACTAAGTATTTCATAAAAAATCTTGACCCACCCAGAAGTTAATGGAAAGATCCCATATATATCTGTGAGATTAAGATCCTAATGAAGATATATGTAAAATATGGCCTTTATTGGATAACTGTAAATATGAAAATATCTTTGCCAATATAAAAAAATGGATATTTTCCTTACCACATTATTTACCTTTATTGCAATATTTGTACTATTTCTGACACTTCATGTAGGAAATTCCTCAAGCACTCCATAAATTTAAGGAATTATTCTGGTAAATGTCCAGTTGTTGTTGGCTCCCAATGTAAGATGAAACACAGGACATATAGTACTACACAGTGCTAAATCTTTCTATGTATGCCTTGGACATCTCTTGATTCTGAAAGCTTCTTGAAGTCAAGATATCACAGCTAGAGCATAATTTCAGACTTTTTTTTTTCTAGGTCAGCAACAAAAACATTCTTTCTTGAGTTTTAAGGAAGTTTTTGGTAAAATTTCAAGCACTTGGTTGAGATTTAAATGAAACATAAAGGAGTTAAGGAACATGCAAAAGAGCTGGAAGGAATGACTGAATATTGCCATAGGTATAAGAAGGAAACAAGAAACATTTTGTGTTGAGATAGTGGGAAGTTGAGAAACTCAGGAGAAATCTGCTCTACAAAAGGTTGTTACATTTATATGGAAAAAATGTGATACAATTTACATGCATTTTTTCCACTAACTACACTGTAAAGCAGCCACTGACCCATTTCTTGCTCAGATCAGACAGCATACTTACAAACAATTCCTAGCCATCTTTTAGAAGTTGGGCAAAATTTTTCAGAAAATTTGACTGTTACTGGCCTGTTTGGGGGGATAAGATTATGCATAGGGCTGGATATGATTGGTATGGAAGTTGTGGTAATTGCTTCAGTGCAGACACAGGCTGAGTCATAGAGTCTCAGAATCTTATAATCATTAAAATAAAATCATTGAAAAAGACCTCTAAAATCATCAGGTCCAACTGTTAACCTGGCACTGTATTTTCCACAAAGCCATATTCCCATCTGCTACATGCACACATCTTTCAATCAATTCCAGGGATGGATTCCTCCACTTCCCCAGGCAGTCTGTTCAAGTGCTTGACACCATTTCAGTAAAGTAATTTTTCCCTGTATCCAATCTAATCCTTACCCTCTGCAACTTGAGGACATTTCTTCTTGTCCTGTCACTTGTTACCTGGGAGGAGAAGCTGAACCCCACTGGGCTGCAACCTCCTTTCAGGCAGTTGTAGAGGGAGATAAAGACCTTCTGAGTCTCCTTTTCTCCAGGAAAAATACTCCCAACTTCCTCTGTCACTATTCATAAAATTTGCACTCTAGACCTTTCATTGTCCTTTTCTGGGTACCCTCCAGCATCTCAATATTTTTTTACTAGCCCCAATTAAGTTATTAGAAAAAGTGTATCCTTACAGTGATTTTTCTGCTCTCAACTTAAATCCAATCTCTGCTCTCAACTTAAATTCAACATAAAGTTTCTGATTACTCTTCAGTTTACTTGTTATTTGAATCTTCTCTACTCTTCAGCTTACTTGCTATTTGAACTTTCTCTAAATCCACATCATGAATTCCAGAGTGGATGTCTGCCTCTGGAAACATAAAGTCTCTGCCTCAGTGTGAGGCCTGTGATGATGTGAAAAGTTCTTTTCTTTGTAACACTGGCAGAGAAGAAGCAAAGCCAAATGGACCACTGTGTTCCTGAGGTACCCAAGAGACACTTCTCAAATGACTTTGTTGTGTATGGACTTGAACAAGCTGTGTGCTGGGTATTCCTCTGATAGAGAAGCAGAATATAAAGAAGGGCCAGAGGGGACATGGAATAATGTAATTACTACAGTGGTACCTTTCTCTTTTTTTTAATTTTTGTTTTTGTAAGGTCCTGAACACTTACCACTACCAGAAAATCACAACTAATGTGGGAAATTCACACTGCATAGCAGGAGAACAGGCTGTTGTTTAGCTTGATAGATGGAGCTGTGAAGATTACATTTCTTTTTATCAGTTTCCCTGTTTGTAAACATAACATATTTTTGTTTTATAAGAATTGTTTTCCTGGCTAGAAATGAAAGGTCATGTGTCCCTCCTTTATTGTATTTAATAGCAGTGTGGGGATGCAGAGTTTGATGTGCATTAGCTTATGACAACTAGCATTGCTAATAGCCCATCAGTCATCCTGTAGTGGTTTACTGAAGTTCTAATTGTTTGTAGTTGCAATGCTCATTCATTATATCTCTGCAACTGATGAGAATTACATTCTCTGTCACATGCATTCATCTCCTCCGATTCCATGTAATTCTGTCTTTTTCCATTCATTCCAAAGCACTCAAAATTTGGGCATGATTTTCAGGGGGAGCGTGCAGTGCTTGGTGGTTTCTGTTATGGTCCAGGCCTCAGCAGAAGTGAATTCTCCTAGACAAAGTGTATCTTTTCAGCAAGTGCTCACTTTTGGCTATTCCAAGAAAACCTCACAAAAAAGCATTACTGCAGAGATTTAATTAATTTACTTTGTATAGAAATGTCTGGAGCACAGCTTCATATATTTTGTGAGGGTCATCTGGATAAACACTCTAATTGTCCCTGACTAGACTTACAGTCTTTGCAAGTGATTTTCACAGTCTTCAATCAGGAAATTGGTATGTGCAACAACTTCACTTCCAGAAGAAAGAGAAATAAACATTCTTCCACAAGCTTTCTTGATCATCAGGATCTCCAGGTCTCCTTTCTATTTTCCAGTATTTAGGAACATTTATTTACTAATCAGTAAAGATATGTGACATTATAGGAAGACAAAAAGCTTTTGAAAACAGAAAATACTGTAACCAGAGCTCTAGTGCATGAGCAGTAGAAGAGCAGATTGGTTTACTTTAAGCTGTATAAGTCCTAGACACTAGAGGAATCACTTAATTTACACTGGTACAAATGAACAAGTTACCTTACCCTGATACACACAACTTAGATTCTGCCTTTTTAAGGAAAAACAAATGTTGGAAATCTTATTGCAGTTTTGGTGGTGCCTTTTCAGTCTCCAGTAGAGTGGAATCACAATGTATGGATTCAGTATTTGATTACCACTTCCTCACTGTGCCTTGGATGCAAATCACTTAAACAAAAATATAGTATTAACTGAAATTCAAAAGCACACAGCAACAACTTAGTCCCTTATGGTACAGTTATTTTGAAATTACTTTCAAAAATGTGCACCCCTGTAGCCTAGCTTTTAATTTGTATATTTTCTTAAGCACATAATAGCATAGACATCCCACTGTAAGACTGGCACCATTCATAAGTTGAGGGAATGAAAATTCAGTTTGTTTGTATTAATTCTTGCAGGAGCAGCCAATGTCTGGTATGCAAAACCTACATTCACCAGTTTGTATTTAAACACTGAAAAAGAAATACATTCCATCTTTATTGCTACAGTTGCTTTAAATTAAAATTGCAAAGAAATACAATGCTAGGTAACACAAAGCTTCTTTCACTTCTCTTTAACAAAAAGTTTTATGAACATGCTGATATATTTTGTAAACATAATAAATTTTATCTAGTGAATCGGTGGGAAAACATAGCCCCAAGGCTTGAATCTTTTTTGATTCCAGTATCATCTGGAATGATACTGCTAACTTTATTTGATAAAACTGTCATAAAAGTAGGGAGGAAAAACTTTTTAGTAAGTGCTTGCAAAATTTTAGTACTAATGGCATGGCATTTGCTCAAATGAGAACATTTTGGTAAATGCTTGCAGAGCAAAAGGTGCTGCATTTTCTTTATACAAATTAAAGATAGAGCAGTAAAGGTCATATATAAAACTTTGCCAAATAACTCTCTGCATTGTTTTCACAGTTTGTTAAGAGGAGAGGCTCTAGTCTGCTTGTGACATGGATAAAGAGTGCTGGTTTGGATGTCTTTGTGAAAGTGAAGTATCAATGGAGCAAACCATGGAGTGAGAAGAGACAAGTTGTACAAAGACAATGACCTGGGCAAACCTTCAAGGTCTAAGATGACAAAGAGCAGCCCCAAAAGCTCCTCAGTGGGTGTTGCAGGTTCCAGTGCTCACCGATTTTCCATCCTGGACTTTGCCAGCTGTTATGTCACGGTCAGTCTAATGCTGAGGCTCTGGAAAAACAGCAGCCCATGTGGGGGATGTTCCCAAGGCTATATTGGAAAAGCTGAAGGAGGGGGAAAAGGCACTGAAAAACTATTGCAATTTCTCTTGCTAATGGACAGTGGTGCTCTCAGTCATTTGTGATAGGAAAAACATTTTTCCTACTTCTACAATATGTTCCTTCTACAATATGGTTGATAAAGGCAAGAGTTGGACCTGAGTAACTTGGCAACAATCATGCAGTTATCTTCAAGCAAAAGATAAGGTCAGACCTCCATAGCTGTTTCCAAGCTGGTTCCTGTCAACATGTCTTCTGTATTAATTGGGTTGAGGTTAGAAATCTCTTTACTACAAATGTTTTAAAAACCTCATTATAAAGACTAGTCTAGATGTGCAGTTATGTTAATTTTTTCCTCCATTTTTCATCTGTAGGAAAGAAACACATTTTTTGTATGAGTACATATTGAGAAAGAAAATATTTTAGGCATGGTATATAGAAATGCAAAAGAAAACTAGAAAAAGACTTTTTTCCAGACTATGTTTTGCAAAATCTATTTTTTTTCTTTTGTGTGATAAAACTGCTAAAAATATATCATAGATTTAAGAGTTTGGATAGTTTTTTCCTTTTCATTTCTCTTGAAAACTGAGTTTTCTGCTAAGGGTTGTTTCTGCCCTCAACAGGGAAGCATAGAACAGAGGTTTTGAATAAGTCACGTTAAATATGTCAAGGCTGAATAGCAAAACTAGTATTTATGTTCCTAGTTATGTTATATTAAAAATTCCTAGCTTACACAAATTATACTATACTATATTACAAGTAGATCAATCTTGCCAAATAAAGTTCAAATGCAAGAGTTTTTTTTCAGTTAGATTGTAATTTGAAAGAAATCCCTAGTCTTTTGCTTTGCCTTAAAGTAATTACTAAGAGCACTGTAGGATATGTTTTGTGTCAAAATAATCAGAAAATAGCATGTTTAACTCCTATAAATAGTCTGGTTGATAGATTGAAGTTTATGTAGAGTCTCTTGGCATGACTATCTTTTCTCCAGCTTGGACGATGTTCTTGCATACTGTAGTGTCCCTAAAGAAATTTAGACAATTTCATTTATATCTCCAACCAATTTTTAATTAATATTTGATATCTGAATGAATATTTTAAATTAATATTTAATTTTGGTGTAACTCTGATACTTGAATTGACAAACTATGGGATTGGAGGTACTTCATCAGATTAGTAGAATAATAAATATAACCACTGTATATACTAGTATACCTTTATGTAAAATTTAAAATGGGGTGGGAGAAGGAATGTTGTTCCATGATTATTTAAAAGAAAAAATTAACCAAGGCCCAGAAAAACTATATAGTCAATTGGAAATTAGTTTAAATAAATATTTAGGTGAATGTTGAAGGGAAAATATGCTATCAAGCAGCTTTAGTAGGTTATGTAACATATTTTTAAAGAGAAGCAGATGAAGTCTTCGCATTTGAGATATACATATAAAATTTCAAGTGACAGAAAAATTAAAATTGTACTGTAGGGAACAGTTTCAGCATGGTAGAGGGACACAAAAAATGATCTAAGAGATGTTTTCCTTTCTCTGTTTCTATGCTCCTATGAAAATATTTCTCTAATATTAGAGTATCTATCTGTGTGAGATCTAGTGACAAAACAAGCTGTCCCCTTTCTTCTGTATAGGATATGGAAGGGGATTGGAGAACTGAATAGCATAAAGAGAGAAATGGCTAGACTAGTTATAGATATAAAAATAGCAGTCATATTTGAATCTGCATATATTATATTGACAGGCACCGTGCACAAAAGAGACATTTTGGAATGTTACATCAGGAAGCAATCCTACTCTTACTCTACTGAAGAACAATAATCTCAAAGCTGCTCTGACATTTCTTAGCCAAGCTCCCTCCTGCTATGCACACAAGCAGAGAGAAAATGAAATAAAATTATGAACAAAATCCATGATACATGAACAGGATAAAAAAAGCTTAGTAGGATAAGAAAAGTGTGTAACAGTTTTTTAAATTCCAATTCTTCCCGAAACAGCGCAGAAAATGTCTGGTTGTGTGTGTTTTCAGAGGGGAGAGGTCTATGATAAATTAAGAGTTCACACACAGGAGGCTTTGTCCTAGTCTATCTGAAACTATCCTCACCTCAACAGATATGTGAAGGAGCCATTAGAATGCCATTATCCTGTCTGTCAAATCTTTTTGAACATCTTGTTGTAAACCCCAAAAGGAAAAGACTGACTGTCTCAACACCATTGTCTTTCTCTCTTTCTGCAGAATACATATTTCACCAAGTAGATGAGCACAACTGACTGGCTGGGTCATCATCAACAGACTTGTCACTGCTTGAGATGATATTTTGGTTAGAATCTGAAGGCCCAAGATCAAAGTAGTAGTTAAGAAAAAAAACACTCTAAAATTTACCTATTAGTGATTATCTTCACACAGTGCTCTGATGGAAAGCTAGAATGATATTATGCTTTTAATGAGTATCTATCTATCTATCTATCTATCTATCTATCTATCTATCTATCTATCTATCTATCTATCTATCTATCTATCTACCCACTGTCTCATGTGGAGCTCTGAGCAATCTGACCTAGTGAAAGCTGTCCTTGTCCATAGCAGGAGGATTGGAACCAGATGATCTTTAAGATCCCTTTCAACACAAGCCATTTTATGACTCTATAATATTATTGAAATTACCTGCATGCTGCTTATGTCTCAAGTTCCATTTGAATGGAGAGACACTAATGAATAAGTAAATAAATAGTGTGGTGGAAAAGCATCTTTCAATTAACATTTCAAAATGCCTCAATATAAGTGAGCGAGTAATCTGATTTTTGTGCTACAGGTAAAGAGACCAAGGATTAGAGAGATAGTTTAAAAATAAGGAATGCTTGCAGCTAAAAGTACCAGTGTATGCAGGGTTTTTTTAATCATTTAGATGTCTGATTCCATTGAATATGCAATTAAAATTCTGACTCAAAGAATAAATTAATGCATCCTGCTATATATTTTGAGTCAGTGGCAAAAATGAGAAAAAGATGCATCAAACTTCTCTAATCCTGCAGTGAGACCATGTCCTATCCAAAATCCAGTATAAAATGCCCATTGGCTTGTATTTTATCCACAAACTTAGGGGAGTTTTAACATTTTATTCAGCTGAGCTGAGTCAGGTCATTCAGGTTTTAAATAACAATCAAGCATCTTTCAAAGAAAGTAGATGCCAGTGCTTACTAGTCAACTTGCATAAAGGAGCAGCACAGCTTTTTGATTCTAGAGAGAAAATTTAGAAAAGCTTGAGGAATAGCTGGTGTCATCTGATCAATTTTGTAAAGAGATTTTGGAATATGGTTGAAAACCAGGAAAGAAGCCAGTGGGGCAGAGTAGGAGAGAGAGGTCAAGAATAATGGCTGCGAATGCTGGGTAACTGTCAGAAAAGAGGAAGGATGGAGGCTCAGATTGGAACCACTCCCTTTAAAATGTCATTTAATAATAAGTTTATGGATTGGCCGTTTAAACTTACATTTTGGCTTCAACTTCTAACACAAGCTTCTTGCTTGATTGCATTTTTTTATGTTAAAAATATCTGATCTTAGGTTAATTTTAAAACCTAGATTAACCATTTCTGCATTTTGATAAAACATCCTCTGGAAAGAAAAAAGAAATATATCACATTAAAATGAAAAGCAGATTGTAGATATTTCTGTGAACACATGTTCTTTATTTTCTGCTGCCATTGACCACACTGGGACTCCAGAGAAGTAATTTGCCTTTTGAAAAACATCTACTGCACCTGGATGTTGGTTGCCGTATCAAAATCTCTCTACCTGATGACTGTTGACATTGGTCCACTCTAGACACAGTGTTTAATTGTCTTTTCTGTGAGATTTCCACATCTTTATATTGCTTTATATTTGCAAAAAGAGCAGTTGTAAAAGAGTAATTGTTCTAATGTAAAATCCAGAGATATTTAAAATTCACTTTTGAAAATGTAAATCTTTTTGTTCATGCATTTATGTATTGACTGCTTACATGAAATGAAATAAAACAGGTAATATTGAAAAATACTTGAAATTAAAGGAAATAAAGCTATATCTGATTATCTTGTCCTTGAAGGAAGAAGAATGGAACAAGTAAAAACTCCAAAATACATTTATCATAGTGCAACAATGGTGAAGATGGAATAGGTTGTATTATTACTGTAGTAAATGATCTTTTATGGTTCAAGTCAGGATGGAACAGGCTCTTAAACTGAACATGCAGGGTTCATCCAGAAGCTGTACAGAGTGTAAGGCTGCCATATCATGCTGTACCTTATGTACAGCTATTAAACTGTACTCATCTTGTTCTACAGGTGATTCTTAGGATTCCAATTGGGCTGTGGTGCTGTAGGACACACAAAGGCTGTATCTTAAAATTACGCTTGATCCAAAAAGTCTATTTTCTCAGCCTTGCCCATCTGTTGATGGGACATGGTTAGGTTAATTTATCTCCCCATTTTACTTTAGAGTAAAGCTAACTTTTGGGAGAACATATTTGGGCCAAAATTCAGAGTCCAAGAAAGTCACAAATCACTTGTTGACGTGATAAATACTATCAGATGAGAAGTCTTGATGTTAAACAGAATAAAAAACTAATGTCCATACTGAGTCATGTCTAAGACTGAACGGTCTGGAGTTTAATTTTAGTGACCATGGACAGATACTTAAGAAGATGAAGAAAGGAGCAAGTATATATGGTACCAATCCTTATCAATTTTTGAACTGTCAGTAATTTCATATCTGGGAATTCCTTATTCAATATTATTTTCTTAATTATGGAGTTCCCAAATTATTTATTTCCATGAATAAAAGAAAACTCCCAATTAGCCTTATTATATAAGCTTTAGCACAATTGGCACATTGGCTAATTGGCAAATTAGTTCATCTAATGTAGTCTAAAGAGAGAGAAAGAATTAGGGAAGTGCAGCACGTTTCAACCACACATTTTTCCTTTCCACCACAGGTATTTCTGTACTCTTTCAGTCTTATCTCTGAGTTATAAAATAAGTAGACTGCAAAGGAGCTCTGAAAGTTTTTTGGTCCAACTTCCATGCTAGATGAGTCCTAATGCATAGTGACAGAAATACAATCCATAAGTTAGCCTCCAAATGACACAGAAGATCACTAGCAGTGACTACATACTTAAGGGCTCTTTTCTCTCACTATATGTTGCAATAGTTAGCTAGACACTTAAAGAGTAAAGGGAAATAAAGTTGATATAAAGTGAATGTTCTAGTGGATTTTGCATTGTGTAGGCTATATCAAATGAGATCAAGACAGTAAGCATCCAGTCTTGAATTTGCTGGTATCTTTTTAGTACCTATTTTTCATTAGTAAAATATGTATCCTAAAAGAGCTTGTGATAATTGTGAACTGAAACTGCTGTTTGCTGCATGATTAATTAATTAATCCTTACATGGTTCGTCTTCTGTGGTTCCATTTGTACATGTAACTTGGGTGCCTGATTTGGATAACTTTCTCAAAAGTGTACTTGCAGTGTCTCAGACAATGTCTTCTTGAACGAGAAAGATTTCATTTAATGTGAATGCTCTGGATCAGAGTTTTATTCTGGGGTATGTCAATATACTCTCATATACCATATGGGATTACATACATCATATATATATCAACAATAGAACTGAAAAGAAGTTGTAAACCATACTAGCAAAAATCCAGGTCAGACATTGCTTTTTCTTCTTATGATGCCTGGGAAATATTCTTAAAGATATTTTCAGGAGAGAAATAATTCTGTAGTGATTTAAAGACAAGCAAACATCTCCCTCTCCTCAGAAAATCACAAGAAACAGAACTGGAGAAAAAAACCTACTTTCTAGATGTGTACAGTTAGACACAAAACATGAATCTTCTCATGACAAAGAAACATGCAGAATTATTATGCAGAATTACACACTGACAAAGGTTAGCAGAACTCATTAATCAGATAACTGAACATATTTATTTAAGGCAAACCCAAACTTTAATAAGTAGTGGGGGGAACCAATGATATGCAACATCCTAGCCAAAATTATTTTGCAGACAGAATTATTCTCACTTTCCTGATAATGCTAATGTAATTACTATGAAATGACTATAAGTCTTCTGTTGATTTTTATATGTCAGTCAAGGTCTTAACTTAAAAAATGTTTAAGTCTGTATGTTAATGGACTCAGTCCTTCATTTAAACTCCAAACAAAAGCTAGTTACTTTACAGGAAATTAAAATAATGATAAAGTCATTTTACTCAGGGAGAAAGAAAAAGCCTAAACCCTTCCTGTGGAGAATAAGAACCCAGAGGAATTCTATGAATAATTTAAAGATCAATTAGCATTGTGCTGTTAAGAACTTTTACTAATTCTTTGAAGACAGAATGTTTTTTTTTCTGTGCAGACAGCAATAATTTTTATATTATTTTTAAAAGACAACAAATTATTCTAGCTTTTAAGACATGGAGTCATATCATTAATCAGTTTTAGCTGTAAAACAAAGTTAAAGACTTGGCTGTTCAGCCAATTTTATACAGATTAATTTATTCAGAGCAATAATGATACCCAGATTTAAGAAAGAAAATCTGTAAATGGATGTATCTATGCATATATGTGAAATCCAAGAATTATATCTTACTAATGATACATTTCTGCTTAACAGACAAAAAGAGTGCAAGCAATAATCTTCACCCAAGTGAATTTATCTCTGAAAACACATGTATATATAATGTGACAGACTGGAATTTTTCTATCATTAAAATGCTGAATTGCTCTTTTGACAGATGCATGAACACAATTTCTGTTTACCTGTACAGGTGGTACAAGCCTCATGTAAGAGGAGGAGGAACTTGTTTTGCAAAAGCTGGTATGAACTAAATTATTTTACATCAAGAGTTTAGAACAATTATATGTACTCAGAATAATCCAGTGGCTCTGCCAAGAAGTTAATTCCCTTTTTCTTGAAGCAGCATATTCTGGTGATTAAGGAGTCAACATGTGTATGTAATTTAATATCAGGATGTTCAATTAGCTACAGAGGGGTGACCCTTGGAAATCCTACCACTAACTCAGTCAAGAAGCAGAAAAATTCAAAGCCACTTTCAAGCCAGACTATGTGTGTTAAATTGGAAGACATTATTAATACACAGATGACATGTCTATGCTCTTAAGGGCAGGCTCTGGATTTAGTCCCAAGAGAGGTTTAGTTGAGCTCAAGTGTCCTGCCTGCAGGCTGCCTGGTGAAAGATCCCATTTCTCTCTAGCCATTCCACGTTTCTTGGCTTGCTGAGGGGTCTTGAGGACAGCCTCAAATCTTCCCTCCAGCAGACCAGACACACTTGGGTAGGGAGCCTGGGAAATTACGTTTTGAACATTTGTCTAAATTCTGAAGCCTGCAACTCATACTGCCAACCCATACAGATAAAAGCTATTTTGTGGGTGGGGTACACATTTCTTTTGAAAATATTAAAACTGGCATGTTGTAAGATGCACAATTAAGAGCTACATACACTAAACTGCTTGAAAAGAGAAGGAGATCTTACTCAGTTGTGAGTTTAAGACTAAAGTGTTTTACAGCCCTGAAACGCTTACGCTGTAGCAGAACCAGGAATAGTCTGAGGGTTTGATATAATACTCTATTTATGTTTTTAATAGTTTCACAATATAATTGCCTAGCAGAAATACAGAAAAGGCAGCATGGAGACTGTGTAGCACTGTAGAAGGATAGTTGCAAGTAGATAACCTTTTAATGTGCCAAAAACTATGGTTAAGTATTTTTTGTGTCATGTTTCCCTGTTGGACTAGGGCAATACCAGCCTGGTGAGGTGGCTCCTTTTGCTCCCAGTGACACCCAGGTGCATTTGTGACTTGACTCTCTTTTCTCCATTCTGCTCTGATAGACGGGTACCTAAAAGCATAACCCTGCAGTGCCCCACCTTGAGATTCCCTCAGATCTTTTTCTGAAGCTGTCTTCTAACTCCTTTTTCAGTCACAGTTATTTCACAGTTTTAGTAGCAATACAGATAGATTAAATTCTTGGTTGGGTATAAAACTCCTGTGTATTTTCTAATGCAAAGACAAAAAAATTTGTCACCTTCATTTTTGTCACTTTTAGGTTTTCAGTGTAATGTATCCATATCCAAAGTATCTGTTAGCACTTTGGAAAAGAAGTTTAACCTCATGACCAAATGAAATATATTTAATTTGAAATTCGTGCTGTTCATTATCTCTCATCCTCTTTAACATTTGTCAAATTCCCTTACTGCAGGAGGCCAGTAGTTTGTCATTTCTCTTCCTCAAAAGATGTTAGCACAAAAAATGTGACAACATTTTTGTTTCTCAAGAACAGCATCAAAGAGAAATTAAGTAATTTCCTACATGAATAAAAACATATATAGAAACACTTTGCAGATATGAAAACCACCTGCTAATATAACTAGTAGGTAGGAAGTCTATGAGCACTGATGAATATAGAATATACAGTATTTAATTACATTCATGGAATTAAAGTCCAATTAAAATATTAAAAACTGAAGTTGTTATGAGAAATTTTAAGCAATGTGTTCAAGATGAAATTTCAGATGTTGGCCAAGGTATTTGGAATTTCTGTTAATTTCATGTTCCTGTGCATTTTTATTCCTTTGAAATATATATAGGAAGAAATACAGAATTTTAAGTGAATCTTCAGTAATTAAAATAGTGTGTCACCACAGTTCACCCCAAAGTGAACTTTATATTGTGTTATAAGGAAACATTTTGTTGCTTGAGAACATGAATAATTTATTTGAAACATTAAAGGAAGATTATCTAAATGTAGGTTCTACTTTTGCCTATTTCCCAGTCAGAAGTTCTTCTACTTTGCCAAGGATAATAATTTATTCTTTTTACTGTTCACATCCAATGTATAGTTATCCTTTCTCTCAGCTGTATGTTTAGTACTCTTACCTAATTCTATAATAATGCATCTACTTTGAAGAGTGTATGTATCTGAGTCATATGGCCACATGTGTGTGTTTCAGAAAAAAAACAAAACCAACCTTTATCTTATATTTGAGTGACAAGACTTAGTTCCTTGTATCCAAGTTTGAAGTAAAAAGTAACCAAGGGAAGTTCAGAGTTTGATGATTGATTCATAAGAATATTCAGTTCTATACCTCTATACAGACCACAGAATCAAGGACTTTAACGTTTTTTTAAAAATTTAAGTACATGTTAAAAATACCAGAAATCAAAGCTGATACAATCTATGTATCTTAATTTAATAACCCAATAATGCAATAATGGCAGGTATTCTATGTACTTGCAAGGCAAAGGCAACAGCTGTCTGTGAACAGCTGAGGCTTTAATTTGTTTCTCACAGCTATAAGAAAAAGATAAAGTTTCAAATTTCAAAAGTTAGTGAAAAAAGGGGAAAAAAATCAAATTTAACAGTGTTTAACATGATAGGCTAGATTAAAAATTGTACTGAAATATTTATTTTGTTATGGAAATTGGCAATGGTGATTTCCCTAAAGACAAATTGTAATTCTGAGGGAAAGAGGTGTTAATTGTCTACAATCCACAAGCTCAAGACCTACACAAATATTTACCAAACAGGAAATAACTGTGACAGGAGATACATTTTTCTGTAATTTATCTGACACTCTCATGCTATTTATAATTATCTTTAACCTCTCTTTACAAAGGAGTCACACTGGTACATGTAGTGAGGAAATGTTCTCTTTACACCTAGAAACTAGCTGTGACTGAAAAAAAAAATTAATTCTGACTTTCAGTTATGTATTAAAATCCAATTTGAATAGAAACAGACCTCTGTAATAAAGCCAAAATTATGATTATTAAACATCAGTTTGCAGTGCTTTGGTAATGAAATGCATAAAAGGGAGAGCACAATCTCTAAGCTCTTATTAAAATACAGTATTTGAGAACAGGCCCTTTGTTTTTTAATGCTACAAAAAAAGAGCTGGTTTATGCTACCTTAATTCTAATAACTTTAATTTGAAACCTTAAAAGTGTAATTTTTTTTTAGACAAGGCAAATGCCTTGGTAGGAAAATGGCCTTGCTTGTTATGACACAAAATATTTTTTATAAAACTGCATATTATTTTATTCATACGTAATTATGCTATTCACACTCTAAGCATATACTCTAATAGTGTTATGACTTAAATCTTACTGCACGTTCAATCCTAGTGTTTCAACTTCATCTGAACTTGTCAAAGCCTGAATTTATATTTTTATTTTATTGGTAAATTTTTTTATCAGCAAAAATTCTTAAAACATTTTACTGTGAAACATTGCTGGAGTAGTTCAGAAGCTATCAATACTAATGTAAAAGAATTTTTGTGTAGTATTGAATTCTACTACTCTGAGCAAAGGTCTGGCTTGTATTATGAGGATAGACAACAGAAGCAAGAGAAATGTCTGTTTAAAGTGAATATTAACACTAAAGATTCAAATCAATGACATGAACAATTGCACATCTTATTGATAATTCAGTTAGTGTCTTTTATTTCTTGGGAAAGCAGCGTACATGTCAAAGTGTATAGGAGAAGTCTCACATCTTTTCAGATCATATTTGAATGAATTGTTCACAACTGCATTATATTTCATATATTTTTGCTTTGTGAAGCAGTTTATTACAATCCTTGGTCAGCAATTCTGAGCATTACAAATGCAGTGTAAATAAATCCAGTGTAAAGACATCTAACAGATGTTGTAGTCCTACTATAGATAATCTTTGGTATAGACACCATATTTGCTGTCTCAGAAGAACTAATTGTATTTCCATCTTTTTTATTATATTTATTTAGATCAGTAATATTATGTGATGAAAGTAACAAAAGAAGAAAAATGTTTTGCTAATAATTTGCTTGGTTTTTTGTAAGTACTTTTTGATTTTGCCCCAGTTTTTGGCTATGGTGGGAGAGGATTTGGAATTTTTTCTCAAAATAATTCCTAAGAATATTTTTGGCAACATTGCAAGATACATTAAATCAGTTAGAACTGGGAAGATTTAAAGCTGTAGCTTGTACAGTTGTGGCTACTACTGTGACAAAATAGCAAAGTGACAATCATTAAGAAAACACAAAACAAAACCACACACCTAAAGCCCTCAAATAAACAACGAATCAGGAGGATATAAGAATATTTAACATTTCCAGTTACCCCTTTAACATACTGTTTCAAATTCCAACTAATAGCAGAAAAAACTTTGTGAGATGTGATCTTAACAGAACAATTTTCCCAGCTATACCCTGCAACTTCTTGTCACTTCACAGCCTTGAATAGCTCCATGCTCTTCAGTGCTGATCCTGCACAAACTGAAAGCAGCATCAATTTTCACATAGATTGTGACAGAAACGCCATTAAGTCCTTACACTGTGATGGGCAGGCGTGCCTTGAATGAAATTTGTTATGGAAAACTTAACAGCCACCTCATGGCTGGTTAAGGAACAACAGCATCATCCATTTATTTGCTGAAAGATACTTGTGCTGACAAAAATCCTTGAGGTGGGTTTACATCAGGCATATCAGACTTCCATTAAGTATATATACTATTTCCTGGAAAAAACATAGGACCACTAGTAAATATGAAATATTGAGGAACGTCTTCTGACAGGAAAGCTCAAGGACAGTCAGTCAGAAAGCTCAGCAATCTATTCTATTTGAAACACTCCCTCACTAAACAAAATAATGGAATTATCAAAATTTTCTCCCTGTCTAAGGATCACATTATGCTGTGAAGAGAAACCTTAGGAACAGAATCACATGCAATAAATTTCAAAGACATGGTTCTGATCAGGATGACAAGACAAAGTAGCCTCCAAGTCAGACAGTGACAAAGACAGGATCTGAACTAGGTGGACTTTTAGTCTGGTCTAGAACAGCATCTTCTGCAGTCTCATGAAAGCAAAAAGTGTTTGTACTTTGGAGTTTTGTAGGAAAAGAAGATGCAGAAAAATGTTGCTAGCCAGAGGAGTGCCCTTGGCAATCTTCTTCCACAAATGTGTGCCCTTTTGCCTCCCACACAGCACAGAGCTGCTGAGTTTTGCAGCTAAAGATTGCTCAGCAATTTGATAGGCTTGCCATATTTTCCTTCTCAGAGAGCAGGAAATTCTCCTCTCAGGGTACAGTACTAGGAGACCTGAGCACTGGCAGTCATGCACATCCTTAGTGCTGTCTCCCTACCCAGAAATGTATTATTTCACCCCACATAGTCTTACAAATGGTCTTACTGATAGCCTGTAAATAATGTTACATCATATGCTTGCCTATCTTGTTTGGAATTTCCTGGGTTGCAGTCATGTATTTATGGAGTGGTGGTGGTCTTTCATGAGTGAAAAACATAAGGAATAAAATGCACATAAATAATGTGCATTTTCTTTAATCTCAACCTAAGAAGTGGCAGACTGCTTTCCAAGGATGCTGAGACAGTGAGTAATTTAAATGCCAACTAGCAAAAGTTGTCAAGAACATTTCATACAGGTTGACTGGCTTTGAATTATAATGTTTCATTCAATTTGTTTCATTACATAACTGCTTTAGGAATATCTCTTACTTTGAATCTCTCTTGCACTTTATCATTCACTCTCTAAATTTTTTCCATAGAAACTTTAGTCAAGGTGAGATATTAGTGCTGGGTAAAATTATAAGGAGGTCAGCAAAAATATCAGTCTTTAAAACCTGTGTTTATTATATACTTCCTGAAATCAAATGATGTTTCTTTGTTAAACTTTGCTAATTTTAACAGAGATTTGTCTTCACAGAAAGTGAGTTTTCTGACTCAGAATGTCAGATTTTCTGAGCATAGACCTTAGGTTAATGGAAAATCTAACGAACAGCGTATTTCTTAAAAGTCAATAAATTGTCCATTAAATGTTCTGGTTTTGATGGAAAAGTAAGTGTTTAATGTTTCCTTGTCTTCCTAGGAAGACATACACTTCTGCTGCATTTTCACCTTCACCAAAGAGGAAAATGGCTTCAAGTAACACATCGGGGTTGCAGCCCTTTATTGTTAATTCTCTTTATGTTCAGGAAACATCTTCTACTCGCCTTATTTCAAAATTGTCCTTTATATATATGAGGCCTAAACATCTCTTCCTGAAAGAGATAAAAAGTAAAGTGTGATACCCTCCACTGTCAGAAATGGAACACTAAAATAAGCAGCTCTTAGATTTAAGTCTGGTGTTGCCAAGTCTGGTGTAAATTTCATTATTTAACAACCTGAAAAGCATGTTTCTTTTAATTTTATTGTAAACTAAGAGCTAAACAATAATTTCTTCTTATATCTTCACTATTCTATCTTTTTTGACATCTAGATTTGCATTTTTAACATTTAGCTATGGATGTGTAGAGGCTTTTTTCCTTTACAATACTATTCATCTCTCCTTGAATGTTGACCAATTTTCCATCTGACTCTGTATGGAAATGTATACACCTGACATGCTGGGTGAGAGAGAATGACAAAGCAGCAGTGAAAAGGCTCTACCAAAGACAGTTGTCATCAAACTGTATCCCTGCAGAACATTGCTGTGAATTTCAAAGCTGTCATGTTGTTTATCTCTGTAAGAAAGTCATCTTCCCTGTCATCTTGGAAAAGCTGAATCAGACTAAGTAGAGCAAGGACAAGAGGATATGAATAGATGAGGAAAACATTTCTCATGCAGTTTCCCATGGTTTTCTTTTGTTGCAATCACATTGCTCCCAGTTAGTTTAAAAAAAATTATCTTGCCAATAAGCAATTTCCTAGACTAAATGTCTCTTATCTTCCTGGAAGCATATAACCAGCAATAACTTCAATATTTACACTCCCCTCCAGATAACTCTTGTTTATGCTCTGCCCACATCACATGCAAGGATATTTCTGGTTTGTTTTTTTTTTCCATTAATTAATATTTTTTTGTTTTTACATAATTTGTGAAGTTCAGAATCATAATGGCTAGTTTCAGTCCTCTTTTTTCTCTGGAAGACATGCAAAACAAGAAATATATTTAAAATATCAGCACTTTAGCTGGTGATCCTGCTAATATACTCTGCTTCCTCCCTGTTCTACCAAGTGACAACCTCTTCAGTCACAAATAGGTGTCTCTGCAATGGCCAAAGCTACAATTTCCATTAAGTGATGTCCCCGAAACAGTATGTGCACATGAACGTACCCATGGTGGTGGGTATACAGCTTTGGGTCTGTTTCTTTTTAACAGGGATTATGTCTTGGTTTAGAGAACAGAATTTGGACTTTTAATGAATAAAGGCTCTCTTTTATGTTATATAATCGTTCTAAATCTTCATTCGCAAAAAATGCTTGTACTTTTTTTTTTTTTTACAAAGATCAAGCCAATAAACAGATTAAATTAGAGCTCTTTCCAATGAGCTCTTGGTTGATTTGTGTGTCACACTTCAGTAATGTCAGTTCAAACCTTTTAGTCTAATTAGGAGAAGATAATGAGAAATGATGTTTTTTAATATGGTGTGTTTTACGTTTCTTGCAATGAGGCGTGTTTGACACTGAGCATGACAATGAAAAGCATCTGGTATTAAAGTAATAGAAAAGTAAAATAAACAATATATAAAAAGCAGTGTTACATAATCAAAATAATGCTGCAAATTAAATAATATAATATTTTGGGTGATGTATCATGCTCTAATATAATATGACATGCCTGTAGTGTTAATGCTTAATATGAAATGACGTGATGTCTAATATAGAAGAAAAACAAGTTTTGAAATGTTGGAATTTCCTGTGCAACAGAAAATTTGACTGCTGTCTGGCTCTAAAGACAGAATAATGGTGAGGGTGTGAAGAAAAACTAAAAAATAGAAGGAGGGGAAAGTTTGAAGAAAAAGCCAAGGTGGTGTGGCTCATACTTTGGGATTGGTAAAATTCATCTCCACCAGAAATTTGTAGCCTTAGGTGACATCTTCCTGTGTTTCCTCCCCTGCACTGAGCACAGGCTGGAGCTCACAGTGCAGGAGCAAGGACCATGAACTGGCTCAGGGACTGGCTCAGCCAGTGACAATGCCACAGCAGCTAAAAAGCATTAGAACCTGCCCTGAAACAAACACTTCTGTGCTCATTGTCATAACCTAAGGAGAGCTCAGATTAGGGAGTTGTGAAAATGAGGTCAAATAAACCAATAAACAAATAAATAAAAAAAAGGAAATTATTCTAATTCCTGTCAGACAGCTATCTTTATTGATATGGCAGAAAAACAGATTTTAAAATGCTTGTTGTAAGACCCAGGAGTAGCAAAATAAATTTGGAAAACCAGTTTGGAAATTCCTCTCTAGAGATGTCCATATTAATGATGCACGACATAAGGGTAATCTTGTTTAAAATAAAGGTGGAGGTGCTACTTAACACAATATTCTGATCAATGAAAAGAGAGATCCATAGACAGGTATACTTTTCATATGTTTTTTCATTTGAACATTTTCAACATTTACAGTGATGTTTGTCTGGAAATAAGATATTCAAGGTTTCTACTTTTGATAATCTTAATTTAAAAATGAGGAATTCACATTTACTGCCTAAATTATCACGTAGGCTTGGTACATAATTTTTTTCAATTCACTTGTACTAAACTGAGATTCCCTGCCATTCCTATAATATGAAACTCAAGGAACTTTATATCACCCAGAGACCCGTAGGAAATCAAAATTAAAATTTATATTATTTTTAGGTTTTGGGGGATTTTGGGGTGGGTTAGCTTTTTTGTTTGTTTTGGGGGGTTTTTGGTTTTTGTTTTGTTTTGTTTTATTTTGTTTTATACAATTAGTATTTCTTCCAGCATCTTCAATTTTAGTCTGCTCCATTGCCATATAATTTAAAAACAGGCAGTGCAGCACTTTGTTGTGGTAGATCTGAAACATGTTGAATAATATTGCATTTGCCAACAGATTGTCTGGCTGCCATTTTGGAATTCTGAAGAGTCCAGGGAAAATTTGAGAATTATAAAGATATTTAATATTAGGCTGAATTTTAGAGATATCCTAGATCCATTAGGATGAAGCTGCCATTCTTTGTCTCAAATTAGCAAGAAAGTGTTCCATTTAAACTGATATATGTATATTCACAAGTCTCTAGGTTATGTATAAATGAATTTTCAAAAAATCCAACTTTAAAAAAATCTTGTTTATTTTAAAAAGCATTTAATCATGTGATCAACACATAATCAAAAGGGAAAGACAGAAGGCCATAATTTCTGGATATTAAGGACTTTTTTTCTCTTACCAATAATATCTGTTTTCATACCACAATAAGATCTGGAAAAAGCAGCTGATGGGCTTATATAAAAGTTGAATTTCATCCAATAGTGTCTTTTTTGATTGTATTTTTGAACTTGATTAAAACACAACTGATCAGGACCTTAATTCTGTTTGCCATATGTCAAAGAAATAAGAGCATTCTTACATATATTGTCTTTTAAACTGCAGTTGTTAGAATCTAAAAAAGTATCAAGATTAAAATAACTGCTTTTATTCACAAAATTATAGATTGTGAATAGAATCCTTGTGGAATTATTTTAACAATATCTTTTTATTAGTATTATAAACTATTAAGTGCCTATTTGTAAAGCAGTGCTTGTTCATCTATTATTAGGCTTTGTGGATTTTTGTTATGGCATCAGGAACAAAGACATTAATAATAATAACAACAAGAATTAAACAAGAATTATACAACAACAACAGTACTGTGAGAAATCATATAAAAACTGTAATTTTAGGAGGTATACATTTGTCATGCAGTGAAGCTTGCTTGCATAGGGACCATTAAACATTTCTAATTTACTGGGGCTCATTGTAACTAGTTTGGCTCAAAGAGGCAGGAAATCTCTGTCTCAGAGAATGGAAACTTATATATATGGTTGACAGCATTTAATAACTTATTTTCTGCATAGGCCTTCATTTACTGGAAGATGTGGGCAGTATTACAAATTATGATGCCCATAGAGCATAATTCAGAAAAAGATAATTCCCTACTTTTGTGTTTCTTCCAATTGGTCCTCTCTATTTTTTCAAGCAGGTGAAGATTTACAGCACATTTAGGCTTCAGAATCATTATTACCTGTCTCTGCATAACATTTAACTAAGAAGGTCCTTGCATGCTTATTATTAAAATGAGGTCTTCCTTAATGGGTTCTAATTTTTTTCTGATTTTGTTACAGTTACAGATTCAAGTGTGCTAATTTTCTTTGTCTTTCTTAGAAATCCATTATAATCAAAATTATATTTCTGAAAAATAATAATTTGAATTTTGTAACTGGCATTCTTCAGTCAAAAATGCTTTAGAAGACAGAAATTGATGACCTTTTCTTTTGTTTGAATTTTATTTATACCTAGAATTGTCTTAAGACTTTCTTAAAAAAATCAGCTTAAACCATTACACATAATTATAAATTCTTTAAAACAGAGGAATTATAGGTTATGTGCTTAATAATATGACAAATATTCCAAGTAATGTATAGCATGGTTTATTTTGCCTCATATTTATTCAGATTATTTAGGTTGTTAATCTCATATATGCAGAAAATAAATCTCCTTGGGATTCTGTTACTCCTACTCTGTGTATTCTTTTTGAAAAACATCTAATTCTGCATTCAAAATGGTAACTTATTATTGCCTTCATGCAGATTTTCACAATCTGTATAGTCTGAATTTTAATAAAACAGAACATTTCCCTTTCAGTATGAAAATTGGACATATTGTTCTATATCGCTGTAGTTTTCTCACCTACTTTTCTAAATATCTTTTAAAGAGCTTTCATTTTGATATAATCTCAGAAGTTTAGGGGGGTGATTTCTTATGATTCCACAGAATTTTGTGAAAGTAATTCCTTTCCAATTTCTATAGTTTTACTCCCAGCAGTAGTACAGGAAGTCATGCTGCAGTGAGGCTACTAATGGCAGCCTTTCCATGGACAGCATTTAGAGCTGAGTCACTCTCATGGTGGCTGGTTTTTTACTGCCTTAAGATTCTGCACTGCTCTGTTAGGTTTATTTTCTAATACAGCCCTGCAATATCAGTATTGGCAAGAAATTCTGTAGAAAATACATTCAACATTCTATTTCTTTCATACACATCTGTCTATACATAGTACTATATCAGATATAAATGCAGTTATAAAAGTCTTCAGTGTGGTATCGTGAGTTATAAATTACAAAATTAATTCTGAGGCAAAATGTTACATTAAGAACATTCTTTATTAAAACTTTAGAGGTTCAACAAAAATTAGACAAGCTGTTAAACTGATATTTTTCTGTTAGTGCATTATAAAGAGAAAACCATATTTAAAAAATAAGTTTTTAAAATAAATGTAGTAGCTCAATGTGTAAACTGGTCATCTTCATAAATATTTTTTTCTGAAAGAGTCTTCCTAAACCTGATGTGATGTTTCTCCCTCAAAAAAAGCTACTATTAAACTCTGGGGAGATTTGACTGAAATGATCCATAGAGAATTCAATGGAAGGAGAGGCAGAAACATTCAGTTGCTCATGAATGTTCAGAATTACTAAAATCTCCATAAGGTTTGGGTCTGCCCTGTGAAGAAAGTCAGGTTATTCTAGATATCAAAAAGCATTTCAGAAGTCCTAAGAAGAGTACTGCATAAAGAGTCACCCAAACCAGAAAGTTAGAGGTAGAAGGATTTTGGTGGAATTTAATTTGCCAGAATATGTCAAAAAAGAAAAATAGTGATCCTACTACTGAAAAAAACAAGCTAATATATATTTACTTTCCCATAGTACTCAGTCAAGAAGACATCTAGTTCTAAGTCTTATCTCCCCTTATCAAGATTTATTGGAGTGATCAAGTTTTAGTTATTAAAATGATTGTGTATGAGAAAGTATTTCTTTCACAGAACAGAAAATGACTACATTACAATAAAAGTCTATGGTTTGAAAAAAAAAAAAGTTGCCTGCAAACACAATTTTATTTTCTATAACATCTACCTTATGTTCTAAAGAATTAAAATGGAAGAAGCATAATATCTTTCAAGGTTGCTTCAGGTGATAACAAATCTGTATTCTGATACCTAGCAATTGGTAATCACCAGTAATTATTTTCATTACAGCAAAATCTGTGTAGACAGCATGTGTAGTTGAAATTCAGCAGGAAAGATGACAGGGAAAGTGAGTAAAAATGCAATGACTTTTAGACTATGCCTATGAAAATTAGTTTGAGTGGGTAAATATGACACAAAGTGGAAGAGGCAATACTTCTGAAGAAGAAGAAAACATAATTGTATAGAGACACAATAATGTGAGAACATCCACAAAAGAGGGAAAGGGGATGAGGAGGAGTGACAAAACACAATTATTGGAGAAGAAATATTGAAACTATAGTGGAAAATTAGGTCAGATATAAGGAAGGAAAAGGTGAAAACAAAAGAGGATGGAAATGTGGTTTATCTTAGTTCCTCCATATAAATGATTCTCAGTAAGGGCTCCCTAAATTCAGCACCCAATGCTGCAATGGGTACTGCAGACCCAGAATTCTTTGTCCTTTACACACATCACTCTCCAGACAGAGGTCATCTGCAAGTCTCCTCTGCATTTGTTTCAGCCTGCTTCCTTGCCTACCCTGCAGTATTCTCATGGACACAAAGATCACAAGTTCTTTGACCATCCCCACTCTCTTCATGATCAGTGGGAGATCTGATTTGTCTCAAAGCAGTTATTGTCTCTATTCCATAGGATTCTTCTGAATACTTTAGCTTTAAATTGTCTAATGACAATGATCAGTCGTTGTCAGCAAGGAGGTGGAGGTGGTTGGACTGCAAAATAGTCTGTGTGATGCGATTCACATTCATCTTCAGAAATAATTTTCTTTCTTTTGGACTGTGTTCCTGATTGATTTTATTCCTTTTGCTATGTTCATGGCAAATGTTACAGGCAACAGGAAGATTGTTTCCCTTTTACATTGTAATATATTTTCCTGTTTAGAAACATCACCAATTGTGTTGAGAACAGGGTGTTTGTCTTTCTCTATCACCTTCCTGCAGTACAAGACTTATAGATTTATATATCTTTCTCTCTGGACTTGGGTGCCCATCTCACACAGAGGTGAGAAGTGATCTTAGGGCCCAATTACCAAGTGTCACAGAAATTTGTTTCTCACACTCTAGATTATAATGCTGAAGCAGGATGTGAGCAAATAGTGTCCAGAATATCTCCAGTACTGACAAAGGCACATTGATTAATATTGTAAACTTATTTACTTTATTAAAGGCCAAATATATATAAATATATTTTATAGAAATATATATCAAATATATACCAGCATTATCAGGAATAATAAATACTGAGTTAATATACATTAATATAAAGTTCAGAAATAGAGTGATAAATAGTCTCCACATATCACAAACCAGCTGACCTTAGCCATTCTGACAAATAAAATTTATGTGTTTCAGTAATTCACAGAAGTCACCTACTCTGCCTTAGACAACATACATCATTTTATGTCTTTAATGGAGGTAAGTGTGATAAGCAAAGGATCTTCTATCATTGTCATGATGAATTTAGAGCAGTGAGAAAGTGTAGACATGCTCTTAATCAACTGCTTGATGCTTTTGACACATTTCAATTTGTGTTCAGTGAGTTTGACAGTTGAGATTTAGCCAAGTGTTTTCCCAAAGTAATGTGTATTTCTGCTTTTTCATACAACAAATTTTTGTATTTGGTTCTTGTATTACCATGGGAGAGATTCCAGCACAGAGTTTCAGGATCCTTTGGTTCTATGTGTAAGAAGTAAGAAGAATAAAACGTTGAATGACTTACAAACAGAAATAGCAGAAAGGGTCCATTTAGTTGGATTGGATTCATAAGCAAAAACCAGTACATTTTTTTCTGCCATCCTTGCTTTTCTAGCATCCAAGCCTTTTGTAGGTGAAATAAATACATTAGTGATATCTAGTAAAGTCCATTCATAGCCTACATTATTTGTCTCTTTTTCAGAATAAACATCTAAATAAACATAATTTGAAGATTTCACAGGCTTTTTGAAGGTCAGTTCATGAATTATAAACTGTCTTTTAAGATAATCAGAGGCATGGTTTGACTGTGAGTTGGTGGCCATTCTTGGCCAGATGGAAGTCCTTTCAAAGGCAGTGAGCATTTGGATGTGTTCAAATACTCCAACATACAATTTGGCTGCCAAATACTCTTGCCTGCAAAATTTTTGTGCCCAACATCTTTTCCCGGGTTTCTGTTGTTACAAAATTGATAGCATAGATTTTGATGGGTTGCAAGATCACTAAAAAGAGCAAAAACAGGAGCAATTTGAGTAATTACCTGTCCCTATTCACAGTTCTATACGTAAGAGTCAGCTGTAACTTTTCCTGACACATAAAAATTAAGATGCTGCTGCCTTTCCTGAGAACACCAACAGGGGAATTTAATCTGATTCATACTGTAATGATAAGAAATACAGTCCCACTGGTGAGGGGTTAAAAAGAGGCTAAAGTGGAGTCCTCTTAGAACTGATAAGAAAAAAAAAGTAAGAAACATGCTATTTGATTATCCTATTAAACAGGTAGAAAATAAATATGTGTTCAAGTAAAGTCAGTGAAGTAACACTACCATGAAAGCAGGAGAGAAATCAGATTTATATTCCTAGTCTTTTTGATGATTAGAAGGACTAACAAAAGAGCTCATTAAGAAGTAATAAGCAAGTCAATAGGGATGATAATGGCTAAAATGCTGCGAAAAAAATCACAGGACTCTATTAACAAAAAGGTTTTGCTTTGTTGATTTCAGCATAATTGCAGTCTAAAACTAGATTCATAGAATGCAGCATCAGCTAAATTACCTGAAAACCAAAAGCATTTAACTGTTTCCCATCAAAGATCAAGAGGCATGCATAAATGAAGGGATTCTGGAATTATTCTGTAAGGTTGAAATAGTCCTTCAAAGATCTGAACATCTTGGTGTTTACTTGACATTATCTAGCTTGCCCTGTTCTTCTGTCATTAGTTTATTTGACATTATGTTTCTTTCTATTCATTTCCTTTATCTTATTATGAATGAATGAAAGACTAATGCAACCTGAAACGCCAAGTTTCTGTGACATGGAAACTAATTAGAGTAATTATTACTAGTAACAAACAATTCCTTCCACAAGTTTGTATCCCAGCATCACCAGGGACAAAATATCTTCTCTATTTTACTCTAGATAGATAAGTAAATTGCTCAAAGTCGTCTGTAAAGATGAAGGAGACATCCTATTGAGTCTTTAGGAGGCTTGTGAAAATTCTATATCCAAATAACCTGGATCCCAGTTTGATTCTGGCCTGTAATTTCCTATGCTTTACTTCAACTATTACAGATCCCATCACAGGATTAACTCAATCTGTGTTTACATGTGTGATAGCAAAAATATTAATAACAGAGGACTCTCTTGCTGCTTATCAGTTTTTCCACAATGCAGGCAGAAAAAAACCTCTTATAAACCTATATGAATACCTCAAATGTCCAAAACATAAATATTAACTGTAATAATGCACGTTTATCTGATTAAAATAGTTCAGAAAAAAGATTAAAACAAGGGATTTGTATTACATGTAGAAAGTCCTATACCTTACATTTTTTACAGAGTAAAAGTAAATTTCAGACTCTACATCTTGGTATTTTCTTTTTAATATGATTTCTCCAAGTCTATTCATTTAAGGTCAATCCATCTCTGATGGTCTATTAAGAAAAAAAAAAAAAAAAAAAAAAGGAAGCAGTGAGGCCTGTTTGAAAAAGAAGTGGCTCAGAGGCTTTCTTCTGTATCCATACTCCAAGATGAATTTAAAGGACACAGCAAGACTCATTTAGAAGTAAAATTTTGAGTCAGGCTGGTTAGACCCAGGGTTTTCTGGTTTATTTTTAGTTCAGCATTTGTAGGGCTTAATTGTTAGATATTTCTGAGGAAAGTGAAGTGCCTGGTTCTGTACTCATGTCATTATGGCTAGGAACTGTAGCCCTGCACATAGCAAGATGTACCTTGCATTTTCCATTCTAAGGAGAAAAAGAAAACTTATCAAAAAGATATGGCAAAAGTTTGAACCACAGTATTTATTGTAGAATAGCTGCCACATACTAAATTTGCTCCTAAAAATCAATGAAATTCCATTTTAGAACAGTAATGGGGAAAATAAATTGTTTTTCCATGCTCAGTCATTATTTTAAATAACTAATTCAGTTACTATACTTCAGAGTGAAAATTTAAATTTGGCTTATGAATGATTGTATGCAAAAAACTCTATAAATGTGGCTAGGTTTAGACTCTAAATCTCCTATTGCTCAAAATTGAACAAGCCTCTAAATCTCATATTGCTCAAAATTGAACATACTGAGTGCAGAATTCATCCTTCTGGATCTTCACTTGACTGCTCCTGTACTCCTGCAGAGTCTGGTCTCTTTAGTGGCTGTAGAGGGATTGACCCTGGGTGGATGACTGGTGCCCCTGAAGACAGTCTATTCCTCTTCTCTGATGGACAGGGAGGAGAAAATATAATAAAAGGCTCATGGGCCAGTAGAAGGACAGGGAGAGATCACTCACTAATTGCCATCAAGGACAAAAGAAACTGACTTGGGGAAAATTAATTAATTTAACTAATCAAATCAGAGTAGGATAATGAGAAATAAAACCAAATCTTAAAAGTCTTCCCCTGAAAACACAGCACCTTCCTTCTTCCTGGGCTTAAATTTACTTTCCATTTTCTCTTGCTCATCCCCATCAGTGTCACAGGAGGACAGGAATGGGGGCTGCAGTCAGCTCTTTACATGGTGGCCCTGCCATCCTTCCTCCTCAGTGGGAAGGCTCCTCACACTCTGTCCCTACAGAGTGGGGACTCCTACAATGGGAGACAGTGCTCCAAGGTGAGTCCCTCTCACAGTTCTTCACGAACTGCTCCAGCAGGGATCCCTTCCACAGGGTGCAGTCCCTCAGGAGCAGACTGCTTCACTGTGAGTCCCCAAATCCTGCCAGCAAACCTGCTCCAGGTGCACTCCTTCCCATGGCTCCACAGGAGCCTCTGCAGCACGGGCTTTCTGCAGGGTCACAGCCTCCTTTGGGCATCCACCTGCCCTGCAGTGTGTCTCCTGCAGTTGCAGGTGGATCTCTGCTCCACCGTGGAGCTCCCCGGGCTGCAGGGCAGCGGCTGGTGGGGGCTGGGGGGAACGTAGTTCTGGCACTTTGGAATCCTTCCTCCCCCCTTCTTCCCGCGTTTGGTGTCTGCAGAGTTGTTTCTATCACGTATTCCCAGTCCTGTCTCCAGGTGTGAAGGCTCAGGATTTTTTTTTCCCTCTCTTAAATCTGCCTTCCCAGAGGTGCTGCCATTGCTGCTGATGGACTTGGACTTTGCTATAAGTCATTGGTTAGGTTATGTCTAAATTGTTGATGTGTGTGTTGGTGTGTGATGTTGGCTGTTTGTTGTTGATGTTTTGTGTCCTTGTAAAGTGGCAATATTCCTGGGTGTTTATCCCTCATCCCATCCCAGTACCCGATCCTGCACCCATGCACACTTCCGCTATCCCCTCTGAATTAGCATAGGACAGCAAAGACTTATGGGAGTGCCATTTAATGGTAAACACCCTTAGAAATAATGAGCCAACATAACATCAAGGACTGAAAATGGTATTCCCAGGTGAGAAAAACAGAGGAGGTAAGAAAATCATCAACCAAAGCTTTTCTCAATCGGTCGCCATAACCTGGACAGCGCCTGGTTGGTATGACTTCCCTAGATTAGGAGCTAACAGTGTCTTTCTGTGGACTCTTGTGAGGAAGCCCCAACTCTGCCAAAGGACAAAGCTGTTCTTCTCCTGTGCTTGTCTGGGAACAAGTGACTGTGTGTGCAGCATCCTGAGTTCCCCACCCAAAGCTGTCCATAATAAGGTATTTAAAGAGAGTTGGCCCACTTATTTCAGTCTTGGCCAGTGGCTGCTCTGTCTTGGAGCCAGCTGGCACTGGCCCTCTTGGGCATGGGAGAAAGCTTCTAGCAGCTTCTTGCAGAGTCACTCGTGCATCCACCTGCTACCAAAACTCTTGATATGAAAAACCAACACATAGGTCTTGAGCAAGAAAGAAAAACAAAACAAAACCCTGGTCAAAGCAAGGATGACTGGATTTTCAGATAGCTTATCAGAGATTTTTGTGAGATGTTTTCTTTCAAGAACCACACTGACTTTTTCTTCCAACATTTTTTCCTGTTGTCCACCTAACTCTCCTCCCCTCACCTTCTTTCTAATTCCATCAGACCCACTTCCATTCAACAGTTCTTTCTAAATTCCTGTTTCTTCCTCTGAAGTTTAATTATTACTTGGATATTCTCACCCACATCATTTACTTCCATTAACTAACAAAGTTTGCTGGTATCACTGTGCCTACTCTGGTGCCAAAAAGAATAGCTAAGCAAATATTTAAGATTTTATTGCCTAAACTGAAATCTTTTAGGGAAAGAAACTATTACATTATAAAGTATATAAACAAGAAGACAAAAGTTACAATGTGAAAGGAAAATGGAGGCTGTAGAGAAATAATGGCATCTCTAAGAATGCCAAAACAAACATTTTTTGTATTGTCTTATGTGCTTTTTGGGAACTTATCAATTTTTTGTGATCACATATGTCCCTATAGATATGCATTTTCCTTTTTTTTTTCAGTTTCAGCACTTAAGTACTGAAGCCAGGTTGCAGTAAAGAAAAGTTGGTTTAGTAATATTTTCTTAAAAATATGTTAAAAATTAGGCATCTCCATCTCTTCCATGCATTTCCCATTAAATACTCAAATATTTAGATCCTTTGCAGTATTGTTGTACTTTTAGCTCTATAGACCATGCCTTTATTAATCTGTATAGAACTGTAGCTACTGATGACCTGTAACAGGTCTTTAAGCTGTATATTAATAGACATTTTCAAAATACATAATGAAAATGAATAGAATAGAATAGAATAGAATAGAATAGAATAGAATAGAATAGAATAGAATAGAATAGAATAGAATAGAATAGAATAGGCACAAACTTAAACAAATGCTACAATTGACCTAATTTTAGATAGTTATCAGTGTTATTAATAGGGCTATTCATTTTAATATACCTACTAATAATTAAGTTGCTATTAAAATTTTAAAAAAAGATTAATGGTAACTGTGTATTTCACACATGATAAATCAATACAGAACTATTAATTATTAGAATGATACTTTAATTCATAGATTTAAAATAAAAATTATATTAGAATATTAAAACTAGCAAAAAGCACAACCCCCTACTTAGTGCATCTTATGTGAAATCCCATCATCTGAGTGAATTTCTCTATGAAACAATAAATTTGTTTTCAACTGTTTCAACAGATTTTATTTATTTCAGTTTACTACTTGTTTCTTGTAGGGTATTTCTTTTGTTGAAGTGACTAAACTAAATGTGCATTGTTTGCCAAGAGTTGTCTTTTTTTTGGATTAGACATTCATAAAACATATTGAGAGATACATTCTAATCTTTTCCTTAATCCTAATATTTTCAATAAATTTCAAAGAAGTTAAATTGTTTTCAACATATTTTTTAGAGGAAAAAAATATTCTGCATTTTGCTCTATCTTTTGAAGAAAATTTAAATCTTTACCTGAGCAAAAAGTTCTCTGAATTTTTCATTTTAAGGGAGAAAGTAATTTTCCTTTGAATTTTTTAACAAAAAACATTTCAGCAAGAGCTGATGCTGAAGGATATTACAGAGGAGAATCTTCTGATGCTGCTCTCTGAGGTTCATTTGTTACAGAAAATCAACCCAGAGAGTCCTGCTCTCCACAATGTGAACCTTAAACATTTAATCCATTGTAATAACATAAAAAGAAATTAGGACCATAGGCACTAGCTCTCTACATTCTTGATGAGCTTCTGCTATTACACACTTGCTTCATAAATTATCTGTTGGCTCTAAGCCACATTCAGCCTCCACTTGATGCTCTGATCTCTAAATTGCCAGAGGATCTGAAATACAGGAGGATTCAGCAAGCTGTATTCTGTTATCATCCCAGCAGCTGAAGTCTGGCATGACATTAGATTGGTAGATTGCCACCTAATAAATTAATATAATAGATAATAGGATTTAATTGCTTGAGTCTCTCCTTTCTGTAGCATCAGCTAACCTGATGAGTAGCTTACATTTTTGCTGACACAGTCAGCAGTTCTGTTGGCCTTTACAGTAGTAATATCACTTTTTGGCCAAGTCTGGAGAAAGTCTTTAAGGATGCACCTAACTTTTGTATTACTGGCTCAGCTACCCATATAGATCATTCTCTACACATCTATTCCTTACATGGGAAAATTGCTCCTAATTAATCATCGATAGGAGAAGAGAGAGAAACTATTTTTGGATGAGCATAATTTGGGAGACCAATAGCACTCTGGCTCTTCCAAATCCCTGGAAAAAAAAATGTGCTTGGATCCAAAGGAATCTCTTTTTACAAAATTTATAACAGATTCTGCTGAAACTCCCTATTTTGATACTACTGTGTAGACACTTCTTATTTCACACTCTAAAAGGAATTACTTATATTTTTGAGATTGGGCTTTGTAATTTAGGGAGCATGCTATTTTCACCTTCTTCCCCACCCTATGCTCTCGTGTCACACAAACATTGACACATCTATATTTTGATTAGTCTCCCCAGTAACATTAGAAAGGAGTTGCATATACTGCATGTAATCCTTCCTCTCTGCTGTTTGTGGGCAATAGCTCTGCAGTTGAGGCACAACAGGCAGTGTAACTGATCGTGAAAATGTACCAGAAAAAATTTGGGAGTCAAATAGTGTAATAAAAAGGGATACAGGTGAGTAGAGGAAGATCTCTGAAAAACAGAAAGGGAGTCAGGTTTGTGGTGATGCACCTTCCCCATGTCTGTCTATCAAGGGCAAAAGTAATTTAGTCCAGCTTAATAGGACAAGGATTTTTGGTAGCAGTCCTATGGTTACCATATTGGTTAAATCTACTAGATGTTTCTGTCATGAAGGATTTATGTTTCTTAGATCTCAGGGTTTTGTTGTTTGTTTTTTTTTTAATGTGGGTTTGTAGCAGAATCACAAAGGAAAAGTGATAAAAATGAAATATGTAATCTGATCTAATGTCTAAAGTAGATAATGTGTTTTTCCAAAATAAGGAGAAAACCCTGGGCACTAATTTTGAATTTCTGAGACAGAAAGATTACTACAGCTTTTGATGACTGGAAAAATCACCAGAGTCCAGAATCTTCTTGAAGAAATATTCCTTCTATAAGTTCTGTTTGCCTACCCAGTCAGTAAAAGTCAGGAACCTAGATAAGGAAAAACCTTTACACATATTTTTTAAAAGGAGCTTCTGGTTTTGGTTATGTTGACAAGCAATTACAAGATAACCTCTCACTTCTGCTGCTTACTTGGGAATGTTCACATTTGACATTGTGCTCTCAGCCAGAGAAATTTGGCTGTCAAGTATGGTACATGGACACCTGGACCAGGAATTTTCTGGTCCTAGTGCAGAAAGAATTTTTTTAGAAAACAGCATTTTTGTCCCTCCTTGCCACGTTTTAGACCCAACTCAGTAGTTACTCCAGCTACACTCCTTTTCTGCCCTGCTCTTCATACATGGTACACACAGATCTCAGTTTGTGGTGGATTTGCTAGCTATTCATCTGGTAGATGCACCACACACTCTCTTTCCATGGGCAACTGGGATTCATCTCAGATTAGTGAGGTTTTTTCAGAGTAAAATCTGAAATGAAGCCAATTTCTAGTTAGGTCTTAAGCTAATACCTTCAAGATGGGTGTGAATTATGTTCTGCTAATCTGGAAAATCTTTCATTTTAGCCCCATGTTACAGGCAGCAAACCTTTGTTTCAGCAACGTCACATGGAATGAATACAATCTCCTGATTTGGTCCAGATAAGAGATATAAATGATTAGAAGGCATTTTTGCTTTCTTATTCACAGTTTTTGTACTTACAGGTTTTGGGGATTAGTTTGGTTTTTTTTTCCTTTGTAAAACTTCTTTTCATGAATTTTTATGTCTTTACTGCTACTGTTCAAAACATTGCAAGCAGTTGTAGAAACATCTATTAAAATTATTTTACATCATTTACATGAGAAGTTAAACTTTCACAAGTACTGTATCACTAGTGTGTTACCTGAGGTAGTTCTGACCTTAATACAGAGCTCAAATACTGGGAACTGGGCCCTGAGCCCTGAATAACTATTTTTTTATATACCAATATTTATCATATTTATTTCTGTTGTCTGGCTATCATTCTCATAACTGGGTAAAGAATTATACCAATAGCTTTAAGTAGTTACTATCGACATGCAGCCTTCAAGGCAGGATTTGTTAAAACTGCTTAAGATAATGAGAAAATAATTTCCACCTCTCTGTGCTTCAGTTATCTCATTTGAAAACAGTGGATATAATAACACATCTTTTGAAATTCACTGCAGCATTATGCAGGATTTGGTCAACAGATTTTGTAATTTTGGAAGAATGAAAATGGAAAGATATAAACAAAACACTTCAGACATTATTATTCATTTATATCTATGTATTTAACTTGCATTACACCTTTATTAGCTAGACATTTGTGTGCTCTTCCACGAGCTGTAAAAATACTGGGACTAATAGTCTACAGGGAACAGATAAGTACTGCAAAACTTAAAAATATTACAAAATTATGCAGGAAATCTGTAGAAAACTCATGCATGTTTATATATATATATATTTATATATATGAACATATGTTTGAATTATTAGTGAAGCAGCATTCTTGCTGCTCTTCTTGACACTTCAGGAAAAAACAAATCAAGAAATTAATTCATTTTCTACTCTAGGATGTGTAGCAATGCTTTAATGAAAAACTCTCAAAGAGGGGTTGATGGTCTCCATCTCTAGCTATGTTCTAGTAAAGATATTTGTAAATTGTATCCAGATCTTCAGATGTTTTCATACTGGATTTATACATTCAGGCAATCTATTTCCATTACAACGTATCAAAATTTCTCCATGGCTATAATCTTTACATAAACAGGTTTCCAGGGTTTGAGTTACATGAAAAATCAGATTCAGAATTTCTTTCCCTAATCAAAGATTGGATGCTGTAATTTCAATCGAAGTTAGAATTTATTTTTTTTAAAGTAACCTAGTTTATTTCATTCAATTTTTTAATAGAAATGTGACGTTTTCACTGTACATAAAAGCAAAACCAGTATTGAAATGATTACAGCTGGGATTCTAAAATGCTTTGGCATGGAAAGTAAAGTGGCGTAGTTGTTTTCTCCTACATTTAAAATTGCTCAAATTATTTAGGTCAAAAATATTTCCAGATATCAAGGAGTTCTTTCATTTCTCAGCTGTCTGCCTGAGCCTTCTTTCACTAGGCTGTTTTTAAGCTAGCAAATATGAGAGCCTCAAAGATAAGTGAAAAACCCCCAAACACAAAATCATAAAGAGTATTTTAATGATATGGGAAAATATATTTGATGTCATTATGAGCGAAATGTGATGTTCTTCCTTAACTGTAGTTTTTCCAAATTACAAAAGAATAACAATGAGAACTAAGACATATAAAAGAGCACATGGACTTACATTTCCAGCTGTTGCAAAGTTTCAGACATTGATATATGTGGCTTATGTTATATAATTGAGAAAAACAGAAGCTATGTGTTGGAAAAAAAATCCTACTCACAACTGAACCTTCTCATATCTCAGGAAGATAAATTTGAATTTGAATTCTTTTAAGTGTAATGTATGCTGTAGAGTATGTCTGTTGAAGATGTAAGTGTTGTGTTTAAGGTAAAGCACAAGAAATTTGCAAATGGGAAACAGTTGTAGCTGCAGAATATGAATTTACTCACTTGAAAGTTCAGTACTTTGGTTTCATGGGTAGTAGTTTAAAATGGGAACATGTTCACAGACTAGACAAATCATAAAGAGAAGATAAATCCCATATTAACTTTCTTTTCTAATAGAGTAGGACAGTTGAAGGTCTTTTCTCAGGGAAATATCACTGTAAAACTTAAATAGACTTTGCCTCTACTCCAGACTCCTGATCAGAGCTAGGGCAGCTCTCAGGTCAGACTCCTTTGTTCAGGGCTTTACTTGGTTGGGGCTTGAAAACCTCCAAGGAGCCCACTTCTCTGGATAACCTCTTCCACTGCCTGGCTCTCCCCGTGGGGAAAAGGGATGCCTTATATCTGAACTGAATCCCCTGTGCTTTGGTTTCTTCTCTTGTTACTTAAACTCCTGCAAAGAGGCTCAATGACCTTCCTATAAGTGTTGGAGGACAGTGGTGAGGCTCCCTGAAGCCATCCCTTCCTCCAGGCAGAACAAGTCCTAATTTCTCAGCCTCTCCTAGGAGGGTAAGTTCCAACCCCAAGGATTGACCTTGGTTGGATGCCAGATGCCCACCCCTGCTTCTCTGTCACTCCCTTTCCTCAACAGGAGGAAATATGATTTAAAAACTTGCAGATTGAGATATAGACATGAAGATCATTTGCCAATTACCATCACAGACAAAACAAATTTCCCTCGAAAATAAAATAATCACTAATGAATTAGATTTGGACCATGAGAAACAAAGACAAAATTGAAACTCACTTTTCCCTCATGCCCCTTTTCACCCAGACAACTTCACTGCTCTCCCCGCTTCTCTACCTTATCCTGAACAACACAGGGATGGTGGGACTTGGGGAATATGTTCATAACTGTACCTCCTTACATTTGCTCCCCGCTCCAGCATGGGTTAACTCCATGGGCTGCAGTTCTTCAGGATGATCCTGCTCCAATTTGGGCTTCCATATGAGCTGCAGGGAAATAACTGCTCCACCTTGGTCTCCATGGGCTGTGTGGGCTGTCCCAGTACCTGTGTACCTCTTTCACCTTCTTTGAACCTTCTGCCCACAGCACTATTTGTCACTTCCTTTCCCCACTCTGCCTGCTCAGTTTTCAGTCTTCCTGACTTTCCCAGGGCTGCCAGCAGTTTGGCTGATGGATGCATGGGCTCTGTCTGGAGTCAGCTGGAACCAGCTGTGTCCAGCAGGAGGTGGTGGCCACTGGCACCTCCTCACCAGGCTCACCCTGCCGTGCCCTCGTTGCCAGCACCTAGACAAGAGTGGACACAGGCACCATGTACACCAGCCTTCCCCTAAATTTGTAGATACCTCGTTCCTCCCTACTTTCCTGCAATATCTTATTTTGCTCTTCTCCGATTTTTACATATTTTTATTTCTGTGTGCTAAACTGAGTGAATATGCTGAAAATGAGGCACAGGAACATTTTGGGTAGTAAGTGGGACTTTAGCCATCCTCTCAGGCCCACGTGCTTGCATCAGGGGATATGGTGGCCAACAGGCTGTGGAGCCCTCAGCTGGGCTGACAGCTGAGCAAGTACTGAGGAATACTTGAAACACAGGGAACTATTTTGTCCCCACTGATGAGCACAAAATAACTAGAATCTCAACTATCATGTATGATGTAGTAGATATGTGACAGCCTGTTCAATTAGTCTTGTGTCAGATCTAGAAGTCATACTTCATATTTTGAACCCAAATTTGATCAAATGTTGATATTAATAAAACAACCTACACTATGCCAACAAATCATTCACTTGAATGTGAAAGATGCAGGAGGAAAATATCTTAAGCCTTGATTAAACACTCTGTTCATGTTTGCAAGTGTTAACCAGAACAATTCTTGCAAACGATTCTTCTAATAACAAAAGCTATCCTATAGCACTTCAACAATATTTATTTACCCAGTAAAAAAACATTACTTGGACTTCAGTGGAAGTCTTTCAAGAGTGATTATTAAGGAATGTGAAAATTCATACTATCATGGAAATATATGTACAGTGCCTTTACTGAGTCTTAATGACACAGCAGGGAAAGTGTCAAAAATCCTGAGTGTATGTGTTGGTTTCACGTGGAAAGGGGAAGGGATGGATCCACCTCAGGGAGGGCTCCATGAGGCTGGGGAGTGGGAGGGACTCTCCCTTCTCTGGCACCAATCAGAGAGCTGATTTGGTGATGGACAGCTCGAGAAACCAATTAGAGGTTGTTTCGCTTTCACAAATCACAGTGGATCGCGTTAACTGCTCTCTTTCGGTTTCCGGTCTCTGGAGGTGTGGGGGTCCCTGGTTGGGGGCTCCGGCCCGCTCCGGGCTCGGTCTGGGATCCGGCCCGGCACCCCGGCTCTGCGGGGAGCCCCTGGCTTGGGGGGCCCCGAGCTCTGCATGGCCCCAGCACCGGCCACATGGCCCCAGCCCTATCAGCTGGGCTCGGCTCGCCTTTCCACGAGGCAGAGAAGGACTCCAGCTGTTTCTTTGCAATCTGGATACAATTGTAACTTCTTTATGCCTGGATGGGATCCTGGATGTCCTAAGTTCCCCTGAATGAGAAGAAATAAAGCATGGAGACTACAGAAGTCAGCGGAATGAAGATAAAGTTCCTATTGGGAAGAGATTGAAAAGATGCAAGTAGCTGAAAACCTTTTTTGTGGGCTGTGGGGATTGTGACTTCACTAAAGTTCCTTTAAACTGTGGAAAATATATGGGGGGTTAAAATATTTGAGAAAAGGATCCTTTGCCCTGAGGGAATGGGTGTCTCTATTCTGGAACTGGAATATAAACAGAGGCATTTAATAGAGAAGCCAATGAAGAGAATTCTGTTTTTTAGTAGCCTGCCTTTAGATGTGGTACCCCATGTGTGCATTGTAACCCATAACACGGCTCTGGAAGGACTGTGTAAATGGGAGGAAAATTCATAGTTCTGTGGTTTTCGGACGGACACAGACTGTGAAGGTGAAGACACCCCCTAAGCCATAACCAGAAAAGGGACTTTTCTCTCTGAAGTAAACTGAACTGATTATTTGAGTGTATAACTGACTCAAGTGTTCTCTCTGTATGTTGTTGGTAAGAAATGTGGAATGAAGGGAAGGAGGGAACAATCTAGGAATTTTATCCTGAGTTCTAATTCTTCTTTTTTATTATTAATAAATTTCTTCTTGTACCTTTTTAAGTTTTGAGCCTGCCTTGTCTCTACTCCTGGGTCCTGTCTCTAAAAGAAATTAAATATATTAAGGTTGGCAAACCCAAGTCACACCGTGACAGTGTATTAATAAACTACTTTTTAAAAGACCATTTTCTCACAGGGACCAAAAAGATCATTCTGAGCTGTTTTACTGAGGTAGAGCTATTTCAAAACCACAAGACAAAAATCTATCACCTTCTTTTATTTTGTAAAACTGGCAAAAATGTAACATTTCAGCTATAAGCTTATTTTTTTCACCACGTCATTCTACTTCACAGTGCTGACAATCAAGATGTTTATAGTGCTATTAATATCAAACCTGCATATGTGGAGAGCCTTGGGAGTTGTTTTGATCCAAATTCTGCAGAAATAAGTGTGCTGAGAACTGAAAATGAAACTGGAAATAGAATGTAACCTTTACCCTTAAATAAAATGTAACTCTTATAACACTGTATTAAAGCAGGCATTGCATCCTACAACAACAGGAACATTTGGTTTAAGAATAAATTCCTTTTAAAAAGTAGTTTAAAGATCAGTCATGTTATTCAGCTTGATAATGTTCATTTACTAACAAGGAAATAATAATTCTTTTTACCTCAGAAATTACCAGGTGAAAATATATGTCTTATGTTATAGTGGCTAGTAGAAATAAAAACATTTATTTCTCGCTTCAAGGAGTCAAATCATCCCACTCCTTTCTGAATACAAAAATCACAGCTAGATACAATTAAAACAGCTGAAGGTGGGTGATTAACTGTAGGCAACTACCAACCTTTTGGCTATGTTAATGAGGACAGCAGGAAGGATAAACATGTCCTTATCATATAATTAATTATTGTTACTATTGTTGTTGCTACTTATAATTTGAACCTCTGTGCTGAACTGTACACTCTTAGACATGGGGAAACAAAGACAAAATTCCTTTCCTTTGGGAGTTAATGATCCAAAAATAACCCACTCACAGAAAATGTTTCTGCCAGGTGAGAGCATTGGTAGGTAGTGGCAGAGAATTACTCTCTGCCTATTCTAGACTGGATCAATAGATAACAAAGACATTTCACTCTGCCAGACTGATGAGCATTAAAATCACATGTGAATACTGCTAATGTTGAAAGCAGAAAATTAAATTGGTTTAAAAAATCTGTAATGGTCTTTTCTGAAATGGTATTCTGAAAGACTTTTGAAAAAATAATCAGAAATTTAAAGAACATTGTTATGACTTTTCTTTCTATCAAGAATATAAAAAAATAATCTCATGTCTTCTGCTTTGGACTTTGCATGTTACGCTATTAAAGGATGCAAGATTTTTACTGTCCTTTGGCATCCTCTTTGTTTTTCTGTTTATTTATTCACTCAAATTTCACAGCTTCACGAACAACTTTTCTGTGAAGTTCTTTTGCAGAGGTTTATTCCGAATAGGCAGAGGTATAGCCATAGGAAAAATCAAGCAAAGCAGAGAGAAGGGAAATGTTTTCTTAAGAAAACTTGAGATTTCACAAAAAAAACTTTTTTTTAATTTAACTTGTTGTGAGTTTTTATTTCTATCTTTATCTTTCTCGTTCTACCTAAAATAAAACCTCAGCTAGAAGTAAAAAATGAAAGAACAAATAACACTTGTTATAGGTCAGAGAGGACTTTAGAAGTGTGTACATTTAAATATTGATATTACATGATGTAAGATGTCTTGAATTATTTTCAATTATTATTGAACAACTACTTGCCAATCACACAGAAATTTTGGTGTCATCTCTCTCTTCATAGTAATAAAGAAGGAAAAGACCTCCAATCATAATATAACCTTCATTTTTCTTAACAAATAAGCATATACTATGAGAATTATTCACTTTGCTTTTATCCCTTATCAAACAAAATTATATAATTACACTGTGCAACAAAGTCATAAAAACTCTGCCAGTTTCATGCAGTATCCATCTCTTGCCAGTGCATGACAAAAAGGATATTTATTATAGAAATCTATGTAATCAAATAGGGCGTATTATAATGGTGCTGAGGGAATTACTAGATTTTTAGAGCCCGTTTTTCCTTCTTTGTCCTTCATACTGCTGTCAGAATAAATCAACAAGATTTTAATATTCAAAAACAAGGGTAAGAATAAAAAAACTAGCATCTTTTGTCAGTTCAATTTTTCGTTCATTTACTATAAAGAATGAAACAGGCTTTGAACAAGTGCTTTTTTTCTTTTGAGTGAGTTTTCTATGGAATGAAGTTTCTTAATGATGCATTATAGCACACCAATGCCTTGGAAACAAGGAAGTATTGGTTTATAATCTACAGAGCATGGCTTATTTAGTTGTGCAGCAAAAGACTGCATTCCTAGTGATTCTTTTACTTATGATTGTCCCCTAGGTATAGGTGTTTCAAGGTCTTTGAGATTAAGTTTGTGATCACACAGTGAATTAGGCAGTCATGTAAACGGGGTTTGTGTTGATTTTGTGAGAAGCTATGAAATAAAATGCAGCATCCACTAGCATTAGTGCAGTAGTATGCATTTGAGTGCTGCAAGACCCAAAATTACATAATGGGGAGATTTTCAGAAGAACATGGAATTTTATACAAAGGTGTATGAGCAGATGTGAAGGGAGTCAAAGAAGCACTAAAATGACCCACAAACACAAGTAAAGAATAACATATCATTATTATCTGCCTTTCTGCTTATGTTGATTAAATCAGTTCACACAGTTCTTCGTTTTGCTTATAAAAGCCTTTATCCTGAGCTTACAGCACCCTTTACAAAAACTGATAAATACAGTCAAATCAGACTGGAATGCAATAATGTCTTTACACAACCAAACCAAAGAAAGTAATCAGCTATAAAGAAACCAAATCCAAGAACTATCTCTCTCCTCCACAGATACAAGCCCCAAGCATATTTTTATCATTCACAATGTGTGAGTGCTTCAGCATGTCCTGCAGACCGGGAAATATTAGGAAGCAATTTGCTCATATTGGAAGTGCATGCAAATCATTCTGCTCGAGTAAAATGACTTTGTAGAGGTGGGGTGGCAGAGGATTTGCCTTCATCTAGGAAAAGAAACGAGCTGTGGAGCCTTAATTGTGGGCTGCTTTGCCTCAGACTGCTCGAGTTTGCTGTTGAGGAGCGGTGGCACTGCAGCCCACACTGCCTCTCCTGCAATCTGTTCATGCAAGGACCGTCCATCTGCTGGGTTTAAACAGACCCCCAGTTGCTTATGTGTTTGTTCACAGATGTAGGTAGGAGGTTTGACTGCGGGTTTCTAAAACTCAGATCCAAGATTATGAGACACATTTGCAAACATGCTTGCATACAGCAGTCTTATCTCTTTGCTGGGAAATGCTCTATTGTTTGACTTGCAAATCAGTTCCATTTGAATTGAAACATGGTAGTGATACTTGTGCACATAAAATTAAATTTGCACAATATCACTTCTATTTACAGTCAAGAACTGTAAAATATAAAATGACAGGAAACATTAAGGACAGCATCCATGAAATTATTATACATGAAATAGAAATTATTTGACGAGAGAAAGATTTGCAAGGGTAGTGTATTTCCAAGAGATTTGGTTCTCAGACTATGGAAAATGTAGCACTTGAAAATAACATTATAATTTCAATTGATTCCCAAAGGTCCTCTGCAAATAAATCAATTGCTATATTTTTAACAATTGGCCTCTTTATAGGAAAATTACAGATACTGCAAAAATTTGATTGTAACTGAAAGAGCTTTCTAAATCTTTCAGTATTTCCTCTGGAATGTCTCTTTCTCCTGTAAGCAATTTCTTGGTATGGGAAGCTAAGTGTGGAATACGACAGAAAGGGTACAGAACAAAATGCACCAACACATGACTATCCTGATTTGACAAGAAGAATCCTTGTAGGAAGATGTTACTATGATTTTTAATGAAATGCTAAGTGTGAGTTTCTTCCTACTCTACAAGCTGCAACAGAGCATTATATTACAATCCATAGATATGGTTTGGGTTCACTTGCAAGAGGAATTTTATGGGTCAAGGCTAATGCTCTTATTGTCTCTGGGTTATATGGCTCATTATGTGCTACCTTCTATGCACACAATTCGGTTTGGAAAAAAAAAAAACAGGTTGGTCAGTGAATCACAGGTGACATATGGGCACATGGATGATTTCACCTTCATCCTAAACATATGTTTCTATAAGTGCCAAAAGGAAAAAAAAATCCTCATTTTAAAATGAAAGAGCAGATTCTCAGTTCTCCATGTAGATTTTCAATGCATCCAGGGTGATTCAGCTGCTGAGCTGAAGTCTAACCTGCCCAACATTCCTAGAACACAGTTGTGTTCCCAGATGCTGTTCTCCAGGATGATCAAAACACAACTGAGAAAGAATTCTGTCAACTACCTAGGCAAGCTAGACCACATTTATCAGTCTATTTTATTGGTTACAGGATGTTAGCTTTTGTTATCAGTTTTATAATATTCCAGGTAGTGTTGATTCTACTTTACATCTTCAGTTTCTTACTGATGTCATTTTCTTGATGTGAGTGAAGTTAAACCAGGACTTAGATACCAATCTTGCTAGGTACTGAGTGTACTTGAGAAGTGAGTAATTTCAGATCTTACCAATATAGTAGGATATGGCCCATAGGCAGATGGAAGGAATAGTAGAGCAAAAGCACTATTTCTTTATAGCTAAATGGTGCTGCCCATTGGTAGATATCCCTGGGAAAATCCTGGAAGTTGGCAACTGACATTTAACAGAATTAGAGAGTGGGTTTGTGTTCAAAAGAACTTTTAGAGGTCATAGAGTCCAAAGTCCTTGCAAAGGGAGAAGGGCATCAACTTGACCTGGTTGCTCAGAGCCCCATCCCACATGACCCTGAAAGTTTGCAGGGATGGGGCAGCTACCACCTCTCTGGAAAAATTGTTTCAATGTCTCACCACCTTGTCATAAAAAAATTCAGCCTTATATCAAGCCTAAACCACACTCTTTTAGTTCAAAACCATTGCCCCTTGTCCCATCACAGTTGGGCCTACTAAAAAGTCTGTCCCCATCTTTCTTGTAGGCTTCTTCAGATACTGGAAGGCTGCAGTAAGCTCTCCCTGGAAGCTTCTCCAACCTGAGCAACCTCAACTCTCCCAGCCTTTCCTCGTAGGAGAGGTATCCCAAACTTCAGATCATTTTTGGGACCTTCCTCTGGACTTGCTCCATCATATCCATGTCCTCCCTGTGCTGGGCCCCAGAGCTGGGTGCAGAGCTCCAGGGAGGGTCTCACCAGAGCAGAGCAGAAGGGGAGGATCACCTCCCTGCCCCTGCTGGCCAAGCTGCTTTGGGTGCAGCCCAAGGATATGATTTAGTTTCTGGGCTGTGAGTGCACACTGTTGGCTCATGGCCATCTCTTCAATCCAGCAGAGCACACAAGCCTTTTCCAGCAGGACTGCTCTCCAGCCCTTCATCCCCCAAACTGTATTTATATCAGGGGTTGCCTTACCCAGGTGCAGCACCTTGCATTTGGTCCCGTTGAACCTCATTATATTCACAAGTACAAAACACAAATGTATTGTCCTCAACAAACTAATAGAAGCTGATTTCAAATAAATATGTAACTTAGATTGTTATATGTTATAAATTTAATTTTACTAGTACTTGCTTTGAGAGACCTAAATTTGCTTTTACAAGAAAAACTGACACAATCAGTACAGAACAGCTAAAGTAATAAAAGCTGCATTCTTCAAACAACAAAATTTTTCAATAAAACCAGCATACCTGAGTTAGAGTCAGCAGTATTATGTGTTTTTATTCAGTAGTCATACTCCATAGACCTCTTTGCAAGTATAAAACTGATCTGTACTGAAGAAGGCAAAAAATGAATATATTTAAAGCATTTTTGACCCTGAGCATCCCCTGAGGAACTGACTGTGCATAAGCACTGGGCAGTTTCCATCCCCTGAAAAAGATACTCTGCAAATATGCTGATGAATATTCCCCTAACTTCCATCTAGCTACCACATAATGTAGAAGATTTGGTATTTTTAAAGTAAATTTTAAAAACTAATTGGTGGAAAGGGGTATAATTTTTAACATTTTTGTGATTTTAATGATTTAATGTTTTGTTGTTGACCAGCTTAAGGAGCAGTTAGCATTTTTCAGGAAGCACTGAATGTGAATTGGATGGCACAGTATTACAGGCAAAGAAAAAAACACACCAAAAATCCTATTTAAGATGCAGCTAGGATGCTCACTCTAGAGGAGAACAGCTGTGTGAAACAGTTATTATGCAATAAATTCCCAGCCTGGCACTCTAACTTTCCTGTGTAGATAACCCCCAAAACCATTCAGGCAGGTCAGGGAAGTGCCTGCTTTTTTGCCATTAACGTGAGTTACAGCTGTTTACAATTGCTGCAGTATAAATGGAGAAAGCAAGCATTAACAACATAAAACGATGATCCCACTATGGAATGTGTCTCTGCAAAATTTATATTTGAAGTTCAATGTCTGTCATGTATTCTAAGTTCTTAGTTCAAACATGTTTAGCTTAAAATTAAAAAGCTTATTCCATCTGCTAGCCCTGCATATTCAATTTTAAATTTGTAAGTGAGGCATCTGTGTCTGGGTTCCAACATCATTTATGATGAAGATTCAACAGAATAAATTCTTCTTATATTTCTGCTCATGACATGTGAATCAGAGATCTGCCTATGTGTGTATGCATGAAGAAAAAGAATATATCATTGTTTCAGTAAAAAGACATGGGTTTTGTCTCTCAAAAAGATATATACATGTCAATAATAGTAATTTTTTAGGACAGAGCTTCTTAGATTCTTAGCTGGTGGCAAATTATGAAAAATAATATTTTAACTCGTCTCTGTCAGTATCTACCTCTGGATCTGGTTCATATACAATAGTTGAAACAAATAATCAGCTTCTGTTTTATTTGAGTTTTATGAGAGAAGTTTCCCAATAATGAAACAATCCAACTTTTCAATTTCCCATTCAGACAATTAATATTGGTGCTAAGTGTTGCAATTTGTGTTGCACAAGTTGTAAGACGATTTATAGCTGGTTTTGAAAATCAGAAAAATTAAGGTCATAATTTTTTCTTCTTTAAGGAAAAAACCTTTTTTCCTCACAATAGGGAAGAAGATTAAAATTTTGAATGAAATACCCTTATTTTTTATCATAAACTGTCTTAAATGCCTGAAAAACAGTGGTTATCTTGCCACAAGGATGATTTGGGGAAAATGAGTATGGAGTCAGTAGGATAATAGAAAAAAAAGCATCAACTTGCTGATATCATCCTGTTGTATTCATATATTTTGTTTTGGTTTCAGAGCAACAGAAAAAGCCAACACTTCTTAGGGTTTCATTTTTCTCTCATCTAGTTGACAGCAGAAGAATCTGAAGTGACTAGGAAAAAGAATGCTGGAAAGAAACAAGACAAGTCAAAATTGTCAGAAAGAAAGTACCTTCCAGGTACATCACAGGCTTCAAAATGACCTATTTTCAATTTTATGGCCAAAGAGTGAAAGTCAGGCTATAGAGGAGTAATAAGCAAGTAAGTAAAAGCAGCTTTTACAGTGGTGAAGTCAGCTTCATGTCTCAGCTGAGCAATGTATGCTGACACAGCCATTCCTTTTCTCCTGTGCCCAGGAATTCCTCTACCCAGGAATAAGTGCAGATCACATGGGAGACAAACAGACTGCATGAGTAGATTAAGAAAGGAAAGCAGAGGTAAAATGTGCTGCTGACTCATGTCAGGTGTAAAAGACAAAGCCCTACACTGAGTGACAGCCAGGGAAAGTATCACTATCAGGCCAAGTAAATTGCCAGATTATCTGTGGATTTTTGGTATGAACTTGCCTGTCTGCTTGCCAAGACTGTTTTACACTTGACAGAGGAGTAGAAGGAACAGAAAACTCTTTGTCTGCATATAAAAGGTGTGAAAGGAGATAACTTTTTTTTTAACATGACAGTCAATTGCACTTTTGCTGTCATGCCTAGAAAAATGCAACAGGACATTCAATGTGAATATTATTTGAAATGTAAAGGAGCAATTCAAAACTCATTGTCTCTTGCTGTACAGAGTTTTTTTTTTGCAATTATTTGAAGTTATGAATTTGTTAGCTAGGAAGCTTTAAATATGAATTTTAATTCTTTTTTCCAGAATTGCCTGGAAGAGAATTTGAAACATCTGAGACTATGAAATGAAATCAGAACTCTGAGAATGTTAGACTCTTTGTCCTAAAACCCAGAAAATATATGGGCCATATGGATGCAACTTGGTTAAATATGACAATCTCTGTTTGAATTTAAGAATCAAATACTTTTTAGTGCTACAATCTACAGCCCAGAGACTCTTTGCTGACATAAATTTCTGTTTAACTTAAAATAAATGATATTTGATAAAGACATAAATTATTCACAGACATTTTAGGACAGTGCATATAATTGTCATAATTAAGAATGACGTGATTCAATATGAATTATTAAATCACAAATGCTGGTCATTGGTAATATAAAGCCTGCATTGTTTGCAGCTAAGAGTTGTTTGAAACTAGAACTTTGGTGCCTGGAGATGTTTTTGTCTCTTGACCTACAGTTTGTTAGTTGTCTGAAACAGACTATTATCATCTAATAGACATGCAGAATTTGGGAATGGAAGAGGACGTGCTATGAACTTTGACATTTTCCAACTGCTTGACTGGAAGTTTGTTAGGAAATATTGCTGACAATATTGCTGAATTAAATTTTCCCACCCTTCCCAGAAATGATTATATTGGTATGAGACTGCATCTAGGAAGGGATAGTGTGAAAGATATTCACATTTCTGTGCCAACTTTTGAATCTTTTCTTTCTTTTTATGTTTGTAGGAATCAAGTTATTTCACAAGATGATAAGGGACAGATTATAGCTTCCTCAATTTCATGTTTGTTTTGTTACTATTAAGCAGACCTGCAATGGCTTCAGGCAGGAGTTCTGTTGCTGAAATTATTCTGTTTCAAGTTAAAAAATAATATTTATTTTTTATTTATCAGTGGTTACTTACTTGGGGATATGTATGATTTATACTTACACATTATCATTTGTTTTATATTTCTCTGGTGTGATAAAGAATATCAAGCAAACAATAGAAATGCTTAGATATTAAATAAGTTCATAAAATTGGTAAATAAATGCTGAAACTCAAATTCTGTGGTTATTGGGTGTGCTTATTAGCATTTGAAATGTGGTAGTAGAATATTCAGGTAATGTTTGGTAAGCAGGAGTTGTTCTCAATGAAAAGTAAAATACTTTTCTATAAATTGCACATTTTAAAATTATTTTAAATTCAAATTTTAAAGAAGAAATTTTAAAACAAGCAGGGTGTAGAGTTTAGTAGTACTTTGGGAACCGAGTTAAAACCACTTAAAACTACTCTGCCCATTGCATATCAGCTGTGGTTAAACATTATTAAAATAACCCCACAAATAAATTAATAAATAAAACTTCTGCTTTTCATTTCTTGTCTCTAATATCATAAATATGTTTTGTAAGTGAAGAGAAGAAATAACAGTTTTAAAGATGTAAGATGTTAGGGCTCTGCTGCCCAGGCTTTGATACTTAAAACTTGGGTTACTTTGAAAAGCAGTCTTCTTCTTTGCTGGCATACACTGGCACAGAAATGCACAGAGCATCACCAGAGCAGGACTACACTTAGTGATAACCAGGTTACTCAGGATCCTGATGATACAGAAAGTCATCTGCACCTTTCATTTCTGTCTTCCAATGTTCACAGGGTTTGGGGGGTTTTGAGATTTAGAGATTAAAAAAATGCAACATCATAGTTTATTTTACAGGCCTTGCTGATGGAAAAGCCTGCAAGGTCTGTAAAATTCAGAGGATGTCTCACCACTGCTGAGTGGAAAAAAAACTGAAAGCAAATCTGTCACCACCTTTTCCCATTATTCCTCCTGCCACTGTTACTCTATTACTACTAACAAATACTTTGTGAAGGTGGCAGAAATCTGGAGTCAGAAAAGAGACAAACATAATCATGGAAATTTTAAGGCAGTTCCAAAAGCAAATTTGTAAGTCCTCCTCAAATAGTATTTTAGGATTAGAATCAGTTTCATTGAAAACCTGGACTAAAGATAGTTGGTTTTATAGCTTGCAGGTATATCAAGATACAAACACAACCTTTACAGAAGTACTTGCTTCAAATTCTGTTTCCCAAAAGGTATCTTCTCACTGCATCCTGCTCTTCCCAGCAGCTGAGGGGATGGAGACAGCAGAGCCCACCCAGAGCTCCTGCAGGGACAGCTCTGTGCTCACTGATTCAGTGTGTGGTGGGGCAAAGGGGCTCACAGCAGCACAGCACGCTGTGTATGGCAAAAGGAAGGAAAATCAGGGCTGGGAATGCTTTGGAGATGGACACTGACCATCACAGGCAACTCAGTGGAACTGCACTCACAGAGCAGTGACCAGGCACACAGAGGTTTCATTATTCTCTTTTCTTTTGGACAGAATCTTAGACTAGAAACTTGGCAATCTTTCTTTCCTGTGCATAATGACAAGTGGAAAAGAAGCGCACTGTGCTGGTTTGTCTCTAGCCATTGAGGGAGGCAGCTCTGACTCACTCTGTTCTCACACCTAATGTGCAAACTCCCATCAAGTATTGGCCCAGCACAGCCATGACCTTGCACTCATTACAGCCATGCCTTTAACCCACTTCTACTACAGCCACTGCATCGATATTCATTATATGGGCTATGTAAAAGCTTCAGTAGAGATTAGACGCACTCTGTAATCACACAGATCAGACTATGGCTATTTCTTGGAGTGTGTGGAGTGATGCTTTTTGTCTCTCTGGGCTTTTCTCACTACTCACTCCAGTTTCAGGGACTGGTTATGTTTACATTTTCAAGTAGTATCTCCTGGCATAAAATATGGCTTTATGCATGTTTAAATGTGTCTGGTCGTGTTCAGCATGACTGGATAGATTTAATTTTCATAGCATCTTTTAGTGCTTTGTAAACTTAGAATCAAATCATAATCTTAGGTAAATAGTGAGTAACTGTCTTTTTACATTTATTTGGTAGATTAGTAGATTTAATATTTACTAGATATATACATAAACTTCATATTTAAGCTGGTAAAGAAGTGTGATTTTGGAATGCTCCATTACTATGATCACAGAAATAAATGTAAATTCATTTATAAATAGTTTATAAGAATTTTTTTTGCATCTATATCTATGCTGTATATGGATGTCATAAATAGGTGTATGTGTCACATATAGATGCATATATGCATGTGTGTATGAATAATTATATAAAATTTCATATCTATAAAAATGTTAATTTTCCCCATTCTGAAAAGGAGACTTTAAGACTCAAATACTTTAATAGACTGATCATATTGATCAGCAGAATTAAGATTTGTTAGATTTCAAAAGATAACATTTTTCAGCCCTCAGAATTAAAATGGTCTGTTTATAATTTGGTTTTAAGCTGTAAAAGTCTGTTAAAACATCTGGTAAGTGTATAATTGAACTTTGCTCTCTAAGATCATTCCATCCATTAAGTACTTGAAAGGACTATATTGGGTGACCTCAGGTCATGCAGCAATTATGGTTGCAGTGTTTTAGCCTTGAATGTAAGATTTCATTTAACAATGTTCTTTTAGGTTCTATTGCTGGGGAGAAAAAATGATTAAAAATTTAGATTGAATTTGCTTCAAATGGCGTTTTGTGCTTGTATGTTATAAACTAAATTGTATTTTATTTACAAATAAATATTTATGTTCCGAGCATTGTCTTTTTGGTTCAGGCCAAATAAATTTTTACAAGTAACTCAAGTGACCTGAGCTAGATATTCACAAAATTTGGCACTATTTTATTGGCACAGGTTTTTGTTGTGTAGAACGATGTTGGATGATGAATGATGTTCCCTTTATCTTCATAAACTTCTGCTGCAGTCCAGATTTTTCACTGAATTCTTTCTCCATACCTGTAAAAAACTTCATTATCCTGGCTTTCTCTAAGCCTGTCATCTAGACACCATGCCTAGTTTCTCATGTCCAGGTTGTCTGGCAGATATTTTCTGCATAATTCATCTAACAAGTGATACCATGGATTTCTCCTCTGAAAACTTTACCCAGAAAAGCCCATTGACCTTATATTTATATGACTGAAAGATTTTTTCTATTCATTCCCCTCAATGCCTAATTTTTTTTTTAGCGCTTTATGTATTTTATTGTATTTGTAGCCCTGTATATTTTTAATATATATTTGTGTAGCTTCTAGTATTTTTCCTGACCTCTCTCATAGATTAGCAAATTCTTACTTTACATTCTTGAAATTCTATTTAGTCTTATTCTTAAGAATAGAATTCCTGACAAGGATATCTTATTTTCTATGAGAACTTAAGAGACATAACAAGAAAATAGAGCAAAAAGCCCCTGGACCAGTTCCAAGGGCTGACCCAGGGTTGGGTTATGGGGATAACTTATTTTCTGTTAGAGGTACTGGCTAGATATACTTAATGAATTAACCTTATAAAAATCATAGAAATCCTGTATCACGCATGTGCAACTCTGTTTTTTGTGCACCTGAAACTTGTCATTAAAGAATAGATTTTATATCTTACCACTTTAACTCTGTTGCAAGGTTTTTTCCTTTTGTTATTATGCAACACTCTTACAGCATATATTTTACTGATTTTCCTAGAGTATGGCTGTGTAAAGATTTTAGCTGATCTATTACTCTAAGCACATAACCTCTCTTCTCAGCCTTCTAAAGTTCCCACTTCTTTACTACATCAGAAATTACTTGTCTTTGTTTCCAAGATTTATTCAATCTTTCTTCACCTTGAGCATTACTACTTCTTCCAGCTTGACATCTCGAGAGGCTGACTCCTGTGTGTGTAACATTTCTGTCACCTTTTTTCTCTGATTTTCAAACCAAGTCTTCCTGCTTTCTCTCACAGTGCCCTTCATGCTTTAAAAGAGCTCACACTGGTACCAAGTAACCTTCCTCTCATCCCTGAATCAAATTTACCATGGCTGAGAGTTTTGCAGAAACTGTTGATGACAAAGATGCTTCAGAGCACTCTGCCCTACCACTTACCATGTTGAATGTTATTGTTTAATGCATCTTTGTCTTCCCTTGACAGCATCCTTGACTTTCTTCTCACAAACCACAAGCAGATACTGTCCTTTTGTTTTGTGTGCACCCAGCAGAGATTCCTAATCTCTAACTGAAATTCTTGGTTCTGTGATAGTAGAAAAATAAATAAATGATATAAAAATAGTTTCTTGAGAGCGACAGGAAAATTAACTCCTGACATATGTATAGCAAACAACAGTGCTGAGACACAATATGAATCACAGAGCTACTGAGTTTGCTTGTGCATTCTGAGATGCTCTACTCTTTTCAAATATATTCCTAAAGATAATTGGGCAGGTGCTGGGGTTTGAGCTACAAATAAAAAATGTTTTTCATATGCCTGATGTTTCCAGTTCATTGTACGAGCCTTACAATAGTCTGTTTGTCAAATTTACATTTCACAAACTAATTTGTTAAAAAAGGAACCTCGCTAATTTATTTTCTGTAACAGTTTGTCAGTTTATTCTTCTAAATATTCAGGACCACCACATGCATTCCTGCAATGATAAAAGCTAATGGTTAGAAGTGATGGTCTCAAATTATAAAGTATTAGAATCTTTATGTAATTTTTGTATTTTATACAAATCAGACTAAAAACATACAATTTTCCTTTTAAACTGTACCACTGAGTAAACAAACTAAAGAGTTTCTTATAGCTTTGCATTTTTCCCTTATTTGTCTATTTTTTTTTATTAAAATGACCTTTTAATGTTGTGAGGTCATGTCTATTGAAGGAATAGTTATAGCACAGGTTAAAAAAAGTTAAGTCTTGCACCTGAACCCTGGCTTTCCTTCTCAGTTCTTACCCTGCAATCTTAACACTTCTGAAAATATATTTTGTCTTTTTTGCTACTCATGCTTTAATATGTAGCTTAACATGTGGTCACCTCCTCCTCGTTCTGCATACCTGAAAGAGACCCTCATGGGGTCTCCCATACTCCTGTGCCATTACCAAAAGTGTGTTTTCCCCAGAGATGGGTTGTACTTGCACTCTCAGAAAGTGAGACTGCATGAACTGCACCTAAATGAGAGCTACTGCACCTCCAGATTGCTTCAGTCATCCTCCAGTGCACTAGTGTGTAGTTAGTATTTTCAAAATCTGTTTTTCTTTCAAGGTCCAAGAGGTTACAGTGATTTTATAACTTTAACTGTACTGTGGCAGTCTGAAATAGCAAAACAAAACTGGAGTGAGATAATGGCAGGGGCAAACTTGGGAGAGAGAAGCAAAATAACTTTTACTGTGGCTATAGCTGGGAATATAAACAAGCTTTCAAGCAACATCTGAAGGAGAAGTACCAAATTGAAAGTCAGTAATGAAAGGATGAGTTCCAAAGTACTTTGGCTTTATCAGTGGGTGCAGCACAGATTTTATATTCTAAATGGATCTTTATCCTATGTTTCTGTCATTAGGCCTTCTCAGAGACCTGCCTGAAACCTTGTGTGGAAACAAAGCTGTTGGGAAAGAAGCAATGGGGTGTTCTGCAATTTCTTCACTTGTCACAGTGGTGTTTAGTGGCTGCTGTGCCAAACAGGATTCATCTTCTTCTCATTACCCCTTCTCAGATCTGGTTTGTGTTCTCTCATTCCATCACAGCTAGGGACAGATAAGGAAAGGAAAGTTAAGACAACATGAAAGAAATGCTAAAGGCAGTTGCCTGACCCAACCACTTCTCAGTCTAGAATGGAATGAGTAGTATAGATAACAGAGTTTTTCACAGGGAGGGAGAGAAATGAGAAGAGGAAGGATAAGGCTTGAAACAGGAGGGGCTGCTCTTTGAGGAACACAACAGAATGAACAAAAAGAAGCTGGTAGAAAAAACAAATTCATTGGAGAGAAGAAGAGGGGAGAAAAATATAGTAAAGCACGTTAAGATCATTCAACCCGAACAGAAGACAATTTAACTGAAGGATAAAATTTGTAAAGGAAATAAGGTGAATAACAGAGCAAAAGTAAAGAAAGAAGGCTCTCAGCATTTTTCCTCCCTAACGTAAAAAAAAAAAAATCTTTGTTGGATATTTTTGCCATATATTTCTTTCTAATGCCAGCAAAAATAACATCCCTGGTCTGGACAGGCTTGTCAGCAGTCATTGCTAGTTTAAATCAAATACATACATTGTAAACCTGATAAGAATATCTATTAATGTTGAAGGAACATATTTGGAGATTTCAGTGTACATTTTTTGTTTTAAAGTACACAGTGTTATAGTTAGTAATTGCTTGAATCTCAAAATATTGACAAGTTTTAACAAGAACCCTTTCCCAATCAAAACATTTCTGTCTTTACTCAAAAGGCTGTGGGATCCCATAAAATGATGTATGAGCAAGGATTGCTCTGACAGAAACTTTAGAGATTTGCATGCAAGCAAAGAATCTGATTTGCCCAAAGGAGTGGAACAGATGGACCTTGAATAGGCAGCCTGCACATGGTCTGGGTGCACACCTGTCCCAGGTGCTGAGCATGCAGCATGCATACCTGCCTTAGGACTAACCTGTCAACTTACTGTGTTCTTTTCTTGAGAGGGTATGGAAATCAAGAGATTTTTCATAGAGTGTAGCTTTATATTTAGAAGTTCAAATGAACTAGTGGTGAATTTTTATTTGTTTTCTCCAGAATTTCCAGAGTGAACATTCCTAAGGAAACCTGAGGAAATTTGCTTACATAGAAAAACTGTCCTGGGATGCATATTTAGTCCTACATTTGGGAATCTGGACTTACAGAGAAAAATCATAATTCACTGATAGGACTCAGTTCATAGCATTTGTCCATGTGATAATATTTACATTTATTCACATTCATTACATTCATACATACATTACCTTTTGATCTTGCATTTAGCATGAAAACATGATACAAGAAGATAAGAGAACTGTGGCTTATAAATATCCTGACATAACACATCTCTCTTTCTTGCTTCCTGTTTCGTTTCTCTCTTGCTTCCTATAAAACTTTCCCTGTATCCAGCTTAAGTCCAGGAAGTGGAAATGTATCAAAAGAACTTAATTGTTGTGCTGAAGTGGAGCTGTGACTCTGCAGCACACATCTGAGGGTTGTCTAAGGGCTTTTTTAATGTTTGCCTCAAATATGTTTTGGGGTTTGTTTAAAGGTGTTTAAACAGAAAGATGGCTTTCCACACCACCACTGTAAAGTACTTAGGATGTACAACAATACACTATCAGCTCATAAAAGCAGCCACATAAGATTTTGGTGCTCAAAAAAGAGCAGCATTTAACATTTTACTTCAACCTAGCAGCAATTCTTTGAGTCCTCTACTCTTAAAATCCTTAGATAGGTTTTTCACTGAGTAAAAACTACAGATTCAGAAGATGTAACTTACCTTTCAGCTTTCTGTTTGACTAAACATACCCAATTATTGCAAGAAATCATGTCAAGGACATAAACATCTTGACACAGGAGAGATTTGGTGCAAAATAATCTTCTTGATAAAGCACCTGTAAGTACAGCATTTGCAGATCAAGAGCTCTCCTTGTTTTGTTCTCTTAAATATCTTGCTATAAATGTGAATGCCATTTTTTTTCACTTGCAGGGCATTTTCCTTCCTATTCCCCCTTGATGTGAATTAAACTGACATTTATTTCCATATAACCTTGTGCACCCTGTTTTTTGTATCATAGCAAGTGAAAACTGGGGTGTGGAAAAACATCCATCAGAAAACATTGGTTTTTTTCTTCCTGTCTCTTTTCTGCTTTCTACCTACAAAGTCTGTGAATTCCTGTGCTGTAAAGGAAAGCAGTGTGCTGCCAGCAGCAACATGCCCCCAACAATGCCAATCAATACAACTCCAGGCTAAAAAAAAATCTGATTGCTAGAGATTTTAGGTTCTAGTTTAATTTCTAATACCACCCATTAGTTTCCAAATAACCCACCATTTTTACCCATTTAATACTTGTTTCTCTGGTGCCCTAACAAGACCCTCAGGAAAAATACTTGAAGCTGAAATTCTGGAGTCTCAGTTGTTCTTGCTGTTGTTTCTAAGTTGACAGAAAAGATTGTTGTGGGGAAAATGCTGATTTAACAATTAATTAATAATTAATAATATTAACTGAATGAAAATCTACTTCCTTAGGATGCAACTCACTTCTCTGAGCTCCCATTTCTTCATAACCTGACCACCAGGTGTGGTTTGATGGTCATTTCCAAGTTACATTGACACCAATTTTCCTGCTTTTTAGATTCCATAGGGAACTAGAGATCTCAAAGCTTCTGAGCTTTGAGCATGACCTGAGCATTTACCACCTGTCTAATTTTATCAGTTTCCTGCCTGGAGGCTTCCCTAGTTAATTAGAGAACCTGATGACTAATCCTCTTTATTGATGGCTCAACAACTTACTGATAAGCAAGGCAACCAATCATCCTGAATGCCCATAATCTTATTTTAGTTCCAAAATTTCCCTGCTTCTGTGAACTCCTTTCCCATGGAAAATACTGCTTCTCATCCAAAGCAGGTGAGTTATGTGTGAGAATAAGAAAAGCTGCAATTTCAGGATATAGAAAATAATATATAAAAAAATGCAAGTTCTGTACAGGCTCAAGTCAGATTGCATTTTTGCAAGGTGTTCTATCTGATGTTATATCCCTTCTTTGTTATGCAGGCATGAATCCTAACTCTTTAATAGCCCATGGAAATAAAAAATTACTCATTTCAACCATATGAGGAAAATTATTTCTCTGCCTTGCTTTTGGTGAGATTCTATTGGGTTTGCATATCAGCTCTTCACTGAATTTTCAGAAGACAGATATTAAAACTTCAATCATAATTTAATTAAAATCTCTATGTTTCAAACACATGGTCTGAAGTCCTGAAAATGTATGGGAAAATGCCATACTTTTGGCATCTTTTGGCTAAGAAAGAGAAGAGTTTTACTGGAGATCCAGGTGGACACAAGCCTAAGGGGTAGGAGTTCCTGACAATGCTTCCTGTCAAAGAAGGCAAGTCACTGGAAGTGCCAGTCTTTGTGTGCACTTTGCTTAATGTGGTAGTGTGCAGATTTTGTAAAAAATCAGTCGAGGTTGGGGTTGTAAATGCTTCAGTATCTACCTGTGAAATGTCTTGGACTGCTGAGAGAGGTTGCATGGACAAGCAAAAGGAAAGGCACAGCACCACAAAAGAGACCTCTTCATGGTTAATTCAGGACCAAAGACTTCTTTGGGATGTTGCATGACAGTAATTTCTCCACTACCACCTCATATGAACAGGGATAAGCAGCAATGAACTGTCATAAATAAAGTTATAAGACTGTGAGCTGAAACATGTCTAGCTGCAGCAGTGAAGGGTGACAGTCTCCCCAAGACAATGATCTCATCTAGATCCTTGTTGATCAGATGTATTCTGAATTGAGTTTAATTCCATAATCTTCATGCAATTCAGAGGATCAGACCTTCTTGTGCTTATTTTGGTGTCCCCTCAGGCTGAGATGCAACATCTTCTGACCTCATGCACAAAGCACTCAGAAATAACAGCTGAGGTGTAATGTTAGAAACACCCACCTCTCTGCCAAATCCATTGGCTGGCTAGGTTACTGTGCAACCTCTAGTCTGGGGGAAAAGAAAGCATGGTAACACAAATCACTTGTGATTTAAATATTTACACCACTGCTTCACCCCTACTTCCATGCAAATGAAGCCAAATCACTTCCTCACTCTTCTCCCCCCTCCCTAAACTGAAGCTGCCGGAGCAAAGATGCAACAATCACAGCCCACTTCTGAGGGTCCATGGTTTGAGACGTGTCTCATGTCCCTTTTTGCTGTTTGTTGGGAGTCTGCCTAGCCAAATGTAACTTGAGATATGTTAGAGGATGCTGAAGTCTTAGAAACACGGGAGATCAGGTAAATAACAGTGTTGAGCAGACATCAATTTGTTTCAGAGATAGAAACTCTGAAAATAAGCCTGGTTAAAGGAAATGATCAATCACAACTTGGCAGCTGAACCTGGACATTTTCTAAGCCAAAACTGTTTGAGGAACACAACTTAATGAAATGGTTTTTGTTCTCTGGAGGCTCAAGTTTGAAGCCTAGTTGGTTTTTGTCAAGAAAATAAGACCATGATGTCTAGAAATAGTCCTGTGACTTTAAAGATCACTTTTGCAAACACAGCACTGGCTTTCTATAAGCTGTTTAGCCCATATTTCTACTTGCAAGAGCCAGTTAGAATCTCAAGTCTATTTTTCCCTGTTAAAATGAATCTTTATTGATACAATCCCTATATTTCTAAATTTGTTGCTGAAACATGAAAGTATTTCTAATGAGATTTTAAATAACTGCCTCTCACAACATAAACTTTAATGCATATATCAAATTGCCTAAGCATGAAAACAATGTGCTAAGCAAAACCAAGCAATTTCTTCCTCTTAGTTCCTGAAAGAAGATTGTAATGCAGTGTTGCAATGTATTGCAGATGGCCAAAAGTACTTCCAAGACATTTACAGTAAGGTGCCTTTACTGCACACAAAGAAGTCAGCTCCTTTGCACTTTAGATAAATTAAGGAATGTACACTTTTCTGAGTTAAATCTATCCCTGCCTTGGCAAGTACTTATAGGAAATTATTAATGCTGAAGTTTCAAGAGTATTTGGGGATATACTTATTACTACAGGGATCTGAAATGAAGAAAATCCTAATAAATAAAATTAAGTATTTCAGGGACTATCACTGCAAACAACAAAGGTACTGGCTTACTTAATGACAAGAGATAATCTAATTGCAAAATTGTACTGATCTGGGTAAATCCTGAATTTCCCACAGGAAACACTCTTCCATTAGCTATAAAATCAGTTTACTACAGTAGAATACTGCTGTCTTTAAATTTATAAACTCCCATTTTCGTCAGAGTTTTCCAAACTCAGATTTTGTTATATAAAAATCATCTTTTTTTCAAATGTTTTTGCTCTTCTCTAATGTAATTTAGGATTTGATTTTCATCCTGAAGCTGCAGAACTTCAGTGGAAGAGTAATCAATTTTACCCTCTTAGAATGCGGCAGGATTGGGCAATTTCAAAGTGAATTGCTTTCACTAAGCTTTTAAACATTTTGCTTAGTAATTTCTCATCTTCATCAGACATTGAAGATTGAGTCACTGAAATTTTAATTACATTCTAGTAACTTGAATTTCTCCTCTGCTTTTCAGAAGAGGCAATTGCATTTACCCTCCCTTAAAATTTGTCTTTTGCTTTAGTAGTACCTATTATTCCTTTTAGTTCTGTTAGTTTATTAAAATAATTTAATTCATTTTTCACTTCAATTTTCCACTGCTGCATAATATTTGTTTACAAGGGATCCCTTTTTACTCTCTTAAAAATGGTACTGACCATGAGACCAATATCTTTCCCTGAAAAAGCCAAAAGCTTAGGTTTTGTTAGTGAATACCAGGCTTCATGGTTAAGAAAGACATGTTCATTAGTTTGAGATTTTTATTTTTCTTCTTGAATTCTCTGTAGACTTATTAAGCTGATTTTTTTAAAGTTAATCAAAGGAAAGGATCATTCTTTTACAAAAGTGAACATGTAACTTGAGTCTTGAGAGAAGTGGTAAGAAAAGATCTAATGGGATGTGCAGAAGTATGAGGAGGAGTATAATGGTGAGGTTAAGAGCTAGGTAGCAGCCAGAGAATGTAAGGTACATCTTTGTCCTTCCAAATTTTTGCTAGATCATAACTGAAATCTGGAAATCACCAGTGATGTGTAAACTAGTAAGGAAAGGAGAGTTGATGGGAGTGAACAAGCCTCTCCTTCTGTGTTGTCCTGTATGAGAAGTTCACCCCAGTCCAAAGACCACAACATCACTTAAATCTGCATTTACTGATGTGATTGTCCCCAGACAAATTCCTAGGGCTACTGTGCTTGCAAAGCAGCTAATTCATTCTACCTGAGCAAGTGCCTACTCTCAGTGGAAGGGATGCTCTGTTTGAATGCAGGCATGTCAAAATAGCTCCCATTTTCTACATGGTAAGCTCTGTTACACACCTATCCTGCTGTTTCCAGATGTCTTTAGGGCATTTGAACTGTTTAGTGATTAAACAAATCTGGGCAGTTGGAGAATCACTCATGGGCAATTTCAGTGAAGATAATGAATGTGTGGATGGATGCCTTTTCCTAACTGTACCAAAACATGCAAAGTATGACATTTTTCAGTGGACAATATTTCTGTACATTATTCATATGATGCAAACTCTTACTGTGTTGTGAAAACTTCACAAAAAAGCACTAATGCCTATCAGTGGCTTCCATTCCATAAATTTTTTTCTCTCAACTCCTCTATAAAGCAGTATTATGCTTTTCTCTATTCATCAATTGCAAATATTAGTATTTTTGTTATGAATTCCAATTGAAAACTAATCTAAGACTTATCTTACTGATGCATTTTATTGTGGTAGCCAAATAAGATCTCATATATTAATTCATTCCATAGAAAAAATCCCTACATTTTCCATGAAAACTAAACACACAGTTTTTAAGGGAAAAACTGTATCGTACAACCAATTACACACAGAGAAACAGTTTTGATAGAAATTATTAATCAGTCCAATTTATCCATCACTTATGCATAATGTTAATTGGGTATATCTGGAAAAAATACTGTCCCTGAATCTGGTGTCTTTACTAATAAGATTACGTAGCTCTAAACCTTAGTGATCTTAAATATTCAAGTCTCTGCTATTTTCCCCCTGGAAATGAGTTTTGACCTCCAAGGATCAGTAGAGACTTTGAATGTTAGCAAATGACAAAGTACTCTTAATGTATATTCTACTGGATGTGTTGCCCAATCATTACATTGAATTCAAATATTTGCTCATACTTGAAAGTAGTCAACAGCAGCAAAATAATTCTAAATATAATGCTAATATAAAACCATTCTGGAAAGAAACTTTCCTTTAACTCCAGGGAATGCAAAAAATCCTTACCTGAACTCAAGGTTAGCTAAGATTCAGATAAATTATATGTATATTTTGGGATTATTGGATTTCTGTAGGAAACAATCAAGTTAGGACATGGTGGAACAAGATTTCTCATTCAAATTTTTTTTTTGTACAACCATCTTCTGTGTATGTATTGGAGTTCTTTATCACATAATCACTTGGTAATCTTCCACAGGAGTTGTGCCTCATAGAATACAGAACAGAGACTGTGGTATGGAATGAATCATAGACTTATAATAACTGACGTCACTTGAGAGAGGAATATTGCTTTCTTTGTTAGAAATTTGGGATGATTAATTCACAAAGCAGGAAGTTTTGCTGTTATAGTAGTATTTTGGGATCTGGATGCAAACTTCAGCATTTTCTCAGGTACTCAATGGAGTTTCTTATTTTCTTGTAACTTAGCCTCTGAAATACATGAAATTCATTGTTAGGGTGTTATAAAAAATTAATTGAGTGTTTTTTGTGGAATATTCCTTTGAATTAATATATAATGGAGTTCCCTAGGTGTAAGTGAACAGTTTTGTATTTAGTGCAGAAGCTCAAAGGATAAGCTGTAAATAATACATGGAAATACATCTTCACTGAGGATAGAAATAATTTTAATGTTGCAATTGCTCATTCAGTGCCACTATTTACTGTGTGCCCTGAATGAAGCAGGAGTTCTGTGGAAAGAGCAATATGCAGGCAGAAACTTGAAATCTGTGTTAGTAAACACAGGGGGAATTAAAGTTGACCAGATCATCTGACTGAAGTTGACTCACATCCACCCACCATGCTTTACAGGGAAAGATAACATATGCTTCTTTGAACTTATGAATATATAAATATCTTTAGTGTTCTCTTACGTAATTGGTTCCACAATCTGCCAACGAGCATACTAAAATTCTTTACCCCTTTAGCCCATTTAATGAATGAAGCAACAAAGAGTCTTCATGGATGACCAAAGTTTACATACAGAATTCTTAATTATCACAGTGTCCTCTCAAATCTTCAATCTGTCTACCACAGAGTCACCTTACACATGAGTTTGATTAATTTCAGAATCACACTTAGTTTTGGGGGTTTTTAACAGACATATGATATTGACAAGTATGACAGGATTTCCTCTTGTGCCTCTTCCAACAGATGGATTCTGCTTTTAACAGAACATCTTAATTACTGAATGCATGTATTTGAAAATTTTGTTATATGGATTCTTTCCTTCTCCATTATTTTCTTGAAGAATTTTCTTTCTGCCTTCTATGACATCCTTATTCTCTTCCATGTTATGTTATTCCTGTCATACTTCCTAATCCTTTGTGTACAGGTCACTCCTGAAAGACCAATAAGTAGGTTATTTCATATTAAGCAGTTTTAAAGAAAAGCCTCGTCTATATGAACCAGTATTTTCTAATATGGACCCATTCAAAGCACCTTAGTGAAATCCCAATTTATCATATTTATCCCAATTCCTGATCTAGATTTAAAAAATCCAATAATTTTGTAAAAAGAAATCCCAGAAAATTATTGAATGTCTTGCACTATCTATTTTCTGTAAATTCAGATTTTATCATATCCTTTAGCTGTCTAATACTGAAAAAAAACCCCAAGCAAACCACAATGAAACAGCACAAAACCCATAAAAATAACATTCTTACTATATTAAACCCACTAAGAATCCTATTTGAATCCTAATACAATTTATTTGACAGTTTTTCCTGCTACTTTAATGCAAGTATGTGCATGTGCCTTTAATGTGCTGGTATGTTCCAAGACAGTCCCTTCTGTTTACATCTGATTCTCTTTCATAAAATTATAATCTATTCGTTGCCTATTTATATTGTATGCATTTCCTTGAAAGTAACCTTGACAAAAAGAAAACAGAAAAAAAAAAGACATGGTTCTGGTAAGTTCTATGTCTGGCTGCTTTGCTGACTCTGATGTTGGCTTGATTTCATCAAGTGGAATGTTTTGGTTGCAGTTGTCTAAGGGTCAATTTGCTGTAGGGCTGTCCTGTCCTTTTAGATGGCATTTAATTTTCAGTTGTATAAAAATGTTCTGCCTCTTACATGGTATTCTCCAAATTACTTATGACATCCATCCTCAGTGTCTTTTATGGAATAGGAATGCCCGGCTCCCCTATGTCTTTATTTATTAGACTGTAAAATATATGCAGTGCATTCTATCCTCTATGTGTGTTTTGCATGTTTATAAATACAGATCAGTTCATTTCATATTTCTCTGCAAGTCAGAATTTAAATCATTCTGTCCTTTATACTCTGATAAACAATTGCAGATGTAGTCAGGACCCATTTCCTCACCCTCTTTTCACTTAACAATGCATGGTACTTGCTTTCTTTTATTGTTTTATATATTATATAAATTATTATTATATATTAAATTAGCATTATATATATATTACATATATATTTGTGATATAATCATTACACCACCCTACCTCATTTAAACACTCTCTATTGTTTTCATATATCAGATGATAGCTGGAATGGCAATGCCTTACTGTACAAAATAATATATGGAAAGGCCCATGGGCTCACGATGCTGCAATATAAAAATATGTTTTTGCATACAAAATTCTGTAATGAGATTGTCACTTTCTTTTTTCTTTTTGTAACAAATCACTACTTAGAAGGTCAAATTTGTGTCTTTGTTGTCGTTTCCAGAAATGAAACTGTCCAGCCTTTCACCAGCTACTTTAAGGTAGCTGTATAAGTTATAAAATAATTTCCTGGAGAGGATTTATTTTCCTCTTTATAGAAAAAAAAAAGGTAGAGAAGAATTCTCAATTATACATTTGAATATTTTACTCATTTACTTGGAGACAGCTAGAAATAATGCATTTTGTCTCTTTGTCCAGCCTTGAATCATATGGAACACCTGCAGGTGTTTTGCAATGAAATACTAAATCAAGAGGTTAGTGTTGATTGTCTCTTTATTAATAATTAATTTTATAGTATTGGAAAAAAGCTGGATCACTCAGTATCTATTAAAGGTGCAAATTGCTGCAGTGGCTTAACATACTAGAAGCCTACAAAATTTTGTTGCCATTACTCTTCAAGAGCTTACTTGCAACAAAATAGATGTGAAGGATTCATATGTTCAGCATTTCCAGTGCAAAGTCCAGCAGTTTAGGATAGATTTTCCCAGCAGTGAGTTGAGCTAGACAGCTGGATACTGCTGTTGAAAACTCTGCTTACTTCATTCCTCAAGTATGCAGGCATGGGATCACATAGTGACAGATGGATGTCTGCAATTGCATGCAGGTTCTGGACTTTTAGCTTAGCCATACCTAAAGTGATGGTACATTGATTTTGATATCTTTTACTGAGATTTAAGTAATTGTAAAAGGGGCTCAAGGGGGCTCACATTATTACCATAGTTGATCCGATGGACAATAATTTACTGAGCCACTACAGCTTGATTTGAGTAGGCATGAAAGCTCTGCTTCTCTATCTGAAAACCAGAGACAATGTTCCCTCTCAGCTCTCATGAGGACACTGTGAGGACTGAAGTTTGTACACTGCTTCAAAATGTAAACTGCCACATAGAATGAATCCAGCACTAAAAGGATGCCACTGTTTGGAAAAGATAAGTGAACGTGTTCGGTCTGCCAAAGAAAGCAAAGCAGTCATGCTCAACCTGAATATTTTCTCTCCAAGATGTGCAAGTGTGGTGTGGATCTCTAAATACTAGAAAGTTGACAGAAGGGTCAAATCTCTACAGTGTGAGAAAATAAACTAGATCCACATTACAGTAATGTCTTTTGTCTAAGTGTGTTTAATGCACTGGTGTGTGCACATGTACGCACTTGTATAAAATTTCTTATGAAATTTTTGTGAAAAATTATCTGACAGACAGTTTGAAATGGCTGTGGAAGTGAACTTAACTCCACAGCCATTCTTTGAACAGCAAGATTTATTTGTCATTTATCAAAGTTTAATATATGCAGTCTGCCTCATGAAGAGCAATAGTGAGGAAAGGGGAGTGTGCAAAAAAGGGAAGAGTGAAGCAGACCACAGATTATGCTTCTGAAAAGTCCCAGCCTTACTCTGCTTGCTCTGTTTAAAAAAAAAAAAATAAAATAAAAAAAAAAAAAAAAAAAAGATGATCAAAGGACTGAAAGCCCAACATCCTTTGAGAGTTGCCAGGCAAGTGCTCTGTGATGACTGGCTTTTGTGCAGCTCCAAGCAGCAGTCTGTTCTGTGCAGTATCTGGACTCTCATTATTGCTCATCTATCAAACCTGCTGCTGTGGAAAGTGCTGGGGTGAAGGTCAACTTGTAAAGTAGCAGCAGCAGAAGCAGACATGTGCTCTACTCTTTGGTGAGTTAGTTGTCAGTTCTTATTCTCTAATGAAGTTAATCCCCCTCCTCCAGGACTAAATTGGTGATGAATGTTGTTCCCTTCCTTTGCACTCTGACCTGTCCACTTGAGGTGCTAAAGGTTGCTTTTTATTCCCAATGAATCCAGAAACCTGGAAACCTGTGACTGAGGGATGATAAATGGATGTAATTTTTCCTTTTGGGAAATTCTGAAGAGTCAAGTTGCACACCAAATTTTTTTTTAAATTTAAGCAAAAAAAAACATCCAGTAAAGATTTATCTGGTAATTTTGGTAAACCATGACTGCACTGCTTGTCATATGGTGGCATTAAAATCAGACTGTCACATTACAGATAGAAAGAACTCAATATATCAACTAATCAACTCTCATGCCCAAGGCTGAAATATTTTCCACAGAGTTTATCCCACTATTAGCTGATCAAAATGCTACTCTGTCCTGGTGGAAGACATCTAGGAGTAAATCTGCTGCAAGATAGTGAGTGTCCCTAAATTTTGTCATTAGAGCCCTATTCTTGCCCTCTCACTTCATAAAGGTCAATAAATACGTATTTGAAGTCTCCTGCAAATCCTTAGCCAAAGATTAAATGTCACCAGCAGTATTAGGGTCTTGACTTTTCCATAATCATTCTTTATAGGTTTGGAGTTTTTTTCGTTTGGGTATGTTTTGGGTATTGGTATTGGATTTGTTTTGGTTTGGTTTGGTATTTTTTCTTAATGTAAATAATTGAAGTTTAAATATCCACGGAAGATTCTTTTCAAAGTGATGTATATTGTAAGGCTGATAATTTCTTTCAAAGTTTTCATGTATTATGGTTTGTGGGGAAAAAGCATATTACCTATTGATATAGGTAATATATCTGAATATTCCTACCAAAAATATTTTAATCACTTTAAAACTAGAAAAATCCCTAAATTTCTGGAGAAGCTCAGAGCAAATTTGATTCTCAAATGCTGCCTTGGGACATTGCAAGTTGAGCTGAGTTCCCTGTTAGTATTATCTGCTGTAGTGAGTTTTTTTCTGCGTTTCTCAAATACTTTTTGCCTGAGTTTTTGTCACAGATGCAATGCTGATTCAGTGACACAAAATTACTTACCAACTTTATTTTGACATTACTACACTGTACAAGACAATGTTATGCAAATAAAGGGTGTTACTTTATTAGTACTTGAATCCCTCATGGAGGCAGCATCCGGCCTGTTCCCTTTCTTTTAGCCTTTAATAATTTCAGGTTCTGAGCCTGATCTTAGTCTGACAGTGGGCACAGGTGCTATAATTGGAAATGGGAATCCCTGCTCTCTCAAGAATACTGTGCCAGGTCCCTGACACCACCACCTATCCCTGAAGCCACCTGTGTCAGTCTGGAACTAGGTGTGAGCTCAGACTCTACCACTGTTAGGGCTCAGAACTGGTGTTTGAGGTGAAATACCCAATTTTTTCTTTTAAAAAACCTTGTAAAAAAACCATATTCCTTCACACTACGTACTCTACAAAGTTATCCTGATGTCCTTAAGTCTGTCTGAAAAGATTTCTTGGAGTCTGGATAGATATTGTGAGCAAAAGTCCACAGACAAATTGCCCTGGAGAAGGTTGTTGCTAAGTGCTTTTGCTTAGGATATAGAAAATAAAGCATTAAGTCCCTTTGTTCCTCAGGCACAGATTAGAAACTAAAATTTCATGCATGCTATGAATATCAGCTCCTCTGAAATTGGCCATCTCTCCCAAAACTCTTGAAAGCCTGTTTTGTTCACATCAGGAACTGGACACAAATGACAGAACTCTGACATTTACTATAAGATGGAAACCTTGTTTTCCATCCAGCCGCACACTTCAGGGAAAAGAGAGACAGCAGGCATTCATCTTTATTTTTTGTATATAAATTGAGAATGAGATACATTAAAGAACTATTTTACTAGATAGTTCTGTGGGCTTTGGAGTGGTCAAGAGATACAGTAAATGTTGTCTGGAACTGAGGTAATAAAATCACTTTACGATTTATTTTATATAAGCAAAAACTTCTGCTATCACAGCCAGCTCTTTCTGAGGAACTGAAGTATATAACACATTCTGGCAAATTCTTGAGATAGAATAAAGCAACCTGGCTCCTTCAGATTCAATGGAGTTGGGTTGCTTTGTATCAAGTCAGCAGCTGTCACCTGTCCCTGTCTCAGTGGTTTAGTCTGGATATTTGGTGCATCACTAAATTGAGGTTTGGTGTGCTAGTACAGTTTGTCTTGTCAGCCAGGTTAGACTGAGCAAACAGTGTTAGAACTTCAGGGGACAACTCCACGGATTCCCCAGGGCAGCTGGAAAGTGGAGTCCTTCTACAGGTGAGCTTGGGTGTTCATGAAACAAAACCACAACACAAATTAATTCAGAACTATCTGATCTTTTCCTCATCCCACTGAAAGTATTGGATGCTTTTTCTATTTCAATATTTTTTCCTGAAGATTCCTCCTGCTATAAGAGTAATGAGGAACCGTGGGTGTGGTATTTCAAAGTCTAGTACTATCCCTGTCTGTACATCACATTTATAGTTACTGCCAGACATCTGCCTCAGCAAATATCTCAAGGACTGATGGTTTAAAATTGCTTTTGCTGTTGTATAAGGTGTTTATTTAACTGAATAATTACAACTATTTTTATGAAGGCAGTCCAAGTGCAAAATGCCTCTATCTCTGCAAAAAACCAATTAATGAATACTAGAAATAATTAGAAATATTTCACTCTAAATCAATAATTGACAGTTGGCATCATTTTTCTGACTGAGAGTTTTTCTGATCTTCCTTTGCATTTTCCTTTATAATAAAGTCATGGTAGAAAGAATGTTAATTAAAGACCATAAATTATACTCTAGTGAGAGTGAAAAGTCTACTTAAATTCCTATAGTCCTAATTTTAGAGATATTGAATTAACCTGCATTGCTTCTAAGTATTAGCTTCCTTTTAAGGAAACTTTTCCTTGCATTTATTTATCTTCAGAAGAGTTTTAATTTCTTCAGGATTTTATGGGGAGATAGTGTGCCATTGAAGTGATTTGATAAAAGTTTAATAAAATATGAAAACAAAAATAACATTTTTTTTTCATTGAAAATAAAAACCCATGAAAGGTGATGTGCTAATAGTCAAAGCTTAAAACATATAATAGGAGGCAGCTAAACTTCACCAGTTTACCATCTACATCTTGGGGTTTTTTGCTATATGAATCTCCCATATATCTACAAAAAATAAAGCTGCAGCTGGGAATGCAGTGAACTATCCTGCCAAGTAATTGCAATGCTACCATGGGTATGTGAAGCCTTGGGATTCTGATGGAAGTTGTTTCCTGATATCAGTTGCTTCACTTTTATTCTGAAGTTTGGTATGACAGTGTTAAAGGATTTAAAGAGGTATTTGTCACCATAAGCAACCCCTCGAAGTGCTAAAATATCAGGTGGCAGTCAAGCATTCTTACACATATGTTAATTTAAAAATATGTTATTTTGGTCTTCTCTAAAGGGTAGCTGCAGAAGAAAGGATGGCACAGCAAGTTTTGGAAAAAATATTATGCTAAATGATTTCCAGTGGCTAGACTTGTGAAACAGAGTGCAAGTGTGTCTGGTGCCTTAAACATCTGGGTGTTGAACCCTTATTTGGAGCCTCTGATCAGCAGCACATGCTTCATGCATATTCAGCAAGTTTTTCTGCCTTTAAAAGGGGAAGCAGTGGGAATAAAGTTTCAGGTCCTTAAGTGTTTCTTCCCTTTTTTGCTACGTGTCAAAAAGAGAATGGCCACAATAAATATACAATTATAATTTAGTGCTTTTGCAGTTAAAGGCAGTTTTCAACAAGTTTGTGTGCAGCAGTCACTGCTGCCAATAAATGAGTTGTGATTCAGTACAGAACCCTCTGTACAGTAATATTAAAATTGAATATTATATTGAAATCATGGACTCTGTGGTAACTGTAGGTAAGCAATTATTTATAATGACAGAACCATATTTATGGATTTACCTCATCCCACTGATATAAATCGTGTTATCTCACTTGCTCTCTCCTGTCTGAATCTTCTCAGAGAGTAAAAGAAACGTTCTGTATTTATGGAGAAATTATGTTTCTTACAATAATGGTATTGCAAATTTGTCTGGTAAGGCTCTTTTGAATATTTTGATTCACCCATAAGAAAAGCGTAACTAAATCTACAGACTGTTCATATTTTGATTTTTGTTGATATTATTAACAAAGCCACATGTTATGGACAAATTCCACCATGTTTCTCAGGTCTTATGAAATGGTACCCACAGGAAGGTAAAAAATCTCTGTATCAAATATGAATGAGTCATCAGGGTGTTGAAATTTTAGAGTACAGTGATGAGCCCAAAATAAAGAAATTAATAGAATTGAATGTAGACACTATTAAAAAAAATAAAAAATATTTTTTTCTGTGGCTTTATTGTAAAAAAAAAACTAAACTTTGTATTTTCAAAAAGACTAGTATAGTATTTTCTTGATATCATTTGGTAACTGCTAAACCTTTCCAACATGGAACATTTGTGTGATGACTCCTGCAGTTCTAAATCACTGCTTTAGTTCTGCTAATAATCTGTTTTCTGAGAAAGGAAAGCAGTTTTAAGGAAAACTGTCTTACAAAACTAAGACTGGAATTTTCCATCTCTACCCTGTCATAGATGAGTGTTAAACTCATAGGAATCAGAGAAAAAGTTCCTTTTTTGTTTGTTGCCACCAAGGTTGCTGATATATTGCTGAGGATCTCCTCATGATATCAAAGTTTTTCTCTGGGTGTCGTGTGTTACTTTTGTAGAACTATGTGGGCACAAAAGCATGAATCATGCTGACTTGGGGTCATCATTTGCCAAATGGAGCTAGACTTTGCCAGGAATTGTTGATTGGTTCTTGGAGTTATTGCTGTGTGAATAAAGCTGAGGTATTCATAGGCTGACTGACTAATGGGGAATATGCACTGTCAAATAAAAGATATTTGATGACAGCTGCACGCAGAGTTGCGTGAATAATCATATTTTTTTGGTTCTGAGGCCAGCCAAAATAATTTGTTTGAAAAATGCTGAAGTGGAACAGTAAAAGAAAAATTGAAAATATCTTTTCCCTGACCAAAAGTGATTTCCATAGGAAACAAATCTGTGATTTGTTTGAAACCCATTATTCCTCCTCCTTTTTGTTTTTCAGAACATTGATTTGCTGATAGATAAAAAAGTTCTGCCTAGCAACTTTCAATGCCAATACAGCTAGAAAAGCCTTTATTTATTCAGAACATTAACTAACCACACAGTAATAATAGATACTGCTAGATACAGCTCTTTTAGAGTTGGTGAAGAATTCAGATTTTAGAGCCAAGTTACTGAGGGTCTTTTGCTAGCTCAGTGTTTATATACAATAGATTCTTCAGCAGCAGTCCCTGGATTCCTCTCTAATGAAATGTACATTCAACTAGCTGTTCAATACAGAGGCTGGTTTTGCTGGCACAGAAGATCTGTTTAGCTACCACATGAAAGTACATTCACTAAAACTTTTATATTTACAATAAATTGACTGAAAATAATTCACACATTTATCTCTCACAGACTCCTTTGAGGCAAATATGGAGCCCACAGAGGATCACCTACAATGATCAACTGCTTGAACAATGCAGCTTGCCTGTCCTCAAGAGGCTCTGATGAGGTTCTGTTTTATGTAGGCTGACCTATTCCCTATCTTGATGACCTCTTCTTCCCATGTGGACTGTATGAATCTTCACTTTCTCATACATCAATTCTTTTCAGCACATTTTCAATTTTATTATCCCTGGTTATAGTATCTTGCTGCCTAAATCCAAGCCACCTCTACTTCTGTCTCCAACTCTCTAATTCTCATCTTCAGCCATGGAATTTAATTTCTCACTCTTCCTCTCAAACACTGAGTTCCTTCCTCTTTTCTGACTTTTCCCTTAAAACCTCTGTTTTTGTGGTTCATGACACATTCTGGCCAGAATATTGCTATATTTTATTTCAATTATGTTCCATCAAACTAAGTGGCACTCAAGAAATATAGTTTGCAAGAAGATGAAAATACCTTTTCAGCTTTTAGTAAAAATGCACCCAAAGTCAATTAAATTCCCCTTTATTCTTAAGTGCTCAGAATATTTAGAAAATGTAGAAGTCATAATACTAGTGTGTGTTCATATTCTTAACTTTAATTCCCTTTGTTATTTAAGTTTCTTTCCGAACATGAAGTTGAAAATGTAAAGAAACATGAACTAGTTTTCTTGAGATGGTTTTCAGATTTTTTTTAACACTCAGTCAGAGTTTAAAAGCCCATTGAAGGTCAAGCATGCACATTTTTATGTCATAGAAGAGCCTACTTAACATTTAAATTCTGTTCTTTAATTTCTTTTTTCATCTATCACATTAACAATGCCATCTAAAATAAAGCCCTGTCTTTGGGTACCACAATACATTTTATAAAATGGATATTTTATCAATAAATTTTCTAAAAACAGAAGCAAATTTCTGTAACATGCATTAAGAGGATTTTCATGGGCTGAAGTTCACACAGATGCTGCTGTGGAAACAGTGGCACATGATGGCTCCATGTGCACAAATTACTCCATCGTATGAGACAGCACTCCACTCCTTCATGGCCAATCTCTTGCCAGTGCAGCATTTAGGTGAACTCCATCTGTTTTCAAAATCTGTGGTTACTTTTATTTACAAGCAGCCAGCAAAATATCTGCAAGATATTTATACCACAATGTGCTTTGGAGTTTTATGCAGCCTGGCCTCTCTAAACCAACCCTTGTGCCACTTTCAAGACCTAGAATTACTTCAGCTGATACAAGATACCTCCAGATAAGCATCATCCTGGACAGTTAAAAAAGTAGCAACTAATGCTGATACCACTCCTCCAAAAACAAATTGACCAGAATAGAGTTTTATTAGTGGTGGAAAAAGTCACTCTTTTGCCTCCACAGAACCCACCAATGAGCAACAAGCAAATAAATTTTTAGCATTTGGGATCAAATGTGATGTTAATGCATGCATACTGTGTATGCACGTTTAACTAAGATCTAACACACAAGTGTTCAAGCTCTGCAGGACCTAGATGAGAGCATCTAGGGTCTTAATTCCTTTATTTCAGGAAGCAGGAAAGAGCAATAACCTTAATTATTTTAATTAATATTAATTAACAAAAATATTCTAAATTGTAAGAATATACTGCAAACCCCATTACAAACAATTTTACAGAAATGTCAGCACAGGTCTCCCTAATTCATCCTTTGCTTCTATGTCATTATCTCTTCCTCATCTTGTTCTCTATGAGCTCCTATTTAGGAGCATTTAGTAGGATAACTGACCTTCCATTTAGGTTAAGGGAAATGAGGAAATAAGAGACAAATAAGCAAGCTCCACAGACAAAGCAGTTTTTTTGTCACTCATTCTGACAGCAGATGTCTTGAGCCAGTCTGCCCTAAATAGGAGGAAGGATAAGATCCCTCCATGTTAAGAGATAGAAAAGGAGCAGAGAACAACATGAACATCTCACATATATAATGTAAAATACTATAAAAATTTATGTCTGTCAAGTTGTCCTGCCATAGAGAAGTATCCAACAGTATAGAATGAAATGTTCAATGTGCAACCTGCAAATCTGAAATAGCTTCAGATGGGAAAACCAGAGGCTGTTGGGTGAGAAGAAATGGAAAGATGCATATAGGTTATTTTAAAGTATATAAAATTATCATGGAGATGTATATTCAAATGGTGCAATATATACATCACTTCTTTTTCAGAAAGATCTTGTGGTAAAAAAGGAGCTTCATCTATACCACTAGGTCTCTAATCTTGAGATTAGAGAGTGCCCTGATTTTTGTCACAACAAACTTGCTTAATCATAGGAAGCATATGCAGACATTGGATGCTAAACCAGGAAGATTCGACTGACAAAATGTTACTGTGCATTAAGAGATTAGAATTTAGGAGACTAAAGTCCAATTCCTAACCTGCTAAATTAAAAAAGTTATTCTATGAAGTCAGAAGGACTACAGGTCAAAAATATGTACTAGGCTCAGCAATCATTCAAATGCAAGGTTTAAATCATACATAATTTTCCTTCTATCCTTCTAGGAATGGTTTCCATAGCAAACTTAATAGACATTTTGGATGTAGCTTGACACTTATCAGCAAGTAATGTTATGAAGTTAAAAAATGAAAGTCTGAAGTGGAATGGTTGAAACTTAAGCTGATTTGGCCTTTAAAGGGAAATGAAAGCATGTAAAGCAGAACAAAAAGAAGTGCTATGAAGAATTTGTACTTAATTGTTGATGGAACAGGGAGTAAAGACAGTTAATTATCTTCTAAATCTAAGTCCAAAATTGAATTAATATTTTCCTAAGTTGTCTGTGAGAAATTTTAGTGCACAGTAGACAGACATCATCATAGCAAACATTGCTCTGAGACAGGAGCTTCTTTTCTGGATTAGTGAGGGAATTGCCAGTCCACGTTACACAAAATTTTAATTTGTCAAATAGGCCTCACCTCCATATATCCTGATGAACAAGAATGTGATGCTTATGTTCAAGAAACAGGAAGATGTATTCCAAATAAACTGCAGGCTCATATCTCTGCTGATAGTAATAAAAAAAGTCTTTGAAACATGCTTTAGAGATGGTAATAAAGCTATAGATTTAAAAGAATAAAGTGATAGGTTGAACCACACCTTTTTTGAAAGTTGTGTATGATCTTTTCGAGATTTCTGCTCTTATGAACTGCTGGCTTTTCCTGTTTTTAAAGAATAATGATACTTCAGGGAAGTTTTTGATATGATACTGCCTCAGAATTCACTTATTCTAAAGCAGACAGATAAGGCAGACAAGAAATTGGTTCATGTGAAGAAAAACTCTTGCTTACATTGAAAGAGGAATTATCAGGTTGAAGGAAGACTACTAAAGGGAGTTCCTCAGAGATCAGCCTTGATACTAGATTGAGCTAATATCATCATGTATTATTTTTGTCAGATACAAAAATATTTTAGCACTATTTTATGATGACACAAAGTTATTGGACTTTTTCAAAGTAAAGGGTAGTTGGAGAAGACACAAAAGAGTTAGATGACCTTGAAAGCTGGAGCAATGGTAATGGGATAAAGTACAGTAGTGCAAAGTGCAAAGTCATGCACTTGCAGACTAATGAAAAAAGATTCCTCTATGAATTGGAGGATTATCAGTGGAAAATAACAAAGGAATAAAAAATGTAACTGAGTTAATACAGAACAGAGAGAATATAGGCCATTATACAATGTATCTCTGAAAAAAAAAAATGAACATCCTAATCTCAGGAAATAGAGTTTGAGGCATTTCTGAGAGATAAGGAAAACTCTGCCTAGAATATCATGTGTAAATAAATCACTCATGTTCAAGAAAGCACAATTTCAACTGCTTTAAAAAGGGGGAGATCTGTAGGTAGATAGCAAACCTATCTTATATGACCAAAAGAATTTAAGTTCACTTTAGTAAGTGAAAGGTAAAAAGGAATGTAATTTATGTCCAGGAACATGAGATGTGCATAAGATACTCAATATTTGATGGAAGCCTAAAATTAGAGCCATCAAAGGAATGACCTTCTAAAATATTCTTACAGTATAAGAAAACTTTATTAGCTTAAAAATGCTGCATACACATAAGTGATTGAAAAGTCTTCATGTCATAGAGATATTTCATATCATAGGGATACTTACAAGACCAGGGGACTGGATGCAGTGAGCAGTACTGGGTTTTGTGTTGGTTGTGTATCAATGAAAGAATTGAAAATCATCTACTTATGTAAAGCTGATTTTGAAAGAAACTGGAGTTGCTGAAATCCTGCACAGACAGACCACTTGTAGATTTATATGAAAGGAATATGCCTTTAAATTTACTGGAAGTTTCTTACCTTCCAGTATAAAATCAATAGGTCTTGATTACTTACTCCAGTTCTCTGTGCAGGAGTGTTTTAAGTTTCTGAGAGTATGATATCATAGAGTCATAAATGCACAGGACCAGTCGGGTTGTAAGGGATGTGTAAAGATCATCCAGCTCAATGCCTTTGCCATTGGCAGGGATGCTTTCTCACTAGATCAAACTTCACAAAGTTTACTACTTCATTTCAATAGAGTCATTCTAATAAGAGAAAGATCACAAGAGATCAATATCATTTTCTGAGGAGCAGAAAATGTGACCAAATTGAAGAATTTAATTTACCTGTTCCAGAAAACAGAATGTTGGCTACTTTTCATGACATACAGAAAGAAGGAAGGAAATATCTGTTCTCCACTTTCCATGTTGGATACTTATGATGATGTAATTTAAAGTATTTCTTACCAGAGTTTAAAATGTAATTTCTAATGGTAAAAGTAGTTGAATATTGGAAGTAATTAACCTGGAGTTTTGGCAGAATCACCATTACTGGTACATCTTTAAGAAGAGGAGCAATACCAACATCAGTCATAAGCAACACAGCTATAAAAAAGTCCTGGGTTTAGATCAGGAAGTGGAAGGAAGCACAGACCTGAGCTATTATGACTCGTCAGAACCAACATTACTGTCTTTACCTCTACTTTCAGACTTTGAGATATATCTTTTAAAAAACATTTTAATGTTGGTGTTTTGCAGAGTAGAAATTCCCAAATAAGATTAAAAGAGATTTTCTGAAAACTGATAGTTTTCCATTGTGAAACATGATAAGAACCAAACTTCAGATTTAAAAATTGGAAGCTTATTATATAATTTTATTTTATATAAAATTATTTTGTACAGTTGGATGATACAATTTTAAATGGAAAATATTAAATTTAGAAAATGATCACAAAGAGACAGCAACAGCAAGCTGTCCCTGTTCATTGAAATTGCCCATGTCATGTAATCTCACTATTTCCTGTCCTTCCTTCATAAAGTTATTGTTAAAGTTTTTCACTTATATTCCAAATGTGGAAAACTTATATGAAAGGTACAAATACTGAAGAGGTAATTACACGAGCTTCAAGTTGTTTACAGAGACATTAATACATAAATTATTACTGGAATAATAGTAGTTGCCTGTATTTCCTTTCAAGGCTCTCAGAATAAACACTGCATACATTAATTATTTTGTCTCTAGAGATAATTTTCATCTTGCTTAACAAGAATTTAAAATATTTTGTTAATATTCAATGTAATCCTGCTTTGTACTACAATTATCCAAACTTTTTTTTAAAAAAAAACCATAAAAGCTGATTAATTAAAGGCAGCAATTATCAATGCACATGACACTTGTTAGATTTTCAGCCACAGTTTATTTTGTCTCTGAAAGTGTATGAGAAAAACAAATCCTTCAATTAGTCAATCAATGCACTTACTCAATTTTCCCTGAACTTTACCAGAAGAATAAAATGCAATCAGAAGTTACAGTATGTGTCTGATGGACTCAACCTAGATTAAATCATTGTTTCTTATTAATTTCTATGATGCTTCATACCTGAAATATATAATGTGGCATCTTTGGTTCATTATTCTTTATTATTCTAGTCCTCTGACTCCAGGCAGTAACATCCATTTTCATATCTCTAAGAGGCTAATTTGTCCATGTGTGCTTTTGGCAAAATACTCCTAAACAGATGAACACATTTTTGAAAGTGAGTTGTTAATTGACATTGTGTAACTGGAGATATGGCTTATAGGGTAAAAAGTCTGAAATGGCTTGTCTATTTGATATGTTAAGATCAAACTGCACCAAAAGTGCTTATAGCTAATTAAAGTGAAGTAGCACTTTTCCATTACAGAGATTTCTCTATTTCTCTCAATTTATTTTTTTTAAGTTCAGTGCATTGAAATGAATAGAAAGACTTCCATTGTTAGGAGGAAGATTGTTCACAGCCTTGTCAATAGATACAATCTTTTTCTTTCTCTTTCATCTTTTGAAGTGTCAGTCCATGCAGACTATTTAGCTAGAATATTTTGCTTTTCGACATTTAATATTTCTATGTTTTTATTCTTCTTTGAATTTTTCTTTCACTTCTTGAATTCAAAGCTTCATTCATGTTATAAAAATGAGCATTGGACTGCATCACATGTATTTTTTTACTTCCAGTCCAGTTTTCTAGATCTGTTTTATTTGGCTCCCAGTTCCAAGTCCTACCTGCCTTCATATCTTCTTTTTTTCTTTTTTTTTAATCGAGGTTCTCTAACAGTCCAAAATAAACTGCAAAAAAATCCCCATGGTTGAAATATTTCTTTCTTTTTTTTTTTTTTTGAAACGTACTCTGCTTACCTGATGCTTAATACTTTGATGCTTATAGGGATTTGAAGAGCCAGCCATTAGTGCCATAGTGTAACACTAAATTGGAAGCTTGTTTTCTGTGAATGAAATTCATGTCAAGGGGTGAGCATCTCCAGAAAAAATCATAAGCAAAAGAAAATTTTCTGAAGCCCTCACAAAGCAGGTGATGGGATAGGCAAGCCCTTACACAGCTTCTTTTCTTTGGCATAAATCTCCTTTTTATTTACACAAAGTTCTATAAATAATGTTTTTACTTTACCTTCAGCATAGATGTATTGATATAAATAATTACAACTATGTCTATTTCAGTGTCAGTGTAAAAGACAAATATGCATCACAAAATTCCCTAAGATGTAGCAAGGACAAATCATTTAACCTGTGATAACCTGTAAAATGCAGGTTTTTTTGATGCAGATTATGACTAGAGTATAAAGTAACTGTTTGTGTAGCACTCCTAGTCGTAGTTTACCAAAGAATTTCCAGTGTAAATTGTTCTAAATTCAATAGTTAAAATTTTTCAGTGAATAAATTACAAGGTCATAATGCTGTTATCATATTTTATCGGGGTTTTTTCATGCTTTCAGCCTCATTTCAATAAATTATTACATTTACAACCTGCCTTCAAGATATCTCTTTGAGTCAAACCTTACCATGTGGCAGATGATGCGTGATGGAAACCTGTCTGGAGGTTTAGTTCAGTCAATCATGGAGCTGATGCAGAATGTGGGGTATTTTCTTAGCAACTAGTGTCGTACACTGCCCTCATATGCACAGGTGCTCTGTAATTTGAACAGAAAATCAGCAGGTTGATCTGTACAATTCAGGACATTGTTTTTAACTTCAGTCATTCTAGTCATTCCCATACGGAAGATAAGGATGGTACTGTCAACTCTTGTTTTTCTCTGGGAAGGTGATCTGAGTCATGAATTAACCACAGAATCATGGCACTTGGCCTTGATGAACTCCATAAGGTTCACACAGTCCCACCTCTCAAGCCTGTCAAGGTTTCTCTGGCTGCATCCCTTCCCTGTGCTATAAACAACACCACACAGCTTGGTGTCAAATTAAAACTGGCTGAGGATGAGCTCAGTCCCACTGTCCATGTTGATGACCAATATGTAAAAAAGCATCTTTCCCAACACTGGTCCCTGAGGAATGCCACTTGTCACTGATCTCCATTTGGGCATCAGGTGTGAACATCCAGCCCATTCCCATCAAGCCTATCAAGTCTGTGTCTCTCTAGTTTAGAAGCAAAAATATAATTTGGGACATACTCAAATACCTTACACAACTCCAGGTAGATAATGTTAGTCACTTTTCCCAGATTCATCACTTCTGTAATCATGTCAGAAAAGGCCCCTGATTTTGTCAGGCATAATTGTCCCTTAGTGCAGCTGTGTTGGCTGTCATAAATCATCTTATTTTCCATGAGCCTTAGCATAGCTTCCAGGAAGATCCCATTCATGATCTTGTTAGGCACCAAGATGAGACTGATATGGTGGATAATGGCTTAGCCACCTCTTCTGCCAGCTCTCTCTGGACCTGTGGATGAATCCCATTAGGTGCCCATTCAGGTTCCTTAGGTCATCTCCTTCTGCCATAGGTCCAAAATTAAAAAAGTGGAGTTCAGTCTTACTAAGCCAAGTTGACACTTGTGCTAATGTTTGCCACAGGATATCCAATCAGCTCAGAGCAAGATCTGCATGCCCTTAGACTGTTATTCACTAGATTTCAGCACTATAATATTACCTGTGGGGTGACAGGTTCATTGGCAATTAGCCATTTCAGCCACAATTTTTTTTTTATTTTTGTTTTTTATTAATCACAAAGCTGTACAGTGGAAACATGGGTTTGCTGAAGGAAAGGGAGTGTTACTGACCCTTCCTGTGGAAGGCAAATTTCTGGTTCTCTCTGCATTAGTACCTGAAGCAAAGTTCATTTTATATTTCAAGGCTGGCAGTTGCTGTGTTAAATGTGTAAGGTCTTTCACAATATCTTTAGGCTTGTTAAAAACAAGACTGCATTGTTAATCCAGAACTGAAATCATGTCTTGAACTGACTAGGGCTCTGACTGTGACTTACTTACATGAAAAATTCCTGCACAGGAAGCACATTCCTCCATAGCAGGGATGAAGTGTATAGGACACAATTTGGAAAATCCATATTACCTTCCTGTTTTATATGATTCCCCCGAAAATGTTATCAGTCTCCACTAACTATAAAGTCTTAAGGAGACTTGACTGGAGCAGCTGAATACTGTTTTGTGAGCAACCTTCTAGTTCCATCTATGCACATCTTCAGAAGGGCAGACCTGCTGGAGCAGGGAATACCAACCCGTGCTAAAGCTGAGCAGCCAAACCAGCACAAGAATAAGCCCAGACTCCCTGGGCCACAGTCAGATCAGAGCCTGACACTCACATGGATGCACAGTCAGAGCTGGTTGGTGCCTAGCTGGGGATGTGTGAGGGTGGCTGAATTCCAGGGCTGTCTGCCCATGATTCTATATAGCCATGCCCTTTTGCATGTCAGAAGAGTCTTCTCACAATGCCTTCCATGGCAGGAACTTCATCACACTGTCAAATACAATTAACAAGAGATGGGGAAGGTGGATACTGAGCATATCCTGATAATTGCTTTATCTTCAGAAACTGTGTGAAGACAAAGGAGAAAAGAAAGGACTACTTGTTTGAATGATGTTCATGCTTGCATCTGGTCTAAAATGTGTCACTAAAACGCAGAATGGGCCAGGTTGGAAGGGACCACAGTCATCATCTGGTCCTACCTTCCTGCTCAAGCAGCACAGAGCATAGGACTGTGTCCAGACACATATGAATATTGACACTGAGAGACTCTACAACCTCATTATTTTTCTCCAAATATTTCCTTCTTTAAGCTTTATTAATAAAGTAATACTGCAGTACTTCTGCAAGTTCAGAGGTCATGAATTTGGAATACAACAATAATACTACTAATAATGAAAAGCTTTACAAAAATGTAAATTATAAATGTATTAATGTACCTGTAACACACATAGCATTTATAGTACTTAGATGGACTGCCTCAACATTAATTAGACAATAATATGTTGCACTACTGAGAAAAGGTTCCTGCATTTACTGTTCTATTTCTTAGATGTATGTATGATAAAGGTGTAAGGAAGCGATTTGAAACTGGTGAACATAATTTTTTTTTATGCTTACTAAATATGCAGGATATTGAATGCCAGTTGTTGTCTGATCCAGTATCACTTTCAATGCTTTTTTACTGCTATGCATTTGTCTTCCAGGAGCCACATCAGCTTGGTGGTATTTGATCACTATTTTCTTTCTTTTAAAGCATATCTAAATTTTTAATAACAAGTTATTTTCCATTTTGCAAAATCTGTTTATAACATGAAAAATTAATGCCAAAGGCCAACATTTAATTATGATGTGCTGCTAGCAGCATCTTTGGTGTGGTACTGGAAACTAGTAATATTTCTTTATGGTTAATTTCTTGTGGGTTTTTACAATGAACTGTACCTGTCAAATATTGTTGCTAATATTTGTGAGCTTCTGGCTAAAAAGAACCCTATTTTATTTAGTTCTTTGTAAAGAATTGAACATTGCTTCTAGAAAATGTGGAACATCTGTAGCTTTGAGAATTCATTATTTTATGTTATCGTATTTCCTACTTTTCTGAAATCTCACCTACACAAATCAGTATTCTGCAAGTGAAACAAAACTGTCCTCACAACTTTCATTCTTGGATGCAATCCTTACAAACAGTGAGGTAGGTATGCTAAAAATGGGCTAGTCATTACAGTTTCAGAAAAAAAAGCTTGGTAAAATAATATTTAAGAACATGGAATAACATTAAAGGTAACAGCAATGTATTTAATTAAAAAAAACAAAACAAAAATTTAAGTTTAAATGGTGGTATTTATTTTCCTTAATCTAATACTTTTGGCCATCCGATTAACAGTGTAGTATGTTTTAAAAGATACAGAAATTGTTGGAATTTCCATCCAAATATTATTCCTGTTAAAATAGATCTTTGTTGGCATTAAAATCTTATCTCTTCCAGAGCTGCAGGGAAAAAGTCAGGACTTTTTATACCATTAGAATCTGCGCTGTCATCTTCTCAGAGAAACTCAGAATACTCTGCTTCCTGAAGAGACCAGGATTTAAAAATGTTAAAATCATATTATTTTTCAATGTAAAACACAAAAAAAACCTATGAAATGTATGTGTTCTGCATGCATAGAAAACAAGTGCAAAGTTATAAAATTTTTATTGACACTTTTTTTGGGGAAGATTTGCATAGCTTTTAGCTTATCCACCTCAAAACTTCTTTTTGTAATCTTTTACTATATGCAGTGCTATCTTGTATTCTGTAGTCATAAATCATAAAAGGCATTGAGATAGAAGTGACGAATTTCTAAGTCACATGGAGACTATAGTCCCCATTTCTCTTGCTTACCTCATTTTCACTCTGCTAATATACCTATCTTAGGTTAAACCCCAAACATTTCACAGCTCTCAAAAGCTTCAAAAAGCTCCCACTTTTGATTCTCAGAGCGGGATATTGTAAAGAAACAACATTCCTCTTGAACAGATGTGGATATTTTTTACTTACCACTTAGTTCCAAACTTCAGCTTTCCCAAAATCCAAGGCAGAGAGACCTTTTACCAGGAACACTTTCTTTTCACCACTAATATAAAAACAGTTGAACTGAGGATACTTGTCATAGAAAATATCTGAAAGTTACCAATTTTTATCTTTTCCATGTTAGTATCTATGCAAACACAAATTATGTATGCATGAAGGTAGAAATATTAATTTATCTATGGCACTCAAGTAATTTCTATGCATCACACTTTGCATTGTGGCACAGCTGTTAGACTTGGTGTGAAAGAGTTATATTAAGATGTTGTATTGCAAGAAACCCTCCAATGACTTATTCAGTCCTCCATTTTTCAAGTCATGAATTTTATGAAGATGCAGGATCCGGAATGGCTGATTTTACAACCCAAAGGTAGAGATTGGATTCTTTTTATAGCAGAAAAACATCTAAAATGAGATGCTTTACACACCTTTTGTTCTGTCTGTGTTGGAAACTGAGCTATTCATTGTTTGTTCAAACTGTTCTGCCTTTTCACTAGCACAGTGCAATCATTGAGACATGAGGATTTAGATATATCCTAGCTCATAAATGGTTTCTCACATTTATTTCAGAGCAAGCTATCAAGTTTTCAGAAAAATGACTTGTGTTCATCTTGAGAGCCTTAGTACAGATAAGATAACTAATTTCAGTTAGTACTGCCACACTGAACTTTATAAATGGCACTTAGGTACATAAACTTGTTCTAAATCTTGTATGCAATAAAAGAGAAAGGCAACTTGCAAAAAAAAAGAAGTAATTTTTCTCCTGTGTAATCTTGTTTTCTTTATGAAAAAGATGTTACCATATTTGGAAAATCAACACAAAACTGGTATATTTATGTGGGCTTTAGTTTATATATAGACCTGTAATTTCTATGCAAAAGTGAGTTTCCCTCTGTGGTAAATAAATAATGTCTCCCATGTCAGCTTGATATGTGCCTAGCACAGCAGGGACTTGATTCTGATTAATGACTGCAATATTGTTTGTTTCATATAAATATATTTTACTGCTCTATTCCAAATCATAGAAGATGGTCCACATCAAATGAAATATGTTTTATATTCACAAGTCAAATAGAATGGTAAAATCATAAGCCTTGTTGGTTAACAGGTGCTTTCAGACTATTAATTTAAACAAATAATATTTAGCTTAATATCCAAAATGTGTTGATATACTTTATCATCTAGTGAAAGAAATAGAGTAGTTCAGGGAAGTTTTTCTCTTTTCTAAGATATGCGTACATGCTCCCATGATTGTTTTTCTAGTATTCTTCCATCTTTGTGATGTACAGAGCATGATCATTTCAATAATCCTGCCTCAAAGAAAGAAAACAAATCCATATGTAAAGTGGTAGGGCGGATGTGATACAGTGATGTTGCATTTTAGGCTAGAGGCCAGTGGCGAAAAGGATGATGCAACATAGTTCCTCGTGCAAATGGAGAAGCAAAAGACAGAAAGCTTTATTTAAAGAAACACTACACATATATATATAGGGTAGTACGTGAAAAAAAAAAAAATAGAAAAGTCTCATTGGTCCAAGAAGGCAACACCTCTCTGAAAACATGCTTTCTGCAAAACATCATGAGACACTCACATGGCTCTCACACACCCTGCAGGTGCATCATCATTGTTGGAATTTCTTGACCTTGTAAAGCCTGAGAAACTCAAGGCTTCAAGGCTGCCTTTTCCCTGGATCCCAGCAGCATCCAACGACACAGTGATCTCCACATTTTTGCTCTAACACTAGTGTTATTCTCCCTCTTCCCAATGAGGATGTGATCTTGGCACAGAGCTCCTGGCTGATTCATTAAGTCAGTGGCAAGCTTGTAGGGTCCAGGCTGTGCTAATACAGTGTGTCCACGCTGCCTGGATAATTCCAGGCAATGAATGTTCAGTCTTTTTCTCTTCTGATGTCAGCCCTTTGGTAAAGGCAAAGAAGAAGGTGAGATGATCACCTGAGTATGTCTGAGGGAGAGGTTTCTAGTCTGCAGGATAAAGAGGGGAAAAGAAAACCAGGTGATCACAGTGAGAGCCTTCAGCTCAAACAGAGAGGGAAGAAAAAAGGTAGAAAGGAACAAGAATCAGGTATCCTGACCACAGAGAAATAAGCTAAGTTTGCAATGGCCCAAGATAACTCTGAACTAGTTCAGACCAAAGCTATACACCAAGGACATTCTTTCAAGGAATAACTGAATAAACTTTTTATTGCTAGGCAGAGAGTAATTCTAAATTTTGTCTCTTTTAAAGTTTATATTCCTATAAAACCTACCTTATGCAGTTTAAGAGCCAATATTAGAGCTTGTCTAGAGGAGATCACATAAAGGACATTTTCTAGACATATCTAAATCAAAGTTTTATGCAAGTCAATGTTCTATCACATTTAACTAGATTTGACCATTCATAAATATTAAGATATCAAAAACTATCCAGTGTCATTAATGTACTATGCCATTAAAGTTAATGAGAGGAACAGTGTATGTGGTCATAAAGAGAATTTAGCAAAGCCAAGACTGTTTTCCTTTGGAATACAGGCTAAGTCTGATGTGTTTGGCTTGGATGCTTCTGTGTAGTTTTTCACTCTTGTGCAATTATGGGCTTACTAAATTGACAAATTGTACAGGCAATACAGTCAGAAGGGCCAAAGAGCAAATGAAAGAACATTGTGAGGTATAACATAAGACATTATGTCTGTAATGGCAGCTTTATTATAAGCAGTTTCACTAAGTTGCCCTACGAACATTTATAGATTCTCTGTCCAGAAGTATTCAGGGTTAAGTACCTTACTTAATTTGAGATAAAAGGATGCCAGTCAATAAATAAAATCATTGGACTCAATATAAAGACGAAACCAGTGCAGCTGTATAAGAACTTTCTCCAATTCCCTATATTTGCATCCTCTATTTGAAAACATCCATCATCTCCTTTGGTCTGGAGCACATGAACTCATTTACTATCCTATTTCTAGCCCAAGAGAATTGAAACTCAAGGACAAACTGGGTCCTATTGGAATGATCTTTATAAGTTCCTAAGGGATGGTTGTTATCAAAGCACTTCCATTATGCCATCCTCAGACAATTTTATGTTTTGTATATGGATATTGGGCTTTTGTTTGCTGATTTGTTTGTTCCTATTTTCCAACTTCTTTAATCAGAATTTAAACCTACTGTGTTTTCAAGTACTCTCATCAGGGTCATGGAACCAGCAACACTGGATATATGGGAAAAATAAATTTACTTATCAGAAAAGCTTTCAGGTAGAGATAAGAATTCAGTGCAGTTGAAGGAAAGAGGGAGATAACTGGATTCTGAAGTGTCTTGGATTTGAAACAGATGCATAAACACACATCCATAAAGATTTGGATGAGTGGAATTCTGTCAGGCGGTTTGACCTTGTCTCAGAACAAGAGGCATGTAAAGCATCCTTCCCTCACTGAGGTGAGACAGGGAAAGCTCTGGGACTCCTCCAGGCAAGGCCCATCTGCCTTGCCTCTGTTCAGTGACACAAAGGTGCCTGACACTGGGAGAGCTCCTAGGAAAGTCCAACAATCTACCAAGAGGCTGCCAGGGTAGCTTTCCCAACATGGGACACTATGGATATCCAGAGGGACTTCCAATCTTCTTTTTCCCCTTAGCATGCCATTTCTGCTTCCAGCATTTAAATTTTCTACTGTTTCTTCTTGTCTCATCCTTTATATATGTTCCAAAATAGTAATAATGTCTAAGTTACTCAACAGCCTCTGTTTACAGACAGTCTAACAAATACTTCATGAAAAATAGATCAGTGAGTCTTCCTTTTCCTGTAATTTATTTTCTCCTAAAGCATATGTAAAACTATCAAAGGGAATGTAAGCACTTAATTGCTTAAATTTTGTTGGCGTTGAATGAAATTTAAAAATTCTCAAGATTCACCAATAATTTCTGACATGGAATTCCAGCTTCAAAATCATATAGCTGTTTTTTAAAATGTTGCCTTTTTTCTTTCTAATAATTTTATCTGTAATTATGTTCTTTAGGTTTTCTAGGAATGTATATTTAAGTCTGATTAAATCAGTAGAATCAAGACCTTAAAATCGCAGGTTTGGTTTTTTTAAATTACATGACAAAACCAGGAAAATACGCTATTAAAAACAAAAATAACTTAAAAATATAGATATAAATGTGATTTAAGGATTTTCCTACTTAGAAAATCCAATGCAGTCTGTAGCAAATATTGTTCTTTGAGTTTAAAAAGATATAATTATTTATTCCTGGAATATAATTTAAAATATTTTAAATGAAAGAATTTAATTTAAATGGGATTAAGCAAAACTTGTACTAATGCATATGACTGGTAAAGCATTGAACTTTAAGTTCTTTTATGCCTATTATCTTCCTGGTAGTGGTACTGACATATTCTGCTTTGCATGCATTCACAGTGGTTTTGAAGATCAGGATGAAAGGCATGAACAGAAATCCCAGCTACCACATTGTTTTTGAGAAATGTATCTTAGAGTCAAGCTTTTCCATGCATTTCATTAAATCTTAATAAATAGTGTTACTTGCTGCTTCACACTTTTCTAGGAAAAAAAAGTCTTCCCAGTAATTCCACAAGGAAATCTAATTCTCAGTTCAGGAGGAGTAATCCTTGCCCTTCAAAAACTTTTCATATTTTATTATTTTTATCTTAGAACATAGGGCTAATCGTTTTTCACAGAAGGTTAGTGCTCATCCAATTTCATGGGGTTATTGGTTCATATCACAGATGTAAAAAATGCAAGTGTTGGTTATTTCATCTTTTCTAAAAATACAGACTGCTGCAGGACAGAATAATGGCATTTGGCTTATCTCTGAAGCACAAATATAACTTTGGAGACCACTGGTGCATTTTAGTAAAGTAGTACCAATTCCTCACGTGAAACACCAATCTCATTACAACATTCTCTCAACTGCAGTCCTCCTAAATAGAGTATTAGTACCAACTGCTAATATTCCTTCTTTTCAATAAATAGAATGTGTATGCAACATTACTGGAGTTTTTCTAGTAGGTCACCTGAGGCCAGCTCAGTCTCTGAGCCCAGAGGAGATAATGTTGAGCACAAGAAAAATTCTTAGATTTGATACATAGGAACAGGTTGAGGTCAAGTTTATCATGTCCAAGGGACATTTTGATTTTTTTACATCAGGTGCTCAGATGGGGACTGAGGGACAGAATCGTTTTCTTTAATTTAACGGTTTAAAAATGTGGTGCAAAGTCTGAACAAACCAATTGCCTTGGTTTCTTCTAACCATTGGAGAGGGAGGATTGGGAATTTCAGTCTAGTTTTACAAAGGAGTTCATTTTAACATGAATCTTCACTATTTTGAAGCTGAATGGAAAACTAATTAGCAGGTCCGAATGCAAATTAACTCCTTTTTCAATGTTTAAGTTTCACTGATACTTCAGTGATTGTAGCACAAATATATAGAGCCATATAGTTAAAGATATCTAGAAATGAGTGAAGAGAATTGGATTTTGCTGCTGTGAAATAGTCTTAGAAAAGCAAAAGAGACTATAAAATAATTCAATAAATCTGTACAAAATATTACTATGACACATGATATGTGTGAATTAGTTTATGAGTGACAGGCATACAGTGCATGTTTCTCTCAGTACACTGGCCTCAACAAAAAAATCTTATTTATATGGATTACAGAGTAGTTCTTCCAGACTATAATGAGGCCAGTGCATAGCAGCAGACATTATCCAGAGCAATGCTTTCTGCCAGTCCTTGACAGGCTGTAGGGCAGGCTAAAGACAAGGGCATGAACAAATGTAGGTCCCTGGATGCTGCTCCTGCCTAAGCAAGCTTAAAGCAGAATTAGCAGGAAGTAAAAAAATAATCTTCCAATACTTTAGTCTGATACTTATCAGAAATTCCAAATTAATTTAGAAACTTGGCTTGTTTACAAAAGTCTACACTTTGCAAAACTCACCCAATTAATCCTAGGCTGTAGATTCACACCCACAGGGCATGTGAATCCATGTCCATGGATTTAGTTGCTGCTAACATTTCGTTCAGATTTTATGAGCAAAAGTGTCAATCCTGTCTCTCACTGGTAGGAAGCCATTAGAGATAAGGTTTTGTTTAGGGGAGTTTCTTTCCTTGCAGAAGTACTCTTTTTGCCTCTCCTCTTGCACTCAGCCATAAATATTACTGCTAAATGATTTTGCTTAACAATTATATACACGTGCCACTTCTTTCTTATCTCCAATGTGATACATTACTAGAAGTGAGCAAAATCAAGATTTTTTCAGTAGGTCATTTAGCTAAATGTCACCTTCCACTCAGATAATATACAATGATACCAAAGAGAAAAGAGACTGCAGCACCCTGAACTCTGTAGGTTGATGTCACAGTTCAAAGGAACAAGGATATACAATTCTTTCAAACTGAATGGCTAGTCAAAATCTGTCATCCTGTGAGTTATTCTGGTTAGGAGGAAAAGATGATGACGAAGCCAGGTTACCTTGTTACAATCCCATTCATATTTACATGAGGCATGAGAAAAACTGCTTTACCATGCACTGGAGAAAATCATGCACTATAGAATCATTAGTATTAACCTCAAAATTCTTTCATGAATTCTCTCACAGATCTTTCAAAAGTGTTGTTTTAGTTTTCAGGGCTGAGTTTTTTGTTTTTGTTTTTTTTTTGGGGGGGGGGGGGGAGGCTTTTTTCCTGTCTTTTTCCCCCCACTTTTCTGTATCTTTTGCTGTCATTTGTCTCTCTGACTTTCTCTTTTGTATATTTATCTGCACTAAAATTGTACCCTACTTCTAAAAGGACATAGCTTCTGATTCTTACATTTTACAGGTACTTTATGAAAGGAGCCTCATTACATTCTGCAAAGCACTAGTCAAGTTACCTTGCAAATGTAATTATACAGCATTAACATTGCACTGATATGCATATAAATATGCATACTCATATAAATTTTATATACTATATGAAATTCAACCCAGAGATCAGTATCTGTAAATACTTTAAGCTGTCTTAAAAGGGTAGACTTCTAATTTGCATCTGATGCTCATATGAAGTAGGCCAAACTTAGGCTATACAATCTGGACATCAGCATAAAATTGGAGTAAGTATTCACTCTAAATGCAGTGATAGAATGAAGATGTCATGACTTTCAACAAAACTAGTTATTGTAGTATCAAGATGTTGTAAGGAACTCAAAATTGTGTGCAAACAGATAGAAATGAACCAGCATGATAGTATAGCATAAAAATAAAAATGTAGTAGAGTCAATGTTGGTCTATTCATACTGCCAAAAAATATATGAAGTCAGAAGGAAATGCTTCAATAAATATTACAGCAGCAGGTGTGAAAGCATTACTGCCATCTGCAAAATAGATCCAGCGCTTGTTAAAGGTGTTCACTTGATTTGATTTGATTTGATTTGATTTGATTTGATTTGATTTGATTTGATTTGATTTGATTGATCTAGTGCTCATCCTCTTAGGTATGTATTCATTTTCATAGTACCCAGCAAGTGAGAGAAGTACAACACAGAGAGATTTGACAGCCTAATTTTAATAATAATTTTATGCTTATATGGAGCATGTTATATATTCACAGAACTGTACAAATAGTAACCAACTAATAAAAACTAATGTTATTCCTTCTCTATCTCATGATACTAATGAAGCATATTACTTATTCTCCATCTGCTCTTTCATGTTTTCAGCTCTTTACACTTGAGCATTTTATGGCAAACTCTAGAGATCAATTTGTACAGCTAAGAAAGATGCACACAGATAACACACTTTACAAACTCCTCCTTAAATAGTGTCTGCTGCCAAATGTGGGCAACAAGTCTTATAGCGATGTACCCCAGAAAGATTGTGGCTTTGTGATATTGTGAATTAGTTATTGATAGAATTTAAATGAGCTCAGGTAAAATTAGAGTCGGTCAGAATTTTTCTGAGACAAATTTACTCTCAGAGAATGATGGTCCTTGGATGTATAGTCCAGCTTGTCAGTGGAAAGCAAGCCCTGGGTCAGGGGTAAAGGACATTCAATCCTGAGTAGCCCTGAAAATTTATGGGTCCAATGGAGCAAATTCTTTCCACACCCAGTGCTGGACCTGGAAAGATGCCTTTCCAACTTTGTCAGTATCGACCTGGAGTCTTTTGATTCCTTGCAAGTCTGAGCATTTATATTTTATTTTAGCCTCCAAGTGTGCTCATGAGCCACTGTCCCTGATTGCTCACATTTTCTGCATGCTGAATCATGATTGGGATTCTGAATCCAGGATAAGCCAGCTACATTTGCTGATGGGGAAGGCTGGAGATAAAAGAACTGATAGAGAGTCCCTTGTGCCCTGGCATTACTCTGTAGTCAGAGACAGCAGCTGTGAGGATTTGAAACTGAGTTGAGTTTCAGCACAGTTACTAACAGCACCAAGGAGGTTTTTTTACATCTGGACTTTGCTCTCAATGGGCATAACCAAAATTTTGTTTATCCCTACATCTCAGAAATCCTGGAGAAAAAAGACTGAAACAGGAACTTTGAAAATGGCATCTTAGTTGGAATTTCAGGTCTAAATGAAATATTTTATGTTAGAAATCTGACAGAACTGTTTTTTGATTTGAGGGGTTAAGTTTGTCCGGAGATTTGAGATTTGGAGTTTTTTTCATATTGAAGCACATAATTTGTGTCCAAAATTTCAGATCTTCAGAGAAAGAAGAACTCTAATTTCCAAGATTAAAGTAAAGTCTTCTAAGATTTGTGACAAAGATTTTCCCTGCCTTGTTTCATCCTTTAGCCAATTTTTGAAGACAGTGATGGGGAGAAAAATGGGTGTTTGAAGTGATATTATAGATCAGGTTGGTAAATTATTATGTTGACAAGCTTTGAAAAATTAATAATGGCTAGTTCGTTGACTTTGTGTTTTGAAGATGAAAATATAACAGGAATACTAAGCATGACTACTCTTATGCTTAATTTTTTATGTAAGGATTCCAGTAGTTTGCATCTAGGCTTCAGTGTGCAAATTGTCCATTGGAACTGGACACTTCCCAGTTTTCCTAATTGCATTCTGCTTACTGGCATTTTTGTCTACAATTTCAACTGCTTATGTTATTTATCATTTCCTGTTGTGCTGTGCTACTATGGCCTACTCATTCTTTCACCTGATTCAAAGTTTAAGTCATCCCTACTGAGTGTCTGAGAGAAGGAGAAAGAAAAATGTGATTCTCTTTTGGAATTGCTAACAAACTAAATTCAGATAAGGGGTAATAAAAGAAATTGGAAGATATGGGAGGATGGACACTCACTATAGTATGCTTGAATGGTTACTCAATGCTAGCAGAGTAGATTGTGTTAAAGAAATTCATGGCTTATTTTGAAAATAAACAAATAAATTAAAATGTTTACACTTTAATCTCTTAAGATTTCCTACAAGTTGTAGGAAGCATGTGGATAATGGAGGTTTTACCTGACAAGCTAGCTCAAGCATAATAGGACAATAGGAAAATTCTGGCAGTCTTGACTAAAACAGGATTTCAGTGTTACTGATATGGGCAGATATGAAAGTCTGGGAAAGAAGCATAAATATGAGAATGTTACAGGGCAAATAAATGAATGTTTATATGAAAAAAAAGATAAAAATGTATCTATTTTTTTTGGTCAAGGCTGGACTGTATTCTATGCCAATTTTTCCCATAAAATGTGTGTTAAAATGTATTATGTTTTTCAAACTGCTTGCTCAAGAAGACAGTTTGGATTTAAGAATATTTAATATTATGGCATAGTAAGAATTAATTGATGCTGATGGAAATGGGAAAATCAACTACATAACTGATGAATGTAACCTATGTCAATACAGAGAAGAGTAAGAATTTTATGTGAGCAACCATCAGTAAAAATCTGGAGACAAAAAGGCTCCTTCAAGAGAAGAGGAGAAAAATATCTGAAGAGAAGTTAGAGGGGAGAAAAAAACCTGTATGACTTTCCTTCCTTTCCTAGGAAACTAAGGATTTTAGAATTGCTATTTTACCATGTGAATCTTTCATAGTTATTGCTTTGCCACTTCCTGCTCTAATTAATGTAGAAAAAATTCTCTCATCTAAAAACACTTTGAAGTTTCTTCTAGAAGAGTATGGCTTCCTGCTTACTAGGAGCTGTGCAGGGCACGTTCTCTATGCCCAAAGGTTTACATAAGCTACCAGATCATTTCCCAGTGCAACTGGAGAAATCAGCTCTGCTTTGGAAAGTCAGCTAGGATTTGGATTTGCTCTAGGCTATCAGTCAAGTGTCTTTGAAACAAGAGTGAAAAGCTCCCTGCAAAATTTGTACCTCGTGGTGAGATAAAATTATGTTGAGCCATTCTGATCTCCACTTAGTCCAAGAGAAATCCAGATTCAATAACACTGAGAACACATTAGAAATCCTTCTTCTTCATACTTGCTTTGACCGACATAGTGAGTTGAGCAGGTTCTTATGGAAAGCCATTCACTTTATGGCCTGTCTTGGAGAAAAGGGATACTTTGTAGGTGACACACAGACAAATATCTAAACGTGTTCCTCTAATATATTATGGTGTAATAGAGTATCTTAAATATCATGCACTTCTGGGTCTTTCACTTATATTGTTGTCAAAACTGCATCTAAATTTTACCTCTATTATCATGAGCAAGTCAGTCAAAAATGGAAAAGATATCAATGAATCTATATGTCTCCATTAATTCTCTGGCTATTATTGGCTTTCTAGGGACACATATACATACTTTCATCCAGCTAGCTGATCCCCTCAAGAAGCAGCAAGGGTGGGTTACTCCACTGTGGGGAGGGAGCTGAGGGTGACAGCAGACTGGCATCTAGACAGAGTCCTGCTGTCCCCAAACCAGGAGAGCAGAGAAGATCCAGTGAGAGTAATCAGGGCTGGTGAGAGCTTGGCATCCCCAGACAAATATTTTGTACCAGCTGAGGAAAAGGCAGGAAGAGAATCCAGTGCAGTCAGGTCAGGGCAAGGACTGGACACAGGCACACCTGGATGGCTCAGGGGAACATCTGGGGCAGGGACTGGGCTGGGGTGAGCACCCAAACCAAAGGGCTGAGGGTGCCTGGGCGAGCCCCAGACGAGGCTCCTCACTCCTCACAGCCCATCCTTGCAGGGCTCCTGGCACAGCTCTCCCCTGGGCTGTGCTGTCCATCCCAGCACTCACCTGCAGCAGCTCAGACCAGCACCCAGGAGCAAGGAAACCTCCTGTCCAGAGTCTTGGTGCACCATGGCCTGGGACAGATACATGGTGGTCCATTCTGTGACTACTGAGGTTTGTCTTACATCTGCTTTGCCTTGGTAGTTAGTTACTGTTGAAAAAAAGGATTTAATTTCCTAGAATTCCAAGGGAAAAAAAATAAAACAACCAAAAATCCACCATAAAACAAAAGAAAAAAACAAAACAAAACAAACAAAAATATAAAAAATTAAAGCACCAAAAAACCCCAACAAAACAAACAAACAAAAAGCAACAAAAACCCCTCAAAACACCACAAAGTTCCTTAAAGGATTTGGATGAAAGGTAGTTAAATTCATAACTATTCCAAGCATTGTGGTAGTGGTGGGTCACTGCAGCAACTGAGGCCATAATCAAGCAGATGAATATATTGCAAAGTTCATAACATTGTTTTGCCCCGTTTCTTAACTTTTACAAAACAACAAGCCTCTAGAAGAAATTGATTTCAAGTACAGTGTATCCATTTAGTTTTTTGGCTTCTTCTTTCACTTGGTGGCTATCCCAGTATCCATCATTATCCTCTCCAGCTTCACTGCTCTGATCCTCTGTTCTTGGCTGTGTCAGATGCTCTTAACCATGCTTCTGCTTCTACTTCAATCATCCCCTAGACCCATAACAACAATTTAACCCACTCTGTATTGGATGTGATTTCCAGATCATTCTTCACTTGTTCTCGCTCTCTTACTGCCTCACTAAGTGATCAAAAGAATCAAAGGAAAAATCCTAGCATTTTTACAGTGGTTGGCAAATCTACATGTTTTTGAGAGACTCAGTTCTGAGCTTGGTGATAAAGCTCATGCTCATCTGATCCCGAATTTTTTATCAGCTGCCTTAGGAAACCTTACTTTACAAGGTAAAATGGAAAGGAGAAAATTATGCAGAGGAAAGGAACAGCTGGTGCACTCCTACACATGTGCAAGAGCCCAGATGCACAAACATTTGGACCTGTAATTATAGAAGCTTGGCAGCTTTAGTTCCTTGCAAGATTTAGTGTGAATGAAGACTGGTGAGCCACATTGTCCTCAGCAACTTGTGTGCATTGCTTATACCACCTTTAAAAATACTGAAGACGGGTGGACAGTGTTGTAAATATTTTCATTGAAAATAAAAACACATATATAGGTCAGTAGACCAACAGTAGCTCTGAACACTTGGTTTTAACAATAAATTCTTACTCTGTATTTTGATTAACATAAGAAATTACAGGAAGCAAAAGGAATCAGAAAATCACAGCTTCTATTTCTGATCTTATGTTCAGCCACCTCTCAGAAGCACAGCAGCATCTTAGAATTACATACAATTTATATTGTTGTCTCCATGGTTTTTTTAAGTTCTTTGGGACTTGGACCTTCATAACAAGACTCATTATTATCCTAACAACAGATGCTGAGAAATACGTATTTGTAATGGTTTAGGTGTTAAGGCTTAATAGGGATTTTAACTCTAATATTGTGTCCTGGATCTGTACTGGTATATTTGAGCTGTCTTTTGATGGTGGGAAATGAATAAATTATTACAGAATGAATGAAAATATTCTTCTTATTATCCCTCATCCAGGCTGAGTTCAGTGACTTTACAAACGTGCAGTTAAGCTAAATTACCTACTACACTCATTTTTAATTCTTTCTTGTTCATTGTGTATGTAAAGGTTAGAAGTTCCTACTTTAACAAACCTACAAAATACCTTCATCGCATGAATATATTCCCACTCAGAAATACTCTCTTCTCACAGTTCTTCAATAACTATTTACTTGAAGGATCTGGCTTTTTTTAGTTCAACTATTTTTTTTCTCAATCTCTTATTTCAGCTTGGATTTGCTTATTTTTTATTGTTTATTGTACAGGAAGTAACCTTGATGAGAATTCCAGAAACCTGAAGTTCTTAATTAGATTTATTGATTTTCAAGTTTTAACTCTCTAGAAAATATAGGTCTTTGATGGCATATACAGCATTAATGCTTTTGATGCCAAAAATTGTAATTTAAAAAGTAACAGTGGAAGCAGCTGTAATTTTTCCAGATACACTATGATAATATAAGAGACTTTTTGGATATTATTCAAGAAGTTTCTTCTACTAATTAAATCTAAATGTACAATCATTAAAGAATCTAAGAAGCCTTCTGTAATGAATTTAAGTTTCAGAAGAGTTTAAAACATAAAAATTATATTAAAATAAAAGCATGATATTTCTTAGAAACCAGTCACCACATCTGCTTTAATAATTTATTTATATGTGAATACTATATTTTCTTCCAAAGAGTCTAGAAATTTCTGTATGGCAATTTCATATATAAAAATATTTTTAAAAGTAAGAATATTTAAAATGTAGACACCCAATATATACTCAGATTTTGTCCCTGTTTAACTGTCCTTCTAAAGCTGGATCTTACCATGTTAAGCCCCATTTGATTTCTTGCAGCCTTGGCATTTCTTCTGCATATGTTGATACCATCAGCCTGTAACACAGAGAGGAAGGAGGTTTCCAGCTCCAGGGAAGAGTGATCATGAATTCAATATGCCAGCAGAGAAATTCAAACACAGGTCAAGCATCTTGTATGCTATTAGTGTTGTTGGATTGCTATAAATCATGTGGGGCTTTTTTTTTTTTTGAGTCATCTCAGTTCAACTTTAGGAGGGTTTTCAGACACATCTGTGTTTTGGTTTAAACTTTAGAAAAGACAATTTCAAAAAAGTGGATATGATTTTATAAATCACACAAAGTAACATCCAGCTTTGAGGGAAACCAGGCTAACAAAATTCTGTCCACACAGAGATAAGATGCAAATCTCAGATATCTTCTGAGTAGTAGAAGTTTTACCAGATAAATCCAGCAAAAAAAGTTAGATTGGAACAGGACAAAACATTCGAAGCTGGAAATCACTAAGGAAGTTTTCTTTCAAAGATATTGAAATCCATGGCAAAATGAATTAATCATTGTGGAATTAAGACATCATCTTTTCTCTTTGCAATAGTGTTTGTTTTAAAGAAAGAAGTTACATCGAAATATGAGAGGAACAGAGAACTGGGAATCATCTCTATAGTCACCTCATGGAGTTCCCAAAGAGTTGAATGCTTTATGTCTTAATTTCTGACATGAGCTAGCCTATTTCTTTGTACAGCAAGTCCTCAAGCATACTGATGTAATGTCTTACTGTTTAGATTCACATTGCAAAACTGTATAAATAATTTCAAATTTAGGCTAATCAATGTACTTTTTTTTTTTTTTTTTTTTGTGAATTAGCTGTGTAATCTATACAGTTGCCATAAAGTTGGACTATATTGTTGTAAATGTATTGTCTGTAGAATTGCTAGGATGGAATACAACAGTCTTCTCTTTCTATTTAAAGCACCAATAGCATTCTTTTGCATAACCTAAAACCATCACATTAGATATAAATTTCTTTCTGTGGATCTCTACTGAAAAAGACGTTTTCTAGAAAGATTTTAACACTGAAGGAAACATTCCACAATTTGCTTCAAAGGCAATATACCTTTCTGTGTTTTTAGCTACACATTTCATTGGAAATTTGAAGGAAAATAAGCTGGAGGCTGAATAAAATTTATTACTGGTCTTTTTCCTATTGTGTGCTTCATTTTATTTCCAATTACATCAAGATTCTTATAAACTAATCATTCATCAGGCTCTAGATGTGATCTGTCCATAATAAAAATATGGAGAAACAGAAGTGGGGAGACAATAGAGGCGAGAAACAGATGACATGTCCCCTGACACGTGAATTGGTGATTGACCTTCTAATTGTGCACCCCAAGCACATTTTATGCTTAGATAGAAATAAACATTATTGATAGGCCTTGGTATCTGTGCTCCATATGACTATCCTTCCTGTGTTTGATAAATAATAGAGAGCATTTTAACCTTGAAAGATGCTGGAAAACTTCAGAAAGATAAACCTCCATCAGTGAACAGTGTCTCTTAGGTAGTCTGTACTATAGCAATGATTAATTTCCATCCAAATGACCTTGAAATTTACTTTTCAAATCTATTGACCTGATAGAAATCTTGGTGACCTTAGGAAGGTTTGTTTTTCTTGTATACATTTACATATTATCATTTGCCTCCTCTTTACTTACAGCTCAGCCTATCACTTCACTTGAAGCATTATTTTAATATTTTAACCTGCAACTGTATGTAGGGCTTATGAAAAATTACTAGCATTTATGTTAAAGAAAGTTATGTGTGCATGGTTCTAAATATGGTTTGACATGATAGCCCTAGGAAAGAAATAAATTTACTTAACTTTCATAAGGACATCAGAATATACCATTCCTGACTTAGCCTTATAGAGACCAAATGCAGCAGCTGTACTTCAGCAAATGCTGACATAGACAAAATAATATCCTGCATTTTAAATTTTCTTCAAATTCCCCCTCTAAACACATAAACTTTACATTAGAGCTGATTTATCTGTGAATCAAAATGGGACTATTGTAGAGTATGTCATGTCTTCAAAGTAAGTTACCAGTGTTACTTCCCATGTTAATGAATGCTTTCTGATTTTCCATCAACAGAGACAATAAACCACAAAAAGAAAGAAAAAAAACTACACAAGTAACCCAACAGGAATGTAATAAACTGACAATGGCAACTTAAATGAATAATAAGAACTTTCCAGATAATTTATGTTTATTGTGAAAGCAGTGGACTTGATAAATTTGTCAGATATAAAAGACACCCTTAAATCAAGTTCTGTTCAAATAAATTGCTTTTCATATAGGGACAATAAGATTTAAGAATTACAGGCAAATTAGGCAAATTTTCTCATAGACACATCAGTTCACACTCTATTTGAAAGTTATTTCTATAAAAGGTTTTCTGTTTAAATCTGTTTTCCTAGAAGAATAGTATTACTAGTATGTAATAGAAAGCACCATTTCAAGGTTGTGCACAAGTATGAGTTAATTATCTAACTGCCACATGAATAACCTGTCCAAATTTCAGATCTTGAAAATCTTTCATTTACATCCAAGTCCTGAAGAAAACTCCTATGTTTTTGACATTATCTCCCTCTAGACAGCTCCACTTCAGTTCAGGGCTTCTCAAGAAAGATAATCTTCACTGCCTTTACTCCACCAAGCAGGCCAGCATTTTGTTGTGCTTCATTTTCTGTGCTCCACACACATTGCCTGGGAATTTTGAGCTGCTAAACAAATATTTATTAACTTGTGAGGTCGGCAGATGTGTCACTCATGACATGGAGGAAGGTGCCATGGTGAAGGGCTCTAATGCCATCCCCCAAAAACAAAGTCAGACAATGTTCTGACTGTGTAAACAAAATAAATAAAGGTGACCTTGGAAACAAAGTCAATGTGACTCTTAAAAATTTAGCATAATTTTATTTGCTTTTAATGAAAATTATTGTGAAAGGTGTGTCTGAAATAGTCTGCAGATATCTTGGAGGGAAGGGGCAAAACTGTCCACAGCCTGCAAGTTATTGGTATTGATGCTTAACCTTAGTTGCAGATTTATCAGAAAACAAATTCAGGTGCATTCATGAACTACATTTTTGGCAGTATATCTTGCCTCTACATAATATGACAAAATAAAAAAAAATATTTAAAAAACTTAATCTTTTAATCTTAATATTATTAGAATACCTTCATTGCCACAATGTTAGTTGATGCCTTTCATTTAGGGTAGATATAAGCCATAAGCTTTAAAGAAATATAAGCTGCAGTCTTTCCTTGAAGCCAAACTGGCCACTCCAGAGGAGTCAATGGCATTGGTGTTTTAATTTCATGAAGGCCACAAATTCAGCCCAACACCACAACAATTTCTACTAGCATGGAGAAATATTTCATGGCTTTAAAAGCAACTTAGCATTAAAATTCCCATCCAGTGCATTCCAGATTAGTTGTTCCAGTCTTTTTTCTGTTTTACCTTAAGACAGATTTTTCTGTTAGTAAGTTATAATCAGTTTCAGAGGTCGGCTATAGTCTGATTTTATTGGAGCAAGGAATTAATTTCTTCTTTTTTTGTTGTTAGCAGATCACTACAGCATTTAAAAATTGTATTTAATAGTAAATATCTATTTCTGACATCCATCAAAAATATTTAGTTAGGGGGTTGAAGTTTTCATCATACTATAACAAAATTATATGATTTTCTGAAATGGTAAGTGTGTCTCTCTGGAAGGCACTCAGTGGATTAAAGAACTAAGAGGGAAACTAGAGGTTTTTTTCTAACTATAATTCCCTCTTGTTCTTACTATAAATAACTTTCCTCCTGTTTTATATTTAAAATAAATCTTCACAGTTTTGACTTGTCAATTCAAATCAATATATAAAAACACACACTGATTTAGTAGGATAGGGATCAGTTCCAGAATACTTAATTCTTCATTAGCTTTCCCTGGATGTAGCTTGAACATTTATAACTGTCCTAAACTATTTCTAAGTCTGGATTTCTGCTTCAAGACACTGAGGAAAAAAATCCACACCAAACTCATTTTAAATTAGTTGACAAATAACACATTGGGATGAAAGTTGCCACAACTGGCAATGCACGGGATGTAAAGTGAATTGCACTGAAACACCTACATGTCATAAAAATTACTTAATCTCTAGGACAAGAAATCCTTCAGTTACCCACTAAAAGCCTGAGCTTGGATGTCAGTTATGTAATAACCTATCTGCTATTTGTAAAGAAACTCTGTCAGAATAATTTTTTTTCTTTTTTTACTTGGCAGATATGAAATGCAGGCCTTAGACACATAGGAATTCAGTTTCGTTTCAGACCTGCAAACTGAATTTCTGGAAGGTCATTTCTGCAAATAGTTTTTGCTCTGGGAAGGGGTTTTTGAAAAGGATTTTAACAATTCTGAAGTTGCATAATAAGGAGGGGATACTGCTTCTCCAGAGTTATGCTATATTTTCATGGATTGTGGCCAAATGCCAAAGGGCTTGGAAGTCATTATTCTGAGTCTCCAAATGATTTCTGGGATTAAGTGCAAAATAATTGCTTTGAACAGACCATTTCACCCTTGCAGTTAATTTTCCCATGAGACATGAAACAGGACACTGAAGTCTTCCTTCCTCATTCTGGGAAAATATAATTTTATTGTGTAAATGTAGTGTTTGACAAAGTTTTTTGATACTACAGTGTTTCCCTGAAATCCCCACAATAATTCATACTTTTTATTTTTACTACTGTTTAGAACCAATCTAATCCTTTCCTTTATTTCAATATTTTACTGCATGAAAAATTGTTGAAGCTCTCTGTTTGGGGACAGGACTTTGAGTGAGCTGCACACAGTACAGCAACAATTTTTGGGAGGGATTAATCAGTCTATTATCACCATGAAACTGAATTTCTCTGGCAGTGGGGCCATCTGTAGCAAGTGACTCACAGTAGGTCTGGGCATGAATTCTGCATCCATAGGCAAATGTGGGTGTAGAGACCTTTTTTTCCCCAAGGTCTGACATAGATTTTGTGGTTGTGTCCATCCTTATAAACTATACAGGATGGGCTTGATGCTCATCATCACCTTTACTGTTCAAGCGTTGACATAAGTCAAGTGTTAGCATTTTGGCCTAGACCAGCTGGTAGGGACCCACACAACAAGGGAGCTTTGTCTGGGGACAGAATGGCCTCCAGATTGTCTGGGGACAGAATGGCCTCCAGATTGGTCAGGCTATGCCATCCTCTTTGGGAAGGAAGTGTTTAGCTGCTCAAGGAGTGCCAGCTGAGCAAATGGGTTTGGAGGCAAAGAGGTTTTAAATTTCTCATTATCCTACTATTATTTACTGATAATCAAGTTTGCTTTGTCTGTAATTGTAACTGGGTGATATCACCCTGTCCTTGACCCAGGAGTCCTTGTCACTTTTTCTCTCTGTTCAGTTGAGAAAGGGAAACGATAGAGCAGCTTGGTGGGCACCTGAAAGGCAGCCAGGGTCAACCACCACAAGTGTAGATTACAGGTAGATATTGAAACATTACTAGATGACAATATTTATTAATATATATCTAGAAAGCAATAGTAAAAGATAAAAGATCACAACTTTTGCCAATAGTCATCTTCTTTTGAGCAATTATTCTTGAGCAGTGCAGCCGACTGCCATGTCCTTTTAACAATTTTCCTTGTCTCTTGGCTTCGTGTTTTTGAAAGCTTGATGGTACCAGCAGCTGTTATGTGATTGAATTCCTACTCGTGCACAGCTGGACACCAGGTAATAGAGTTGATTTAGAGATGTAATTTTGAATACTAGAAGCTATCTGGAGCTCCAGTTTGGCATATTAGCTGCTCAGTAATTAAACTTTACAAAATTGTTTGTGGACAATCTACTGTAACAAAACAAAAAAACAAGTTAATATTAGCTTCCTTCTTTCTTCACTATACAGGGGAATTTGTAAAATGTGTTTATTTTTTTAACCTTTAGAAAAAGCAAACCAAAAATTGTCTTCTATAGAAAATTTTAAATGTTCCTGCAAAGTATTCTAATTAATTTCCTGAAATTCAAAAATAGATTTATACAAAACTAATTCCTTTCTTAACTATCAATTTGCCGTATTTTCTAGATCCTTTGGTGATCAGGATGATAGTGAATGGTGACCTACAAGGATTGCAAAAGATTTTATTAAAAAAAGATACAAACAAATCATAAGCTAACAATCCAAACAGGCTGGCAAACAGTGAAGGCAAAGCATAAAAACGAAAATAATGAGTGAACAGGAATAAACTGGATGTAAATGAATGTATGGGACTGTGGCAACACTCTAAAAAGCAATGCTCAGTTTTTTGCAGAAAGGTTAAGTGGCCCTTAAATTTAAAAAGGTCGAAAAACACGTCTCTGAGATGGACTGTTGAGAGTACAAAGACCTTTTCCCAGTGATTAATGGCTCTCTTTCAAAGCACTACTACCTGATTCAGAAACTGCATTTCACAGAGATCTCAAGTTCTGGGTTTTTTTAGCCTTATTTTGATTCCTTTCAAGCAACTTTTAGGTTTTTGAGAATCATTAGCTAATGGCAGATCTCTACATCTTCTGCCACTCTGGTGTACAAGGAAGAGTGAAAAGAGAAAGATTATTCTAATAATTGAATAATCTATAATCCGAATATTTATGTAGAATAAGTTTTCTGAAATACTGTTTTGAGTATCTATTTCTAGACCTTGGTCATGTCTGAGAGAAGTGACTTTTTTTGAGCTAGGGAAAAAAGTGGTGGGGCAAGCAAAAAAAATCATAACTGGCTTTGGCAGCTTGTGGTTCCTAAGAGTAGATAAAGCCCAAATTCAGTCAGCTGCAGAGAGTCAGCAGAGAGATTTTAGAAAGGATTGACTCCAAGGCAGCTTATTTGCTCTGCATTACAAGCTGGAAAAGATTTAACTTTTTCACTTTTCTATCTCCAATTTTTTTAATATGGTTTATATTGTTGATTCTAGTAGCTATTTACATTTTAGGAAGAAGGCAGAATTATACTGATTTCTATCAAAAAGTCAGCTTTTGGAATCATTATTAAATCATAATATTTGACATAAAATATTTCTCAGTATGAAATAACAAACACTGGGATACAGTAATTGTTGGTAAATTATTATTTTTTATATATATATTAACCACAATGGTTACTAATAATGAAGTAATAGAGTTGCCATACTGACTATTTTATTTGCTTCAGGAAAACCTTAATTATATACAGTCATTTACTCTATGTAAAGCTATACAAACTATCCTGCTATCACTAGCTGATTAGTCTCAAAAATGAGCTGTATTTCCAGTCCTTTTTTTCTGAAGAACTGAAAGCAAATATAGCTGCTTTTTTTCTCCTGATGTGGTGAATTCGGAAAAGTTTTAATCTAAATATTCATTTCCCAAGAGACAGCCTGTTGCATTTTGCAACTTGTGAGTGGGCAGGACCTTCTCAGCCCTGCAGCTTGTAGGGATCTGCCTCTAAAAGCATCTTCGTTGTCTCCTCACTGAATTTTTTGTGTATGATGATGGACTTGAATAACCATTTTAATCACAAATGTCTGATCCTGAACATTTCTGGGACTTTGGCAACGCCTTATCAGAGATATGCTAATGCAAGATTTCTGCCATTAGTTTTACTAATGCTTTTGTAAAGCCTTTACCCTTAAAAGCAACACTCTCCAGACATCATTCTTGTCCTTCCATTAAGTTATTCTGGCATAAAATTGCAGTAAGATGAAGGCTTATGGTATTTGTTACTGCTATTGCATAGTAACTATGCTAGGCTTCTCTCTCCATTATCTGTAATACAAATAATTAAAAAGAAAATTTGCTTTAAATTTTTATTTATCTTGGAAGAAGTTGATAAGGGGATGGTATTAGACATTTTAGGGGTAATAGTAAACTGTAGGAGTAAGAATTTGCAGCCTGATTTTTAGATTATAAAATAAATAAAATTTAAAAGAGAGTTTGGAACTTAATTTGCTTCACTCAAGTCAGCTGGCTAATAGAAAATTATCATATCCATATCAATATTTGTATTCTTCAAAAACTAATTTTTGTTATAAAGAAAGATTTCCGTGATGCTTTTTTTTTTTCTGCAAATGATTTAAAATTCTTTCTCAGTTGTCCTGGACTTATTTGGAAGTGCTGCCATGAAGAAAATCTGACTGTAGGCAAAATGGAGCAAAGGCTCAGAGAGAAGCTCCATGCATGAATAATCTTGTTGAAGAACAGCTGTAAGAGCAAGATCTGTTCATTGAATATCAGGCTACAGTATCACACCTTTCCTAGTATATGTATTTTATAGGCTTGGCTCAGACAAGACAGGCTATATTGTAATCAGCTGCACAAACAATGAAGTGGAATATAAATGGAACCAGGACACCTTGATTTAAACCATTATTGCTCTCACAGTATTGTATTGACTTCGTATGTTGGACCCTGTGGACACAGTGTGGATTTGTGGTCATTTAGTGGAACATTTTTAATGCAATGTAGAGTATAAACTCTGATCTTGGTAGACATTAATGGTTTTTAGACATAGATCTCTCATGGGTAGCTTTAAGAGGCTGTTCCTCTTGTTATGTGATACAGTTGGATAGAAGCAACAAGCCAAGTAGCCATAACTCTCCATGGCATTCAGATTTCTTAGCCTCACCTGAGACTCTGGGGAGTTCTGTTACATAAGGATTTTTTATATTCTGTTGGATACTGTATCCTTTGTCCAGGAAATATCAAAATAGATTGTTAAAAATATATTTACTCTTACCTGTTTATTTCCCACAGCTGTGATAATATAACCTCCTTTTCACCTACCTCATCTTGAACGAATTTCATTCTGGCTATCAAGGGACACATGTAAGGATGCTTATTCTTGAAGACTTTTTATAGGTGTAGCATTTCTGCAAGATTTCTCTCTGCCTTTGGCCCTGTCATTGCCCATTTATAGTATATAGCAAGCCAGTTATCTCTCTGCCACCCACAGAAAACTCTTTGGATATGTGTTATACTTTTACTGAATTTGAGAGACCATTTCTCACCAGTGTGGCATAATGCCACTGTGAAATGGTGTTATGCAAGGCCTGTCAAATAAAAATGGCTGATGTTATATTTATTGAAATATGGTTTTGATCAAGTGTGTTTTGCTACTGAATCAGAAAATGATCTACCAATAATTGTGCATAGAAGATATTTTTCTAATAGCAAATTATTTGTATAAATAACATAACCCTAAGAAAGAGGGAGGTGTAGATATTGATAAAATAAAGTTTTGTACTGGTTTGAGAGTGACACAGACAAAAAAAAATCTCTTTTGCTTTAGTTCTCCATTTGTCATGGCATGGAAAGACTGGCAATATTAAAGAGTCACTCTCCATTTCACTCTCCCACAATTCTCTTCCACACCACTGCCTCAGAATGGAGGTGAAAAAAAACAAACCTTCATTGATGGCTCTCCAGACAGAAGGGAATTTTTCAAAGGGCTCAGTTCCACTGAACATGAAGCACCATCATCTGAGGTTAAATAGCTTCCTGTATGATAATACTTGAGTGTATTTTAAGTTTTAAGGTGAAAGAGATCAGAATTGTCCTCATGAAATTATTCTCCAGGGATTTTATCATACCTGTATTTACAAGGCACAGAAATTATACCCTCTAACCCCAAGCATGTCTTTCTGCAGCTGAGTCTTAATTTAATGGCAAAAATAGAGGCAACCACCCAGTTCCTTGTCTTTTCTGCTCAGTACCATTTCTCCTCTGTTCAATTAATTTATCTTCTTTATTATCATGTGCCACTTTTTTTGTTTAAGGCTCCTGTCACAGACTTCCCCACAGCTTTTACCACACTTTTATATTATACTTTTGATTATATCAGCTTGTGGCTTTATGAGCTGATTGAATGATTTTAGGGGAGACTGGAATGATTTCAGATTAGATATAAAAAGATAAGTACGGGGTAACAAGGTGAGTAGAGAAATCTGCAATAAAAGGAACAGAAAGTACATTTTTCTGAGGACTTAGTTCATATCTGTTAAAAGGAGCACTTTTTAAAACAGGAAGTCCATAATAATTTTTCTTTCTTTTAACATACAGCTCCCACAAACAAATTATGTTACCACAGATACACTGTGGACCGATTTATAATATTAAAGGAGGTTAATTAGAGTAAGATTTTTAAGAATTGTATTTTTCAATGAAAAGACAAATTTATTTTCCCTGGAAAAACATATTCTCTTTTTTGTTTGAGGGTTTTATATATATACGTCTGTGTGTGTGTGTGTGTGTGTGTAAATAAATAAATAAATTTTTATATATATATATATATAGTCAGCAAATCAAATGAGAATCTATTTTTCATGCCATAACAAAAAACCCACCATAAGCTAATCCAAAAACTTCTCTGTTTAATTTTTTGCTTTAACTGCCTAAAAACTAAAATCCTATGAAACAATAATAGGCCTCTTGTGACCTGCTGCTGAGATGATAATGGTATCTGAAGCATTATTTTCTTGAACAGAGCTTTCCTAGACAAAGCAGCATTAGGTCGTGGTAATTTCATCATATGTTTAAAATTTAATTCCCTGAGGACCCTCAGGCACAGCATGGTCACATAACACAAATCAACTTTTTGTATGCAATTATACAGTGCAAAGATAAGCACTAAACCACACATAAATCTGCCTCATTATAGCATTTGGTTTTCATTACAGTAATTTTAAGATGTCGTCCCAAATTCTTACTCTATTTACCTATGCTTTAAAATGGCCTTGATGTATCATTTAATGTTGCTGAAAGAATAGCATATAAAGCAAAAATACTGGGAAAGGCAAAAACCTCCTGTGCTTTTTTCCTGTCACTAGTCCCTAGATGTGACTCCTGTTAGGTCGGGGACTCTGTGTCTCTGGGGACAACTGTGGGTAAGGTGAGAAATTTTGAATTTACTCCTTCTTGTGACATTGTTTAGTTGGCTTTTAACATGAATCACACTGTTTTGGAGCAAAAAAGCTGCAAAAACCCAAACAGTGACTGTTATGTCTGATGTGAGTCTTTTTCCTCATATACAGTGAACTAAACAACCTCATTCCCTCACCACCAGTTTTAAATGGTAAAGCAGCTGCTGTTTCTAAGGAATAGGCACATGCCTTTCCTTCCTGTGCAAAGGAAGATATTCTTCAGTGGGAATTCATGGAGGTATTTAGTTCCTGTGCAGAGAATATCTGCTTGAATGTAATGCAATAAAAAGTACGTTAGCTCTGTAAGAGCAGACAGACTGTCTGTAGGAGACATTAACACAAGTGTGTCTCAGCAATCTAACAGGTCCTTCTGCGTATGAACAAGCCAGATACAAAAATCTTTATTCATCTGATTGAGATAGGGTCCATAAAGATAGATATTTACAAAGTCTGCAGTTAAATCCAAGGTGCTGCAAGTCCTATAGGCACAGGGTATTTTGAGAGGAACAGGAAATATGTTAACAAGACATCTGGACCATTTGAAGTCTGGGCTTTGTTTACAGATGGTTCCTTCTGGAATGGGTGACAGAATGCAGCCTATGGGAGGTTACATTACTGAGTGTCTGCAAACATGCCAGAAAAGTCTACAGCCTATGTTGTTTAGGAGAAGAGTATTCTATGGAATTCTAAAAAGAGAAAATAAATTGGGGCAGCAGGATTTAATCTGAGTAGAATTTCTGATCACAGCAACCTCTATTATATTCTGCATCTGGGCTACTCATGAAAGAGTATTCAATTCCAAGTTTCATCTGATTTCATGACCTGCTATTGACAGCTGTTCAATTTCTAGCATAGGCAAATCTAGGATAACAAATGAAGGTGTGTGAGAGCTGGATGTTTTTTTGCCTACATGGGTTTCAATATTAATCCCTACAGACTCATATATTCTTGATTTTCAAATTATATTTTCAGAATGAATTTCAGCAAAAATGGTGATATAACAATATATACTGGCAAGTATATAATACAGCAGGCTAAATGGATAAAATGGAATAATGTATATGATGTATTTTAGATCAACCAGACTGTTTAACATCATGCTTTATGTTTTAGAAAAATGTTACATTGTTGTTTGAAATCAGAAAACAAAACAAAAGGTGCTATAAAGCTGTGTTTTCACATTGTCTCTTGGCACATAACAAGCCATCCCTTTTCCATATCAATTGTGTCTTTTGCTGGTTTTATTTTGTAATACACAATTTAAGACACCAAACAAGTGAATATACTAAGCTGATGATGAAAGGTTTGCTCTTGTGTGTGTAAGGTAGGACAGATTCAGATATTATAAAGTCAGAAAAAGTTGTTGTTTCAGCTTCTTGTAATGCTCACCATATCACACAATTGAATTAATATTCTCACTTGATGCAAGACATACTTTTGTAAAGCACTGAGTTTTCACTACTCAGTCACTCACCGTATCACTTCAGAAAGTGTTCTGGTGGTAATTATGCTTTTGAGCAAAACAAACAAACAAGCAAAACAAGAGCAGATGCCTTGTGTCAGCATTTACCTTCCTTCATATTTCAGCTGCCAGAAATTATATTTTTTCTGAATGATTGCAGAAGTATTTCAAGTATTTCTTCACTAAATAGATATTTTCAGACTCTAAGCCACCCCTTACCTTTCTCTTTGTGAAACTAGCACTTGTTTAACTAAAGATTATGTACAAAATCTCAATCCAAGCTGTGTTTCTGAGCAGCCTGCTGCTGAAAGTATATGTATGAAATATTCAGATATTTGGCCCAGCTACATCCAATCTGGCACCTTCCTCACTACGTTCCGTTGTTTTACAGCAACTTCTACCCTGAGATAATTCATATGCTCAAAAATACATACAGATTATATGATCTCACTATTTCTGAATAGGTTTGGATATCAGATGTACATTACACTGTATAACACTATAAGTATACCGAGCTCCCTAATGCTTCTGTCATTTGCACTTTTTTAACAAAACAAGTAAAATTTTTAAAATAAACATAAAAAAGTCTTATATCATCTATACTACTCCATTTGTTTTCTAGTTTAATTCTTATTACAACTCCTTTAACATCCTGTCAAAAGATTTATATTTTTCTACCCAATGTAGCATCATTTTCTCCATTTAAGAGCTGAGATTGAAATATGTAGCAAGCCAGTGTCAAACAGACATTTACTGCAGATTTTTAATGTCCCTGTTCTTTCTCATAATTGTTCTCATTCTTGCAAAACCAATGCTCTTAAACAGCAAATGTGTACTGGTGTGTGAGCAGGTTCATGAGAAGAATAAATATGCAAATTTTCTCTCTCGCCAGATATGAAATGTGAGCAAGTCATGGTCATTCAAACTTAATAACTCTTCATATCTCTGATCTCTTCCTCTATCTCTGCCAAGAGGGTAGCTATTGGTTTTTCTTGTTGGAGAAAATGTGTTCAGCAATATTTAGGAGTTGTATTATCAGTACTTCCTCTTCAGTGGCTATAAAAGAGTCCAAAAAAGCCAAAGAAAGAATCTTCAGTTCAGCTGTGACTGCTCTTTGCATTTAATCTTATACAAGCAATATTGTAATGAGACATATGTCAATTAGTGGTCAAGGTAATCACAGAATGGGACAGAAAGGTAAAAGGAAGGACAGTGAAAATGACCAAACAGCCTCACTTTTATGCCCAGTAGGAAGTTAGAGCACATCCTGCTAGATGTCTAAATGCATGAAGGACAGAGAAGTGATTAGAGACAGTCAAAGGCTTCAACAAGAGCAAATCATAGCTGATTAATTCACTGGCCTTCTACCATGGAGTGACTGCATCAATAGACAAGGAAATACCTATGAATGTCCTCTACCTACAGCATTCTGGCCACTAAATTGGAGGGAAATGCATTTGATGGATGATTATCTGGATAAGGAATGGGCTGGATGGACGCACACAAAGAATTATAGTCCATGGCTCAATGTCCAAGTGGAAATCAATAACCAGTATTGTTCTTCAAGGGTATGCACTGGGACAAATACTATTTAAGACCTTCATCAGTGACACAAAAAGTGGGAGTGCACCCTCAGCAAGTTTGAAGGCAACATCAAGCTGAATGGTGAAGCTGATTTCCTAGAGGGAAAGGATATCATCCAGAAAGATCTTGACATCCTTGAATCCTTTGTGAACTCCATGTGTTTCAACTAGGCCAAGTGCAAAGTCCTGCACCTGAGTCAGGACAATCTCCATTATCAATACAGGCTGAAGGATTAATTACTTGAGAGCAGGCCTGCAGAGAAGGACTTGGATGTGTTGGGGAATGAAAGATTTGATACGACCTGACACTGTACACTCACAGTCCAGGAAGCAGCATACCCTGGGCTGCATCAAAAGCAGTGTAGCCAGCAGGGTGAGGGAGCTGATTCTCCTCCTCTGCTCTGCACTTGAGAAACCAAGAGTACTGCATTTATACCTGGGGCCCACAGAAAATGAAAGACATGGACCTGTCAGAGTGGGTCAAGAGGCTGACACAAACGTGGTCAGAAGCCTGGAATCCCTTCTATGAGGAAAGGCTGGGAGAGGTGAGGTTTTTCAGTCTGGAGAAGACAAGGCTCTCGAAGACTGTGTAGGGGTTTCAAAGAAAAGACAAAGAATCATTAAACATCTTACCAAGGCCTGTAGTGACTGGACAAAAGACATTGGGTTTAAAATGAAAGTCAATAATTTTAGATTGAACATGAAGAATACATTTTTTTTAAGATGTGGGTGATGTTGCATGGGAAGAGGTTGCCCAGAGAAGGTGCAGATGTCCCATCATTGAAGGTGTTCAAGGCCAGATTGGATGGGTACTTGAACAATGTGATCTAGTGAAATATGACCCTGCTTTCTGCAGTGCAGCTTGGACTGTATGATTTTCAAATGTCTCTTTTAACCCAAGCTATTTTATGATTTTGTGAAGGTACCTTCATAGCATTAATTACCTATTGGTATATCAGCCTTTGACAGTCTCTGCCTGTCTACAGTAAACCATTCATTTTTGTTAGATAAACAGGTATGCCAGTCATGCAAACTGCCTTTTGAACTTCATTAGGAATAAACCTATTCTTCAAATATATATGTTTTCATGTGCTAAAACACTGGTGTAAAATAAAACAAACATTCTATTTCTCCAGGCAGAGAAATATTGGATTTTTACTTCATTCATCTCAGCTTTAGCAAAAAAAAAGTTGTTTTATAGAAACATGCTTCATTTCTACTGTAAAAGTGGAGTCAGTTTTAACACAAAGCAACAAAACATTAGCAATAACATCCATATTGTTAATAATACCATATTGTGAAACTATTGCTAACTTCAAGCAAATTTTTAATGTCCACTGATTCTGATTACTAGCAAGCTGCTGTCTGTATTTCCATTGAGTTGTCTTTCTGCTTCAAAACTAAGTGATTACAGTTTTTTATTTTCCAGTATATTTCAGGATATACTGAATTATCAGGTTTTTTAGGGCAGGATTGTACACCCTCTTTGGACACAGTGAACAAGCAGGGCAAGTCAGTGATGGTGCAAAGTAATTTCCATAGAACTTTACCAACTCACACCAGCTGAGCTTTGGCCCTTGTATATCATTATCAGCAGGTCCCAAGAGCCCTTTTGATAACCTAAAATCTTAAGGATTCCTTCTGATATAGAAATGACACTTAGATACACTTGGGTCTTTCATAGAACTAGGTTAGATCCATCTAGATAGGACTGGTTTGTATTGCTTATATATGGGTGAGATTACATGGTCTATCTCACATTTTATTGACTTCTTCATAAGTTCATAATTTGTCAGACTAGAAGCAAAGAGGTTGGTGATTGCCCCTCAGATTCCAGAACTTCAATGAATGTGTTAGTAGGGCAGACAGTTACAGACACACCATTCTCAGATGGGATCACTCTGAAAATATTGTCCAGCTCTGAATTTCTTTACCCCATCTCATCTCCAGAGACATGTGTGAAGGAAGACTTTTTTTTTACCTAGTTCAAACCAAATTAATTCTCAACATCCTTACTCCCATAGTTTCCTTAGGGGCTTCCTGGGAAGAGTGAGGACAATTTTGTTCAATTGTGAAATTTATTTCCTTTTAGTACAACTTGACATCAAGGAATTTGGGAGACTTTAGATGTAAAACCTACTCCCCAAATATTATAAACTTGTACAACCCAGTTTGTGAGTACCATGATTCAAAGCAGTACTCAAAACGTAAACTTGAAACAAACTTCAAAGCCTTTTCAAATTCTCTACAATATGCTTAACTGAAAATGGAAATGAAAGCACACACATGCTGGACATGGGAGCCTTGAGCTTCAGTTATGATTTCTTTTGCTTTATTTTGGTTTTAGAGGTTTTTTGTTGCGTGTGTGCTTTGTCTGTTTGGTTTTTTTTTGGATTTTTTTTGGGTTTTTTTAATCAGAATTGAAAAGACTGTGTTATTTCTAGAAAGCACTGAAATTAAGAATTCTTCTGTAGCTGTCAAGAAAAAAAGCCACAAAACATACCTTGCAAGATTTCTTCTTGACATTTTCATAAAAATTTCAAGTAAATGCAAAGTAGTTTTGATGGTTAGTCAAATGGAACTTATTTTTAGATGATACAATGTTTGACTACCACTAATTAGGGCAGCATTCTCTTTTAAACTTTAAGAAATATTTTAACATAAAATAGAATACTCAAGATAAGTAAGTACTGAACTTTTTTCCTTGTTTGAACATCAATATTGCTAATAGCATATTTACAATACAATGAATTAATCACAGCTTCATAAAATGTCTTGGGTTGGAAGGGACCCTAAAACTCACCCAATTCCAACCTCCCAATTTACATTGCATTTGCACATAACTTATATGCATTTGCAATACATATTTCCTGATATTTCAGTTTCCTTAAAAATGCCAATGAATATTTTACTGGGAAGTAGAAACATATTTTCATATGAAATGTAATGAAAAACACAGTTCTAAAAACAGGTCTATTTTTATATTTTCCTTTTGAAATAATAATTTGAAATATATTTGAAAAAAATCAGTATCAGGGAATACAAAAACTGAGATCTTTACTGCATGGAAGTTGTGCCACTTTTCTATTCTAGATAGGGATGAAAAACAGAAGTTTCCCAAAATTATTCTCTGAAACATGTCATTGCATTGCCTCCTGTAAAAGCTAATTCAACTACTTGGGAACTGAAATGATAATTTTGGTTGTTTAGTTGTCTGCTGGAACTTAAGCAAAAAATAATTTTAGATTCATTTATCATTTAAATCTTCTCCAATAGATTGCAGTTTCCTCAACAATTGTTGTCCCATGAAATCTACAGCACATAATTCTCCCATGACCTTTGACACATCACATCAGTTGAGCACAAGGGAATAAGGAGGCACTTGGCAAAGGATGTGGCCAGACCTGCACCTGGAGAGATGCACCACCAAACCACAAGTGACCAGCAATTCAGCTAATAAGAAATTGTCTGTAATTTGGTTTAAGAAAAGAAAACAATTTTTTTTGAGTCTAAACATCCTCCAATGCAATATTTTAGTTTTTGGAAGAATAATTTGGGCAAAATCATTAATTGCCCTGAGGTAATTCTGAATTCTGTGCAAAATGTATGATCTCTTTAGACAATATTAGATAAAAAATTTTCATACTAGTATTAGACAATTTAAAATAGATTTTTTAAAAAATAGATTAGCCAAGATATTTCTTTTGCCATGTGATATTTTTCTGTTGGCCTGGAGAGTACTCTCAGCATTTACTTACTTACAGGCATAGGCTACAGGAACTATGTTTTATATTTTTGAGGATAGGTTTCCAAAGCTCATATTTTAGCTTCCTTTGCTTTCACACTATAAGAGTAATGCTTAAAAGAAACCTAGTCTAAATTGCAGGACCTGTGTAAGAATTTTGAACAAGAAACCCAATGGTTTTACAGCTGTAGGGAAGACAGTGATCATAGGGTACTACATGAAAGGCATCTGTCACTGAAAAGCTGAAACAAGACATTTTAAGAAATTTAGGATGTGTGTCTGTGTACATGTGGGAGGCAGAGGACACGGTGTGTATCAGCAAGTGTGTGGATAATTAATGGATGATGATAATACAAGAGGAAAAACCCCATGTTACTCAATACCCTCAGGCTTACATGAAACCCAATAGATGCATGAGGTAAACAGAAGAAAAATTAGTGTGCATGAAGTAATAATTGAAAGCTACATTCATGTGAGCATATTGGTTTTAATTATTCATTGCCAGAAAACCTGTAGAAAAAACACCCTCTAATCTTTAATCTGACAAACCCTCAGGCCCATAAGACCCATTGAGGATGTAAAGAGATTAATGAAGTGGGGGGTGGAATCAAGGAGGATGTATAAATTGTGTAGAGATTCCATAAACTAGCCTAAATAATTCAGTTTCATTTATCTGGTCCTGCTGCATTTTTTAAAGAGATGCAGAACAGTAATAAAAGACATTTCAAACTATTAAAATACTTCAATAATAATTTCTCTACCTTTGTTGTCTGCATCAGTTATCTTTATTTTTCTGTGCAAGAAATTGGGCAGATGTTTAGTCTGAAATCATTCTTAAGAGAGATTCCACATAACAACTCTTCTAACAAATCTTTTTAACAAAAGTTACAGCCTCAGTGATTGACATCATGACAAAACCCACCTTTCCAAATGTGCTTCCCAAACCCATAGAGAATAATAATGAAGCAAATGAACAAGTAAATATGGAACTGAAAAAAGAAAGAAACAAAAATAAACCTGAAGTTTTTTAAGAGGTTTCTGTATATAGTTGAAAAATTGGGGGTTTGTTTTGCTTCCCCATTCAGATATTTTTCACAGTTCACATGACAAAGCAGACCTAAGTTGTCTTACTATTTCATTCAATTTCATTCAATCTGAAGATTGAGATATCTGTAGCCCTGGATGTTACAATAGGAAATTTACTATATTTGAAACAAATCCATAGAGAAAACTGAAACAAAATGTTGCCTATTTCAATCAAGTAGTGGACAAGGCCCATTCTGCTCTGAATTCCTGGTTGTTGCATGATTCCCAAAGCTATTTCCATGTTTGTCTGATCAGTATCAAAATTTAAACAAAATCCTATGTTTTTTCAAAGTGTTACAGAGAACCTTTAGCTCTAAGGGCAAATACATCTCCCATCAAATTTTGACCAGCCCCACTTAACAGCTTTTCTGGCTGTTAGTGCTTCCAGAGAACAAAATAATAGGAATGAGGATCTGGCTGAGTATCTAATCCTGAGGGGACCTGAATAAATCTCCTTAGTTTCTTTCAAGTCTTCAGAGGCTGGCAATCATTAGCATACAAATAATTATAGAACCAATACCATCTTAGGCTTTAAAAACTCCTTTGACTTTTGTCTGTCATGCTGTACTTCAGGTGTTTCACGTATATTCACTGGAGTCAGCAAAATATATGACTTACATGGCTTGTATTTGTCATTCTGCAGAATATAGATTAGCAAAACAGATGTGCAAAGCCTGGGAGAAGTCTGGCTGTGCTGAATTTTACCATGAGCAGAAAGAAATCTGCATCTTGCTATGATTAAACTCAGCAGGAAGAGTCACAATAAATTGTGTTAAATAAAGCATGACCCTAAAAAGTCTTAATACAGATCAAACAAATTTTAAAATGATTTTTCATGGTTAGGCATACAAAATACAGAATGGACAGAAATGCAGGAAGAAAAATAAAAAAAACCAAACTACAATGACCCATATACAGTGTCATTATTGTGCCACTAAACTTGTATTAACAAAGTAGTATATTAAAATAATTCTGTTTGTTTCTATAAACAATTCCAGGGATTTTCTCCTGCCAAGTCAATGGCACTGGAAATAATTAAATCTGTTATTTTTTGCATCCTGGAGACATGTCTAACTTCTCAGTTAAGCAATAAAACTAGAAAGGAAAAGGTGTGAAAGGGCACAAATACTGCATTTTTCTCTGACAATGTTTGCCAGCACTGCAATGTTCCTGTTGTCTCCTGTGTTCATGACAGATTGCTGCTCTAGGTGTGGAAGAAAAAGATCATGCATCCTGGCACACCTCACCTGTGATGTAGATACCCAGTGCAGGAGAGGGAGTATACTAGCTGGGCACACCCAGCAGTCATTTTCCAAACGCCTGGAATTTTATTGAAAGCTAAAATGTTAGTTTCTGAATTGAAATTGGTACCAAAGGCAGTGTAAAGTAAGAAAAGGAATTTAAAAATTGTGTCTTGAAACTTGGTAGAATAGTAATTATTTGGTATGCCTTGGGCATAACACTTTATGTCTGTCAATTTAGTGGTCATTCTAACACAGGATTTTACTTGATGTGTTGCAGAAAAAAAGAAAAAGATTAAAGGTCTGACCACATATACAGCAAATTATTAGTTGTGTTTTCTCTTTTGCTGACCCTACTCAATATAAAATGCAGAGGAATACAATTAAACTCACTTAAAGGAAAAACTAGACTTAGTGAGCAAAGCATCTCATGTTTTTTATGGATGTGGGGTGCTAAGTGCTAACAAACCTACAGAACAGAATCCAGAGGATTAGATTTGGTCTGGACTTTGCAAATATTTATCAACATTTCTCATGTTGGAAGTTGTGTTTCATTTGCTGGGCTGTAGAAACATCATAATTTACACCTGTATTGCTTAATGCTAACTGAGCTGTTAAAAAATATGTGGGTCTTCAGGTGTGGAATTGCACTTATTTAAATCTCTGTCACAGTAATTTGATTTTTATGTTGTTATAAGCAATTATTTTTTCTTGCTTACTTATTTGATACTTACAGTATGAACATGAAATGTTGTCTTGGTTTGGAAAAAGTATTTACTGACTGTATTGTATTGCAGTTTTCATTGAAAGTCTTAAGCTATATTTAAATCCTAGGAATTTTCATATGCCCCACTGTGAAAGCTTGTCTTTCTGAGTACTAGTGGCATTAAGCAGACAAAACTGAGGGACAGCATGTGAGGCTACTTCACATCACCTCTGCAAATACTTTAGGATCTTGTGTCTGTATTTTTGAAAAATACCATGGCATTACAGCTCTGCTGGAGATCATGAATGTAAATTACTTTATATATAAAAAAGTGATATATAATTTAGTAAATTTTCAAATAGCTTACTTCAAAGTAGAGAACATTAATAAACATCAAGGAATTTAAAGCAGCAGTGGTAGGAGAATGCAGAGAAGACATGCCTACAGCTGAAATAAAATTTTATTTATCCTCAGCTAACTAGTCTGCCATTGAAATGCCAGGGCATTTCTGCCTCCCAGTTGATAGCAAATGTGGAAAATTAGTTTGAATTTTGACACAGAAAAAACAGGGAACATAGTCCTAAAATAAAAACTAGGAACAACAAGACCCTTTTCCTAATTCTGGGTTTGCTCAGTTGTTTTACGGAGGTAAACTATTGCAGCAACAAACTCATTCAACACCAAAAAAAAAATTAAAAATTGATAATTAAGGCTCTTGCCCTCAGTTCCTAATTAGGCAATGCAAACCATACTCTAGATTTAAATTTGTTGGGATATTCATTGCTGGTCCTTAATGCTTGTCTTTGCAATTGTAATATATCAGGCATCAATAAACAAGTGTTAGTCAAGTAGACAAACCCTCTGCAATCTGCTTATTCATGGGGTTTTTTTCCTCCTCTGCAGCATCCCACCTCTACCTATCTCTTGACTTCATCGTTTCTGCATTCTGAGTCCAGGATTTCACTTTCCTCCATGGCCCCACAAGCAAATCCCTGACCCTTCACATCTATGTCTTCTCCTTTCTGGTGCTAGGGCTTTGCAAGCCCTCTCTCATCACAAATGTCAGTTTAAATTGACCTTCTTCCATCAGCTTTTCAAACAGGTCACCTTGTGAAACTCACAGCCTCTGATAGCATGACCTTCCAACCTCAGCTCCTCCTCAAGGTTTAAAGTCCTCTCATTGGGTTGCTTCTTATTTGCAGAAGAAATACAAAACTACAGCAGGACCCAGTAGAGACAGAAAGTGAACCAAAAAACTGCTTCAGGGGAGAATGGAGAGAGCTTCTAGTTCACAACTGTGCAACATGAGTAATTTTTTTCTTATAAATGTGAGCTATCAAAAGTCAGACCTACATTTTTTCTCTTCATTTCCAGCTACTACCTCGTTGTCAGTTTTTATAAATATCTTCCTTATAGTTCTCAATTTTTTGAGTAGTCTCTTTAGCAGCCTGCTGCTCTGTAATTACCATTAGCATAAGTGCAGCCAGGCTGGCCAAAGCCACAGCATGAACCTGCCCCCCTCCACAAGCAAGGTATGAGCAGTGCCCATACCAATCTGCTCCAGCAGTTCTTGTTTTCCTGAGGAAGATCTTTGGTGGCTGCTGGCAGGGCACTGTCCAGGACCACTGTGGTAAGTAAAAGAGTGCTGTTCATCATTGTGACAAGCCCATTCCCTCTGCCAGCAGAATCACCTGACTTGGGAAAGGAACCTGTGGAGCTGTCAGAAGCAGAAGCATTGCAGGTATCCAGACCTAGCAAAATTGGTTAGTGTATTACCTTGGCTAGAAAATTTGTAAAATCTCCTTAAAAAAATAAAATCACAAAGATGCAACTCTGCCAGCCCACAGCCTTTAGCTGTTCTCAGACCCTGTCTTAAAAACCATTGAACCACAGTGGAAAAGGAGATGGTTGTGCTGGTTTTTTGCATAAAAAGTAAAAGGGCAAATGTTCTAAGGGAAAGTATGTCCTACCCATGCATGTGCTGGGCAGATTGGTTATCAAGTGGGTGGGTTTGCTCCCTTGAGACTGTTCACTGCCTTGTTATTGCCCTGGCTGGCAGTCAGGACACATTGTCCAAGCCATGCACAAGAGAACACTTTGTTTGTGCAACATTTAGGGCAAAAGCTGTTTCCCTACAAAGAGGATCCACATGCATCAGGATGCAGGATGAAGTCCTCACATACTGTGCTTTTACAAATATGTAAAATCCTGCAACAATAATGAAAATGCTTAAGTAACATCAGTACTGCAAAAGAAGTTTCCTTTGTACTTGCTACTGACATTTGGGACAGAGGTCTTGGGACAAAATGGCTGTCTTTGCTTTAAAGAAGTTCCCAGTCTTGTGATACTTCTGAAAATAAGAAGTCTGATTAGGAGACCTCTTCCTTCAATAAATAAATGCCTCAGTGTCTGAATGCTCACTTGGCAAGACAGAGAATCATTGCTAAGTTTATGTAATATACTCTAATAATATAAATTGGAAACCCACAGAGGTCTTTTTTTTATTCAGAACTTATCACATTTCAGAAATACAAATTATCCTTCTAATAGGAAACATGACTGTTTGGAATACTCTAGGACAACATAATTTTTTCTAAATAGTAGTTGAGATATCTATGGACAGATTTTTTTTTCCCTTCTTCCTATTTTTACAGCATAAAACACTGACAGAAGAAGGCTTCAGTAATAGGAAGGTAAATATATTTTAGTCTGAAATGCAGTAGCCTTACATGAAAGATAATTTTTTATTGGACAGCTATATAATGACTGCTCTAAATCACTGTTGCACCAAAAGCAAAATGCCCCACTTTCTTTTTGGTCTCCTGTGAATTCATTAAGATAGCAAAATAGTATTTAGAGAATGTTCCAATGACTTCTAGAATATGTTGGGCCTCCACGTACTCATTGTTCAGGACACAAAACCCAATAAAACAAAAAGTTTTTAAATGGTATTGCAAACAAGGCATGCTTCCTTCTCTTCAGTCTTCCAAATGTGTAAGTGATACTATAATTTCCTAAATAATGGAGCCTCATTATAATGGCTTTTAATATTGTGGACTTTGATAATACAGAAAATACTTAGCTATAACTAATAAATTGATGGGAAAAGTTTTAAGACATAATTGTTGTTTTAAAAAATGAAGAAAATTAAATTGCTTTGGAGATCAGAGCCAAAGAATCATAGTATACTTAGATCTTGTATTAGAGTAGGTCAATTTTCATAAAATATTGAAATATTTTGATGTATATTTTACATTTCACAGAATTCACAGAATGACTAGGTTGGAAGAGACCTTCAAGATCATCAAGTCCAACCCATACCCTAACACCTCAACTATACCATGGCACCAAGTGCCACATCCAGTTTTTTTAAACATGTTTTTTAAATATTTAAGCCTGATGACATAGCAAGCATTAAATAAAATGTACCTTAGTGAAATATGTAGAAGGCAGTTTCATAAAATACAATATTATTTTAAATATTTGCATATAAAAGCCCTGCAAATCTTTGCTGTCCAAGTAAAACAAACATCAAATCTGTCTGCCTAAATAAGCTAATGCAGATGGTAAATATTTTCTCTGAGTGCAAAAATCATCAAGCAATCTATAACTTCTTCCTCATTTGGGAAGTCCTTTTGATTCATAGAATAATGATCTCATAATCCAGCAGGATTTTCCTGTGTTGAGAAGGGTAATGACAAACCCAGTGCAGAAACATGCTAGATGATGTGGGGGAAATTCCAAGTGTCTGTGACTTGCCCTCAGACTAATACCACTGCAGAAATGCACAGAGTAGCTCTGGGAGATCTGTTAGTTTTCAGAGCCGCATCACCTTGACCTTCCCTCCTAAATCTGGAGTTCAATCTGGCACAGCAAAGGGAATTAGTTCACTTTCTCTTTAAAGAATATTTTTTTCAGTCTTTCTGGGAATAGGAAGACTTATTAAATTTCATTGACTGAGAGTATGCAAGAACGTTCTGAAAAATGAGAGTAGGGTTTGCTCTTCTTGTAACAGAAGTCATTCCTACAGTCAAAATGGCAGTAAAGGAAAAAAAAACCACAAAAGCAAAAAAAAAAAACCAAAAACCTTCTTTTATTGTTGTTTTTGGAAACCTCCTGAATAATTTTTTATATTTTTTCTCCTATGTCTATAAAAATAAGCCTTTTTGCCTTTAGTGAATTCTTCTGCTACCAAATTCCCTATTTATCATCTGGCTTCCTAGACAGTATCAATTCTAAAAGCTGGTAGTCTTAGGGCATATCTTCTGTTTGCTATGAAATTTGTTTTTTCTTTTTATTTGTTCAGGAAAAGCTAAGTCAACAATTCATTTTCACTGCTCATTTCCAATTCATGCAAGGGCAGGTGAGCTACCTGTCCCCTACTGTGGACACCCCAAGATACTATTTATGCAGAAATTCATTTTCAAGCAGGCTTAAAATCAACTAGTGACTTTGGAGAACAGGAAGTAAGAGGAGACATTTTGAAGATGTAGTACTTCTGAAAAGTTTGAAAAAGCTACAGCTGTTGGATTAGGGAAGAAAGGGGTATAGAAGACTGCTGCAAAGTTAATAAAAAGTCTTTTCTCTTTATCCATCAGTAACAGGGAAAGAAAGCTACACCAGGAAACAGAATATATGTCAGGAAAAATGGTTTGAAAGGCCTAGATCAGATTGCAAAGACAGTTGGTGGGGGGTGATCTTAGACAACATGAGCAGAAAATCAGAGTTAATATGGAAATAACTCAGCTATGTCTGTGATCTATGTAAGCTCCCTGTCAGCCTTATTTTATAGTGAAAAAATATCTGGCTGTACTATTTTCTCAGTCTATTTCATTGAATTGGCTCCATAACATCCTTGTGTGAAAACAAAGATTGAAACCAAAGCAAGTTGAATAATGTATAGACAAACCAAGACTGGGTTTGCTGCTCCATATGCATTTAACTTCCCTCAAAGTAAATTTCCTAAATTCTATTGAACTTTTATAGAAACCTTCAATCACATTGACCTATGTCACTTGGATGATCAGTTTTCCATGGCAAATATTGCAGCAATTAAATAAATCAATAAATTTATTTTGAGGTTCCTTTATTTTGTCACAAATTATCAATTTTGCAACTCCACAATATTCAATTTGCAGTTACAAGTGATTCTTCAAAAGTTTAGCATCACAGTGTAGATGATGTGTCCTTGGAGTGAAAACACAAATGAAATACTCAATATTTAAATGCTATTTCTATCTTTCCCTTTCAAATACTCCTTGACCAGTGGTGATTTTTCTTATGCTCTAGGTACCTCATGGGTCCTTTTTTTTTTCAGATAAAAATAATAATATGGTTAAATCAGAAGACATTTAAGAACTTGATTAGTCTGTAATGACAGAATGATAGCATTATATCATGGTTCCAGTTGGAAGGTCCCATAAAAGTCATCTAATTCCTATCCCACTGCCATGGACAGGAACATCTTCCAGTAAAACAGATTGCTCAAGGATCCATCCTTCAACACTTCCAGGGATGAGGCACTCACATTTCCTCTGGGCAAGCTAATTTTCGTGCTTCACCACCCTCACAGTAAAGAATTTCTTCCTAATATCTAATCTTTCAGTTTAACTGCCCTCTTTCAGTATAAGCCATTCCCACTTTTCTTATCACTACATGCTCTTGTCAAAGTCCCCTCTCCAGGTTTCCTGTACCTATCTTCAAAGGCTGCTGTGTGGTCTCTCAAGAGCCTTCTCTTCCTTGGGTTGAACAACCCCGAATCTCTCATCTTCATGGAAAAGGTGTTCCAGGCAAAAAATGTTGCTTCAAATAATGCAGCTTGCGTACTTCTGAAAATACATATTTTATATTTGTTATTTTGTTAATTGTTAACCTTTATAATTTATAACTTCTGTTTCAGGTAGGTGTTTTATCATCCTCAAAATGTGCATTTCATTGATTGAAATTAAATTTTCAGCAATAACATAGCTAAGATGATGGCTTTTATGGAAATCTGACACCTGAATCATGCTAGCAGTTGTTAGGTTTTTTGGTTCTGTTTGGGGTTTAATGCAATGGAAATCTCTTGGCCTCAGTTTCTCTGATTTCAAAATTATTAATTGTTTGAGAGATCTGTCTTGAGTAAAATTAACCTCAAATTTATTTAAATGTACTTCTTACACTCTTTGGAAACCTTTAAAGGCTCTGCAAACCAACAGTATGGAATCTGTGCTTGCCTAACCCTGTCCTCTCCCTAAAGGTCTATAAAGCACCCACAAGATGACATTATGTAATACCATTTTTCAGCATTCTTTGATAGATCTTCACACTGTGGCCCTTGGTTTACAGTGCTATTTGTGTCTGGTCTAGTGGACAGTCTTCTAAATATCAAATGTGCTTTTCTTTTAAATAGAACAGAAACCATTAAAACTCAGTTCTAGAAGTTTTGCCCATGCTAATGGTTCTGTGTTTATTTTCTACATGAGCCTGAATGAATTTCCATTATCATCTGTTGCAATATGTCCATGAGTTTGAAATAGCATTACATACAGCCATAAGGAAAAATTAGATAAGAGTACAGATTGTATCCAAGGAAGAACTTACTCTTTCAAAAATTCAGCTAATTTTATTATCTCTTCTTTAAAAAATTATAGACACATTTGAAGTATGAATGTGCTCAAGGGGCAACATCTTACTTGTTTTACTTTCTTTCCCTTAAATTGCACAGTATTTTGCTACTGAGTTTACATGTTACCTAAATCCACCTCCCTTGACAGAGGATTAGAAAAAAAATTATTTTCAGGTAACGGTTAGGCTGAAATAGAAGACCATTCTTGCACCTTCCTTTCAGAGACTGTTGACTTTTAAGAGTGTTTCTGGCTTTGACTTAAGACAAATATTGAGAAATTATCTGATCCTGACCTGGTCTCTAGTATGGGATGAGCAAATTTCTATAATTTCAGTTACTGTTGTGGAAACATAAATAGTTACTATAATAATTAAATTGAACATCAAAATTTATGCCAAAAAATGTCTTTTCAGATGGCGTCAGGAAGTTTAAAAACTTGCCAAATAAAAACTGTGTTTTAGAATTTGCTGTTACTATGAGGTTTGAGAAAAGTTTTCAACTGAAAAATTGATGTCTTTTAAGTTTCCATTTACCTGAGAGGACTTCCTGCTTTTCTTGTAATTTTCCTTGATGAATGAAAAAGATAAAATTTTATTAAGTATTTTAATATGAAACTAGAGTAAAAATTAATTTTCCATCTGTTTTCTTTGGCAGTTCTCAGTGTGGATATATTCCAACACCAAAAATAAAAATAAATGAAAGACAGTTTTGCCTGATTTTATCTCTTCAAGAGGGACAAATACATTAGAAGAAAAGTTACTAATGCTGTGGTAGACAAATGCTATAGTGTCAAAATTCCAAATCTGCTTCTGGTCTGTTAGCAGTAAATAACTCTAATTCAGTCTGCTTTTTTATGCTAAGACTTTTAACAGGCTTTGAAGATGAAAAACATCCTTCATTTATTTTTATTTTTTTTGTTGGAATATATCTCACTGTCAAAATGCTACCAAGCAATTTTAAAATTAATTCCTATTGGTTTGGTATCTTGTGGTTTTTTATAGCTTTTTTTTTTTTTTTTTTGAGACTTAATTAATTGCTTAAATATTTGGCATCAGCACACTAAGAACTGCCAAATAAAAAAGAGGAAAGCAATATACTTTCAAAAGGCCTACCTAAAAGTACATTAGCTGTTTCAACAAATGGGTATCTGGACTTTGGAAAAAAAAAGGTATAAATAATAAAATAATCTAATAAAATAATCTAATGTAGACATTTTATAACTAACTCAAGATTACATGATCCTGGACACAGCCCTTATCAATCTAACCTAACTTCTTTAATCCTCTTTTGAGCAGGGGGCCTGACTTGCTGAAGCCCTTTCCAGCCTCACTTATGTGATTCATTGTTTCATACTAATGAACTAATAAAAGCAATTACTTTTTTACCTACAAATAATTTAAAATTATTTATTATCAAGTAAGCTGTGTTTTCACTTCCAGCATTTATTATAAGTCTCAGATTTTTAGCACAAGCCATACATTAATCTTGCCCAACACTAGCACCAAAAGCATTAATATTTAACAGCACTATGTCTTTGGTGAAACTATAAAGTAAATATTACTTTAACAAACAGAATTAAATATAGTAAATGCACTGTGTGTCAAAGCAATGACTGCAAAAATAGTTTCTCCTTTTTCTAAGCATTCTTTTCAACTGTTAAAATAATAACTTTTTATTAGCATTTGTAAATTGTAGTACTTTAGTCCAGTAGTCTGGAATATATTTAGTGTATGTAATTATGTTTGTTGACATTGAATTTACAGTTTATCCCTAGTTCTCTTAATTTCTTCCTTGTTTCTATGTAACCAGAGTGAAATCTTTGGCTCTAAAACCCAACAAAGGTTTAGATTTTTAAGTAACTTTTCTCAAGTATTAATAACAAAAACTTGGATGTGTTTATAAAGCAAAAAACTCAAGAATGGAGCAATATACAGCTTCTGAATATGTAGCCACTGAATATGTGATGCATGGAGGTGCCTAGTAAAAAAGAATTACATTTTTAAAATAATTTATTCTGAAAGAAACACCAAAATATTACTCATCCAGAGGACTGGGGAAACCGATATTCTCAGCTGAAATAATCAGTAGTTTATCCATTAAATACTGTATGAAATAATGTTAGATGTGCAACTAAAAGTAAGAAAAGGAAGACTAGAAAAAAAATATGAAAAGGAGTGTTGTTAAAAATTGCCAGTGACAAACAAGCTTTGTGGCTCACGAAGGGTTCAAGACAATAAGAAAGTCTAGCAAGTCTCCAAAGATCAAGAAAAAATTATTTTGGATATAAATGGGTTTATATTCAACAAATAATATTAGACAAACATTGACTCTTAATGCAAAGATAAGTTATTATAAATATGATTGACCTATATATGAAAGAGGGTTTAGAACACATCAAGAAAATGAAAAAAAAAGATACAATAATTTCTGACTCTGTTCAGTAACTATGTATTGTGCCAGAGAAATGGAATCTTGTGATACCTAGTAATACCTTATAGGAAAAGAAAATGAAAAATAAAGTTTGCAGAATTTAGTAGTTGTGTTCCATTCATGCACTCAAATTCAGAGGTAAAACCATTGGAAAGTATCTCTGCAAAACTGTTGAAATTTGAAGCTCAATGTGTCTCTGTCTCATGAAGAAGAATGCCAAGTACTATATGCTTGTATTGTACTTGTTTAACTGAAAAAAAAAAAAAAGCCCACATAGGGAAAGTGACTTGGAAGTTATGATCTGGTAATAGGGCAGTTAAAATTGTAAAATATTAAAGTATACTAAAGGTTTGCAATGAAACAACAGGCTAAAATATATTTTCATTCAGGTTATATGCAATAAATTTATTCCACAACTTAAGTAAAATATGGCTTCTGTAGGTGATTCATCATAAACTCTGTCTTTCAAAGAATCCTTTCCTACAGGCAGATACCATGGATGTAATAAATCATATTACTGACATTGCATTATTAACTTTTACTAATGATTTTGCAATATGAAAGGATGTGATAACATGAAAATCATCTATGAGACCTGAGAATGTAGTTTAGTTATGCATCTAGACTATGAGACAAAAAAAGGAGGAGATTTTGGGCCCCAAGTCATGTGGCAGGGACTGTCTGATGTCCCTCTGCCAGGGCTAACCTCCACGTTAACATAATAACCACTGCCTGCAGCATTGCGTTTGTCTTAGGGTGTCATGTCATGTTTTAACCCCAGCTTACAAATAAATATCACACCACTGCTCACTTATTTAGCCCCCATACAATGGGGGAGACTGAGGAGAATAAAAGTGAGAAAACTCATGGGCTGAGATAAAGACAGCTTAATAGGCAAAGCAAAAGCTGTATGTGCTAGCAAAGCAGGACAAAGATTTCATTCCCCACTTCCCATGGGCAGGCAGGTGCTCAGCCATGCTCAGGAAAGCAGGACTCCACCATGCATAATGGTGACTGGGAAGGCAAATGTCTTGACTCCAAATCTGCCTCTCCCTCCTTCTTCTTCCCCCAGCTTTATTTCCTGATCATGATCCCATACGCTGTGCTATATCCCTTTGGTCATTTGGGGTCAGCTTTCCCATCCATGTCCCTTCTCAAGTCCTTGTGCACCCCCAGCCTTCTGACTGGCAGGGCAATATGAGAAGCAGAAAAAGCCTTGTTGATGTGTAAGCACCACTCAAAGGAAAGGAAAACATCCCTGTGTAATCAACACTGTTTTGTTTTCAGCAAAACACAGCCCCATACTAACCACTATGGAGAAAATTAACAGTATTTCATCCAAAAACCAGCACAGCATCCTCTGCAGGGAATATCCTGTAAAACTAGGAGATAAGTATTATTTCCCAGGTTTGATGCAGTTTTATCCATGTGACATATCAGGAATCAATTGCCTGTTCTTGGGAATTTTTTTTGAAAGATCTAGTGACAGTGCTGAGAACCTCAACAGTGTGGGACATGCAGGTTTCAGTGTTTAGACATATTTGTTTATTCTCTTTAGTCCAAATGCTAATTAAGAGAGTCAGTTCATCACAAAAGTAGCCATCTAAACAGAGTTTAGAAGACTGAAGAAATGTAAATGCCATAGGTCAATAAAGACATATGACATCACTCCCATTCAAGGCTTCTTGGTTCAGAGTTACAGTTACAGTTGGATAGAGTTTAAGAAGTAATTATCAATCTTCTGGAATAGATATATGTTAATATCTCACACTGAATGATAAGTTTGGAAATAGGAAGTGATTCTGGATGCATCTGCCACAACAGAGCACCCATTAATGATTTTATTTTAAACATTCTGTGTTAAAGGAGAGAAAAGATAAAAATAAAATCTCTAACAGTTGCTGTAAAATGTTGCATGGGGGTAGGCAACAACACTTCATGGACATCCTTCAGATCTTTGAGTAACATAGCTGTATATTGATTTTACAGTTTTAAAAAACTGAATGAAGTAGCAGTGCATGAAACAGGATATTGTGGATCCCTTAGAGGTCAATTGGACAATTAACTGTAAAATAACTGAGTGTTAAAATAAAAGGCTGTAGAAGTTGCTGTTACTGAGTAGTCTATATCATAAAAAAAGATTTACTACAAATTAGATAACAAAAATTTACTACGTGGAAAAAAAAACCCAAACAATCAAACCTACAGATGAGGCTCAATAGCAACAAATAGAGTCTTGATCTGACAGTGAATTTTAGACTTTGAGAAAGTATTACAAGCAATTTAGAAGAAAGTTCTTTCATATATCATTTGCAATGTGATGCTTGCAATTAAAAATCTAAGAGTTTTTGTCTGGGCTGTGTGTTAATTTTTTATGTTGCCTAAAATAATAATAAAAAAGGGAAGCATATTTGTGAAAATTACTTGGCAATGTCCTTCCAAGGCACATTAAAGCTTTCTTCAAGGGGTAGTAATGACTGCAGTAGTAATACCTGTTTTATATGTTCCATATACATTTCACGTCTCTGTCTCCTTACTGTTTTCTCAGAAATGCCTCTTCCAAACACAAATAGAACAAAATGGTAATGACATTTTATGTGAGTTCTTTGAGAGGAGAAATTAACCAGTTTGTGACTTGGGTATCTTAAGAACTCCTCGAAAGTGCAGCATGAGATGCTGACATAAGAGTGACTTTGAGAACTGATGGACTGTAAAAGGCCTCAAAAGAAAAGGATATGAAACACCTGGTGGACATGTTCTTGGTTTTCTATCGAGCATTAGTCAAAAATGTTTGTACTGATTGTGTTTGCTGTGTAATGGACCACATAAGCAAAATCATAGCTGTCAGGTCAAGGAAAGTGATCACCCTTAGCTCAGTCCTTGAAGGGCCACATCTGGAATAAACCATCAAATTTTGTCCTCTAGTGTAAGACCTGTATCAATAATCACCAAAGAATTCAGTGGAGGACTATTGTGGCCAGCAAGGAGCTGGAACCTTGGTGGGACCAAGAGAAGAAGGTTTATTTAGCCTGCAGAAGTGAAAGCAGAGGCAAAAATTAGTCTTCTTCTCCTAAGAGAGGATTTGTAGACAATAGAAATAGGACAAGAAGCAACAGACAAAAGTTGCAACAAAGCATTCCAGCTGGCTATAAAGAAAAATCTCTTTACATGAGGGTGATAAAATACAGAAACTGTTTTCCTCAAAAGGCTCTGAAGTGTCCATTCCTGAAGGTTTCCAGAAGTCATCTGAATATGGCTTTTAACAGCTAGATCTGACAAAAGCTGTCCCTGCTTTGAGAGGTAGGTTGGACTAAATGATCTCCAGAGCCTCCTTCAGCCTGAATTTTCCTGTGAGTTCACAGTTCTGATTCTATTTCTCAATCATGTCTGCAAAATAAGCAAACTTCATTGGCAAGAGGTTCCTGTGCACTTTCCCTAACCCTCTTTATTCTCATTATTAGCGCTCTGTATTTAAAATTGTATTTAAGATCTTAAATTTTGAGTGGTTGATTTAATTTCCATCACATTTTACATGCCTGTACTGGTTTGAAAGCAAAACCAGTGGGGAACTCCAAGTCAGAAATACAATTTAATAGGAAAAAAGAGAAAAATAAAATACATGTAATAGTACAAAAGAAGCAAACACTGACAGAAGACAGCCTGACACCCCACTAGTTAGGGTGGTGATAGCCATCCACATGAAGTGGTCTTGTTGAAGTAGTGATCCTGTAGAATGATCTGGTAGCTCTTGTCCTCTGGAAACGAGTGGGTAAGGGCTGCTTTGGTGTTCCAAATCTCAGTTTTTATCTTGATAGGAAATGCTCAGCCCCTCCCTCTGGGTGGAGCATCTCCCAATGGGATGATGTAATTTTATCAGTCATGCAGTGGGACTCAATGGCCCATTAAGGATGGGTCATGGCAAAGATAAAGAACATTGCCCCACCTGTTTTTTAACAGATGGCCCATTAGCAGAGGATATCTCCCACAGAGATAAGAATCACTGCCCCGCCTGGTTTCAGCAGGAGGTGATAGAAAACAAACCTTTGGGCACATCTTTACATTGTAACCTAGGACAATACCACAGACACAAGGGACCCAGCGCTACAAAGGCAGTCTCAGACTTGCTGGAAGTGTCATGGGGTAGCAGTTTGCCCACTGACAGGCAAACACTATACAATCTCTCTTAAGGGTTCCTATCCAGTCAGAGAGAAGCCTGGAAGCTGATGGCTTGTAATGGCAAGCAAAGACAAGCAAAGATTAGGTTTAACTTAACCCAATGTTTCTCATTAGGTCAAGCTAAAAAATACTTAATTTGACACTTTACTCACTATGTCTCAGTACACTTCTCTAATTTACCACCAAAAGAACAAATGAAGCTCCCTATTGTTTTGCAGATTGTTAAAATTATGTTGTTTTGGTTTTTTTTAATACCAGACATCTGATATGCCGGGGTAACGTTTTCTATTCAAGAGCAATAAAATGCCATAAAATAGTTTTTTAGATTGATTAAATTAGATAAAAGCTTTTTGGTGCTTGCAGAGAAAACTTTCTGACAAGTAGGAGAAAGAAATCATGAAGGAGGATCTGTTCTCCATTGCATCACTGACTATTGCTGTGAGTCATGAAAGGAATTACACCACACCATATCAAGAATTGCCAATACCAAATCCAAGCAAGTATTTTCATTTTCCTGAATCTCATCCTCCAAAATTTTCTTTCAGTTTTCGTTTTTTTCATTAATCCAGACTAAAATCCATTCAAATTCATCCAGAAGGGTACCAAAATACAATTGTCATCCAGCAGAGAATTAACCTATGATACACTCACTTTTCATCATGTTAGTCTTAAATGAATTCTAGAGTTCCTGTAAGGAAACTTTATCATTGTGTAGTCCACTAATATCTGGTTTCTACTTTCTATGACACCAAAGTTCTTTTACTATTCTGAATGTTCTTTATACGCACAAATATTTTAATACAATGATAAATAAGATAACCATTTTAGCATTTGAATACTTTAAAATACAAAGCTTCGGACCTTGGAAACATCAGAGTAATTCTCACTTTACATTGAAATCGTTATATTTAAGATACATGAATAGAAGGAAAAACAAATAATGGCATTAGATTTTGAGTCATGATAATTGCCTGCATAATGTTGTCTGTAATGTGGATGAATCCACCTTGGAAGTGCTAAGAACATTTCTGATGTAAAGTATAGCATCAGCATGAAATTTTTGACAAGAAATCAGAATTCATCTTGTTACATATGTGGAAATGCTGTGGAAGAGAGTGATTTTTAAACTTTCTTTCAGAGATAAAATGAGAGAATGTGGCTCTTCATCCTGCAGTGATATCTGAGCATTTTGTTAGAGAAAAAAAATAAAACTCAAACTAAAAAAGCTAAGAAAAAGTTGATCTTGCTTCTTACAAGCTCTAGACAGCTTTTTACTACTCTTTAAAATAATTTTAGGTTTCTATTCCACTATTAAAATCATAAATATATGACTGTACTGGCAATTAGAATTGAATGAGTGTTTTTTATATAATTAAAATATTTACCTCCCAGCACTACCTCCATCCTGAAAAAGACATCAGGAGTTCAGCATCTATTTCTTTGGCATTATTAATTATTATGAAGGTTGGCTGGTATAAAAACATAAAATGAGGTTGTATAAAAATAATATTTTTGATAGTTTGTGGGATGAACATTGATCTCAGAGATCAATTTTACATTCTATTACTACTGCTATGACATTTCAGATATCTTTCACGTTTTCTGTAAAAAAATACATATATTATAATGTTGATTTATTTCCAAATTGCAAAGGAATCAGATCAGATTAATTATATAGAGTTTGGCTTGATTTTGTAGGGTTTTTTTAGCATAATTTATTTTCAAGTGTGAAACTTGTACCCAATCTCACTACCCACTTGGGAGGTATTTTTTATTATGTTGATCTTCCAAATGGACAAACTCTGATGTATAGAGATGTTAATGTTGGCATTTCCACAAACTCATCCAGACAGAGCAACCTGTTCTGAAAGGGCACAGCATATTCATGGTCCCTATGGGTATTTTCAAAAAAACATTTTCCAAAATACCAAGTTCCTGGAGTCCTGGAGCACCAAAGAGAAGCACTGTATATTTATGGGTTTTGCAAATAATAATTACAGGGACAAGTTATGTTAGTGATGAATTAATGCAATTAATCCTTCTGATGTTGAATTTTTCCTGGTGAAACAAAGTTACTATGCAAGACAACCTAATACTGACGGTCAAATTTTCTGCTAGTGAAATTGTACAAAGACAAAGGCTTCTCCATCTCCCCAGCAGAGGAAAGATGCTAATGCTACCTCCCTCCCCTGCCCCTGGATCTTTGCACCCACCCAGGTCCTCTGGGTGAGCAGCTCCTGCACGGTGGAAGTGAGGGTGACTCGTGGTTCCTGTGCAAGGCATGAAACACAATGGAACAGAGGCAGGCAGCCTTGGAGGCTGAAGAAAGGCTGAAGCTTCTGAGAGGTAACTGAGAGGTAACTGAGGTTATCCTCGCTGGGGAGCAGAAAAATGAGAAAAAGAGCAGGAGCCATGGTGTATTAAAAATGGACAAATAGCACAGATTTGGGTGAAGAGACATCATTTCCAAGAATACAGGTGGGACATGAGAGGCCAGAGACAGAAAGGAAAGACCTATTAGGTGAGAAATGGACCAAGTGTCTCATATTTGACAGTAGGAGTTACTGAGGATTAAAGCAAAAATGTGTATGCTAGGCAAGGGAAAAATTATTGGATTTGTTTCAGGTATTCTGGAGCCATGTAAGATTCTCCTTCACAAGCTCAAGTTTATCTTCTCGATTTTAGTTGTCTTTAGCTCTAAAAAGTTCTTTCTTTGGCAAATATAAACAGCAAAGTTAATATGACTGATGTGAACAATTAGTTTTTTAAGGTGCATCTGTTAGTACTTAATGTCTTAGATATCATTAAAAGTTTAGATGGTGAGCTCAGTGTATTGATTTCTTCTCTGAGGGTATTTTGTGAACAAAAATAACTCATCTCACACACTGGAGGTACTTTCAATACAGAAAACACGTGTCGCTACTAAATGTCAAGGGGAAAAAATTCAGTTGTAGGGTTTTTTCCTTAAAAATACTATGTAGGTCATAGTACAGATGTTGTGCAAAAATATTTATTTACTTTAATATACAAAGTTTTTTAACATACAGATGGTAGGAATGCATTTTGGTTAATGTTTGGCTAAATACTGTGAGTTTTTCATTTCCTCACAAGACATAACATTTCTATATCCTGCTTCTTACTCTTGATGGAGTAAGTAAAATTTTGGGTACTAATTCCCTCATATTTCCCTGGAAAGCCAGCCATACTCTAGCAGGTGTGCTGAGCAGCTGTGCATAAAGAGAGACTATGATTGCATGCTAGTAAATTTTTGTAACTTTCAAGATGTATTGCTTCATAATGGTAGACAAATACTCTGTAGATGTTTTAGATAAATGGCTTTATGTATCTGAGGCTTTCTAATTCTCTGAGAACTTAAGGAGAGCATACCCCTGGCAGCATGGTGGAATGCCCCTCTTAAAAATTGTGGAGGCCTGATGTAGGCACCACAGAAAAAACAAGAGTTATGAAGTCTGTCAGGTCAAAGGACAATCTAAACAATGCATTCTCTGGAAGCCATGTCTCACAAAAAGACAACAGATTTATGTTTTCCAGAGGCCCCACGGCTTCTGAAAATTAGACTTTTAAAGCTGAGTAAATAGTTATAAATGACTAATTTACTCAGCATATAATCACTCAAAAATAATTATTATTTCTGCTTACAGTACAGTTGCAAGCAGATCAGTATTTTTTTTTAAATATTCATCATTTTAATTGATTCAATTAATTGTTTTCCATTCTGGTTTGTTTTTTGGTTTTTTTTCTCTGTGGCTGAACAAAAAATACTCCCACAAACACACAAGATAAAAATCTGAAATTGGGTCTACCAAGAGCTTTTGGTTTTTCACAAATACTGTGCACACACATGTGCACAGATAATTATCATCTCTTAATTCTCTTTGTTTTCTAGATGATGTTCAAACTAATGTTTTTCAAAAGCTTATGGATGAGCTAGCACTTTGTCACCTGGAGGGGGAAAGGGAACAGTGCAGCAAATTAATCAGCAAGCTGTAAGATGTACTGGTTTGATACAGACCCTGTTTAATTTCCTGACACAAATTCATACAAATCCAATGTAACTGTGTAATTCCACAATATATTATGTCCTACGATCCATCTTGGGCTCCAGAAATGTAATTTATTTAAAACCCAATGAGGAAACTTGCACAGAGAGTGGAAATCAGGCTCAGGGGTGCATCATTAGAGGAACTAGACTGCAGACCAAACGATGTGATTATTTCAATTTAATTTACAATTGTTAGGCTACCATGGAAAGCTATATCCAGTTTTGATTATACAGCTGAAGAGAGAAACTAATAACTTTATTATATAGAATCCAGGAAAGGGTCACCAAGATGATGAGAGGGTTAGAGGACCTGACATATGAAGAATGGTGGAAGAAATTTGGTTTGTTCACTGTAGAGAAGAGATAGAATCTAATCAAGAAGAATCTAATTACAGCCTTTCAGTGCTTTGTAGAGAAGCCAGATGTACTCTCTTCACAAGGACACACATTGGAAGGATAGGTAAGAGGTGGAAGTTGTTTCAGGGAAAATTCTGATATTTTAATGGATTTCCTCACCATGGGAGCAGGTAAACATTGAAATAGGTTATCCAAAGAAGAGATAAAATCTCCCCCATTGGTCATTTTTGAGACCCCATTTTATAGGGTCCTGGACAACCTCATTTGAAGCCAGGCCTTCAAGAGAAGGTTCAACCAGATTACCTCCAGGAGTTCCTTCTAAATTAGGCTTTTTCATCATTCCATGCTAACATTATGATTTAGATATGTAATATCCTGTCCAAATAAAATTCTGCTACCTTACCATTTTGATTGATCACATTATCATGAAACCAGTGCCATTTTTGGGACAAAGGGCATTTTTTAGCATTAGCTATTGTCATCCATCATTGGAAATTATGTTAATGAAGAAAATATGTTCTCAGCAACATAAACCAGTTTTATGCTACTGTATTTTAATGTCTGACATTCTTGCATTTCATGCTTTCTAAACACCACATGCCCAGCAGAGAAAGAATGCAGAGAAAGCTAATTGCTGACACTTTTAAACAATTTTCCCAAGTTAACACAAAAGCTGCAAAGGGTTTAAAATATGGCTACAAAACAGTATAAAACCAGCTTTATCAGGGTAGTTAGTTGGTGTAATATCTAATGTTGTGCTGTGAACACTAAGAAGGTCTCTAAACAGCCTGTGACCGTCCACTCATAGATTCATAAACTTCAAAGCAGGTGGCATCAAAGGAGGCTGTTAATCTCATCTCTTTGCAAAAACTTGCCCTCCTTGAACACATCTCTACAGTGATATAATTCTTCTGAACAGTTACATGGATGGAGATAACATGATATGCCTTTACAAATAATCCTGTTTCACGTTTGATTTCTACCAATGCATATCTGAAGGACATTTGTTTAGTTTAGGAGAAGCAGGGCTCTAAAATTACACAGATGAAATCCATATCTGGTCTTTGAGCAGCTAAGTACTTGTTGCCAAATCAAATAACTGCTAAAAACCACAGTGAAATGTCAATTTTCTTCCTAAGTTTGAACCATTAGTATAGGAAAATATTGAAGCCTGAAACTTGTGACACAGTCACAGTGTAATGTTCTCCTTTCACACAACTGAAAACAGGGATAAGAGAGAGGACTTGCCTGTCCTGGAAGAGTTGCAGTGCATTGAAAGAAGTTTCCCATATTATGAAATGACATTTTTGAAATCCCACCTGTAGCAGCAATATCATCCAAATCCCATACATAGTGTCAGAGCAGAAAGTAAACCATGTCACCATATGCTGAATTCACCTGCATATGATTTCAGTAGATTTGCTTCTTGCAAACTATATTCTTAGAAAAGTTTCTCCAGATTGAATGAAATTAGATAAGAATACTGATGTGAATTTGTCACTAAAGATATTCCATCTAGTTCAGCACTGTCTGATCACAGCAGAAATGTTAGGAAACTTGAATGACTTCTGGTAATCTTTTGTATGCACACAAATATTACATGAATATTCATTTTCCTTCCCAATACACACAGCTTATTTTTGTAACATTTTTCAAAACAGACATGGGACTCTAAAAGGTAGTTTGCCAACTATGGAGAGAAAATTCAAGTAGTAGGTACTGGAGAAAATCTGCTCAAGATATCATTAGATCTCTTGGTTTCCTCAGAATCACAAAGGTCTGCTGGAAAATGGGTATCTGGACTCTGATCAAATCCCACAATGCAAAAATTCAGTTTGCTTTGTTATAGGCAGGTTACAAGTCAAATTATCAAATACAAGCCTTTGGAAGTCTGCCTCACAATATAGTCATGCTCTGGACACACCTGGCTGCTGCAACTGAAATTATGTTCTTCAAGAAAGAGAACCTTTCAGACAAACCATCTTCAGAAAAAATCTTCAGACAAAACTGCAGAATTTCAATTGCTTTTCAGTCAGAGAATATGTTGAGTTGTAAGGAATCCACAACAATCACCTAATCCAACTCCCATCCCTACACAGAACCATCCCCAAGAGTCACACCAGGTGCCTGAGAGCATTGATCAAACACTTCTTGAATTCTGTCAGGCTGACCACTCAGCTGGGGACCCTGTTCCAGTGCTCAACCACCCAATGGGTGAAGAACCTTTTTCGAGAATCAACCTAAACCTCCTCTAACACAGCTTCAGGCCATTCCCTCGTGTCCTGTTCCTGGTCACCACAGAGGGGAGATCAGTGCCTGCCCCTCCTCTTCCCTTCGTAAGGAAGTTGCAGACTGCAGTGAGGTCTCCTCCAGGCTGAACAGGCCAAGTGACCTCAGCTGCTTCTCATCTGGCTTCCTCTCAAGGCCCTTCACCATCCTCATGGCCCTCCCCTAAAAAGCTTAGAATCTTTCTTATACTGCAGTGATCAAATATTCAAGGCAGAAGATCAAAGATCAGATATTGCATTTCACTCAGGAATAAACATATAAAGGGTTTCTCACTTTCCACTTAGACCATTCTTTCAAGTTTCTGCAAGAACTTCTGTAAGACAAAAAAAAAAAAAAAAAAAAAAAAAAAAAAAAGCTAAGTGTTGGTCATTTCAGAAGTGATCATTCTAATTTTAAAAGTCTTTAGTTAGGAACCAATTTACAAAGCTGTTGCAGTGGTACTGCACAAGGAGTCTGTGTCAGAAACTGCCCTCTGATATTCCTTTAAGTCCTTCATTCCTGACAGTATGCAAGCCTCCCTCCAATTTCTCCACAGCTTACTTAAAAGACCTTACCCACCTCCAAATCCCACATTTGCCAGCCATGGTGCTGCCAGGAGCCTACATCAGAGCTGCAGACAGGTGGCAACAGCAGCATCTGGCCATATCTACATCAGACATATGTTGGTGTGGCCACAGATGTCAAGGTCCTTTTCAGCTGTGGCCAAAAATCAGCTATCATACTTCAGGAAAAAAGAAAACTAGATTTAAGAAATCCAAGTTAAAAATATTCAGCCAGACATTCATCTTACTGGATCTAACTTTCTTATCAGAGCATGCAAGATAGCAGCTTCCTTTTTGATTTCAGATGAAGATTGTTATAATCTAAACCAAAGACTTTTCTGGCTTTAGAAAAGCACGAGATATAAAGTCCAAGGGCAGGACAACAAAGACTGACAACCATGCAGTTTGAGTAATTACTTTGTCTAAGTGCTAAAAACAGAGTGACTTCTAAGTAGCTGCTTGAAGTTAAGCTTATAGGTGTAAAAGTCAGCTATTCTCTGCTCTGGATCTGGTACAGCTGCTCACATTTCATATGTCAGCATAAAATTTAAAGTTCTTTATCCCAGTTCTCATCTCCATATCTTGGAAAACCAAATGTATTTTTATTTAAAATAAAGCTTCTTTTATTGTATTGTGACTAGAGATATTTATAATTGAATTACAAATCATCTGATTTGGTATGCTTAGCTTCTTTTTGCTCTCATTTACCTTTCAGCTGTAATGCTCATGAGACATCTTTTACTTCAATGTTTTGCATTTCATGGACACATACAGTTATTGTTTAAGGAAAGTCTAAATAGCACAATAAAGAAATGCATATCTGAAAACTATTTTATTAACAATGTGCTATCATAAGCTATGATATGGTAAGGCTCATTACAAGGGTTTTTTTATTTTATCTTAAAATTATAAAAAATTGCTTCTCATTAATTTTTTAATTATCTGCATAATATGTACCTCCTAAACACATCAGTTAAAATTTATCCTTGCTGTAAAGCTATTGAGGTTAGAGGAGTTTTACCCATGATTCATTTGTTCCATTCAAACTTGCTATGTAGAATGTAGTTTGAAGTTGCTATGGTTATATGAGATAGTAGTGTTTTGAATAGAATTACTTATTTTATATGAAAGGCTTTTCCATGTGCTCCAACTAAAGGAAAATAATCAGTCTGTTCTCTTTATTAATAGATCATGTTCCAGGACGTCTTTTGGTTTAAGACATTTTAGTTTAACATATGCTGCTTGTATTTAGTATATTTTTGCATGCAAATAAACCTTGAGGAAGATTGTTTAGATAGGTTTCCATGATGTTGCCTTAAATAAAATTCATCTTAACTTTTATGACTAAGAATTCAGAATTGACTGCCTCTACTTTCTGTTTCTTTTGGACAGTTATCATATTTTAATTTTGCTGGCTCTTGCAGTGCTGAACTCTCTTTTATTGTTTCTCACATAGATAAATGAAACAATAATGAATAATAAATGGTAACACATTTGCTGTCTTTGTAAAGTATTATTTTTTTGGTCCCCAATGACATAAGATGCTTTTGCACAGAAAGGCATGCAACTTGGCCAGGTTAGTTATGGGGTATGACATGAACTCATTTGTTACTAAATTGAATCTCAGGAGCCAGCTCAGAGAGCTATGGTAACACAATTGTTGCATCACAAATGACATCAAATTCCTTCACAGTACATTAAAACCAATATCACTTAATGTTTTCTTAGGGCCTGTACTGTTCTGAGACAGATTTCACATGCTCAAGAAGGGATGAAGGAGCCAAATTCTACAGGAGGATAAATAAGCTTAATGAAGCATTTGTTGAATACCCTCATTTGAGGAATCAGAGACAGAGAACATCTTGGGTTGAAAGGAAATTTAAAGATTATCTAGTTCCAATCCCCTTTCCAGGGGTAGGGACACATTTCACCAGACCAGGTTACTCAGAGCCCCATCCAACTGGTACTAAACACTTCCATGGATGGGACATCCACAACTTCCCTGGGCAACCAGTTCCAATGCCTCTCCATCCTCACAGTAAAGAATTTCTTCCTAATAGCTATATCTGAATCTATCTTCTTTCAGTTTGAAGTCATTATCCTTTTTCCTGTCACTGCATGTCTTTTGTCAAAAGTCTGATTTCTTGTAAGCCCCGTTGAGGTACTGGAAGGTGCTATAAGGTTACCCCAAAGCCTTCTTTTCTCCAGGCTGAAGAGCCCTAACTCTCTCAGCCTTTCCTCACTGAAGAGGTGCTCCAGCCCTCTGATCATTCTCATGGCTTGCCTTTGAACTTGCTTCAGCAGACCCACCTCCTTCCTGGGCTGAAGGCTCCAGAGCCAGACACAGTATTCAGGTGGGGTAGATACCACCTCAGCCTGCTGCCAGACTTCTCTTGAAGCAGACCCAGGACACAGGTCACTTTCTGCATTGCAAGCACACCTTGCCAGCTCATGCCCAGCCTTTCATCCACCACCTACCCTAAGTTCATCTCCTCAGGTCTGCTATCCTATCTGGGATTGCCCCCAACCAGGTGCAGCATCTGACACTTGGCTTTCTCAAGCTTGTCCAGGTCCCTCTGGATGACATCACATTCTTCAGGTGTCTCGACTTCATCACTCAGCTTGGTCTCATGTTCAAATTTACTGAGGGGTGCACTCTAATCCCTTTACTTATGTAATTAATAAAGATATTAAATAGCACTTGTTCCAGTATGAACCCCTGAGGAACATGACTTATCACTGATATCCACTGGAGCTCTGAGCCATTGATCATCATCCTCTGGATGTCACCATCCCACCAATTCCTTATCCACCGAGCAGCCCATCCACCAAATCCATCTCTTTCCAATTTAGAGGGAAATGTGTTGTGAGGAACCATGTCAAAGGCCTCACAGAAGCCCAGATAGATGACACCTGTAGCCATTCCCTTGTCCACTGAGGTAGTCACTCCATCATAGGAGGCCACTGGTTTGGTCAGACAAGACTTTTCTCTGGGTGAAGCTGTGCTGGCTGTCCCAAATCATCTCCTTGTGCTCCATATGCCTCAGCACAGCTTCTAGGAGGATCTGTCCCATTATCTTCTGAGGCACAGAGATGCAACCAACACACTGATAGCTTCAAGGGTTCTCCTTTCTACTCTTTTTGGAAATGGGTGCAGTATTTTTCCTTTTTCCAGTCTCCATGGACTCCACCCAATTGCTATGGATTTTCAAATATCACAGAAAATAGCTTTCAACTGCATCAGACAATTCCCCTAAGACTCTGGGAGATCTGGGACTATGGGACTCTCCAGTCCCATAGATTTATGTATATTCAGGTCCCTAAAGTGGCAAGGAAACACTGTAGATTTCAGTCTTGAAGGAGAATGTGGGTTACTGGTCTTGCAAGAAAAGATGCAAAAATACGTATAAAGATGTAAAAGATGTAAAAAGACGACATATTAGTAAAACTTCAAAAAAATGCATTCTCTGGGGTACTTGAACAAAGGCAGCAAAACTTTGGTTATCTGTTCAAAAGAACTGTAAAAATTGCTGAAAATGACATTGTTCATACACATATACTACCACATACAGGGAAAATAGGCAAGACACTACCTCCTCTTCCACAGCAGAAACATAATTAATTACGATACAATATATAAAAATACATCATAATGGTACAAGATAATTATAATAGGACAATATATCTTTATTATATCTCAAAACCAGTGCTGTTTTCATAGACATTTCTTCTATTTTATTTCTCCTTCTGTGCTAGTGACATGCTTTCTACAAACTGATGTTCTTTCTTCTTTCCCTGAAACTTTGATATCTTCAATGGAGCAAACCCAAGACTATGTGAGTTATCTGTTTAGCTCTGAACTTGCTCCAGAGCTGTAGCAGCAGGTCATCATTTAAGGAAGCCTTTTCTTTGAAGACCTGGTAGTGACCCATTGTGTCTTGTGCAAGGATGTTCAGGGGGTGCAAAGATGTGCAGTTTGTTCCTTTCCTTCTCACTCCTGACTGGCAGTCAGGCAGCAGCTGAGGAGGAAAAACTGACATTCAGGGCACAATAAATTTCCCTACCCCACATACCCTGAGAGGTGGATGAGAAAGACTAAGAAATTACCCTAGACTTGCTTTCACATTTCAGCAAGCACAGACACCATGGTGTCATTGGCACCTGGGGTTGCAGGATGAGTGGCTCTGGCAAAGGGTTGAGTCACAGTAAGAGCAGGAAAGAACTGCAGTTCTTGGAAGAGAAACTTTCTTTCCAGCTTATGCCAAGGCAGTTCAGCTGTGTGCCACCCAAAGGCTTGTGACAAAGCCACTTTTACCTGTGCAATTAGCTGTGATGGCAGCAAAGCTCAGCTGAAAGCCTTGGCTCGTGCTTGATAGGGTTAGCTTAAGTACAGACACAACAAAAATGGAAAAGCTGCCTTGGCTGCGTACACTGATACCCTCAGAATCCTGCAGAAAGCAAGCACTTTCCATTACAGGTAGCCTAAGACCGTCTCTCTTCTCTTATGCTACATTATAATCTGGTAGCTGTGTGATTCCTTTACATTTGAATCACTTTCAGCTGTTCTTAGAGCCCTTGTTATACTTTTCCCCTTTCAAAGTTTGCCTGTTCACAAATTTAGTAAAAACTGTGTTCTTTAAAATGGAATTGAGTGAATATTAAATGCTTATTCCTGGAAAATATGGTTGCTCATTAAATTTGATAGTCATTGCTTATGTGGCAAATGCTGTCAGTGCCAAGAATCCTTTGGCAGTTTCTGCCAGCTACAGGTCCATTATTTTAATTGCCTTTAACCTATAATCAATATTTGCTGCTTTCAATACAACTAGATGCATGGCTAAGCGATATGGAGGAGAAATATATAGTCGATTGCACCTTATATTCTGCTTTAATGTGTATGAGATGCAGCAAAATGCATCATCACAATAATCTTTCCATCATCAAAACTATTCCAGCTTCTTAGGCAATATGTCAAAGAGGAAACCAAGCATCTGTCACTTGCTCAAAAAACTTAATGTCCATTTTTAGATGAAATTATTTTGCATCAGTGTAAATTTCTAATAACTAATTGGTAGTTAGTGGAATTTAAGTTATTTGCAAATAATAATGGGATACTGCACACAGGACTGAAATTCTTTGATTAACTGGTGTAAAACTATGCATATCCATAACAGAGGTTCCAATGGAGTCACTGAAGCCTGAAATGTTTATAAAGGCAGATTTTCTCTGTTCTGGGGATCAACTGTTAGGTGCTGTGTCTGACTACTGGGCAAAATGGAAGACTGGAAAATACTATGCATTTGTGGGAGTCATTCTTAGTGCAGCAAAAAACCCCACACCTTCAATTACATAATTTTGCATTTCTGATGTTATTTATTTTTCTTTTTCTTTTCTAAATGTTTTTTTTTCTTTTTAAAAAAATAAAGGAACTACAAATTAATATGGAAAATAAGTCGGCAATTTTGATCCAAAATGTACATAGTCTTTGTACGAGTTATATTTGAAAGGTATGACTTGAAATTTTGCATTATTATTACTATTATATTATTATTGCTTCTATACTGTTTGCGTCTAAATATGACATTTAGATCAGGCTCATTCATCTCCTGAATTGTGATCTACAACCCCCTTTTCAGCAAGTCTTAGCTCAGTTGTCCAGAGCATGGTGCTAATGGTGCTGATAACACCAAAGTTGTGGGTTCAATCCCTGTATGGGCTATTTAAATAAGAGTTGGACTCCATGACCCTTGTGGGTCCCCTCCACCACAGAATATCCTGTGAACCTGTGAATCTGTAAGCTCTTTCTACTGAAAGGAAATAGTTCTTGGTAAAAATCACCATTAGAACCAGCAATCCAGTTAACTTCATTTGGGACAGGACTTGATCCTTAGAGTCCAGACTGTTTCTTCAGAGAAATTGCATAAGCAGTGCACAGTTTAGACTAGTTTCATGCATAGAACACTGTAGGAGCACAGCACATTTCTCAGTGCTCAGCTGCATCTAGTAAAAAAGGCTAGTTAGGTAACTAAATACATACAACTGTTTAGATGGAAGAAAGGGAAAATGCCAAATCAACGACACAGGCACAGGCACAGGCACAAACACAGAAAAGATTGGTTTGCATTCATTTCATTTCCATTAATAAGGAATTACTTTTACTAGGTTGTCTTAAATTTTTCAAAAGTAAGCATAACCTTTTTTTCACGTTTTGCTCCCCATGTACCCTGTGACTTGCAAGCACACGCAGTCCACTGCCTCCTGCTTGCCCTCCAGCCTGGCACAGGGATCTGCTCTCAGCTGACACGATATTGCTGTTTGGCCAGCTGGCAGAGCACATTTCTGTGTGGGACCACAGCCCCCCCAAGGACCCTGAGCCCATCTTTAAACTGTAGCTGCACTAGTGAGCCAGCTCAATAATTTATGCTTATTAATAATGCATCTCAATGAATCATTACTCCTTTAAATTTTAAAACAATTGGTTTAGCATTTTTAATGTTTATGTGCCATCGATGAATGACTCTCTTATTTATTCCAGCTACAGACATGCTGGATTGTAATAACAAAGAATGCTGGCTCTTAGTGGAGAAGAACAGGATTCTGAGGAGAGGTCAGACTGGTAATTAGCTAGAAGAAAAAGGGGTGGAATAGAGCTGCACATAATCATTGTAAAAGCTGGAATCTGCAAAATGAAAGGAGATACTTCCTCCTGCTGATACCACCCCCTTCCCCCCATGCCAATATCAATGCAGCTCCTCAAATTATGAAGAGCTAAGATATTTGTAAGACAAAGGAATTAGATCTGTTATGTTGTAACATTATGCCAAAGGTAATGACAATAATACATCTGGTCAGCATCTGGCTGAACCACAACACTTCTGAACTCTCCTTACAAGCACCACATGAGTTACAAAGCCATTATATCTACAGGAGCCCACCATAAGACACTATGAGTCATGTATTTTAAACTGTGCAACTCATAAATTAGCCATATGACAGTGTAAAGCTCTTAGCTGCTATACCATAGCTAATACAAACAGCTGCTTCCTCTGAAGTAATAATGTTTTTAAATTCTACCCCTTGGTGACACTTTTGAGATCCAGTAAAAAAATCTTTTGCACAAGCCCAGTGCATGAAAACAAAGGAGCAAGTCGTTTGTAGAGCAGACACTAAAGCTGAAAACATCACATATAGGAAACTCACAGTATGTTCATTGACCAGCCAGCTACCCTGTAATTAAAGCTTCTGGAAAGCAGTATCTATGTCCCAAAATTATCTCTCAGCAGTTCTGGACAAAGACACACAAACCTAAAAATGCACCCTCTTTGAAATACGTCTGTTTTACCTATCAGGAAAATAAATTCTAATTTTCCAGGAGCATAAATGATCATTAAAGATATGAAGGATCATAGACAAGTACTGGACTATATGCCAAGGATGGCATGTGCAAATACTTCAGGCAGAACTTAGACTTAATGTAAGTGCTTTTAGCAATTGAATTACAGATTTCAAGTTTCTGCATGAGCCCAACAGCCTTATATATAATGATTTCTAATAATTTTTGCAAGTCCAGCATTTGATAGCCTCCCTATCAAAATTCCTCAATGCGAGCTTGTCCCTCAGTCCCTGTACCTGCAGCATCCAACCCAGCATCCAGACATCTCTAAATCATAAGAAACATCCCTCCCAGAATGCTGTAAGACCTAGCCCTGGAAGAATGTGACAGCCCAAAGCCCAAATGTGACAGACTAGCTCTTGCACCAAGCCATTTTTCTCCTGCCTACTCTCTTGAGGCACATGTCTGAAGGAGCAGTCATGACTCCTACATTCTAAAATTTTTCTCCCTCCTTGAGCCAAGCTTTTAGTTCAAAGTTTATCCATTTCCTTGGATTCTGTAAGGAAAGGGAAAAAAAAAGTTTTGTTCTAGTAGGCAGGCCTCAGTATTTTGTAGTTACCATACTTATGCATTTTTCTCTTGAGGTTAAACTTCATTCTTTAATTAAAAACCCAAACCAAAAATAAACAAACAAACAAACCAACCTGTTAAAAAATCTTGCTTAGAATGTTTCAGTTAGCTGACAAAAATTAAGATCTTACAGTAACTTAACAGTTCTTCTTCCTAAAAACTGCTCAAATGCTCTTCTACCTATCAATACGCTTTCAAAAGACAAATTATTTAAGCCTGGTTCAAGCAACTTTTTATAATTATCTGAGTAGATCATTCTGAGTGTGTGAGCCTGCCCCTCTGACTTGTTGCTTCTATAATACTTTAAAGGACAATCTCTGATTGGGCAGTAAGTCTGTGGGAGGAAAGGACTCAGGAAAGGCACTTGGCCAGACATCAGGACTTCCAGCTGAGACCCACAGCATCTCTCTGGGAGCCTTATGATAGCAGCTTTCAGAGACACAGAATACATTTGATTGCACACTTCTAGTTGTATGCAAATGTTAAAGTTATTTGAAACAATTGTTTAATATATTTGAATATATGACCGGGGAGATTTTTTGTTCTTCCCCAGGAATAATGACAACTGTTTTACTCAATGCACAGATCTCAGTGGAGCAAGGGGTTGTAAGTCAGTTTAGAGTCTGAATAGATATCATAAACCACAGAATTCCAATTCAGGTAATTACTAAATCAAAATAGATCTTGAACTTAGAATTAAATTAAGGTTGTGCTATCTAATAAGTATACAGATTATTATATATTTATAATCTTCAAATACATCACCAGTTATATCTCACTGAGAACTGAGAGAACAAAGCAGAAGTGCTTGGTAAGTACCAATAAAAGCTAAAAATTTAATAAAGCATTATTTGCTCCATAAAGAAGAGAGAAGTAGACAAACAGGATTTAGTCTGAATCACAGCAGAGACAATATATAAGATACTTTAGAAACTAAATAGAAAGAAAATCTCCATTAGGCTGGAAAACTTGTGTCCTTTGTGTTATTTAATAATCCAGTACCGTTTCAGAAAGCTGAATGCTGAGCCCCAAGCTGGCTGGAGACCACTTATGTATTGTAGATGGACTGAGAATCAGTTTCTGATGTCAGGTTCAGGTCTCTGCTAGACATATATCTGTGCTTCTGAAAGTCATTTGCAGACAGAGATCTTTCAGAGGCAGCAAAGAAAGGTGCAAACTGTGCCCAGCTGTATTATAATTACATGCATTTGGAAGCATCAAACTTGTAAAACAACAGCATATATTTAATGAAAGGTAAAAAAGGAAACTGAAAAATAGTACAGCATGAGGTTTGAAATGATGTTTCACAAATCCTGGCATATAGGAAAGGTAAATTCCTACAGGCTACACGAAAATTGTGCCTCAGGTTCTGTTGCTGGGAGCACAGCATGTCAGGCTGCTCCACATAAGGAATGACTACCCTACAGCATTTCAACTCCTCCAATTACCCTGTACTTTAATCTTATTTATATGCTATCTCACTCTAAAAACAAGCTTAGCAGTTCCAGCTGCTATCCAAAGCCAGGTGGACACATTCTTAACATGGAATAAAAAACAAAAAAAAGTTGCCTAGTGCAATGATTAAATTAGTCACATTATTTCTTTGGAAGCTCTGAAACCTCCTTACATGTACCAACCACCCTGCACAATGTCCTGGAGTGGAGCATGATAGCATGTAACACCTCAGATATTTTTCTTTCTTTGAAGGCCAAACATTCTTCATTTCTGTTCAAAAATGAACTCTATAAGATTTGACAAAAGACTCAAGACCCTTCCATAATCCTCCTGGGATATTTTCCATTTCCTTTTAGTGTTTGTCCTGATACATGGGCATCAGTCCTGAATCCACTGGGCTTTGTGTTCCCTAGGTAAAACCGATCTGAGTGAAGCAAGCAGTGTATTTGCATTCTTCAGCCATATTCTGGATGTTATGGTAGTTAAATCATCTGTTATTGATATTCATGCACTTTAGTTTTTTGTGGCCCCAAAATAATTTATTTACATTACAACAACTGCTGTAATAAGTATCCAGCCTAAAAGACCAAATGTCTCGTGGCTGTTTCAAGCATATAAATATCATTTCATCTATAATATGTCCATTAATTGACAGTAAATTACAATGCAGCATCTATATAAAAAATGTTGAATATCCCACAAATTCATTTTATTACTGTTATAACACTGAATGCTAAATGAATTTAGAAATACAGGACCTTTTAAGTGTCAGCAGATGTCTTTGATCAGTGTTTATCCTTTTTGGTACAATTTAATGAGAGATTATATGTTAATATGCAGCTGGAGAAAACTTTCAGACACAACAAGCCTGAGAAGAGTTTCCAGCTGTCATTGCATATACCAGACCTGTAATTACCAATCACCACAGAATCAATTTTAAAAAGCAAGCCATTTAAGCTAGAATACATGCAAAGTGACTATACGCTTAAACTTAGCACAATGGGATGAATCTGTTCTTATTTAATTGCAACTGATGTGCTCTTTTTAGTTTGCTACTAATCAAAGTTATTCCCCTCAGTTTGTGCACAATCTTTCCAGCAATACATTTCAAAAGAATCCCTCCTGGGTCCCAAATATATAATTTTTTAAAATTCCCTCCTGATCCTCCATATGGACCATAAAATACCCTCTAAGAAAGTTTGCAACAACTTTCCAAAATCTATTAGTCCTTCATTATCTCAGTTAAGTAAGGACTCTGATAAGTCTTCCTGAAGGAATGTTTTTGCAGTTCTGATTTCTGTGCATGGGAAATTGATTGATTCTGAGTGGTTGCAGATAATTGCTTGTTTTGTCAAATTGAATCACTGGAATCTAGTGTGATGACAAGATGATTTTTTGCCTTTTCTTTTATATACATTTAATATACTTTTTATGTATCCTCAGTATTCTTAGCATGCATACTTGTAATTCCTGAAGTCTGATAACTTAGCATAGTCCCAGTATTTTGTTAGGCCAGGAGACCAAACATCCTAGAGGCCTCATAGTTGGAGGCTGGAAAGCCCTGCACTATCTTTGGAAACCAAGGTCCTCTCTAGCACACATCCTGAAAATTAAAGATTTGGCCAATCCAGGGGGGAATTTCTCAGGATGGGAAGATATCACATCATTCATTCAAGCCTCTCACTGGGGCATCTTGGTTAGATATGCTGATCTGTAAGGTCTATAAATTGTATATGCTGTCTGTCATGAGCGTGCATTTTGGTGCATTCCACCTTGGCGACGTGGTGCACCATAAAGATCCCTATCAAACACTGGGGTAAAAACCCTTTATCCCTTAATTGTGTCTGGCTCTTCATTTTAAAGACCAGGAAAAGGCATCAAGTGCCTTATTGTACTTGGGAGTAGACTTATGGCATTATCTTTGGACTGTCTTATACCTATCAAATTCTATTAATAGCATACAGGGTTTTATAAGATGTAGTATCAACTACAGTAGTATTTAACAAGATACAGTAGTATTTCATAAGATGTATTATCAACTTATCAGTTGATAATAGTATGCACATACTCAAGTACACTGGAAAAGTTAAATTCTTGCCAATAATTTCAAAAAAATTCTCTCTAAAGAACCTCTGAGTCAATTCAGAAAACAAAAGTGTTTTACATACCTAGTCTCTCCTGAAATACATGAAGCCCTCTTGTAAGCCACTGTATTTCACTCAAACTCTTCTTTTTCCCCATTTATAGTGTGTACTTTACCTTTGAAGTGAAGGTGAGTGTCTGTGATAGTCATGTAGTTCTGCATTGTGTTTGAATTGGTCTTAGGCACAGTTTCCTGTGAATTGGCATAATCTTTATTCTTTGATCTCTTGAGTCACTTGATAAATAGCATACTTAGGAAGAATTACCACCCAAGATCACCACCTATTTTGTCAAATTTCCTGCTGCATTCCTGAATTTCAGTTGATTGTTTCCAAGGATCAGCATGCAATGCATAGCTATTTCTTTATCTATCTGGCCAGTATTAAAGCAATTCACACAGTAATGAGCCGCCCTTTGTATCATTTTTTGAGGCAAGAGTCCTTTGTCAAAATGGCTCTTTTGTTGCTTTCTCCTGGTTGATGGCAAAGAACTTTGACAGAAGGATTTCTTTAAGACTAACCTGAGTAAAGCAGATTTCTTTCACTTTTGGGAGTACAATTTGTATGATTTGTTGCCTCCATTTGCCATCTTTGAAGTCTTTTATTACCAAGTGGGTTGGTTTTATGAAGAAGGAAAGGGTTTCACATAGTCCATAATGTTCTCCAAATACTCTCAGACCTTTGTTAGAAGCAAAATCAGAACATGAGAGCTGAGTCTGTGAGAAACAAAAAAAATCTTCTACTAACTTGAAAATCTAGACAGGTGGCCAAATCCCACATGACCCATTAATTATTTTCTGCAAAGATCTGTTCTGAGTAAAGACCAGACGTTACAAGTGAAGGGAACCATGCATCTGAACATTAATCTTAAGTAAAACAAACATATTTTCTTCATTAAATGGGAGGGAAGGAAAGGAAGGAAAGGAAGGAAAGGAAGGAAAGGAAGGAAAGGAAGGAAAGGAAGGAAAGGAAGGAAAGGAAGGAAAGGAAGGAAAGGAAGGAAAGGAAGGAAAGGAAGGAAGGAAGGAAGGAAGGAAGGAAGGAAGGAAGGAAGGAAGGAAGGAAGGAAGGAAGGAAGGAAGGAAGGAAGGAAGGAAGGAAGGGAAGGGAAGGAAGGGAGGAAGGGAGGAAGGGAGGAAGGGAAGGAAGGGAAGGAAGGAAGGAAGAGAGGAAGAGAGGGAGGGTGGGTGTGAATGCCTTTCAGGAACTCTGATACCAACTTATAGCAAGTAGTAGCTTTTTGAAAGGTAAAGTGCAAGAATTCATTATGACATGTACCAATGACAAAGAGGAAAATACTGAAACCCTTTCCCAGTAGAGAAAAATGTGCAGCCTGAGAACTACAAATTTAATCCATTCCTACACTAGCTTGAAAGGCATGGTAATGCACTTGGATATTGAACACCAAACAAGATTTTTCTGGTATTGGAAGTGATAACAGAAAGGTATATATATATTCAAGTGTCACTGGAACTGATAGTGAAAGGAACTGGGAGTGTATATACACAATTTTTTAGATGACTGATTTTCAACCCTGAGGTAGATGGACTGCTTCTAGACAGTCAATGAAAGGTCACACTACCTTTTTGAGGCAGTTTTGCTATGCTAGGGTTCATTGTTCTTAATGGAAAATATTTAAAGTTAAATAAATAATATTTTTTAAAATACTAGAAACAGGTGCTTTAAATTTTTGCTCTCTCTAGGAACATAAAAATGAAATCTCTGGGGGCAGCTCAAGAAAAAAGATTAAAGATCAAATTAAAGAAGAAAAAAGTTGGAGTGCAAAATCAGCAAGCTAAATTTTAGCTTTAACACTTTGAAGAGTGTTAAAAAGAGACTTAGAGCATCATTCTGGGTAGAAAAAGGAAAACAAATGTCACAGGTGAGGCTGAAGATGAGTTTCTTTTCTTCAGGCTTCACTAGGAAGGTTAATAGTGACCAGAATTTTAAAAATTAATTTTAATGAAGAGTTAGACATTCAAGACAGAAGGACAGATTAAATAACAATCAAATAAGTTCAATGTGTTTCAAGTTAGCAAGGCTTGACAAAATCCATCTGAGAACTAGCCAAAGCAATTTCAGAACTATATTCAATTATATTTGAAAATTCATGGAAGACCAGTAAGATCAGATGAGCATAATAAATGTAGAATCCACCCTTTAAAAGGCACAGTGAGAACTCAGGGAGTTATAGATGAATCAATATAACTTTTTTCCACTGAAATTTTTTTAAAGAAATATTTGCAATCAGACATCTAGAAGACAGTATGGCAATATAAAAAGCTAACATGGTTGTGCCACAACAGATTAATCTAAATTCCTTCCCTAGCAGAGAAAATGGGTTAGCACGTAGAGAGAAGCATGGTTTTGCACAGCTAATGATTTAGCATGGCTTTTTGGTACACAACATTTCCCTGTAATATTTTCCTAATCAAGAAGAGAATTTTTGGGTTAGGTGTTATCCATTAATGGGAACACAGCTGGCTGGAAGATTAATCTTTAAAGTGTGATTGGTATTTCATTATCATATTATGGGCATGTCAAAGAAGAATTCTCCAGGAATTTATCCAGAACTCAACTACTGCCAGGAGCCAAGGCCACTGTTTTCAGTAACAGAGGGGGAACTGGGCAATACACTTGCAAAATATGCAACTGTTGAAGAATTGTTGAAGACTGCAAAGATGTTCTAAGAATACCAGAGGATCTCAATACACTAGAGTCTGATAGTGACCAAATTCTTATTGAGGTAAATGGAAGAGGAACAGAATGGACAGTGCATCCACGTATTCAAGCAGTAGTACTGCAGGACTTGATCTGAAGTGTTCTTCAAGGATGCAATAAAATACAAGAATCACTTATTCTGTACTAGTGGTATTTCAGATAGAATTTTGAGTTTAGTTTTCGTTACATCTATCTATAACAAAAATAATAAAATAAAGCAGAACCCAGAAAAGAGAGAGAATGCTAAGACACTTTGTAAATGTGGCATGGGCACGCTGGGAAACTGTTGAGAGGATTGAGTGTATTTCATCTAGACAAAAAGATCCATCAGTTCTACATAAATCATGAAAATTTGTTACTAACAAGATAGTAATCAATCTCTGTCCGTAAAAGATGGACCATAAGAAAACTCCTCAAAAAAGTAACAGCAACCAAGTACGAAGTTGTACTTCATAAAAGTTTTTCAAAAAGTAACTCTGGAAGTGGCTATCTAGGTATATTGGGCAACATCTACATGAACTCTTATTCTTTGTGACTCAAAATCAGTAAACATCTGGAAGAATTGGATTCCCAGTTCTCCAGGACTAGTATAAGCAGAATCAAGTGTGATTTCATTCATTCAGTCAGAAAAAAAGGAGTCTGGGCTTAGGTGGGCCTTTGTGAATTGTGAAAGGCATTTAAAAAGCACACAAGTAGGTTTTGGATCTTCTTTGATGTAAATATTCTCCATTGGGCTTCTTAGAAAGTGAAATAGTGTCGACAATTAAACAATCTCCTGTCTCAACAGACCTAAGTGGTTTCGAAATTATTGAGTATGATCTTTCTTGGCTGTTATAAATAGACAAAAATCCATTACAGCTGGTTTTCCTTCCATTTATTTTCCCTCATTAGATGAGTTTCACTGTAAATGGTTCATAATTCATCAAAGGTGAATTTTTGTCTGCTGCAAATGTGTGTGAGACAAAAAGCAAATTATAGTTTATATAGTTCACTCCCAATCAATGTAATCAGGATAACCTTCAAAATAAGGAAAATTGTGACAATTCTAGTCTGAGTAGCAATTTTGCTCAAACTGTTTACAATACCAAATGCCAGTTTCTGATGGGCAGTTAGTTATTGCTGCCTGGACTTAATTTTTCCTGGGAATCCTTTTGAGTGTTTTGCACCAGATGCTGAAAGCACACAATTTTAAATACAGTAATGTGCATGCTAATAGTTTCCTTAACTTATGTTGTGATGTGAATTGGCCATACAGCTGCTGAACCTTTCCAGTGGAGTCATAACAAGAGAGCTGTGAAGAAATTTGAAGCATATACTAGAGTGGACTGACTGAGAATGGTGCTGAAGCCATGATGGATATTAAATATGTGAATAAGTGTATATTTGTGTCTCTTTTGAGTTCTGCAAGGAGCACTAGCTTGGAACAATTGCAGTTATGAAGATTTTTCTTAGTCTAAACAGTAACTGGTCAGTTCACGCAGCTGAAAAAGGAGAAAAAGTTTTGGAAATAAATGTTTGCACCTTTAGAGGATTTCAAGACAAAGGGATTAAAAAACCAGAAATTATCTAGGGAGCAGAGTTAAAAGTTGTTTTGCTCAGTTTATACTGGCACAAACTGTAAAGCTATCAAATAATAAGTACTTCTGTTTATTAATTCTGAGTTAGATTTCATATTATACCAAGTACTGTAGGAAAAGCAGTTCCTAAAACCCTGCATAAAATCTGCCAATTTTCCTTCCGTTCCCCCTCCTAAAAAAGGGCAGTGAAGTCTCACTGCTTGAAGCCTTTCCCAGGACCCCAGGAAATCACTGAGACAGTTACCTGATACGTCCGTCCGTCTCCAGTTACAATGAGTTACCTCAGCAGAGGCAGTGGATTTCTGAATGGAGTTTGCAGTAGCTATCCTTCCTCCAGCAGAATATGCCTTAGGAAGCCTGTTTAGCTGGAGAATAGTTATTTCCTGCTAATGATTATTGCACGTGCTCCTGTTCTGACAGAGCAAGATCACCCATTTCTGACAAGTAAACTTAAATGTCAGAGTCCAATTTCCTATGCTAAGCTCTTGCCTAAGCACAGTACTTAATACCCCAAACCTGATGAAGAAACAAGGAGGATCTGTGCAAACTGCCAGCAGAGCCCTGCAGCTGCTCTTGTCTGGTTATTCTGCTTTGGCATCAACCCATTGTTACAAATTTTTAACCACCCACCTGGGCAGTCCACTGTGCAGATCAAGCTGTTCTTGAGAGGCCAGTCTGAGCAGAACATGACCAACCTACAGCTCACATGGTTCCCAAAATCTATGCAAGTCAGGCTGTGCCTGATTTATTCTGGATGCCACTCATTCAAGACATTCTGTAATAGCTTTTCCAGCAGAAATACAGAACATCCCTAGTGAATCCCAAGTGCTTGTCTCACAATACCTGGGCACACTGCTCAGTTATCTGATCAGCAAACCCCAAGTACAGTAGTTAATTCTGAAAAAAGAGATAAAAAGCAAAAGAGGGGTTCATTCAATCTTCTTAACTCCATGGTAAGATAGCACGTTTGAATGATAGTTTTAATTAAATTACATGAGTTTAATAAGACTGGGCAGTTTTAGGGAAGAAAAAACATTCTAAAGGTCTTTAAAATCCTTTTATTCCTTTTTTCTTTTTCTAAAGAATGTCTAGTTTCTAAAGCTGTCAATCTGATAAGATTTTTTTTGTCACTGATAATATAACATTTGATGGAAGCAGATTGAAATCAAATTAGTAATGTAAATGAAGTACAATTTGATTTTTTAAATTTAAAAATTAAAATCTGGCAGAGGTTATGTAGCACATATCTCTGGACACTGTTTTGCCTATACTGCTATTAATATGCTTTCATGCAAATAGTTGTCTTTTGCAAAGGCTTTATTACAAACTTAAAAGAAAAAAATAAAGAACCAACTACAGGGGGAAAAAAAGTTTGCTAAAGTTTTGATTCCAAAAAGCAAACAAGTAGGAAATGTTGGTTTGTTTAGGTTTTTAGTTCACATGGGTTATAACTGTTGAGAAGAAAATCAATAAATTGGACAAAAGCCATGAAGATGATTAAGTGTCTAGAACATTTTTCATAGGAGGAAAGGCTGGGAGATCTGGCACTGTTCAGGATGAAGAGAAGGATTTGGAGGTCCTTATCAATGTATACACATATCTGATTGCAAGGAATGAAGAGAGAGCCAGTGATGTCCAGGGACAAGACAAAAGACAATAACAACAGTTTAGAAAACATGAAAGTCCACCTGAACACAAGGAATAAAAGTCATTGTGAGAGTGTAAAACATTCACAGCAAAAAATTGCTGGAACTGGTTGCCCAGAGAGCTTGTGGGATCTCCATTCATGGGGATATTTAATTCCAACTGGATATGGCCCTGAGCACCCTGCTTGAGCCAAGCAAGATCTCAAGTCATTTCTTCCAATCTAAAGAGTTTTTCTGATTCAAGCATAAGCCATAAAACTGCAGGAAAAGGGATTCATGGCTGCTCCCTGGGAAGCTGCAGAAGACATCCTACTGACATACTACAGAGTGGCAAGGAAATGATTAAACAGAAATATCTGAGTCAAGAAAGAGAAGTGATTGCTTTAAATTTCTTGAGGAATCTGACAGTTCTGGCAGTATGGGAATTTCCAAAGATAGGAGCAAAATTTTTTACTGATAAAAATAAGCACTGTTTCAGTCAAGTACAAAAATGTACTTTAGAATCAAAGAATCATTAATGTTAGAAAAGACCTCCAAGACCATCAAGTACAATTGTTGATGGAATACCACCATGCTCTCTAAACTGTATGACAAATTGCCCCATCTACTCATTTTCTGAACATTTCCATGGATGATGGCTCTTATCACTTCCCTGGGAAGGCTGTTCCAATGCTTAACCACTCTTTCACTGGAAAGAAATTTTTCCCTGGTATCCAACTTGAACCTCCCCGGTGCGACTTGAGGCCATTTTTCCTTGTTCTATTGCTAGTTGCCTGTAAGAAGATTGCATTTAGATTTCATCACCTGTAGATCTGACCTGAAAGAGTTCATCTAATGTTAAGAAACGAAAAATTATTAATATTTCATTAACTCAAATTTTGAAGGATTGTCATCGGAGTGCAGAAACCTTCTTACTTTTAAGTCAATGAGCAGTGAAATATTTCAGGTCTACTTGCAAGCAGAAACAGTCGAACTGATGCATATAATATTCGCTAATACTTAATACTGTGATGTCTTCTGCATAAAATTGATATATTTGCAGTTTGTATGCTATTGGTTAGCTTCATAGATCATCCAATTAAGAGAGAGAAAATACTGCATTGTGCATCCATGGGCTTGCAGAGCTAAAGACAGATCACTAACAATCTAAACAGGAAGAATTATATTAATGAGAAAGACTGCAGTAGTTTTAATACAAACATTGATTCAAGTTTAGTAAACTTTTTATAGATGCTATACATGCTAGCCAAAAGGACTGACTCTGACCTTATTCATAACACAGACATAAACATAAAATCAGAAGAATGAAGGTAACAATGTAGAGGAAATTTTTGCTGAAGCATAAATGAATGTATTTAAAGAACCAGAGATCAGTAAATTTTCTTGATAAATTCAAGGTTTTATGGATTTCAAACTTAAAATATTCCACTCCACTGAGAATCTTGTACTGAAAGTTTACTCTTTTTTTTTCTAATAGGCTAGCAATGTTCATCACACCGAAGTCATGGAAAGAGTATGGGAAAGGAATGAAGAAATTTGACAAAGAAAATGCTGGCAGGGACAAAAAGAAGACAATTAAATTTGTACTATCAGACCAACCAGGATGCTCATCTGAAAGAACAGAGAACTTAAAGTAAATAAAGGAAATAGAGAGGGGTACGTTGGGAATATGTGCTGGCTCTACAGATAAGCTTTTTTTTTCTCCTGGTAGTTTGCACAGCCTGTTTGCCCTTCCTCTCACTGTAATAGAATTATATATTTGGAAATAGATTTAAAGTCAAGGGCAATAATGGGGCTTCAGAGGCATGGAGAAACTATCTGGTAAATAGCTTAGTATGTGCTACAATGATTCTCTCCATTAGACTTTTATTTAATCATGAGAACTGATGTTATCTCCATAAAGGTAAGCAAATTCAGTCTTACAGCAGCAACATTAACCATAAAACAGTGTCCATTTTAATTACTCAGGTTTCTTCCCCATTCCTGTCCAATTGCCTATGTGGAAAAGCAACATTTTGTAAAAGGCCTACATATTGTATTTTAGCTTACAAGTGCCCGATTTTATGGACTTTTGTCATGGGACTGTAGGCTTTGTTTGTAATTTTGGATGTATTGTAGCAAAATAGAATGATGTTTGCCAACAGAAACATGACACTTGTCAGAGGAGCTAACTGTAAGTAGGATAAATGGAAGCTGGCCTAATACCAGTAAAGGATGTGTAGGATATATACTGAGGAACTTTATTTTGTTTCTAAAACACATAATTTGAACAATTGCCAAAAACCAAAAATTTTCATTTCGTAGTGGTTATCAGCAGGATAATAGTGCTCAGCTGTGCATCCAGTCTGACAACAGTATGAAGATGTTTCCAAAACACAAAAATTTGCAAATAGTGTTGCAACAAGGCATCTATACATTTGGATCAGAAGGAATGATGGGATTGACTCCATGGTCTCAAATTGCAGCCTATTCCACAATGTTTCCTGTAATCCAGAATGATAAAAAGCAGCTAAATTCCCACTCCCTAGCAACAGAGCATTGACCCCAGACACCTGCTGAGAACATGGTGCCTTGATTGTGAATTAAAATCAATCAGAAAAAAACCCTGCAACTTTGAGCAATGTGTTTCAGAAAATAAGCTGCATAAATCCCATTACAGCAAACACTGCTGAAGTATAAAATATTAATGAAAAAAAACCTTGTTTAATATTTCCTTGTATGTTCAAGAATGGCATACAAGACAGACTAATGGGGCAGATGAAGCAGGTACAATTGCCTCAAGGTTTGGAGGATGAGGTAACCTAAACCATAAAGCTCAGAAGAAAATATTCTCTTTTAGCTTACATTTCTTTAATTTCTGCCAGACACTACAGTTGTCATGGCTGAGGTGGGATTTAAATGAGAAGATGGTAGTTCTAAATATTTTCATCAAAAGTGTTGTATCCATTTGGATAGATTTTGAAGTGCAAGATGCTAATTTTAATGTTTAAAGTTATAACTTGTTTCAACGCAGTGACATGAAGAACAGTCACGTTGTTACACTGTTCAGCATTGACAATAAAGATCAGTGCAATATCTAAATCCCTGTTGAAGAAAGGGAGCTACTGGTAGATTTTTCTGTCTTGCATCCATTAGCTGCCATGCCCATTCTCTTTACAGTAATGATAAATAATTATCATAAAGTTTGTTGGAGGCAGAATGCACTCACAATATTCTAAGTGTCTATAAATTGAGGGGGAAAAGTTTTATCTGTCCTGAAAAGCTTATGGGGGTGTTGCTTCTGACAGGAAAGATTCATATTGGCAAGGTAATAAAGTGGTGGTTTCCCAATTTTTGGGGAAGCAGCTTCTTTATGAGCCTGCAACAAGAATTTACATATAGAAAAACCCAGACCTGGGAGCAGAGCTCAAGAAAACTATTCTCTGGAAGAAAGACGGAGGTGGTAAGAAAATGAATATGCTAGAATATAAAAAGGCTTCTGGTTTAATATGCAGAGGTTTCCCACAGTGGAAATAAGCTAAAAAAGTTCCTCTCATTTATCTAATCTACTTTGTTAACAAGTACATTTTTAGAAAACAAGTACTGGGTAATCACCATCATGTCTCTTCCCCTCCCTGTTCCTTTAGGTATCAGGAATGTCAGAAAAACCCTTGCAGACTCCAGAGCATCTGCTGAGACTACTGTTTCCCTGGTCCTTGCATGGAGCTCACATATGTGAATATCTGTATTCTTCCCCTCCCTCAGATCATTCCATTGTAAAAATTCGATTGCCAGGGACAGCCCTGATTGTAAAGTTTGCTATTTTAAGTCTTACATCATTTGGAAGTTTTTCCTGAATCTTGTCAGTTCTTTCTTTTTGAGTATTTACATACAGACCTAATAAATGTTATAGATAGCTGGGTCTGGATCTAAAGCTATATGCCCTGTAGTTGGAATCCACAGCATGCTACAGAAAGTTGCATGTGGTGCAAGAAAACACACCTCATTTCTCTTCATACATTTTCTTCTCTAAAAGTATAATCAAAAATTTAAAAATATGTTGTTTTAATTCTACTGTCAGATCATTCACAGAAAACATCAGTTTTCATATCAACTTACTTAGTCAATACATCCAACATTTAAAGAAAATTCAGCTCAGTTTGTTTGAAACACAGTGCTAATAACACCAAGATTGTGGGCTAAATCCTTGTATAGGTCATTTATTTAAGAGTTGGACTTAGTGTTCCTAGTGAGTCCTTTCCAAATCAGAGTATTCTGTGAATCTGTGAATTTTACCTAACTTACATAGGAGAAAATTTTCTTATAGTGGAGGCACAATTTTAGCATAATGAATGACTTGCAGAAGTACAATCAGTCATACCCTGAAGTCTAGAAAGTGTTTCTCCTTAGAAATTTTACCTGCTGTCTTCATAATACTCAGAATGAGGAAAATTTAAAAATATTTAAGAAATAAAATATATTTTCTTTAAAGACACAAGAATAAAAAGTGTATTTCTTTATCCTACAGCGTGCATCTTTGTTCTATTGCTGCTTATGAAATCTACAGACTTCAGTTTTTCATTTACTCTTTTTGCTATGATGTCAACTAACATGAACAAAATTATTCTTTTTTGCCATTTTCCACATGAACACAGAAACTATTTGAATCACACAAAAAAAGTCGTTATTATCTTTTTAAAAATATTTCAGCATGAGTTTTTGCCTTCAAATGTTCATTTTGAACACCATACATGTCCAGCACAATAATTCTAGACAGACATACAAATGCAGTGGAATGTTTAAGGATAAGAAATAAAAGTCTATATTCTTTAGAGGGTAAGAAAATGCAGTTTGATTGGTCGAAGAATCTAAGCAGATCATGAAAGTGATGTGAATAATTAGATCTATAACTATATCTCTCTGTAGCATTTCCCTCAAAAGTAGTTTGTACTTCAGAGGTAAAGTAGCCTGGACTAAAAATATTCTTCACAGTTCCAGTACCAAGCTAGAAGTTGTTGTTTTTATAGTTCAGAGACATGCTGTTGAACTTGTATCTTACTGTGTATTTCTTAGGTTTTCCTTTTATTCTAGTTTTAAACAGCTTACCTACTGCAGATCTTACTCTAAAGTCATATTTCCAAACATGCTTAATAAAAATTTTTGTACTGATACAGATTCTTTTTTTCTGTTTATGGCTGAATTATATTTTAATATTAAAACTTTGATTCCAAGTTTCCTATTGTGTCTACCTACTGGGGTTGTCAGTACATGAGATCAAAAATGGAATGGAGTAATACATTAATCATGTTATTCATTTACACTCCTAGTCATGAATAGAGTTATTTTGAAACTTCACTATCAACCTAGGTCAAAATTTCTCAATTTCTTCCTTGAGGAATAAAGCTTGAATCTTGGTATTCAATTTTGTGTTTTACTACTTACTGAGTTAAATTAAATATGGCAAACCTTAACTTGAAAGAGCAACAGTAAATCAAGCACCGTTGTATATCTAACAATTGTACCAGGAAAAAAAGAAACAGGAAAACTTTTTTCAAGAATAAAATCCCAAAGTCTGTGTCTATATTTTTTCCATGTCCAAATCTTTTTTAAAGACCTAAGCTAAAGTCTTACAGGTACATCAACCATACACATAATTTTTGGCCCATATACCTTTTAACTTGTGCAAGACTTGAACAGTAGAGGGAAAAGGACATAGCTCTAGGAAAGTTAATTTTGTTTTCATTCTCTTTGGAGGCCCTGCAGTGTTCTGAACTATATGCAGATCTATGCTAAAATACTGATATTAGTTCTTGTTTTCAGCTATTTTATTGCAAATCAATTGAAATTATATATTCTGCTTGACAAGAGAACCACTTTGCTTATCCCAGCAATCTCAAAAATTGGGAAGAAAAAACCATTTCAGTGTTATTAAAAGAGATTTTCACAGAGGAAGATGTATTTAATTGCTACTCTCTAGCCTCTGAGCTGGAGACATCTTGCTCTAAATTATGACATTTATGATGTTGATGATGTAACTAAGTCAGGGATCCTGAAGACTAAATTGGCAGAGAAAAAAAAGCAGGACAGAACACAAAAGGATGCACAAGGAAATCCATCCTGGCTACTGGATTTCAAAGTCCAAAGGTCCCTGGGACCCTTTTGAGTCTGATACAAATGGCAGTAACCAAAACCATCCCTGGGCATGGTAAGGACTTAGTGTAGACTGGGGGCTGTTCCCAGTAAGTAGTTTACATGAGGCTGTGCTGTTTCAGAAGTGAGCTGGCATTGCAGCTCCCTGCCACTTGGCCTCCATGCCAGAGGTGACATCCTGGTGCCATTTACTTCCCTTATTACAGACACAACCCTCATATTCATTAGCTGTGCCCACTTTTGTCCTAGCTTGGAAGCAGTAACAGCACTCAATAAGATGTAGAATATGAAAGACTTTTCTATTGTGCACTAACATAGTTCTTTTTTCTATTACATTCATTGAAAAAATACAAAGTGGCATGGCTGTGTCCTTATTTGTTAATTTACCTCCTTTGGAATAAATTTTCTGATGTACATCTATTCCGTCCCCTAACCTACTAGGAAATGTCATGATTTTCTCAGATTTAGCTAAGCATATCCTTTAAAAGTGGCTGGTAATTTCTGTTAATAGTATTTAGGTCACTTCTCCTAAGTGCCAGAAAGATTTTGTTTTCTGAAATTCAGATATATCAAGTCAGATTTACAAAAAATAAAAGAATAACAAGAGCTGTATTGGAAACAAACAAACAAAAACACCCACGAAAACTCAAAACAACACAACAAATCAAACCAACATGGCAATTAGAAAATACTTGTCAAAATCCTTCCTCTGGACTGAAATTGCTTAAGTTTTAGCTGCAGACAGCTCTTTCCTCACTCAAGTGATACCATTATCATAGAGCTGGAGATAGTTAGCACTTCTTGTTCCAACACTGAAAAAACTGTTTCACAGCAAACAGCTGTCTCTACATGAGAAACAAGTGTGACAAAGACAGTTAGGAAAAAAGGGTTTCAAAGTATTCAATATGAAAAATGTTTCTTTTTCTAGACTTGGTGAACCTCCAACTGTTATGCTGAAGAGATCAACATTGTTTTCCCATGACGGTTGATTTATAGAATGAGAATGAATGACCATTCATTTTCCTTGAAAGGACATATTTGCCCCCCAGACAGTTATTCTTTTATATGATCATGTTGAACTCACAAGGAAGGAGTAAAATTATTGGTCTGAATCCTGCCATAAAACTACAACTTGAGGCAAAATTTAATGATGTTTATCTCACTAATTAAAAATTTGATATTTTTTCTTTTGCATGGATGAAAAAAATCCAAAGTAGAATTAATTTGCAAAGTGCAGACATGCTGCTTTACAGTGGGCAAAATCTTTTCAGTACATTAGGTAGAGAGTTTCAAATGTTGCACTTCACTCCAGCAAGGAACCTTAGAAGGTCATATCTCTTGTTCCTCCCACTGCTTACAGGCACAATAACACATGGCAAGCAGAAGGCTGCTGTAGCCTGTTACTCAGATGTCCCTCTTACACAAGGAAATTGCCAAGAGGAGAGGTGGAGAGGATGGATAGACCTGAATCAGCCCCTTCTTTTTCATCCTGTCTCCCCAGCTGAAATACCTTGAAAGCAAGGCAAAATCTGGCAGTTTTTTAACCTCTCTGATCCACAACTTTTGAAACATCATTCTGCCAGACATGACTGGGACAGTCTTTGATGCTAATCAAACATGTGTTGTGAGTCATATTTCTACATAAAGATGGCATTATACCACATCTATCACCTTCCTAGATCTCTGCAGTTCAAATGTAATTTCATTTTGTAGTAGTAGAAAAGGAGCTCATTCCATTTCTCCAAATTGGAAAGTCTGTCTGGTACTAACCTTTAATCCTATGCAAATGGGTGTATTGAGACAACATGCATGCATGGAACAGCACTCCCAAAGTAATAAAATACTTTTCTCTGCAAAGGAATGGAAGATGCTGAAGGGAACAGTCATAAAACACTTAATTTGCAGCATGTGAAAGAAAAGGGGAAGGCTTCACTCAAGGTAGAGTAAAAGTACAGAGTAGAGTAGAGTAAAAAAGTATAGAGTAAGCTTAAAGGTGCAGAGTAGGATGATGGAGAATATTTGTAAATTGTCTCATCTCAAATTAATCATCATTAATCATTAATCATTAATCATTAATTATGGAGTGTCTTGGCTTGGAAAAGACTTTAAAGACCATCTGGTTTCAAACCCCTTCTATGGTCAGGGACCCTTTCACTAGTTGGGTTACCAGAGCTCTATCTAACCTGGCCTAAAACACTTCCAGAGATGGGGCATATACCACTTCTCTGGTCAGCCTGTTGCTGTGCCTCACCCTCCTCACAGTGAAGATTCTTTTCCTACTATCTAATCTAAACCACTCTCAGTTTGAAGCAATTTCTCCTTGTCCTGTCACTACATGTCCTTGTAAAAAGCTTGTCTCCATCTTTCTTGTAGGATCCTTTCAGGCACTGTAAAGCTTGTCTCCATCTTTCTTGTAGGATCCTTTCAGGCACTGTAAAGCTTGTCTCCATCTTTCTTGTAGGATCCTTTCAGACACTGTAAAGCTTCCAGAGGTGACCCCAAAGCCTTTTCTTCTTGAGGTTGAACAATCCTGATTCTCTCAGCCTTTGGCTACAGAGAAAGTGCTTCATCACTCTCTCTTGGTGATCCTCCTCTGGACTTGCTCCAACACATCAGTGTCCTTCCTATGCTGGATGCAGTACTCAAGGTGGGGTCTGTGAGAGGAGACCAGGGAGACAGAATCTCCTCCCTTGCCCTGCTGGCCATTTGGTTTATGGACACATTTGGTTTTATGGGCTATGAGAGCACATTGCCAGCTCATGTCAGCCTCTCATCCACCAGCACACCAAGCCTTTCCTGGCAGGGCTGCTCTCATTCTGTTCATCCCCAGCCTGTGTTGAAATTGGGGATTGCCCCAGTCCAGTGCAGTACTTTTCACTTGGTCTTGGTAAACCTCAAGAGATCTCTATGGGGCCACTTCTTGAGCTTGTCCAGATTCCTCTGGTTGGCATTCTGTCCTTCACATGTGTCAACCACACCACGCAGCTTGGTGTCAACTGCAGATTTGCTGAGCTGCACTCAAACCCTAGGTCTGTGTCATTAATGAAGATGTAAAACAGCAGTGGTCACCATATGGACCCTTGAGGGACCCTGCTTTTCTGTCTTCTACCAGCAATGCTGTGCTCCACCTTTCCCCAAGTCTCACAATTACTGATGATGGTGCTGTTTGTTGAATACAGTTAGAAGAAAGATTTGAGATTTGACACACTGCTTTCTTGTAACTTTCTGTCTCTTTTTTTATTTTTTTTTCCTTTTGAGCTGGCTCTGTTCTTAGTCAAGGAATCTTCCTCTGCACCCTCACACCTCTAGTCTGTGATGAGTCTTTGTCATCTTTGAATCACTGTTGGAATACAAGGTTTTATTCTCTGTCCCTTTGGTTTTTTTTTCTCTACCAGGATTTGGCAACATATTACAGAATTATACAGTATTATCTTTTGAAATCTTCTGGATTCTCTCCATGTCAACTGGAAGGGCCAGCACCTGACTCCGTTGTCAGTGAATATTTGCAATACAGGTGTTTAGATCTGAGACACTCACTTACAGGTTTTCCAGAATTTCCACCCAATAGGACAGGGTTTATCTCTGCCTAAAGAAGACACCTACATTTTGTCACATGATTCATACCCTGAACTTCACTGGCTATGCTAACAAAAATTCTGTGATGGAAGCCTACAAAACCAACTCAGGTGTAGAAACCTGTTATAGTCCTTAAAGTCAGCTGTGAGAATTGCAAAACTCAGAATTGCTCCCTTTTTTTCCCCACCCTTTATAACAGACAGCTTTTTAATCAAGCAAGAACTCATTGCAGGAATGATGTTGGACCTTCCCAGGCTGATGTCCTGTGCTGAAGGCAATGTAAAATGAAGGCAATCTTAATATAGCTGTGATACTATTTCCCTTGCCTGTCTGTCCTCAGAACAGTGAAATGCAACTCGTTCATTCAGCATAACTATTTTTTCAAAAAAAGTATGTGGGTCATGAGTAGCTCAATTTGAAAAATCTAATTGCTTTTTTCTTTTTGCATTTGATGTTTCCATCTGGCAGATAATTCCCCCTGTGTCAGATATCATAAATGATCACGGTGGTAACCTCATGCTTCTTCACACTGGGCTGCCCCTGTCCTGTTTCATCACTCAATACCACGTAAAAAGTTGACACAGTTATCACCTAAAGGCAACTGTGGAAGCCTTTCTTCTGGGTTGGAGTCACTGGACATTTTTTCATAAATATTGTATAGGTCAGCTTTTCATTGCAGGCTTAATGTGTCTTATTAAACTTTATATAGTCAGCTTTGCCATATAAATTTAATTTTTTATTAAGGTGGGTCACTGGCTGAATAAAGTTTGTTTTTCAAGGCGAACACTTATACTATTTTTTCTAAACACACACAGAATAAAGCAAATAACATTACCCCGAATTTCTAAAAGCTTCATTTCTACGCTTTGCTCTTTTGCCTCCTTTTGATATCCTGTAACAAAAAGTCTGTGTGTCTTATGAACAAAATGGAAATGAGATGGAAATATTCAAAAACATGACAAGCAAATGAACATTTGAAAGTAGTAGGGCATTTATAAAATGTCAGAGATCTAGAAATTCTTAGGGCAGTTATAGAAATCTGTAAAAGTCTTCATCCAGTTTGGTCATTAACTAAAATATCTCACCCATGCTGGTGAGCATGGGATTAACTCTCATCTCTTATGTAGGATCTTACTCATAAATATATGTCCTGGTTTGAAGGACAGGTGTATGCCAATAAAGGCAGATGCTTTTTTTTTTTAAATGGAGAATGTAAACCCCCTCCCTCTAAATTATTATAATTTTGAAATTAAGGCAAAGATATGTGCATTAGAAACAGCAGTTCTTTACTAGGAAAATTCAAATAGAAATGCAGTATTACAAGGAACAATCCCAACCCTGATAGGGTTGGAATACAACCTGACACCCTGTCAGTCAGGGTGTTGGTAGCAGTCCCATTAAATGGTGGCTGCAGTCCTCCTGCAGTGGCAGATGTGGTTCAGCTGAAGCAGTGCTCCTGTAGAAAGTGCAGTTTTCCTGTGAAGGTCCAGGGATGATGTGGAAAGGTCCAGCTTTCCTCTGGAATCCAGTGGAAAGACAGTAACTTGCTGTTCAAAATCTCAGTTTTTGTCTAGGTAGGAAAGGCTTGGCTCCTCACCCTGGCTAGAGCATCTCCCAGTGGGATGATGTAATTTTATCAGTCATACAGTGGGACTCAATGGCCCAGCAGCAGATGATATCTTCCTGGAGGGGAGGATGGGTTGTGGAAAAGATAAAGATGATTCCCCTACCTGGTCTTAAAGATGGCCCATTAGCAGATAATGTGTGCCATGGAGATAAGGAATCACTACCCCACCCAGCTTCAACAGATGGTGACAGAATACACATTTCTGGCCACATTCTGTATTGCAACCCAAGACAATATATGAAACTTTCATTAAAAAGAAATGTACCAGCAAGGAACAGAAAAGACATCAGAACATCAACTGACAGCAGCAAGAGAGTGCTGAAAGCCCTCCAGGAGAAAGAGAGTGGCTGGAGCAGAATGGAGCTGAGTGGTGCAGGAGTGCCCAGAAGGGCAAGGGGCTTGTAATACAGCACAGCCTAAAGAACCAGCTAACAGTGCTGGTGACCAGCTCAATGAACATTGATGTCAAACACACAGCAGAAAGGCCCGCAGAGGAGCTGGGAGATATGGATATGTTGAAATATGTATACCTGCTCTAGAGGAAATTTCAGACAGAGTTAATTGAAAGCTACTAATCTCCAGTGAGAGGAAATAGGATGGGATTGGAAATGAAAGTAGATTAATAAAGTTTTGGCCAGCAGAAGAGAGAATAAAATATAGGGTAATCTAGTACACCAGAGTATTTAAACATATGCTTACATTTTAATGTATGGGTAATCCCATTGACTTCCACATATGCTTAAATGATTTGCTGGATCAGGGCTTTAATGTGTATTTGAATTAAACCATAACATGATGATTTGGAAGTGAGCTCATTTTAGGTTTCACTAACTGAAGAGAGTTCTGCTCAACTGACATTTGGAGTTGAGATTTTTAATGAATGCCTAGTTACTTCAGAAAGCAATTAGGCTGTCATTCAGTAATGGCATTTTTCTATCTACAACGATTTTCCTCATTCCAGATTATTGTGTTTCAAATAAAGCTTGCAGGACATCATGCTGCTGCTGCATAATTATAGTTAACTCACACACACACACACACACGTACTTCATTTCCTGCCACTTCATCAGCACCTAGATTCTTATCAAGAAGGTTTGAAAGTTTCTGTAATGATGGATACCTCTGCTTAGTACTCCATATTAGAATATATGCAGCAGAGTTAAAGGAGACTTGGAGAGGAAAAAATCATCTAGAAATAAAAGAGAACTAAAGTTTAGACAACTGGAACAAACTACTTCATAAGAATTAAGATTGTGGCTTGTCCACTGTTTGGGACATACTGAATGTCAAAATTCAGAGTAGTGTGGTTCACAGGTGGAATTGGTGGCATCAGCTAGAGAACTTTCGCTGCAATGTTTTTACTGATTTCTCTCCTTTTTGCCAGCAATTTGTTGCTGAAAGCAATTGACTGTTCCAGCTGCATCTGGGAGCAAACCCAGGCCTAATACTACAAAGCCGTAAGAAGACCAACAAAAATAACCAGCTGGAATTAATCTATGGAAAGCTGCAGTTACCGTGTGTGTTTTTATGACGCACTGCTCAGTATTAAGCCTGCTTGCCTCAGGAAGGAAAAAAGTAACATGTAAGTGCATTGTCAGCAGAGTCTGATACATAACCAGCACACATACTGGGATAGCAGCAAGTAGGCCTAATTCTCCAGCCTGAAGTGGAAATAAACTGAAGCAGATAAAATAAAATGTTGAGCTAATGTAGGGAAACACATGGCTAGATATGTGTTTAGGGGTATTTGTTGCATTAAAACATTTTCCTCTGAGGCAATCTTTCTGATGGCAACTGACATGACTGGTGTTTGACAATGCTGCCTTTTCAAGAGAGTCTAATCAGGCCAGTGCTCAGTTCCTGGAGGAAAATGGACAGCAGGTGCTTAACCCAGCTGGACTCTTTGAATTAGCCTGGCTGGCAAAAGAAGCCTGTGGCCTAATGTTCACTGTAAGAACAGTCAGGCTCCATGGCTCAGCTCAGATTGTAGTGCTGGGATCCAAACCTGCTGCTGAAGGAGGTGCATAAGACTGCACTGAAGTTTGCTAGGGATCTGTGCCTACGATATTCAATCAGAACTGAACTGAGTGAAAACAACAAGTAGCAAAAGAGTACAGTCATTTACAGGATTGGTCATTTCAGAAAAAAATCTAATAAAAATGGTGGGGAAAAAATGGACATTAACAACAGAGTAAAACACCTTCTTCTAGAGTTATACCCATTTAGACCCCTCTGTCATTTAATTTTTATATTTTTTATTTATCTTCTTAACCCTTTGTTCGGAAAATGAGCAAATTGTTCTATCAGTGTCATTTCAGGAGAAACCTTTAATCCTGTGCTTGAGCCACACTGGCTACAAAGAGACATCCACACATTTCCCGTCCACACTGCTCCTGACAAGAGGACTTGAATCCTTGTGATTTCCAGAATTAAGCAGACTGCAGATTTAGAGGCAGGCAAGGGTTTTTTTTCTCAGTCTAATTACCAGGGATCATGAAATGGGCATTTTTCTCTTTAATCTGGCCATAGTCACTGTCTAAGACTGGCAACATGCTGCCTTTTTTGATTTCTCATGTTCTCTTCCTTCAGTTTATTATAATTGCTACTTTTAAGTTGTTCAATGCAGCTGCTGAATTTGTTGCAGACTGCTGATCAGTGTTATGTAGTAGTAGTATTTGAAGTAGACATTCTGTGAACCTTGCAAAGGTAGAATCTAATTTCATCACTATATATGGTTTTATAGGTATTGACACAATAACCAGGTGGTGCCCATCAATCAGATAGTTACAGGTCTTTTAAATTTAGCAGAATTATCTGACAACCTAACTTGCTTATGGCTTCTTGAAAGCTTAGTAGAAAAATCAAATTATGTTTTTCTGAGAAAATCTTGAGACATTCAGTGGAATGCAAACAATTTGTTCTCAGTCCTTGAAAATTGTCACTATCTGAAACCACTGAAAAATTTCTTTATTGAAAAACAAAAATAACTCTTTGCCACAGTTTGTTCTGTTATTGATGATTAAAAGTGAAGTAAAGGTGCAATCTCAGTGACTGCTTATTAGCTGTGGCTTTGATTGTGCTGTAGGCAGAGCTAGCAAGTGCCATGGTACTGTCTCAGGGACCCCACAACCCCAGAAGACACCATAGAGCATTCCTGATGGCATCAAGGTGCTGAGAAGACAGCAAACACACTCATTTAAAAAGCTGCCCACATCCCTTAACTGCAATGAATACAGCATAGCTTAGCCTCAAACAAGGGAGTAAAAGTGAAACTGACTTTTCCAAATCTTAAAGATATCTTTGTCATGTCATATACATATGAGCAAGTCATTATTTTATCCCTGGTCCCTCAAAATCTGACCAAAGCTTTGGTTATCACTTTTTCCAGAATCTGTTCTATAGTGGTTGTAATGATGACACACTGTCTCTACTGTATTGGAAATTATTTTTCAGCTTGTATATCTTGAGTAGAGATAATTCAGGAAGAAGTAGGGACAAAAAAAGGACACTTGTCTTTCAGTATCTGCCTCTACCTACCATCAATCTTAAAAACAAAAACAGTCCACAACCTCTTAAATCTTGGATTGGTGATGAAAATTCCTTGCAATAATCAATTTCTTATGGCAGAATACCCAGCAAGATTGGATATGGGTGGAAACTTGCAAGACAGAGTTTTTTTTATGACAGGTGTAAATATGTTTCCTTCCCTTAAGTGCTCACGAATATCACAGTAAAACATGTTGACAAGTTCGACAGGGCCGTATTTATACTAGGGTGATAAAAATACAACTTATCAAGTGCTACAAAGCCAGGTGCACACTTCTTTGGAGAAAAGAATGCAAAGACAATGTGAGTCAAACTGATCAATGAGGTCTGCTGTTCAGAATCAGCTGATAAGGAAAGGGTGCTGCAGTAGTTTTTGTTCTCCAAGTTGGGGAACTGCCAAAATAGCATCTTTTCCCCCCCACAGTGTGTCAGCAACAGCAACACAGCCATTTTAAATTACTTCAAACCACTGTTAAATCTCTACCAACATGTCCAAAATCATTTTCTCCAAACAGCTTTCAGCTGCCCTTTTGAAGTCACAGCAGCACTACAGAGGTGAAAAGCTCTGCTTGTGCTCCTGTGAGTCATGCAATGCTTCAAGGTGTTTATTTTTCTGAGAAAGTATTTCAATTTGCCACTTACGGCTAAGACACATTTACCACCAAATTGTTGGAGCTAGAACTGAGTTTCTTCTACAGCTAATGTCCCTAGCAATCTAATCACAGAAGTAAAAGTGTCAGCATTACAGCAGACTTTCATTCTGCTAAGGATTTATATTCATAGTATTTGTTGTGAAAACGTTGCAGATCCACTAGATATTTTATTGATTTTTCTTTAAAAATCATACCATGCAAAGACAAAGACCTTGGTCTTAATCTTTAAAACAAGTAATTTCAGTCATTGAATTAAACAAAAAAAAAAGTATTTTGAGGAATACCAGCCATTGTTTAACAACAACCCATGACCTGCAGGTCAGAAACAGCTTCATACATTTCCTAGAAAATATCCATGTTGTCTAAAAAAGAAAAAAAATGGTATGGAATATCAATGACCATGACAGTTAACAGTGGGATTTCTTTAAATACAACTGTCTAAAAATTCAAGGATTAGGCTAATAGACATTTTTCTCTGTACCTCTAGGAGGCAAGTCACTTCTACTGCACACTGCAAGCAGCTATAAATCACACCCAATGGTTAGTAGTGGAGAGCCCTTAGACCATTGGTGTTAGGTGGGTGACTCACTTTGCCTGTAGGACGTGCATCTGCCCATATGCTACTGACACAACACTGTCCAGGCAGTAAAGCACATGTATTTTAAATGTTGTCATAAGAGACCTGGTTGCTCCCACTGAGGTCTAAGTCACAGTGTACTCATAGCAAGGCAGAAGCTGAGCACCACAGAGGACTGAGTATGGAAAAGAGCTTTACATACCATGATATGAAATGCCTGTCATGGCAAAGGCATTCATGTTAATCATGAGATTATCATTGCCTACATTTTCTGGAGGAGGCAGATATTCAGTCTCTAAGCAGTAAGACATTAAATGGGAAGACACTGAAGGGTTCTGAAATCTACTTTCTTTCCTAATCATTTTAGTTTTCCAGAAGATCATTTACCAATTAGATTAGCCACAAAGCAATACCTGCAACTACTGCTTTTTTATTAGTTTTTGTAAGTCAACAACAAGAGAATAAATAAAAAACACAAGCAAATTTATTTCTTCACTTATTTAATTTGGAAGGTTTTAGGTCACATCTGCTCCCATCAGCTTTTACCATGCTCAGATACTAAACCATCTGGGACATATTGAGAAAGATATACACAAGGGAATTCTTACAGAGGAATGTCATAAAGTGGGTCACTCACTAAACCTCTTCAGTGGAAAACAAAGCAAAAATTGGCCTGTATGATAGAGGACCATTAAATATGTTTGGATGAGTGACACTGCATCAGAACGTAGATCTGAAGGTGGGAGTGTGCAGAAAATGTAGCTTGCAACCTCCTGTAAGTAATTACATTGACTCACAAGTGTGGGGAGCATATTTCCTAATTATTTCTTATATCTCATGGTCTTTCAGTTTGAATTGTTGACTCATTCTCCACTTCTCTTTTTTTGCAGATAAAATTTGGAAGATTTTTTTCCTTGCTACCTACAAGGTAAATGGATATTCACAGCAGACTAACATTTAAACTGCCTTCCTTGTCTTAGCAAACTGTTGCAGATGTGCACTTCCCTTCAAGAGAGAGGCAACAGTAAACTTTAATGATATTAAAAGTTCAGTGGCAAATGCAACAGTATTTTGACAAAGATTCCACAGCAAGGCACACTTGTTTACTGCATAAATGACAAGGGGCAGACAAAACTCTCAAGGACACCCTTCCATTGAGTTATGAGGCTCAGAAAGGATCTTAATTCTTTCTAAACTACTTCTCTGAGGTAAGCTTAGGCATGTCTGGATTCGGATTTCATTCCAGACTAGGTCAACGGTTGTTTTTGTCTATTAATTATTATGTCTAAACAATTATTTATACACAATCAATCCTTCATTCCACCTGGCTAAGATTTCAAAGTTTCAGCATGCTTGGTCACAATTCACTTTCTAAGTAGTTGATGTGATAAGGAGCCTCTCAAACTTGAGCACTCATGTTGAGAGCACAGGGACCCCTTCCCTACTCAAGGGGAGGTCCAGCTGGGCACCCACTGCCGTGCAGGAGAGCATGCTGTAATGCCAACACCACAGATAATACACCTTTTTCTGTTCAATAACAATGACACTGTTTAACTCCCAGGAATTTCTCAGTATTTAAGATACACTTAAGAGTGTTAACAAATATGACAAATATATATATAGAAGCCTTAAATTAGAGGGGAAAAAGATACAAATACTGTCTTGCCAATTTATTCCATCTTTTAACAGCTGTCAATCTGAAATGAATTATTGGGAATCAAGCAAGAAAGAAAAGCCACATACAATTTTGAATGTGTAAGGCCTTAAACTAAAATACTGTTTGAAGTTGAAATATTCTCATAGCAATCCTTGCTCATCTTTATTTATCATGCATGTTCAATAACAGAAAACAAAAGAAGAATGACATTATATTAGGTATCAAATCTATCAGGAGGTGATATCCTACTGTATTGTTGTGACAATTTAGAAAAAGTGATGTCTGTAAAGTGATGTATTTTTTAAAAAAGCCACAGGGATATGTTGAAGTAGAAGTAAGATCTGTGTCAGTTCACATCAGAGGTCCATCACATTCTGTTCCAGGCTGTGTCATCCACTAGTGAGTATGTTCCAAATTCTAGTGCAGTTTTTATTCAACTGCAAACAGCCTATCCCTTGGGGCATAGATACAGAGAAACTGTAAAGAGTTGATCTCTTGGGGTGTAGATATAGGATCTGGGATTCCCCAAAATTCTGTCAATAATAAGTGTATTTGCATAGGCAGAGACACATATACATTTAGTTGAGCTAATATAACCACCCTTCATTATCGTATATCTAGTTTTTTAATCCTGCTCATTTCTTGGCTTTTATTTCTTGCAACAGTGAGTAGGTCTCATTAGATACTAAGCATGTTAAATAATATTTTAAAAAAAATTAATCTGCTTCTCCTTTGAACTTCATCGAGTTCCATTGCTTACATTAAGAAAATGCTCACAACATATATTAAATTTTTCATTTCAATGAAAAATGTTCATGTTCATGTGTAGAAATTTTGGGTTCTGACTAGAATGACTTGGGAATATGTATATTACTGTACTGTGTTCTCCTATGGACTCTCTTTGTCATCTTGGATGAATGAACTACTCTACTAAATTCATTGCTTCTGTCAGCATTCATCCTTTATGAAATGGGAGTAAAATTTCCCCATATCAGAATGGTCAATGTCAGGATGAAATTTCTAAATGGCAGTGAAATGTTGAGGGTTCTTTTAGTAGACAAGGATTTGGAAAATCACGTGAATAAAATGAATCACCTAATGAAGACAGGTATTCAGGAGATGGATAGATGAACTCCTAGACCTCAATATAATTTTCCTTATCAAACTCATTAACTTCTTTCTCCATGAACCCAGCACTGTAAAAATAGGACCGTTATCTAAATTAGGTTTTTTTAAAAAAAAACAGAAATTAACATTATTATGTTCAGAAGCACAGGTATATTTTCTTGCCTAAAACTAAAAAAATACTGACATACTATTGGTACATACACACCACATCTCACTGAAACATTTAGTATATGCCTAAATTGTGACAGAATTTTGATTCAGACCTGCTCAGGGAGCTAATTCATCCATGGATAATCACCATACCCTGCAGGTTGATCTAATCATTTCATGTTAAAAAGAGGGTCACTGTACAAATGCACAGCATTAATCTCTTTTTATTTCTTGCGGGGTCTGTTAAGAACTGAAAATACCAGAGAGCTGAAACATTTGAGTAGATTATGTTTTTTTTTACCCTTCCAAATCTTTTAAGTTGTGATTGCAAGGAAAGACCCTCTTTCTATGTAGAGATTGTGTAGGTTCTTCTACCGGGTCAAATTGTTCTGCAAAACTTTTTCACAGTTAAATCTGCATATGGATCCATCATCTTAATCATCTTCTTTAGAGAAAGCAAAGTGACAGAAATGCCTCCAATATGGAGTTAAAGAGGGTCAAGGTGGAATAATTCTTTTTATGTTTATCATTCTATATGCATGTCTAAACAGTTACTTTCTTGTGTGTTTAGAAAAGGTTTTAGGGAAAAAAAATTAGATTGAATTTTTTCCTTACTTTTTCAAACATTCCTTCTAACTACAGCTTTCCTTGGAAAGCTTATTGCTTAAAGTGAATTAATTGGCTGCATGTGAAATGAAGCCTGCTTCTAAAGCCACAGTGTATGCACTACTTTTCCACTCAGTGAAGGTTGACCAGTACATAGAAATTTATCACAAGTCATAAAATATTTTCCTTTACAGCCCTCCATTTTCAGGGGATCTGTTATCACTAGACAATTTTAGATTAAACATGGAAATATAAAAATGTAAGTCTCAAACACCACAGGCTTCCAAAAACCAAGGATGGATCATCTTCAATAACCCTAAGTGAAGTCTGCATGATAATAATTATTCCTAACAGTTTCAAATATTTGCAAAATTGGCACTGGAAGCAACTCCAAGAGATTCCATCCTTCTGCTTCTGGGCAGTACTAGCTAGGTCTTCATCACTCCTTGATAGATATCCTTAAAAATAGGCAATGAGAAATATTGCCCATATTCCCCTTCTCAGCCTGATGAGTTTTCACTAATCTTGCCATTTAGAAATTTTTTCAACTTGGTTCAGGTAAGTTAATAGCTATTATATCTTGTCTAATTTAATATTGTGTGTTGTGAAAAATTCTTTGCAGCTGACATTTTAAATACTTGTAAACCAGAATAATCTTTTCTACTTAATCTTATTTTGTCAGGACTAGACAGCCCCAGCTCCTCCACTCCTTCTTAGAGGTAGTGTTTGGTGGACCTCAGCACATCATGGATGCTTTGTGTTGGACTCTCTGTTAACATGCATCTGGACACAGAGCTCTAGCTGAGATCTTGCTGTGCTGGGCAGAGGAAGCTTGCATTCTGTACTGAGGTTATTCAGTATGCTTTGAGTCCTGTCCTGTTTCTCTGCTGTTTTGACTGAAACTTCGTTCTGTTAATCCAAGGGCAGTCTGTCCAGGGAGAGACTAGACAAGCAATGATCCTTAGATCCTTTTCCTCAACATTATTTACTTTCTTTATCATTCTCATTTCTGATATTGTCACTGATTTTTTCCTAAAATTAGAATTTCGGACCTTATTGCTTTGGATTTAATTTCCTTTTGGGTTTTTATCATAAAATTCTTTTAGTTGTTAGGAGATTCTGATTTCTAGTTCCACAGCATCCTCAAGTCTGTCTCAGATCAGGATGAAGGGCAGATTTCATGAGAATTCTTTCCATTCTGTCTTCAAAGATATTAATGAAACATCAAGGACAGGTGTCTCTGGATCCCTCCTTACTAAGTTTTCTTCTTTTGTAGAGAGCTTGAGTGCATTCTGTGGGCTCACAGCACCCCAATCTCTTGAATGGAAAGAAACAAAATGTGCATGTTTCAAGTCAAAACTGTTAAATTTCTTACATCAATCTGTCATGTTCTTTTCCAGTTTAAAATGCTGCCACTTAAACACAAAATGCACACTCCATATGGTTATTAAGCTCAGTATACTTCTCCAACTTGCACATATTTCTCATCTTAGAAATGTTTGAAATTCTATTGTGTAGTATATTTTAAATATTCCCAACATTTTCTATTTTTAAATTCACTGGAAATGGTTGACTGTTTTTCACGTAGTAATAATTTCAATAATGTCTCAACAGCTTTTTGAAAATATACATGTGAATATGTGAATGTAACCAAATTTCCACACAAATGAGTTTTTCCTGACATTACATAGATACATTATTACATTTTGGTTTAGGATCATAAAATGCCCTTTAGTGATGAATCTAACTTCCCTTTTATTGTAAGAATTTTACTTTATGCTAAATCTCTAATTAGATTCTTTGTCATGAAAATTTAACAATTGCGAACTGCATAGTTTTCACATTGCTTTTGCATTCACCACCCTACTTGCCTATTTTAATTTTTCATTTTTCAGAAGGCAGTAACTATTCCATTAATATTGCATTAAACATGAGTGTTCTACAAACTTTTAGGAACACGTTGCCCTTGTTCTTGGGCAATAGACTCCAGGGACATATGCAGAAAACGAGCCTGTCTTCAATACCATTTTGCTCATCCACAAGTTTGTTTTCATAGAAATAGTGCTAAAACTCACATGGGATTGCTAAAAAGCCTCACTTTTGATCCTCTAAGGACAGATGACAAGTTTGTAGTTTGTGAAAGAGAGAAGTATTTATGTTGTACAGAATAGGGATGTGATACTTTGAGTAAGCAAACTCATGGCCCTATAAAAAGACAGAGGTTGATAATAATACATCAGTTTCTCCAGGAGGAGGCTGTGGGAAGCCCTACTGAAAACCCTGCAGAAATGCAGATGGTAGACAATGTCCACCCCACTGGAATTGGGCTGAGCAGGTTACTTTGTCACAGAAGGCAATCAGGTTTGTCGAGCAAGATTTGCCTTTGGTGAATCCAAATGTTTTTCCCAATCTTGGGCTTCACCTTACCTATGGCAGCCCCCAGGAGGATTCATTTAATAACTGTCCCAGGGACTGGAGTAAGACTGATGTGTCCACAACCTCCTGGCTCATCCATTGGAGATCCTTCATTTGTCAGCCTAAAGACTAGATGGACAAAAAGTGATCACTTTTGTGTGAGTGTAAACTCCTCTAAGTCGTCTAAGGGTACTTTGGAATACACAAGGACTTTGTGATCCCTTACACTACATAGTGGTTAGGCAAACCTCCTGACTCCTGCCAGGATACTGAATGAGATGCTTGGATTCTTGGTCATGTCAGAACATGATTTCAATAGGTGTTGCCGGATGACAAATATTGAAGAACAGCCCCTCCAAAAGGCTGGTGGCATTTCTCCTTCCCTTAGCTTTATCAAGTATTCAGTGATTATATCATTGCTACAAAGTGAGAAGACAGGCTTCACCCCTTATTCCTAAATTTACTATTGCTCAGGTGGATACTGTTACTACTGGCAGTGTTTTATTCTAGGCTGATTCTAATCCTAATGTCCTATCTTGGCCATGACCACCTAGATGGAGAGCTGTGTTCCTTTGCTTGCTCTGTATTTTTACCAGGAGATGCTGCAAAAACTGAAACTGTATCTGAGAAGTCATCTTGGGAAATCAGTGATTAAACTCAAATAGGAGAGGAAGGAGTTGAAGCCAAGTCTCACACAACCAGTAACCTCCTGTTTTGGCTGCCATAGCCAGAATTTGGGGTATTTCAGGTATTTGGGGTTAAGGTTGCTAAGTAAAGTCAAAAATCTCTCTGTGGCCTGATTTAGTTCCTAATCCTTCATGAGAAACTAGTTCTGGAAGACGTATACCTCTTTATTTTTTTTGATGGAGAAACCTGAGTGTCTGCAGAATTTCAACAATGTTATCCTAAGTGTTGAGAACTGCAGTGTTCAGTAATACAATGCATGTGTTTTGTTGACTAGACTCTGGCATCTCTCCATTTCAAAAAATGTTTCTTTTTTATTTAAAAACTGTAGCTAATTAGCTACTTTCTGATCAAATTCATTTCATGGGAAAATCTTACTTAGCCCAGTATGCTTTGTCAGAAATATATTGTTTAACAAGACTTGATACGAGGCAAGGCAGTTTTCCCAGTTTCCTGGATTGCCTCAGTATCCCACAATTTAAGTCAGATCTGCACCACACTGAGATAATGGTATGATGGTTTCAGTTTCCCCATTCTCAAGCCATCTTCTGGTAGCCACAGGTCCCAGCAGATTAGAGACTCTAGTTAGAGACCTGGAGATCCTGATGTCCCTTCTGTGACTCTGGTGTTTTTCAGAAAGACCTCCATATAGGCTCCTTCAAGACCAGGATACAGGGATTTCTGGCTCCCCCTGTCCAGGGGTGAAGTGCCAGAGTCCCAACACCCATGGTTTGGGTGCACTTTGCCACGCCAGAGGTCTCAGTTGGTCTACCATGGAGCCAGGATTTAACTACAGACACAAACCACATGAATCCCAGTCCACTTTAGAGCTTGTGAAGTTTAATTCTACTAATAGCAGAAATGAGCAATGAACAGAAATTTCAATTTCAGTGAGCATACATTCACCAATAGTCATATCTGAAAGAGTGTATCAGTATTTGCTAAAACAAAAATTTCATCCAAATTTCTGGCTCCCAGGAGAATTAGGAAAATCTTTTGTCTGGGTTATTTGATTGTCTATTCAACTTAGACCAGAAGAAATTTAACAAATAAACATAACAGAAAATTTGCCTCATTCTACCTTCATCTTCTTGAGCCTTTATCTGAAGCCTAGACCCGTAAGGTTTCTCAAAGCTATAAACAGAATTGACTGCTCTATTTGGATGGATTTTTAAGTGTATAAAACACAGTCTTTAAAGGCATTCTAAAAGCCACATTACTCAGGAAATGACAGGTTTTATTTTGCAACATTTTACACATATACATTAGAAGGTTGTGTCACTTCAAACAAGAAGTGACAGGGCAAATAAAATACAGTTTTAAAATAACTTTTCCTCACATATAAAGAAATAATAAACCTGACCTCTCCTACCTTAAAAACATTAATTTCCAATTCTGTACTTTTATTGTTTCAAAATAATGCAAGTTGAAAATTGCATCTTCAAGAATAGTGAAAGCGTTTTTCTACATAGAGGTTGACTGTATTCACTTGAAAGAATAGAAGATGATTATACTTTCTGAAAACCTCAAATCAGAGCCAGCATATGTAATAATGTGTCTGTGGTGAAGGAAAAATGCAAATGTGTTATCATTTTTTTTGTGTTAAGAATATAACAAACATTAAAATCAGGCTGCATTTACTAAAAAAGAAACCAAAAATTAGTATCTTGATTGAAAGGCATATGCTTTCCTTTTCTTCTATAATGCCATTGTAAAATAATCTACTTAGTAATTTTATTTCTCCAATTGCAAACTAGGTTTTTTAAATACCAAAAAAACCATAAAATCATATCAGTTAATAACTGTATTTTTAAATGCCAGAAATGAAAAGCTCACTAGAAAGAAAAAAATTGCCACATTTGTACAGTGTCAGAAGGCAAGTTTGTTTGGCAGCCAAGACATGCAACTCCCATCTGCAAAAAAAAGTGCAATCAAATTCTCCTCCATAAATTATGATGAGGAGAATTATCACAATATCACAATTGAATACTAGACTTTCAAAAAATGTATTTTATAACACAAGAGTCAATTCATTATGTGGGTTTTTTCCAAAATATTGATGATCTGTCACTTTACAGCACAAGCCTTCATTCAGGATGCTCTATTGGATGTTCTCCCTTTCTGCAATGCCAGCAGAAATCAGCTTGCAATTCCTCTAAAGCTTTAACAGTCCAAACAGAAGGTGTCTACCCATCCCTGTGCACAGCTAACCACGGGAAAGTCTTTGTTACTTGAGAATTTGTAGGTAACAACAACAACTGTTGCAGTTAAACTTAGTCCTGTTTATTACTTTGACTTTGCAATCTACTACTTCTAGTAAATAGATATTTTCTCCTGAAATTCAAACAGTCTTCGGTATTTTTGGTGTTAGAAGTCTGTTGGACTGGAGCAGTGTCTGAGATATGGATGAGCATAGTCTCATTGGTTTATCCCTGATCTAACTTCTACCCACTTCTATTTTTTAGCTCTTATGCAATAGCTTTCTTAAAAATACTTTGATGCAGAAGCCATCTTCTCCTCTGGCATTAGTACTAATCTCTAATACACTTGGGGCCATATTCTCTTTTCCAGAATCTGTTGCTGAAATTATTCTTATGTCTATTCAAAGTCTGAGAATCTTAACACTAGGCAGCCTGATTTGTTTAGCACTCTCTTGAATCTAAATGCCAGCACAATTGCAAACGAGCTTAACAGAGCTACTTGCAAAGGAATTTAATGAAGAGTTTGTTAAGAGAATGGTACAAGGTACATTGCATCTGGAGAAAATGATAACAGTAAAAAAAAATGAAAATAACTTCTTTATATCATATAAAATCTATAGAATTGTAATTTATTTTTAAAGGAATTTGGTTTACTCTTGTTTATTAGCTAAAAAATTAGAAGATTGTTAAACTAATTAATAAGTAATTTATACATTATTTAAAGACTGAAAGATCAAAAGAGGGGAACTATTCTTTTGATGATGTTACCTTTTATTCTCACTATTTTTATCATCAATTTATGGGTAAGCCTTTATGCTTATAAGAGAATAAGCTGAAGGGAATAGATATAAGATTCATTACAGTTCCAGAAGTGGTGGGCTCTCAGATGGCATGAAAGGAAATGCAAAAAACCACAAGGGAATAGGTCATGGCATTTTTGGAAACTTCGAGCTGTGTGAAGGTTTTCCTAAGCAGGAGCTATTCAGAGGAGTTACCCTGACACTCACTGATCAAAAGAATCAGTAACATTTATGGTGCCAAATGCCTAGTGCAGTATAATTCATGGCAGAAGCACTGGATCAGATCTACACTTCAATAAATCACATGAGAATCTGGTGTAGTTGGAGGAAAGTGGCACTCCTGAGTATACTCCACCTCAGGCTTTTCTATAAAGCAACTAAGCTGTAGATAAGAATGAAAAAACTTGTCACCATCCTGAAAAGCAAGCTCAATTGCTAGATTCATTTTTATGTATTCTAAGAAGAATTCTGGAGCAGTGGGAAATCAGCATGATATTAGAAAATCATCTCATACCGGTCCAGTGTAATGGCAACAAAGGTATCCTTAGCTGAAACAGTTGATCTATTTTTCTACATTATCTCACACTCTGCTTATGTCCCAGAATTTTACTGCTGATGTTACTTTGGGGGTTGTTGCTCACTTTATGATTGAGCTGTGGCAAGTACTGAGACACAGGGCTCAAAATTCATTCCAGTTGAAATGGAAAGGATCTTGGTGCGAATCCATGAAAAGATCTTTCAAGATTTCATGGGGTCTGCACCAAAACACAAGTACTAATATTAGCTGCCTCCGACAGACTCTGTTATAAATAAATCAATCCTTTAGTGTGAAGAGAGTTTCTGTGTACTATAATGAGCAGTTTCTTGGAAATGCTAAAAACATGTAAAAACAACAAATGAGTAATCAGTATTTAGCCCAAACAGAAAAACAGTACCAGGCTGAAGGAGTAGGTCATATATATCAAACCTATGATCAGAAAAAAAAGCTGATTGGGCAAAAAACAGTAGTTCAAAAACAATGTCATGTGCCTGTCTAGGAGATACATATTAGCCAAGCCTGAGCTCCATATCTATTGTCAAAGAATAATCACCTATCAAGCTAACTCCGTGCCTGTCACTGGTTTTAGCAGGCTTATTCTGAACAATAGTGTTTCAAGTTGTGCTGGCATTTGGAGAGTCAGTGATGGTATCTGAACTGCAGCACAGGTGTAAGTGAAGTTCCCTGCAGTCTTGACCCCTAGAGGTTTGTCAATCCTTCCCCTCCAGTGCTACCAGGTTTTCTTTCAGGAGGGAACAAACTGCAGGAGATAGACACTGATACCTGAGCTCTGTCAGAGCATGAATTCAGGAAACGTCCTTGGCCCCTCAGATTCAACATGTGCAGTGGATAGTGGAGAATGAATGTTAGCAAGCTGATCTGTATCACAGCTACAGATCTATTCAATGATGGGCACTGTAAGGGTGATACAGAGCTCCTCAGACCTGTTTCTTCTTTCTTAGTCAGTGTAATGTTAGCTGTGTTTCAAGACTTGAAATTGTATTATCCCAAGGCAGTTCACAGAAATGTAGCCACATTATTTCAGTATCACTAGCCAGGCACCAATATGCTTGCTAACTGGGATGAAACTCTGGCCTCATGCTGGAAGTGTTTTGTTTTTCTCTACACCTTGTTTCATCTCAGATCATGGAGTGTAATAGCATTTCACTTTGTTTGTAGGGAGAACAATAAAGATACTACCTAGGTGATGTATAGCTAGACAGTAGAGCAAGAACAGCACAGCAGCCCAGTACAGCTGGCAGCAGTTTCTCTGTTACCACGCTGTCAGGGACTGAAATAGTTTATGCCTTAGATATTGATATAAAGATTTGCTCATCATAACAAAAACTATATAAAGAAGCTATAAACCAAGAAACCTCCCTGAAGACACCTGACTGAGACTTTGCACTGAATGTCAAACTGCTGAGATTAGATAAAGGGAAAACCCATTCTTCAATCACCTGAAACAGACAAGTAAATGAGGAAAAGAATGCAAGCCAAACCCAGAAGCTGTGCTAAGAATCATCTTTGTCTTGCTTCGGGGTGGGGGAGGCTGTAGCCCATGGACCCATTTGATGGGAGCAGGTTTGACAGATTTGTCCCCCACCCAAGGTGAGGGGAGGAAGTTTTGGTGCATTGTAAACCTCTACACAAATTGGCTATGGAACCCCCAACACCACAGGCCACATCCAGGGGACATTCATGTGAGAGGCAGCTGAAGGGATGCACTAATCCATCAAAGGCTCCCCAAAGTTCTCCCCAGAATCACTCCTGAAGCCTTGCACCAGAGGACTGCAGGTGATGCAACAAATCCAGAGTCTGTTGTAAGAGACAATGACAAACTCCCCTGCCTCATTGAGGAGCCTGAATTTTCCTACCTGGCCTGAGTGTATATTTAACCCATTGGATTCTCTGCCTTTTGAGGGGACCTTCATCACCAAGGAGACCAGCTGGAGAGGAAAAATGGAGCATCGATGGGATCCACAGAGCCGTGATATTTTCCTTATTCTGCCCCTGTTACTCATTTCTGTCTCTCTCAGCTATTTCCCATTTCTCTCTATCTCTCTCTCTCTTTCTCTCTCTGTCCCTCCTATTTACTATAAAATAAGTCCCACACTATTGTCACTGGCATATGGTCTCATTTCAGGCAGAGGCAGTTCTAGGAACCTTAGTAATAGGATTCTGATGCATGCCAGAGAGGAGAAACATGAGAGTCTTTGTCAGGTGGGAGTGAGTATCCTTCTCCTCTTTTACCTCTCACCTGGCAAGTGTGAAGGAGCCACACTCACCTATGTGCCCTGCCTATGAGTACACATGTGTGTGTTCTGTTGCTCAGTCATTAGACACAGTCACAGTAAGCATAACTTGCACACACTGAACATAATAAAGTATGGAGCCATGCTGGCTATGCAAAGGGAAGGCATGTGTCTGACTTGAGATCAGAAAGCTACTGTCAGCAGGCCTTTTCTTGGGGATTCAGTGTGCACTTCTTTTCATTTGTTCAGATAGCTCCAAGCTAAAGGTAGCATAACTTACAAGTTTGCTAGCAGCCAGGTTCTCTCCTACCAGCTTGTCCTGTGACTTTGGAAACTCCAGACTCAGTCTAAACTCCACTGAGATACCACCAACAGGTTCTCTGGAGGAGGTGACCTGTAACTGCTAAAGCCCACAGCAGAATCAATAAAGGCTGACAACAAACTAGTATCAGCACTCATGAGTGTGCATTCCTCTTCCCCAAGACTTCCATTCTGGGGCAATGTAATACCTACAGCTCCTAGATAACACACCTGCCTATAGAACGTTTCATCATTTGCTTTTCTCTTCCAGCCTCTTTAAGTGTCTTTTTTTTTCCTTTCTTTCTGGCCTAGAGAACTTGCCTAGGTAGGCAGAAAGGAAAATCTCACAAATGCTGCATACATGCCATGCAGTTTCCTACAGATAGATTGCACTATATTTAATTCCAAAGCTTTTAAAACTGACTACTATTCATTAGTGTCTATGTATGGCTACACGTCCCAGCTTGAGCTGTTTAAAACCAGCTCCTGAGCACAGGATTTTTCGCCATCAGCATACAGCTACCATTTGTCTATTTATGCAGTACATTCTCCTATAATCAACTTACTGGTGAAATACTGTATGTATGTATCCAAATTAATTCTGCCTCAAGATTGGTCTTCAGATTCCACCATATCAGCCAAAAGCTGCTCTACTCACTATCGTTTTCCACTTGCTAATTAATTAGAGAAAGTCACAAGAAATACCAGCTAAGTATTTTTGGGGGGCTTAATGAATGAGTCTATTAATTTAAGAAGATTTAGCAATTATGCATTCTCTAATATTGATTTCCACTAAATCCTATCTGGAAATTAAGGAGATTGATAATAAAACCTTTTATTCAATTCCACTACAATATGTCTAATGAATAAATTGGCTGCATGCACATCCTTAGAACTATATTCGTTTAGCAATAAATGGTGCAACACAAAGGAGCACATTGTAATTGAAATTAAGGACAGTGAAAAGCAGGTATAGGCTGAACTCAGTAATATGCTAATCAAACACAATGGGAGAAAGGAAATTTCATGTGGTGTAGATTTTTTTTCTTTGACATTCAAAGAATTTAATTTTCCAATTTTGCTTATTTTTATGTAGTCAGCTCCTGTTTGTCGGGTTCCTCAGCCTGCTATTTCACAATAAAAAAATAATCTCATGTTCAGAGCAGGACATGGTAAGGTGAATCCTGTTGGTCCAAAAAAAAAATTAGAGAATTAATTTTAGAAGTTACTGACAACACATTTCTTCTACTTCAAATTGTTTAATTCTATTCCAAATCCAAAGATTTCCATTAATGCAGAAAAGCATCATGGCCCTAAGAGAAAGGAAGAAGTAGATGAAAAAAAACAAAAACAAAACTGAAAACAGAAAAGCTCAAATGCTCAACCTCCATCTTCCAGAATGAAAGCTGTAATAGCTTCATGAAGACTCATGTCTCTGACCTTTAAATTTCAAGAGTGGCAATACAAGCCATTCAGATCTTTGGAGATTTGTCAGCACCAAGAATCTCTCATAGCCCAGTTGTAAATTCTTCTCTTCATTTCAGTAAACCTCACACATCTGAGCAATCTTTGAGGATAGTGTTAAAAACAGTAAATTGTCTTAGCATTGCCTGTCCTAGGAAGCAGAAAACAATTTTGTTAATTCTTCAGTGGCTTCTGAACCTTCTTTTTCCTCTCAATTTACTTGCTTTTCAATTCTCTCTTCTTAAGTGTCTGCTACCTCTTGACTGCACACATGAAGTTCAAATATCTAGCAGGAAAAGATACTAAAGGACCTGACTTAAAACCTATGTATGTTAATTCATTTAAGACTCCCACTGGTTTTAATAAAATTTTGATTAAGCAATTTGATTATTCAAATTAGCTTCCTAAATGTACTGTATAATATATCCTAATTTGTTTTATTGTGTTAAAATTCATTTCTTCTTGCCCAAGGGAAAAAAATATATATAAATGAGACTCCAGGCTTTTTTAGACTGAGGTCTTCAGAAACAAAAATGTCAATATCAGAATCAGACATCAAACACAAGTGCAAAATAATGAAATATTGATTCCCTAAATAATTATTTTCCATTATTTTTTTACTTATTATTACATTATTGTTATGAATAGAATGTGTAATAAAAACTGTCTTGGCAGTAATTAATTTAATATTAATAATAAAGTTTCAAATAATACTAAATTCATAGGGACCATGTCAAAACAACTCATTGTGGCATGACAGTGTATATACAAGGGCCACTAAAGTTAATTATTTCATTCTCAGCAGTCATTTTGTGAAGTAAGAAAATATTACTGTCATTGTAAAGACAGCAGAAAGAAAGTAGGTCATTTTCTGGAGTACAGAGCACAGAATGATAGAGCCAAAATGAGAACTCAGAGAATTTTATAAGCTATTCCAAAGCTTTCTCTGTTTAGCCATCTAGATATATCTTTCACCATTTGATAGGCCTTAACTTTTTCAGCCCCATATCCCAAGCATATATGAAGAATTGCATCTTACACAAATTACTAAATAAAACTACTGTAATCACAGATAAACTGCATCCCTATATCAAATTTGAAATATTAACACTAGAATGAGAGCTTAGAACAGCAAGTTATGCGTGAGATGTAAAGACTAAGAAGATAGACACTTCCCTAGAAGTCACTCTTCTTGTTCCTTTCCCTACATCTTTGCTCCTTTCAGACCCATTACCATGGAAATAGAGGCTTTGACAGAGATCCAAGGACAAGCTGACTGGAGAAAGAAACAGCACAGAGGAAATGGAAAGAGCTAATCAAGGCTGCTGAGAAAGCAAAGGGGTGGTGAAAAGTAGTCTAGAAAAGATGAAATACTGGGGTGTCTGTAGCAGGACATGGGAAGACAGAGAATCCATATAATCAGTCTTTTACCAACAGCCTTATGTTCATACACACACAGGTACTTTATCCTCAGTTTCTCCCTCCAACAACTGCAGCTCTCTCAGGGTGTGAGGAGGAGGGATAATTCTTTCCCTTACAGTGGTTGCAGTTCTTTTAAAAGGCCTCTCAAGCACATTTAGCTTTGCATTTGCATACTCATATACCATATACTGATGCTCAGTCTCTCATTTTCTGCAACTAAGACGTGAATATACAGTAATTCTGGGGGTAGTTATTTTGGTGTGATGAAGTCAGCATAATACAGCTGGAAATGGGAGAAAGCTGCCAAACTTGTATCTTTGATACACCTGAAAGTAAAAATCTCAGAAGAGAAATTTCAGTGTTCTGCTAAGTAGCTCAACAGCTAATAGGTTGGGTAATGTCTGCTCCCTCTGCTCTTCATATACCTCATCCAAAACAAAATGCATATGCAGTTTTTTGGAGCAGGGAATGAATCTGACTTGCCTTTGGTGCTGGGGAATGATCCACTAACAACCTGCAGAGTTAGGGTCCCTCTACCTATTTCTCAGGTTCCATAAATTGTGTCACTTTCTGTGCAGAAATTGGCTTCGAGTGGGAGAAGGAGACTTGCTTCCCTAGAAGTTACAGAGTAATCTTGCAGCTAATGTGCTCTACTCCCCAAGCTGAGAATACACAGTCCTAAATTTCTTGCTTAGAGTTTTGCTTATCGGAGTGTGCATAATCCAATTCATGGTCCATTAGTCAGATCTGGCCCATGGCACTCTTGTGCCCAGCTTTTTCATTTACAGCTATGAAGTGGAGCTGCTCAGATAGTGAATTCTTCCTGTATGGCTGGATAATCCGTCTCCCTTGGTGAAGAAGTTCTGTTCTCACTTAGAGACAGACCTACTGCCATGCCATATCGAGGAAGATGAAGCAGGCACCAGCAGACATATGTCTTTTTACCAGAACCCACATAAAACCAGAACTGCCGCTCCCTTGGGCTCCGAGTTAACTGTGCAAAAACTGCTCCTGCACAAAACCCCCTTCAGATGAGGGCTCTGTGCTGTGAATCCTGAGTAGGAGGAGGTGTTCGGGCTAGCTGCATGTGCAGAGTGGGAGATTGAGTCTCTGCTGAAGCACTTTGGCTCTGTGTGCAGACAGCGGTGAGAGCTGGCACCTCTGAAATGAATTTCCTGAGACTATTTGATACAGCACTTCACTGCCAAAGTAGCAGCGAGTCCTGGCTTGGTATGTCACAGATAACTAAAACAGATTACAGCTGCGGAAAAGAGAATTCATTCAGGAATTGAAGAACTCTGGTTTATCGTGAATAACTGAAAAACTAATAAATAAGTTATCTTAAATAAGGTCTCATCAGAGGAAGGAATTTTTAACTTAGTTTCTTAGAAAGAATCTCATTCTACACAGCAAAATATACACCAGTTGAATCACAAAGGTGGTATTCTAACATATTTTTAAAATTAACATTAATCATGTCTCACCCCAACCCGTTTTTTCTCTCTACTCCCAGGATGCATGCTCTCCTGAAATATTTCTTAAAAAACTGGTTGGCAGAATCAGCTCTTAAAGTCTTTAATGTCAATAGGCTTTCAATACCATAAGGTAAAATTAATACAAAAGCAATCTAAAGTTAATCCCTTGGCAATACTTTTGCAAACATCAAATTAGCAGTGATGAGAATGTCTGGGGGATTTTGTCCTGCTAAATCAACAATGCTGGACTGGGACACAGCACTAGGTGATGCTGTGAAGGAGGTCTCTGTCTCAGAGCTGTGTGATTGCATAGAAACATTACATAAGTAGACAGGGCAGATAAGAACTAACATTTCATTTTAGGAAGATTTTTAACTTTTCTTTCCACTGACATGATCAGAGAAATAGCACAGATCTCAAAATCAACCACTGTCACCTTTAGGTTAACTTTTCCTGGGATTTTCCACCACTGAAGAAAGGCTTTGCAAATGCACAAGGAATACATAGATACACAAAGAATGCATATCTTCTTTACTTTTAGTAAAGATCCAAAAAGGCATATGAAGTCTTTCCTCCCCCAGGACTGGCAGTTACTATGGGCTAAGACAGTCTCCCAGGAAATGTTGTTTTTCAATCATGTTAGATGAAGGAGGGCATCATATCTGGGACTCTCACTTGACTTCTGGCTTAGACAAATCTTCCTAAGTATATGAGTCACTAGAGTGTTGTACGGAAGAGGTAAAAACAGCAGGAAAAAAACCACTGCCAACTCATTTTTTGTGGAGTCTACTGCAGTGGGTATATGACTAATGTTTCAAAGTATGAAACTAGGACTGAATCTCTCTGGAGAATGTGCAAAATTCATTGGGTTTTTTTAATCCTGAGTGGTCTTAGCTATGAACCAAGCTGTGTCAGAGCTGCTTGCTTCTGACTGTGTTCCTTACTGGAACACTTTCTGTGCTTTTGGTGCTTCATCACTGCTCTGTGAATTGAATTCAGTATTTGAATGTCCCAGAGAGTACATTCAACCTACATGTGATTGATTGTGAGAAGGGTTTCTAATACTGCTAATGCACAGTCTGGGGCAAGCGGCCTCAGGACTTAGCCTTCAATTCAGGTATTAGCAAAATAAGATAGTAATATGCAATTAACTATCTCATAAGCATATTATGTGGCTTACTTGGTTAATGTTTATAAGACACACTTTGGAAATTAAAATGCTACATGCACTGACTATTGTGCAGCATGGAAAAATGTTTGACTGTTTAATTCAGATGGAATGCATGTAACACAATGAAACCATGACTCTTGGCCAGCATGCACTAGAAATCCTTTGCCATCATTCATTTGATATGCAAACACTGGATTAAATTTCCTTTACTTTGGCCAAACCAGCACTCTCAGGAATCATACTGTGCCTCTCCCACAGCTGTAAAATATTCTTCTTCTTATAGAAGAATATCAGGTGGATTTTGGTAGTAAGGTGCCAATACCTGGAAATTTTTTAGGTGTACTCTGGGAGCAAATGTCTGTTCAGTTTGTTAACTGCAGAAAGCTGAGAAAGAAAAATGATGTATCATACAGACTTGCAGGTAAACCCTTGAGATGGTAATGGAGAACTTTATTTTGCCATGCGTAACAGTAAAAGAAACTTAAACCTTAAGGTTCTCCACAGCAAAAGCAACATACTTATCCCAGCCAACAAGTAGAGTTGAACTCCTGATACATGCCACTAATCATACAGGAAAATCAGTGTCATAAATGCCAAAAGAGTGAGAGAAATTTTTAAAACCCAGCATATATAGACTTTGGTAGCTTATACGCCGACTCACTTTATATTTCAGGAGCTCTTTTTATGTTTCTTTTTCTTTTTCTTTTTCTTTTCTTTTCTCCTCTTCTCTTCTCTTCTCTTCTCTTCTCTTCTCTTCTCTTCTCTTCTCTTCTCTTCTCTTCTCTTCTCTTCTCTTCTCTTCTCTTCTCTTCTCTTCTCTTCTCTTCTCTTCTCTTCTCTTCTCTTCTCTTCTCTTCTCTTCTCTTCTCTTCTCTTCTCTTCTCTTCTCTTCTCTTCTCTTCTCTTCTCTTCTCTTCTCTTCTCTTCTCTTCTCCTTTTCTCACTTTCCGCTTTTCTCCTTCTTTTTTTCTCTTTTATCCCTTCCCCTCTCCCTCCCCCTCCCCCTGTTTTATCCCTGATTCATGCTTCGATCTGCCAGTATCAACTTTTAGCTGGGCCTGAACCTTATCACTGTTGAATTTTGTAAATGGGCATTCCTTGGTGCTCATTGGTTCTCACATCTATTCCAATAACAGAAGCAGAGCAACTCAAGATGAATGCAGATAGCAAACTGTAAGCAGCCTTCTGCTAGCTGCTAACATAATCTATCAGAGTTTACATGAGGATTACAACATGGGATAGAGTAAAAAGGAGACAAAGGACATAGGGAAGCCTGAAGATGATAATAAAAAATTGATGTAAGTCTCCTTGTTTTTTAGCTGCTAAAAAATGCACGTTGACTTGATTAAGATAAGATTTATTCTTTAGCAATTGGAGTCTTAATCTGCCACTGTTTTATTAAAATGAACCGTGAATATTAAATAGCAGATGACTTCACCTCTGTACATTAAAAGCAAAGCCATTTATTTGATCCTCTTTGTTTGCTTTTTGTTTCATGTGTGTGTTTTCTCTGTTGACATTATTCATGATGCTGTGAGATATAACAGAGAACTGAGATTCATCCTGAGTGGTGCTGTCTGATGTCCATTTGGAACAAATTCAAACAACCCAAACAGTCCAGGGAAAACTCCAGCTTCTCTTGTGATCCCCACCTGCCAGGAAGCCAAGCCCAGCTGCAGGAGAACATCACTGTTTGGCAGATCTCCATCACAAGAAATGTATGATTTTTCTCAGATTTAGTCAACTCCTTAAAGATTCTGGCAGTGCAAGCAAGCTGATATGCTCCTCAGAACAGAGAGGGTTCCATATTATCAGCATCTAAGAACAAAGACATCATTGACATTGTATTTCAGATTGCCTTTTGAAAGATCAGGAAGGTCTGTCAACTAAACAGCTACTTGGTTTGAAACACAGAGATGATACAGCCAAATCTTCACTAGAATTTACAAAAGACTAAACTCAACAGGCATAGCTCTACTTTTAGCCTTGATTCAGCAGACTTTTAGGTACTTATTTAACTTAATGTCTGTACTTCAGCTCAAGTGCTTTCCTGGACAAAAGCCCTTGTGAGCATATACAGACTCTTAGAAAGTACCTGAAGGAATCAATCTTTTCTGACACCAACGGGCAGATTTTAAAACATGGCTCAGTTGCTGGCTAGAGTAACTGCAGATCAAAGAGCTGGAATGTTCAATGACTTAATGTGCTTAATTTTTACTGGCTTCTTGCAGCAACAGTGAACAATGAAAATTATAGGCTTGGTCTGATGCCTGATGATTGCTTGTCCACATAATTGTACTGGCTGCAAGCTTGGCCCAGCTGGGAGACAAAAGACAATGAAATTTAGAAAAGTGCTATAGGTCAGGGCTGATCTCTTCCCATGGCACTTGCTCACCTTTTCTTCCCCTGGATCACTGGAGGTTTCTTACCTATATAATCCATATTTCTTCTTTTGCCCATGGGGATAATCAAACACTAATTAATTAAAACTTTCTTTAGCCATAGGTATAATATGAATGCTTATATGCCAACTGTTGCAGCTGAGCTAAGCTCATCAGCTTCTACACTTGTCTTTGACATTAATTTTAATGGTTATTTATACTTTGAAGTCTAAAAATTTAAGCCAATCACCTCAGTTACATAGTCATTGTCTGAAAATATATTTTTCATGCCTCTGGTACCTACCAACCCAGAGAGAAAAATGTAAACATCTTTATTCACTTGAAATCTTATCAAAGAAATCTCAGTTTAAATGCAACAACCTCCTGTTTCAATGCTGTATAGGTGTAGCTGACACTCAGCTATCTTGTAAGCTCCTGCAATTGGACAAGCAAATGTTTATTAGCTGTGAAATTGTCTTTTTCTTCCATCTCTATTATTGTGAAGTGGAAAGGGTTAGCCAGTCTTTTATCCAGATGTGACATACTCACTGCCTTTCAGAGACAGCTCTCCACGTGGACATTGCCATCTCTTGAGTTCAGCTAATTAATTTCTCAGAAAAAGCTATTCTAGTCTATTGGATATGTACAGAACATCTCCAGAAACTACATAACAAATTCCCAGCAGACATCTATTTGTTGCAGTAAATTATACATATTTCTCCTCTGCTTAATACTGAGTTGTGTGTTTATACCAAAACCCTGAATGGTTTTTTTTTGGTTTTTTTTGGTTTTGTTTTTTTTTTTTTTTTTTGAGGAGTTGACTGCTGTATTCATGCTCTTGTTTTAAAACAAACAGAAAAATTCTCTAGTCAGGTGTGGACATGCAGGTTTAGATGTCTGTAGCTGGAGCCCCTAATCTGAACCACAAATTCCTGTCGCCCTTTTGCACCCATACTGAATGTTAAACTAAACTAAGAAAATAATTAGGTTGAAAAAACAACCTGGTAAATGGAAAGAGGCTGTGAGACATACTGGGTAATTCTTTTCATTCAAATTAGTTCCCTGAATAAGGTCAGTCCTTAAATTCAGCAGGAAGACATGGCTGGAGATGGGACAGAGGGTAGGACTGATTGTCTCACGCCTTTTAGGTTGTTTAAAGTGATTACATAATTGCTATCTTAACTAGACTCTAAAAGTAGGAGTTTTTTCTGTAGCTTATTATTTTCTTAGATTCCAATTCAGCAAGATATTTAAGTAAAAACCTAACCTAAAGTTTCCTGCTAAAGCAATACTCTACTATTTCTGTTTCTTAGTTTACTTCCTAAAGTGTCAGATTCAGGGGAACTGTTTCCCTTTGTAACTCTTTCACTTAAAAATATTTAGCTGTTTTTAAAAAAAGTATTCATTGTTGCTAGGAAATATTGTTTATGACCTTTTTATTAAGCAACTACAGCACCTCCGGGAAGAAAAAGAGAGACATGAGCTTGGCAAGGAGTAAAATTCCAGGTAAGATTTGTGGTTTTGTTAGCCCCAAAAGAGTTGGATGTGATTTAACTAAGTTATACAATATATGAAGGACTTTGTACTCAGGCTGTGGAGTGTATTAGATGATAAAATTGGCTCCTTCTCCTTTTCCATTAGCAAACCAGTAGATAAACAAACAGACTCATATGGTTGATGCACAAGGAAGAATGCAGCACATTAAGGAGGATAGAGGTCTCAGAAGTGCTTTCCTAGCATAATAACTAGTAAGTTAGGATGCAGTCATAATTTCCTTCTTCATCCTCATGGGAATACATGTGAGAGCTTAACATGTTGTTGTGAGGAAGATCTGCAGCATCCCAAGGGACACCTGAGAAATCTTCAGAATCAGCATTTTCCAGGATGTCTGGCTTTCTTAATGGGATGGATGAATATTGCAAAGCTGAGCACTGTGGAGGGTGGATAAACAAGACAGGGTCGTGCCTGGATGGTTGCACACATTACATGGTATGTAGTGCAAGGCTGTTATCCAGACAGTAGATGAAATACATTTCTTCTTCCATTTTTCTTTCATAAATACTTTCTAAAACGATCCTTTGAAACCAGCTGAGCAAACATCAGCATGGTAGAAAGGGACAGTCAACGTGTCACTGCTAAGGCTGCCTTTCTAACCTCAATGGTGCCCATTTGCATGTATTTGTTGCAGGGTGGCCCTTCTTACATTCAGCCACATTGATTTTTCTCAAAAGAGACATACTATGCAGAAATTCCCAAACGATCTGCTCTATATCTCTCTTCTGTTTCTAATCTCACAGATTTCATGTCATTGTTAGTGCTCTGCTCTCTTTTTGTTAAATCATATTCTTCTATCTTGATCTTCACTTTTTTTTCATTATTTTTCCTAATAAATTGCCCAAGTTTATATTTATTTCTTATATTAATAATATATTATTCTATTCTTACTTAATTAACAAATGTTATCCTACCTAGTACACAGGCACTAAACTACTCCCTGTCTCCCTTTCACAAGATAGCTGCACTCTCTGACCTACAAGCACAACTGCTCCTTAACCTAGTTCTGTCAGAATGATTTGATTTGTAAAATCCTCACTGAGAAGTGTTTTAGTAGGTCTTGTAAACCAAATTCTTTTGACAGAATCAGGCTGGGGACAGCTATGTATGTAGCTATACCAGCAAATATGAAGGGGGAGTGGTAACCTTTGGGGAAGCAGGAGAAGGGAGTGGCTGGTGATGAGCCATCTACACTGTCTCCATGCTTACATCATCCACATATCTATTAACAGCCCTACCAATATCTGACCATACCCTGGCCCATCAAATTGTCCTAACTTTTCAACCTTTTCCAAAATGACAGGCCTGCAATATGCTCTCACTCCATTAGATTTTCTATCTAAACCTATATTTTCATTTTCTCAGCTGATTTTCCTGATTGCCTTTTCCTCATTCTGTGGAAATTTCATTGTTTTTATACTGTTCAGTCCTTCTTTCCAAAAATTTTTTAATTTACATTTCTTCTGTAGTCCCTTTCTCAAAGCAGTTTCTCCCCAAATCTTACTAGACAAGCTCTTTCTTTTGCCTTGTTAAATTAAATTGTGAACTCCTTAGCTGAATGAACATGGCTGAAGTGTGCAAAATGCTTTTAGTGTGCTGGTCTGCCAAATTATAATAACAGCAATAGCCAAAATCGTTCTGAAGTTTGAGCACAGAATAATATGTCATGCTGCAGAAAGTAAGCTGATAAAAAGAACAATTATTAAAAAAATTAAAGGAAGAAGGCATGCAGCACTGAGCAATTTAGGAAATTCAGAACAGCCAACAACCACTGACACATGGAGATGGCAAGGAGAAAAGAGGTCTTGAGACAGAAGAGAAACTCCACAGCTGAAGTGCCTGATGATTCAGGCAGAAAAGTATCTGAAGCTCAGGAAACTCCTAAAATGTTGGAATAGCCTGGAGCATGCACAGGAGAAAATTCCACCCTGCCTTATGGACTGAGCACTGCTATATCTATGGAAATTAGTGAGGTCTGTGACAGAAAATATATTTCAGGAATATATTCCTAGGTGGGAACTGTAGAAGACTTTGCTGATAACTAAAATGCCTCATCCATCTCTGAGAAGTAATTTCTGGTGCTGTTTTTTGAGGAGCAACAAAGTAATGGAAAATGTGCTGCAAGATGTTTATCTCGATATACACCTGTGACAGACCTAGCTGGTAACCTAGAAAATGCCTTGAAGAAAAGCATGGGACAAGTGAAAAAACTGTAAATAGGTATGAGAGAAAGGGAGAAGAACACTGAAACGTACAGGATTTCAAATTCAGTACATTTTGTTTCTGCATCTGCATGCATGCTGTATAGGAAACAGCAGGAGCATTAATTTAGTGTTGAGATATACTCCAAATTTGTGTATCTTTTCAATGACATTTAAATTTGTATAGCTGGAGTGTAAGTTTGTCATTTATGTTCCCTCTATTCAAATATGAGCCAAATTTCTTCTGTCCTCCACCCAGCTTATGCACAGATACACAGCCATCTGCCAGGTGTCTACTTGGTTGAAGAACCACGGGTTTAGAGGTGGTTCTGATTCAAGCCCCATCACTGCAACATGGAGTTTCATGGGCACTAATGAGTAGATGATGCTTTGAGCCTTTTTTTGCCTCTCACTCTTCTTATCTCTGCCCCACTGAGAACCTCTTAAAAGCTTAAACAATAAAAGTCCTCTACTTCTTGCTTCTTTTTGTTCTTTCTCTTTTTTTTTTTTCTTTCCCCAGGACAATTGAAAGAAGAATAAATTCAAAGAATGTCATGAGTTTCAAAAAGCAGGAAAAAGTTTGGCAATGAAACTCAGCAAACAATTGAACAATTGGCTTTGGAAAAGGATTTAGACTACAGTGGCAAAAGAAAGATTGTTGACCTGGAAAATCAAGATGCATTAGATATTTCAGTGCAGGAGAGAGAAGGTTATGCAACCCTGGTCAGGTGGAAAGAGACCTACTAGTCAAGAATTTAGTGAAAAAACAAAAAAATAGAGGATTTTACTAAGCAAAAAAGAGTTTTGCTGAGACGAATGTACAGAAAGATTTAAAAAGAAAGAACATGGCAGTCAAAGCAATAAAAGTTGTATCTTCTCAAGGCTCAAATTGAGCGGAAATAAGTTTATCAGCAACATGGAAATCAATCATTTTGGACTTATTCACGGGATAGTAATCTGACAAAATATTGTTCACTTGTAAATAATTTTTAATATAGTTTATACACTCTACTTGAAAATAACATTTTTAATAAATCAACTTCTTGCATATGATGTTCTCTTGCTTTCATGCTGCCAACCTTGGTGGAGATCACACACAGACTGCTTGTCAGGTCTGCTAATGATGGAGGCTCTGATTGCACAGAATACATATTCCCAAAGAGCAGCAAAGGGGAGCTGTCCAGTGAGGATAAGGAAGGAGATTTAGTTGGTAGCTCCTTAAAAGCACTAAATTAGGAACACACTGTAGCATGGATAGATAACACTCTTTCCAGGGGGATTTATTGGAACAAGACATTTCTGAGTATGAAGGCTGAGATGAAAATAACTGAAAAGCAGAACTTAGTACTAACTTAAGCAGTGCCATAGATTCAGGTGTAAATAATAATGAAAATGAGTGTGTGTATTTAGTTATTCATATACTTGAGAAATCTTAAAAGCCAAAGAAAGGATGTGGATGTTAAGGTATCATTATGGCACATAAGTGCCTGCTAAGTAGTAGTAGCTAAATGAAAACCACTTTGCAGCTGCTGTCCAGAGCATTGGCATTTCTAATGAGGTTCAACAAGTTAGCACTAAGTCAAAGACTGTGGACCTTTCAGGATCCACAAACATGTGTTTTTGGTACTGGGCTGAAACACTTCAGTCACTTCAGTCAAATATGCTTCAAAATACGCAAACAGATCCAAAAATAGCTGTACAAAAACCTAATTACACTCAACTCTCTCCTGCCTTTCACAGGATCATGTGTCAGACTTGGTGAGTAATTCTACCACCCACAAGATTTGGACCACAAAGGTTCCAGCTGTGTAAAATGAGGCATTTTCAGCCAAGTCTCCACATTCGCCTTCATCAGCCCTGGCAACAGAATAGCCAGCATTCATTCCACTGAAAACATCTACCTATCTCCTCCTTTTGTCCACTTCTGGCATCTTTCCAGTCTCAATTTGCAGAAAACACAGGTTTAACCCTACGTGCTCTGTGGCATAATTTGAATCTATATATTTTTTTCATCTTTGTATTTCAAAAATTAGTCCATACAGGAGCCTGAAATATTATATATATATATATATATATATATAACTGTTTGCATTGAAGCATTAATTACACCAATTTGAAGCATTTATAAGATTCTGCCTGGGCTTTTTCATGGCTAAATATTTACAGATTTCTTGTTATCTCAGATCTCCAAGCCCTTAATGGTCTTCCTTACCTTTTGCTGGACATGTTCCATTATGCTCCTCTCTCAGACCGGGGAGTCAAGAGCTGGGTACAGAACTCCAGGTGTGTCTTAGCAGGGCTAAGAGGAGAAATCACTTCTTCTCAGAAACCCCAGACTGCAGGCAATGCTCTCCCTAATGAAACTGAGGGTGCTGCTCACCTTTTTCTGTGAGGGCATTTTACTGGTTGATGTTCAGCTTGGCCACTAGGATCCTACAAGGATGCTTTCCAGTCAGCTGTCCCCCAGCCTGCACTAATGTAAAGGGATTTTCCACACCAGGTGCAGAATTAGCAGTTCCCTTCACTGAACTTAATTTTGCTCATTTCTCCAACCATGTTGAGTGAATCATCTGAATGGCAACACAACAGTGACATATCAGCCACTCCTCCTAATTTTCCATTAACAGAAAACCTGGTGAGCATGGGCTCTCTCATGTCATCCATTAATGAAAATGTTAAACAGTAGAGGGCCCACTATTGGCACCTTGGGTGCAGACTTACAAACTGTGGGCTATTACTGTGTAGTGGGCCTGACTGAGATAAAGTTGACAGCCCCCACAGTGCTGTGCTTTGCATTGGCAGCTGCATGGGTGTTGGTGACAGACCAGTGTTTTGGTTACTGCCCAGCAGCACTGTCCCTCTGACATTCCTTCCCCCACCAAAGGGGATGGGAGTGGGAAAGTTCCTGGGAGAGGACACAAGCAGGCCAGCTGACCCAAATTAGCCAAAGGGATATTCCATATTGTATGATGTCAGCTCAGATATAAAAGCTAAGGGAGAGAGGAGGAAGGGGGGCATTTGTGACTCTTCAATATTTGTGTCCGAACATCGCTGCTGATGGGAAGTAGACATTGACCATTTTTTTCTCTATAGCTCATGAGGTGCAGGTTCTTGTTTATTTATTTTCTTTCACTGTAATATAAGTGCCTTATCTCACCTGCAGGTTGTTCTCCATCTTGTTATCTCTGCTGTCCCATTGGGAAAGGGAGTGATAGAGTAATTTAGTTGGTATCTGGCACTCGGCCAAGATGCATACTGGTAACTAGTAAATTCAAGCAGTTGGATTTCATGCTACTGTCACAATCAGTTCAATCCAGTTTTCAGTCACTCTCCTTATCTGGCCACATACCCAGCTGTTTCTCTATGAGGCTTTTATGGGATACTGCAATAAAATTCTTCTAAAAGTGAGATAAATAACATCAAGTACTCATCCATCTTTTGCCACACCGGTCCTTTCATCATAGAGAACAATCCCATTCATAAAATATAATTTCCTCTTCATAAATCCACTCTGACTCCTCCTGATCACCTCCTTATCTTTCACATGTTTGGAAATGTTTTCCAGGATTATTTTCTCCATCACTTTAGAAGAGATTGAGGTTAGCATGACAAACTATAGCTTGAGAACTATAGCTCTCCATAACCTTGGTTTTGACCTTCTTGAAAATAGAAGTGACAGTTTTCTTCTGATCTTCAGGAACCTCTCTAAAAGTCCATGAACCTGATAAAGTTAACCAAGAGTGCCTTTGCAATAACATCAGCTTGGCTTGATGCCTCCTAATGTCTGTTATTCCTTGTTTTGTAAATGAGAGGTCAAGCAGAACATCTGCCTTTGTCAGCTCCTTGTGTTTGTATCAGTATACTCCAGAAACTTCACTTGCATCCTGCTCTGGTGTCCCTCCAAAGATATCCAGGTTGTAAGAGACTCTCCCAAAAACCAGAGACAGTGAATGAAAGGTTTCTTTGAGTTAACTAGACCTCATTAACTTAATTTTCTTGACCAGGCAATCTGTAAGAGACGTAACACCATCCATGTTGGTGTGCCGGATAATCCTGTTCCATAAACTCTCAACTGATTCATCATATGTTCCCAGGCAGAGCTCCAAGCATTCCAGATGCATTTGCATATAAAATTAAAATGCTCATTAGTTGCTTAATTTCAAATCCATCTGATCAAATCTGTTCTGCATTTCTTCTCTATTTTTCTCTTCTCCCCTGCTCTATGGATACTTTGACAGAAATCATATCAAAGTGAATATATATTCTTGTGCAATAGAAACCCATGTTTTATTTTTCTCTATCTATATCTGTCCTTCTAATGCTCTATATTCAATGTACAGAAGACAGGTGGAATGAGAGCTATATGCTTTCTCTTATGTCAAAAAGAAATTATGAAGGAATAAATTCATATTGCAAGTTTACCTCCTAGAGTGTCTGACCATTTATAGCATTGTAGAATAGACAGATAAAATCACACAAATTTACTCCATTTAAGCTGTGTGAAACTTACAGATATGAAAATTTCCTACTGTGCTTTTGAAAACCTACTCAACTTTTTCTCTTTCACAAAGTTTAGAGAGGGAAAATGTAAATTCTGGTTGAAATTTAACAGATTAAAGCTCCAGATAGATCTGCATTATACTAAGCATGAAAGTCATCTTTATTAATGGTTTGCTGTATCTTAGCTAGCATTACAAATCCTGAGTGAGTAACAAGGACATTTATGTGTGGGATGAATGTGTAGAGAATAGGCTGCATACTCAGGAAACATTGCAGAATTTCCATGGGCCGTGGAGCAGAAATCTAATGATCTTCTTCCTTACATCAGGCACACTTTGTAAACGAATTAGGCACAGAAATACATGCAATATTTCAAAATAATTTACCTCTACTGCAGGACCCTTAATATATTGACAGTATTGCTGTATCACATAATGGCTTTAGAAGTACCGTTTTCCTTTTTTAAAGTTTTAAAGTCTTACACCTTTTCTTTAAAATGTGGTGCTTTAGTTATTGGATAAATCCATTATGGTGTCACAACACAATAGCTAGCATCACAAAAGATATGCACAGTGGCACAACTCAAGCCACAGAAAAATGCTTATATAAAGATTGCTTAACCTAAATTATTTTAGTGTTCATATTTCTTTATCTGCTTTACACATGGGACATTATAGCTTTTGTTTTCAACCGCATCTTGAATTAGAATTAGATTTGAGGAGCAGAGGCAAAGATACTTCATATTTAAATTAAACCATTGAACAGTAATTGTTGAAACAGGGCCACATAAATCAGCCACATAAAGAAAAAATGTAAAACGAGAACGGGAACTGACTGTGTAAAAATCAAAATGCAAGACAAAAGATGATTTCAAGGGACCTCAGAAAATTAAATAAAAGATAATGTAAGCCTTAAAAAATACTCACAAAGAACTTAGCATCACATCGTGCATATGATATAGGAATTGTCAGCAGGTGCCACTTCACACAGAGTGTGAAAAACAGTTGTCAGATGTACTGGGTAAATAAACATTTAGCCACAGAATTTGGATGGAAGCCAGAAAACAACATGAAACTTAGACCAGAGGTTCAAAATATGAGTCTGATTTGGGTTCCCTCTGTTTACAGATATTCAAATCTAAATATATATTAACTTAATTTGGATATACAAAAATAGAAATAATTTTTAAATAGACTAGTCCAAACATTTACACACCATTTGACATACCCCACATCAGCATTTCCTAGAATTCTGGAATTTGGATTTCACATGGCATAATAAGATTTTATTTAAGAAATAAAATTGTGTCTTCAGTGGTAACTCCCATGTTACACATTATCACTACGAGTTTCCAGCAGAGTGGAACCAACCCTAAATCTTCTGAGCTTTGGATTTCTGTAGGAATTCTTTTGCTTCACTTATATGATCACAATGAAGGCTTCCTTATCGAATGCAGTGCTTTTGTTTCTTTTCTCAGACTTCTTGGATAGAAAGTCTTGAAATGCCACATCAGAGAATAAGAAACACCTAATCTACTAAAACTTCACTCATGCTGCCACAGATGTTTATTTTTGGAGTTATGGTTATAAAATGCCCTCTTTCTTTAATGAATTACTTTCTGTATTAGGTTATCCCCTCTCACAGAGGCATTCTGCCTTTCACCTTGCTTTCCTTGAGTGACTTATATGAAACTTTTCCCTCAAAAGCAAACCTGATCCCTCGAGAAGTGAAATACGAGTTACTTTACGCTCAAACCAAAATTGTGTTTGGAGATGGCTGGGCAACAAACCTTGCTAAGAGGAAGAGAAAGGGTCCTCAACTATTTCTATTTTTTAATAAAGCCCACTTTGTTCTGCTGCCTTATACATTCTGGCTGTAATTGCTCTGCAGAACTCCTTTCCAATCTGTCTTATAACGTAGTCATACCATGCTAATATGCTCTTTAAATTTGCCACAAAGCAAGAGTCCCCTTCTTGAAAGAATGCAAGGGAAAAGAGACCATGGAAAATCAATAGGGTTTTGTTGGTTTTTTTTCTGTCACAGAGATAATGCTGAGACTTTTTTTCCCTATCCAGCTTTTTGCAGTATTGAGATCAATTGTCCCATTTCTCAGGTGTAGTTTTTACTGTTGGTTGGACAAGTCTCTCCATTCCCTGAGGCTCGTGTACTTCAGGACCTCAAAATTTGCATGTGCAGCCCAAAGTACTGCACCTATAGCACACCAAAACTATATTATGCACTAGAAAAGTTTATCCACACTTATAAAAACTCTGTTATTCTATTTAAATACAGCTGATTTAGCTTCCATACTGCAAATAAAATGCACTTAAAATGCAATCAAATTATCCCAAAACAAGCAATCATCTAAAGCATAGGACTCATCCCACACATTGAAAGAAATAGTCTGAATCTGTTGTGAATGCACTTTACTTTTGCAGATCTGTTTGAGAGTTGGAAGAAAACATTTCCAACAATATTAAGCTCAAAATACTCCAGGAAGAGAGAAAACATCCCTCATCAAATCTGGGGAAAAAAGGGAAACGGGAATGTTTTTGCAATCCTGGAATCTTAACTTGATGACAGTTAAATTAACCACAGAGGTGCCAGTGACCCTCTCTAGAACAGCTGACACTGTTCTGCAAAGTCAAATATTTGATTCACTGGCACTTTTCCAAAGTCAAAACAAGGCAAAATAATTTCCCCAGTTAAATTCAATAGACACTTCAAAACTAATGACCACGAAGTTCTGAAATAAAAATAATGTTATTGTGTCCTCAGTGATAACATTTTGTTCTGAGAAAGTGATTGGATCTGTCATTGTGACAGATTTGTTTTCTCAGAGGACACAATCTAGCAAAAGTTTTAATTTCCTCGATCCCTAAATCAGATCTTTCCCTGCATTACATTGTAGGTATTACAAACAATTCAGCTTTTTAAAAAATATAACTACAAGATTAATGAAGAAAATTTCACTGAGTTGATAGCTCAGCCATCTCAGAAGACTAATTTGTGTGTGTGCCTCCTGTTATGTCACACTATGTAAGGAAGAAGGCATTTCAGAAATGCCAAAAGCTAGGATTAGAATTGCTTTAATATTCAGATAAAAATTAGCAATTTGTATGGTTTTCATCATATTCAAGGTATTTATCATTTATTTAGGGAACTAATGGGCTATACTCTAAAGACAGGTCACATTTTTTATATAAAAAATTATATCCAGTGTTTTCTGCTATATTCCCCTCCACTTAACACTGTACTAATACTCTTTTTAGCATAAAGAAATAATACAAGTCACTGAAGATATTCTGAGGGTATGAACTTATAACACTAAGATCTTTGAATTTCTATTTATTTGGAGCTACATAAAAAAACTGGTTTAAATAAATGAGTCTTTGAATTGCCTGAAAGGAACTTAATAGCAGAGTCTTACATAAGAGCTGAGTTTACTCAGAGCCTCACAGAGTAAGTTTCACAAAATAAACAATTGCAATTATTAATGAAAAATCAAAATTCTTTCATTGGGAATGCTTTATTTAATATTTTTGCAAGAATTGAGTCCCAATATGTGTGTATGAAATTATTACTGCTCTTTGGAATAAGCAGCTTATTACTTTATTAAGTGGCATCTAAGGTACTTTTCTCATGGACATTTAAGAATTCTTGTAAGAGTAAATTTTTTAGATTATGCATATTTTTTGCCAGGGAAAAACTATATGAGACAGGAACAGGAATAGCAGACATATCCTTTAGACTACTCATAATTGCTGTGTTTTCCTTTCAATCTATATATATATGTATATATATCCACATTTTATCAATTAATTTTAAATTTTTTAAAAAGTTAATTATTTGGGAGTATATACCACACATGGTTTTGAAATATATTTTCCATTATTTTTAGTTTTCAGTTTTCATTATCTATTCTTACAACCAACATGGTGCCAGAACTAGAAAAAGCACAAATTTACTATGAAAAATAAATCAAATATAAATACCTAACCATCAGAAAATCAGAGAATTCTGAATTGAATTATTGTTCTTCAAAAACAATCAACACAGCAATGTTTCAATTCCCATGCATTCTACAAATAAACATCATGAAACATCAGATATTCATCTTCCTGGTGATTTCAAGTGATTTTCTTTTTAATATCATACCTAAAATATTTTACTTTCTTTTTCTAATCTGTCATTTCAACACAGGTCCTTTAAATTTAGCACAGAGTTTTGACTCTAAAATATTTGCCTTGAAAGTAACTTTATGTGTGATTTTTCACTCTATTTTGCAAGTATTCCTATTTTCCAGCTTCCCATGCTTTGGCAAAATAACTCATAGAATCGTAAAAAACGTAGAATTGTTCAGATTTGGAAAGACCCTAAGATAATCAAGTCAAATTGTAAACTTATCCCTGCTGAGTCTGCCATAAAATGTGTCCATAAGTGCTACAGCATGCATTTCCCTCTGAAGTGCCTATTAACCATCAAGATCACCAACACTCACACCCAGCTTGGTGTTGTCTGCAATTCATTACTGTTCTGATGAAATCTTATTAAAGCACTAGAAATTCGCTTTGCTATCTGAGTGTGATAAGTGCTATTTTGAGTTTTAATACCTCAAATAGCATTTGGGATTTTTTAATTGGAAATAACTTTTTTTTTACCTGTCTTTTGAACTGAAGAATTCCTGTTCTGTAACATGGCTTACTTTACTGTCACTCTCTGCTCACCACCCCTTGACCTTGCATGCTAAGACTACAGTTGACAAAGATAAGTGATCAGGTCACTCTCATAAATATACAGCTTTCTTCCTGACTCCCACAGTATGGAGGGAGGGAAAAAACAAGTGGAAGGGAAGAGAAGAAAGGGAGGAGGCAGGAAACTCAAAGAAACTAGCAAATGTCAGGGTTAACTCAGAGCAGTGACATTAACCTTCAGTTTTCCTAACTCTGCATCAAATATGGTCTTTTTCAGCCTAAATTTACAATAAAATCTCAAATGTATGGGGTGTTCATGGTCATATTTTCCAAAATAAAGCATTGCCCTTTGGATGAGATTAACGAGCCCACTCTGTTCCTAGTTACACAGAGCTTGGAAATATTGACCATGAAAGACTGAGCTCAGAAATCTTAACAGCCTCATACAAAACTATGTTAACCCTAACATCATGAGCCAACAAACAACCTTTCAATAAAATATGAGGGTGTTATTTTGAAGAACTTACAACCAAGTTTTTTTCTGATGTGATTGCTGAGGAAAGAGCTTGATTTTCTTTGCAAATGTGTTAAATATGTTGATATATTGTGAGTTTTTGTTTTGACATGATTTTTATTTTAATAAGGCTGATATGATTTTAAAAATTCTGTCAAATTGCCATCAACTTCCAAAAACACCAAAATAATTTCGAGAGACATAGCTGGAAAAAAAAATCCAAATGGACCATGGCCTTAACTATGGTTTCCCACTGACATAACCATGTTTCCTCACAATAACCTATATCCTCCCTGTACCACAATCTCGCTGGCCTCTCTACAAGGGCCCAAGTTTCATTTTTCATGTAACACTGGGCACAAATGCTAATCTAGCTGGTGCATTACCACAGCCCAGTGAATCCTCACGCAGAGGAAGGAGCTAAGGGATCCTGAGGACAACTCCAGGACATTGTGCATCCATGTCTTTGCTATTTAGTTGTGCTGTTATGGCTATGTTGCTTCCACTTCTGGAGCTTACACGATCACTGCAAGCTTGGTGGTTTTCATACTGAATTGTGGGATTAATGGTGCATAGCTTGAACTGCTTTTGGAAACAAGTATGCATATTTCAAAATATTGAAATAATAGCCTATCTAAGCTATCCATTTAACAACATATGAAGCATATTTATTTTAGGTGTCTGCATAGTAGATATCAATCCACATTCAGTGCAAAGTCTAATCACATCAAGTTTCTTTCATAAATGTGCATGCCCTTTAACATTTTCATTTGAACTGCTATTGGCAAGGTGATCTTGGTCAGTTATATAATACAGCAATGGGCCACCACATCAGCTTACTGAATTTTGCCTGGTCTGAAGTTTGGCAACTCCTTTCCTCCATCTCAAGCCATTAAGGTTTCTTTTCCTCTTCTTTATTTCTATGTCTCACCACAATAATAGGTGGGGACATTGAATGAATGCACAACTGGAGATGATGAGCTGGAACTATTGTCTCTTTAATTTAGCTTTGATATTAAAAATCACTGTAGTAAATACTATCAGTTTTCACAATTACCCTTCAGAAACTATGGTGTCTTTTGTGTTGTTTGGCCATTAAGAGACTATTTCAGTATTAAACACAGGTGCAATAGACACTAAAGAAACTAAATGACCTTGATGTAGTTAAAGCAAAACATACAGAGAAATAAAGAAACAAAGGATATTGAAATGTATTGACTCTTATACTTTTAAATAGCCTTGAAGGTTTATAATAAATAGGTAGTCATACAACTGTTGGAAAGGAGTTGGAAAAAGAATTCAATGTGAATTTATTACAAGAGTTTAGTGGAGGATTTATCAGAGGCCATAATTGGGAAAGGAGGCATCTTTTTGCATTCCAAGTACAAAAGTGTTTGCCTAATTATGCAAAGCTGGTTCACCTAAATAGGTTGATTCACACTACTTCTGTGGAGGCATTCAAACAATTCAATATAAAACCTGACATATTTAATTAAATTTGCCTGCACACAAGTTTTTTTAAAAAGTGGATAGATTTTCTTTACATCACTGCAATTAATACAACACTTTTATGATGATGTTTATGATGATTATTATTGTTATTGCTATTATTTTTATTATTATTTTAAGGGGAAAATATTCTGCCAAAATATGTCCAGTAAAGCAATAATGACTTTTCACTAAAAAATTAAACATGGAATTTAGAAATGCTTCCAAATAATCTAGAAATAGGATAGCCATTAGAATTTTAATAAATTCTTTCAATAAACACCTAATAGGCCATATTGTTTCTTCTTATTTGTGTGGATGTGCTGTCTTTTTATATACATAATTTTAAAAAAATATTAATATTTTATGTCAAATATTATTGAATTGTTGAATAAAATACTAATACCCTAGCTAATTTCTAGCTAGTATCACATCTGTGTTTTGATATGCAATAGCTATTAATTTCATGGTCACATATATTATCTAAATTCCCTAAGTTGACATCTCTGCTCTAGAAATCAAGAATGCCAAGCTTATATTATATCCTTCAAAAGGTGCAGCAACCCATCACTGCAGTAGGCAGCTTGCCATAAATATTAGCAAGAGCTAGAGTGAAATTCCAGTAAATGAAGATTAAAGGAAACCACTTTGAAATTGGCTGAGCTGAGCAAAGTTAGGAATTCATGTACCTCCTAATGTTGTAAATCAACTTACGATGTACAGTCCCTAGCTATTTAATTAACAGCTTCATATTCTGCTTGCAAAAGAAGGGTCACAAGGACAAGATATAGAATGTGCAATAATTTCATCAGGGCCTTCATTACTTCTAAGGCCAAAATGCTGTTTTTTAAAATAAATATAACTTCTGAGATATAATCAGAAAAACTTTTATTTTATCTTCTTTTTTGTTCACTATTTATTTAATTACCTTAACTCTTTATCTCTGTTTTCATGTCCACTTCTCATATTCCTTCATAGTCTTAGTCCTGTTGTAGCTGGTTAGGTCAGCAGTTCTCTGCTTTTGATGTACAAAGTGCAATGAACATTCAAAATCATAGTTTATAAACTAAAGTCCATCAGTTCTGTTGTTAAATGAGTATTTGCTATTGCAGCACATAAACATAGATGTTTATTCATGAGAGCTTTATGTACAAGCAAGGATATAATTGCACAGTATCAAATGAGCAATAAATCTTCACAGAAATATTAGAGGTTATTTTGAACCCTAGGAATTAAGCTATACTTCTTCATCCTCCCAAGAAAAGAGTACTCAGAATGAAAGGTCCAGATTGTACATAAAGCAAACCTTTTCTCAGGTGTATGACTTGGAAGAACTTCAACAAGGAATGTTGAGATTATCTAAAAAAAAAAAAAAAAAAAAAAGACATGACAAGAAAATAAGAAAAAGAGAAATGGAGAATAATAATATAAAATAGTACAGTGTTATCATTCATAGATGGTATTTTGGGGAAATAGGGATTTGTAGATCTGAATTCCTCCACCAATCTGAAAGAACTGGCTCTGCACAAGTCTTGTGATAATTAAAATACAAAAGGAGACAAATTTTCTTCCACATATTTTCTGGGGAAAAAAGAGTACAGAAAAAAACCAAAAATTAACTTATCCTATCTGGAAATGAAGTGGTGCTCTCCCTAACTTTAAAATTAAGGACTACTTTATTGCTGTTACTGTTTTAGAAGGATTTTAATCTGAATCAAGAAAATAGATATCAATTTAAAACAAATAAACAGTACTGCATATTTGACAAAAGTTGGTTTTCCAGGAAATCCATTCTCATTATTGCTTCAGCATGCTATGATTGCTGACTGCCACGTGTAGATGATGATAAGGGAAATAAAACCTTTTTTAATTCAAAATTTTCTTTAATTTTTATTACTCAATTTTTACCTAAAATGGAAGTACTCTGGACTTCAACTTTTTCATGAAGGTTTTTCTACATGTTAACATGGATGCAAAGCTTATACAAGCAGCCTGAAAAATATGTCTTGCTACTAAAAGGCTATCAGAAGCACACCATCAAGCACCCATAAACTAATATACTGCCCAAATCAACACATGTGGCAGAATATGACTGAATTAATTTATTGCTCCTACAAAATAACAATTCTGCTTTAGGCACATTCATGTTTCTTTTTATTACTATTTCCTATTTTCTTCCAGTATTCTATAAAACATGCTTCCTGGCAGTGCTGTTAGCAAAACCTTAAAGTCAAACACATTTTGAGGAGTATTCACAGAAATCCAACTTTATCTAGCAAGTCTGAACATTCACTTTGCTGATTTTTTATGGTTCATTCAATTACCTGACACAAAGGAGAAGCAACTCATCATGTAAACTATTGGGCACAATTAAGACTGCTTACTTCTAGATAGTGACTTATAGCAAATTTCTTAGGCTCACTCTACAACTTTAGAATTATTTATAGGACTTTTCCTTACAAAATATTTTTTCCTCAGTATTTTAAGAATATGTATGTAAAAATCTGTGGACAATTCTATGAGAAAAAATAATTAAAAACATAAAAAATAATTTTATTTTATTTGAAAGAATAATTTCTGTATCAGTTTCCTATTTTTTAAACCAAAGTTAGACATGAATTGGCTTTCTGATTTTTATTGTTACTCCTATTGGCAACTAAGGCAACTTGCTTAAGATTGAGCTGAATATTGATAAGGCACAAGCGATGAAACCAAGGAATTTCTGAATGCTCTCAAAAGCCTGTGGGAAACGAGATCCAAGTGTCCTAAAATCTTCTTCACACTGTCTGCTCCTGGATTTGGTGCTTTGTTTACACTATGATTGTGACAGTCAGGGTTCGCAGTAAAGTTCAGTGTAGCTGGAAAGAAAGCTGACACAGGAGGAGTATCTAGATATTTGTCTGCTGGGTCACTTTCCAAATCAATAGCAAATTATTTAATATGACTTGACTTCAGCCCATGGGGAAGAAGTTTGTACTTTTTGACAACCCATGATAGATATGGGGGGAATATCAGAGTCCCATTACTTCTAGCCATGTATTGAAAGAAATACCCATTTCAGCAGGGGAAAAGAATAGATCAAGGCCCATCACTTTTTCATGCTCTGATTCATGGAACGTGTTGAAAGAATGTAGGCCTCTTCTTCCCTGTAGGATATGTTTGCATGAACATCTCTTCCAACCCTTCAGAAAGTCATTCTCTTAACCAGTATGTTAGTATATGACAAAGACTTGATAAAAACAGATAAAATTCCAGAAAACCAAAAGACCTCAGTTCACTGACCTTTTTTGTTTTAATAAAAAATGCACACTAAGCTTTAGGAATTAAAAGACAGAGAATAAAGAATTACCTGTAAGAACTGTATCAGAAATCTTGTGTGAGTGTTTATCATTATGCTTTTTCATCTATATTGGAGGATGTATTTTCTAAACTGTCCCTAGGATTTACACAAGTTCTAAAGTAAAAATGTCTGCAACACATGCAAACAATTTGCTACCTTCCCTCTGCTGCCCAATTATGTCCCAGTACAGATATAATAAAGATAAATATGACAACCACTAGTTATATTTCTAAGTGCTACTGGAAATTGGCTCCCAGGTGACAACACCAATTAAAGAAAACCAGAATTTTAAAGAATCTATCAGAAAGCACAGCAGAGATTTTTCTGATATAGAAAAGATCTTAGCTAGTAGTTTCACGAATTCCAGACATTTATATTAAATGTATAAGACCAGCATTCATGTAAAATTATGTCATTCGTGTCAATATTATTTCAGATAACGATTATGAACAATTATGTACCACATTTCTGTGGATTTATGGACATGAAGTTGAGTTTACCACAACCTATTAGTTTCCTAACAATCAGATCATCTATATGCTAAGATCAGTCTTCCTACATATTTTTATCTGCACTGTTTTGTACCTGCTTATTTCTCACTTATTTGTCTGTTGGTATATGTTAACAAAAAAGGCAAACCAAAACCCACTCAAATAAACAGGTTAAAGAAATTCCCAGTCTTCAGAATAACACTTCTCTGTCGTGAATTAGCTTTGTGGTTTTAACATGTGGTGAGAAAACTATCTTGTTTTTAATTGATATTACTTTCTACTCTTTGAAATTGAAGCGAGCTGCTTTATGCAGTTTGTTGAGTTTGTTGTTTGTGACCACTGAGCAAGTTCTCCAGGAACTTATTTATATTGGTGTCATTATGGTGTGATTTTCCATTTCCATTTCAAACATGATATGGCATCCAACATCCTCATGACCAGTATCACTTTCAGCATGCACTCTATTAAGCATGTTCTTCAGTGATCTTCATTTTGTTATTTCTAATTTGAAACCTTCAAATAGGTGACATTCTAGATCCATACACAACACACAAAACATTACAAATTCACAGGTTACAAATTTATTGTATGATGTTTCTAGCACATTAATCCCATATAGGCATTAAAGCACACTGAATACTTAACTGGGAAGTTACTCTGCGTGCTGGAATGCACATTCTGACTTACTTCAAAGGGAGTAACTTCCCTGTAAACATAAGTCATAAGCCATTTAAATGACAGAATTTGTTTTCTGAGTCAGAAATTATTGGGGCACTCTGGACATTTTAAAACACAGTTTCTGAATGCAAAGATAGAGAAACTCAAGTACCACACAGCAATGTTTTATGGTAATTATATTTCTTGTTGATTGTGTAACCTTGACCTCTCTGAGAAAAATGAAATAAATTTCGCCAAAAAGGATCATAATGGCGATCCAAGGAAGAAGAAAACCACAGGGGATAAAATGCAGTTCATCAAAATTAGCAAGTAATTTCTGTGTGATACTTATGCACTGCATAAATATACATAAGTTGTAAGTAAATTATTTCTTGTAAAAATTTCAGCAACTGAAAGAAATAACTAGTATACATTTGATTGCTTTTGCACATATTTTTATATTTTTCTTTCAGATAGCCAAGCTGGCTTTTTTCCCCAAGCTCTTCTCCTCAATTTTCTCAGAAAAAATATATCTATCCCAATATCTAGAAATTACCGCAATGAAAAATTTGATTCCTCACTCTATCAAAATCAATTGAAGAAAGAAAATGTAGAAGTAAATAGGAATTGCATTTGAGCATATTATCCTGGTATGCCTTTAATTTAAAGTACTGGCATAACTTTTCCCAAGATACTTTTGCTTCATTGTCTGTCATGTTTTAGACTTGAAATATCATCTGACATTGATCATCATCCAAACTGAAATTTGAACATCATATAAATCATATGAAGGAAGGTAAAGAAAGAAAATTGGCTAATGCCAAAGGACACTATTTGTTTCAACATATTTTTATTTTCAGATCTCTTAGTTTTTCTTTAAGATCCCTTCAGATTTATGTGTCTCTGTGTATGTTTCTTGAGATTAAGTATATTTTGCTGAACAAACTCCCTCTGTGAGTCTTTTCCAACTTAAAAACATTTTATTTATGGAAGACAACTAGCATACATGGTACTGAATGCTTGAAAAGCTGTTAATTCACATGCTAGTGCTCTAGACTAACAATGTACTTTGACTTCTAACAAGGGCAGGTATTTCAGAATAGTAAATTACAGTCTGTCATAGCTTACACAATTTGATAAAAAGTGTGGGAATTTTTCATTGCCTATATCATAACACCTCCTGTGAAAGAAAACACAGTATAAAAGACACAGGAAATATAAAAAACAATTAGCATAAATTGACTGGTTTCTTCAGGAAAAGTGACCCTTGGAGAATGGTAGAGAAAATCAAGTTTTCAGACAAACACCTGTTACAGTTTTGTGTATGAGCACCAAGGTCTGGGAGACTGCCTGATGAGCCTTCTGAATGAGTTCCCAACACCCCACCCACCCAGTGATAGACCTTCTTTCCACCTTTCTTCTGAGTGTTCATCATCTTTTCACCCATAATTCAAAGCTATGTGTTATCTGAAACAAGCAGAGTATATCAACAGTGGAAAAAACACACCAAGAGTGTGAGGACAAACTGTAGCTGGGATGGGGATTGAAGTGGTTCAGACAAGGCCTCAGATTCAGGTCCTGCTGAAGAATGAATCTATTACAATCCTGCTCAAAACAGTTTTCAGATGCAGGCAACTTACATGCAGAGGCAACTGGTCAAAAGTTCTATTATCTTTAATGAAAGTTTCTTCAAATGGTTCAGAAGGGTTTCTGTGCTGGTCCTGTGCCAGCCAGGTGGATCTCCCTGATCCTCAGTCCAAGTGTCATGGTAGTTGAAAATAAGGCTGAATTCCATTTTCCCCTCAAACTGTGTGGTTGCATCCAAACTGTCTAGTGGTGAGCCACACCTGTGATAGGCTCTCCTCAAGCTGTGCTTTCCTGCAGTCTGGCACTGGCTGGCACTAGTGGAGATTGGAGTGTGGCACCAGTTTAGCAGCTTGTGAGCTGTGGCCCCAACCTGCTCTCTTAATAGAAATTCAGCCTCTTTGCCAACTGGTTTTTTGCAAAATATACCTGCTGAAAACATACATTTCTCTTCTTTGTTTAGCATGTGTTTAGTATGTTTATTCAGGAGTGATCCTCTGTTTCCCACCCTTAGCTAAATCAATCTTGTAATTTAGTCACTATTACGAAAAGTCATTCTTCAAGTAGGAAGGTCAGGCCATTATCTCTTAATGAACACTTACTTTTTCATTTACAGGCACCACTGGGTGCCTTCTTTCCATTTCCTTAACAGCTCTGTTATTGAATCTAACTAACAAATACATGAAGAATACATTTCAGTGATCCAGTGTATTCATGCCACATCTGTGGCCTTAAATCATAGCTGAGTTACCAATCCTTCACCACTCTTGCCATTGTTTCTAACATTGGAAGGAAGGCACTTTCATGATAATTAACACACTATTTATGTGAAATGTCCTCCCTTTGCAGCACACAAGAGTGTTCAAATAATAAAAAAATAAATTATTTAGCATTTGAGTATCAGATATGAGGTATTATTAGTCCCATGAAATCTAGAAATAAAAATGGAATCACAACAGGTAGATCAAACTTTATCTAAAATCTCCAGTATGGTCTCTCCCAAAGATATAATGCATGCAGGACTGACCTGAGTCTGTTCCTTGTCTTTCATGGCTTTCTCTTTTTGGAGGAAGGATGGAAAACTTCTGCCAACACATTTTTTTATTTAGTGAACTACATATTTTCAATTCAGACATTTGTCAAAATAGTTGCCTAAGCAGAAGATTCCAGATCATTAAGTATTTAGAAAACCTGTGTTATGCTATATGCTTCAAATAAGACATGATTCTCACCAGTATACATCTGTTACCAGATTAGTGGAGATAATTTTTTCTCATTGAAAGGGGCTCCAGAATAGCAGAATAGCAGACAATAAACATTATCTGACATTGTGATTTATCTAGAACCTCTGAAAAAAAATCAGTGCATTTCAAATCAGATGCTAATACTACTACAGTAAAACTGAGAGAACTGTGATATTAGTAAGTGCAGTTACTATATAATTTTCACTCCCATAAAAAAAAAGAGAAAGAATTTTAAAGAGATTAGATCTGTTAGTCTTTAAAAGAAAGCTCAATCATAAACATGTTAAAAGTCTGTAACTTCCAACTTGAGCAAACAACAGAATTCACTTTGACTGCAATTTCCAAAACTTACTGATTTAAAAAAATGCCATGGTTGGGATATATTTTGGAAACGGAATGGCCTGTAAAGTGTGACAGCAGCAATACTGGTTTCTTTGTCTTATACACAAAAACCCCATGACAGTCATCTGTTAGTTCAGCAGATATTACCTAAAATGTAATCATTTTCCTTGTGATGCAATTTTATCTTTTACTTCAGGGTTTCAAAGAATGAAGCTAATAAATTCTAGAAGCTAGTGCAAGGTTACAGTTCTCTAAATGAAAAATGAGATTGTGTCAAACTATATTATGAAGGCTAAGATTTATCTCAGATTCTTTATATCTAGTATTAACAAATTCACAGTCACTGTTGATTTACCAAAGATGAGAGAGATTAACAATAGATTTTTGTAAACACAAATATCTTAATCAAATCATAGGATGGCTGAGATTGGAAGAGACCACTGAAGGTTGTCTGGTCCAACCTCCTTGGTCGAGCAGGGCCACATAGCTGGCTGTCCAGGAGTGTATCCCAATGGATTTTAAATATTTCCAAGGACTGAGGCCATGCAGCTCGTCCTGGCCAGCTTGTGCCAGTGTGTGACCCTCCTCACAGTGAAAAAAGTGTTTCCTTATGTTCAAAGACAGCCTGATATGCTTGTTTATGCCCATTGACCTATTTTTACATTAGAAGAATTATTTTTGAAGGAATATGGTGCGTACCAGGTAAATCATGCAAAAAAAAAAAAAAAAAAAAAAAAAAAAGCAGAAGGAAAATTAACAATATTAGATGACCTATGTTCTTCAGAAGATTACCAGAGATAAAGGTCACTGACCTCTACCACCAACATGATAACCTCCACCTTGTTTAAAATACCTTTCTCTTAGTCATAGAGATTAATGTTATTCTGATTCTGGGTTACCAAAAAAACATATCAATTTTGTGAAAATATGTGTTAAATAATTCAATAATAACCTTTCCTCTGACCCTTAAATATGATTATCAATAAACATGGAAATTCTTTTTTGCACAAAGACAGTTGAGAGTTCTTACTTCAAAACATATATCACTGTGATAGTCCCTCTGACAACCACCAAGCTTTGAAAACAATGGGCTTCAAGGTCTGTTGCACATCATTCCTTCTAATTACAGAGCAGCTAACATTTCTGGCCTTAATTTCCAAAGGAGGTCAGTATAGTCAGCTCTTCTGCTTCATGCTTTTTTTCTCAGAGGTCTGTTTTCTAGCAGAGGTCAGCTTCATTTAGAATGTAGGTAAAGAAGTGGTTTTATTTCACATACTCTTCCACCTTTTCTGTCCCTAGTTTTCCTTTACAGAAAGGATGGAAAAGAAGAAAAGAAAAATCATAAACAAAAAACCCCAATACCAACTCATTTCAACTTCTAAAAAATTTGACTTTAGTGAAAACTTGTTAAATATTTAATACATGTGCACAAAAAAATAGTGTAGCAGTGGTGATCTAAATTGATGCAAATGAAAAAATCCTCCTTTTTATTTTCACACCACTGATTATGGAAAATGGCAAAACTCAAAAATATAATGTCACAGTACTAAACAATGACAAATGTTACTGATCATTCCATGAGTCTCTAAAAAATAAAGTATTTTTAATAAAGCATATTATTCTTAGGCTCAATCAGCAGATGCAATTGAATTCAAAAAATTGCTTATTTGCAATGTGTGAATGTGCCTGAGGATTTGGAGTTTAAACTTGCTTATTTTACTGACCACGATGGAGTTTTACACTGGACTTGTCCATTATGAGGTTTATCTTAATCAAACTATCATATGCACTAAATGAGCCTGAACACAACAATTCCACTCATGGGACATATCATGGATTTATCCCTCTAAATTCTGTGTGAAATCATTCAGAGCAGTGCAGTGCAGCCAAAATAAAGCACTGGTACATCATGAGTTAGTGTCTCCTTGCTGCTTTGTGCTGCTGCCCCCAGCATTGGTGGTGGCACACCATGCTGTGCTGCAACTGGGTACTGGGGATGCTGCCATAACAGGATCACCTTCCTACAAATGTGCATGCTTAGAAAAATCAGCAATGCCTTTCATTTATCAATGCAACTGTGAGTGCACAGAAAGTTCTCAGTTATACTTGATATATTTTCCATTTTCCAGGTAAAGTTCCCCAAGTTCAAGATGACAGAAATGGCCTATCACTGGTAAATAGACCAGCTGATAGCTTATTGTTTTCCTTATTTTGGCAAATTAGATGCAGCAGAAATTTCAATCCCTCAAACCCAATTCTACATAAATCATTTTACATTTTTTTCCTTCCTACTGAGACTGTTTCTCACTTATTTCTGCACAATGACATGAATCTTCCCTGATATCATGTCTTAGCTGCAAAAGTGATCATTTCCTTCCCTGAGAACAATCACCATTAGAGTTGCTTATGTGACTGACCTGCTGTTTTTTATAATCTGTTTTTCTTGGGTTTAGCTTCTCATTGAATAAGCTTTTCCATCTTTCTCTACCAACATTATTTGGCAGCCTGTCTCAGCTAGTGACTCTGATAGTGTCAAAATCATTGCATATAATATGAAATTTTAAAAGTGTACTTTATAATTTATATTTTCCTGTATACATTGTGAAATAAAAAAGATGCAATTGTGTCAAGGATGTAGTCAATGCTAGAAAAAATAATTTTAATTCTGTTTGAAATCATTCTATTCAAATAAACACAACGATATCCCTCAAAATCACCACATTTAAAATATTGTCTACTAAGAAAATAAAATCAAAGAAGCATCATTTAACAGTGGAATGGATATTGCGTCAGGATTTTTTTAAAAAAATCAAAACAAAACAGTTTTACTTAAACTTTTATTCTAGATTTCATTTTAAAAAAATCAGATGAAAATTTTTGAGCACTTTTCCATTGCAATCAATGAGTCTAAATAGTTGTAAACCTTGTAGCAAGTACAGATCTCAAGAATAAACTTTATTTGTCTTTGTTGCCATGCTACAGAATAAGGAAGAAAAAGTATAAGCTACAATCACTCTTCACACCATGGATTGTTTTACTTCCCAGAAAAAAAAAAATAAGAGAGATACAATTCACTGGGAGAGATTTAGTCCAAGACCCTTAAGAAGATATGCATTCCCTGTAGAAATTGTAAATTTCTGAGTTCACACTACAATGAGAGCACATCCTAAGTCTTCTCTGACAAGTAACTGACTCCTTTTAGTAACAGTTGGTAGAAAGAAATTGTTAATACTTACCTGTTCTCAGTTCAACAGTTCCCAAACTAAATCCTGTCTATTTTTCATTTTCATGTGAGAACGTGCTGTACTACTTGGAATGAACTAAATAGCAGAAAACATGAAGTTTTTGAAAAAAAGTCTGGTGAACATAACTAAAATGTTTTTCTGTAAAATGATATATTATTTTATATATATATGAATTTTATATTTTATTTTATGTAATATTTATAAGAAGTATGATATATTTTATATTCTCTATTGTGTTCTATGTGTTATTATAGTGTATAAATTATTATATTGTGTATATATATCTATATGTATATCAAAAAACATCTTTCATGGGCCAAAAGATATAACACTGAAATTGCTGGCTAGGAGTTTTAGAACTGCTTGAACAATTTTAGTCAACTCCAACACCTCAGTTCTGACTTCAAGCTGATGAGAGGCATTGGAGAGGTCTTAAAATTATTTATGAGATGGAGGGCCACCGCCCTGTATAAGAACTAAATCTCATTTCTTGCACTCCTAAGCTGAGGAGCTAGTCTAAAAATGCTGAAGAGCTGTTGGTTTTTCACATATCTTTGGGGAGTATCTCAGTCTCTGTTATTTCAAAGAGCAATTACATAACAGAAGTGTCAGTCAGACAAAAGGAACTGATGCCTTTTTCGGGATTACCTAGAAGCAGAGGCCAGACAAAAATACAAAAATGGATATATTTAGTGAAGGGCCTTCATGTACATTAAGGGCAGACAAAGGCTCCCAAGTGGTTACACAAAAATGGATGATGGTCACGAGTCTTTCAGATTGATTTAAGTTTGGTCTGTTTATATATTAGGGGTCAATCTTCCAATTATGGCTTCAGGTAATGAAGTCATATTCCCCAGTTTGCTCTCCTCCCAATTCACTTTTGTTTATACTTTCTGGGGCCAGAGGCTGTAGGATGTCCTTGAGTTTCAGAACTAGAGGAATAGTTTTGTCTGACCAAGATGTGTAGACTGTGGCTAACCCTTCACATGGAATTTATAGTTATGCACTAATGCAGTACAGGATTTGAAAAATATAAAGGTTAAAATCTTAAAGCATCACATCAGGACTGAATACAGAAGAGTAACCTATGCTGTTCTGCCTTGAAAGTTCCTTGCCCTTTAAGTGTGTGTTGCCTAAATCTAAACTGCTGTAATTAACACTAACAACTAAAAGTTGACGAAGGACAGAGGTGGACAATCCAAATGGGTACAGAACTTTTTTCTGGAAAAACTTCAAATATGTTCTTAGCCACTGCAGCTGCAATACAGGTACAGCTGCAGCTACATGAAGGGTGACTAGGACCTCATCAGACTCCTTACTATCCATCCTTCTGAGGCTTCCTCCCATTGAATCTCCAAAACCACAGAGAGAGAGGAGCTTTAGCTTAATCTGGAGATGCAAGTTGACAGATACCCCTCTGGCACTACAGGATTTATTCCTGCATTACACATCTGGCCTCAACCAGAAAGGCAGATGGAGAGGTCTCCTTGTTTACCCATCACAAAAGGATGTGAAGGATCTTGAAACCTTTGAAAATGCACTTTTCAGATCTTCACTGCTGTACTGGGTTAGAGAGGCCCTGGGTATGGAATCTGTGTGTACTTGAGTTTAGTAGAACAAGGGGAATTCACACAGCCAGTCACTGAACATTTCGTGAGCCTGGAATAAATACAAGCTATCTTCTATTAAAACAGGAGGAGTTAAACCTTGGTACAAACATTTGAAGGAACAATTACATAAGTAAGGCATGTAAGGAACCATGTACAAAATGCACAGAAGAAAATTATCTTAAGGTAGGTACCTCTCTGCCATCACTCCACAGTGCACATGTTTTGTTATACCACCCAACTATATATAATGCCTTGGATGCCTTAAGGAACCTACATTTGTAGTAGATGCTCATGTTTAGGGTATAAACTCCTACCCAAAGTGTCATGAAACTTCTGTTCTAGTTGTTAGATCTGGATTTGTCATCAAATACTTTTGAATAACTGAGATTCGAGTTCCACAGAGCTCCATTTCTCCCAAGGCACTATTAGAGATGCATTTGTTTACTACAGCATACACTCAGGCCTTTTATGATTTCTGCTGTAGCTTTAAAGTGTATGTGAAGACCTCTCTTTTTGCTCTATTCAGTCAAGAACACTTAGGTGTTCCCATGCAGCATTATCTGAACTCTGGAAAGAAATGCCTCTGTCAGTCACTTTTTGAGCTGAAAGGTCTGGAAATGTCTGACACCCCTTGTATTTACTTCTAGCCTCAGAAAATCAGTTGACTTTTGAAAAAAAGGAATAGGATGAATACAGTGAGCACTGAAAGAGACAGGTTATTTCAAGAGGAGAGATTTTGTTCCTACATTTTTCTTCTTGCTTTTTTCCAAAATAAAAGGTAAACGGTTATGGTATATGGGTGGAGTGGAAAATAGTGACCAGAATTAGGAGTAAATTAGTGGAATATCCATCCTATGTATGAAGCAAATATGCAAAACAAGAGAATTAACATAAAGATGCATAAACATTTTATATGTGAGATTCTTGTATGAAGGAGCTCTGTGTATGTAATATTTATTTCATAAGCAAAATATAAAAGTGTTCTATCAATACTACAGCACATACCTAGATAGAAGAACACCACGCACTTTTCTCTGAGAACACACTGACAGATTGTATTTGACATTGCTTAGAATGAGAAAGGCACTTTTCCATTATAAAGGACTTGGGAATGTTGGTCAGTTCCAGTCTGTACCAGTGTGAATTGCATAACTTCAGACAATAGATAGAAAGGTGACAGGTAATTTCATAAAACTGGATTTTATCATTTTTAAATCGTCAGTAGCCTCACTCATCATTGATTGACAGTGGAAAAAATGGACTTCTGAATCTACACTGTCTGATTCACTTTGCAAGGTGTAGTATTAGAGCAGCTGGGGTAGAGTTGAACACTAAATATCAGAGAATCAGGGGTTAAAGATGATGACAGTAACAGAGAGACAAAAGGAGCTGCAGCATACCCGGCTGCTGGCACAATAAAATTTAGCCAATAAAACTGTCTTTCTTATCTAAACAAGAAAATTATCTGTCAGTGTTAATTGTTGTATTAGGATCTAGATTAATGGAAGCCTATAATGTAGCTTTTGTCACCTATAACTCTATCCTGTTCAAATTTTATGTAAATCCTCACCCCCACGTATAGAGAAATGCTGTCAAGCTGTGGTTTAATTCTGAGAACTCATGCACTCCTCAGGGATGAGGTCACTAATAAGCCTTCCTAAAGTGTTTATCTTTACTTCCAATTAAAATACTTCTGGCCTATGATTTAAATACATTCCTGCCATGTTTGGTGCCTAATTATTGCAGTGTTGTGACACTGTGGATGGAGACATTTGTGCCAACCTCCTGCAGATAATTCAGAAGTGACACTGACCTATGTGTTTTATTTGTCCTTGATGAGAAAGATGCAAAACAAGTAACTATTAATAGTGAGAGATAATTTGGCTCTAAAAATCCCCTTACTTATAATATCTGGAGCTGTTGCATCACATAAAAAGAAGCATATTCTAACAGAAGCTATTTTTACCTTTGCCATTGTCCTTTTAAATAATGTTATGGTAGCAGCATAACAATGCTCAAACTCACTTTTTTTTCGACAGCAATAAAATGTAGAACCATTGTTAAATATACTGCAAGCTCCTTTTTTACAAGAAAAAGTCCTGCAAGTGATAGAAAGAAGCATATAGGGAAGGTAAGAGACCACATGTAGTGTGACAATTGTGGTTTTCTTTGGTTCTTGCCCTGGTCTGGTTTGCCCCATCACCTCTGTTGGCTCCTGTGTGGTGAGCAGAGAACAAGCTTCAGGCTGCAGGCTGCTCACAAGCACTCACACATGGAAGGGGAGCCCATGAAAAGATAAAAATACAGTGCCACTGTCAGAGCAGAGCACAACCAAAACCTCACTGTTCAGGCACAACAATACTGAGTCTATCAGTAGTAATTGATGAGCATTTTTTTGACACCTGCATTTAGTTTATTTAAAATATTTAATCAGTCTTATCCTCAAAAGTTGCATCTAAACCTTCAGCAGACCAAACCCTTGGGCCTGTCCTTCTTTTTCCAAGCAAGAACATGCCATAAGAGGAATTTCTGTAGTCTTGTGTAGTTTAGCAGGTTTCATGTAAGTCTTCCTTGTGGTAATTGTCACAAATACATGAGTAACTTATTTCATTACGTTTTGAACAGGTTGGGAAAGAAAACAAGAATGTGTGCCTTGGCCTAAAAGTTCTATGTGAAGCATGTTTCTTCATTTTATCTGTCCCAAAAATCTGTTATCTACAGATATCTGTTATCTATTATCTAATTTTCTTCAAATAAATAGCTTGCCCTATTGAAATGCTGTTTAAGATGAGTCATTTTGAGGTCTGGGATAACTGCTTTATATATGGTAGTTTATAATTCATGTGGTGACTTGTGTGACAAGCTGCTCAAAGGAATAATTAAATAAACTACTTAAAAATTAAACAATGAGTAATTGTGATTTTTTTAAATTCCAGTCATTCACTAAGGTGTCATTCAGGAATTAGGAGCTTTTGAATTCTGCCTTCTTAAGTCACAAATATCCAAAGATAGTCATGATGAGCTTTGTTCCTGTTAAAGTAATTAGGGATTTAAAGTAATTAGTAATTTCTAGGATTAGGGACTTCTAGAAATTGAAATATTTTCTTAATTTTTAAAATAATAAATAAATAAACATCCCAGTTATTTTATGTACCATTTAATTTTCTAAAACCAGAAAAAAGAAACTTAGCAGTAAATCCAGAAAAGAGAAGAAGATTTTTTCCTGTCTGTGAAATATGGTGGAAATTGCCTACCAAGCACATATTTCAGAAGAAAGCAATGTTTGTGGGATGAAATAATTTGGAAGCAACTCTTAAGTTTACCTTGAATTTTCAATTCATTCATTCAAAACTCTGAATTATAAAATTGTAATATAATTTAGGTAGGAGGGGACCTCTGCAAGTCCCTAAACCGACCTCCAAATAAGGTTAACTTCTGCTGAGGGATGTTGCTCAGAGCCATGTCCAGCTGAGGTTTGAAAGCCTCTAGGATGCAAATTTCACCACCTTATGCTCTGTATTTAGGGTTTTTTTTAAACATGTATCTAAATGGAGTTTAATTTGGGGCAACCTGTGTTACTTGTCTCTAGATGTTTCACTGTGCACCTCAGAGAGGCAGCTGGGTGCATCTTCCCTAGAACTTCTCTTAGTAGTGATCAGTTGTGATTCAACATCCACATGCATCTTAAATATGATTAATACTGAGGTTATTTATTTCTCATTAAAAATGATTTCCTGTTTTATTTTTCTGTTAACATCTATTAAAGTGAAGGCACCATATGAGTGACAGTTTATTTGTCTAAAACAACACTGGTCTCATTCCCCTTCCACTTTTACTCCTAAATGAAAAGTGAATTAAACTTTTTGCAAGTTTCTGACCTTTGTATGACCCTGTATTTACTTGCCAAACACATGTTAAGGCAGAGCGAAATTGCTTTTATTTCTGATATAAAACTACACACACTGTGGCCAAGTGCTTTGCTAGGAAACAGTACCTTGTCCATTTTTCACTTTTTTAAAAAGAGAAGAGAATCTGTTTGTTTCACAGAAATGAAAACTGGACCAGGCATTATTTATAACATCTGCTAAAATCTGGCCAGGTGAGCACATGTAGCATCTCTGGAGCAAACATAATTTTGTCTATATTTTTTCACCTCTTCTGTGTACTCATGAAGAAATTTCTAAATGTACTGATGGCTTTTTGCATATCAGTAATAAAGAACAAGAGAACAAAACAGCAATTGATAATATTATGTAGTCATGCACTATTTCAAGGCCACTGAAAAGTTCCCTGAGTGATTAATCAGCTGAATATTTCATTTTCCTTGGAGGTCTAACAAACAATTAACATTGATTAATGAACCAATTTATTTCCTTTTGTGAAAATATAAATTGAAATGAGCAAAGCAGTTGTCTGTCACTAGATTGTCCCAGTGAAACTAATGAAAAATACAAGCTGAAAATGGGGAAACAAAGATCAGTGTAAGATTCAGACAGGGACATTTTAGCAGCTCCTCTAATCTTAAAGTCTATTACTATTTTTTTAAAAAATCTTTCTGTTTCAAATTTCTAAACATAAGTCAGACATACAGTTCCTTGCTGCCAGCAGTGGATGCACAAGGGCTGTTAAAACCATAATGCACTCCCTTGCTTTATGACTTGAGGAATTCCTGCTCTTATCCTCACAACCTAGAAAAGTGTGAGACATCCTCAAAAGTGAAAGACAGTAAAGAAAGTGCTGTGAAGTCTACAGAGGGGATGGCCACTGGGATGCCTTCTGTTTCATCACATGAAAATTTCCTGTAGAGCCCTGGGGCAATAATATTAAACTCCAGACAGTCCTTCAACACACTTGGCTTTTTCACTGTTTTTTGTTTACAGAACCATAATGCTTAAAAGGGCAAATCACTGATATTTTTGTCGTGCATCCTTTTAAATTATCTCCTTTCTCCCACAATAAGGGACTCAGTTCCAGTTCCCAATGTGAAACAACCTGCAGCCCAGAAATGGCACAAAGAACCAGTGAATGTATAGGTTGATGCAAGTGTCTGACCTCTGGACTCTAAGATTGCTTCTTAGAATGCTTGGAGAAAAAGCAGAGAAATCAAATAATTGTTCCACAAGTCTATAACTTGGACCAATGCAAGTAATAATAATGCTTTTTATTTGTAGAATACATTTCCTGTTCTTTTAAGAGTTTGTCATGTTCTTGTGACAGAACATTTACTTAAGTCTTACCAAATACTTTGATTGCTGCAAATATCTATCAGAACCATGCAAAGATGGTGATTATACTAACAATTCTTGCCCTCTGGAAGAGATAACAAGGCAATATGCTTTATAAACACCTTATCAAATAGTAATTTAATGTGGCTATTACATGGGCAAATACAGGCTAATGAGAAAAACTTGGTGACAGAAATAATTTAGGAAGAACAGCTCATTGTCTGGTGAAGGTTTTAGTGTTCTTCAAGCCAAATGTTGCTGCTTGTTACACACATGAGATTTGGTCTGCCTATCCAGAGCTCAATTCTGAGCTCATTAGAGAGCTTAACAAAACTCATCTTCTTTTATGGTGACTGCCTTTACAGACACTTGGGCCTGACAAAGCACAAAAACAGTAGCAGGTAAATAAAGAGAACTAGGGAAAGTAAATAGGAAGAGGAGATGAAAAGGTGCTTTATGCTGCTGCATGCAATTAAAGTTAAAATACAGGGGCCTGAGCAGCAGGAGCAAAGCATAACACACCAGGGGTTTCTTTTTTTCTTTTAACTCTACAGTCTAGGCCTTTGTCTTCCCCCCAGCCCCACAGCTGCCTTCATCAGTGCTCAGAAGTAACTCTGCCCCTTTCAGGTTTCAGTTCTTGAGAAAAGGTCAACAAGAGGCAGGAGACAACATTAAACAACTCTTCTTTAGCTTTTCTCATCAAACATAAAGCTAACAGTCTCCTGGTACCCACAAATTTCTGGAGACTGTGAATGCTGGGCAGAGGAGCAGGAGGTCTTAGAAACAGAGGTAGTTAGAGAAGCTGATAAAGGAAAACAAATAGCTGCACCAAAGAGATCAAGTGAAAACATCAAGTGCAGTATGTTTATCAGGATCTGTTTTCTAAATTCTGGTTTGGTACATTATTTTCCAATTATTTTTCTAGCTTTTTTCTGTTCCTTGTTCAACGAAATAGTCACAAAAACAACGGCTGAGGCAATGAAATATAATAGAGGGCTTTGTTATAAAAAATAAACTGTTTTCTGTTTACAGTGGAAGAGAATTGACTTTGCTTCTCTGCTATTAACACACTGGGCATAGTACTGTGGGACAATCACTATATTTGTACAGGTTTTAAACCCCTCATCATCCACCTGGCTCAAATCTGGTACAAGCCAGATTGGGATGAGAAATGCAATGTCCCTGCGAAGGGGATGTGCAGAATGGCACCACCAGCTGATCCCTTGGTGATCCAGGGACTTGGGCCCCACTTATGCGAGCCCTGCTTACCAAAGGCTGTGCAGAGGAAGCCCAAGGAGTGCATTCTATTTATTGAATATTCAGGTGGGTTTTGGGAAGAGTTTTGTTCTCTGCTGGATATTTCTGTCTGTCCTCACAAGCCATGGCAAAATATCTATTTTCCTTGCAACTTCTTTATCTGGTAGTTAATAATGGTTTTTAGCATCTCTCCATTTTCCTTATTTGGAAGTACTAAAGCAAATAACTACACAATTAATATGCTATTTTGGTAAGTAACTTATTCTTGTCACTCTAAGTCTCACAGTCCTCTTCAGGCTACTTTCCTCCTTTAATGTTTTTGAATCCATTCCCACTTTTAGAGAAATCTCAAGTACATCCATCTTTTCATCCCTGCAGTTTGATTTCTTTTTTCTTTGTTCTACAGTCTGAAATTTTCTCTCAACTCTTTTTGCTTTTCCTCCATAGCTGAATAATTTCCTGCATGAATCATAAAGATTATGAGCTAGGCTGAATGCTACAAAATGTAGGAATCCAAGATTCCTCTACAAATAATGTCTGCTACAGGTCTTTAGTTTTAAACAAGCATACCTGAATTAAAAAAAAATATATTTGCTATCAAGAGTCTATATAAAAATGATGCCACAGAAAATAGGCACTGCCCTCTTCAAATTTCAAGGAAAGTCCACAATATCTGAATGATGCAGAACAAGTTAAGCCTCAGTTTTTCTGATTCCTAAGGTCCAAGGATGCATTGTCTGAATTAGATTGAAAACAGTATATTTAAAGGGACATCAGTCTTTTTGCTGTCACTGCACTGCTCTTTGAGGAGATAAACAATGAGTTTTGTATTAGGAAAAGCAGCCATTCTTAACCTCACCATTATTCTTTCCATTCTTCGAATTCTGATTTAAAGTCTTCACATCCCAGTAGAAATTATGGGAGATGTATTTGCTTGTATTTGAAACTGGAAGAGAATATACATTTCTAAGCTTGCTTTTTTAAAAAGGTTTTATGTTAAAAAAACCACAAAATTGTCATCTTTTATCAAATCTAAACCAGGAATACAGGTAAAAAAATATGCTTAAGTGAATAAGAAAGAGAAGTCAGGATATTTATGGCCACTGACTTCTCTCTTATTCCCTCTTTCTAGCTTTGCACAGTAGTTTCTTCCATGGTTCCTAATAGTGGCCTGAGCTTATTTTATCCATGAGGGGAAAAATCTACTGATCTTTTGATATTTGGTCCTGATTTATTTGAGGGAAAATCTAACTCCCAGCTACTCCTCTGCTTCCAATTTATGATGTTTCATATTTGATTTCCATCATAGATGGGTACAATGGTTCCAATTTTTTACAATTTCCTCCATGCTTCCTGACATCTAAAATTTGTTGCTGTCCTTAAGAGAACTGGAAGGCTTGCCATGTAAATCCTGTCTTCAGATTTTCTCAGCATGAAGTCTTTCACATAAATGCCCTCAGTATTTCAGACAAAAAGAAAATAAATAACCAAGATAAGGCTTTTTACATGGAGCAGTGGAAAACAAGATCTGAGCCTAATGTAAGGCATCCCTGCCATGACAGAGGAGTTGGAACTGGATGATCTTTAAGGTCATTTCCAATCAAAACCATTCTATGATTCTAAGAAGCCAATTAACTGCAAACAGATCTTGAATATAGAAGAAACCAGTTATTGAAAATTACACAAATTAAAAAAAAATAAATCTAAGATACTGTAGGAAAACAGTAGATGACACTTTACATTGTTAGCTTATGACCCTCATCCTTGAGAGCTCTAGTATTTCCTGACACTCCTCTGACAGAAGCTTTGGTGAGCATCACCACAGCAGCAATTCAAGGGTGAAAGACAACAGGAGAACTGATGTTCAGAAGTATATTTAGTGACACAGTGAACTGCTGTCATAAAGAAGATCAAATGAGTAATCAGAAGAATATAGGGTCTTCTGAGATGTCTGTTTGAATACAAAAAAGCTGCTACACTGAGCAGTCTCTGTTTTAAAAAGTGGGTAGCATTGTATTAGACTGTGTTATCTGAAACATCTTTCTAAATGATAAAAAATAGTGCAAGATCATGGTCGTGGGATTTTACACCTCCTGAAAGGAGGTGGGAGAATTATTCTTATTCTTATTCTTATTCTTATTCTTATTCTTATTCTTATTCTTATTCTTATTCTTATTCTTATTCTTAATAATATTCTTATTATATGTTTCTGGTACCCTTGGTAGCATCTGCAACAACTAGAATTTAAAAGGGTACAAAAATATTACATTATGAATCTGCCATGGGTGTAAAATGGACCATGTAGCGAAGATAGAAGCAAGTAGATATAAGTGTTTTAAAGATAAAATGAAATCTTCAAGGCTTCATACTAAGAAAAAACAATGGGCATAAGGAACATCTGTAATAGAGCAGCAGGAAATAACTCCATTTGAACAAGAGCCTTAACAGCATAAAATGAGGCAATGAATCTGACAAATGGATATGTGGGTGCATATTCACTCCCAGCTGGGAGATAAGAATTCTCAGGTTACAGTCTAGCTGAAAAACACACAGGGGCAGTCTGTATGGATTTGGAGAAGTAAGCAGGGGAATGCATCATCTTTGCCTCACAGAAAGATTCAGATTTACTGACTTTTCTCTTTGTCTTGCACTGCGAGGAGAGCTAGAGATGGCATAGCTGACTTCCATCCCTCCCTCCCTCCCCACAGAGCTTCCAGCACTGGGTAGAAGAAGGGTTCAGGGCACTGGGAGTGCATGACAAGAAAGGGCTGTTATTCAGAGTTACACTTGAAAGGGGCATAGAGAGCAACAGAAATAGTGAGAAACTGCCACACAACTCTCGGTGCTGTCAGCACTGAAAATGCACCTTAGGGTCCTTAATTCTTGAATGCTTGCACTGTGAAAGTCTATCTTTCAGAGAATAGGTTCTCAATGGTTTTCAAAATTCAGGTCCTTTAATGCATGAAAATGGACACCAGAATTTGAAGCATTTAAAGTGCCAAGTTACTTCTGAAAAGGTTATTGAGCCTTGGTCTCCATGTATACACACTTAGAAATCTTGGACTTTGCTTACAAAAATGATTACAGAAACCTTAAGCTCTTTTAAAGCCCTGACTATCAGTGACTGGAAAGTTTATGACCTCTTTTGAGCCTTGTTGGTGGAAACATAATGAAATACTGCCTTGTTGCACAGCTGACATTTTCAGACGTGTGAATCTTGAGTTTTTCCACATCCTTGATTTCTACAAAAAGAAAAATCTTGCTGAAAATCCTTACAAAATTTTCTATTAACCCTTTTATAGTCTGCAATGTTAGTTACTGTTGTTGAATTTTCTTCACTTTCTTCGAGGATGGCATATCCACTTAGAGCTTTACCCTGGACTCTTTGCTTGCAGTTGGATTCACAGCACAAAGTTCCCCTTATTGCATTATGCCATGCATGACTCAGGATATTTGGTGAATTAAAGTCACAGTAATAACAAATTAGCATGGAGAAAAGGCATAATAGTGATATTATGCAATGACAAAATGAAGAACTCTTTCAGATATATGAGCATCTCCTTAAGAGCTGGGATTGAGGAGGGAAAAAAGATAACAAAGGAATGTATGGAAGCAGATTGAATAGCTCAATACTTTGTAGAGTGATATGGGTTGAAATAGTCCTCCTGCATCACAAGACATTAAACAAAAGCCATGCAGGTTCTGAGCAAAATACTGTGGTAAGGACTATTTTCTGAAAATGCAGCAAGCCCAACATGCCTGGGAGCAGTTGCATGACCAACATCTAAAACACCAGCAACAGAAAGTCACTGTAAAATCCAACTCTTTACTCAATTCCATTCTGCTTTGTTCTGTTGTAAACCCTGTTGAAATTTGCCTGTAATGAAACATGAGAGACCTACATAAACCTGGATATAATTCTCACGGAAGGAGTTAAGAAGAATGCTCACTTCAGTTTAGCAAAGACAAGGCATTCACTCCTTCATCATTATCTCACTGGTTTAACACCTGTAATATTCCCAAATAATAGACATGCCTTGTGCTCATGCAATTAAAGCAATATTACAAAGATGGCTGGAGAGTTTAGTGGACAAGCAATGTTATTTTAATTGTGCATTCCATTACTGTCCATTGCTAAACAGGAAGTATCATGCAGTCATTGAACAGGAACAGAACATTTCAGGTACAAGGCAATACTTTTCAGAAATGACAGGATGAAACTGCAAGGGCACAGAAACACTGTGAATTTTTTCCCTGAGATACTGACATAATCAAGGGACTAACATTCCCTGAAATTATGTGAAATGCAGGCAGATACCTGTGAAGCTGAAAAGAGAGGGCTGTGTCATTCAAAGATCTGAGACTTTGGAAAATTTGTGTTCAGAAAAGTCACTTTTACATGCCCAGAGAGTGGGTAGGAAAAGAGTATGTAGATTAGAGTCTGAATATTTTTATAGTTGGTTGTTTTTCCACTCTCTCCTTACCATTCCCCTTCAAAGGAAGGTAGAGGAGAAGTTTGAGTGATAGTTCCACATCCTCCCTTTCCAACCAGACCATTTGAAGTCCTGGTGGGTGAGGTATTTGCAGCTTGAAATGAGCCATTTGAGTCATATTTCACTGAATGGAGTTAGGAAATTCATCAGACTTCTGAAGGCAGCACAGCCTGCGTGGTCAATATGCAATAGCCAGTTAAGAATTTTACAGAACTAAATGTCAACAGAAGGAGGCAAAGTAAGGCGAAAATCTGAATAGCAACTCTGGAAAAAAGGAAATATTTTAGAAAATATGAGTAAGAGGTAGGCAAGAAGTTTATATGTGCAAAATAGTTGCCAAATAAGGTACCAAGTAAGAAAATGCCTCAAGGATATAAGATGTAAAGGAACCTATAAGAAAACATTCAAATTAGATATTACCCCATTTGGAAGCAGAGCAACAGACAGAGCAAATAAAATTTCATCTGCTACAGGAATAGATGTGCTTGAAAATAACTATTTCAAGGTGCAAGTCATTCACCCCTCCAAAAAAATAAGCCATAAAAAGGAATAGACTCTCTCAAGTTGTCAGACCACCAGCCTCTTCTGAACTCTATCCTTCAAAGAGAAGTTTCCTTCTCCAAAGAGTGACATATTCTGCTGCTGTAAAGTCATTTCACTGGAATAATTTATGGGAGTGAGACAAAGGAGTGCTGAAGAGACATAAAGCACAAAAAAAAAATACTTGTCCCCAAAAATTCTGTGCATCTTGGAAAACTCCATCCCTTCCATTAAAAAAAAAAAAGACAATAGTGGATTTATGGAAAATCCATTTGCTCTTCCAAATTTGACAAGTGCTTTCATGTTGCTTTTCCAGATGAGAATATTCTGAGAAAAGATAGTTCTGAAAAAATAAATATAAAAAAATATTGTAAGAAAATGTGAATATGCAGGGTAGCCTCATCTATATGATGAGACACAGGCCAGAGAGTTCCTACACCACTGTAAAATTTTGGATTATGAACAAACATCTCAGCGACAGGTTGGGGAATTTGTTGGTCCAGTCAGTAGGTCAGGCCTCTCACCCTTCTGCATGTCTTTGTATTTCTCCCAACAGGCAACATAATGGAAGTGTTGAAGTTCTGGTGGCCTTTGCTGCATCCAGTCATTCATATTTATTTTATTATGGCTGAAGGTAGAAATAACAAGTTAAGGGGAAAAGAGAATGGCTCAGCAGTGCAGTCTAAGATCTACATCAATGTGTCTGCTTTTAAATAACTTTGTTCTCATTTTTGAGTAAGAGAGGCTTGGTCTGGAATAAAAGTTCCTTTCCTGTATCTTTCTCTGATGCAGTGATTAGCACTCAGTAGGTGTTTCTAAGTCAGACAAGTTTCAGCAATCATGCCAAACTGACTTTTCACTGCAATTAGATTTTTCTGTTTTCTACCAGCCTGACCAGAACATGTGTTAACATGCACAACTTTTATCCTGCATCTAGTGTTCCCCAACACAGAAGTGCCTGCATTTTCACTGAGGCAAAGAAAAGGTCTAAATAGCATTATTTTGCAGTTTCAAGGCACAAATTTCTAATAAAAGCATTTTTTGCAAAGCTAGTCACACAAAGAAGGTATTTCCAGGTTTCAGAGGTCTGTGAGGCAGTCCAAGATTTGAATCCAAAATCCTTCACAGTGGTGAATGCAATTTGGTTTTTCATCATATACTAGAAGGCCAACTTGCAAAATCCAGTTCCAGCTTAGATCTTACTTTCTATGTAGTTTCCAGATCTTTGTTTTCATACTTCTAGATGGATCTACATGTGGATCTTAACCATTACTAAAAAATAAGCTACCAACACTCAACAACTCAACAGTATTGCACAAACACTTTTGAAACCTTGAATTATCAGAACAAACATAAGCAGTTGTTACTATCTTTCCAAGAGGTAAAGGTCTCTGGGATATTTTGTGATAGAGTTACACTCTATTTACTTATGTTAAGGTCGCCTTCTTTCAAGGTTTTTTGCTTGTTATTTTAAAAACGTTTACATATTTTATTAGCTCTCTATGAAAAATGATCATCTTGTCTGGCAGGTAGCTCCCACAATAATGTTAAAATAGAAGATGACATTTGTAAAACAAAGATTTAAGGCCTTGAGTGCTTTCAAAGATTAATCTAATTACTTTCATTTGGTTTTTTTCCCCATAGTTTGAGATAACTTCATCCTTTAACTGTAGTCTAGCAAAGCTGTGTGACTTTAACAACTCACTTCTACAAGCAAATAATCTGCAACAAAAATTTCAATCTTCATTTAAAAAAATCATTCTTCTATGTATTCACTCCTGTTGTAAATAGAGGTTCTCCAGAGTCTATTCTGCAAAGCTACCCATAAATTTTCAGCACAAAAAACCACCACAGTATTCAGGTATGCAAAATTCACAGATTATTGAGGAACTGTCAGAAGTTCAGACTTTTCTCAAGGAAACTACTTGCCCTTTTCCTGCCAAAGATCCTTCCATTTTTTTCTGGTACAAAGGTGCAAGTAAAGACTTCCCTTCCTGCTCAGAACAGGCAGGAGGAGATAAAATCTTGTATGAGTCAAGATCCTCCTGTCTGAGGAATACCCAAAGTACAGATAAAGAGTAGCCCTGGCTCCACAGATTATCAATAGATAATAGTCCCATTTATGCAAAATGGCCCAGAAAGAGATAGAAAGCCCCTGCCACAGCACTCTTAAATGAGTTACATGCTATGTTGCTCTAAACAGGCACAAGCAAGCCAAAAGCATCACAAAATAATATCCTGCCCCAGCATGCACATAAGGCTCGTAAAAAGCAAGATTGTTCTTCCCTTTACAGTAAAACACTTTTTAAGCTAAACTTGGGAATCAAAAAAGATATTTGGACCTCAATTGTGTAATTTTAATATGATAGAACGTGCAAGATTCAGGTATATACTTTCATGATAAAATGCTGGCGGGCTCTTTGTTTCACAGTAGCATCACCAAGTAACAATGCTAACTCAGGACAAGTGATGAAAAGTTCCTTCCAGGCCTTGCTCCTACATTTCTGAAACATATGACCTGTTTTGACCAATAAGGAAGCCAAAGGTTCTTTGGGATTTAGTTTTCTTTACTAAACCTTGTATACTGAGATGAACACACACCTCAGAATTCTGGGTGAGCAACTACTAAGACAGAGCACTGGAGAGCTAGAAATGGTGAAGAATTCCAACCACAAGGGCAATTCATGAAATGTGTGCTATGACCACACATAGTAGTGTGTGGAAACCAAAGGTTCCCCAAGACCACTGTTGTTGGACCACATAGTAGGCACAACTTCTCACTGTAAAGCATCAAGCCCATTGCTCATTTTCCCAAATGTCTGACATGATTGAAATAGCAAAGATGTAAAACAAATGTCTGTAACAGAGCTGATCAACCCTATCAACCCTACCACAGGAAATCTTTCCATCAATTTGCATTTTGGTTAGATTTCTCTCGACCAGTATCTTCTAACACTCATGTGCTAATGCAGCTGACTGATCCCTGAAAGGATACGAAGGACTGGATTAGTCAGAAAGACTTCAAAAATTAATTACTAAACATGACTCATTTTATTATTAATAACCAATTGTTGCTTCTTCCCATTTACAATTTTTAAAAGCTACTTGATGGCATCAATTCTGGGTTGACATGTTACCCTGCATCTCACAAGCACAAGTAACTCTATGCCCTTTCTTAGAGCAACTCCAGATCATCATATAAATATTAAAATAGACTCTGAAACACATCTTTCTTTCATTTAATTTTCCTAGGAAATTTATCAAAGCTTTGGTCAGATGTTTGTTGTATGATATTCCTGCTAAGGATTAACATGTGGTCACTGTGATGTTAATGAGTAATCTAAAAATACGGATAACAATAGATATGCACACTGTTACTCCAATGAATTAAACTGATACTAGAAAGCCATGTTATCAAATCTCCATTTTTATTGTTGAAGTTCACAGTAATACTGCAGTAGGCATTACTGCTGCTAATTCAGAAGCTTTTTGGTGTTTCCTCTTGTATAGTTGTGCTCAGCTAAACAATTATCCATCTGAAAAATACAGCTTTTGTTGTTTTATAAAATTAAAAAAAAATGTTTCTCTGAATTTCCTTTATCTTCCTGGAAGCTGATATTAACACATTTTGTGTGTTAGTGCAGTGAAACCTTGCTAACTATTGACACTGGTTTACTAGTGTTCATTCAGATGAGTAAAAATTAGCATTTACACTGCTTCGGGATCATCTTCTGCAAGTACATATTTCCACATTAAAACTCGAGTTTTTTCACAGAAAAAACCATAACTTTGACAAAAGAAGTAACAAAAGAAACAACTATTTTCAGGTGAGACTTGAGCATAACAAATGTAGTCACAGTCATGCTACTGTAAGAAGAGCAAAAGGAAAAGCCTGAGGGGCTAAGCAATTGGTTTGAATTAGGGGTACCCAGAGAATTGGAGTTTCAAAATCACAGCTAAGTGGACCTTTTCCCCTCTCAAGTTTTAGGAATCAAAATGTTCAGAGTTTGCTGAAACCTGACTGAGGGCCCTCTGTAGGTGAAAAACTTCCCCTCCAAATGCCACTCTGCTCTTAGCAATAACAGGATGAGTGATGGGGCTGGCTTTTATCTCATCTTGGCTGTAAACCAGTGGTAACCCCTGGATTTCAGTTCTAAATGACTTTTCACTCACAGTACTGTACCCTCAAGAAATCTTGGTTATGGCACTGAAAGCAGTGCTTACTCTGTATTTTTCCAGCACTTTCTCTTTTCTTCACTCACAAGAGATGACACGGACAAAAATTGCAGAAAAACATATTTCTGCTTCCTGACACCCAGCAGAAGTGATTCCACATGAGCAACTGCACACTGAGTGATGGAGGTGGGGATTTGCCAATAGAAGGTGAAGAGAGCAGGGAGCACTGATTTTGAGGGACAGATTCAGATGAGGCAAGGACTGAGGGTTGAATGAGTTATCCTCATTCTAGGAGATCAACCATTTACCAGAGTGTACTTGCTCCTTAGAGGAGATGACAGTTTTGAAAGGATCAGCAATATATCTGTTAAGCTATGAGAAAAGGTGAAAAGATATAAAACACAGAAAAAATCAAAACTTTTGTGGTTTATATTGATAGTATCCTGACTAGAGTTTTTTTTAAGATTTGGAAAAAAAGTAGGTCTTCTCAGAAGTACTGTATAAGGCATTGAATTTTTTCCCTCTCAAAGGGAAAAATAAAATTTGAATGTTTATATCTGTCATGCTCTAGATGACTATACAGCAGCATAAAAATTATTTGATAAACAACAAAAAAAACCTTCTCCAAAGAAAAGGGTATAGAATATAGGGAATGGAGTTCCTGCCTGCCAGAGTTCTTAATTCCATAAGATTGACAAGATAAATCTTGCAAGGTCCTTTTTTTTCATTGTCTTCATCTTCTTAAGAGGAATTGGCTAAGAAGGAGAGGAAATTTGGACATACATTTCATCAGTGATTCAGAGAACCAGTAATGAAAGTAAATGTCTGATGCCAATAGAAAATGTTGAAGCAAATACAGAAACACATATATTAAGTACATGCATGTGGTGTCACAAAGACTTTTCTCTGATAAACTTGCATTTTCCCAATTAAGAATAAAATTTAATTTCATGCACAAAGTCTGTGTGTGCCTCTTTTTTCTCTTCTGGCTTTGACATCATTCTACAGCTCTAGTTATTACTGTGTAATTGTCTTGAAATGTAGTTATTGTTAGGAATCGTTGCAGATGTTCCCTGTGTAATTCAAACTAAATGAATATAGAATTAAATTACCAGTGCAAAGCTTTAGCAGGGCAAGTTGCAGCAAAAATGGTAAATTATTTGCTCTCTTTAGAGAAAACTATCCAAAAGTGTAATGGGAAGTTAAGTAAGCAGTATTTCTTGCTCGAGAATCCAGAAAGATTCAAAACAGGATGTCAGAGTTAGTGGTGAATAGCTTAATATATTGTCCCCATTCAAGACATGTAATATTGAAGTACCATTGCTCTGTGAGTCTGATTAGGGAGAAGTCAATAAAAATGCACCAGCAGCTGTCTTCAATTTTACTGGGCTCTGGATTACTACCATGGACCAGAAATTGTGGTTATTTTATATTATATTCCATGACACCTACGACTTTCAGTTCTCTTTGGGAAAGCTCAAAATATGCTAAAGACCCTGATGACTTTGGGTACTTCCCCAGCCATCAGACCACAAAGGGGTAACAAGTACCAAAAAGGATGTGAGTCCCCAGACCTGTAAATCAGACCAGACACACTCTCTACACTGGAAGAGGTGCATATTAATAAGCAATTTATACACAATAATGATGGGGAAAATCAGCGTTTCAAGGTGCATTTCTGAGCTGGTGTCCCCTTAGCTCCCTTAGCTCACAATCATGAGTGACACTTCCATTCTGTAAATATTCAAAGGTCAACACAGAAATTAAAAGGGCATTTTATGGCCTTAAAGGAGGTATAAACCTAAAACTGAGAGTTCAGTAGACAAAGTTGATCTGCCAACCGCTTTCAGACAACTGTATGTAGATTACAGTATTTAGAGACAATTGGTGAAGATTCCACAGCTGTGTGAAATGAGCAGACCACGAATGGCCTAGCATCTCTTTATTTCTCTTTACAAAACAGACAGGGGCCATTCAATTCTTAATTTTCTGAAAATGAAGTGTCATTAACATTTTGGACAACTCTGGACACTGACTGGGCCAAATAGCCTGTGTGGGATGTTCAATGACTATACCAGATGAAAAATGCGGAGTTATAGGTATCTGAATGAATTCTGTGTTGTTTCAAACAAACTGGGTTTTTTTCTTGTTTTGTTTTTTCCCATGACTCTTCTTTGTTTTGAACATTTAAACCATGTGAGAATTAACACTTGTGAATAGGTATTTATTTTGTGAACATAGCTAAACCATAAAATCTGGATTTTTTCCAATATATTCTTTTTATTCCCCTTGAAGTCAGTGATGGCTGTAACAGCTTTCCAGACTTCCCCTGAAGTCAGTGAAAAAAATTTCATCAGCTTAAAAGTATGGAGATTTTCCTTCTTAGTGGGAGTGGATGGTCCTGGAGTTTTTCTTTGTTGTTTTTCTTTTTAATATGCATCATTCTGCAAAGTCTGGATTCTACATTAATTGATAATTCCTTTTAGTAAAAACATTAGGAGTTTTGTGTCTGAACCTGGATTTATGGCCAAAGCAGAAACAAAAGTGCTTTTATTTCCAAAACAGGTTCAACAGATGTTATAGGAGATACTTTACAAGCACATTCATTGAATTATTGATTGCACAGGCTGACTGTTTGTATAAAAGAGAAGCAAAATAGTCACAAAGTTTGGCTTGAGTTAGATCATTAATCCCATTAATCCTTTGGATCAGTCAGTCTATAGGGAGAGAATTCAAATGTTTGGAGCATGAGCTTGGATGATCCACTTTGCCTCTCAAGTTCTGCCCCTCAAGCCACAGGAGATATCACAGAGCACCAACTTCCAAAGCTGCCCTTTAGCACCAAACCTGCTCTTTAAGATCTCAGCCTTGTACTTCCTTGGCTTTTAAGCAATGCAGAAAAAAGTCTTCTGAAAACATCAACATGCTATTGCTCAAAGCCTTAAGGCATATATTAAAGCTAAATGCTGGGTTTATCCAAAATCAATTTATTTGACTAAATGTATAAGTTGCAAATAAAAGTGTAACAATAAATAGGACAATACCCATTACAGATCATAATAGGTGAAAGTAACTTTCTTTTTGCTGAATTTTACTTATGCCATCTTAATCAAATCAGCTATTATCAAAAAAGTAGCACATGTAGAAGATTATCAATGTCATTCTCATCCATAATCCCATAAAACATTCTCCATAGATGCACTAACCTTCCTGCCCAGCATAGGCTGAGTGGGAAGTGCAGTATGGACCTCCAAAAACCTCTAGGGTCATATTCTTGCATAGTTTCAGCCTACAGCATGCTGTTGAACCAGATCACCTCACACCTATTCTGTTTATTAACCTGTCTGAAAATGGATTTTGATATTAGAATTTTACATCTTATACCTATTTCTTTCCAGGTTGCAACAACTTCTTTGTTTTCATGGAGGGTTTTGACAAACTTGCAAGAGTATCCATGTTTTCCTGAACAAAATTGTTGATGAACATCTCTACTGATATATCACTGACAAGTTTCTTTATTGTCTGTTGTCCTTTAACTTTTTTTCATTTCTTTTTATAAGCATCATCCTCTTTGCCATTAAGATCTAAAAGATGAGTGGTAATCTTTGACTTTTTTTCCTTCTTCTCTACCAGGGCATCCAAGTCTTATCAGTTCTTTTCACCAAATTTTAAAGTCTTTTCTCTTACTGGTCCTAATAACCAGTAACTAGCTAGATTTTAGTGGTGTCTGCTTTGATGATTCTAGCTTTGAAGTGTATTTTCTCTGGTGGTTTTGTTGGCTTGGTTTTGGTTTGTTTTTTCCAACGTGATCTTTCCTTTTCCTAATTCTGATCTTATCTTTTAAACACACACTCTGAAGTCTCTTTCTGATAATTTCTTCCTACTCTAGACAACTTTTCCTGATGATCCCACCAATTAAAAACATTACTTTTGGTAAGTCTTCAGGAAATTATTCAAGGTGAGAGAAACTAATGATGAGTAAGACTTCAGTTCAAGGGAATTAAATGCATAACTGCACAGAGAACTTTCAGGAACTAGTGTTTACATTAAGGCATGTAATTTGGCATCTAGTTGACTCAGAGTCCAAATATATGTAATTTTATCTTATCTTTGTGAAATACATCAGATTAGCATTTCTAGGCTGCCAAGATCATTGTTTGTGTTAAACAAATAACACCACACATATTTTAACTGTGGTGTTTTGCACTTAGAATATCATCTGTCAAAAGATTGCTCTCAAAGCACTTCACAGACATTAACTAATTGGGCCTAATGACACTTCTCTGGAAACAGTGAAGCATAATTAATTCCCTTTTGTGAAAAGGGAATTTAAGGCACGGAGAGAGCAAATGATTTTTCCAAGGTCATGAAGAATATTGCAGAAGATGTGGGAACAGAACCCAAATCGTCCAACCCTCCAAGTCTGTGGTCTAGGCACAGGAACAGAGCTATCAGCTGTGGGAGGAGGGCAGCTCTTCCTTTCCTTTGTTATTACAGAAGTATGGGAAATTAATTGCTTTCATTAATTCCACACTAATGGCCTGCAAAGTAACAGTCCATTAGGAAGCAAGCTGTTTGCCTCTCCAAGCTCTGCATTGAAGAAACAGCAGTGAAGAAACTGTGTACTTGCAAGTTATCACTCTGCCGTGGGGAGACCATATATTTCATGTTATTCTTATTTTTTATCGTGCCATTTACTATTTATTGTAGAGTTGTGTGTCTAATCCTATGCATTTGTATTCCTCTTGTCCTTACAGTGACAAGAAACAGGCCACAGAATTTCAATTTATGTGTAAGAGGTTATTTCAAGGACTTTTGTAGATATGTACATTCATGTCTTAGTTTTGTTATAAATTTAAGCTTTAAAGTCAGAGTTTTCCCAGCCTTCACTGAACAGCTAGATGAGACAAGTAGTTCCCATCTGCAAATAATAGGTAATGCACCATTGCAAAAAAAAAATTTAAAGGAAGAATGGGGACTAAACATTCTGGTTTAGAAGTCAGCTTCCCCCCTTTCTCTATTTAAATCTCCAATGGTCTCTTCTAATTAAAGTTATTGCATAGTTACTATATTATAAACTTATTATAAACAAAATAAGTATATGTGGTCAGACTTTCAAAAGTGATTAGGTATCCAACTGCACTGGCAGCTCCCTGGGAGTTCTTGATAAAGGCACCTGAGTCCCAGTGGATGGAGAACAGACAGGGAATAGGCAGTTCCATAGAGGCACATCCTTTCATTTCATACAAACTGTCTTCACATATCACTTCTTTAATTGCCTTGTGCCTTGATATGTTGGTAGTCTTTTTTAACTCCATCTCAGTAACATTGATATGATGAAGCATAAAACGAAAAATAAAGGAAGTTACTGAGCATGACCCCTCTGTCTGTCTCTGTATCTGCTTTACTCAAAGGTTAAGAAAATGGGAACTTAACCTTTAAAGCTTTGCTGATGGAAATCGACTGACTGTAGGTTTTTTCTACATACTAATTTGTGTGTTTTGAACATTATCTGGCTTGCTGGATAGACTTTTCTTGCAGTTCATGCTACAAGGTAAACAATAAAATCACTGGAAGACATATCTGGACTTTCTGAGGGAGGATCTACAGGGATATTTCTGCTAAAACAGATAAACATGGCACTCTCCTGCACCACCTGACAGGAATTTGCACCTTCCTTTGCACTGATAAACCACTGATTAAAATTTATAACAGCAGACAAAGAAAGCAACAACTGGGATGTACCCAATCTAACATAAAGAATTAAATCCAGACTCTGCAAAAAAAGGTTTTGTTTGTTTTAAAAAGCCACCCTTTTTCTTGTTGTTGTATTAACCATGATGAATTTAGAAGCAGAATCAGGCAACAAAGAGTATATGAATCAAAAGGACAAAAAATTTCACATCTGGACATAATTTTTCTTTTCTATTAAAAAAATATATTTTAAAATTTTATAATTTGCAGCTCTCAAGCTGTTCATTGAAAATTGTCTATAACCTAACTGTAGTTATTTTAAAGACTGCTAAGAAATATTTCATTTTAAATGGATACCATTGACATTGCCCTGCAGTGACTTCTCTTCTGACAATTATTTTCCACTGATGCTGTAGCTATTACCAGTGTGGTAGTGCTTCGAACTCAAGATCAAGATCGAGGTGCATAACACTTGCTGCTGCTGCTGCAAAGCTTTTCTGTCCTCAGTTTGAACCTAGGTGAGCGAAAATGGCTATTTCAGAAAACTAGAGATACAATCTGCAGGATTCCAGACAACTAGCAAGGCTATTACAGCCTAATATTTTAGTATCTAATTCCAAGGGCATCCAGTAACAGGCAGGACTCAGAACAACTCCCAGCTGGCAGTGCTTCTAAAAGAAGCCAGACATTGTCTTAACTGGTTTCCAAATGTACAGATGTAATTGTGTACTGATGGCCGTGCAGCCTCTTGAAACACAACACTTAAATAAGGAGCATTTAGCACCTACCTTAAGGTTATGACTTAGCTCCTTTCTCTCTTCCTGCACCACAGGCAAGTCCTGATCCAGATAACATCATGTTTGCCTGTCTTTTCACATAGACCACGTCTCACAAACATGGATGATTACTTTGCCTAGTTGTATAATGTTCTCAATTTCTTACAAGGTCCAGTACATCCCAAACTCATTTTATTTCCTCAGTTTGGACCTTGACCTCACAACTGGTCATCTTCACTCCACAATAAGCTCAAATATATGAGAAAGCACCACTGCAGGTCCTCCCTCCCCTGCTCCTTTCTTCCCAGACCCTCTACATGATCAAAACCCTCCTAGCTGAGAGCAGAAGTGCTTCTATCCTAGTCAGTGTTGAGCCTATAGCCTCTCTCAGGGCAAGCAATGATGCTCCAGTGGTACATATATATCAGCTCCTTCACCATTCCCACCTTGTACAAAGCAGGACAGTTTGGCTGTTGGGAACCTACAAAGAGGGGCTGGGGGGAAGTATTTTGCTGATCATTCAGAAGACATAGGAGGCACTGGAAGGGCCAGAGGGAAAAATTCCCTTTTGCTGTTCCCTGTGGGTAGGCATCCTTCTGCTATACACAGAGCTTCATATGTGAGAAAAAAAAAAACAAACCCTTGCTCACAGAATAGGAAATCACAGCCTCTGGTCCAGCAGTTGCATCCATCTACCAGATTTCTTCAGACATTTCAGTGCAGGACTAAAATCCTTCATCCTGGGAAAATATATTTTTTCTTCTTTTTTTTTCCTCCATTTTACTTATATTATTCCACAACATATTCCAGACAGTCTGCACAGTTTGTGTAAAATCCATAGAGACCAATGAGTTAAATAGCAGCTCAGAAATGTGCAACCTGAAAGCAGAGGCTTAAAATGGAGACAGTTTGTCAGCAGTCTCTCTGCTTCCTCGCACTAATAATATTGTTTATAGTACTCATAGCACAAACTCTTGTAATGACATTACTGGAATTGCTGCAGAGGCATAATATAGCCTAAGGTATGTTTATTATTATGCTAAAATTTTTGATATCCATACATTTTTCTGTCAAAGTTTTCATGATGATACTCTTTTTCTCCTAGCATGTGAGAGAAAAGTAGCAATTTGCTGGTTTATGTTTGTGTTACCATATCTCAGAAACAGATTAAATTTCACTCTAATACTATAGAGTTTGAATTAATGTTTGAGCCCTTAATTTAACTTTCCCATGTGTAAAATAGGAATATTTATATATGATGCATTTAATACCCATCTTTCAAAAATACTGCTGTAACAATACACAATTTGGAAAAAGAAAACATAAGAGGCTCCAAACTGAATTTTGATTAAAGGATTATGCCAAAACACATAATACCATATCACTAACAGAGCTACACTAAAAAAAATTAGATTAACTGCAAAATCAGATAAAAAATTACTTCACTGGCCCATACTGCTGTGCCTGATTTGGATAGCATTCAAAAATCATGTTTTGTAAATGACTGAATAATATGAAAAACTTTTTGTCCATACAGAACTATATTTTAATCAATCTTTTAGAAAACCAGAGGCCTCACAAAAATCAACGGATATTAAAGAAAACATGTGAATTGAACACTTTAAAGAACTGGTAGTTCTGTGTGTTCATAGGTACACCTCATCTGGCTTCATCTTACTCAGATTTTCTGAGCCCATGTAACTGGTACCACCAGGCTGCTGTTTACCTCCCTTATTTTAGACAAATTCCTTGTGTTGGGCTGAGCTGCCTTTGAGACTCAAACAGGGAACCTGACAAACCAGTTCAGAGTAATTTACACCCATGTTTGAAGTGGAGTGAATAAATTGAGATTAACTGTATCTAAAGGCTGTAAATGCAGTACAGCTGGGGGGGTTTGTCAGTGATGTCTAGGGGAACTTGACCATCTCAGTGTGGTATCACCAAAACAGGGAACTTGTGGGAAAGGAGACTGGTCTAAATTTGAGAATAATTTTTAATTATGAAGCAAAATTTCTGTAGTTCTCAAAGTGACAACTGTAGCCAGGAATGATTTTTAGCTTTTAGACTGTATCTGGCAAGATCTTTGCACAGATCTCAGCTAATTATGTAGTGAATGTTTAAAGGCATTTTCTAATTTCATAATGGACCCACCACAAGAGGATTTTTTCTATGAAAAGTGCTGAATATAGAGTTCGTGCCACTTTTCCAGAGACATGAGTGTAGAAAAGTCTATAGGTGTCACGAAGCATCTCAGCTTTATCCAAAGTAATAACTAGACAAATTTATCTGCACTAAGATTTTTTTCCAAAGTGCTAATAAATTTTGGGGAACCATGGAACAGCAAAAAGAGTTCTCTTAGTCCTAAAAGGCCTTTCTGTGAAACAGCCTGCATCAAGTGAAGGAATGAGAAAAGAGATGGGACAGCTACTTGGCTATGTCTCTACTTTTCTTTTCTAGATCTTGCTTCTCTCAGAAAGCGGCATTATATTTGTACACAATGGAAAAAACAGTCTTTATTTACATTGCTGCCACATCAGATTGATGGCGATCTACTTGCCCCTTTCCATGTCACTGGACACAGGTATGCCTCAGCCTTGTGCTGCCAATGCCATTCTTTTCAGAGCTTGTGCTCTCCTGGTGATCTTTATGAACCATCCACCCTGCTGTCTAAGATGTTCCCTCAAACAGGCCCACAGGGAGCCCGTGCTGATTTGGAAACCTGGAAGTTTCTGTAAAAGAGCTCTATACTTTAATTACATCCATTTTAATTAAATCAATTTGATTCAGTTCCTGAGCCAAGTCCTCATTTTCTCACACAATAAGGGGTGGAGAAAATTTTCAGAATGGAAGTCATGAACCTCTCCCTTCCACTGTCAGGGTCTGAGAGATGCCCAGAAGCCTCTCTGACTCACTCTACTGTTATAAATCATGGGCTGTCATGGCATTTTCAGATGCCTGCTGTCAAGAACTGTATCCTGCCTGCAAGCCAGGAGAATAATTCAGGAAATGAATGCTGCATTTGTGGAGAGTAGAAAATGTTGTAGAGTCAAGATTTTAATTTCCAGCAAATCTTTAACACTCGAACACCAGGAACTAGCACTATCATCCAAACTATTCACACATATTTTCTCACAGTTCCACCAAAAATATTCTGGTTCCTCTTTCCAGTGCTGAACCCATGGCAGAGTACATGCCATCCCCTTTGACAGCTTTTGGGAGCCAAAGTCACTTGCTTCACATTGAGGTGGCCATTATAAGAATATACTTTAAATTAATGAATGCCATGAGAGTTGGGATCTTCCTTCAGAGAAACATTACAATAATGACACTGGATGCACCTGAACTTATAAAATACATAGCATAGGCATAGGCAGAAAAGAAGATTTTCTTGAGTAGACCTTCAGTTAGTCAGTGGACTATCTCCCAAATGACATATTTAGGACTCAGGCAATCCAGAATGCAGAATATGTACTAGTTTTTCTTTCTTACCTGATAGAAATGCATATCAGAGCACAAAAATATAATTTCAGTTCCCCAATTTGCCTAATGTAGTCACTTGGAAATGGTTTTATTCATCTGTAATCTTTGTAGAGGATGTTATGAAGTACAATTTGAAACAATCTAGAATTTATAGCTGTATCAAAATTAAATTTTTTGCTGATTATGGAGCAGCAGATTTTAAACTCAGAGACATTTCATAAATTCCTTACAAAGGTGCACAGGATCTGATCCAAGCAAAGTCCTCCTGCAACTTCCTAAGCAAAGTCTAAGGAAAGGAAGACATAAGATTATATATTCCATATATTTCCATATGTTTTCCCATGACAAGCACTCTGCTGCACATTTAATCTCAGAAACAAGACAATGCAATATTAACTTTCTGTTCTCATAAGAATTAGGAAAAAATGTCCCTTGACTCACAAATTCTATGCAGTGGTCTTCCTTGTCTGGAGCTTGCCAAAAGTGACACTATCACATTTATTGATGTTACTGGGAATTTTGAACTTAACATCACTGTTATCTATCTCATGTCTAGGGTCAGATTAATTCCATGACCTAAGCCAGGTCACAAAGTCTAAGAGCCTTTTAAGCCAAACATATTCAAATGTGTTTGTACCCTTAGCATACATAGTTGTAAAATCTAGTGTTTGTGTGGAGAGATGGCTCATCATACACCTATAGGGCTAACATGTAGGTTCAAATTTTGCATTCAATCTTAAGAAGCTTTCTGTGGAACTATTATCATTGTAGATGTTATTAACATCAGTAGGGGATCCTTACAGCTCAGCTGGGGCTCAATTTGCTGCTTCTGACAGAGCAGACACCACATCTATCTATATATCTATATATCCATATCTATATATCTATGTATCTATATATCTATATATCTCAATTATAGTCAATGTTTTTGGGAACTACATTGATGCTTCTGAGCAGGTTTTTGCTTTATTTTGCTTCGCTTCATATCTTTACCCCCTGCTGCATCCTGTAGTTTGCTTTTCTATACTTTTTTCTTCCTTTTAGTTTAATTAAGTGAATTGAAGTGAACAGACAAATTCACTTGTGAATTGCCATTTATTATACCAAGCTCTCCACATCCATGGAAATTGCTTTTTGCATCTTTAATTTGCAGGCAGTATGTAATAGGAGTTTAAGCAGGGTCTGTCCCACAGGATTATTAGACAGATGAAAAATGAGGTGCAATAATGGAGGAATAAATAGAACAACAACACAGTGAAAGAACAGCGAGTGAGAGCAGATTATTTGGGAATACTTACATGCCTTGTGGCAAGGGACACTATTCTGATCCTTTCTGAGTTGACAGAAGTGCTGGTAGGAAAAAAAGGTGCTTGTTTACATTTGGCACTTGAAATTTCAGTACACTGGGAAAATGTCTAAGATAAGTAAAAGTAGCCAAACATGTCCAAGAAGTGATTAGTTGCTTTGATGGGTTTCTTTTTTCAACTGTCAGCATAGTGCTATCAAAATCCAAACCAATCTTTTATTATCAAATAGGGATATCTTGCTTGATAATGCATTTTCAATTGATAATACATTATGAATTAATATATGCCTTATCAAGAATGAACATCCCTGAATATTTTAAGATCATTGCAATGGTGGACAAAGAAAATTATTTTAGTCTTCCATATATGGATCTGAAAATGCAAAAGATGAAATTATACAATCTTGTTATTAGTGTACAAAAATTCTTAGTAAGACAGTGGTTAAAGAAAATAAGATGGAGGCCTGGTCAACTGACAAAGGGTCAACAAAGCTGTATAGTTGTGGTGATGAGGAAGATCTGGAACAATATCTGCATAAACAGACAATCCAGTAAGATGGAATGCTAAAAAATCAGGAGTTTTGTGTGGGTCTGTCCTTAGGAATAGAGAGCACCAGTCTGGGAGCTTGCACAGTCCTCTGTCTGCTGCTGAGGTGCAGCATTCACAGGCAGTGGCTTGGATGTCTTAGAATGTCCAGTGAGTAATGACAGAGACTTGAGAGTCTCCAAATCATGTGACTGGCATGAAAATAAAGGGACTACATTCATCCAATGAGTATTTATTAGCCCCAGACAGCTCCTGTCTCATAAACTGGTTAGGAAAGATAAACTGGAAAAAAGACCTGATAAACCAAAATTAACTGGTCTCATACACACCTCAATTACACTCCTGAATTTAACTAAAGTCAGGAATTTGTCTTGAAGAACTTAACCACTAGATCTGAAAAGTTCAGAAGTCTGAAAGAGAAGAACAGAAGATAGTAAGTGATGACTTTTGGTAAAATGTAAATACATTTGAATTGGAATAGCAGAGGCTCTTTGAAGAAAAACTAGGGGGGAAAAAAAGGAAGGTGAGAAGCTGGTAAAAACAACTTGTGAATTAGATAATCTTCAGCATAGTACATAAATGATGGCCTTAAGAGTATCAACAATTTGAGTTCACATTGTACTTTTACAAACTGCAACATCTCAAGTTGATCTATACAACAGCTTGAATTGCTGTGATGAGGAGTTCATTTTGATTTGGGACTTAATTACAGCATTTACACATTTACATTAACTGATATTCAATGACAAAAGCAAAATAAAGATCATTGGAAGAAAAGCTATAAGGTAAGAGTTGTTTTTTAATAACCTTTTATTTGTTTAAAATAGAAGCCATCTTAAAGAATTTATTTTGAAATAAAATATATATTTGATAGAAAAGTAGCAAAAATTTACTGTCCACGTTATTACTACAATTGATAGATTCAAGAAAATATGCTAGGTTGGGAGGCGAAACAATAATTTTGGTCTTAGAAAGTACTCTGAGAAACAATCAATAGGTTGTGGACATGAACATCAATTAATCATCTTAACTTGTGATTGAAGTGTCCTTCCACATGAAACCACATTTCAACTCAAATGGCTTGAAATCAGATTGCTCGTTCTTCAGCAGAAAGCGAATAATTTTGGAAAAATAAAGCTTGCAAAAACTTGAAAGTCAAAAATGTATTTTCATGACTGACACAGCAAAAGCTTTATTTAGTTTCTGTTGTGTGACCCGCCCTGCTCCTGCAGACAACAATATAATAATATTGTGGAAGAGCCAACAAGAATTAAAAACCATCTAGAGTCTTATAATTTTGATGCCATTTACTGGTATTTCAGTAAGCTCTTAAAAGGCTTTGTGAACCTATTTACTGATGGCTGAAGTCTGTCTCTGAGACCATTATTGTCCTTTCAAAATGTTATCCTGGTTTCAAGAACCACTGAAAAGCCTAGGCAATCTTGTTTTTTCACTTGAATCTTTTAACATTGTCTTCACACTCTCAGCTATGACAACTTTGAGCTGTTACCTTCTTTAAAATAAGAAATCTTAATCATATTCCTCAGAATTCCTACTGACAATCTCTTCCTCACATTTATCCACGCTTACTATTTCAGTCAGTTCTGCATCTGCTTGGTTTCTAAGGCAATATGCAGTACATCCATCCATTCATTAAGTCTCACAAATCATATCACTGTTTAGAAACTGATGCTATCAATGCAGAGGTCCTATTGTGAGATATTTATTTCTTCAAAGGCTGATTATGATAATTTTTATTAAATAGATTTCCTAAAGCTGTCTGGATGAATCCTGTATGATTCCATTCTTCCTGTCCGTAAAGCAACAACACCTTTCTAGGGATTTCTTGTTAATGAAGAGAATGCTCTGGTCGTATGTGAACACTTGAAAACCATACTATCTTTCCAAGGTTTCCACACTTGTTTCAATCTTTCACTGTGTTCCAGCTCCTGGTCTGGCTCCCTGTCCCTGGATCTCATCTCTGCCTTACAGCACTACACTCCTTCATTTCACTCAAGCACAGGAGATGCTTTCTGCTAAATCACCAGGTTCATAACACCACTCGACATTTCAACCCTCAAGTCTCTTCTGAATATATCAGCCTTGATGCTGATACTGTTCAGGTCTAGCAAATGCTGGTGGGAGACTGCAGAGCTAGTCTGAAATGTGACCTGATACCTTTTACTAAGTGTATATTAGAAAGGAGTCGGGCCCAACAGAAGCAATTTTATTTCTTTTTTTGCAAAAAAAGCTGCATTGAAGTTATTTTATGGAGGTGTTGAGACATCTGCCTTCAAGGCAATGGGAAGATACAGTTGGAAATGGCAACTCTCTTGTTTGCTGATAATCACTCATAGCAAACTCTTTTTCCTGGAAACTCTTCAAAACAGTGCTCTAAGGAAATCTTCCTGGTTGTCCCTGTTGCCGGGTGTGGTCTGTAAGAGACTTCCACCTCTGCAGGTCTCGTGTATTTTTCTTGGCTGTCACCATGCGTGAAAGTGTCAGCAGATTTTTTTTTCTTTTAAAGATGCCAAATAGGACATTAAGCTGGTGTGGAAAGCAGTTCTGTGTTACTCTGTCCTTCTGTGTATCTCTATCCTTGTAGAAAACCATACCAAGTGTTCCAGCTTTTGTCTGTGGAAATGGCTTCAAACTACTTTCCTATGAGCCTACTGTTGGTGTTTGTGTCAGAATTACTGCTTTGCATTTTTAGGGTTTTTTTACAACAAATAGCTGTATTTCTGTGACACTCTGAGTTGGCTTCATAAATCACAAATTCTGGGTGGACACTTCTTAGCATCCAGAAGCAGGAACACCAGGTCTTGCCATGAAGTCACTAATGTTAAAATGAACTTGCAAAGAGGGGTACACACAAAGAGGTGCCATGTTTGGATAGGCAGATGTGTAGGTTTGCTCTCTTATTTGTGCATGGTGTTGCAGTCCACTTCTTGTATGCTTGTCACCCTTCTCTCAGTGTCTAGACTGGTCTAAGAGTAGAAACATTTCATTCTTCTTTAATATGTAAATCATATTGTGTTTACTTGGGCATTTTCTAACACTGCTTAATTTCTGCTTTAGATCAACTGAGAGTAGTATTTACTAGATTAATTTCTGAATTATAGATGTAACCAATGTAATATCCATATAATTGTCCCAGAAATTAATTTGGCATATTATATTTAAATATTTATGCTAACATAGCCTCCATTCCCCCTCATTTAAATATTTCCTTCTCTTGCTTAGATATACAAGATCTGAGGCTGAAAACAATCTGATTGTCACTGTGCTGGAGTACACTATCAATAACACTTAGACCCCCACAGAGAGGAAATCAGCCAGGGTAGGGGGCTCTTTTTCCAAATTAGATTTCTTGGAATAGAGAAAAAGGAAAAATCCATTATTTCAAACATCTGTTTGCACTAGAAAGCCTCCACCAAAATCACAGGATGTGTCATAATTAAATGGCTTGGAAATAATTTCTTGAGAGCAGAAATTTTATGTTTAGTCATGCACAGCAGAACAGTAGGTTTTCCCCTCAAAAAGTTTCCTTGCCATATATATTATATACTCCCAAGAAAAAAGGATCTGCTATGAATCCAAAACAGAATTAAAACTTTTAAAGTATACAAAGATTTAATTTATAAAGATGGAGGCAACCAATCTTTAAATTACCAGGAACCCCTGAGGGTTCTTTGTCTCTATATTAATGTTTCAGTCACTCATCAACAAAATGCTTGCTGGTCACTTGAGTAATGGAACCAAGAGGAGTTAGAGTGGCAGAGTTTGCCACTGCTCAGATGCTCCTGAACATGGGTTTCCTCTACATGAAGAGCAAGACCATGATTTTCCTTATGTATCCTCATTCAACCCTGCCAGAGGTGGCTGCAGAGAAAATAGATCAAAAACCATTCCTGATATGACTTCAGATTCAGGGATGTGAGTCAAGAGCCAGACATACATGTTTTGCAGGCAAGGCATGAGAACCTGAATGTCTGACACTTATGTAAGTGATGGTCTCATAGTCATAATCCAATAGCACATCCTCAAGGTAAAATCTTGCATTTCTGTGAATCCCTATGAAAAGCAATATTTCTTTGAAAGATTTACACCTATAACCAGAGGTGAAGGAATCAGGATGAGCTAGGTGAAGTGCCATTTCAAACAATAACTTCTTGGAGTTGCAGACTGCAGTGTTTATGGATGGAGATTAACTATGTATCTGGGCAGAACGACCCTCAGTCTATTTAAAAGGAGAAACAACCCTTTAATGAGTAAGTGGGAATATATCATAACTGTGCAACAACATACTTAGACTAAGCATTGAAATTTCCCTCTGTTCCAAGGAGATATTAATCACCACAGGAAAAAGGAATCTATTTGTCTGTCATCCTTAGAGAAAAGTGCTAAAATGTATTAAAGTTCAATAAACAGCTTCAGATGACATCAACACTGTTCAGCTGAAAACCTTCAGATCTTTCACTCCTCTGTAAAAATACATCAGTTTTTAAAATATACATACTAAAAGAAATGCAGGGACAGGATGGTTGTGAATATAGAAAACTATTTGTACACAATCAAGTTAGGTAATGGTGCAAAAAATTGCTCTATAAATCAATCAGTCCTCTATACTTGTTTCATTAAGGGATAATATAACTCTGATATCATTTCACTAAAGTTGGCTAAGCTCCTCATATTTGATTTCCATCCAATTTTTTTAGCAGAACTCAGCATTTTAGAAACAAAGGAAAGAAAAGAATCCAGTGCAGATGTACATTTTCCTGATGTTTAATGCAGACCAGCAAGGTTGCAGCACATTAGTCATCATGGCAAACAGCCGATATGGAATATTAACTGAACTTTGAAGAAAAGCTGTATTTATTATAAATGCCTATACTAGTGTTCATAGAACATTTTAATATTCTATAGTGGGTTTGAGAGTTATCATTAAGTGAGGCCTTTACAGCAAAACCTCTCCCTACAGGCAGATTTTGCAGCCCTAACTGATGGTAATGTGTAGCCATACAATCAGACCTTAAGTCAATCTTTGCCTCGTATTGCCATCTTAATTTGTACAATTTTATTCTGAAGTGCTTTGCACAGAATGAGAAAAACAGCCATTGATATTTCCTGGAAGCACTTCATTCCTGATTCACCTCCTGCACATTCCCCACTTGATCCTGTTAACACCCCTCAGCTCTCAGGAAAGGTGCTAAGCTCCCTCTGTTACCGTTTAGCTCAATGGGGTGACAGGAGATTTTGACCAGAGGTGTGATCATGTCACGTGCAAGATCACTTAGTTTTTGAGTGATATTATATCATGTGTCTCCTTAAAATCAGCTTTGTATCAGGTTTGAAGGGGTCCATATAACATTTCATGCATTAAATCATTAGTCATCTGACATACCAGAAATAAACATGCCCTCAAAAATATCAGCTTCTTTAAAGATGTAAAATGAAATTCATCAGATTTACTACCTTGGGGGTTCTATTCTAAAGAGTAAGCCATGATATCTCTTCTTGACTGTTCAGAAATCATACTCATACATAATGGATAATGTCCATTTCAATTCTTGGACACATGAAAAGTCATTAAAATAAGAAATTTTCATGATTTTTCTTTTAGTGATGAACAAGTTAACATTTTTAAAATAATTTTTGGCACTGATGTAATGTTATTTTTTAAGCTGAAGTAATAAGAGAGGTAAATGCTTGTTTTTAAACATTTTTCTTGGTGTAATCATATTTTCACTCTATTACTAGTCTTTTATGTCTCTATCTTTCATCCATTTCAACAACACAGTTTTATATATTTTCATTTTTTTCAATCTTATACATTTATACATTCACATTTTTACTTACCTTTTTTCTCATGTGATACATTTCTGCCTCTCTCTACATCATAATAAACTTTTTCTTCATTGGTCTCCTGATCTGAGAACAGGACCTTCTTTATCTTGGCTTGTCCTTATTTTAGCCCAGAAATAATTAGGTTCCGCCTAGTTCTGAGGAAGGTATACCTTGCCTCAGAAGAAAGTTCTCCAAGTGGCAAATAGATTATACAAGAGTTAGCAAGGTACACCCTGTGTAGCAGAGACTTCTGAACCCTCCCATGCTCCACCACATGAGACAGAAAAACTGGTTATCTTCCCTCACCAGTCCCATCTCCTACAGCCAAAGACCAATGTTAGTTGTGTTTCATGTCTTCATCCATGTGCCAAACACTCATATCCAGATTCCTGGGTCTGTGTCCACACTGCCTGGTTCACATGGCACTCTCAGACTTACTATCTAGCCTATAAATCCTTTAGGTCTTTGAAGTCTATGGCCCTGATCCTCAGACTTCAAAGCATATTTCAATCTGAATAAATACATACTGCCTAAATCAATCTCTCTGTCTCACTGCACTCTGCTGTTTTACTGTAATGATTTGGTTTGATTTTTTTCCCCTTTTCCCCCTTCTCCTAGTGGAAGGCTTAGAAGCAGGTGTTTTACTGATGAGAAAAGACATTCCAATTTTTCACCCTCTCTACACTAGGCCAACCATTATCAGAGTTTAACTAGCAAAATCATAACTGCTAATGCATCTACAGAACTGCAATGAAATGCATCTTTGGTTAGCAAGACAGGAGAAGGCTGGTGTGCAGATGGTGTAGACATGGCTTATAGGTAAATATGACAAAAGAACTGTGAAGCAGTAGTTGCAAAATAAGGCAACAGAAGTGGAACAGATGAGAACAGAACACACAACCTGAAAGTGAAAAAGCAGAGGAAGACTGACTCTATAAATCTGTCGAGTAAGAGCAGAATCACGTTTTTCTTCATGCCTTAATCAAGTATATTTTTGAATAGGGGTTGCAACGTGTCTTTCTCATACTAGGAAAAGTGGTAAAACTGTAATCTAATCAACTATTTGGATAGTTAAGGTGCTACCTTGTGTTTAGGCAGAAGCAGCTGGAGTGGAGATTAGATTGGTTCAGACCAGAACAGGGACAGCCTGTAATTATTCCAGTCCTCTGAACCCAGAATTTTACTTTGCAAGGGCAGCTGCAGGATAGCTGGACAGCTGCTCTCTGCCATTAACAGAGAGGTAAGCGATTTTTTTAATTCATTTCCAAAATCAGATTGATCTTAGACTGACAAACATCCAAAACTTTCTGCATGGTCCTAGCTGTGTCAAAAATGGAGAGCAATAAAGTTGATTCATAAAAAAAATATATATATCTGTGATATATGCAACTCAGACAAATATTATATATTTTGATTTTCAGACAGGTAATTTTATTTCAGACTGAAGACATTAACTCACAGAGAGGACTGACAACATGGGTTACTGCTTGAAAAGGAAAGAAAAAAATCCTGTGGGTTAGTCATTTAAATATTTTTTCTGGGCAACTTTTGAATCAAGATGGCAACAGATTGATCTTGTAGACTATCATCCAATAATAAGGTTTGAAATATTTCGTGATGAGAAGAAGCAGTTTAAGGCCTTTTAGTTAAAGAGAAGAACTAACAACCTACTGGGATCAAAGGGGATTGACTTTGCCAAAACAGTTTGGGATGAAAAGAGTAATTGAAAAGTCTTAATTTCTTTTATGGCTCAACAGCCAGAGTTCATACAGGCAAAATAGATAAGAACTTTTAATGGTTAGAGAAAAATGGTGCTGAGTTTGTAAATGGAGTCAGTGTGGAAATCATTTCTTCCTATGCATTTTTTAAAAAGTGAACAGACAAAGAACAGGATAAATGTGTTTTACAAATGCTAGAAACATATGTAACAAGATTGCTGTATTAGAAACATATGTTGAGGGAAAATTATGATTATATTGGAATGACAAAGAGTTGCTTAAATCAAGCTATCAACTGGCAGATAAAATTACCAACATATAAAGTTTGCAGATGGGTGAGGTAAAACAAAAGTAATGAGAGAGGGAGAAATTTGCACACAGGGAGAATACTGAATAAACAGAAATAAATGACACTAGGATTTTGGCTGACACAATAGGAACTATTTGAAGTTAAGTGAAGAATGAGATATGGAAAAAGTTAGTCCTTGGATCTTGCCAGAGAACTTCAGAAGAGAATGAGAAAGCATTATCAGGAAATGTTTTTACAGATGAAGGAAGTCTGTATCAAACTTGGTATAATGATTGTGCTAAGAGTTCAATTGACTAGACATTTCCTAGGAAAATATTATTGGGGGGAAAGCAGGAAGGAAATATGATTTTGAAAGTAATACAAGATTGCTTCCTGTACAGGAAAAGGGTAATGTGGATGTAGGGACTAGAAATAAAGCAGACACAATGAATATGGACAAAGATGGTGAGAATAATACATTTATTGGTGTAATACCAAGGCTGAAATAACAGAAAGACTGTAAAAAAAAAGGTAAATAGGAATTGTATTTTACTAAAATCAGACTCTGAATGGCTATAAATAAATTAAAAGTAGCCTGAAAGCATCCAGCTCTGCCAAAGGAAATTCAGAAACCCGTGTGAGGAATGTTTCAGAAGGATGTATTCAAAATACAAACAATGCATCGGGAATGAAAACAGAACAAGCACTGAAGTTGTCTCAGGGAAGAATAATGCAGTATCTACTTTCAGTTTAAGAACAAGTATAGAATTATTTGGATGACACTAGTGAAAGTTTCCAACAGCTCAAGTGACCTATGAGCTTCCCCATCCATGGCATTACCACTGCCAACAGAAAAGCAGGAGAAGGAACTGGAATCAAAGAAAAGAGATTGGATGTGAATGTCTAAATGTACACTCACATATTTTCCTGCTCCTGGGGGTGACCCTCACAAATGAGTTTGGGTGCCATGCACAGGGCTCAACAATGATCCTCCAGTGCACATTACTGATTTCAGATGTGGAGAACCTGACTTGAGACCATAATTTGTCTGTTAGAGGAGGACTCCATTCTTCAAGGAGACTACTTTTCCATGAACAAGTTTTGGGCAAGTTGCTTTTGTCTTTTCATTCTGGAGATTATATAGTTGTACCACTGATACACATTTGCTGTCTGTTGAGTGTTGTTTGTTAAAAGGGTGGCAGGTGACTGACTGAGGAGTGTCAGGACAACATTTACAATGCATGGCATAATCTCACCCAGAACTGTCGAGGCATTCCTAAATTTCCTATTGTCCTGCAGCTAGTGCCTGTGCTCTTCCCTGGAGACAAGAATACGAGTTCAAGCTGCTGTTCCAAAAAAATGAAGTAATGTGAAGCTGTACCTGCCACCCCTTAGTCATGCTCCTCAGCCTTCCACAAAACTTCCTTCTTCACCTTTATCACTGGCTCAAAAGGGCCATTGCTGAACCTCCTTCTTTGTTTACAGCTCTAATTTTTTTTTCAAATACCACTGAAACTAGGCTTGGTTTTAAATTATCTGTGGTATGTTAATTTAATATGTACAGGAGTTTTTTTGTTCCACTTTATCCCAGATTATTTCTTTTCATTGTGAATTGCCACAAAATAATAAAATGGACAGGAATTATTTCTACTCTCCTGGCTGTCATCACCTTTATGCAAGGAAACTACTTCTTATCCATTTTTGGACAATGTTTGCAGCCAATGCACTCATGCTGATCAGTTCAGCCAAAATCACTTTGCATTCCTGTCTAGACACAGGACTAGATTCTGTCTGGATTTCTAAAGCCACAAGGAACCCAGAGGAGCTGGATTTACCCAACAGAGAAGTGGACAGATACTCTGTTGATTTCCCCCGTGTAAGGAGTACACTTCTCCCACAAACATGCAAACAGGACTCCTTCAGGTAAAATTCTCCTAAAAATCCGTTCACTTTTTTTTGTGAAATGTAGCATCTTAGTTATCAGGAAGCTTAGGTACACAAAAATATTCACACTTGCAAAGATTAAAAGTCAGGTTGAACCTTTATTAGGCAGCAGTCTTAGTGTAGGAACCAAGAGCATATATCTCAAAATTCTTCATGTGTTTGTTCCTATTACCTTTATTCCATGGCTCAGTTCTTATCTGTTCTCCAGTCCTGTACAATTGGCCTCTTGGCAGCTGACCATCTGCACTATTTGTAAAATTAGCCATTACACAGACTTATAACAAAAACGTGTATGTGACTTGCATTGATCTATTAAGTCAGCTTCCAGTTTCATCCCCACATCTACTTTGGATCAGTAAATTTTTCATGTCCACTAAAGTCCCATCTCAGCACTCCTCAGTCGAAATGTGTTATAAACATAGTTTTTTATATTTTGTGTGCTCCTTGACATTTACAGATCAATGTTGAAAGGTTGCCCTCACTGCTGTTTTCCTCTGAGTTTGTGATAATTTCACAGTTTCTCCTTTAATTCATAGCAACTTCACACTCACATGCAACAGACTGGTAGTAGCAAGCACAGGTCCCTGCTGTATAACTGTCAAGACAGGAAAGATCTGAGAAACATTTTAAATGGATACAGCTGAGTTTTGTAGTTACTGTCAGAAAATATGGATAGAAACATTTAAAATTGTACCTGTAAGGGCAAATGATTAGTCCCTGTTTAAGCACCTCTTAGCAGTGTGCCAAAGCATTAAAAGAGAAAAAACCCTACAACTTCCAGGTATATTTCTGAGGATCTGAATAACTCATTATGTCTACTTACTTTATCACTATAAGGCAGTGTAATCATCCAGTCACTTGCCTCCAGCAATGAGAAATAAAAATGGTGAAAATGTTGAAAAATAATATTTGTAAAACATTACTTTTGTCAGGAGTAGTTGTCTGGTCTTGTGCCTGAAAACCATCAAATCTCAAAATGCAGTCTTTTTAAAAGCTTTATTTTTTTCCCTCAAAGAAATACAAAATAGTGACACTGGCACTCCTCAAGCTCTGAACACAAACACTTTTAAGAGCTTTTGAGTCCCAGCAGCACAGTGCAGTCTGCCTGAGCAGACCTGTTCTCCCACATGGACCCTAGTAACACTGACAGGATCCCAAACATCTGCAAGAAAGTACAGCAGAACATCAGAACCTTGATTATTCCAACCACTGCCATATATTTATATTCTGGACTCAAACTGAGATCTTCATTTTCTGCTTACACTTAACTGTGGAAATTAATCTTTTGGGATTGTAATTATACATATGATGCTCAGGGAAATTATAACATTGAAGGCACCACATCTTTAGCCTGCATTTTGTCTTAGACATGTTAGAGACTGCTTAATGAAGCATTTTACATCCCATTAAAACTTTTTACCGCACACTACCTCCTACTAAAATTCCTTAGTGAGTGCCTAAGTGCAGCTTAAAATCAGATACACTTATAAAATATAAACATATTGTACAAATATCCTGCATGTTAATGCAACCTATTAGAGAAGGATAGAGCTCCATGTATTTGGTGCAGAAAGTAATCTCTAATACATGCTAGCTGGAGATCAGGTTGCATTTGTGTGCTGTTATATTGCAGTTATCAGAATCTTGATATATGACTGAAAATTAATGTACTTAAATTCAATAATTCTCTGATATAAATCACTTAGTTGTTGCTTGTGCTAATAAATGATTGTGGTGGGCTGACTCTGGTTGGACACAAGGTGCCCACCAAAACCACTGTATCATTCCCCTCTGCAGCTGAACAGGGGGCAGAAAATATAACAAAAGGCCCATGGGTCAAGGTTGAGACAGAGAGGCATCACTCACAAATCATCATTACAGCCAAAATGGGCTTGACTTAGGACAAAAGAGAATTTATTTTATTGCCAAGTCAGAGTGGAATAATGAGAAATAAAATCAATTCTTAAAATCACCTTCCCCCTCCCCCTCCCTAGGCTCAGCTTCACTCACTGTTTTCTCTCCCTCCTCCCCCCCAGCAGCACAGGGAGGGTGGGGAATGGGGGCTGTGGTCAGTTCCATACACTTTGTCTTGCTATTCCTTCCATGTGAGAGACAGGACTCCTCACACTCTGCCCCTGCTCCAGCCTGGGCTCCCTCCATGAGCCTCTCTCTGAGTCCTTCTCGTGGGTTGCAGATCTATTATGAGCAAGAACAGCATTATATCAAGCAAGGGTATAATGATCACTGAACAATGGAACAGATATCAAATATGGACCAAAAAAAATTTAAGCACTTTAAATCTCACTTACGTTAGCAGGACAACATAATTCACTCCAGGTAAAGGCAACCACAAAAGGGAGATAGGAAGAAGAAGTCTGTAGGGAAGAGAGGATGAGTGTGCCAGATTCCCTATGTTTAAAAAAAAAAAAAGCAATATTTTTGTTGTGACATAATTTTTCATTTCTGCTTCCAAATTTACAAATAAAATTTCAGTTTAATTTTGTTAGTCATCTGACCCAAATGATTCCTTCCAAAGATATCCTCAGAAATTGTAATTTGATCAAATTTGAACTAATACTGATGGAAGAGGTAAGAATACCACCCTCAGCACTAGAGAAACTCACTGCTGAATTCTAAGTACTTGCTTCAAGCACTGGTTTTGTAGGAGCACAACTGGGAACAGTTCAAACCTAGGCACAGTTTTTCTACATCTATTCTTTCAAGTGTTTCAGACTAAATAATTAAAACTATAAACTACAAAATTCTTATAATATGGTGATAAACATAGATGTTGTGGCATTATGTGTCTATGCTGCTAGAAGAGATAAAACATAAAGATTTACTACTATCCTTGCCACAACTGTAGTAATAAATGGCAGAAATTCCCACCTAGTCATGAGAAAATGCTCTTGATAAAAGTCTCCAAGTATACTGATGGGACCTCCTGCCCAAGTTAAAAATTAATATAGTTACCATCAAATGGTTGCAATTAAATCAAATAGTTTCATGTCTGTTTTAAACATCACTTAAAACAAATTGTCATTTCTTGTGATAAAGCAGCCAATGTTCTTTAGAAGCTGACTTTTAACCAAAACAAAACATATTATTTACCTTTTGATTTATGCTTAGTTGAGAAGAACATTCCCCGAACTTTTCTTTTGAGGTAGCTTTAATTTAATTTTTCTTCTTTTACTAGATCAATTAAAATACCATTCAGGCAGAGGCAAAGAGCTGTCCCAAGTCTCTGCACCATTAAAGGATTATGCTGAAGTGAAAAACTGTGATACCCTCTTCCTGGTTTTCTTCATAGAAGCAAATTCCAGCTTCATCAACGACCAGAACGTTAAACCAGAGACCTTAAACTAAGGATTTGAACCTGTTTTAAGCAGAATAGAACTTTTCAGTTCCTAAAAGCTGAACCTGTCATTTACAATAGTAAATTATTATGGAATGAAACCTGCAAAAGTGGGGTTCAAAAGCAAGATTATTTCATAACTGAAATGTCACCAAAACACTGAAATAAATAGAATGTATGTGTTTCCTGGGCACACTATGATTTTGAAATATGTGAGTTAGTATCTCCTGGGGTCTCAAGAGTGAAAACATCTCCTGTGCCTTCAGGAGACCCATGAAGGTGACTGCAATGTAGGCACTGCCCTAAAACCACAGTCAAGCTCCTGATTAGTCCAGTCTCATATCCTCTCTCCAGTAAGACCTGTATCTACTGCAGCAGAGGAAAATAAAAAGTTCCAGAGTGTTTAACGATGATCCTAATGAAGTTTCATCTGTAACAGCTGGCAGCAGCAGTCTGAAACCAAAAAAGCATTGTCACAGGGCTCTTAATGAAGACAGAAGGATGATGTTTTTATATTTAATTTCTTTGTCAAAAATAATATCTGCTTCAGGCTTTCTACTTGTATGAGTCTTTGAGCACTTAGACTACAGAATTAATTGTACCTACCACTGTACTTTTGAACTCTTGCTCCTCTTCACTGTGCTCATTTGCAGTGACCCTGCCATCAAATTGAAGAAAAAAGTGCAGTGGAGCATTTTAAAGTTCAGGAATCAAAGCTTCAGGCTTAGGGAAGTGATTCACTTGGCTGCTTCTCATTATGTGTTCAAAACAAGAGACAGTGCTGGGTTTGCATGTCAGGTTTTGGTAGCAGGAGCTGCTGGGGTATCTTGTGAGGAGCTGCTCCTTCATGTCAAGCAGAGCAATGCCAGCTGGCTCCAGGATGGACCTGCCACTGGCCAAAGCCCAGTTCACCAGCAAGGGCAGCAGTGCCTCTGGGACAATGCGTGTAAGAAGTGGAAAAAAGCTACTGAGCAGGAGCAATTGCCACAGAGCAGAGCAGAGCAGAGTGAGAATGTGTGAGAGCAACAGCTCTGCAGACACCAAGGCCAGGGAAGGATGGGGAGGAGGTGCTTCAGGTGCCAGAGCTGAGATTCCCCTGAAGACCACGTTGAGGCAGGATGGCACCTGCAGCCCATGGATGATCCCATGCTGAAGCAGTGGATGGCTGAAGGAGAGAACCCAGGACTGAAGGCAAACTTAGGAATGTACGATTTGGATTTATTTCACATTATCTAGCTCTGATTTGATTGGCAATAAATTAAATTTATTTTTGGCCCAAGCTGAATCTGTCCTGCCCATGACTGATGAGTGAGCTCTCCCTGTCCTTTTCTCAGCCCACAAGACTTTTTGTTATATTCTCTTTCCCATACCTGGTTGTGGAGTGGATGGATAGAGCAGCTTTGGCACCTGACCATGAGCCAGAATCTCCTCTCCACAGAGAGTTATGTTTTGTTTATTCTTTCAGCAGTGAAATCAAAAAAGAAAAAATAATGCTGTAATCCTCAACATTTTTGTTCCAAGAAGAAGACACAGCAATTTATGTCATTGCACAATCAATCATCATCATAATAGTACATGTCAGTTTGAGCAGATCAGAGCTGAAGGATAAAAATATATTTTGCCTTCATAAAGGGTTTTGTTAAAGGAGTTTTTTATTACATATACAGAAAACAGGAAGGAAAAAGGAATGGAAAAAGAGATCTGGTAAGAAAAACTGCTCTTCTGATCAGAAAAGAGGAAGAGAAAGAACAATGGATTTTGGTTCCCAGCTCTGATGATGCTCAGATGATCCACAAGAAATGTTAAAATATATGAAACTTTATGATCTTGATTGAAGTGAGTATAGACAAGCACAACCCTGATAAAGCCCACACAGTTAATCCAGTCAAGAGGTCATTTTTTATCTACTTACATTACCTGAAATACCTTCCTGCTCATTCCAAAAGTTTACTGAGCTCTTATACCAAAAGTGCATTGGGACACTTGTGTGTCTCTCTTTTATCTACAACTATCTAAATAAAAGCAAAGAGATGCTAGCTAAAATTCAGTCCATTTCCCATGGCAAGGCCTGCAACTAAATCCATCTATAGGAGAATGGAAGGTCGTGCCCACTCCCATGTGACCATCCCACCAGCAGAGAGCTGTCCTGGACTGCATTCTGCATGAACCACATCCCAAGGCTCCCACACTTTGCACAAGGGAAAAAAGGCTCAGCTAAAGCTGAAACCACAGTGCCAGCAATTCCAGGGATATGGAGGCCACAAGGAGAATACAAGGGGAAGCTTCAGTCCAGCATAACCTTGGTTGTGATTGTCCTGGAAAAAAGTAGAGACTAAGGTATCAAAGATCCATGACATTACAAGGATCCACATTGTGTCTACAAAAATGCATTTCATGGCTCTGGTCTCTGGTTTAGGACTGTGCTTCACCAGACCCTCTGGTCTCATTAGTGATGTTTAGCTCATGTTAGTTCAAGCATTTGACAAATTAGTATCAAACTTTTCCTGCAAATTTCGTGGATTTAAAGAACAAGATGTTAATCTCAATAAATGCCACGGTGTTATACCTTTCTAAAGCTAAATCTGCAGTTTCTTTCAGTCTTTTGTGCCAAGTACCTCGTGGATCATTATTTTGAAAAATATGATGAAATAGCCTCCATCTCTATTAGTGACTCCATTATAATACAATAAAATGAAACAAAAATTGTTATTTTGCTGGGTTTTTTATCTATTTATTCGACATTAAACAAAATCATCACAGTCACCACAGTTCAGATACAGATGAATTAAATGAGGCCCAGTTTCCAGAAAATCCCTGACATAAATAGCCACTCTTGACAAAGCTGTAGAATAACACACAATTTCTGTTAACATTTTTGCCTGCTAAATTATCTCTTATGCAATCATCACAGTAAATCAAACTAATGAACTGCTGAAAAAGAAATGAAATATCACTGATAATTTTGCTTTAGTGCAGTAAAATTAGTGACAAGCACAAGGTTTCTGATTTAGACTGTAAAGTTCCTTTTACAAGTTAGAGGGCTTTTGGAACCAGGGTTTTTGATTCAGATCCTAGTCTTAATTAATCTATTTAATTATAAATCCCTACTACTAAATGAGTTTGCCTTATCATTATGCCCATTTGTATTGCAGAAGCTAGTAATATGAACAAATTGCTGCACTTTCTGGGAGATATCTGTCAGTTTTGGTCAGAAGCACTTATGTTATTGGAAGGGGAAAAAAACTTTTCAAAATTGGCAGCAGATGAGCTTTTTCTTGCCGGAGTTATATATTTAAACCATTTATATTTCATTTATGAATTGCAAAATTTGAGCTGCATCATACTTTCTATGGTGGTCTAAAGAGCTGGTTAGATAGGGTCTAGTGGAGAAATTTTTATAAAAATCAAAATTTCTGGAAAAGAAAGCAAGTTTCTCAAATTTAATGTTTAGTGTTTAATGTCCTCTCCTCTCCTCTCCTCTCCTCTCCTCTCCTCTCCTCTCCTCTCCTCTCCTCTCCTCCTCTCCTCTCCTCTCCTCTCCTCTCCTCTCCTCTCCTCTCCTCTCCCTCTCCTCTCCTCTCCTCTCCTCTCCTCTCCTCTCCCTTTTCACCAATATTATTATTGCTCCTTTCATTTAGTAAGAAGTCATTTATTGTTAAATTTCTAGAGTTGATAAGGTCAAATTTGCCTGCACTTTTATCCTTATCCTGTTTCAGTTGTTAAAAATGCTAAAATTAGTATTATGCCCTAAGTCATATGTTTCACATAGGAGTTTATTTTGACTCTTATTTTTTGCTCTAATTCACAAAATGAGAGAGAATGAGAATCTCTATACACTTTCCATATCTTCCTCTGCCAAATACAGAAATTGAGGTAAAATCTTATCCCACTCAATGTTGGTGGGTCTGAGATGGGCATTAACTTTGAGGATTAATTCTGGCAGAGTATTTACAATCCCAGGTTTTTTGAGGCAGTCTTGAATTGTCTCTTCAATAATGATAATATCACAGAAGAATTATCAAAAATGTGACTTAGTGTATCAGGGAGCTTTTACCATAGTTCCTCATTTCTGTGAATATGAATATAATTCACATTTTTGTCAGGAACTGCAATTTACTCTCCTTTTATTGACTGAAGATTAGAAGCTTTATTAGAAAACATATAATACTTAGAGAAACAAGTTTCACTCACTGCAAATGGTCTGTCTGCTCATTTCATTCAGGCCATTTATGTACAACAATTGCTGTGTAAAAAATTTATATAATTATTTATGGACAGAGGAAAGTAGATGCAAGTTATAGACTTCTGGTCTCTCTCTCTCTGAAGAGAAGTGATAAGGTAGAATATATACAGAAAGCCCAAATTGCCCTCAGGCATTTATAGATTAACAACATAATTCATTTGTGTCACTTTTGTTGGTCAGATTCCTCTCACACTTTTCATGTGTGAAAAACTGTCTGTAGATGCTGAGACAGAAGTAAAATGACCCCAAAATAATGGAAATAAAATCTTGTCAGTTCAGCATTTTCCCATGAGCTGCTCTTTCCCCCTATATTTTTCATATATGCACACATACATGGACACAGGTGTGAATCAGTTACACTCATAGAGTGAGATCTGGAGAACAGGATTTTTCAAATGCAACAATCTCATTTGGACTGGCTTCCCCAGTTATGCCTTTGCAAGTCATAAAATAACACTTATAGAAACCCAGAACTAATCAGGTTAGAAGAGACCAACCCCTCTGCCATAGTCAGGGACATCTTCTAGACCAGGTTGCTCAAAGCCTCATCCAACCTGACCTTCCTTTCCAGGGATGGGGCATCCACAATTTCCCTGGGCAACATGTGCCAGTGCCTCACTGCTTTCTAAGCAAAAAATTTCTTCCCAACATCTTATCAAAGCTTCTCCTTTTTTAGTTTAAAACAGTTCCTCCTTGTCCTACCACAAAGCTGGACGCAGTGCTCCAAGTTCAGTCTCACAGGACAGAGTAGAGGGGTAAAGTCATGACACTTCTTCTGATGCAGACCAGGATATGGTTGGGCCTTCTGGGCTGCAAACACACTGTTTGACCATGTCCAGCTTTTCATCCAGCAGAACTCCCAAGTGCTTTTCCACAGGGCTGCTTTCAGTGAATTCTGCCAGTCCTTGCACTTGTACCTGTAATCTCATCTTCCTCATTCCATCTCATCACTCCCATCTTCACCCTGTATAGTCATCAAACCCATCTCTCTGGAATATCCTCCATTCTATGTGCTCTGATTTTAATTGGTAGCTTTTCTTACTTGTGCATGGCTCAACAAGTGTGGGCCTTCACAAGGGAACCAAACAAACCAAACCCAGGTTTTGTTTAAGTCAATTAGAGCTGCTCATTTGCTTTAGCTCTCTCTCTCTGCTTCCATGGTTTGGTTATTCCTCTGAAAGTAAATAATGGCTTTGACTTGTGCAAAGAAAGGCTTGTCAAGTGAAACAGCCTCTTCTGCTAGGCCAGAAATTGTGGATCACTGCAAAGAAGTCAAATGGGGTATGCCTAGGAGACTTGAATATAATTAATTTTTTTTTTCAACCACAGACCAACACAACAAAAGAATTAACACAAAGCTGATAGATCAGGTAGGATAAAAAATTGAGTAATGCATTGATATGATTTCAATGTTACCATTTCTTGAGACCAGATACAGTAGTGACATAATTGGGATAAATTGTTCAGCATAGCTGGAAATAAAAGGTCAAGGAAAAATGTATTTTTCTGAATTAAATGGTATTATTAGAAGTAGAAACAGGAAGGAACAGAACTACCAGTAAAGAGAAGCATTCATAATAATTTTTTTCTCTTGTGAAACATTCATTTTTTTGCACAGTGATTCTAGACACTTTGACCCTTTATGTCTATGTAACAGCTCTGCTTAATGCACACTATCAGTAGATTATTTTAATAGTCATTTTAAAAGTTTTAACTTTATTCTGCAAACTATCTGAACGTTAATTTAAATGCATCTTTTTTGACAAACAAAGTGTTTAACACAGACAACACCTTTTGAGAAATCAGTGAAAATATTTTCACACTTATGATGTCTTCTACATTTCATGCTATGAATCACAGTTTCTGGTTTTGACTGCTTAAGAAAGACATGACCCCAGAACTCCTTTATCACATTAGCAAAATCATACATTAGCTTAAATCACAGGATAATAAAATAATTGAGTTTGGAAAGAACTTCCAGACATTATCTAGACCAACCTGTTATTCATGTCTTAACCCACTAGCTATTCCAACAGTCCGTATTATTTATTTCAGGGAGACTGGTTTTAGACTTTATTGGAATTTTTATGAGAGAATAGGAACACCCTGAAACACAGGAGGTTCCCTCTGAACATCAGGAAACACTTTTTAACTGGGGGTTGCCAAGCACTGACACAGGTGGACCAGGTGAACTCCAGAGAGCCCTTCTATCCTCAGTTATCCCGTGACTCTGTGAGTCTGTGGTTCTGCAATCCTGTGTCAAAAAACTAGAAAGTAACTTTGCAGACTGGAGGCTTGCATATCTTTCTGCTCCAAGCAGAAGATCAGCCCATATGACCTTCACAGAACTGTTTCAAAGTAAATTTTTCTACAACAAAACCCTCAAAGAATACGCCAAAATATTTCCATTCATTTTCTACTCCTTTTATTGAGGAATGACAGTAATTACAACTAGAGAATAATTATTGTGTAGATACCCGAGGTGAAATTTGAGCAAAGAATTATAGAATTGTAACATATAGAACAGAAAAAAGCCAGGTATCATATTGGTTTGAGAACAGACCTTGGCATGTCTTTGACCTATGCCAGCTAGCACACATTCCCAGATTATTCCTGGGCACATCAGAGAAGTGATCATAATTTCATAAATTATCATAAGCAGGAGATCATTCCCAAAAGCAATCCATGTGTAACCAACCTGCTAAGGAAGGTATGGGAGTTCAAGAATACAGATGAGGTTTATGATTCATTCACCTAGCAGTGATTCCTTGTGGAGAAACTATGCAAAAGTACAAACTGGAGATGACATACCCATCATATGGGTGGTGTTATATGGGTTTTGCTCTGTCTAATTATCAGACACCAGAATGTGTTCAGAAAATAACCAAAAAGAAAACTCACCTAGAATACAGACATGCCTCTATCCGTGTTGTCAGGCAGTAGTCCATACAGCTCAGTTTGAGCAAAATGGGAGTGGTTTCTTCTCTGTTACTGTTTCTTCCTGACAAACATAAGCAGCAACTTTCTACCTGTCAGTATTTTTGCTGAGAATGTGCAGATTGCTTTGGATACAAGATTTTACTTTCCCAAAGGGTGACATGATCCAGTAACACTTCCTGTGCTGAGGTGGGACATTTTCTTGGGTCTTGTATTTCACAGCTCCATTCTCCCTTGCCTGGGCAAGTAGTAATCTATCCCATCCCCTTCTCCCATCTCCTCAGCTTGGCAGCCTTACCCCCTGTCTCTGACCCGCTCTGGCATCTGTCAGATCTTTGTAGATAACTTTAATTCATTAATAGGGGAAAGAAATCACACAGCTTTCTACTTCTGCTTTCTGCAGCTTGAGTATGTGAAAGTGTCTCACAGAGGGATCTGGCACATGTTAAGGTCAGTACAAAATAAGCATCAGAACTGCATGCTGGAAGGGAGATGGGAAAGAAGAAGAAACCAAGATGCCCCTTTCAGCAGGATCCTTGCTGCTGGTGTCTGATTTGGTAATACTGTCTGAGAAAATTAATTGTGCTTTGCTGGTGGCTGTTCAAGCTGCTACTACTGCACAGTCTGTTTCTGGTTTTCAAGTGAAGATGACCTTTGTACTGTGAAAATGAAAGAAGTATATTCGTCTGCCACCATGCTCCACAGAGAAAGCTGGCAGTTGTAACTTGCCCTCAAAAATAATAAAAAATTTATTACATCTCTTCTTGCTTCTGCTGGTTTTCTTTTCTTTTCTTTTCTTTTCTTTTCTTTTCTTTTCTTTTCTTTTCTTTTCTTTTCTTTTCTTTTCTTTTCTTTTCTTTTCTTTTCTTTTCTTTTCTTTTCTTTTCTTTTCTTTTCTTTTCTTTTCTTTTCTTTTTCTTTTTCTTTTTCTTTTCTTTTTCTTTTTCTTTTTCTTTTCTTTTTCTTTTCTTTTCTTTTTCTTTTCTTTTCTTTTTCTTTTCTTTTTTTTTCTTTTTTTTTTTTCTTTCCTTTATTTTCTTTTACTCTACCTGGCTTACTTCATTCATTCAGAGCATGCAGTCTGAAAAGTTCCACAAAGTAGACAAACAGATTAAATCTCTCTGTTGATTGAGAGGTCTCAGTGATTATTCATATTCCTTTCCCTTCCTCATTCACCCCTCTTTGCCTTCAGATGCTCTCAGACATGGGGTTTAATTCAGGTGCTTTCCATTTTATGCTTTGGAATGCATTATTCATAGTAGTGCCTAGGTGACACTGTTATATGAGAATTAGTCATCTCTTATGCATTGGTTTGCCAGTAATTTGTCTGACTCTCAGACTGATTTAATAAAGTATCTCATTATCCAAGGAAAATTTCTTTGAAAACATACGAATGGATTTTTCAGTTCATTAAAGTTCTACCATGATTTCTTAATAGATATGTTTTTTTCCAATAGGTAATTGCAACATATATATAAATAATGTAAATCTTTATAGTTTGCTAAAACTTTATCCTTCTGCTGGAAATGGATGAATAGACCCCAGGGATTTTCACAGAAGCTAATTTTGGTTTTCTAAGGCTCATTTTTTTCCAACTGTCTTCAAAGTCAATGGAGAGGTAGGCTTTCAAGGACAAAAGTAGGAGGTTTCCTTAGGTGGTCCGATCACCCACTACATTCTAAGCCTGTCTGCTCTTTCTGAGATAATAAGATCAGACACTTAAGGGGGCTGATTCAGACTTTTATCCTGCAGAGAAGTTTAACTAGAATCTCTAGCAATTTTCACTTGATCTGGGCAAGTGGGTATCTTACATCTGAGATGTCCTGTATCATGTGTGGATACATGATCTTATATCTTGCACGAGAAAAATAACATGTAGAGAAATGTCTGAGTCAGTATTTTTTTGTCCTCACTGTGCTTCAATCCATTTCATTGTGATTTTCCTGTCTGCTGTGGCTGACAGGATACTGAGACCTATAGCACTCTTTGAATCATAAGAAAATTGATGATGGAATTCACGAAGTTCAGAGCCTTATTCTGGAAGGTGATCAAACCCCAGAGAGTTCTGTCATGCTAGGAATAGGCACCAGTAAAAAGGCAACAGGTATGACAGTCTGAAAAGGTGATCTCTTTGGCAATGTACTAGAAAAAGTAAACAAATTTGAGGTCATGATCCCCAAAGGTGCAGATTCAGATAGCAGGACATATTCAGATGTAAAATAATAATTGCTGGACAAGAACAGTCCAAACAAGCCTCTAAGAGCACATTCTTTCCCAAAAAGGAGAAATAAACTAAAGTTGTGAAAAAAGCCTCTTGAAATTTGATATGCAACACTGGACATCAGCTTTTGGACTGAAGAAAGCAAGGGCAAAACAAGATTCTGGCCCCAGTCCTCTGAGTCTTGGCATATGTACTGAGAGGAACAGTAAAGTCAGTAAGCAGGGCAAGAAAACTTGCAGCAGTAAGGTATGGCAATCAATGAACACAAAGTGTTTTGAAATAGGAAGGCTGAATCAATGGTGCTCAGGGGAGACACAGAAGTCTCACTGACAGGGGAGGAGTGGGACAAGCCTTCAAGCAGTTGATCAATAAAGGGATAAACCACAGCCTCTTTCCCAGTGGATAAAAATGACTGTTTGCCAGGTTTATTCCAGAGGATAAAACATGGAAAACAGAAATTCAAAGAAGCAAAAAACATTTGCTATCCAAATGGTGCAGAGGCAGCATCAGCTGCAAACTGAGACTCTGCCACCCCTACTGAATGGATGTGAGTGGCTTTATGTATTTATACCTGCTTCATCTAGATGTGTTGAAGAGCAACCAGGTTCCAATTAGTGCCCTTGTCTGGAAGGTTGTCTTCCTACTCTCTCTTTTTGTCAGGGAAAAAATCTATCTATCTATCCATCCATCCATCCATCCATCCATCCATCCATCCATCCATCCATCCATCCATCCATCTCTGTTGGAAAGCCCTATTAGCCATGTGCCACCAGTTGCTTGCCAAACACTTGCTGTCAGTAGCTTTGCACAAAGATCAGAGCTGGCAAAACAATAAGTTATATATTAGCAATCCCCTCTAAGGAGTCCGTGGTAGCTGATCACTTAGAGTCAGTGATTCTAAGTCTGTCCAGCAGCCAAACATGAGGGAATGTCAGACCCTTGACCTCCCAGAAAACTTTCAAAATAGCAATACAGATCAATAGATCAATGTTTTCTTGTTAACTTGCACTTAAGAATAAGCAAAGTATATTACAAAACCGTCAGAATGAGATATTTGATATATTCATTCTTGGATTTAATTGAAATTTCTTTAAAAAAGAAAAAAAATTTGGGGTTTTTTGGTTAGAAGTAGTATTTTTCATTCAGATCTATCTCTTTTTTTTTTTTCTTTTTTTTTTTTAACTGCTCGGCTGCTTAGAAATGAATGATGTTATTACTGAAAACTGAAAACAAGGTTTATCTCACCAGGGTATAATAAATCTTGGTTAAAATACAGATTTATTTTTTAATGTAATGATTCTATGTTTGAAAAATGTTAAGGTTGTGACAAAAATCAACAAAAGCCAGGAAATTCAAAGTTAATTTTGAATTGTGTCCATAAAGCACCTCATTAAGTCCTCCCATTGTATCCTGTGTGAAATCATACAGTTTCCAGAGACATCTGTAATTGTTCATAATAAAAGGGCATATTAAGGGCAGAATTAGTGGATCTCCCTGATCCAGCAATAAAATAATCTTAGTGTTCATATGTTCTGTAATCCATGAAAGGTGGTTCTATCTGGACTTAAGCATCAAAACACTCTGATTAGTGTAATCTGGAAAAAAAAAGCTCCAATTAAAGAAACAAAACCTTGAGTTAGGTGTCAAGCAAGGCACATGGGAAATGGAGAGAGCTCCACAGCCTTCATTCATTCACAATTTTGTAAAATCAATTGTCGCTTTAGCATTAGAATTATTTGCATGTTTTTTGCTGAATGAGTTCCTTAATTAACAAGTACAGTTCATCAAAAATTATCTCCTGTAGCAATATCTCAATTGCCAAGCATTCACTGATGTATCAGCAAGCAAGGACTGAAGCCATCCAAGCTCCTACAGGATCACCATAGGGTTGACAAAAATCACCATGCTTCCAGTTTATAGGTTTGAAACAAACCCACTATATGCAGTCCCAAGCTGTTTCACTAGACTTTAAAGACCTCTTTGAAAAAGAAAAAAAATCAAAAAACACCAAGAAAAGTCCTGCAGCTCTTTGGATTTTTCAGAAAAAAATCAGATCTTTTTTGGGGGGCCAAAGAAAATAAAAAAATTTGAAACATTAATGTTCTACAATTTTTTACCACACGGTATGTCTCAAATACATATAATATGGCATTAAAATTAATTTCATTTTTGTCCTTGTGAGAGTTAAACTGGGGGAAAAAAGCACCCAGGTTTTCTTTGTTTGTGAAACACGTGCAAATGTTACTCTTCTGATGTCCCTGGGAGTGGAGTCCAGTGTGCCAGCTTAGCAGAGAGGTATTTTTCTTTTTAATGCAAAAGGGCTGTATAGAATGGTTTCATTTTCCAAACCTCACTTACCTTGCCATGTGCAATATGTAGGGAGCCTAAAGCTCAAAAGGTGTGCAGGGATCTCAGCAGCCAACAGGTGGGTGATGCCCCTGAGTCCTGCTGAGGGGCAAAGCTGATGCTGGGCTGGGAGGAAGGAATGTGGGCTCAAAACCACAACCCCAGCAAGGAAACCCAGAGGAGCTGTTCTTCCTTATGGAAATGCAGGGACTGGCTGGTCTGAGCCTCAGCAGGCTGGGTAGAAACAAGCCTCCATATGCTGAGCTGGAGCCAAAACCCTTTTTTGGGAGCCCATTCCTTGAGGGCAAGGCTGCTGGGCCATCATCTCAGCTGCCAGGGAAGACAAATCACTGGAGGCATGCACTGGCCTGGCAGAAATCCCAGCAGAGAAGGCAGCATCACAGGAAAACAGGGTATTGGCATGAAGGAACCAACTGAATGGCCTCAGGAGGACACAGGCAGGACCTCTGTGGCAGGAGGAATCTTCTGTTCCACCCCTACAGCATGGGATGGAATAGGCAAGGCATAATTTATATGTACATACCTGAATGTTTGAGAGTATACCCTATAAAAAAAAAAGCAGCCAGGCAGAAACAGCTCAGTGTTGTCACTAGAGGAGATAGTGCTCATACCATCTTGGCAGAATTTAGGTAATCAAGCCACACTAAATGCTCTTAGACACCAAGGAACTTCAAGCATAGTGGACTAGAGAGCTTTGAAATGGAAAAAAAAAAGTAATCACACAAAAATAAGGAAAAATATTTTTATTTCAAAGTCTTTGAAAATCTCAGCTTCTAAAATCTGGGAACATACAATGTTCCAAATTCTGCCAAAATTGTTTCTGGTTAGATCCTGCCTGCTTGAACATGAATTCAGAGATGTTTATAAGATTCTCTGGGGATTCAGGCAATATGCTGAGCAACTGCACTATGAATATCAAGATCCTTTAAGCTGTCTCAAATCAGGAGCCCCAAAATTGAAATATCAAAAATCATCAGTCACTTTGAAAATTTAGGTCATCTTTTTCCCTGTCTTTTTCTCAACTAGAGCTCTCTTTGATCTGTGGCCCTTTTGCATTTTTTTTCTCCAGCTAAGTGAGATTAAGCTGCAAGAGAAAAGTAAAATTTGGTTTCCCTGTCACTCAGAATGAGCAGCTTCAGGGCTACAAAGTGTGCAAATATCCTTTGAATTGACTGTCACAAAGGCATTTTTAGGTGGATAGATCTATGTTTGCTACCTCAATGTTCTCTCCAAGAATACCAACAAGACACAAGCTTTATTTTGGATCTAGGGTGGCTATGAACTAGCCTAACTAGCAGAGAAACACTCCAGGTATTTTAATCCTCTTATCTCCTTAATTTTCATTTGAAGAAAACTGTATTACATTTTTTTTAAAATTTATTCCACTAAAAACAAGGTCAGAAACACAGTCTCTGAGTACCTGTAAATAGTATGCCATGGCCAGAAGCAAAATCATTCTGCTTGCACTCAGAGCCTGTTGACACAACCTTTATAAATTGATCAGTAGTAGCAGGCAAATTAACATGTTTGGTGCTGAGATCCTGCTTCAATTCAAAGTTCATTTGCCATGATTCAACATCTTTTTAGACAGGCTATGCCTCCATATTAAATCTCTTTTGATTTACAGACATAAAACAAGATTTAAGCTGTGTTTAGGCACCCAGTAAAGAAAATTTTTTCATCTATTAAGGTGCTGCAGAGCTGTGAGAGTTACTAGGACTTCCCTCCTTAGATTAAATATTTCCTTATTTTCTTCAGAACTATCTTAGATGCAATTATTTGGTACTTTGGTCTTGCTAAGGCTTCACTGAGATCTGAAAGTTCAGCACACAAGATCCCCAGGGCTATATCCATAACACAGCTGCAGAGCAAGCCAGGACCAAACTCCAGTCCTTGGACAAGGTACATCCACAAACACAAATTCTCCCCTTCCTCTCCACAACAGGATGTCAGTGTCTAAGCTGCCTCTTGGGCTCCATTTCTAGTGAATGCCATTCCTCTGGAAAAAGCAAAAACTGTTCATTGCTGTCTGTCTTGACAAGTTCTTGACAATTACACTATTACTTCATCCTGCAGAAGTAAGAAAATTGCAAATAAGCTGCTTTTTTCACATATCAATGCCAAAATATTGATATTTTATTAAGAAGTACTGAGCTAATTATAGTTATGTTTAATTTGTATTAGCTTAATCTGAACTTGAATTTTATTGTACTTTAAAAAATGTTCCATCGTGCTTTAGCAACATTAGATAATACCATAATCTAATTGAATAGAAAGGTAATCTAAAAGGTTTTGCAAGCATGAATGATGTGGAAGGTTTCAAAGTATATAAAAATGTCTTTGCCTTTTTAAATCTTGTCATTGCTGTGCTATATCTATGACTACAAAAGCATGCCTAGAGAAAGGAGTACATTACTCACTTAAAATACTAGCAAAACAGAAATGTTCTGAATTTTGCAGGTATTATCTTTGCTCCCTTACCTAAACTGCTGCACAGAACTCTGCATTCTGAAGCTGTACTGTGCCTCAAAAGCAGTTGCATTTTGATGATGGATGAAACAAGCTATTCAAGTTCAGTGTGTTAAAGTGCTATGACACCCTTTGGGAGAAGGTATTATATATTTGTACCAGAGGTACTATTTCAAGGCAGAAACTCTGCCAAATGTTAAACTGAGTCTGAAGCCTTACAGCTGAGTTGTTAACCTCTGGAAACAGGAGTTTAAACTGCAAATGCTGAGCTAACGTTACCTCTGGGGGAGCAAATGGTAATAATGAAAAATTATGGAGCTTTCACCTCCTCTCTAAAGGCAAAACAAACATTTTAAGCTTTATTTTATACTTTTTTTTCTGCAGTTAATTTAGACAAACTTGTTGGCAAAATAATATTTCCTGTGCTTAGTAAGTAGTATTTCAACATTCAGCAGGAAAATCACAAGGGTAGGTTGCTTCATCCCTGGTCTGTAAGTAGAAGTGAATTCTGCTCTCTGCCTTTTCAGTGCCTCCATCAGAAAATGAAACAAACAGAAGGTAAATGTGCTAGCTACTCAGTGGGTCCCAATGTTTAAAATCACAGGAACAAGCAAGCTGAGGTGAAAGCAAGCTGAAACAGAGTTAAAAGATGACAGGAAAATTATCACAGATGAACCCTCTTTGTTATGTTTAAAAAAAGGAAAAAATAGAGAAAATGTTCTTCAGTTGTGTGGAAGGTGGTAATAGAAATCAAAAACATGTTCTCCTTTGGGTAGGCAGGAAGGAAGGAAAAGCTTCTTCTGCTCCACTCGTAACAAATCTTTGCAAACTCTTGGAGATAAATATCACAAAGCAGCCTTAAATGGCATGATTGTACTTATTCATTGAAAGTGGTTCTCATTGCATGTGATAAAATGCTTTATTTCTTCCCTAAATATAGCTGCAGGCAGGGAAAGCTGGGGTAGGGCTTCCATTTCTAGCTTTGGGGGGAGAGTTGATACAGCTCTTGGAGGGAGGATTGCAAGGTGAGATTAAAATCACAAAACAGAAATTTAAAACACGCGATCCCTAGCAGAACACCTGCTGATATATTTTTTTTTGGGATGCAGAGATTTGAACTTGCCCAGACACTCATTTACCAGTGTTTCCTTATTAAATACAATCATATAATCATAAAATATTTGGGATTAAAAGGACCCTAAAAATCATCTATTTCCAACCTCCTTGACCCTTTACACTTAGAACAGGGTGCTCAAAGACCATTCTAACTTGGCCTTAAACTCTTCCAGGCATAAGGCTTCCACAACTTCTCTGGGCAGCATGTTGCAGTGCCTGACCACCAGCTGCCCTTGTGAAAAATCCCCTTGACTTTGTTGTAGGCCCCTCTAGGCACTGGAAGGCTGCTACACAATCTCCCCAGAGCCTTCTCTGCTCCAGGCTAAGTTCCCTGGCTAGGGAGAGCATTGCCCTTTCCATCAGTGTGTGGCACCAAGGGGCAGGACAAGGCAAGCTGAGCCTCACAGCCTGGTTGGCATTTCCCATCACCAGTCCTCAGGTGTGCAGGTCTCCAAGATGCCCAAACCCATGCTTGGAAGTTGTGGAACCAAATTGTTGTCTGCAAACTTGTAGTGCCTTGAGAGGCTGCAGCAAGCAAGGCCAGGCACAGCTGGTCCCTGGAACAGTGGGGCCTTGGAACAATGCATTGTATGCATTTTCTTACCTGCACCCCTGTTACTTACCTGCATCATATCTTCTCCTGCCTTTGAGATTCTGCAAATTGCAGCAATGCAGGTTATGCTCTGATCCCAGAAAAAAAGTGTGGCAGCAAATCTACCAAACACAGTCCTTTAAAATGTCAGTTCTAACTCAGTATCTTTATATTTCACACAGCTTTTGCCATTTTTGTGTTCTCGTAATCCAGGGTACACTCAACACCAAATGCTAAGCTAAAGTTATCTTGCCACTGATAAAGAGGTGTATTGGACCCCCCACTGCTGTTATTAAACTGTTTCATAAACCAGTTTGATCTATAGAATGAATGGGCATTCTTATCCTTCCAGGACAAGGAGACAAAAGGACAAAAAAAATCTACTGACCTTTCAAAATCTCACATAAAAAGTTTGAATAAAGTTTATTTGTTTGCAAATATTTTATTCTTGTACCATATTGCATCAATAAAAAGTGTTTTTCTTAATTGTCCAAAATTATATTTAAATGAAGGCATTAGTATAACATTATGTTGACTTCAACAAATTATTTATAACCCCTAACCTCAGGCACAGGCTGTCATAGTAAAATTGCATTACCATGTAACAATTCTTCAAAACACTGATAACTCAGATAAATGCTCTCTATTTTGATGTAATGATTTAATTAATTCTTGCCCTTCCAGAATAAAATATTTCTGGGTCATTTCCAAATTACACAAAACAGTTAATTTACTCTCATTCTTGATTGCTTCAAGTAACCAGCAAACAATCTCTAGTCTCCTTTCTGTTCTTTCTATCTTTCTCCCTGCCAAGTAAATCCATTTTTGAAAAGGCATAGTGGTATTCTTTTTTGGTTTAGAACACATCAAAACTAAAAAAAAATGTGAGCAATGTGAATTCTGAATGCCTACTTTGTTTTGGTGTTTTTTTAAATAAAGAATTGTGTGCAGTAGAACAATTTGTAATGTGGACTCCTCTGCTCATTACCTTGGCACTCCTTGGGCTGCCTTTTTCCAGTAATTATGTTTCTACCCACATGACATAGATAAGCACAAAAGGGACTGCTCTCAGCCTCTGTGGAGCCTCCTCTCTGCACAAAATGCTAATGCTCATTTATCATATCTAAGATACACCTGTAGGAAACAGAGAGCATGCTAATATACTAGTAAATGTTTTACACTTTTGATTCTAGTATTTAATCATACCCACAAGTGGTGACTGTACAAGTTTTAGGTGATACTACAGGATTTTCAATACATTCTGTATATCCCGCTATGTTTACTATCAAAAAAATAAAAGAAGAAGAAACTGACTCTTTTTCAGTGGCTAAACTGAAAAAATAGAAAAGAAAAAAAAAGAAAAAAATAGAAATAGACAAACTACAAAATAGTTTAAAGGGAAATAATAGAAAAGAGGTTAAAATTTAATTTTTACACTTTTTTCAGTTTTACCAATCTAGGTTACTGTTGTCTAGAAACATAACTTAAATAATGGCAAAATTAGAACCATTTTCTAAGCAGATACATTTTCATATTTGCCGATCTAGTCATGGCCCTGAACATCAATGAAAACCATCTAATCTGAAAATATGTCTATATTAACATCTCTGCTAACGGAGGAGACCAGAAACAGATTTTCTTTACCTAACCCAGTTATGAACCTGCTTTATAATAAGTTAGTTTAAAATCCAGTTGTTAGCAAGATGCAAGTATTCACTCTTCCAGGGCAGATTATTACCTATTCCTGTCTTTGGGTCAGTAAGGTTATAATTTAAAAGATCTGTACTCAAAGAAAGCAAGAAAAACATCTGGTAAAATGAGAGATATTCTATACTTCAAGAATATTTTTTATTTTGGTTGCTTTTATTATGTGTTTTTAATTGGTGCTGAAGGAAAACATTTAGTCAATTTTATTGTAACAGTTCATTGCAGCTGCTCATAAATTGGATTATCAGGGGTATACATGGCAGCAAAACAGCAAAGATTATTAAGCAGATCTAATTTGGACAAAATCAATCTGTTTTTCCCTTTTTTTAAGGAGGAAATCACCATCACTTTAGGAGGACCAACATGTCAGATCCACAGTATTTAAAATACTCCAGAAAGTATAAAATCATTCTTAGGAGTCAATCCTTTCTAAGGATCTGTGATCAGGAAGACTTCTTCCCTTCTCTTTTCTACTCAACCCTTTTAACTCTTTCCCACAGTAGAATTCACTAAGCAAATTCAGAAATGCCAGGAGCTGCATTTTTAAGAGACAGTTAACATCTTCATTAACTTTGTTCCCATCACACAACTCTTCTTTGCTTTGAAACAGGACTGTGTACCTGATGGATTCAGAGTAAAACAAAAAAAATTGGAAAAATTTCCAATTAAACAAGATTTAATGAAGCACTGTCTGCAATGGATGTGTCTGGGGATGTCTAGCTACTTTACTTGGGCCCTTGGTAGCTGCTAAGCTCAAGAGCTCAGCAAGATGCTCAAAACATAAAGTGTTTCAAGTACTGTAAAGAAGTTGGATGGAATGAGGGTGAATAGCTTTTTCTCTCCCACTTCATATGAACTGTTTTGATCCTGATGTGTTCTGCAATCACTCCATTAGAGCTGTTTGACTCTTCAGGCAGTTCAGTCCTGCTGCTGGAGGCCCACAGTATGGCATCAAAGGGATCACTGGTGGAATGGGCAATAAATTGTAAATATCAACCTTTCTTGCAGGTTTTACCCTTTGATAAGAGCTGAGATAGTGCACTGAAATAAAATGTCTCCCTCTACACTTCAGCATTTTCACTTTGGGAAAGACTAATACATTTCAGGTCATATAGCTTGCTCCCTAAAGTGAGGTATTTACTAATTTAGAAGGTGCTATCAAAAATAGCATGGAATAGGAAATGAAAGAGAGCAAAATAGTGATATCTTTCCTGGCACAATACTCTCTGGGGCTTTGACCCAGCAAAAAATCCTCTTTTCTTAATCTGGGATGTGCTGGCAAAAGTTCCAAATGAGATATCAGGAAAGGCAAATAGATTTCTGTGGTGGAGAGGATTGTATTAACCTATCACCTTTACTGAAATGATTACTTTCTTTGGAATTATTTTTCCTTAAAAGCCATAGTGGTTTTGTGTACTAACTACAGAGAGAGACAGAACATCAAACATTAATATCTTGGCAACATTTTCCTCTGACAGATATAACATGGTTCAGGATTCTACCTTCATTTTCCTTTAGTATAAGATTCATCTATTAATCATCTTTGATGTAAATAAATGTATTTAATCATATTTGGGAAAAAAAAATGCTATGTAAGCACTCAATTGTGAAAGCACTCAGCTAGTTTATGTGAGGTATTTTGAGATCCCCAGAAAAAAAAAACAAACAGTATCACAAACAACAACAACCACAATATACTTCAAAAGAATTATTAATAATCTCTTGGAGAGAAGACATTTTTTCACAGAACATGGTAACTCCTTTGTGTTCCCACTCAAAGTATTCAAATAAAATATGCAGATTTTTACAACAGAATTTTGCAATTTTTAAACAGTCTTCTTGAATTGAAACATTTTGCTGATTACAATTGATATGAGCTTTCATTTCCTGGTTTTCTGCTTAGCTGTTAACAAATGTTAGCGTGCTACAATTAAAAAAAAATAAATAAAAGGTTGCTTTATGGCTAAGTATCACGTTAAATATGGGTGTGTTGTCATTTGTGGAAAGTTATGTTGACTTGAGTGTACTAATCCAGAAGGCAAACTTCATGCAGATTCCAAATGAGGACATGTCCATGCTAAAAGAAGTACTGGTGGTAAGAAGTTTTGCACAATGAACCACATTTGGTTGTAATAATCTTGGATGCAAATATCTCTTGGCCATGTAAAAGCAGCATCCTGGCTACACAAACCAGAGGCATCTGAACATGACTAAGAATATTAGATCCAAACCATGTTATGCTTTTTTTTTTCTAAAGAAACTTTGTTTTATAAGACGTGTGTTAATAGACACCCTAACTTTGTATTTTAGCTAAATGAAAATAAAATCCTCAGAGCTATATTGAGTTTACCATAAAAGTACTGAGTTACCTTTTCCTTTAAAAATAGCAAGACTTCTACATAATTAGAAAGCTTGTCTAAGTTTACATCATTTCACCCTCCACACTGAAAGTCTGTTTTCTACCTTAGCATTTTCTGTCTCAGATAATAAGGATAGGCTGAAATGTTTTAAGGTGAAGCACTTGCTTTTTTTCTTAATTTAGAAACTGTAGAATCAGCTATCTGAAAAGGAACCCATTAAGTGGCAATGTCTTTATTTCAAGCACTTTAGCTTCCATGTGCATACAGGCTCATCAGAGATCCTACAAAAGGAAAGAAATCCTGGAACAGCTACTGGTCCATTGCAATAGCCACTTCCTAGAACAAGAATGAAGATCTGATGGTCTCCTATGTGAATTTAAGAGCATTGTTCACCTTTGTTAGCAACATTTAATATGCATATACATGCTTATACCTTGCCAACCTTTAGCTCTCCTGTCCCAAAGATAGTTGATTGCTGCACATTCTGCTCATCATTCTCCAAAATTTTGTCCACCTTTCATCTTGGTGTGTTCCACAGATCACTGAAGCACTTAGCTACACTGACTTCTAGGGGACAGCTGGTCTCTGCAGCTACCTGACCTAGCATTCATTATCTCCTTCCCCAACACTTTAGGCTTGTGATAGAGCATCAAAGAGCTCTTGCTACATACAAGGAGTTTTCTTTGACATTGTTATCTATTTAAAATGAAAAAATTCTAATCAGACTATGGAAGACATTCCTTCCTAAGAGTAAGACATGACACCAGAAACAAAGAAAATCTCAAGGAACCAGTGAAGCTCAGGTTCATTTTGGCCATTGTCAAGTTAAAGATTTTCTGGCCTTCAGCTCTGCCTCTGTAGATTTGGTACCAAATAACCTCTGCCACTTCTACTCCCTGTTTTCTTTAAAAATGGGCAACTGTTCACAGATTGTCTTCCATCAGCAATGTTTGGGTAATGCATCTCTATTTTATATGAGGTATACCTAGAGAGAGAATACATAATAAACTACTGTGCTGAGGCATTTATCTTTGCAACACTGAGAGGGATAACTTGGGAGCAATGTATAGTAGCCATGAAGATAAATAATGCTGCAGGGCATAGTATCATTTATAAAACATTCCTGGCACTCTAGGTTCCATTTCATTATTAGATTTTTAAAAAGAACCATTTTCTTGGTTAGTTTCCAGAGCTAGCAGTCACAGAGGCTAATTTCAAATTGCTTGAGGCCCTGGAAACAAAGATGTATTTGTGCAAACACTGTCTTAAATGCCAGTAAAAAATGTGAGCAGGACCCACTCAGCCTTGTAAGTGAATTATACACATGACAGTTTTTCCCATCACAAAACCCCATCTCCCCCAAATTTTTCTGTCATGCACTGGCATTTACAGAACAGCTTTCAAAGTGACAAAACTATTGGACAGGGAAAAGAGGATAGCTAACTTGGATGGCTACCTTACATAGCTACTCAGCACAGAGATGGCTTCCTGTGGTGAACACTTAGTTTGGTCAGCGTGTGAAGTCCTTTCTCTTTACCTAACTCCACTGAGATCTCTCCTGGACCATATTTAAGAATGATGTGGGACAAAATTTTGAAGTCCAAGACAGATCAACAGGAATGGTTAGGTGTCAAGGGCTGAAAGAATTTGGGTTGTTCAGCCTAAAGAAAAGGAATCTGAAAGGAGAGCAAGGCAATTACTGGTATACAAACCACTAAAAATACTTTGAAGCAGGAGATATTCTTCATATCTGCAGCAAATAGAAGAATCTCAAAAGACAATGAGGGAAGCTGTGGTTGAAAACTTTTGCAATGTAAAAGTAGAAAAGCAACAGGTTAGGTTACTGGAAATGTGACATTTTCACCACTGGAAGTCTGATGTGAGTGTTTATCCAGAGATTAAACAAGTGCAATTAACACTGTCTAGGATCTGGGAGAAAGACTGCAACCTTCTAAAATCTATTCAGACCAAAGATTCTGTGATGTGTTAAAAAATGCTACATGATAAATATAGGCCTAAATGCTAGCAATAAAGCAGTAAAAATATAAAATTAATCATCATTATTCAGCACAGCATCTTATGCCAGAACTGTTAGCTTTTTTTTTTTTAATGTAATGGCACAATTTAGCAAGAGAATGATAAATTATTCATCTTAACAAATGAGTTTAGTTAGCTTAAACAAATTAGTTATTTTATGGTTAATTCAGTATATAGACTTTAGACCTGGTGGAGAAGAGTTTAAGTCCATTTTGAAACAGATTATTTACTTGAGATGATCAGTTGCTTTCCTTGCACTTTAATTTTTCACCTGTAAAAGGAGGAGAACACATTTTCCAGACTTTTATTAGTTACAGTAGGAATATGTAGAATAAAAATGGAAACCAACTATTTCCAAGGGTGGCCATATACTTTCTTTACATAAAAAAATTCCCAGGGAAAAGGTAGGAAAAACCCAATAAATGTTTTAAGACTAAAGTCGTTTTTGCCTGCCAAATTATGGGATTTTTTTTCTTTTTAGGGTGGAATTGGTGGCAGTGGCAGTTCCTTTTGAATGTATCTTTTCTGTTTCTAACATCATGTAATTATGGGATTGTAGCAATGAAACCAGGGCTTATTCCAGATAACAAAATTTTAATATCTTTTATCTTCCAACAGGTGAAATAAATGATGCCCATTAATGTAGTAACAGACCACCTCTTTTAATCAAGCAGCATAAGATGAAGCTGAAATGATCTGTAAACAACATCAAGCATTAGGAATAAAAGGCCAGCATTAGCATAGGTATCATTCTATCACTGTTTAATAATTACCCTAAACAATCCAAAAGTTAAGGTTACATTTAATGGGTAGCATTCTAATGAAGATTAGTTCTATCATATTTCAGGAGAGTAAGCATGTTAGATATAAAGTTATTGAACCTTAAAAGTGTTTCTTGGACCAAATTACTCTAATGGCTATCAATTTGTTGTGAATAATTGGTTTTAGTCAGATATATTTGAATTTATGCAACATAGTGTATATGTACTTTTCCTGAGAGGTGGGTGGGAATTTAAGAATTAAGGGAATTAAGACCAGCATGGAGTGAAAACAAAGCTTTCATGCTCTAGGGAAAACTCCTGAAACAGTCAGAACCACATCCTAAAAGTTTCAATCTGTCTCTTCAGTCACCATCACTCAGCACACAAGCTTTAAAACCAAGTACAAGCCTTCCACCAGTGCTAGACTCCCACTGCCTAGAGACTGTAACAACCTATTAGTTCCTCCAGCTCATTCAGCTGAAAGTGCAGATGTAAGAACTGGATCTCTCATCCTGCAGGAGGAGGCTGTACCAGGGACCCAGCTCAGGCTGCATTTGGTCTTACCTGCAAGGTGATTGAAGTGCAGCACTGCACAGGTGAGTGTTGCCTCTGTACCCCCTTGGCTCTCCTGGGCACAGCAGGCTCTGACAGAATTTCTCTATTTAGTTTGGGGTCCTATGAGCTGAAATTGGCCCTCCTAATTCTTTTGGTAGTGCTAAATGTCAGTTATTTGAGGATTTGTAGTCATAAGGCACTTTTTAGACTGTTTCTTTTTCTCACTTACGGTTAGAGGGAGTGGCATATGTATTTTTAACAAGGAGCTATAAAACATAAAAAGACACAAATCTTAATGCTTTAGCTGAAATGCAGTGAAAAAAAAAAGAATGTTGTAAGACCCAATTAAGGGTCTATTTTTCTAATACAAGATTACTAATAAAGTACACCTGTTACTGAAGCATGATTCAAAAGAAAGCATACTATTTTTAACATTTGTCTCATTGAATCCCTCTCTCAAACTAGCAGACTCTTTTCCCAGATTTCACAAGAAATAAAAAATGAAACACTTCTATTTGAGTGAAAGTTTTATAACTCATTTTGGTTTTGATGGACTTGCCATTTATAGCTTTCACATTAAGCTTAACACATTTCAGCATGTCACTATGAGCCTGACATACAGAACAGATATAATAACATTTCTTCCCTGATGTTCAGTCTTGGACTGCATTCAGTGACTGCTGTCATAGCTGGACCCGTGGTGTGAGGTAGATCATTTTGCATGTGTCACAAACACACACTCATGCCTACATATGTGCAGAATCCAAGAATGTAGAGAAGCCTGGATGACTCACCTCCAGTGCTTCTCCTTTTTTTTTGCCAGCTAGGTTGGGTGCAGGAGCCTCTGTGCAAAGGCTTCCAGGATCATCCTCCACCTCCCTCCTTCTCACAATCTCTTTACTTTTTTCATTATTTTCATTTTACCTAGTTCATAAGCCCTGGTTTTGTATCAGTTGTGTTGTTTTTCATGGCATCCTCAAGGTATATGAAAACAATGTCCATACATAAATTGATTTAAATGTCTTTTGGTAAAGCGAGACAAAGACATTTGGTTCACTGGTGCTCTGCATCAATGTGACAATACCAGAAGATCCAGATCTTCTTTGGAGACATGATAATCTGTCAAGGAAAAAACAAAAACAAATAAACAACAAACAGACAAAATCATAACAGCCCAAACTGCACTTAAAAGCCATACATGAAACTTCACATAATGTAGTCCATTTCCCAATATATGTACAAGAATTTATCACTAGAAAAAAATTGTAATCCGTCTTGACAAAAATAAGGAAGAAAATTGTTCCTATTTTACAGGTTGAGGCTAAGAACAACTCCAATCCAAAATCTGATGTGATGGATACTCTTTTTTCATGTAAGTCATTGCACTGAAAACCATTGAATGGGAAAACAATTGGCAGAATAATGTCCATCCATATTCCAGAATCAGGAACATAACATATGCACATAATGTTCACTTTCAAGCCATGATTGTTTTCAAACAGATCACATGCATCCATACAGCTTTTGTGTTTCTCAAAAACGAATTCATATTCTTAAAAAGAAGTAGGTAATAAAATATATTTTCACAGTTCAACATCCAGAAGACCTAATTTTATAACAGTTTTGAATGAGCATCAAAGTTTAATTGCCTTTCTTTTTGCTTATTCATTACCAAGAAATCTTTTGGTAGGTGTCCCATGACATATTTCGAATACTTTGCTACAACATTAAATAACTTTCGTGTTACTTTGAATATTAGTGGTGAAATTTTTTTCTTTGTGTGTGTACACTGTTCTGTTTCTCACAGTGCTTCAATACAACTTTATTGGTTCAGCTTCTTCTGCAGGATGTCACCAACATGTGCATTTAAGGAATCTTTGTGATAAGTAAAATCAAAAGGGTATTCTTACTGTCCTAAGGAATGAAACTGTTTCTGCCTGAAATACTGGTTTTTGAATATGGCTTTCTGACCTTAAAGTTGCCACATATAAACAGTGTTTGATATTAATGATGACATCATGAACTCTATCATGTTACTATGAAATTAGCTTAACAAATGACTTCTTTTTTAGGGCTATGTTGTTAATCACATCTTAGGGAAGGTGAGCTACTTGTGGGCAAAGTTCAGAGCCTCTGAGACAGACTTCTGTAGATGAATATGTGCTCGATTACAAGAAGCAGTCATCTCTGTGACCTGATGCTGCTTCAGGAATAGGAGAGCCTCTTTCAGTCCTCTACACTCTTTAATGTTGTGGCTTATGTGAGACCGTGGAGACCACATTTTAGAAAACTTTTCTGATAAACAGCTCTCCCTCTCTCTTCAGGTAAGTATCTATTTACTCATTCAGTCTTCTTGGGTTCTGGTACTACAGCTTCAAAAACTGTGAAATCCCTGAAATGAGGAATTTGAAAGGAAAAATTACTGAAGGGTTGCCCTACAATACTGGGTTGAAACTAATAACAACAAGCAAAGATATGGTCCAAGATTTCCTTCAACTGAGCTTGGATATGGAAAAATTCTTTACAGAGACATCTGGAACTGTACACTCAGTGGTGGATCATCCATCCTGCCTCACCACAGACTTCAGAGGAATGTCTGCCCCAGCACTTGGAGCACACACTTGGAGCACCTCCTCCCCTCCTTCTTCACTGGTCTTGGTGTCTGCAGAGCTGTTGCTGTCACATATTCTCACTGTTTCCTTCTGGCTGCAGCTGTGCAGGTTATTTTCCCCCTCTCACATTCGTTATCCCAGGGGCACTACCATCATCACTGATGGGCTCAGCCTTGGTCAGCAGCAGGTCCATCTTGGAGCTGTCTGACATTGGCTCTCTTGAACATGGGGGAAGCTTCTAGTTACTCCTGAAGACTCCCACTTCTAAAATGGCCATGGAAACCCAGCTCAGTACTCCTAATCACAAGTTCAATGAGCTCTGCTTTGAAGGCTATGAAGCCAAAGTTAAAATTGAAGCAGTTCAATTCAAATTTCTAGCACAGAGCATTGCCAAAGATGAAGTTTTGATGTTTCTCCAAGCATTTTTCTTCTACTAAGCTTGATGTCTCAGGTGAAAAATGACATTAAGCCAGATGGCATAGCTGTAAAAATATGTGAGTAAAAAGAGAATCCTAAGGAAAAAAAAAAAAGTAAATTTAAATGCTAAAGAATAAAAAGGGAAAAAAAAATAAAATACAAAAATCACCTAATCTACACTACAGAAAGTTTTGAGCAGTGCCCTAAGTAATGAGTAAATGTCAAGCTAGTGGTGGAGAGGAGCTAAGACTAAGCAGGATGTGCAGGGGTGGGCAGAAGTGGGTAAGGGATGCCACCATACTGTGGTTGGGATAGAATGTAGAGCACTGAACACCCACCACTGAATATATTCTCACACTCTGGGAACCTACCTACAGACAATAACTTAGGAGAGAAATTTTAACTATACAAGGTATTATACTATGGCAGGTGTATCACTTGATTGAAGCAGTGCCTCTCTCAACAGTGACAGCAAATCATGAAAGCAAGATAAATACGTGAGTTAGTTGTACTTTAGGAAGGTACTTCTAATTCCTCTCCTTGAAACACAGCTATAGGTGTTTGATTTTTTAACACAAAAGGCAATCACATCCCAAAAGGAAGATGAATGTGTCTCCACATTTCTAACATGCAGGTGTTGAAATATTTTTCTTTCTCAGTGTAAACACACATAGTGCCTCAAGTACAGCCAGTTTCAGCAGGTTGATGGGCATCCAGCAACACAAAGCAGTAATCTGTCAGCATGGCAGAGCTGCAGACTCGAGGCAGAGCAGCAGCTGCTAACAGGTGCCTTATTTTATACACCATTATTGGTGTTCAACCCCTTCCCATTCATTGCTGAGGAATGGAAAATTTGACGTTACCACTCCCTAAAAACTTTTCACACTTTAAATTTCTATAACGGTTCCATTACACTCAGTGTATGTTGGACTAGAAAGAAACACAGGAGTGCAGGTGTGGTGTTTGCTGAAGGAAAGCAAAAAGGACAGAAAGTTATACAAGCTATGAGGTAGGTGTGGTTCATCTGTCACAATGTGAGCAGGCCAGTGTTTAACAAAAAGAAAGAAAGCGGTGGTTTCACGTGGCCAGGGATGACTCACTGTCTGCAAAACACAGACACTAATGGAGTTTTCTGTGAGAAGGAGCAGACACAAACCTCCCTTTGCCACTGGCTCTGCACTAGAAGCACAAGATGAAATCTAGACATTACCATACAGTGCTGCAGGTTTCAGCAGGCCCAGTCCTCTGTAAATGAAACAGCAGCAACACTTTTTAATCAACCCAAGCATATTTTTTACAAATACTTGTCTCTGCAAGGGTCTTGACTTTCAAATAAAAACAATGCAAGAGAGTAAACGTATCAAAGAACCAAGGAGGACTATAACATAGAGAACACTTTATTGTGGATTTGTTTGTAGTTTGGTTTGGGGTTTTCTTTTTGTGGTGTCAGATATGTTATTATGCCTTCATTTTTTTCCAAAGTGAAATACATTTTGTGAAAGCAAAAAAAGCAGTCACTAAGAATCTCTAGACTCTAATATACAAGCAAGCAAATCCTATGGCAAGTATAAAACCCTGTCAATTCATAGCTAAACAGCAATATCAGCTATAAATTTGGTCTAACTTATTCCAGCCAAACTTCTTGTTATCCGAAAATCTTTAAGCCCCATGTTGGGCACCAAGAGGATTGTCATGGCTCATCCCCACCCAGTAACAAGGCACCACACAGCCACTGGCTCTCTCCCTCTGCAGTGGCATGGGGGAGTGAAATGGAACAGCAAAAGTGAGAAAGTTTGTGGATTGCAATAAAGACAGTTTAATACAACAAGCAAAGCAAAACAAGGAATTAATTTGCCACTTCCCATGGGCAGGCAGGTATTCAGCCATGTCTAGGAAAGCAGGGTTCCATAATGGTTACTTGGGAAGACAAAAGTCATCATTTCAAATGTTCCCCCTTTTTTTTTCCTCAGCTTTATAGACTGAGCAGGACACAGCACAGTCCCTTTCATCAGCTGGGGCCAGCTGTGTCCCCACCCAAATCCTTGTGCACCCCCAGCCTCCTGACTGGTGGGGAGCTGTGAAAAGCAGAAAAGTCTTTGGTGCTGTGTAAGCCGTGCCCACCTTCCAAAATTCACCAGTGAAAAAAAGAAAGAGATCATTAAGGTAAGCAGGAACAAGCTGCATGAAGAAGCAGTATTAAGTGACCCTCATAAATACAAGAAAAATAAACATAAGGTTTCTAGAACTATTTGGTTCCAGAAAATGATTATAAATTAATTTGCATGCCACTAGAAGAAAATGTATCTTCACAAGCACAGACATAAGGCTAATCAAATAAATGTATGTCTCACTGTCTTAAATCAAAAAGTTCTTCATTCAAGTCAACAGTAGTTATGTTTCCAAACAAAACTATTCATAGCTGTAAGCAGTATTAGAACACATGACAAAAACCCTATGCCACAATGGCCATCACAGAACAGTCATAATTTTACCAAAGCTTTTGATTTTGTCTTTACTGTCAGAAACTTTGAGGATTCAAAGCAACAAAGTGTTTGATTGCAAAATAAAACACCCTAAAAATTTCACAATGACATAAACTGCCTTATGTCCTCTGAAAGGGCATATTTGGAATGAACTTGCTTTCTATGCTTTCTTTCTATTCTGTTTAGGACATTATTGTCTCTTAGGATTCAACATTTTATGTATAATGCAATCAAGATGTGAAATTTGCATAAGTAATTTAATTAAGTAACGTTAGCTGTGTAAGCTTTACTGTGAACACCCAGCTAGTCATCTTATAACTCCTTTCCTATCCCAGAATAGAATTTTCCATTCCTGGAAAGAAATGGGCATTTCTTATGGACAAAATATTTCATTGAACATCTGAGTCCAATTCTCAGATTCTCGGGTGCATAGATCTTTACTGAAGATTTATTAGTTTTTCAGTTTACCAGTTTTAGTAGGGACTTCCTCAAATGACAGATACATTGGCACCAATATTAAGCTGAAGTATTCTAGGAACTATTTTCCAAAAGATTACTAGAGTTCTTCTTTGTGCTTCCTGTAATCCAGTTACAACTATTGGATTCTTATGGAACACTACAGGCATTAAAGTGGCATTTCAGTGCTTGTCTTAGTGCTTCACTTGTGATCAGCCTATACTACTAAAGAGTCAACTATTCTGAATGAAAAACACCATGTTACTTGAGTGAATAGATGTGCTTGTGGGCATAGGATCCTCGGAACTGGATATGAATTCTTCAATGGAATAAACTTTATAGTGTAGCTTCAGGCAATTACTTAACCTCTTAAACTCCACTAACTCCATCAGAGGACTGGAAATTGGTATTTCTCTCCCCACACTTTACATGCCTGCTCTGTTCAAAATTCTTATAAGACCAAAAAATCAGCTCTGTAAATGGAAGAAACTTTCTATTTCACTTCAGCATTTTTTAGATCAGGTTATGAGACACAGACTCTTGTGTGTGTGAGATATTCAGGTCTGAATATTGATTTGCTCTGTAGGAGCTGATGCATTGAGTACAGTAAACCATCTTCATTGAGAAATTTAAAAAAACATTTTTCTAAGTATTCTTTATCTTTCTTCCCTATACCAAGATGGTTGTCTCCCCATGTCCAGGTAACAGGAGCCACCATGTCAGTTTTACCAATGCTCTGTTCAAAGTATGAAAATGAAAGGGACTTGATTCAGTGTGGAAATCTGCTGCTATACAAGGTGTGCTACAAGAAGGCAGACTTGGTAGTGTCAGTTCAGTACTTATGCAACTGAAAAACTGCAGGTGGGAATTAGCAAGCACTGCCTAAGTGAAACAGATATAAACATTTTAGTCCTATCTGAGTCTGGATATTGGAAAAGTCAATGCTCTCACCCTCTGAAAATTTTGCAATCTCAGTAAACAAGAACACTTTTTCTAGCCTTGTATGTCTATCTGCCATGCAACAAAAACATTGTCAGATAAGGGCAATCAGAGGTGGAAAAAGAGATCCAAATTCAGTTTGTACATATTCTGTACATTATCTAGTGGTTATTTATTCCTTTACTGATAAAATAGCTGTAATTTGCAAGATTTTGCCAAAGCTACAATACACATGTAGTCAATACCCCTCAATCCTCCTGTTTCTCTTCTTTTCACACAATTACATTTGAGTCATTTTTATGTAGAGCTGATGATGGTTTTCATGTGGATATTACTCAGGTCTTCACCCCTGTTGATCAACACATGCTGATAATTAGAGTTACTAATGACTGATAAACATCCCATTGGAGTTCATGCAAGATTTGGTGTTGACAAAATCATCAGATGTTTGATTCTTCCACCAATGACAGCTGATGAACTCAGCCTACAGAAGAAATTGCTCTTATTAGACTTCAAGGGCTTTGTGTTCATTTACTGTTCGGGACATAGCAAGATTATCTTTAATCCCTGTTCTATCATTATTGTGTAGTGGACTCAGGCCTTCCTGTGTTCTTTTTATTTATACAGCTGAACAACCTTTTGCTATTTGTTTAATTTCCTTCACAAAGTCTGGCTCAGACAGGTTCTTGGCATGTCTCACATTATCCCCATACTACCTGATCTTCTAAACATAATTTGCATTGCTGAGTAGAACTTTTTCTTGTTCCTGGTAAGGTGTCTGCTTACTCCTGCAATTTTCTTTGTGGTTTTTATACATCCAGAGATGATGTCCTACCATAAAATTTCCCCTAAAGTTCAGAACATAAATTGTCCTTTTCACCCAATAAGATTGCACATCTCCAGTTGCTAGTCCTCGATCTTTTCAATGCAACTTCACAAGTCTTAACACGCTCACTCACATCCCAGCCAAATGTCCTTAGCATCTGGAAAACTTCTGGCCACACAAGCAATCAAGAGATACAGTAACCTCTAAAAAACATCCATTCAGCAGACCATCACCCAGATAGCTCATCTCCCACCATCAACTTCTTTGCATTGCCCACTTGCCCTAGCCTGAGGTGACTTGCCTCACAGGATCTGCCCCATCTAGGCCTGGCCTCTTTGCTAGTTCTGGACAGATCTCATGACTGTCACTGCTCAAAGAAGGATCCACAGACCCACATAACCAAAGTTTTGATTCATTTATGAATCTTACCTAAGAAATTCACAAATAAGGTCTCTCCCTTGTGTTAACGAAGTTAGGAATTCTGCTTTTCTATATATTTGAACTTTCAAGTATCAAATTAGTGTAATTTAGGGTTTCAAAATCCTGTCAAAAATTCATAAATGTTAATTATTAGTTCATGTCATCAATTAAAACTTTTTTTATCATGTTTATCCTATCTATGCCCAAAGGGAACAAGTCATCATGGCCACAAACAGCTGACCCATTTTCCTGACAATCTCTAAGAAATAAGCTATTACTTATGCTTTAATTGGTCACTTTAACTTAGGTCATGTCAGTCATGAAAGAGGTAATTTTAAGCAGCCTTGGATACCCATAGTACTATGATTACTTTGCATGCACACCCTGCTGTGCATCAGAGCTATTATGGAGGTGACTGGTTCCTTTTCAGCCAGCAGCTGCTCCTTGACCTCTCTAACACAAATCTTAAGTGTCATAAGTGCTGCTCCCTTTTTTTGGTGTCATTTTTCCTGAGCACTCTCACTTGTTCTTGATAAATGTCTCCTTCACCTCTTCCCATTCCCCTTTCAGGCTTGCACACACACAAGGCTTTATTTTTTGTATATGGACGGTCCATATACAATACTTGCCAGCTTGCCCCCCTGGCTCATTTCCATGCTCCCTGACATAACTTTAACACCAGTTAACACTCTTTTGGCAGCTCCCACTGACATGCATATGGGTGAATCCATATCACTCTGAGGAAACAGTGAGGCCAGAAATTATCTCAGTCACAGCCAAAACAATATGCAGAGCAGCCAGGAGAGAATAGACCCTTGATTGTTTTAGACCCCATGCAACATGCATGAGTGGATGCTTAGAAAATGGATTGCACAATGGGCCATATGGCAAAGGGCACTGGAATGACAGGAGCTGCTCATTTAGGAGGGATAAGCACCAGAGGCTTCACAGTATGAGGGCCCATGGTGAAGGTTGGTGTTTGTATGGACTGAGGGAGTTCACATGCTCTATAATTGATGTGGAGGGATATAATTGCTATAATGGAGAATTAGATGGTATGAGGAGTAGCAGTGGTCAGGCATGCAAACCTCATTTCTGCAACCATTCTACACCTGCAAGGATGTCTTGCTTTCTCCAAAAAAATGAGACAACTCTGCAAACAGATAGCAAGGCTTCATTGTGCAAGAGAACAGTAGAAATAAAAGCTGGAGAGATGTCCATGGCACCAAAAGAAAAATTTTGCAAAGCATTTTTAAGAACTTTTCTAGCAATGTATGCTGCTGCTTGGCAAAAGTACTGAACAAATCTTACAGCCAAACTTTGTTAAAATGTCATCATCTTTAATGCAAATAGATTTGCTTAGTACACAACCTCACATGAAGTGCAAAGGTGGATTATTGGCTCAGAAAATAAAATCACTAAGCTTTGAAATACAGAAAGAACATTAAAAAATAAAAACATCCTCTGTGAAAATTTCACTAAAAGGACTCTCAAAATGTAAATATTTTTGGACAGTAAGTACTGCAAAGCTTTCATTATCACTGCCATTCTTATTGTTTCTACTATATAAAGACATCTGAGATTAGAAAGTACATGAAAACTACTCAGTGAACCCATTAAAACAGCAACATTATCTGAAAAGCAAATTCTAATAGCACATAAATTTAAATCTCATAATAATCCCTTAATAGGAGAAAAAGAACTGTTATTTCAGCATAGACAGTGTTGGCATGGGGTGTAATTTAACTTGAATATCGCATCTTTGTCAGACTAACAAATGCCCTGGGTGCCTTGATAAACTACAAGGAGCAGATGCATAATAAAATAACTCAGACAGCTTGCTGAAGTTTCATCTGCCAGTGGGACCCACTTGGTACAGGCAGAGCCCTTTGCCAAGTCTACTTTCTCACTCTGTATAGATGGCACTGCTCCAGTAGCAGCTCTGATCTTCTATCCAGCTGCTCCACACACAATCTCAGAGAGATATCTTTCATTATGCTTAGTTACAAAGCCTACAAAGAACAGTAAGAATTATCCACTACTCCTTAGCACGTGGGATCAGCATTTTTAAAAGCCCTAGAGGTAACAAAACTCAGATTCCAGAAATTATTCAGGGCAAAGTGGACCTTGAGCCTAAAAGAATGTGAGGTCTCAACATCAAAAAGCAGGCTAGGGTTTTGTTAAGTTCTAAATTTTTAATAGAAAACTCTGACCCTGTAGAAATACTGAATTTCTTATGTGTAGTTCCTGAAATCATTTGGCTTCCCAGCTATGATACTGAAGTTCCCTTTAGAAGGTTTCTTTTTACATGTACATTTTCATGGCAGAGGTTTAAGTCCTCGCTTGAATTGCTCCACTAGAGCTTGCCTAACCTTGAGGGAGTCATGCTCTGAGGGGTCATTGAGCTTCAAGTGAGTCAGAACTGCTCTCCCTGGTCATGTATGTCTGTGCAATTCCTCCAAAGTTCATCCCACGGTTCTGTGATTGCAGCAAGCTATGTTGTTCTATCATGCTTTTGCTGAAATACAGTAGTGGAACTTTTTTGATGTTTCTAGAGGGTATTCCAGCTTCCAGGTTTAGCCTGAAAAAAGAAGTCTCTGGGGAGACTTTAAAGCAGCCTTTCAATATTTAAAGGAGTCTTGTAAAAAAGATGGAGAGACTTTTCATCAGGTCCTGAAGTGACTGTATAAAAGGCAACCATTTTAAACTGAAAGAGGGTATATAAAGAGATGAAAGGAATAAATTCTTTACAGTGAGTGTGGTGAGGCACTGGAACAAGGTGGTCAGACAAGCTGTAAATGTCCAGTGCCCGACCTCAAGGATCAGGTTGGATGAAGCTTTGAGCAATCTGATCTAGTGGAAGATGTTCCTGCCTGTGGCAGGTCCCTTCCACCCCAACCCATTCTATGATTCTGTGCTTCTATATTTCTTTGTGAAGGGGCATTAAAATGTCAGCTTCACCAAAAGAGCTGAATAACTCTGCTAGGAGTATTTACATTAAGATTTAAATCCTCTTTTCCTTTCATGTAAGCTGTTGCACAAACATTCAGTGTTGCTTAGAAAACAAATTCATAGTGTCCTCCTATAGCGTAGCACTCACACAGGGAATCAAATCTCTCAAAAAGGACAGGACAGTCAGTCAACTAAATGGTGCCACTAAATTTTCCTGAAAGGATCCTTACAATGGCCCATTCACCAAACTATATAGGCTGATGAATTCTTATGATCAGGTGATTTTTTCTGTGTGGTAAACAGTCTCTTGGGGTTTGTGCTGTGATGACCTCATTCTGCACATTTCTTACCAGACCTCATACCTATTTATTATTATTCTTCCACTTTGATATATTCCAAAATTGTCCTTCACACTTGACAGTCCCAAGTCTCAACAATTTGCAGATTCTTTTGGTATATTTTGCCTAAAGGATACATATCTTGCATGTTTTAGTATTTCCTCATAAATCCTCAGATTATTTATGGAGAAAACATCAGCACTCCATTTGTTTCTTGAGTTTTCTTTTTATTAAAAACAAAACAATTTACTTTTTATTGAAAATAAAAGAAATAATGATGCAAACATTTATAAATCCTGATTATTCAGAAACATTCTTAATTCCTAGGAAGTAATAGAAATTCTTCTGATATTTTACATTAGGTTAACAATCCTCTCTCTCTTACTTTGGCTACTAACCACTTTTAAGTAGTATAATTGTGAAATGGACTCTTTAGATGCAAAACATTAACCTCCACTAACAGGCATTTGCTTAAGTAATGAAACTCTCTCCAAGTACTCCACATTTCTTACTACAGCAAATCAGCACTGTCCACACACTCAAACTGAAGATTATACAAGCACATATACTTCTGGTTAGGCATCCTTCTAAAAAAACAAACTACTTGAATTTCAGTTTAGGGATACTCTCCTGCCTTAGCTGGCTGCTCCCATATTTTGGGGGTTCAGTTTTGTGAAGCTAAAATGTGATAAACTGAATATAAACTGGCTCCCTCTTAGAGATCATTAATCAGGAAGGGATTTCTTTTTTTTTAATGTTATTTCTACCCTAAATTGAAAGAAGTGCTTGGATGAATTTAGTGAAAATTTTGGTTCTGTAATGAGTACGGAGTCAAGATTTCTGGATTATGGTCTTGGACATTACTAAATTATGCATAACTTTTTATAGTTTCTTTTCCCCATTACTAGATTGGATTATCATAAAAATTAATTATTTTCCTATCAGATCTTTAAAATCAAATACTCTTCAGCAAGTCAAAACTGAGATAACTTTCAAACTATATAGTCTCTTTAAAAACCTATCAACAGATTCCAGAAAAACAAATTCTAGAACTTGAATATCCATGAAGAAAAAGTTCAGAAACAGATTGGGAAAAATGTTTCAGCACAGGATTTTTTCAGCACAAAACCAGACACGTCAATGACATTTTTATGTCCTCTTCATAGTAAGTTGCAGAATGAAGCCAACCAATCTGCAAAAACTGTACATGTACCGTAAGTCAGCAAATATTCCTCCTGTTGCCTGGGCTGCTTGATCTCACAGTCTAGAAGAGAAGCAGAACTATATTTAATGACTCTAGCAGCCTGAATTTCCATTTAAAAAACCATCCCTGAGCTCTGTAGTCTTTTGAAATACAAAACCCTACTCTCGTTTTCCTGTTCAGAGAGCTTGAAACAGATGACGGCAGGATCCTTCCAGCAAATTGCTGACAGGTAGCTGTCTGCCAGGATTCCAGCCAGAAGCCAAATTCACAGAGGTCAAGGGTTGAGGTGAACGTTATACATCCACAGACAAGTCTTATAACAGCCAAGTACAGAAGAGAAGGCTTTTGAGAACCTCCACAAGGGTGTCTGCAGCAGTGTGGAAGGAATGGGGGAGATATGCTTCAGCCCTTGCACTTGTATGGTAGGTGACAAAGTCTATAACTGTATGAGGTCTATGGACTTTGTTAAGTGACAGAAATACTGGAGATATTTTGTCAGTACTTGGATTACCAGCTTCTCAAAAATATATTATTCATGCTGTGTCACTATCCCAAAACAATTTGTTAGTACCGGTCTTCACTGCCACAGAAATATCTGCACTTTCTTTCTTAAAAGAGAAGCTGGGGTTCATCACTGTAATGTAAGCAGCACAAATAATACTTCTTTACCTTTGGAAAAAAAAGAGAGGTCTTCATGTAATTCCTATGTTATGTTAGTGAGGGGTAAGATAACAGAAGCCAAAGCCCCTTCAGTAGTTCTTACCAAAGGAAAGTTTTACACAGGTTAATGTGTGACATGGTAATGACAGACTCTGCAGAGTTGTTCAAGAAAATAAGACAACTGAGGCTAAAACAAGAGTATTGCCAACAAAGAAAAGGTAAAAATTAATAGAGTTTTAGGCACTAAATGGAGCATTAGGAATGTGGATATTTACAGAACAAAGCAGGAGAAAAGAGTAAAAACTTCCACCAATATTCTCTGAACAGCAGTGATATTCATGTTGGGGGGAGCACAGAAACACTGATAATAAGGATTTTACCTACATTTCCTAGCAGTATTCTTCCCTATTTTCCTCTGCTTCATGTTTGAGTGGTTAGAAAGATAGGTGACACCAATTTATACCAGCTTGAACTTGTTCCTGCTTTATGCCACTGTACAAGTACCTTATTTAATTTGAAATGCAAAATCATTTCACATCCCTGGACCTAACTGCAGACAGTGTAAGGAGAAAGTCCTTTGCTACTTGGATGATGGGTTGTGATTCTATAAGCATTTAGTGACAGGAAAGAGCTTGTATATATTCCTCTCCTAGTCAGATATCTTAACTCAACTTAAAAAATTTTGTTATAAGATTCTTATGGTGTGGCCAAATTTGTTTTATAAAGATAAACTTTATTTCCTGACAGTCCAAGGTGAAGGATTGTGTTTTTGTGAGTGAGGTGGGTATCTCAATTAAATTTTGCAAACTGGGATTTCTGTCTCTGTCTCGTTGTAGCATAAATCACATACCATGTATGAATGCATCATTAGAAGTCACATAGGTTTATGGCGTGCTGTGACAACTCTTCCTCACAAGAGTCTGCTGGTAGTTTGATAGTGGTCTCAGACCTTGACATCAGTGCTTCTGGCAATTGACCTACACGAGACATGCTCCAGCAAATGATGCTGACTGTAGATAAGGGATAAAAAATACATGATGAAGATAAAACTTCCTTCCTTACTACCAAGGAAAAAAATGTGGTAAGAGAGTGTCCTCGATTACTGATATACAGAGAACCTGAGGAACCAAGGGCTGTTTACAGTGAAATGACAAAGTGCTGATGGAAAATCTCTTTGGCAGCATTTGAGGAAATGGGGGAGTGAACAAAAGAAACAGTCCATTTAAAATGTCCTGCCTGCAAAAAAATCCTATTTCAAACTTCATAGCTCTATAGAAATTGCAAGTTAAATGTTTTATTTCTCAGATTTATTACTTTTAACTCCCCAAAGTTTATAAAATATTTCCAGAACTGAGTGGTTGTTTATGCAAAAAGGCACACAGCACTATGCTAATGTAAAATAGGGAACTGCAGAAGTGTCACTGCAACAAACCATTGCTAGAGGTGTCATTTGGAATATTGTGTGCTGGGCTGGTCATCTGTACTCAAAAAATATAAAATTGAACTGGAAGAGAAGCAGAAACAATCTATAGAAATGATTAAGTGAAGAGAAAGACTTACAATTACACTTTCCAGAGGTTGTTTGGCCAAGCAAAAAAAGAAATGGAAGAGGATAAATGAGGACTCTAGAAATATGTCTTTGAAGAAATAGAGCTTCTTAAGCTAAATAAAGAATGTCTTAAGCACTAACATAAAATCAAATTACTGTAAATTGATCATGAACAAATCTATTCTGGAAATTCCTAGTATCTGAGGAGCAAAATTTTATGAGTATCCACACAGTGAAGCTAAATTTGTTTCAAGATGAACTTCAGTTGATGTATAGGGAGAGCTATATAACACAGTAAGGAAATGTCTGGGACTAGGACATTGGTGGCTCACTTCAGTGCCCTAGACAGCAGCAACTAGTGCCATATCCTCAGGCATTGCTCCTGGCCTCCAGCTGCAGTCCAGAAAAGTTCTCCTACAAGATCTGAGTAGTATTTGCCAGACCCATGTAGATTTTTCAGATAAGCCATAGTGTCTCAAATGGCATGGGGTGACCATCTTTAAGCTTCTGAGCCAGGCTGTGGGCATGGGCAATCAGACTTCAGGTATGTCATAGACAGAGACATACCCTGGAATTATATGAGCTTCTATTGAATTTATAACATGTTCTCAAGACAGTTTATATGTCACATATGGAGGCATGGGAGGATTTCCCCAGGTGGATGCTCTAGTTTCCAGGGGAGGCAGATTTTGCTTTCAGTTTTGGAACTGAAAAGTATTCACCATAATTGCAGGGAGGAAGTTTTCAAGACACATTTGAGAGTCATAGTGCATTATATAGCTTCAGGCTGATGCTAAGGTTTAAAGAAGTTATTGATAAAGAGAGAGGGTTTTCTCCCAAGGTTTAGTTTAAAGGACTTTTTTCTCTTGCCTTTCTATATAGAGAAGAAAGTAGTCAGTCCTTGAGTGAGTTTTGTTTTACACATACTATGCTAGTAGAGAGATGTTCTCAGTTTCTCACTCATGCTGCCCATGGCACAGCTGTGACACTTAGCCTGTGTAAAACCTAAATTCAGTACAGGGTGATGGAGATACTTTGCAGAGTCTCTACAGTCTTTGGAACTAGAAATTTCTCCTCAGTTGCCCACAGCTCTGGATGTTTTAACCGACATGATCCAGACTGTCTATTAGATCATGACCTAGACCACCTCTTCCAGCCACATGCTCCCATTTTTATGGCCATATTAGCATAATAATCAATGCTGAATTCTAGGAGAACTTGCATAATGCTGCCCTGAATTTTCTGTGAAGACAAGCAGTATGTATTTTTTACATTGATTTGCTGTCCCTGGACATGTTTTTCCACATGTCAGAATAAATAGATGCTATTTTATTTTCGATGTTCAGTGTCTTTTCTGTAGTCTGACTTTTCTGGAATCATCTCAACAGATTTTTAGAGGGTTTCTTCTGGGTTTTTTTTTCTGTGTTTGTTTGTTTGTATGTTTGTTGGTTGTGGTTTTTTGGGGTTTTTTTTTTTTTTAAATAAAGGTCTCATACACATTGGATATACTTGAAAAATTTTCAGGAAGGTGCATAGCTACAGTTAGGTATTGAAAAGTGTCCACAGAACTGTAAGTATAAAACCACATCATGCACAGAGAACACAGCCTATACTATATCAAACTGAGAGCTTTTTACGTGCCATCTGAGTTTTCAGTTGTTTTACCTGAAGCTGCTATGTGGTTATGAGGAGGGTAGAAATTAAAAGCAAGAAATAAAACATTTAACAATACAATGTGTCTGTAAAAAAAACCTTTTACATAGTAGATGGGAGATTAATGAAAAAATGTTTAACTGACTTCTTTCCCCTCAAAAAAATGAAAACTGGTGTCTCACATCTCAGTCTTCATATTTAAAAGCCCCCTTGGGAGAGATTTTGGGAGAAAAATAACAAAATTACCTTCTGAGACAGCTGCTGCTTCAGGAGGGGCCTGGGTGAGAATCTGAGTTGTCACAGGGATGCAATGCTGAGTCAGAGTATTCTTGCAGGAAATGCCCCAGTTTAGGATGCCTGTGAGTTTACCAGGGAAAGCAAGCCAGCCTGTAAGCTGTGGCACTGATCTACCACCCTCCTGGCCTGGGCATGAGGAAGCAAATCAGGATCCTGGTGCAGAGAGCTGCAGTTACTCTTTCCAGCATCTCAGTCATTAGTCACAGCTGTCGCCTGAGACCTGGTAGCTGACTCCAGGCCAAAATCAACAGGCTGGCTACAATCACAGAATGTAAGAATATATTAAAGGAAGCAGGAATTACATTAGGTATCACGTCTCATATTTTAGTTCCTTGCCCAGTCAATAGAAACAGAGGTTGCTGGAGTTGAAACCAGTGTACACAGATACAAATCACAGAATCACCGAATCACAGAATAAATTAGGTTGAAAAATACCTCTGAGATCATTGAGATCCAACCTGTGACCAACCACCATGTCAATTAGACCCTGGCACTAAATGCCATGTCTAGTCTTTCTTTAAGTACCTCCCTGGTCAGTGATCCCACACCTCACTGGGGAGTCCATTCCAATGCAACCTTTATGTGAAGAAATTCCTCCTAATGTCCAACCCAATCCTCCTTTGATGCACATTAATACTATGTCCTCTTGTCCTGTCCCTGGTTGCCTGGCAGAAGAGACTGACCCTCACCTGGCTACAGCCTTTCAGGTACTTGTAGAGAACAACAAGGACCCCCTGAGCCTCCTCTTCTCCAGGATAAACACCCTCAGTTCCCTCAGATGTTCCTCACAGGACTTGTGCTGCACACCCTTCAACAGCTCCACTGCCCTTCTCTGAACTCGCTCCAGCGCCTCAATGTCCTTCCTGAATTGAGAGGGCAGAATTTTCTTTCTGCTCTGCTGTGTTTTAAGGTGTAAGAAAAAGCTCTCTTGATCTGGACCTCAAATGAGCTAGAAGTGCACATTAAGGTCCACAAGACCTCAAATTCTTGCTTTCTGATACTGAGTTGAGATGGAGATCCTGGCTGAATCCATAAGTCTGTCCTTTGCAGTCAATGACACGCCAAACCCAGATGCAAATTTATCATGTTAGCAGCAATGTTGATAACTGGACTCAGGGCTAAGGTTCAGTCCTTAAACTATTGCAACTTCCTCTGATACAAAGGCAGGGCAGAGGAAGTCAGAAGGAGGCAATTGTATTTGGCTAACAGCTGGACAGTGCTGCACTTTGTGTAGGAAAATGGCAGCACAGACTGTGGATGATTTTATTTCTGTTTTCCTATGTAATGCAGTGTTACTGTGAACAGGATCTTGAAAATGCTTTCCATGCTCACAGCTCCCAAGAGCAGAACAGCAGGTAGAGAACATTTCTCAGGCTTGCTGAAGCAATCCCAGCTTAGCACACAGGCATCTGATACCCCAGATCCCTTTTAAATGTTAAGAACTGCTGGATTCAATTCCAGGCAAGTAACTTTTTCTGAAGTCTCATTGAGATCAGAATGGCATGGGTAGAAAGATTATATACTTTATTTCAGAAGTCCTTTTAACTTTGTCTTAGCAAAAGACTGGTAAAATTTCTGCTAACAAAGCTAACAACTCTGTTTTTTTATGAATTCATTCTATATGTATAAGCTTTGGTGCCTTCTCAATGAAACTGGTGACACATCCTTCCATTTTCTTCATGATAGTGACATCAATGTTAAAGGATCTTGTCTTTAGCATTGCTTCCAACTCTGATTAGAGGTTTTTTATTATAGATCTCCAGAAAAAAACAACTTTGTATGTTCTGGGAATGTAAAAGTTTAAGAAAACCATATCTAATTCCAGAATCAATCTAATTGGCATTTTTATGCATTCAGTTCACCAAAGCAATGCTATCAGGTGCTTCTTTGCATCACATTCTGGTGAAAAGAGGTCCAACAGAAGAATCCTCATCCCTCTTAGGAAAAAACAGAAGTCAGTAAACACAGGATGGAGTTACAAATAGACTTAAATTTCTGGAGGTATTCCTCTTTTCTCACATCTGGGAAAGTAGGAATTAGATCACATGTATGATCTTTGTTCCTGGTCTGCTCTTTCAGTTAGTTCATTCTGTTTTTTCTTCTCTTCCATTCTCCAAAGAGGTTCAGCCTGCCAACTCCAAATAGTGCTTATATGATTATTATTATCCTACAAACATGGCACCATTCAGAAGAATAACCACTAAAATCTTATATAAAAGAAGGGCACAGTATGGTTCATATTGGTTTTCCTGTATCAGCTAAAGCAGTAGAACGACTTGCATGGTCTTCTCTCTGTATTGGTAAAGTTGGAGTTTTATTACTTGAATTTGGAAACAGGCAAAGAAAACAAGCTGCAACTCAGGACCTGACAACACTGTGCAGAACAAAAGGGTGATCAAATGCAAAGCAAAGCATCTTTGAAGCTTAAATTAATTTGCAGTCTTGAATTAACTCCTTGCAATTAAATGTCTTTATAGTCAAATTAGCCATCATACATCACAAATGCATTTTGTCCCTTAATAAAAAAAATGCAATTGTGATTTGAAAGAAAAAAAAATTAGGAATTTCTTATTCCATTTGGCAGAACAACGAGTACCAGGTTACTTATACAAATATAATCTCATAAGCCTTATTTTCTCAAATGCCACAGTTGTCTTCTACTTTAATTTTTAATTCATGGTACTACTTTCCTCAGACCTACGTCCTTGGCCTTACTGTTTTGCCAGCTGATGGTTGCATGAATCAGCCTTAGATATAAAAAGCTGACTTCTGGAAGGCAGAGTTATTTAGGACAACTGATGACAAACCACTGAAATTAGTAGGTGTTAGCTATTAAATTGTTCTTAATGAATGAATCTCACAAGAGCAAAAGCAGTACTCACCAGACAATGAGGAAGGTGGCTGGGTGTCCTCATTCAGTGGAAAAGAAAACACAGTGTTCTAGACTGGAGCAGCATCCACTTCTCATTCTACAAAAGCATATAGTGTCTACATGTATTACAACAAAAGCAAGCACAGAGAAAAAAAGATGTGATGCAGGTATTTGCTTCCACATGCCACAAATAAAGACCAGATATAAAATACAACAGGGAAAGTTAGGTTATAATGAAGGCTGGCATCTCACAGACCTTAATTTGTACATAGGTGTTCAGGTCAGATCTCTTGTACCAAATTGCTGAACTTAAGCCATATAAGCTTACCAGAACTGTACTGTGTTTCAAAAAAAGAGAATCTGGGAGGTAGAGGAGTCAGTGACAAGGATGTGATCCCCATTCAGATTTTAATGTTTTCCTGAAAACCAGGCCTAGTCTGATCCTGCTCATTCAACACTCATGTTGGAGGGCAAGTATTATCCTGCAGCATTTCTATCCATTTAGTTTCAGAAAAACAGAAATCCAATCTGTACTATCCACGTGTGAACTCTGAGGCCAGCAAGGGAATTCACACTCTTTCTCCTTATCCAAACTAGATCACCTAGACATAAGGTCTTATAGATATGTCTGCCTTATATCTACAGTGTCTGCTCAGCTGTATCTTCAGGGCACTCACATTTGTGAGACTACATTCCCAGCCTCCTTCAGTTGCATACATGCTATTATTAAGGTATTATGACCCAATAGCTCTTACATTCTTTGGCTCTGATTTTATGGTAGCCCATAAAACAGAGTCCTACCTTCCTTTCTGCTAAGGAACTCATTGAACACCTGCTGAACTTGCGTGAAAATCTTTCTGATGACTTCAAATAATTGTGGAACAGCTTCCAGGTAAAATGCTCACTCAGTTGCTTCGAGTTGGGTTTTTAAGTGAATTTAATTGTTATTCAGTAGTGCTGTTTTGTCTCAGAATCAGTGCAGGACTTATTTTGTATTGGCAGGAGCAGAGACTCCTTCTGCTGAGAAGACAGGAGATGGTACAGAGCCAACTACAATTTCTGTAGTTCCAGCACCTTTCCAACACCTTCCAACACCAACACCTTGGCAGCTGTTGCAGCAAAATCTGACCCTAAGCACTGTATCAGTTTTTTACATCTACTGCTCTCTGCAGTAACATCTTTTTTTTTTTTTCACTTTTGCCATGACTGGGTGTATCTTGCATTGCTCTTTTTCCTCTATTAGCCCAAGGCCTGACAATAGTGCACTTTCACAGCTACTACAAATGCTATTTACATTTAAAGAGCAGTCAAGTATCCACCTGTATGAAACTCAAAACTGCTCCATGCTTCATGTTTGGTCTGTCTAATGCTCTTCTTCCCTCTGTGACTATATTCTTACACCATTGCATCATGAGGCATGTAACACAGTAAAGCACTGCCAGCAAAAGCCACATCTCTGTCCAGGGAACATATCCCTTTTCACTCAGCAATTTCTCTGCTGCAATGGGCATGGTTCATTTCCTCTAACTGAAAAGCAGGTCCCTAGAGGAAAGTGCCTGCTGCACATGAAAATACACTGTCAGGCAAAAATGATGCATTCTTTGGTTTTAATGTTTAATGTGATTCCATGATGACCCTCAGCCCACACAGCAGGAACTTTTAACCTAGATGACATTGGGCAACAGAGAGAATCAGTTAAACAAATGTACTTTCTGTTCAGCAAGTCGCTTACTATATGTTCTACCACTGAGCATTTTTATTGCAAAATTAGGTTTGTTTGAAGTAAAGCTGGCAGACAATTTTGTGATTAAATAATTGTTTGTCAGAAACTATTGATGTGTCCAAATAGAAAGGTATCACTGAGAAGTACTCACTCTACTTTTAAAGGACAAAGCTGGATTGCTCAAATTCAGACAGACAGATGTTCACTGACCTTAAAAGAGTTTCAGGCAGGCATGTGGGGGTAAAAATCCAACCATGACGTTCTTGCTTTGCATATGTCAGTTCATGGATCTGAAACTCACACACCCACATACCCAGCAGGTTTTCCCTTTTCTGGACTATTAAGTCATCTTCCCTTATGCTCTCTCCAAACAGATAACACAGCTATCCATGTGAAGTGTAGAATCTCCGACAGGAACGACTGAGGCACAGAGATTTACTCAAAATCATGATTCAGGCATTTGATTAAAATCTGCCATTTCAGGGGAGAAAAAGGGAAGGAAGGAAGGATTCCAGGAAGAAAGGAGAGAAGGATTCCAGGAAGGGCGGAAGGGAAGGGAAGTTTCCAGGAAGGAAGGAAAGGAAGGAAAGGAAGGAAAGGAAGGAAAGGAAGGAAGGAAAGGAAAGGAAGGAAAGAAGGAAAAGGAAGGAAAAGGAAGGAAAGAAAGAAAGGAAAGAAAGGAAAAGAAAGGAAGGAAGGAAGGAAAGAAAGAAAGAAAGAAAAGAAAAGAAAAGAAAGAAAGAAAAGAAAGAAAAGAAAAGAAAAGAAAAGAAAGAAAGAAAAGAAAGAAAGAAAAGAAAGAAAGAAAAGAAAGAAAGAAAGAAAAGAAAGAAAGAAAAGAAAAGAAAAGAAAGAAAAAGAAAGAAAGAAAGAAGAAAGAAAAGAAAAGAAAAGAAAAGAGAAAGAAAAGAAAGAAAGAAAAGAAAAGAAAAGAAAAGAAAGAAAGAAAGAAAGAAAGAAAGAAAGAAAGAAAGAAAAAGAAAGAAAAAGAAAGAGCTAGTTGTTGAGATATTGCATAATATGGACTGTCTGTTTTACTGGTAACTTTGAAATGTCCTAATGCCATCTCACTATATAATATCCACACACACCTCAAAATATCGGATCTGCACTAAAAACATCACCATGGAAGATGGAAAAATTTTTTACTGAGTTTAACACAGTCTGTACTACAGGAGCAGGAAAACCAGTACTGTTTTGCACTTGAGTGATCCTTTGAGAACTCATATTCATTTTTAAGGAGTTAGTAAATTTATGTTCATGGATTACTTGAGGTAGATATTATCCTCATTTTGAGAAAAATGTAGTATCAAGATAACTAGTTCTCCATACTAAATAAAAATTCATTGACAGAACTGCAAAAATAACGTAAACATATTGATCTCAGCCTCACCTATCCTTTCCTAAAAAGTGTTCTTTCCTCTGAAGGTATCATAGTTAGAGTTGAAGGGAAAGATGCTCTTTCACCTCATCTGTCCTGAGTTTTCTCCTTTTCTCTTGTTCCACCAGAGGGGTTCAAGTACTCTCTGTGAGGGAAAAGACAATTCTTTAAATCATCCGGTACACTGTATTATAAAATGTATCCATAAACAAATTCAGTTTGAAGTATTTTGGCCTTGGATCTCCTTTCCCAATGTTGAACAATCTCTACTGTACACTGGAGAAATTATGATGGACTTTTTACAACTTTTTCATTAGAGCATCACACTTCAACAAACTATTTCAATGAATCACTTTCTTTTTTTCCAATGAAAATAGATTTTGCTGAGAAATTTCTAACCACTTGACTTTTAGAATAAGCTAATAACCTGGACCTAAATCCTGAATTCCTTCTTGATGCATACCTCATCCTTTCAAGGGTTTGAACTGCCAAATAAAAAAATTTGGGAGTAGTACTAGAAATAACAATGATTCATAATGATAAAAATTTATTTTGTTAAGAAAGCAATTTTATTCATAGTGAAAACCCCCGGCAAGTTTCTTTTGACTGCAGTGACATCTACTGGTACCCAGAGAATTTTCTGGACATGAAGAAAAAATAATCAAAATGACGCTAAGTATGGATGTGGCCCAGCAGCTTGGCATTTTACTTCTAAGGAAAGACAGAAAAAAGCAGATGTTCAAGAGTTCAAACATGTATCCTCCCAAGGCCTGCAGGCTTGCTCATGTGTCTTGATGTCAGAATGCATGGTTCAGATAGAGAGAGAGCAAATGCAAGTGTTTTAAAAGACAATGGAACTAGACTACCTCATGCAGGAGGAGGGGATCACTGCTCACTTTCTATGCCAAAGTGAACAAAATAAAAGAAAAGACTGCTACAGGGAAAAGAATTCAAGAATGCTGAGGGGTCTACAGAAGCAGTAGTGCTGGCCAATGCAGCAGTGGGCTAATGGTTTGAACTGTCAGACTTCTCCCAGAGACTGAAATGAAACACCAATAATGTGAAACCAGCACAGTGGTTAGCTGAGGAGCTGAAATCCTGCACAGACCACCCGCCAGCATCCAAACCCCATCTCCTGCTTTGTTTGAGTGGTGCACAGTTGATTACTGTGTGTACCCTCCAGCAGACTGCGTCCTCAACAGCACTGGGGCTGGTGGCTACATCTTCCTTCTCCTCACTAACACAGTCCTTGTTCTGCCTCTACCTCTCAAATAGATAGTGGGTGCTTAAGAAAGTACTATATAAGAGCTAAGGATTTTTATAAGACACTCATAGAGCTGTTTTTCATTGTAAATTGTCACCTGTCATGTTTTTTTGTGGGGGGTTTAACTGCAAATTCATATGAACATATACTACCCTCATAAGGCATTGTCAAACATGCCTTTGAAGCAACACCATGTAAAGTAATACCCTGAAAAGTTATTTATACGTAAGGATCTCCCTATTTTCTTTCTCAAACAAATAGAAAATCTTCTATATTTTAGCTGAACTCCATGTAGAAATATGCCAAACGGAGAAAGTATTCACAAATGTGTCCTTTAATAATGGCATAAGAGCAGTTTGAAAATCAGTACTGAGCATATTCAGATATTAAATTCTTAGTAGATATTTCAGACATGACTGCAAAATATCAAGAGATATTGTCCAATGTCAAAAATTTAATTCTAGTCAAAGTAAGAAAGCTGTCTTGTCTAATGTATTAAATGATTCTGTTCTCTTCTGCCCTTCAGTGAAAATCAAGATGATGTACATTAATGAGAGGAGCCACCTCTCTAGGACCTCACAAGCTTCCACACTATCTATGCCTCTATCCTGTAGCCATTTGGAGAAGCACTGGGAGCAAATGAGCTATGAGTCATGGGAAGAAAAAGAAAAGACATGTCACAAATATTGAAATTAAATGCAAAGGGAAATGACAAGTACTGGAAATATGAGCTGCCTAACAAACGACAGATAGTAAAATAAGGCAAGTGCTGGAAAAGGCAAATAATACAAGAAGACAAATGCTGGGAAGAAAACACAATAAAATAAGAGAATGAAAACAAATATAGAACTAATGGCATCATTGATCCTAAGGATTCTTGAAAGGGTAAGACAAAAACACTGAAACAAGCAAAGCTTTACGGAACATGTTAAATTAAGGCAAAGTACAAAATAAGAGATCAAAAGATTCACTTAGAGGCTTGATCAGAAGCATCAGATTTGTCACTGATGAGCTCTTTGTCTTTTTTCTTGCTTGTTGTAGTGATGGTGGTGGTTATAGTGGTGTGGTGGTGTAACTTCAGTAAACTCTATTTCCTGGCATATAAAAGTACACTCAGATACCATTTTCAGGACTGTGGATATTTTTTAGGATGTTTGTCTATTGTTTTAATGTTGTCATTTAGATTTTGCTTTACACCTTGACTAGCCCTAATGACTTACAGAAAGTACACTTGCAAAGCAAAGCAGAAATTTCTCCAACCTTGTTTATTGATTCTAAAGGAAAAAGAAAGAAGAGACCATGAAAATAAAGATTAAAGGCAAGAGTTTTAGCTGAGGTGTATGAGTGTAGTAAGATGAGCTTCTGATTTACATTTCTTAGGAACTCACCTTGAGGTTCTGTCACTAGGAGAGACCTTCTGAGACTGAGATCTGCTAACAGAGCAAGGTCTAGGGAGGAAATAGATTTGTAATCAAGAGCAGTATTTACTTTGCCTGAGGCAACTTCATCAAGCATCTGCTCTGAGTCACACTCGACTGGACACTATGTGCTGACTTTAGGTGGAACCAAGAGAAGACACAACAAAATTGAGAAGGCTTTGAAGCAGCCACACCAAATATTTATGAAAAATTTACTAGCGTGAAACTAATACTTGAACCTGAAATATTGCAGAACTTAAGGAAAAGGTAGAAGGTTGACTTACATCACCATAAAGATAAAAGTGGATAAAACATCAAAATTCTCATAAATTATTGGCACTAAAAATTAAACACTAAAATTATGATAAGAAAAAGTAAGAAAACTATAAGTAAGAATTATCATACAATGGTAATTCAACTTCCTAATATTTATTGATTTTTGCTTGATTTTCACTTATATAATTTCTTCCCGAGTCAACACATCACCAAGAGAAGTTTGTAGGTTGTATTTCCATAATCAAATATAATACCAGCATCAGGTATAATAGATCAAGAGATTACTGAAAATTCAACTTTATTGTACTGAATTTCATAAAATTTGTCAAACTAGTGCATTCAAAAATATTTTTTCACTGATTTACCTTTTACTTAGAAAATAATTATCTATATTTGCTTGAGGGATGCATGTAAATATCAAATTGCATTAATTTCAGTCCTATCCAGGTTGCCTTAATCACAAGGATTTTTTCCCCCAAAACCAATAATGAAACATGAGCTGCATTGAAGAGGGTGATTTCCAAGACCAAGAATGTACAAGTTTTCATAAGGAATGAGTCATATAAAATTAATACTCAGCCACAGGATTCTTGAACACATGAAACTTTTTGTCATTGCACAACCAGATTAATGTATGTGGGACTACTTGCTTACACTCTGGGTTGTATGATTTGTTAATAAATATACGAACAAACATGGCTTCAGTCATTGCCATGTGCAATTCTTACAACTTTCCTGTAGCATAAGCCCTTTGAAAATATATCCAGAAAAAATATTGGCGATATTTAAAATGACTGAAAACCTACATCTGAGAGCTTGCCTTAGTCTAACATGATTTTTGTTTGTGTAAAGATACTGATTATTTGTTTCAAGGGTGAATTTTGAAGGGGGTAAGAACACTATCAATATTAATATTTTAAAACTCAAAGAGAAGTTTACTACGATATTTCAGATCACTACAAATACTCTTACATAAGTGGTAATAAAGTCAAAAATTACAAGCCCCTTTGTATTTCCTTGTGGTTAAATATATCTGCAGAATTAATTCTAACCAAACTGAAGGTGGCATGTCAAGATCAAAGCATTTGTATTTTAGTCTTCCACTCTTTAGTGCTGGAAAGAACAAATTACCAAGTTCATAGTACCATGCCTCTTATCCAAAGATCTTGATGTGCTTCATAAACTTTAATTAAGCTTCACAGCATGACTACCAGTCAGGCAGAAATCTTATCATTTTCAGAAAAAGAATAGCATGGCCTTCATTCCTTGCACAGTTGCTCTGACTACATACTGCATTTTCTCTGCTGTGATGTATTGTAGAAAAATATATAATAGCAAAGTAAAAGGCCCCAACGTGCCCAACATCTATTAGCTTAACGTTTTTTCCTTTTATTTCTTACTTTTTTGATAATACCTTACATGGATTGTTGTATTTTTAATTTTGTCACTCAATTTGTGTATGTATATCTAAACTAATTTTTTAAGTTAGAAAGAGTTATAATTTAGATTTTGCACTCTAGAATCAACGATAGAAAATACATGTGAGAAAAGCACACAGAGTAAACACAGATTTTTAAATTCATTGCTAGAGCAGTTGTACTTCTCAGAGCACAAATCCTTTTTTGCCCACATTTGCATGCATGTAGACCAGTATGACCAAATTTTCTTTTGGGATACCGGAACCCCTCAGTAAAAGAAAGAGCACCATATAATTAAGTGATTGTTTTCCTTCTTCAGAATGTGCCTGAATGTTTATGCTTCTTTTAAATACAGTGCCATAAAGCAAGCCACCAAAGTGAGAGGGATATATTCATTAGCTTTTTGTTAATTGTAGTTGCAATTTTAGTGGTCATGTGATACTTCTGACCAAAAACATGTTCATCTGGATACAAGTCATTTGAACTGATGTTTGATATTTTGTCTACAAATAAGAAAAACACATTTATGAAATGCTGGATTTAAACCAAAGTGCAAATACCTTGAAAGAGACACTAAATTATGAAAGTATATGTAATCAGCTTTCCTAGGTATGTATGGTTCAGAGTAACAATTAAAAAATATATCTGAAATGTAGCATATGCATCTCAGTCAACACAATGTAAATCAGAAGAAGTACCGTGCAGTATGAAAACTTTGCAATAAATTGTAATACTTTAAGAGTTAAGGAAAAGTTCCAACAGGACGATTCACAAAGCATGGAGATGTGAGTAAAAATACAAAGCCCAAAAAGAAAATATTTGTGATAAAGAGATCAAAGTATTTCGCAAAAATATTGAGAGTATACGCATTGTCCCAAATTATTTGAAGTACAGATGATGTTAGCATTTAAAATTCAACTGGAAGGCAATGTTTTCTTCAAAGCCAAAACAAAATAGCAGCTGGTAGCATGAAGAAGTTTCTGTTTTAATAGACCAGGTTTTCTCAAAAGCAATGCTATAGTTCCAGTAGCATGGGATCACTTCATGGGCATCCCTGTGGCAAATGGTCAGGTTCACCTGCAGGCTAGGACATGCCTGTATCTGTGACCCTCCACAGTATTATTCAGTGACGAGGCAAAGGCAGAAAAAGAACCCTTTCTAATTTTTTTATGGAAGTACATGTATTTCAATGTTGATTAAAATGTTACCTGTAAGAATTTTTAGCTTACATGTACTTATTGCAGTATCTTCTGAGAAGGAATATGTAGGTCTGTGTCTGCATGTTTGCCTACGTTATTTTTGCTGCTATGAACACTAATAACTTGAAGCTGTAATTGCGAAATTTGATTTTAATAAAAGATGTTATCTATACAGCAAGATATACCAGCTTTAATCAATCACGCACAATTTTTTCTGGCAGGATATATTTAGCCTTAGTCTCATTACAATTTAGCAGTATCTATGAAGTATAAAATTTTAGCAAAAGAATGAATCCGTAATTTAATCCCATCACCTACAGAGTTTACTTTTTAATGGAGCTCATGGCTGTCACAAAAACCTCTTTGTTGCCTTTCTCCCTGCACTCCAGTTCAGGGTGGCGCTCTGTCAGAAGTGTCACTTTGGGGGCTGACAGGGACTGGCTCCCGCCTGAGAGCCGCAGTGAGATGCTGCCTCCCGGGAGGGACACTGATGTGCCGAGGCTTTTCCAGGGCAAGGCAGGCAGCTCCCAGCCCTGCCTCTGCTGCAGCAGCCAAACCCTGCCCCAGGCTCCTCACTGGGATACTGAGTGCTTGCTCAGCGCTCTGCTGATGGGAGGGGATGAGCTGGCAGCGGGGCCGTGCCAGAACGGGGAGGGTGGGGCGCTGGGTGCTGGCTCACCTGGGCACTGGCTCACCTGGGTGCTGGCTCACCTGGGCGCTGGGCACTGGCTCACCTGGGCACTGGCTCACCTGGGCACTGGGTGCTGGCTCACCTGGTGCTGATGCTGGCTCACCTCGGCACTGGGAGCTACCTGAGCAGCTGGCTTACTGGGCACTGGGCTGGCTCTACCTGGGCACTGGGTGCTGGCTCACCTGGGTGCTGGCTCACCTGGGCACTGGGTGCTGGCTCACCTGGGTGCTGATGCTGGCTCACCTCGGCACTGGGTGCTGGCTCACCTGGGTGCTGGCTCACCTGGGCACTGGGTGTTGGCTCACCTGGGTGCTGGTGCTGGCTCACCTCAGCACCAGGCTGTGTCCAGCACATCAGCCTTTCCCTTCTCCGGGGCACTGACACTGAAACTGGCAACCATTGATGTGCCATTATCTCCCTCCCCGTAAGACCTGCCTTCATATTACCGGACAAAAAAAATTTAAAAATAAAACAACATCTTCCCCACTTGGACTTGATGGTCCTTGTGGGTCCCTTCTAACTCACGTTCTGTGATATAGGAGTATCTATCTTATTTTTAAATTGTTTTGCATGCAAACAGAAGAATTAGTTAATTGCTTTCAGTTTGCAGCTTTTGAGCTGAAAAATCCACATCTCCAGATTCTACACACATGCTATATACCAGCTTATTCTCTGTACAGATTTATTTGACCCTCTTAAGACCATTTGGCTACTGAAGAGATAATAAGAAATCATTAATAATTTTTAAATCTGCAAATTTTAAGAATATTTAAGAACATGCTGTCATGGCAATAACTGCTTGTGATAGCAGGTCCTAAAAATACTCCTGAATTTATTATACAATTAGCATAGACATGATTCCCAAAAGAACCATTTCATAGAGTACTTTTGAGGGCCTAGTGCCAGTGCATTAATGTTTTTGATGCTATAAAATCACTGGAAGAGAGTCTCTGTTATGAATAGAGACATTTCTTTTGCAGTGAAGGAAAGCTTAACTGATTTTCATGATCAAACCTTTCATGGCTTCTTGGAAAACCTGCTGCCTAATAAAAAAAAATGCATAGGGAAAGTTCCCCACATTGTAATTTTTTATCAACAATAGTAAACTTTCATGTATTTCTATTAACAATGTCTTTAAAATCAGGTCAGACATGGTTGCCAAAACGGTAGATTCAGCATTTAACTCACAGTAGCACTTACCTGTAATATTCAGGGAATTCTGCTGCTTTATTGACACACAGAATAAAGAAAAAAAATTGAGATCTCATTGAAAAATTGGCCTCCAAAGGGGTATTCTGATGTTCGCCTGGAGGAGTCTGGCATAATTTAAATGTGATTTTTATGTGCAGAGATAGAGTTTCAAAGCAAGGAATATAACTCCACTAAATCATCATGAGTGCTTCACTTGTAAAAAGCTGCTTGCCTGAGCATTCTGTCAGTAGCTTAGTTATGTCCTTCTGCCTGACAGATGTGGAATAGTGTGTAACAATACGACACTGATGCAGCAAAAGCCTACTCAGCACTTTTTCAATGGCAAAGGGCATTAACCGTAGAGTTGTCACAAAGTATTCTGAGACAAAATGGAAACTACTGCTCAGATTAGTGCAAGATACATCCATCCTACATTCTTATATTGTTAAATAGAAGTGGCACTTCAGGCAACTGTTTAAATGTCTCGGAAGATTTAACTGGAGAAATGAGTTATTTTTTCGTACTTCACAGAAAAGGAAAGTTTAAATTTCAAACAATATTTTCTTATTCATCAGTCAAGGAGATCAGCAATCATAATTGTTAATCAACTGCTTCCAGAACAGCAGGGAATAACACAATTCCCTTTTTCACAGAGTAGCTGCCACAGCAAAGCCACTGCTGCATTTCATTGGAAATACAATACAGAGCCCTGGAAAATGTGTCTTTGGAAACCAGGCTACAGATCTTCCAGATACTGCTAAGACATTAAGAATCAACAGTATTAGCAGGTTGTCAGAGGGCTATTTTAAAATTTAGCAAGCCCTCCTACGTTAATAATTAGGAAGAGAACCCAGTCTCCAAAAATTTAGTTTACCAAAAGCAAGAGGAGTAGTTTACATTGGAAACAGCAGTTATAGTCCATTGCAGGTTGAATTATTTCACAAACTAAATATCCTTCCCATAAATTCTATGAGTTGGCATTAGTTAACAACAGATTGAATTTACAACTGTGCAGTAGCAGAAAAATGCAGAAATTGCCCTTTTGAAGCGTGTGTCCCAGGCATCTACTTTAGAATGAGATGAATGGATTCAGAGGTGATGATTTCTCTACTCAGACCACAAAAGGAGTCTATTGACTTGTTTAGATGAAGACATCTATATTTGTTTAGGTTACATATCAGACTCTACAAGAAAATAGAAATAAAGTCAGTGGATACTTAACAGACTTTGCTGAAAAGCAAAAGTCTTAAAACTGCAGGTTCCTTTGATGTGCCCCTTGCTTAGACTTACTCAGTAAATTGAAGGAGAAGAGTACAGGAGCAAAAACAAACCAAAAACCCAAACAAAACAAAAACAAACAAAACAAATCCAACTCCACCCCCCACCACACACACACACAAAGCCCTTATGCTTGATCTTATACTGAGAAAAGCCCCAGGAAAAACTGAGAAGAGAATTTGATAATTTGACAAACTGCTGCTTCTAGTCCTGTTCTTACAGAAACTATTGACAGTCAATTAAAGAGCTTTAGGCTTTATTAAGAAAGCATATAGGTACAGGTTATAATTATAGAGATCTTCCTTCTTTTCAGGCTGTAACATATCTACATATCCAAGACTTTTCATGGGGAAACTGTGCTGGCATTTGCTGTCACTGGCACTTGGACTAGATGATCCTTCTAAGTCACTTCCAACTGAAATATTCTAAAGTTTTAAATACTTTTTAGAAGGAACATAGGACTTTCAATGAATACTCAACACGCATTTGAGACCTTCCAGGAGTCAACAGAAAGAAAAGCAAAACTCACTTCCTTCTTGGAAAATCACAATACAGTCCTAAAAACAAAGATAAACCTTCCTGGAAAGAGCACACAAACACACAGAGACATTGTGAATATACACAGCTAGAATGGCATTACAGAGCAACATTAATTGACCTCCTCTGGGCCAATGGGCTTCATAAATGCTCTGAAATGCTTGTCAATGACAAATCTACAAGGCATGTCTCTTAAGTAATGCCCAGGTTCATGCAACATATCCTCTTCCTGCTCCTCCAGCTGTTTCATTGCTTCTGTCAGCTGTCAGGGCTCAGGTGGTGGTGCTGCAGGCAGCACTTCCAGTGGATGCTAAGGTAAAATAAATCAGAACATTTTAGCCAATTGATGCAACTGCAAGCACATGAAAAATGATTGACAGAAAATTACCACCAAACAAAATATTGTATTAGCTGTCAGCTTATGGTAGTGAAGTTTCATTTGTAGATACCCTCACCTGCACTGCTTTTTGATGTAGGATATTCAGCAGCTTGCTACATTAAGTCCCCTCAAGAAAATCTTCTTTCACCACAGGTAGGCCGCAGGATTTTGAAAACTTCTTTCTGATCATTATTAAACAATGCTTTTTATCTAAATCATGAAGAGAAAATATATTTCAGATATAAGGCTACACTATTTTTTAATATTTTTTTTCCAAAAGAATAAGTACTTCAATTAAACTGAATACTCATCTGGATAAGACAAGCTATGAAAAGGTATCTTCTTTGCCTTAAAAGGTTAGATTTTCATAGAAACACCTCCTAGAATTTAAACTCCATGAAAAAATAAGATAAACTGATATCAAAAAGGTGAGATTCACCACCCCTAAGGCTGCTTGTTTTGTATTTACCTGTTTTGCTGTCCTTTAACTTGAACCTTTATGGCTGCTACAGAGGGAACAGGCACATTCAGGCACAGTCAGAGCAGCACATTCATATTTTGAACACCTTCCTTAAATGTACACTCTCAGATGTCTAGAAAGTTCAGCATGTTCTCTTTTTTTTTTTTAGGAATACAACTAAAAATTTATTTCTAATATTTCCTTCAAGAGATGTGTTTTATCAAACTGCCACAGCACTTAGCACCTTTCCCTTGGTGGTTGTCCTTGTTTTGCAAGACTCTGTGGCTTCCAAGCTGTTCTGCCAGTGATCAAGTAAGATGGAAAACATACATAAAAATATCCCCTTCTTCAGGATAGAGCTTCTTTGGCAAAGGCAGCACAAACTCCCTCACACAAGCTTTGGCACCAAGGGGAAGAGAAGGACAGAGCCATTTTTTCTGCAGGTATATAAGGTTCCCAGGGTCTCAAGCTATACTAAGAGTGAATAATATGTGTCAACAAGTGTCTAGTCTTTAAGACTTCATGTATTTTCTGTAGAGGCCATAAAAGAAATATTTGACTCAGAGAAATGTATGTATGTATGAAATTTCTTCACTCTTTGTAAAGTTCTTCTGGGATTTAGACTGTCATACCTAAACGGTTCTGTTTCTGGCACTTCCTCCCCAGGCTGAAATTCATGAGTACACTGAAAGAGACTTCTCCTTAATCTCTTTCTTGCCCTCTTAAACCCTCTGTGGTGACCTGAAGTTAAGAAACACAGAACATGACCAACTAATGCAAAAGCTGATCAGCATTTACTTTCATTTTCCTTTCAAATGCAAGTAAGATCATATACTAGGAGAGAAATAATATCTGAGCAATTACTTTAAAAATTTTTTCAGATGTTCTAACTCTAATACAATCATTCATAGCAATTTATGGCAAATACTTACCAAAGATGATAATAATTTTGTCCAGTTGTTCTACCAAAAAGTCATGTGCTCTTCTCTAGCACTACAAAATGTACATGAATATTTAAAACTTCATCAAATAAACACCTCAATAAAAAATTAAAATACTGAAAGATCTCTTGAAATGTGCTTGTATATGAAGGATAGTCACTAAAAATGTACTGACATGTAAAAGCTTTCACCCATAGATTTTTAATACAAGTGTCATCTTAAATTAACCTGTGTATATTTTAAAGGGACTCTATGAAAAATAAGAAATGTAGATCTCAACATTTTTTATACTTATATTCTACAAGTACCTGAAAAACACAGAATTAAAATCTATCCTCGAGAGTGTTTAATAAAGCTGATTATTTAAACAGCTGTTTGAGAAAAGATGCGTCAGGCTGCTTATCTGAAATGTCACATTCACATCCTCACAAATAACAAAACACAGCTAGTCTTTCCAATCACGGATTTGAATGACAATAGTGACATCGAGTGGTCACTGCTGTTAAACACTGCTGTGCATTGGCATGAAACCCCTGCCGTGACGGTAAATGCCAATGTGCAGTCAATGCCAGGGACACACAGTGCCAGGTCAGCTCACACTGCTCCTGCAGCAGCTACAGAGCTGAGTCCATTACAGACTGCCAGCGTGCAGTTTAGTTCACAGTTTAAGTTCACAGTTTGCTCTCCTGGGCAGCAGAGCAGCAGAGATCACTCAGTAGTAAAGGATTCAATGAACCACTCGTGGTTTCAGTGCTCACTGAATCTTGTTCCTAATATGCTGGTTCTTTCTTCACTCCCTTTCCTGTGCCCATTGCCACAGCAAGACAGGATTTATACCAAAAATACCCCATCCTTTTTAGTTCTCTACTTTTTCATTAGTGTGCTTCATTTCTACATTTCAAAATGCTGCTCACATATTAAGGCTGTATGCAGCCTTAGCTGTGAGGGCAGACACCTTCCATCAGTGATAAACTTCAGAAATCACTGGAACTCTTCACAGGCTTGAGTGCAAACATGCTCTCATTCAGAGCACGTCTCAATAATACATCCTCTGCTCAAACACCCTTCCATATCATGCCCTGCATCTGCAGGCTGTGCCTTCAACAGAAAGCTCTCATCAGTATCAAGACCTATACTGAGGGAACAGGCTAAGAGTCCAATGCAACAACTTTGATCTTCGGATTTTAAGGAGGGAGTGGTCTTTTGTCCGAATTACATGTAACAGCTTCTGCACATGGTGTGAGATTTTGGAGGAACTGAAGAATAATGTAGAAAAGGAAAACCTTTTGATCATTGTAATAACAGTCCATATGGATAAGCAACCCCCTTCTCAAATTCATATGGTATGCACAAAACATCCTGAGTCATTTGCTTGTTGTTTTGTTGTTCTGATGTCCCCAGTCATTATTCCCTGATCAGCTACACTGGAAATAAATTACTTCTGCTGCATTTCTGTAAGAAAACTAATTGAGAGTGTTAAAGTAATGGATATTTACAATGAGGCTTAAGCACATGAAAAACATAGCAGACTTTGTTACACAGGATGCTGAGGTATCTATAGACTTCCTGCAACTGAGATTATTCCAGCACAGACCTGCAATCGTGCACTTCCTGGAGCACCTCAGTGCACTTACAGAGATAACCAGCACAGGAGACAAGGGAGATGTCTCTCAAGCCCCCAAAGAATGTACAAAGATGTAAAAGGATGGCAGCTGGACCCAAAACATAGCCTGTATTTATAAACATTTGGAGGAGTAGAGGAGGCCCATGGAATGGGAGAATTATAAGTATCTGTTAAGGGACCCAGGATAATACTCAATGAGAATGTATAAATCTGTATATTGAGAATAAAAATAATTTAAATAATGTAGCATAAGCTGTGTTGCTGAGAGATTTCAGTAATGAGATTGAAATACAAAAGGATGGTTAGACGATGTATAATTGTATTAAATTAAGTGGGACATGCATGATGCAAATGGTATGGAATACCAATGGTATGGATTCAGACATGTGTAGAGTATGGCTGGGATGGAGTTAACCTTCCCATAACAGTCTCAGTGCTGTGCTTTGTACCTGCAGCTAGAAAGGTGTCAGTGTCACACACGAGTGCTTTGGCTACTCCTGAGCACTGCTCCCACAGCATCAAGGCTGTGTCTCCAACATCCCCCCACACCCCTAAAAGTCAGTAGGCTGGGGGTGGGCAAGAGGCTGGGAGAGGACAAAGCCAGGACAGCTGACTCAGGATGATCAAGGAGACATTCCATACCAACTAACATTGTACCCAGCAATAAAACTAAGAGAAAGATGAAGAAAGAGGGGCACTTGTAATTTAGGTGTTTATTTTCTAGAGAATCCACTATGCATAACCAAGTCCTATTTCCCAGGCATTGGCTGGATATCTCCTGCTGATGGGAAGTAGAGGATAGATCTTTTTTGTTTCCCTCTGCTTCCATGTGCAGTCTTTCCTTTTTCTTTATAAAACTGCCTTCATCTCAGCCTATGAGTTCTTCATCCTCTATTTCTCCCCTGGGCCCTGCTAAGGACAGTGATAGGATAGCTGGGTGGGCACCTGGAGACATTCAAGTCATTCCATCACTACTTCATACAGCTCTTCCCAGCCAGCTCTTCCCCATGAGAAAATTACATGAAAGAACTGAAAGGTCACAGACCAATTACAGCCCAATTTATTCTTCTATATGTGTCTTTCTAGGTCTCCTGGCCATTTCCATCAGTAAAGCAATTAATCATCTGTATTCTTTGTCTGAGACCAAAACAGAGTGCTGAAAAGATATCTAAAAGCTTAGAAGCAGGTATTTACTCAATAACAGGATAAAAAAAAATTCTCAATTTGTACTCCAAAATGTACAATGACCATGTTTTTCAAAGAAGTATGGGACACCTAGATATCAGAAAAGGCTGATAATTCCTTTTTAATTTTCAGGCAGACATAGTACATAAAAAGCAGGCACTTTCAGAAGAGCAATGTATGATGATATACATTCACAAGCACAGAAGTTTTAATGAGTTTAAAACCTTACATAAGCCAACCTAAATTTATTATCTCGTTCCTGTCAGTCCAAGTAGATTCTTAAAAAGAATTGGGCAGCTTACAGTTGCATAATAAATGAATAATCAGAACACTGGAAGATTTTATTTTAATATCAGATGCATAAAACTCTTCTTACCTGTCCTCCTCCTTGTTTTCTCCCTCCTTCCCTATTTTCTTCTTCTTCTTTCCCTTGTACTCTTCAATTATCTTTGATCAATTCAAACACGATTTAAGGGAACAGAAAATATATTTTGGGTTGTCTGTGTCATTTTAAGTACAGGTATTTCTAACCCAAGCTTAAGTCTTTGAAAGAAATAATGATTAAAGAAAATTTTTGAGTATTTTTCTACAAGAACTTTAAACACTTCCAGCCTTACAGAAAGAGGTTAGACTAAAATTTCCCATCTCAACTTGTCACAGACATTCTTATTTACCTGAAACTTAAATGAAATTTACTTCCCATTTTGACACTCAAGGTGCAACAGGAAAACAAATTTCTTAATTGTTTTAAAACTGTAATGCTTTCCAATTTGAAATACTAACTCTTTTTTAGGTAGTGAAAATCTTTTATAATCATAACAACTCGATAGATTTTTCCAGAATCAATTTCTCATGACAACAGTTCCTGAAAAGTCAGTACTCCTGCCTAAATCACAGTTGTTTCCTTGCCCATGCTTCTATGCTAGAGATGGAGTCAGATCATGCATATATTTCCTCTTTTATTTTGCCTATATAGACAGCACAACTACTACAATATAAAAACATTCAGCTTGAAGATCACATCCTAAACTAATTTGTATTTGATGCTCTTAAAAGGTATTCTTTATAAAACTTTTGAAAATTTGGCACCAATAAATTTGCTGAGATATGAATCTATACTAGAGTTTTTCACTTACTGAAAATACTTACACAGAAATGTGTTTCCAGTTTACCAAATCAAACAAAATTTCTCTTTTTCCTTTGAAGACCACAAGGTGGCATGTGAAACACATAATACTGACAACATACTTGAAAGAACACAGTAGAAAAGTGGGATGTAGTTCTACCAGAAGACCATAACATGAATACTCAAACAGTTTTAACAACCAGTCTAGATCTTTTGTAGGAGTTTGCCTTTTTCAATCTGAACTCTTTGCATTGGAAAAGGAACAAGATGTGCAAGCCATTCATTAAAAGGAGGGATTGTTTTTTTTAATGTAAAAGTGTATTAAAGCATTCTAGCAGACAGTGGGCCTTGCTACCCACAGAGTGGGTAGCAGAGTGAACTCCAGCAAATTTCTTCCAGGATTTCCATTTAGCCATTTAGCCATAAGAACCAGATGATTATCATGCATGCAGCTGTGGTGTGCTAAATCTTCATTTTAGTGAAAATTAATTAGGAAGTTTTATTAAGCATGAAACTGCATTTTAAAATGGAAAGATATGGAATCTGGTACTGTTTTGCTACACCATGGAAGTTCTGAGCCTGTTCACACTGATGTCTGAGTACAATGAAAGTTTTTCAACTATCTCACATATTTCTAAATTCAACAGATTCAGGAGATGCCATTGGGATGCCTAAAGGACAACAAAGATCTAACAGTGTTAATTGCTAGGAGTGATCTTTTGGGTATCTTCTTCTCATGTGCTTTACCCAAGATGATAATATTATGTTTTTGCCATTGCCAACAAAACTGAATAATGTTGATGTGTCCAGTTTTCTAAATTGCACTCCAGAGAAACACCTTCATTCCCTAGATCACTTCAAATGCGTTTCAAACCCAATCTTTCTGCTCCATCCCAACTACAGTCTCAGCCCTTCTAGGTGATTTTATCCTGTATGAAGGTGAGCTATGGCAACCCCAGGGCAGTTAACACTTTACAGGCATTTCCTATATTGACCAAGTGCCATTTTGTTCATGGAAGACTGGCACAGGAAACATCTGCTCCAAACTATAAACACTAGTGAAAGGGTCAAGTTAATGACCTGCTAATACCTGTGGGCATTAAGACAAATGGAACCTGTAAAAGTGTTGTACCCTGTGTAAATGGAGCCTTCAATACAGATCTGGCATATATATTGTTCAAGAAAATATTCCACCTTAATTTCTGTTTCGATTTTTTGGTCTGGTTTGGTTTAGGGGTTTTTTGCCTTCTTTTTTTAGACTATTTTCTAGGATTTACTCCACCACAAACTATTACATTTGTGACGAAAAAATGCCTTACGTTATTCCCAGATGACATATACTAATTGTTTATACAAACAGGAAGAGAAGGACATGTGTTTATGCCTGAAAAAAAGTGATTAACAGGTTGATTCATTATGGCTTACTATAAATTCCTTGAAGCATAAACACTGTTGCTAAAAGTCATAAACTTTCAACATAATACTTATCAGGAAATATCTGCTCTTAAATGAATGAGAAGCAATTGCATTGCTAAAAAAATTACTGAGGCTTTGACTATCTGAATCACAGAATCTAGGCAAAACCTTGGAAGGTTTTCAAACCTGGAGCTGGAAACTGGGGCTATTTTTTCTATTATGAATACAGTCCTGTATGCTACTAAGTAGGCTAAGTTTTTCGAGTCTTGACTCCTCATTTCATTTACAGATAGGCTCCATCTTAATTTGACTTCAAAGCACATAGATGTTGTCAAATAAATATGCCCATTTTTCCCTTATTTAAGTGCCAACACAAACCACAAAAAAGCAAATGTAAATGCATAACATTTCTAACTCCCACATTCCCACCTGGTTCTGTAAATCCACTTGATTATCTAGACCTTGCCTTGCAGTCCTGTAGTTAAGTAATGAATGTTGTTCTCCTTTATGACTCTGTCAAGACTGACAACTTGACAGCTATTTGGAAAGAATTGTAGCTATTCAAGCTAGAGGACAGAGCTCCAACACATTATGTATTTCTGGGAACTAAAATTACACACCCAGCAGATTTGCTACACTCCAGGAGGTGCCTTGAATCATAGAATCATAGAATGGTTAGGGTTGGAAGGGACCTTAAACATCTAGTTCCAAACCCCCTGCCATAAGCAGGGATACTTCCACTAGATCAACTTGCTTAAAGCTCCATCCAACCCGGACTTGAACAATTCAGGGCTGGGGCATCCACAACTTCTCTGGGCAAGCTGTTCCAGTGCCTCATCATCCTCATAGTAAAGAATTTTTTTCTGATATCTAATCTAAGCCAAACACTCTTGAGAGTCCACTTCCCCTGTAACTACATGCTCTTGTAAAAAATCCCTCTCCATTTTTTTGTACAGTCCTTTCAGGTACTGGAAGGTTGCAAATACCCCAAAGCCTTCTCTTTTCCAGGCTAAACAAACTCAATTCCCTTGCATTTCCTTGTGGGAAAGGTGCTCCATCCCTCTGATCATTTTGCTGGCCTCGCCTGGACTCACTCCAACAGGTTCATGTATTTCCTGTGCTGGGGATCCCAGAGCTGAATGCAGCACTCCAGGTGGGTCTCAGCAGAGCAGAGCTGAGGGGCAGAATCACCTCTCCTGACATGGTGGCTTTGCATCAAATCTGCTGTACTTGTACAATAGTTTAAATTTTAAAAGAGAAAATAAATGGGGGAAAAAAAAAAACTTGCTCTAATTCACTGCTAAAAGAAAATTTTTCAGCTTTCTCTCAGCTGAACTAATTTTATGGGAAACACCAAGTAAAGTAGCATTTTAGACTGAAAAACAAAATAAAGGTTAAAACCTAGGAGTAGGGGGAAGGGGGAAGCTGAAGTATTTGAGAAAATACTCAGCACAAAAAATGCACATAGACTGATCCTGAACACAGGAGACCACTGAATACCCAATACTACCTGTGCTTGTAAAGTTGGAGGTGTCAGGGAATGCTCCTAGGCCTGGCACTCATCTTCCAACAGGAGATAATTCTGTAAGAATTGTATTAGAATAATCCTTTTTGGCTCATGAAAAATACTGCTTTCCTAATAATCTCCATGGTTCAGGAATTAGGAAATACTCTGAATAGGCATTTCTGATTCAGATTCTATTTTAGATGGCTGATAGTCATCCTGTGTTAATAGTCCTTGTTGCTAGGAAATGGTCAAAGACAATTTTATTAGATTCAGCACCCAGGATGGGCCTGGGCTTCACCTGGCCCCTGAGAATCCACATGTTAACAAAGTTACAGAAGAGTACCACAGTGCTATCGTGTCTAAGGAGAATTTTGCAAAATCACCCCCTCTTTTCCTTCCTCCTCTGCCAACCTTTTGCATCTGCATTACTTCTACACAGAAAGCTTCTCTGGGTTCATGCAAAACCAGGGGCTAGGAACAGGACCGCTTTCATGAAGTTGCTCAGGTCTCACAAGCAAGTGGAGAAAAGAGGGAGCTCAATGAAAATAGCAAACAAACACTGAAATGGTTCAAGTGTGGGGTGGCTTTGTTAAATTGCTAGGGCTGAGAGGAAATGTCATTTACCTTCAAAAGAGCACTAGAGCTTATCCTGATATTACACTCATGATGTGTCATCACCACATGGGTACCAACAGTAGCATAACATGGTTATGTTAAAAAATCCCAGTGACTCAGAAGCATCAAACCCCAAGCACTCTCTCCCTCCTTCCCTCCAAACTGCTAGAAAAGCTTTCCAGCAGCCCTGCTCCTCGATTCAGTCAGCTGGGTAGTGTCAACATGTTGTAATAGCTGGATACAAGAACTTTCATGCAGCTCTCTTAATATAAAATTGTGTCAACAGACATCTAAAACCACAGGTAACAGCTTCCAAAAGAGTTCAGATGCTTAGGAATGGCCCTCCTAGAATGTGGCACATGCTAACAAGGAAGGGTTGTTTGATGCTGGCAGAACACACAGAGGATTTCAAAGGCTGTTGGTTTCCATGGTTGTAGCACTTATCTGAGCAAGTCTATCATTACATTGCCAGTGTGACAGCAGGAAAAACAGGATCTCAGCTGGAATCTAAACACCTGATGAATTGTTTCAGAAAAAAAAAAATACTTGTTTCAGTAAGAACAAACACAATTAAAGAGGTTACTAGCAAAGTCCTTCATTCCTGCAATGTGGATAGTACAAAATATTCAGGCAAAATATTCCTTTTAAAAAGGCTATTATAACCAAATATCCCTTGTCTTTTTATGTAAAAGTTTGACAAATCCACAAAATAAAAAGCAGGGACAGAGGCATTGTGATTACTGAATTAAATTTCATTTTCTAAAACAGGGTTTTCCACGCAGCTCCAAAGACACAACTAAAATTCAGAGCGAATATCAAGTGCTAAGAGGAAAAAAAAGACATTTCCTCAAATTTTTCAGAATATTTAAGAGGTAAAAGGGTCCATCATGTTTAAGTCAAACAGTAAAAATATAGTAAAGTTGTTTGAGATATAAAATCATCATGCAACAATAGCTTCTTTCAATCTGACCATCTTGTCTTGACAATAGATTTCTGCCACTATGAAAATGAAAGCACAAAAATTGTCTGGTGGAGGAACAAGACTGAAACAAATTGAAAAAAAAAAAAGAATCTTTATATTTATAAAGATATGCAGGTACTGTGAATTTTTTTAAACATACACATGAACATAAAAGGGTACATGTGTATCTATGTATAAGAAGCCTGGTTTTCAGGTGGAGACACCCAGGAAAAGATATGTATTTTGTATCCTATTCTAAACATCAGTGTGAATACCTGTTTACAGTAGAAATCTAAAAGCTCTTTCCAGACTATACTGCCCACAGGGAAGAATGTCAAAGAGCAAATACCACCTCAGTGTGGAAAGTGTGCTTAATTTCAGTTGTTATTTTACCTGATCTTTTACAGAGATACAAAGAATGGAAAGTGTTTTATAAGTCAGCATCATGGTGTACCACATTGTAGTTAGCTGCCCTCCAGGATTTTGCAACCTGAAGGAAGACTAAGCCCATTGCCATAGCTTTCACACTTTCAGAACCATGATTATAATTTTAAATTCAAGAAAATTACAGTCATTACAACATCAAACCACTATGAATACTACACACACAAAAAGTATCCTCTTTGCTGTGGACTTTGCTTACCTCATTATCAGTAGGGATCTTCAGGAAATTTCCATGTGAAAGGAGTCAGAACACTTAAAAATTAAAAAGACTGTGAGAGAAACCTCACAAGTTAGAATTTTAAAGAAGTAAACCACAGGCAGCTATTTATCTGCCACATGCTAAAAATACTGTTTCTATAATTTAGAAACAGTATTTAACAAAAACGTTAGTTTTATCAAAAGTTTAATCTACCTTAGGACTTCAGCCTCACCCCCAAGCTGCCATTAGGGTTAGCGTTTGGGGTGTGAGGAGGACTACAGCTCCAGGAACACTGCACCTGGAAGAGGCATGACAAGAGAAGCATGGCATTGCTCCAACAGTGCTGCCTCCACATCCACTTTTAGAATCACAGTAATTTTCCTGGGGTTTAAGTCAGCGTACTTAACACTATAAATATACATTAAATTAACACAGCAACACAGTAACAAGATGCACAAATACATTTTCAGTATAGTGGCATTTTAATGGCAAAGACTGTAACTATGTATGTACACCGTGGTTTTATAATGCAAGCTCATGGTAATTGTCCTTTGCATATCATTTTCTTTTGGGAAAAAAATCTTCCTTATAGATCAAATTTAAAACTGTATGACTAATGGTACTACCAACATGGTTAATACACAGAGGGATATGCATAAACAGATACCCAAAACTTGCATATTGCAAACATTGCCTCACAGCTTTGGGAAACCACCTAGTGTTTCTAAAGGACACGGACTAACTGAAAACTGAAAGTAAAGTAAGTCACTGGTGGCTTTATGTGGTTGCTCATATGTTCATAATGCTGAAGCATTTGGAGGATATAAATCATCCAAGATACAAGAAAACTGGAAAAGCCACAAAGCTACCAAAGTGCTAGGACCTAGACAGAGCTGAAAAGTTGTTGCCATGTCTTAAAATGAATGTTGTGAAATATGAACATATTGTAGTTTGAAAACTTGGGTATTTTCCCTCATTCTCTGGTCCATATCCATGAGCGGGAGAAAAAGGGAGGTGAAAAGCCACAGGCACTTAGCCCCTGATCCACACACATGGAAAGGCAAGTGAGTTGCTCTATTTACCTTTACTTCATCCTATGGAACTGTCACTCCTTCTGGAAAGCCACAATCCTCTACTTTTAAATTAAATTACTTTGTTAGTCTGTGAGAACTTGGCTTGGAGAGCAGGCTTTACAAAAGCTTACTGTGCAACCTCCGCGTAAAGCTGCCATAAATACATCAGCGTATCAGACAGCTCGCTATGAGCAGGAGGGGCAAGGGTGAACTTGCACTTACTGGAAATTTCGAAATTACCTTTTTGAAATGCCGCTATCCTCAAAAATCTTCCTAGGACAAACACGGAGGAGATAAGCGACTGCATGAGACAAAGCTTTTCTCGCTTCGCTTGAGCAATGAGTATACACCGGGATGGGGCTCTGAGCAACCTGGTCTAGTGGCAGCGAGTCCTGTCCTGGCAGAGGAGTCGGGACTAGGTGATCCTTAAAGTCCCTTCCAACCCACACCATTGTACGATTCTATGCCGTGAACAATTCCCTGGGGGATCAGCGCTCGGCTCTGGTCCTGCATCACCTTTCGAGGGCAGAACTCGCCCGCGCCCGGGCGGAGGGCGCTGCCTCCTCCCCCTCTCCAGCGCAGGGGATGCTCCGTGGGACGGGACGGGGGATGCTCCGTCACGGCCCGAGGGACGCGCCCCGCAGCGCTCCCGCGGCTCCCTAGGCCGAGGCCGCTGCCCGGGCTGGGCTCTCGGGCACCGCCGGCGCCGCGCTCCCCGACTCGCTCCTCCCATCCCGGCCGCTCCGCCTTCCCCGACCCGCGAACCGTGGCACGCTTTTTCCGTGAGGAAGTGCCTCGGCGGTGGGGTAGAAGGAGGAGAGTGCTGCTGGCCAACTGGAGAGCAGGCGGGGCAGGGCGGTGCGGGGAAGCGAGGCCAGAGGAGCAGCGCTGCGGGCCGCGCTGCGCCCGGCGGAGTGCGAGCATGAGCGGCGGGGATGGCCGGGCGGGCGCCCTCAGCTACGGCCTCCCCTCCATCCCCTCCAGCAAACTCCCGGACCTGCGATTCATCAGCCGCGGCGCTTACGGGACCGTGTCCGCCGCCCGCCACGCCGACTGGAGGGTCCCGGTGGCCCTCAAGTGCCTGCAGGGGCCGCTGCTAGACAGGTAACCGTGGGCGGGGGCCGGGGCCTGGGGCGGGGGCCGGCCCGGCCGCCTGCCCTGAGCCAGCCCCGAAGGGGTCCAGGCGCCGGCCGAGCGTACCGGGGTGGGTTTCTGCGGTCTGTGGATCAGATCCTGGTGTTTCGGTGGGCAGCCTTCCTTTAATTCCACGGGGAAAGGGGATCTCACGAGGATGATTCATCTTGGGCCAAGAGAAAGCACGGACCGGCCCCAGAGCTTCCTCTCTTTCGATTATTGTAGAGGGTTGGTTTCGGTCTCGGTCTGTGAGACACTCAGTTGTGTGTCTTGGAGTTTTTTTTCTTCTGCGCTATGCACCCTGAGCCCTCTCACAGTGGGATTGAGAGAGTTTGACTTCTTGCTGGGTCTGTTGGTTGCTGACCATTTTCTGAGGTACCAGCACGATATTAAAGTACAGTGATTACTATGGATTTGGTGTTTACATAGACAGAGGGATATAGGGAATATACTCTTCTATCCACTAGAGATTGCTTCTAGAAGAAGCTTCTCTGAGGCAACGCAAAATTATTCTTTTCCCCCAGATCTCACAGTACTGAGAGAAGCTGATTTAAAATAATATGCTTGCAGGTCCCCCTGTCAAACTGGTATTTTCCATGTAACAATCAGATTCCCCGTTTTCCAGGTACCCAAGTGGCAGAATATTCATTGCAGGAGCTGTCACTCTGTGTAAGGGGGCAGCAAGTTGTACTTTTTCAATCCCCATAGTCCCAATTTGTTAAGGCATCAATGCAAATTTGTCTCTTAGGCTGTCTGGAGCTTATCTGGCTGTAAACCTGCCTCTGAGTCTTATCTTGGTGTCTTCAAGCTTTTGCCTCAGGTTTCTTTGATCTGGAATTAGGCCTTTAGGTAGGATAGCTTCACTCAGAAAGGCTTCTAGTCTCGTGACTCAATACACTTGAGTATAAGACAAGCTGTTTTAAGCTCTTTCAACTCTTATTGCTGAGGTTTGTGCATACTCAGGCTTTATCTATGGAATCTTGCCCGAAATGGAATCTCAGTTGTCTTGTGTTTTTCTGATAAGCTGGGGAAGGGAGGGGATGAATGGGTGTTATGGGGAGTTTTTTGTTTTGGGATTTTTTTTAATGTCTGCTTAAATCCCAGCTAATTGTAAATACAGCATTAATCCTCAGAACACAGCTGGGAGAAACCACTAAGGCTATTTTTAGCCTTGCAAGAATTTGGGTTACTGGGACATCTAACCTGTGAAATTATGATTAGGAGGGCAAGTGAGGTAATCAAAATAATTCAGTCGCCTACCATATATCATGCAAAGCCCAGAAATGCTATCAGAAGACTCAAAGCTGTAAAAAAATCCATTACACCTGAGTCTTGGCAGTAAGTGCTTTGTTGTTTGTACAGTAGGCAATATAAAATGCCCAGCCTGTAAATGCTGTCAGGAAAAGGGATGAGCTCATGGTGCCATTAATTCCCCAGGTGGGAAGTGTGTGCTGTGCATCCCAGAATATGGTGTGAGACCAGCCAAAGAGCAGAGCCAGTTGGGAAGCTGTTGTGGGAATGTGCTCATTTAGGCATTACTCAGTGCCCTTCTGGCGTGGAGCAAAGGTGAAGTGACTGACAGAAACAGGAATAGACTTCAGTATGTTGCAATTTGTTTCCTGGCCACAGCTGAATCCCATGCTAATGTGCCTTACTGTCTGGGAAAACCCCGAACTTCCTGAAACCTAGAAATTTCTGGAGAGAGGGAGGAATGTGTAGAGTTGTGTCTTCCATCCCATGCTTGTCTCAAAGGCTGCCTTTTTACTTCTGTCATTTCCTAGAGTTTTCTAAGTCTTTTTCCATCACAAAGATAAAAGGACCTTAATTTCATATCCATCTAAATTCAGAATTTCCTGCTGCTAAGAGCTGAAGGCTTTAGTTCACAAGGCTTCTTCTTTCCCCCATAAATTCTGACAGCCTTTTCTTTGTGAGTTCTAAACCCATCTTCATTCACAGACTGCCCTGAGTGCTTTGAAGTGTGCCCTGAGCTCGATAGGCACAAGCCAGCTCTCATCCCTGAGCTGTGCTGTGCAGAATGGTGTGCTGAACAAATCATGGTGGGCATAGCCCTCGCCCCAGCACAGCCCTATTGCTTCTGAGCCAGATTGGCTCACTTCCAAAGGATCAATCTTAAATGTGCTGTAAATGTCCTGTATTTGAATATCCTAGTCATGTACTTGTACCTGTACCTGTCCCCACTGGTATAAGATATAAATGCTTTTTGCACTGAAATATGCTTTGTGGTCCAGCTGTCCTCATTGACAACGAACTCATTTTTTTTCAAGACTATTTGAGATATGAGGCATACCACATAGTTTCTATTTTTAGGGATGGGATCGTACTGAATCCTAAATAAAACTTGACTTTTCAAATCCTGTGCTGCAAGATCTGAATTTGTAAAGAAGTATCAAACCCACATTTATGAGGAGTTTTGAGGTAGCAGAGTGGATGCACACAGTCAAATTCAGGCATTCAGACATCATGAGGCTGCTCTGTTCCTGCTTCCCGTGTGTCTAGGGGATGTTTTCTCCAGAGTGTGATTCAAAGTAGGGAAAAATTTATGTGAAAAAAGCATAGTTAATTGTTCCTTTACCTTCAGAAAGGAACTTCCTTTTCTTCAGAAGCCAAAAGTGCATTCCTTTAGCCCCTATTATTTTAGTGTACATTAGAGTCCACTAAGTTTAAATGGTTGGAGAATGATGTGTATTAAAATCTCCACTCTCTAGGAGATAAATATTGGACCTGAGTGAAAACTCAGGATTTGAAGGTGTTCAGTAAAGTGGGAGAAATACAGATGGTTGTTACCATTATGGTTACAAGGAATGGTGGAAGCTGGAGGTTCTGACTGTATCCTTATTTCCTGGAAACATGGGTGAAATGTGTGATGGAAATAGATTTGTGTGGTACAGCAAAACCAGGGAAGCTGTCTTGTCTATGCATTTGCAAATTCTGATTTTTATTCACACCATCTTGTTCTCAAAACAGCATGGTAGAAATCAAATGATGTAAATGTGGTGGTACTGCATACAGGGATGTAATTGACAGAGAATATAGTGAACCCAGCATTTGCTTTGAGTTTCCTAGTACTGGTATGGTAATGTATTTTATTTGTTTGCTTGTTTTCTTTAAGTGATAGGAACCATCTTCTAAAAGAAGCAGAGATACTACACAAAGCCAGGTTTACTTACATTCTGCCAATTTTGGGAATTTGCAATGAGCCTGAATTTTTGGGGATAGTAACAGAATACATGACCAATGGGTCATTAAGCCAGCTATTGCATGGGGTAAGTGTACTTATGGTCTTTAAATATGATACCTGGGTGCTTCAAGTAGATTGCAATTTCCATACTTAATTAGTATAGTAAAGTATTTTATTTATAGTATTTCACACTAGAAGACAGTCATTATCCTTAGTAGGTTTTGGTGCTCAGGTAGACCTTCTGTATGTCAAAAAGACAAGTAAACTCAGCTGACTTTAGTTTTGTTAAACTTTTTCCTTTAATGTTATGACCTATAATGAGCTGCATGTTGAATTATTGTATACAGTCACTTTAAAAATCTCAATTGTTCTCTAATTAGATTCTGAAATGCTTGCTTCAGTCTGGGCTTCTGAATTACTGCCAATACAAATATTGATTTTTTTTTCCCCATGAGTTTGAATATTAAAAAAAAAAGAAGACTTTTAGTTTATAGATGTCAAATATTGCTAATATAAACAGGTATGAATATATCTTATTCTCTGAGTAATTTCTGCGCTGAATTCTCAGTAGTTCCCATTAGCTTGGCCTGAGCATTGTTGTTACTGAAAAGCTACTGCAGTTGTGTCTCAACAGCAATAAAGTCTCTTCTCCACTTTTAATCAATACACATCTCATGCTTTAGAGAGCTCAACTGTGTCTTTTTCATAAAGGCATTAGTGTCAGTATAACTTTTCAGATTTCAATTGAGTTTTACTACATTTTTCTTGGTGTATTATTATTTATAAAGGTAGTATTTTGTGCATAGTTTGAATACAGTTTTTCTTCCCCAATCTTAGTTGAAGATATGATTTTTGCCATTCTTTGTATAGGACTCATAAATCGTGGGTTTTTGTGCAGTTTCATGCAGAAGTTACTCTGTAATTCATATTTCCATATGAATGAGTAATGTAGTAAATGCTCAACATCATGTATAACAGTCATGAACTACTGTATGAATTCTAGGGAATGGAATCATAGCAATGCATAATTATTATTTTTTGATAATGTTTCTTTTAACAGCTAGTGAATCTTAATGCTCCATTACAATTTCTTATGGAGTTTGTGTAATGTATGTTTTAAAAAAATATTTCTTGCCCAAGTCACTTTTTTCTTGTTGTCTGCAATAAGTCTTTGTGTGTGCTGTTAGATCAGAACACACAATTATATTCTGTTTTTGTGGTTTTATCTTGGCAGAAAGATGTATATCCTGACATTCCCTGGTGCCTGAGATTCCGCATTCTTTATGAAATTGCTTTGGGAGTAAACTATTTGCACAACATGAATCCTCCATTGCTGCACCATGACTTAAAAACCCAGAACATTTTGCTGGATGATGAGTTTCATGTCAAGGTAGGGTTATTTAATTCTTACGTTCTTCAGCATACAGAAAGAGTGAAAGTGTTTTCGTTATTGAAAAGGAGGAAGGGTGAGGTTGTGGCCGTACATAGAGGATGTAATTTATGGTGGACTTTTTCTTCTATCCTTGCAGACAAAACTTTGGAGTTCTTCTTTTGGAAACTCTGTATTACTCAGTTGTGGATTTTCTCTGTCTGAAAAGACCAGAAAGGGAATTTGGGGTATTTCTGCTATAGCAGTAGCTGATTCTCAAGTGGTGACACTCTTGTTTGTCCACCTTCCAAGGGTAGCTACATCTGGCCCTTTCTGAGAAGAAAATAGAAAGTGTTCCTGCTCGAAATGGTCTGACAGTTTACTTCTGATAGACCAAATTCAAATATTAATGCTCATTTGATACTTACTATGCAATATGGACATATCTGTTCTGTTGGTGTAGTATAAGAATAACATATAAAACAAGACTGTGAAATCTTACTGTGTTGGAAGTTGGCTTTTGTGAAGCTCATTAAAAACGAGCAAACATACATGCAGAAGTATCAGTAGTTCAAAACTTTAATTCTGCCTTTTAAAATATCACTGCCCTGATGTGAAAAAGAGACTGAAAGTACTTCTGACAAAATGTTAGGTGCTTCAATAATTGCAGGAGTTAGATTTGTTGTTTCTTTTTTTTTTTACAAAGCTCTTTCTTATTATTGATAGAATGTGTTACACAAGTAAATGGAAATAAGAGATATTTTGCACTTAATTTATTCTTGAGAAGTGAATGTTTCAGTTGTTACTGTAAGTTGAGTCTCTTTGTGATCCTTTGAGCAAAGATCCGCTGCTGGTTTCTTCTTTCTCCATTGCACAGAAGTTTTTTCTTGGCAGCAGAGTGCCTCACATGGCTTTGTCTCCGCTCACACCCTCAGCAGGTCATACTTCCTCCCACTCAATTGTGCTGGTATTGCCAGCTCTCGAGCTTCCTGATAAACCTGATCAGGGAACTAGTCCAAGTCATTTTTTTATCCACTCTCTTTTTAATCTGTAACAACTTTGGTGTGGCCTAGTACTCTGCCTGATCATATCTGAACAGTTTCTTAGCTGAGGCAATTGAAGGGAAGAGGTTTACTCTTGCATACCTGCCTTGCCTCCTGTAAGGAGTGTCCTTAGGGTTTTAAGTGAAGCAAGATTCTTTAAAGTAGTACAGTTGACAGGAAATGCAAACAAGGTTATCATGCATGCCAAATAGAAGAGATACTGCGTATGTATAAAAGTAACACCATTCACAGAGTGCTTCTGTCTGGCCCTGATCTACTGAATGAGCAAGAGTTAAGACCAATTACAATGAGGAAGGCTTGGTGAGAGTGAATTGTAGAGAAGAAAGGTTACTTTTCATTGTGGATTTTGACGTATGCTCTTCAGAAAGCTTGTTCCTGTTATCTTAATTGCCACAGTGCTTTCATAGACATCTTTGTTGGAAACGTTTTTGCTATTACACAAATGCTGGACAAGTGCAGAGCTGGTAGCTGGCTGCTAATCTCCCATGTATGCCAGACGCTGCAGCTCAGCCAGCAGGTGTATTCTGCTAAATATTTCTCTCTCTATCCATAACCTAATCTGGCATCTGGCACCCTGGCTCGTGGATGTCTGAAGATGTAAGATAAAGTCAGTTATTTTTTCATGTAGATGCACTGTGTCTGTAGAAAGGAGCAAGGCCCAGAGTGCACAGTAAAAAAAATACTCAGCAACTTTTTGTGGCACTGAATTTCAAAATATCAAATTTATTAATTCAAGATTAATGTGTCATAGTTTTGGGAATGAGGTGAAGTGCCCTAAAATTTTTCTATCTGCCTCAGGATACTGGCAAGCTGAGTTAGGTACAACTATTATGATTTATACTAAACTTGTGCTTTCTTCACAACCAGGAAGCTACAAGTAATCGATGATTTTTGTGTTTGCTTTTTTTTAACACAAGGAAGAGATTTTCTTCCTGTCACAGCCATCTTCAGCAGATTCCTCAGCCATAGTGTACATGAGTCCTTCCTTAAAAAGAACAGGATAGGGCATTGCTATAGGAATAACATGAGTCATGACCTGGGAATGCTTTATGGACTGGAGTTGATGTTTTCTGTTGCTAGGAGAACTGCATGCTTTTTGTGTGTCAGGTTAAGAGCTTTGGGTGACCCCTGCTTCTAGGTGTATTTCAGGAATTTCTAACAACTGTCAGCAGATGAATCCAGTTTTTCTTCTCAGAACAAGTGATTTGACCTTTCCAGATTGCAGATTTTGGCATGTCCAAATGGCGTGTCATCTCCATGTCACAATCACGAAGTGAATCCTCTTTGCCAGAAGGAGGAACAATTATCTACATGCCACCTGAGGATTACAACCCCAGTCAGAAAACACGGGCAAGTGTGAAACATGATATCTACAGGTAACTCCTGTTATTCTCTAGCTTCAAATCTGAACTCAGATATGACTTAGTGAACTTAGATTTTATTATTTTCAATGATAATATCGTAGCTGTATAGACTAAATGAATTGAGAAATAAAGAATTGAGTGATAGCTGGATTTAATGACTCATTTATTTTGTGCTATGACTAGTGTAATGCTCCAGAATTAGGCTGAGACTACAGAAATAGGTAAATGACTGTACAGATATAGGCAATGCAGGGAAAGAAGGAAGCCATTCACACCATCAAGTCAGTCACATACTCTTATAATTTGTGTAATCAAATAACATAATTTTCAGAATGTACTTGGGGGAAAGAAGAAAATGTATTTTTGGAAAGGAGGTAGATTAAAACATGACAGTGGGGTTGGAGAAAGTAGTTACAGTAATCTCTTTAAGGAATAATTTACTGTATGAAAGTTGTGGTAGTTTTGTGTTGGGCAGTCCTGAGTACAAGTAGTAGAATAGTAAATAGAGTGGTTATGGGCCATATAACAAAAGGAAATCTCTCTGAGGATATTGGAGTTGTAATTGGCGGGTCTGAAATGGTTTGGAGAGCTCAGAGTTTACTTGAAGGATTTTGGGAGGAATTGTCTTGTGTAAAGGAAGATTGAGGAGGCAAGAATTGGCCAATCACTATGACAAAGTCCATCCATCACTCTGGTGTGGTCTGCCACGTTTACCTCCACTGATCTCTGACATGGTTGTATCTTGGTGAGAGGTGACAGTCTCAGAGGGTCCTACTGACTTCCAGGGAAACCACTATTTCCCCTTAATTATCCCTTACCCTTAAGAAGCACGTGGCATTCATTGATAATCCTGTCCAAAAAATAGATGACAAGATACCTGCTTTCCTTACCTTCTTTTGATGGGAAGATATGGATAAGGAAAAGCATTGAAAAGAAAAAAGGGTGTATTAAGGGGAAGGAAGGAGTGACTGGTGGCCTAATAAATGGGTGGAGATGAAGAAGACAAATGCTTCTTAGAAAGAAATTATTATTTTCAGAGGAATAATAAACAAATAGGAGAAGATATGAGAACAGTAGAAGGGTGTAGAAAACAGATAAATAGGGAAGGAAAGAGATTATGTGAGAAGAAAGAAGAGAAACTAAGACAACATTGGAAAGAGAGATGTTCAAGGCAGGAGGGATATGAAGGTGCAGAGACAGTGAAGGACCACCAGAAAGGCCACACAGGAGGTTCTGTGCTCACAATCAGGAGATGCTACAAAGCAGAAATAAGAAAGGAAAACAGGAACAGAGTAAAGAGGAATGCTGCAGTGTTGTAGAACTGAGAAAATAATCTTTAACTGTAGAAAGATTCCAAACTGAATGAAAGATTATTAATAAATATTTGAATAACTTGTGGATGTCTAATTAATTGATCACAGCTGAGCGTTGTTGAGATATTGAAGCTAATTTGTGTGGAAGGATCTTTCTTAAAGAAACAAATTGTGTAAACAGCAGTAAAGCAGCTTAATTTCTACAAAAGGGATGATTTGCTTTACCAAAAACATCAGCCTGCATGGACTTGTCAGGAATACATCAAAAGCAGAATTTTTAACAGGGAGGGCTGCTTTTATTAAAAGCTAAATTAGTAAATTTTATCATTAAAGAATGTTAAAATGTAAACAGAATAAATAGTAAGGAAACCTCAATTTATATGATTTATTTTAAGCATCAGTTATTTGTTTCTTTCTTCATTTTTCTGAATTCTTACTTGGTTTGGTACTTCCTAGTGATGTAGGAAGGAAGCTCAGTACATTCGTACCAAGGGTGGGGAGCAAGCCTTAAGAGCAATTGATCATGGTAATTATTTTCTGGAATGACAGTGTCACAATGCTTATAAAGACTTGGACTGAAAACATGGAAATACACACTTTTCAGCACCTTGCTTGTATTCTGAAGTTATGGAAGCACTGAAGCTTTAGCCTGAATTGTCTTTTCTAAGCCCAAATTAGTGGAACCAGATACATGAATACAGTGTTGGGATTAATATTAGGACCTTTTAGGATAAATCATGGACTAGAACTTCATTCAGATATGGTAGAGTATGTGCAGAAAAAATGGAGAGAAGGACTGAGAATTCAAGCTGCTTTTAAATGAAATCAGCTAACCGTATTTAAATTACAAAGTTGTTTAAAGTTACCTCTTTCTAGTATATCCTGATGGCTGAAGAGAGTGACTAATTTAATGAAGATGGGGCAGGTTTATGCTCACTGAACCACTTGCCATTCATGTTGGTGTGAATGCAAAAGGTTTGAGTAAGCACAAGTGTTCAATCTCCTCGCATTCTTTCAGAGTAGTCTTCCCAAGAGTCTCTTTTGGAAAGTGAATGCTGTGACATCTCTCCCTGTGGAGATTGCAAATGTTGAAAGCATAAATGGAATGGGGAGGAAGGGGGAAGCTGGAGTGGGCATCCTAAGTGCAAGTTTATATTTTACCTGTCTCTGTGACACTGTGTTGGGAATAGAGCTGTGGGTCAAAGTCATCCTCCCTGCTAATACCCAGCTTCCCTTGGGAATGTCAGAGTGTCAGTCCATACTGGGAAGATGCCAGAATATTGCAGTTAGGACAAGAGCAGTTGGCTCTCTGAGGCTCACTTTAACTTGCATGCTGAGATTTTAAACTCCATAGATCTAGTTCACAGCATATTAGCAGAGCCAAGTTGATACAGATTTGCAATAGGAGTTTATATGCCATGGATCTTTTCTGTACTTAACAGCATTAACTAGTTCTAGATGAAGTCACCAACTAGTTTTCATATTCACGTCATCACTTTCATTAGCTATAGTCAGTCCCATGGGTGCTTGCAGGACTATTTTACCAAAATGTTTATAATAAAATGAAAAGCTGAGCATATTGTGTTGTTAAGTGTTGGTTAAGTCTAAAATAACATCTTCTGTACTTTTTATACTGTAAACAGTTATGCAGTTATCATGTGGGAAGTGATGTCAAGGAAACAGCCATTTGAAGGTAAGGCCATGTCTTCCTTTAATTTATTTTTCCTGCCTTACCTAGAGGTTAAACATGAAGCCTAGGGACTTAATTTTAGGGGTTACTTTCTAATAATTCAACTTTTAAGCTTGTTGAAGAACATTTTGAAATACTTTTTATTTTTTAAATACTTTTATTTTTTAAATAGCCTTTTCTTTTTTAATTATAGTATTGTTTCATAAGAATACCTTTTTGTTAATTAAGAAACATAACCTTATTTTGATAGAGCTGTAAATTCTATGTCTGCAAGCCAAATTACTCCTCCTATATAGTAAGCTCTTTATATTGCATATATTTCTAATGACTTCACAATGTCTGTTTTGACAGAAGTTATAAACCCCTTGCAGATAATGTACAGTGTGTCACAGGGACAGCGACTAGACTTGAGTGAAGGAAGTCTGTCAATGGACATTCCTCATCGAGGACTTATCATAAGACTGATGGAAAGTGGATGGGCACAAAACCCAGATGAAAGACCATCATTCTTGAGTGAGTTTACCTTGCCAGATTTCTGTTGAACATGGTTCTTACAGAGCAAGGTTATAGTTGTGAAAGGGAAGTGTTAAAGATGTCAGATCTATGTGCTCAGTCTTGTTGCTTATAAAGTGCTTAGCTGCTTCCTTCATGTCTGTAAACAAACTTTTATCAGTGGAATTACGTGTGTGCCATAAAACCAGGTTGGTTTTTGGAGTCTTGTGCATTTACCATCACTTTATTTACCTGTAAAAAAACAGCATATTTTGTTTAACTGCTTGTGTTTGGAGGTTTTTGCTTATTGTTCAAGATAATTTGGGGTTTTTAAAGGTGGGTGGGAGAATAGAAGTATAAAATGAGTTCTGTGGGATTTAAGAGCACCCAACCAATACCAACAAACCATTGCACATTAGATAAGCTGTACTGACTTCAATTTGTATTTGCCTCTCAGTGTAAATCTTTCACTGACACTTTATCTTTTATTGTTCCATCTGCTTTATCAAGCAGGAACTGGATTTTTTTCCAAGGAAATGTATCTAAATACAACATTTTCTAAAATTAAAAAAAAAATAGACCCCTGATATTTCCATATGCATTCTTGTTTTCCTATGCCAATTAACGAAAAAAAAAAATTTAAGTGTATGGTCACACTGAAGGGAAAATTATCTGGTATGTGTACTACAGTGTGAGCTAACTTGCATTCTCTTTTTAGTGCCATGTGTGTAGTAAGGTGGTCTTTGAAAAAAGCATGCATTGCTTTTGCCACTACTTTACTATCATAAAAAGAAAGAAGAAGTTGCAAAACTGTTGCAAAATTAGGGGAAGTACAGCTTACTAATGGGGAACTTAAGCAATTACCATAGCATAGGGACACAGACACACTGAGACCAGTGTCACTTGGTTTCCCTGGATGTCATAGGTCAGTGCTTTGACTATCCCATCTTTTCTGCCCTGCCTCATGCCTTAAGCATGTATTCTGGGTATTGCTGTGTTGGGTGTGTGTTTGTTTATTTTTCTGGTATGGATCTTTAACACCTCTTCTGGAGTGGGAAGACAGCAACACCTTCTGAGGTCTTATAGTGTTTGGTTCCATGCAATTAGTCAGGCTTGAAGGGGCTAAAACACAACAAACTCTCCAATGTCTCCATTCCATGAATATGAGACTCTCGATCCAGCACCGTCCTGGATTCTATTGATACACAGTGATCAGGTGGCCAGGTCAGGACAGGGTTTCTTTTGGTGGTGTCAACTGTTTAAGAGAAGCAAGCAGCTTCTGTTTTAGTAGTATAAGTGGTTTGACATGTGTCAGTAGACAAATTATTTTTCTAAATATGAGAAAGACACTTTAGTACACTGACAACTTGATTTCCACTTCAAACCGTTCACCAAGTACTCTTCCCTTGTTTAGAATGTTTAATAGACCTGGAGCCAGTTCTGAGAACATTTGATGAAATAGCTCTGCTGGAAGCAGTAATTCTGTTAAAGAGATCAAAGGTAAGTAGCTGTTGTACAGTCATGAATTGGTCAAGTGAGCTGGTAACTTTCATTTGCTAAAAGAAATGTAATCTCCTTTTTCATTTCTCCTCAGTCTCCTTTGTATAATCTTGTATCTGGTTGAAACATGAGTTTGTACAAGATTGTTCTCTTGTCTTATAGCAGAAATTTAATACAGACAAATATTTCTCTTCCAGTCACTATATGAATCACAAAGTATTTACAAGAGTGGAAAGAAAGCAAATGTGGAGCAGATGTCTCTAAATATACCTGTGAATCCTGAAAAGGTAAATACTTTACATGTTGCATTTGGTATGTCAGCATCCTGAGAGATTTTAAAGGAAGGTTAGCTTGGTGAAAGGAGTTGTTCTGCACTTTACTTTCCTGTGCATTACTTGAGCCAGAGTGTAACAAATGCAAAGCCATATAAGTGAAGACAGAAAAGGCTGAGTATGCAGAAATTAGAAGGGTATTTAAGTACAGGAAAGCTCTAAATATGTCACAAAGCTGTGAAACCTGGGGAGGTTTAGATTGGCTATCAGGGAAAAGGTTCATTACCCAGAGGGTGATCAGGCACTGAAACAGGCTCCCCAGGGAATTGGTCACAGCACCAAGCCCAGCAGAGTTTAAGAAGGGTTTACACAATGCTCTTGAGCAAATGATTCTTGGGGTTGTCCTGTTCCCACTCTACATATTCTGTGCTCCCTTACACCTCCCCAGAGCTTGCTTGTATAGGGTCATACAGATTTGCATTTATATTTTGATGCTTAATGCTGCTGCTTTTGGTTCTTACTAGTAGTTAAACTTGTATACAAAATTACTGTCATCTTTGAAAATACATAAGTATTGGGATTACAAAATTTCTTCTGATTTACCATATTTTAATTGTGCTGTCTATTGAGCATTTAGATAGCAGGGAAAACATGCTGATGGGAAGGTTCTCTGTAAAAAAAAATAAATTGCAACTTCATATTTGTTTAGTGTGCCTTTCCAATATGCACCTGTATTTCTTTCAGCCAACATATTCTAGCTCCATACAATGTGATGCACTTCCCCTTCGGAGCATCTCTCCAGATACATCAAAATTCAAGTCTATTCCCCAGTGTAATATCCTCTCATCAGGTGAGATAATCTTGATATTATGTAAATTTAAGTTGCCATTGGAGCTTTACATTTGCCTGTGACATTGCATTTGTGCAGAAATGCCAGGTCTCTCTATGCCTGAAAAAAAATGTATTTTATAAACTTTGTGCTCTGGGTAAAAAACTAGAGTTTTTCAGCTCTGTTTTTCTGTTCCTGTCATCTGAGAAATCTTTACAGCTCACAGGTTCAGTTTTCCTATTTTCTATATCCTAATTGCGAGTGCAGAGCTAACATTTTCTTGTCCCTTCACACTCTTGGCAGTTTAGTTAATTGATTTTTTTTTCTTAATTTGTGAACTACTTCTGAATATAAAGAAGGCTACACATTTTAAAACATTCTAGAAGCTGAGTATACTCAAAGTTTCCAGTGCAAGTTTCTAGGTAATTTTTAATTCAGTAAATGAAAATGTCTTTAATAGATTGCTTTGCAAAAGTATCTGCACAGACCTTTTGCAGCTGTCTCCTTTTATGAATAAAAGTTGGCAAAATTCCCTGAGAAAACTCAACTTTGAGGTTTTGCTGACATCAGAAGCCAGAAAAATGCAATGGAACCCAGATGGAATAGCAATACATAGTGAAACCAAAACTGCATTTAAGATTCTTCCCTTGACAGAATGTAAACATATTTCAAAAGAATGGAGTGTCCTCTGGCATTGCAGGGACCAGGAGTATGAAAGCAGACAAGACTATTGACTTCACTGCTATAAAATAAGGAAATCAATAAGTATTCTGAGGTGCTGCAAAACCAGAGATATTCTGGTAGAAGTAGGAGAGCACAGGCAGTTCCTGTTTCAGCTCCTGTTTGAGCATACACAGTTTAGAACTTCTACTCAGTGTACTGGAAAGGTATAAATACAGGAGGAATTTGGGTAAATAAATTATGGGAGGCTTAAGGACCTGGAGAAAATGGAGAAAGCAAGTTCAGGGCACTTTGGCTGTACCTTAACTGAAGCATTTATCTATACAGCACAAAAACCTCACTTAATAAGTATGTTGTGATGAATTTTAGAATATGAGGTATTAGTTTGAACATGAGCAAGGACTGTAAGTGCAATCACATAAAATAATGATAAATATCAGCCTTTCTTTCTACTGGTTCCTGTTATAAATTGTTGTGTCTGCCTGTGGAGGGCATCAGTGAAAATTTGTTGGTACATTTAATCTGATTGGTCAGCTGGTGGTTGTTTTATAGAGTCGTTGTTTAGACTTTGTGTTCATACATAGATACTCTAAAGCTTGTGAAAATAGTGCCTACAAAACCCTGTTGCAGAAGTGTTTGTTTTTACTTTGCCAATAGCTACATCAGGTAGTGTTGTAGTGCGAGGCAAGACTGACATTCCTCTCGCTTTTCAAACTGAGATGCAATAGTTTCAGGTGAAAATTCAATTCCAGGTAGCTGTTAGCAAGAGAGGAGTTTGGCACAGCACCAAGGCGGAGTCTAGCTGAGTTAATGACCATAGATTCTTGTTTTTTCCATCAGTACAGTCAGAATGCTTTTTCAGAAAATTGCTTCTTCAGAGTTAAGACTTGTCTTTAGCCTTTAGCCTTTCTTTTCATTTTTACTTTTTTTTTCCGTTTCCGTGAGTTTTTCTTGGGTATTTCTTTAAACAGCTCTTTTCCTTCTTCCCGTTTCATTTCTGATACAGAGAGTAATCCTTTAATATACTTTTTTTTGCTGGATGAACAGGATGCACTCTTCTGAAATCCCTTTTAAAATAAGCTTCTTTATTCTTGTAGTATCCTAACTAGTCCTCCTGGTGCATATTGTAGCTTAAGTCATTGAACTAAGGCTATGTAGTATTATGAGAGACATGACAAACTCTTCTTGTCTACAAAATCCCCCTTACTTAGTATATCTTATAATTTTATTTTTCCTTTTTCACAAGGTTCCTTCATTACAGAATAATCTACTTAGGGGTTGTTTTTATTCCTCATCTCACTTCTAATCATTAGCCCCAGCTTGAAACAGAAAGTCTAGATCTCATATTTTTCCTTCTTTTTGTTTTCTATTTCTGTTACTCCAGTGTTCTAGGTCACCTAGATTCTTTTTGAGTAATCTGAGTCAATCTGTTTTTTCCTGTATAACATCTGAATAGCCCTCATTAGCATTTTTTTGAGGGAACTGGGGTTATTTAGCCTGGAGAAAAGGAGGCTCAGAGAGGCAATTTTGCTTCTTTGCTCTCTGCAACTACCTGAGAGGAGATTGTGGCCTGATGGGGGCCTCTTAAACTAACATGCAATAGCACCAAGAAGTAGGATGAAAGGAAATGGCCCTGAGTGGTGCCAGGGGGATTGGATATTCGGAAAAATTTCTTCATGGAGAGAGTTGTCAAGCATTGAAACAGACTGCCCAGGGAAGTGGTTGAGTCACAAGCCCTGGAGGTAATTAAAAGATGTGTAGACGTGGCACTTCAGGACATGGGGCAGTGGTGGACTTGGCAGTGCTGGACTCGAGGATCACAAGGGTCTTTCCAACAGAAACAATTGTGTGATTTTTTGATTGTATTTTTTTCATGCTGTGGTCACTGGTCAAGGTCATTCTCTCATACCAGTACAATGCCAGTAGTTTTGTCTTTATGTTATGAAATTAAATATGAGTGCCTAAAAATGTATAACAATCTATCCCACGCAGCTGCTTGAAATACTTTCCTGGAACGATCTTCCACTCACAGTGGTTGTCTCCTAATCCCCTTTTTTCATAGAGTAGATCATGTCTCACAATACTGCTAAATACTCAAAATGCTGCTTCACAATACATAGCTCTGCCCAACTTTCTCTCTTGTTCATGAAATAAAATTGCCAGTTACTTTGAGTTCTAGCCCATCATTTTAAAAATACTGAGAATGGAATTTCTTCCACATTTTCCTATTCCTGCTCTGTGTACTTACAGACATATTCTTCTACAGGTCAAGAAAGAGCTGGGAATACACCTTCAGATTTCCCCATTGGACAGGTAATCTCAAATTGTCCATGGGGCTACCTCATTGTGCCTTTAGGTGCTCATCTGATTCTTGCATCTGTGGTTCTTAGTTACTGTGTCTCTTTATCAAGTGACACTGTAAAAGTCTAATCAAAGCTATTTACACAGTTAGGCACAGGTCCTGTAGTTTGTTTCTCATCAGCTGTTTGTTATCTTTTCCTTGTTTCATTCCCGCTGCTGCTTTCATATCTGTCATCCTTTTCTACTATTAAAAAATCCTTAAACTAGAAACTGTTAAACTTCCCACCTGATAGAAATCCTGTTTACTTTTATTTGCAAAAGCTTTACATTAAGCTTTCATGAAGTCATATCCTGTTTTGATGGGCTACAAAAAGCTTTCATTGGCCTCCCATTGAATGTTAACTTTTCCCACAGTTCCTCATGTCCTTTTCCCCCACCTGAATCTTTATTTTAATATTTTCATCTTTGTTACACTGCCAAACTTCATCTAAAATAAATTAATCTGCTTTCCTGCTGACTTCTAGTTACCTCTTCAAATATTCAAAGGATTTATTTTGTTCTTCTAGTCCTTACAAAAATTTTCTGTCAAACAGAGCTTTTTCATTAAAGTTCACATCTACCAGATTTATACTCCCAATATTTCTTTAAAATAAAGCAGGACCCCAAACCATAGTCAGGCCCTGGTAAAATATAAAGGACATAAATGTATTCAGAATTTGAGTATAAGGACTAATTTGTTTGTATATCATGTAAAAGTTGGCTTAGTTGGCTTATGATTTCTTTTGTGAAATGGCTCAAAATAGTCTCTGATGGGTGTATTTTTTTTTGAACACAGAAGTAATATAGCTTGTTCTTTTTTCTTTTTCCTTCTCTTTTTTCTTTTTGTCTAAGATGGAAATTCTGGATGTCTACACTCTCTCAGCAGTCAGAGCATGGATGGAAATCTGTCTGTAACTCAGAGTGCCAAACTCCTTGTGCATCCATACAGTGCTGTTCTCTCATCTGACAAGAGTGTTTCAGATGCCTCCAGTTCTGCATCCTGTGTGCTGCAGTCATCGCCAATTCCTTCAGGTACAGCAAACATCATTTGGTTCCAAGACCCACAATAAATGTTCTAACATTGAATGTATGTTATGGATGTCTGTATCAAATGGAAGCTGAACTGTTAGTCACCTGCAAAATGAAAACAAAACATATGTAAATTAGGAATGCAAAATTAAGTAATTCTCTCCTTATAGACTTGTATTACAAAATAAGTAAAAACAGTGTAAAATGTGACCAAGTACAGGTAGCTACTGTAGCTACCTGTAGCTACTAGGTTTTTTTTCTCTCCTTGTAATTAGATTCCTGCTGCCATGAGTCTTCTTTTTCCCATTCCCTTTGCTCATATCACCTACTGCTGCAGCAGTGCTACAGTCCAGCAGAACAGGAGAAAAACTTAGCTCAGATTTAGTCGCCTTGTTGCCTCTGTCACTTCTCAGATTCTAGGCTTTCCAGTCTCCCATTTAGCAGTGGTGGGGCTGAAAGAAGCAGCAACTGTGTCAGCATCTCACCTGTAATGGTCCTCTGTGTTAGTTGGGAGCCCACTACATTATATGCTTATGCATCAAATAACCGTAAAAAGTTAACACCAAAGTTAAAAAAAATAAACTTCAATGATGAATTATTCAGAAATATTTTTGAGGGGCCACACAATAACATGCAAATTTATAAAGATCTATTGCACCATCCCTCTTCTGAAAAAATGAGAATCACCACCTTCTCACTGTGTGAAACCTCATCTTGAGAAAAATACCAGGAAACTACAGGGATGTTTTCAGTAATCTTCAATAAAAATCCCCCTGGAAAGTGAATTTACCACCTGTCTCTTTTTAGTACCAGGTCGGGTTGAACACTGGAACAGGTTGCCCATGGAGGCTGCAGAAGTACCATCACTTGGAGATGCTCAAAATTCAGCTGGACAAGGCCCTGAGCAACCTGAGTTATCCTTGAAGTTGGCCCAGCTTTGAGCAGGCTATTACATCACATGACCTCCTTGAGGGTCCTTTCCAACCTAAATTATTCAGATAGAATAAATACTCTAACCACCAAATTTATCAAATTGGAACATTTTAACAGCTTTTTTTCAGCTTGTTCTTTGTTCTGTGGCAATATTTGTTGACAGACAGTTACAATCCCTTCCTTTTTTTTCTAATCCTTTCCAATCTCAGATTTTGTATTGGAAACCATACAACAGAATGTAGCTCATCAGTGGATCCAAAGTAAAAGAGAACAAATTATTGATCAGATGACTGAAGCATGTTTGAATCAATCACTGGATGCTCTTCTATCAAGATTTTTACTCATGAAAGAAGATTATGAACTTATAAGCACCAAACCTACAAGGACATCAAAAGTACGACAACTGCTTGATACTTCAGACAGCCAAGGAGAGGAATTTGCCAGAATTATAATACAAAAGTTGAAAGATAACAAACAGCTAGGACTTCAACCTTATCCAGATATTGTATCTAATTCTCAAAGACTGCATCTTTAAGTTTATTCTTTCTTTATTAAACCATGTGAATATTTCTTACAACATGATTCTTGTTTCTATGTAGTATTTAATACATGTGCAGCTTTGTCTTTACTGTGCCTTTGTAGAGTCTCAGAAATGATCCTGAGTTCTTCTGGCCTGCATTTGGTCAGTGACCAATTAATAAGTTGGAGTGCAATCATAAAGCCAAACACTTGACGGTTGTTGACTAATTTTGTAAAACTATTTTGTTTATACATGACAAAGAAAAATATTAAAGGTTCACCATTTTACGTATTTTCTGTTTATACACATCCTTTCCTTTCATCTCACAGGAATGAGACATCTCATCTTAATGTGGCATGTTTGTTTTTTCTCCTTCCATCTGCTCTTTTCTCACAGAGGAGGGGAAAAAAGTGCTCTTTTTCAGGGCTGTTCTGGTGTGTGTATAATAAACTTTTTTCCTTAAGCCATGCTGGTGTGCCTACAGGAGAGGAGTGGTAGGAAGTTTACATTGCGTTTTTACAGTTTTTTTGTTGTGTTATTTTGGGTTTCTTTTCCCATTTTGTTGCCAGAGCAAGTGCCTCAGACCACTGCACAAGAAGAATGTTAGTTCAAAGAGGAGCCCAAGGGAAAGAAGGACATTGTGCTTTTCATTTTTGTTCTGCTCAGAAGTGATATAGAAAAGCTATACATTGTGTGGTTATAACCACTTCATCTATTCTTGAAATCATATTAGGATGAAATGCAGAAAGAACATACATAAGGGCATTCTCAATTAACACCTCTTTAATATTTCCTTTGTCATCTGCCTTGCCTTTGTCACCTGCCATCTTACCACCCCTTACCTTTGTCATCTGCCATTAATACTTCTCATGTCATCTTGCTAGATCAAACTTTCAACTCAGTTTTATTTTTGATATTTACATGATGGGCAGTAGTTGGGTCTGTACAAAGATCAATCATGCCCTGCCTTGCCACGCTGGATGTGCAGGAGTCTCTTCTGCTGTGACCTGCCTTAACCTTCTCCAGATCACATCTCTGCTGTCCTTCTTTGTCTGAGGGATGGTTAACATGTTGATGCACAGATGGGGCCACCTGAGAGGAAAAGGTATGTGGTATTTTTTCACAAGACCTTAGTGACTTTATCTAGATTACTTCAAAACTAGTAAAAAGATTTTTTTTAATTTGTGAGAACACCACACAGGCAGATTATTTGTGCAAGCACTAATAAATAATTACAGTTTCTGCTCAGGCTATCTAAAATTAGGAGAGATCCAGAATTGTTTTTAATAAAGTAAGTTTTTGACATAAACTGTGTATTTGCCTTTTATCTGCTTCTTTCTAGAGGCTGTAAAATTAAAGTTAATCACATAGCTGGAACCCAGGACCATGGTGCAATGAATGGCTGTGCTTTTCCTAGAGCAGACCTAATGATGTCTAGCAAGGAGAGGTCTGAGGAAAGCTGGTGCCAGAACTGTGTGTTTCACTGCACATCACATTTTAAGCCACAGTTGTTCATTATTGGTGCTTAAAAGAAGATTTGTGTTTTGCAAGGTAGCAAAGTAAAATTTCTTCAATATGTGTCCAAAATTCATCATGAAATAGGAACTTTCCCTGAGGACCCACTGTAAGACAGCTACATGAGGGAAAAAAACATCCTGCAGCTTTCAGAGTCTCTCTGCTGACTCCTGCCTGTCAGTACAGAACAGCCTGGTTTCTCTTAACTGCAATATTAAATATGGCCCTATGGAGTCACATTCAGGAATGGTGCTGTCACACTGCTGCAATCACTATGGGCTGCTCCTCTTCATGTGCCATCACCCTGAGGTGACACAGCTGCAGGAAAAGTAATTTTCTACCCCCAGCTCTGAATATGCTCATGTCTATAAGGCTCATGGCGATTTGGCATTCCAGCCAAAGCCCAGCCTTCCAAGGAAACCCTGAGGCCATTCAGAGTAAAAACTCAGGCCAATCTCCCTCCTCTTTCCCTGGGCCCTGAGCCTCCCTCCATGATGGAGTACAATCATAGAATAGCTCAGGTTAGAAGGGACCCCTGAGGTCAGCCAGCCCAGCCCTTCTGCCGTGGTCAGGGACATCTTCAACTGGATCAGGTTGCTCAGAGCCCTGTGCAGTGTGACCTTGGATGTTCCCAGGGCATCAGACACCACCACTCTGGGCAGCATCAGCCCACCCTCTCCAATGTGTTAGGCACACACAGATTTCCTTGAGTGAAAGGGGGGAAGGGGCAGCCACAGCTGGGGCCTGAGAGATACAGACAAGGGCACAAGGAGAATTATTTGGGGTCGATATGGGTGAAGAGGTGGAGGTTGTGTGCTTGGCCATGCAGAGTGAAGGGTGTGAGGAGGTGACTGACATGGGAGTCAATATGAGCCACAGTCTGTCACTTCTGTTGTTTTGCAGTTGTTTTAAGAGTATTTTGTACATTCTTCACTTCTTCATTGCAATTCCTAACAGATTTTTCTGTTGCTTCACTCCAAGTGGAAAAGCTGCTGATGTTTCATACTGACAGTAAAAGCTTTTTTCTGAGTCTTTACAGGTCACTGAAAGCCTTTCAAAACGTGCATGTAGAACTTTGTACATGTACACAGGGGAAAATAGAAGCATAGGACTGCACATATTATTTTGTGTTTGCTGGTATTAGATTTTATGTTGTATTTTAGCACTTTGTCACTTAGTAGTGGCTGCTCCTTGTGTTCTGCTCTCAAACCTGAAGTTAACATGATTGGAAGAAGTTTGTTGGTCTGTGAGCTATGTTCTCTCCTGCATTAACTTCATGGCAAAGTAAGTAAAGATCTGATTTTACTAAGATGACACAGATGGTGGCCCTTGTTTGTCATTCAGAGTCTTGCAGCTAATGGTAGAGGGTGTTTGGCAGTGTGTTTTCAGTCAGGGTTCAGTGTAAGTGCATCTGTTGTGGATGAGGACTGTAGGGGCTTGTGCTGGCTGAGGCACGGAGTTACAGGACAGGAGGAAGCAGAGGACTTGGCAGGGGAACCCCTGAGCTGTTTGCTGCAGCTGAGCAATGGTATGAATGAAGAGGGCTCTGGAAATAATTGAAGTAGTCTTGTTTCCAGTGCAGAGTATGAAAAGCCTTCCTGAGCAGTAATGGAAGTGTGGGCAAGAAACCAGAAAACTTCACGGGTTTATTCAAGCAAGCATGCCTTAACTTGCTGTTCAGTAAGGAAATGCATGTTTATATGTAACTAAGAAGAATCACTGTGAACAGCAAGTTGGTACAGGAGGCGCCTCACTGCAAACATTCTTATCAAATCCTGAAATATTGTAAAAATTGAGTAAGAAAAACTTGTTGCAAACGCATTCACTTCTTTACATTATCCATCTTGCTTACTTAAAATGCAAGATTAAATGTAATCTTCCTTGGCAAAGGAACTATATTTTGTATTTGCGGAATAGCTGTTCAAGAAAAATCCTTTTTGTGCACAGTGCATGCTTTATGATTGCTCAATGTTGATTTATGTGCTGTTCCTGTAAATCTATGGCAAATATCCAGTAGTATGTAACCATGAGGGTCAGACCAGTAGAAATATGGGAGACATTAATGAAGAAAGGACTCTTTCATGTTCCAACATGCAGCTTCTACAGAAACAAAGGGCTGAGGCTGGCTCAGGAGCAGGATAAATAGACGATATAAAGGTGGTCTGAGAGCAGAGTCCCTCAGTATAACACACAGTCAGAAAAACAGTTTGGTGCCCCAAATCTGAAACAGGACAAACTCAAGCTCAAACTTCAGAGTGAAAGTAATTACAGATTCTTGAAAATATGCATTCTGGGCTTTAGGCTATAGTTTGTTAACATTGCCCTGGCTGAAGAAAAAGACTTTAAGATGACAGAGGTTCTGATTAACAAACATGGTGCTCAGCCTCTCTGTTTGTCCAACAAGGAGCAAGATTCCTGCAAAACAATCCTAGTGCCAAAATGCTTCTTGCTACATTATAATGTACGTAATCACAAGCTTGCAGGCAGCTGGAATTGTGCAATCTTTCCAGGCAGACTTAAAGAGCTCTCATCCTTCATAGATGAAACAGCTTGAAAGCTGCTTATTCAAAGAATTTGTCCTAAACTTGCTTCAAATAGGGTTTTTAAGAAGCACAGCCATTTCTGTGTAAGCATTAACTGTATACCTGCCTCAGTCTGCCACAAAATGCATGTTACTTTAAAACGAAGAAGCAGGAGGAGCACTGGCTTATAAAAGAAAGATTTGTGTTGTTTTTATTATTCCCTTTGGTCACTGTGGATTACAGAATGGAACATGCAGCATGATTCTATGCTCCCGCTTGTTTTCTAGTTGGACTGCTCAAGCCGTTGGAGGGATATCTGTGCTGGGACTCAAATATGGATCAAATGTGGATTAGTGGTCCAGTCTGATGAAGTGCTGTTATCTGGTGCCTCAGCTCTAGTGACAAGACTAGTGACAAGACCTGCTGGATCAGCTCCTTCCAGATGAACTTTGGCATGAGTACATCATTCTTCACGGAAAACAAAAATCCCAAGTTATTTCTCTTGCATTTATTAACTTTTCGTTAATATTTTTATTTTCGTAAAATCCCAGAAGATTTTATTTTCTGGATGTTTACTTGTTTCAGTAGACATTATGCTGTACATCATACTGGCTTTGCTAAAGGACGTCATAGGACAACCTGTTTTTTCAGAAGACTAAGTGAATACACTGGGTAAATAATTTCTTTGCTTATTTTTATCTTAGATTTATTTTAAAGCTTATTGAATTAAAATAAGATCTTAACACTAGACTTGCCTGTTTTGTGTCTCATGCACGTCATAAATTATTATAAAAGGCACAGATCTATAATTCTTAAGATGAGAAAAATAATTGAGTTGATTAATATTTAACAATGTATAGATTAAACTTAGAAGAAATCTGAGGGAAAAAAAAAGCAAACAGAAAAACATTTGGTTGTTTGAAAATAAATAATACCTATGACTTTCAGTTGACTACAACTCTTTGCTAGTCTACTCCCTCTGAAAGACTTTCTGATTCAGCAAGTTATGCCAGCAGAATAAACCTCTGTGTAGTGTTAGAAAAAATTCCATCGTGGCTTTCTAAATCAGCATGAAGGAATTAGACTGCATTAGTTATTCATGGCTTCAGTGACACATGGATGAAGGATTTCCACCCCCCCCCCCAACTTTCCTTTTGTTGTATTTCTATCACAACTTTCCTAGAAATAGAGAGCAGCAGTTGTGTGCTTCTGCCTGCTAATGGCCTCAGCTGAGGCTGTTTGGAGAAACCACATTCCAGGAGAGTCTGAGATCTTTCTTGAAAGCTCTCATTGATTTTAATATCCATGCTACTGTAGTAAAAATAGCAGGTAAGGCAAGGCTAAACAGAGTGAGACAAGAGGCTATTCATATAAGGTGCTACCTTACCCATCCTGGTGAAACAGAGGCATTTATTTAGAGCAGCAGCCTGAGAGGCACTGTTCTATTACAGCAGCCTTTCTGCTGAAAGGAGCAAGCATATCACCTACTCTCTGGTAAGCTGCTAACTTCTCTTTTTAATCCCTCCTTAGATTTGGGCTACAGCAGCTTTTCTCTCAGATCTCCTCTGTGATTTGCTGTGGGGTGGGGATGGAGTGCTGGGGGCGGAGCAAGTCCCTCCTGTGGGAAAGCCAGTCTATGACCATGGCAGTGCATTGGAGTACGTGAAGCAATAATTCATTAAATATTTTTATAAACATTAAATTTAGAAATCAAATGGAAGTATGCTTGTTTCCTATTGAGTGAGAAATGTTTGCTTCAGATGAGATCAAAGTGGGTTTTTGTTGTTGTTGGTTGAGTTTTTAGTATTATAATTTCTAAGAGTATTTTATTTTATGCTGTTTCCTCATACTGCATAATCTTGTTTTATTTGCTTTCCTCATTGGGAAATGTCCAACAGTACAATCTGCCATGAATACTCCCTTTGAGACCTGTTGATGCTCATATTCAGTAGTAGTGTTTTGAAGTTTGAACTACACACATGTTGAAAACTGCTTGCTAATCTGATTTCATATTCCAATAGCTATTAATATAAATGTATATGTTTGGATTTTTTAAACTTTTGGTCAATCTTCTACAGGCAGGAGAAAATTGCTCAGAATGTGCTTGGAGAAAATAAGAGATTCCTCATGACTTTTGCAATGGCTTTCTACATGCATATTGATTTCTAATACACACATAATTAAAATGTGCTAGCTTTTGATTTTAAATGTTATTCTTAATCTCACTAATTTTCTGACTGAAGCTACAGAATATCAGAGGTTGATCAGTATTTTTAGCAGGTTTGATTTTGCCTGGTTCATTGGTTGCACACTTTCATTATTGAGAAATTTTGTGGCGGTAGGCAAAATTCACTAAAAGAAAAGACCATGAAATTAGGTGTAAATCTGATGTCCAGCATGTTCCAACATCTTTCATAGGAGTTGGCTCCTAAATGCTCTCAGATTCCAAGGCAATCTGCTGAAGTCAACAGTAATTGATCTCTGAGACCTTATTGAGTTACCAATATTTCTTGAATTAAAAGACGAGAATTGCTAAATGCTCTAACAAATAGAGGCACCTCAGTCCCTCTGGAAGGCTATGGAGCATCTTGTAAGGCTGTAAGTTCCTGTGGAAGCACATATGCACTTCCCTGAGCAAGCCTTGCTGAATCTTTTGGCAAAGGTGACTTACCTCAGGAAGCAATCACTCATGAAATGTAGACCCCTGAAGAATGGGAAGTGTGTGAGAAAATCCTGGCCTGCCAAACCCGCCCTACAGTAATTTATGGAAGAACTGTCTTTGATTTCAGCTCTAGTTTTCACCTACTATCAACTTGTGCCTTCTTCCTTCACTTTTGTGTGAGGTTTGGCAGTGGTTTAAGGAAGAAACGAGCTATTGAGAATTATCTGTATATGGTGTTACTGTTTTCTTTAACTTCTCATGTGTCAGTCTCCAAGGTCCTTTCTGTTGCTCCTTGCACACACATAGCTGTGAGGTAAACATGAAGCTGCAAAGGATTTAGGGTCATTATGTCTGTCTGGGCTCTCAAGGCATTGTGCTTTCCCTGAGAGGAAAATTTCCCTCCATTTATTGAGAGAGTCCCTAAGGAAAAGGAAGATCTGCATGAAAATAGGGTTCTGAAGTTGTGTAACAGAGGTCACTTGCTGACACAAGGCAGAGGCAGGTGTTGGCAGCTGTGTCATTCAGCCTGCTGCATCCTCTCAGGCACATGGGCACATTGATTCCAGAAACCAACAGCTCTTTCTGCTTGTCCCACTCCATGGGGCCGAGACAGCAAGGATCTTCCTTAGCATCAGAAAGCTTTTATACTTTACTCTTCAGACTTCATGCTCAGGAGTTACTAAAACGTTGCAGTTGAGATGGACGTGTCACACAAAGGGACTCGGCATAACTTCAGAAGGCTTCTTTTCTGTTTATTATAACAGCATGCTGCTTTTATACACTCCACAAAGTTTACACTTTATTCATTGGTTACAATAGATCAACACAACATTCATTAGTGCAAAGCAGTTTCCACCACTGTTTTCAACTAACATTCACAAAGCCTTTCTAAAATACTTTTTCCAGCTGCAGATTTCTTCTTGCTTATCTTCTCTTCTCTACCTCCATGCCAACAGCCTTGGTAAAATTCCTTTTAGAATAGACCTTATCAATTAACTCTCTCTGACTCACAGACCAGCTGTCAGCCCCTTCCCACACTAAAATACTGTACTGGTATTTTTGCTGCCATAAAGTTTTATCATCACAGTGCCCAAATATTTTAAAGCAGGACGCAAAGAACCTTTTTTAAGTTTTTTAAATTACTGCATAAATTAAAACTTTCTGGTCTCAGGAAGCCACTCTTGAGTGCTAGAAGCTTCACCATAAATATTTGTCATCTACTATAATACAGGATTTTACAACTGAAAATGGCCACCCCTGAAAGAAATCACCTTATTAGAGCTCTGATGGTTGTCCCCAATAAGCTCTCTCAGTTAGTAGCTTTTGCTGTCTTTCATTTGGATTATGTGGACTCTCAAAATGTGACCTATGTGTCCATATGTTGGAGAAGACCTACTGAAGCATTCTTGAACGCATAAGCTTCTCTGTTTAAGCTTCTTGGCACACCAGTTTGAGGCAGAAGCAACACTGATGGTCCCAGAAAGGGGACATCATGGCATGAGGATGAAGTGATAGTGACAACAGCAGGGACAGGACTACTGACCAGGTTCAGTAGGAAAAAAATAGCAGAAGCTAAAAATGAGACAAAGAGTTAGACAACAGACACTGGGCATATCCTTGAATAATTTCCATCATTGCTGGAATGCAACAGCAGTAAATTCTTTATACACTTGACAAAAAAAAAATTATTCTTATGCTATTATACAAGGAGATCTGTACAGGAGACTATTTCCTATATTCCACTAATTTTCTCAATAGCATGAAGACTTTGCTGAGAACCAGCATGAGTGAACTCAGTGAATCTTGTTTGTTTAAGAAGACATAGTCCTGAATAAAGAAATCAGTAGTTGCTCTAACATTTGTATGGCACTGAATTAAATCAGTGCACTGTCAAAGCTGCTAGAAATGCTTCTGTTGTCTTGGTGGAGGACAGGCAGAAGCTGTTTAAAATATTTTGTTCAAAAACTTCTACTTTCAGGTGATAAAAATTAATTACAGTGAAGTTGCACATCTTGGTTATGGAAACTGGAAACTGAATCTCTTACCCTTTCATTCTCAGGCCATACGTATTTGTGGACTTATTTGAGGGTCTGGGTAAAAGCTTTACTAATGTGACGTGTCTCAAAGTACTGAATTTTTAACTGTTTCCTCTAATTATTTTTCTTTCATAAAGGTTTCATCTGCAGTCACTTATTTATGGAAGAAATACTTCCCTACACAGCTCCTGTTACACATTTTTAGAAATCAGAAATAATCTTTTGGTAGCGAAAGAGATAAGAGAAAAATATGCAGAACATTGTGTTACTTAAGAAAATAATTTCAACTTTACCTTTGTGCCTCATGAAAGCTGAAGTTTGTAAAAGTGCTCCTAGGCTTCAGTAGCACTGCCAGTTTAAATGATCAAATTCCCTTTAGCTAGCAGGCCATCTGTACTAGACATCAAAGTTCAGGCTTGATCCCACGTACACAAGTTACCTGTACCTACCAATTGCTTGATGTATTCTTTTTTACAGGAAAATAACTGTATCTTACTTATTAGTGAGACTTCATTTCAGGGAAAGTGATAGCCACTGGGTTTGATCACTGTTTGCATAGCTCCACATCCACATGACCTGGGTAACCACTGCATTTGAAATTCCCACACCCTTTGAGCTGTGCTGACTGAAATAGTTGTGCATTTCAGCTCACAGCCAGAGCTCGCATTTAAAAACCTGGAAAAAAAATTAAAAACTGTACATTGAGCATAAGAACCCCAAGATGATTTTAAACCAGCTATGCTGAAAAAGGAGTATTAATAATGAATTATGCCCAGATTTTTAGCATGCTACTGTCATGATGAACTCTCCAAACAGCTGCCATCATGGGAGTGGTTTCTGCTGATATTTCATGTAGAAATTAAGAACAAAAATGGAGACAGGAGGTTCTGGAAGTATTGGCCTGTATTTTGGGGTGGGTTTTTTTTCCTCCTTTCTGTCACACAGAAGGAAACAGGGGAGGCTTATCTGGAATTTAAAGGAAGATATATGAATGATGTATTGGATGCATGAAATTTCTCCCTGCAAACCAGGAAGATGTTTTTTATTCATAGAGAGATGATGTGAGAAGTAAGAGGAGTCACTTGTGTGTGTGAGAAGGTGGTCAGAAAAAAAAGGACACTTTTGACAAGAGTTAATATTTAACTTTATTCCAGTGCTCCCACGGCGTTCCTGTGGTTAGAGAATGTGCCATTGGGATGAGAAAAGCATTTAATCTTTAAAAAGAGTTTAGCATCTTTTAATTTTTAATGCTCATCAGGCATCATTTGCTATTTGCTCAATTAGGAAAGGGAGTTGCATGAAAAAAGCTGGGAAGGAATATATAGAGTTATAATATATTAAGGGTTGCTAAAACAGTAATATTTTACAAAAGAAAGCAAACCTTTCAGGAAGTTTGGAATGGGCATATTGTTTTAAACTGGCCATTGACCCACGTTTTAACAAGATAAATTTTTGAATCACATGTAATGTGTAAATGTTATGTGTAAACATTTGTACTCAAATGGGGTTTGCTTTGCCAGTGTTGCATGGATGAGCTTTGTTCTACTCAGGGAACTTGGATCTAGGTAACAGGATTTTGAGGAAGTTATCTTCAGAAGTGCTTTAGAGTGTGTGTGGAGGGGGAAGGGAAGGAGAAACAAACGTGTTTTGAGACAGACCAAAAATTAGCCTTTGGTCCAAGCACCCTCAGACATCAGCAGGACCCGAGAGCTGAGACAGTCTCTGCAGTCCTGGGCTGCTCATGCCCAGGGCCCCCAGCCAGAGCTGTGCCTGTGTGCACAGGCCCACTGATCATGGAGCTATGCTGTTAGGTCATTTTTCCCAGCTCCCAGCATTCTTGGATCCTGTCCTGCGAGCGCCAGAGGGAGATGCTTTTACAGGCATGTTTTGTTGGACTCTCTTACACAGAAGTGTTCCAGGGACAGAATGTTCCATACTCAATCCCTGTGAATGCTAGTGGCTTCTCCTGAGAAGTCAAGTGAGGTTAATAGCTAAGCTGCATTTTTCACTGCAGCAGCAATCTCATCTCTAGGAGCAGTAAAACTCATTTTTTACCCTCATATTAACATTTACCTTGTGAGATTAGAGGTTTTGAGGCTCTTTTTCTCTTTTCTCTGGTGTTCCTCAGCAGAACAGTTTTCAAGTGAATGTCATTTGATGAAACAAAAATAATAAAATTAAAATTATTTCTGGGATAAGAACAGATTTTAGGAAGAGTTATTCTTGTAGAGGACACTCCAGCTGTATTTGAACTGTGTTTCCAGGGATACAGTGTCTCCTTCTTTCTCCATGTAATGTAACGTAGAATTATAGTTCAAGACAAAGAATAATTGTGAACTAAGAGTTAACAAAAGCTTCAGAATCTATAACCAAGGACAGTGACTTCATATTTATCCATTGAAAAGGTATGCAACCGTTGAAAGTTAAGAAAATTCACTAGTGTGCTGCTCCTGAACTGCAAGACAAAATCAATCAAAATAGTTGGTCTTTGTATCATTTATGCCTTGTATGTTAATTATCTTATCAATGTCTCTGATACCATGTGCAGTACAAAATATGTTCTCTCCTCTTGTTTTCAGGTAATGTGAATTGAAGATGCCAGCCCCTTGGCAAATATGCTGCAATAAGAAGTCCAGAACCAAGAATGCAAAATCTGAAATGGACAATATGGCAGAGACAAGTGAAAAAATGCAGATGAAGAAAGAAATCACGTTACTAAATGGAGTTTCTTTAATTGTAGGGAACATGATTGGCTCTGGCATATTTGTATCACCCAGAGGTGTTTTAATGTACAGTGCTTCCTATGGACTCTCGCTGGTCATCTGGGCACTTGGTGGGATTTTTTCCCTCTTTGGAGCTTTGTGTTACGTTGAACTGGGAACATCCATCCTGAAATCTGGAGGCAGTTATGCCTATATTCTGGAGGCATTTGGGGCCTTTGTGGCCTTCATCAGACTCTGGTCTTCCTTGCTAATTATCGAACCAACAACTCAGGCAGTGATAGCAATCACATTTGCTAACTATATTGTCCAGCCAATTTTTCCCCATTGTGAGCCTCCATATGATGCAGTCAGGTTGATTGCAGCTGCCTGTATATGTAAGTAGTGATTGCTAAAGTTAAGAACTGCAATTTTACATGGCCAGAGGAGGTTTTTCTACATTTCTATTTCTTTGCATTCTGTGAAAATAATTATTACCACTCTAAAACGTATTCTTAGGAATTAATAATCTTTTATTCGGATGTCTTGTGTTTGGGGCTGGAATTACTAGAGGGAAGAGGAGAATTACAACAATTTGTCAGGGATAAATTGTGACTGCTGATTAAAGATATATGTATGTCTATGGTTCACTGGCCTAACTGGCTGACAGGACACTGTCACTTGCACAGATTCATTTATAAAATGAAGGCAAGAAGTTCTTTTGAGCATTACAAAACCTCTTTTTCTTCCTTTCAAAACTTAAGTATAGGTTATAGGCAGGTCAAGGAAACAGAAGCAAAAACCAAGGAGACTTCTAGATAAGAAATAGCCCATTTTGATCCATGCTTGAGAGCACTCTAGGTCACAATGCCACATTTGTTCTGCTCTCTTCTCCAGCAGCTGGGCTTCATACCTGGTACCAATGCACATCACTACCTTTCCTCATCTATCTCTGTTTTGAATCATGGGATTGCAAGAGGGAGAAGTTGTGATGTCGTGTGTGTGTGCTAGAGTGAGAACAGATGGGCACAAGGCTCAGCCCCTGGCAGGACCTGCTGCCAGCCAAGGGACAAACCTGATTGCAGAGGATATGGCAAATGGAGGAATGGAAAACAGGTTGATCCCACCCACTCTCTGCAACCAACTACTTTGGTTTTTTTGTTCTGTCAGAACTAGGACTTGAGAGGACTCTGTAAGGAACTGCTGTGCAATCTTCAGACTCAGGGCCAAGATGGGGACTGAGCCAGGAGCACGGAGTAACAGCATGCACACCTGGCTCAATTCAGTGTCTTGTCCACAGCATGCAAACTGCTTCTGTGCAGAAGTCCTTATTCTGTCCCCAAATTAGAACTTAACTCAGCATGAAGAAATTTGTGATATACAGAATAAAAGACATTTGCATGTAAACAGCTCTCGTTGAGTTTAATAGAATTTAAATACTAATTAAAAGGAGAAGGAGTTAGTCCTAAAATTCAAAAACTGATATGTTTTATCTTAACTACTGTCATGAAAACGATATTCTTCAGAAAACCATTGTGTAAGTTTTAAACCAGGTATTTCATTTTAATAAATCTGAGTGCTCCTGAAGTGGTGAAATTTGATTCAGTTTTACTCCTTGATAGAACAGTGGTATCTAGAAAGATGGGCTTGAAATATGACTAAAGTGATGTTAAACATCCAGTGCTCCTTTCATGCATATTCTTTTTCTCTGCAGGTTCCTTAACATTTATTAATTGTGTTAATGTTAAGTGGGGTACCCGTGTACAAGACATTTTCACATATGCAAAAGTTATGGCTCTTATCTTGGTGATATCTGTTGGCCTTTACAAAATTGGCAAAGGTAAGTATCATTTTCATTTACCTAAATTCTATGCAATGAATCATATATGATTCAAAATCATGTAGGGATAATTTCAACTGATTTCAAAATTCATGTAAAGAGATCTTTAAAACTTGCAAATGAAGTGTTGTTTATTCTGGAAAAAAGAAGTTGGCCACAGGCAGATCAGATGTATTTTATGTCTTGTTAGCCAATAGGGGGTTAATTATTCAGGTCAAGTCCTGTGCTGCTTGGTCTGAATAGCAAATAGCAGCTGAATTAACATCACTTTACTGCTGTCTAGTTCAAAGTCACCCTCGGTGCTTGACTCATGCATTACTTGTCCTATAACAGGACAGGGAAACAGAAATTGTATTGCTTCTCACCACCATTCTCCCCAGCTCACCCCACTGGTGCCACCCCCAGCCACAGCACCCTGCCAGGGAGGTGACCAGGGAGGGTCAGTCGTAGGTGGGATTTGTGGGAGGGTGTGTTTGTTCTAGAAACACAGGAGAAGACTAACAGTGCAGTTCTGTGAATCACTGGGGCATGGTGTTACTGCAAGGCATCACAGGGCAGATGAGCCACCTCCTATCAGCAATAACTGGACTGATCTGAGCACACTAAAAAGCTGGAGAGCAGTTTGTTCTGGTGATACCTCAGAGCTTTGAATATGGTAATAGATTTGATTTTATTAATTTGGGCCTCTGACACAGTGAAGTCTCTTCCAGTTCTAGCTCTGTTGCTTAGATTACTAAGGTTCTTACATTTTAATATCCTTTTAATTTAATTTAATTCTTAAATTGTATAGTGATTTTATCTTTATTCAGTTGAAATAAAGGTGATTTCCCCTCTTCAGTTTAGGGATTATCTTTTTCTCCTGCTAAATTAGCTTTTAAAACCTAGCAAGCATGTTTACTTCTCCATGTTTGCTGGCCTCCTCCTTCCCCTGGCTGCAGTTGCATCAGCTGTTACACTGTAAAGCTCCATTAGATTTTAGGAAAGCTTTTTTGTGCCATGACTCTGCATGTCCATTATCACCAGTTGGTTGAAGTCTAAAGAAACGTGGACAACCAAACCCAGTCCTAAGGGCAGAGATGTAAAGATTCAGAGGAGCCTTGCTTAAGGGTCACAGTTGCATGAAGGAGTAGTTCCCCTCATAAAACCGCTGCAGTTTTGCAAAAGTGTGATTCTGTGATGTCACCTCTGCAGCAGCATTGCCCCTGCTTTCAAAGTGCCTCCTCCAAAGCTGCCTCCCATCCTGCCCACTGGTGAGCTGCTGGGCCCAGGGGCTGCTCCCCTGGACCACATAGAGCCCACTTTGTTCCCTCTGCTTTGCTCTGTGGCCTCAGCGAGGGTTAAAGCACAGAGGAAACATTATGGTGAGGCACACAAAATGCTGAGAGCTTTTACTGGTAGTAAAGGTCTCGTCTCTGCTTTGTTTAAGCAGAACTGAGCACTTAAATACAGGCAAGACAAGGAAGCTGTGATTAAGTCAATGACCCTTTTAAACTCAGCTGCTGTTTTAATGAAAAGGAGAGCCATGATATTTTAGCCCTACCATATTCCTTCTGATGTGCTTGGATACACTGCTTGTGTTAAAAGACTGTAAATAGATCTGATTTTGAATATGAACTGCCTTTACAGAAAAAAAAAAAAAAAGACAAAAAAAAAAAAAAACCCAAAAAAAAAACCACCAAAAAAACCTCCAGAAAACCAAAAAACTTATCTTGAACATTTTTTATTTTTCTTTCTTTTATCTTCCAACCGTTTTCTTCTCCAAAGTATGAGTACATTTCATAGCTTCTCTTCTTTGGTTCAGTCTTTCTCTTCAATGACTGAATTGATTTTGTAGTACCTATAAACTCCTTAGTTGAATCAGTGCTTTCATTTTACAAAAAAAGGCATTACTTTCTTTCCTAATTGAGGTTTCAACATGTTTCTGTCTTCCCTTAATACTTAACCCACTTCCATTTTCATTAGATAGTCAGCTTTTCTTCTGCAAGCTCGGTGAGGCCTTTCTTCCCCTTTCCAGGATGGCAGTGAAGGCTTATGCAGTTTCACTGACATTTCACCTATTTTGCAGCATTCTGCAGGTTGCCATCTCAACCGATGGAGCTAAACTACAGCAGAATTTTGAAGGGAAAGATTTTTAATCTCATCTGTTAGTTTAGGGGAGCACCCTTGTGGGTCAGAGCATCCCGCTGACATCCATGGCTAAAGGGGTCCCCCTCTAGTGGCCACTGATTAATCTGGTGGAAATAAAAGCATAGCTACTAGGAAGAAATATGAGACAGATTCAGGAACTGAAATTGGGTTTGCCAGGCACCTCATCCTGGCTGACAGGGTACTGCATGCCCTTGGCATGGCTCCCTCCTCTGATAATGTCAGAAGCAGTAATGTCAGAAGAGGACTCTGTGAATTCTGGTAGCATTACAAAAGCCACATCAAATAACAAATGTGAAAATGTTCTGTTTTCTCCCTGTGCAAGTCTAGCTGTAGTCTGAACATCTCACTGAAACTCTCCTGTTTGTTGGGTAAAAATGTAAATTGTGCCCTTTTAGGTACTATAATGAAACTTGGATGCAGTGGGGGGTTATTTCCTTTGGTTAGCTGGCACTCCAGGTGGAGTGCCCTTCTAAATTGCAGTCCTTGAAATGTAACAGGCAATTGGCACCTGCCATTTGTACAGGGGAAACAGAAAACCTGAGAGCTCCCTTCAAGGGCTCAGCCACCAGCCCAGGGATGATTGCCCTGGCTCTCTACTCCGCCCTCTTTTCCTACTCAGGATGGGACACACTCAACTATGTCACTGAGGAAATGCAGAATCCTGAGAGGTAAGCACATGCTTTTCTTTTGAATCACTGGCAGGCGATGGCAGGACAAGCCACTCTGTCTTTGTTTCTGATTGGAAATTAGTAGAATTATTTTCTTTTCAAAAACCTTATTTTTTTTTTCAAATGAAGGAGTAAGTAGTACTTTCTGATTATTGTACCCATTTATCAGTTGTATCACACTAATGGATCATTTACCTGTATATATGTATTTTACATCTTACACTTTAACATACAATTTTTAAAGAAGGAGAACATATCCCTACTGAAAGCAAGGAAAAGCAAAGATGCATCTAACCCTCTAAAATTCCCTGCTTCTTTTCAGTTGGGCAAAATTATTTTTCCAAGACATTTTTTGCCACCAGTAGAGTTCGACTGCATCAGATTTATGGCTTTTATGATGTGATCTTCAGCATTACTATTTATGGGCAAATACAACCTCCCCCCTTCTGTAGGGATGTCAGCCCTGTGGGAGTTGTGTGCATCAGCCACTCAAGCTGATACAGTCCATCTTGTCTTGGGAACATGCATAGGTTATGAGTCAGGAAAAAAATGCCACAATCAAGAAAATACCTAAGTCTGAACTTAAAGCTCATTTTTGAGAGTTCTCTTAAATTGCTGCATAAAACAGACAGTGTATTATATTAAATTTACATTAAGGGTTGTTTTTTTATAAACTTGTGACAGACACACAATCAACAAACTAAGCTTTTTATGGAATTGCTTCACACATGGCTGCATGTTATTTTGTAAGCCTGTGATTCAGAATGATGGATTATAAGACATGATGAAGGTATCTATTCACAAATGCTTGAATGTGGGAACAATCTTCTATTTAGGTGCTTCTCATTTAAATAACATGAAATAATTTTTCCATTTTCCTTTTGCAGGAACCTACCTCTTTCTATTGCAATTTCAATGCCTATTGTAGCTATTATTTACCTATTGACTAATATAGCATACTATGTAGTGCTGGACATGTCAGCCCTCCTCACAAGTGATGCAGTGGCTGTGGTAAGTTGTGAAACTTAACCCAAACAAAAGACAGTACAGGAAAACTTCAGGTAGCATGCTTGGCAAACAGCTGAAATACTGTCATGCTGAAGGCTGCTTAAAACATTTTTCTCATATAACAGTACCAGTACATTAGAAGGTGCATATCAAGAATATATCCAGTAAATCTGCTCTTGAAAAATCATCTCATATACTCTGTAAATTCTGTTCTTAACACTACATCACAGGAAAGATGCTTTGACAGGATGAGAAAGTCATACAAAGTCTGGGTGTTTGGAGAACCACGTTTTTTGTTACCATTCTAATGTACAGTATGTAATGTTTAATGCTGCATGACCTCAGCAATATTTTCAATGCAGAAATGTGCTCTGAAATGTTTTTTAAAACCTTAACAATACTTTATACAGAAATGATAATTCATGGATTACTATAGTTGAGATTTGTCAGAATACTTTAAAGCAAATACATCATCATCTTTTCCATCATTGAATTTATCTAGGAATAGGTTTTTCAAGATTTTTTAAATGTATCTGCCAATTTTATTTTGATGCTGATCAGCTTTTCCAAATTCTAATCTCCTGTCATTATTGGGTGTCATAAAAAAGCATGGGCTATGACACTACATTTGGGACAATGAGCTTTCATGAGAGTTTCTCAGGATTATCCATATGCCTAACATAGCCTCACCATTATTTTTTTCCCATTACAGACATTTGGAGGTGAAACCCTTAGTCATGCCAAGTGGATAATTCCTATAGCAGTGGCCATGTCTTGCTATAGTGGCTTAAACTCATCAATTATTGCAGCATCTCGGTATGAAATATAAGATTTATTTTAAATAACTGAAAAGGAATCCTTAATCTGCATTCTTTACTACTGTTTGGTAATTTTTGCCATGTCAAGTCATTCAGTTATGATGGAGGTATTGTTACAATCAGACATCTCATGATCAGCACCATTTGATAAACTAAAGGCACTTGAGAAGAGAAGAGCATTTACAACAGAGTAATAAAAGAATTACTTCTTTGCTTTGTCAGGAAGCAAAAACTATGCCTATGGTTGAGTTTCCTTTGGTTTTTCTAGACTTTTCTATGTTGGAGCCAGGGAAGGACACCTCCCTGTCAGTCTGAGCTTGATTCACATAAAGTGCTTCACTCCAGTCCCTGCTCTCCTGTTCAATGTAAGTGACACCCCAGCCTCGTGCCTGGCGGGGGCAGCTGGGGTTTGGACCTCTGGTAAAACATCTCTGCTCTGCCCTGGACTTCTCACAGGCTTCTCCTGCCCTGGGGACAACTTCTGCAAATGTCCAAAACTTCTAAACCTCCTTGAGGAGGTGGGACTGGAGTTATTTTGTCTGATAAGGCTTTTTTTTTTTCCAGTGGAAAGAGAATGGCTTGATTCTTATCCTACATTCTCCAGCAGTATTAGTGAGAAGTACAATGGCATTGCTGAGAAAACAGAGAATGGCTAAAGATGTAATGGTATAGACAGGAGCTGTTTGAGTCTTTAATGTGAGCTTCTAGAGTGTCACTGGAGAATATGTCAGGAACACCTCTCCAACCCTGCTGCAGACTGATGTGCTATTACTCTAGTTATAACAGAGGTGATAAACTCCTAAAATTACATTTCTACCATTGGATGCCTATAGGCCTGTTGACTTTTTCTGCTGTCCCTATACAAATGAGACCTTGTGACACTAAATTGTGGAGCTGTAAGTTATAGAATTTGTGGAAATTATTTTCATGAAGAATCCATGTATTTGAGTGTGCATTGTATTTGGTCTCCACCATTGCCCTGTGTGACATATCATTTACAAATAGATTATCATACTGATCCTGTTTGACAGCAAATAATTTACTAAAAATTATAAATCTCATTATGAAGACTCTTCTCACAGAGACTCTGTTTGCACTAGCAAGATGATCTATATTCTCTTAATATACCATCATTCACATTTTTCATGTGGAAAGTGGAGGTGTTTTCTGCTTATCTGTGAAAATAGACATTGCATTCCTGGTGGGTTTGGTTGTTCTTTGCAGGCAGCACAACTGCAGGGCACAGAATTTACTCTAATGCTCTCAATTTATGAATGGACTGATATCCTAAGGTCATACAAATAGGTCACAAACAGGCCAGTTTATAATTTTACTCTGTCTTTATTTTCACATTAAAAACTCTTTGTTTTTATTATCTCTAGGGCTTAATGACTTTGCTTTATCTCCTTGTGGAAGATGTTTTCCTCCTTATTAATTACTACTGCTTCAACTACTGGCTCTTTGTGGGTCTATCTATTGCAGGACTAATATATCTGAGATACACTCAGCCACACAGACCACGGCCTGTTAAAGTAAGTAAAAAAGACAGGGAGAAAGCTCTAAAAGCCAGCTAATGCATGTGTTCATATGATCATTAATATCACAACCATAACAGTACCAGTTATATTATAGATTATTTATTAGCCACAGAAATTCTTTCAAAATACAAGATGAAGGAGCAAAACACATTAGAGTCCACAAGAACATCTGTTCTGGTAGTTTTGCTGTGAGATTGAAATGATATAGACCATTTACTCATCTTTCATTCAGACTTATAATAATTTTTATTTCAAAACAAATAAGGAATGAGTAAATAAATGTCTGGGGTTTTTAGCCCATCCTGGAAGAATAGCAGACCTCAGTAGAACTGGTGATGGAGGCTACAGAGAGGTTAACACTCTGATCAAACCTACATGATTTGACAAACACAGTAAAATCCCTCCAAAGCCCATAAATATCCACAATTCTGCCCACACAGGAGTTAGCTTAAATAATCAAATATATTTTTGAATGTTCCCTCCCACTGCATAGTGGTCATAGACAGTAAAATACAAGTTTAATGATTGACTTAGAAGAGCATTTGACTATCAGACAAGGCAGACTGCATAGAAACATAGTGTGCCTGAAACCTGTTTCTAGTTTTAATCCAGTGATTGTGCAGGAAGCAAGGATGGAAACACACAGAATGCACACAAAACCATGCACTGGCTCCTGTTTGTTGGCACCATGACCTGCATTTTGGCTCTGCAGTGATGCAGCAAAAATCAAGAGAATTACAAATTAAAACCCCCCAAATATTTCTTCGTTGTCAATCTCTCTTCCTAAACTCCTGTATTTTTACAAATACATTTAATTTCTATTTAAGTGTAACATCCTGATTAATTTCAAAAAAGGTTCAAACAAAGGCATAAAATGTCCTAAGCACCTTTTGCTAGAAACCTTCCCGAATTTTCCTGAAGCATGTTCACACTCAGTTTCCAAACTTTCCACAAAATATGTGGAAGATAAAGATTAAATCTTGCCTTATTGGCAGTTTTGCCTCTGATTCTACTAAGGATTACAGTCAGATTATACACAATGACTGTTTAATTCCTGTCAGCATTTGCCAGCTTAGTCCACACCACAAGTCCACATAACCATTTCCTTTTCTGAAATGTAGCAGTTGGTTTTCATCAACTTACATTTTTAATCTTTATAAGGAAAAAACTAAGTATTTATACCAGTAAACTCTCACTTATTTCAGCTGATATTCAAATGTCAACTCCTGGACCCTTGAGAAGGCTCATTACTAGAGACAGTAAAAAAAATAGTGAAAAATAAATTCATAAAGAGGTTATTGAAACTTTCATAGAATCATAAAATGTTAAGATTTGGAAAGGACTTTAAAGATCACTTAGTTCTAACCATCCCTGCCACAGGCAGGGACAATTTCCACCAGATCAGGTTGCTCAAGGGTTTATCCAACCCAGCCTTGAACTACTGCCAGAGTTGAGGCATCCACAACCTCCCTGGGCAACCTGTTCCAGTATCTCACCACTGTAAGAGCACAGAATTTCTTCCTAGTACCTAACCTAACTTTCCCCTCTTTCAGTTTGTACCCATTACTCCTTGTCCTATCCCTACAGTTCCTGACAAAGAATCCCTCTCCAGCTTCCCTTAAGACACTGGAAGGTTGCAATGAGGTGTCCATGCAACCTTTTCTTCCCTTGGCTGAACAATCTCAACTTTCTCAAGCTGCTGTTGCAGGAAAGGTGCTTCAGTCTTATCAGCCTCATGGCCCAGCTTTCCTTATTTGTGATATGGGATTTGCTAAGTGCCCACAAAAAATGGTTGTAAATCAGCTCTACAACATCAGAATGGAAATTGAAGGTCTAGTGAGGTAGTTCTCAACCAAAACTACATGTAAAAATTCAGAACTGAAGTTGGAGAGAAAGCTACCCATTACTTAAAGTACTTCTTTCAAAAGCTGATCTTTAAGTAATTGCAAAGGAACTGAGTTTATGCAGGCCTGAAAAAAATAAAATAGTCAGATGCTCAGAAATGTACCAAATAAGAGGCCCTCAACAGTGTACACAGAAGCTAACAAATTATGCTAACTGTAAGCAGTCAAAAGATTCAGTGCATACTTTTATTATTGGCATGTCTAACTTTAATCTGCAAAGGCTGAATTTTTAAAATAGAGTATTTGTTGCATCTTTTAACAAATGCTGTATTTTTTTTTGTCTTCACAGCTTAGCCTCTTCTTCCCTATAGTATATTGTTTGTGCTCCCTATTCCTGATTATAGTGCCTCTCTACAGTGATACAATCAATTCCCTTATTGGTGTTGGTATTGCCCTCTCAGGCATTCCTGCATATTATTTGGGAGTCCATCTGCCAGTTGAAAAACGACCTAAATGTCTACTTTGGCTCTCTGGTAAGCAACATCATGTCCCAGTCACCATGTCAAAAATCTTGGTCAGAAAAAGGAGAGAATAATTTTTCCTAAATCCTTTTCTTTATGAAGTTTTGCTATACTTTGGTATGTGGCATGTCTGCTTTACCACATGGTCCTGAAAACAAAACCATGCTTACCTGTGCAAAACTGCCCAATATGTGGATGTCATATGGTCACCTGATATTTGTGGTGCTGAACCATTTCAGTATGTTGGCTCAATAAAAGCCATGTAGGATTTTGAATACTAAATCTAAGCTTTATAATACCCTGGAAGGCAGAAATATCAGTATATCTTCACTTTCCATTCAAGGAATGGAACAATCCAAATCAGAGGAGTCCACAGATTTTCAGAAACAATTAAATAATTAATTAGGAAATGTTGATGAAAATCAGTTTAAACAAGAATTTCAATATAATTGTTGACTTTTTTTGCCTTTAGCTATTTATAACATATGCTTAATTCTATTGATTAAGGTGCTTCAAGATTTTCCTAATATCTGTGTATTGTTTTCAAATCCTGAAAATCCAGATGTATATCTAAGATGCATTATAAATTTCTCTCACACATTTTTGCCAGTACAGCTACAATAACGAAGTATGTTCAGATGCTCTTCTACTGTTCTCTGTCAGACCTGGACATAGATGTGGAACCCACAGCAGCTAAGAGCAAATAGAGCTGCCTCAACATTGAGAATTGTGCCTTGACATCTCCTATCTGGAACAATTTTTGTCATCTGAAGTTCTCCCCATATGTTCAGTCATTCTAGAGCACTAACCACGGTACTGTGCATCAGTTTGATGTCTGTTTAGTTGTGATGGTTTTATAAAACATTCTGTTTTCCAGGATTTTTTTTAAATTCTGTTTGTTAATAGTGAGTTATCATGTAATGTTTTGAAACTATAAAGCAGTTAATGAACAAATATTTATTAGTAGATGAGTGCTGAATATTAAAGGCAAAAGAAAAGTAAAAAAATATTAGATCAGATCTTTGCAAGATTCAAAGTTTGAGTTTGAAAGTAGAAGCCACAGTAGTCTTCTAAAAATGTAACAAAATTCTTAGCCAAAGCAAAAAACAAGATATAGTTCTTGCTGGTACACACGTTTTGAGTTTTAATATTATTGTTGAACTATTTTAATGCATAATTCCTGGCATATGTAGTTTACCAAAAGCAGAAACCAAAGGGTTTGGTCATTTAAGTTCTGTGAGAAGTTTTCATTTGATGATGGTCCACATACATTACTCTTTTATAGAAAAGGTATTTCCAACAAACAAATGACACCATTGTTCAGAAGTAGTTTTGCTTTCCAGAAGAACAGTCTGCCATGGAGAACTTCAAGGCACTGGGTCACATTCCATCTAGTGTATATTCAGGAAAACATCTTCTTAGACTGTCCTTTGCTTGCCTGCAAGTATCAAAATCAATTCCACAGTGGAACTTACTTCAGAAATTCACAAGGACAAATTAAAAGTTGATGTTTTTCAAAATTCCTTAGAGCCCCTTCCTAATCCCTGAGACCTGACCAGTTTCTGTGCACACAGAGAGCCTCCAGGTAGGTCTTCACACCATGCAGGTGCCTGTTGACAATACACAGCACAGACAAGTGCACCCACCAGTGGGTGCCATGAAAGAAAAGGGCACTTAAGAACTAGGGATGTTCTCTTGAACATTAACTTTTTCAGAGTGGTACACAGGAATGTGCAACTAGTCTTCTTAGTCTCCTGAAAAGAAAAAGACAATAACTGTTACGGGAAAAAGAAAAGCCACCAGCCTTCAACCTAGACCTTAAAATGCTTCAGCTCTCATATGGTTTGTTGACATGCAGTACCATTTGTAATCCTTGTTGGCAAGTCATACTTCCTTTCTGTTTTTATATTTAAATGTAACATGCATTGTTTTCAATTTGAATTTTGCCATTCCTTTTCAATTTACCCTGACTAAGGTAATTTAATCTTATTCAAGTCTTTGTAGCTTCCAGAATTGTTGTGTGTTATTGATGTCTGTTCAAAGAGCGAGCAATGGAACAGGCAATTCTTACTATTTAAGCCTCTCTTCACTCCCTCCCCACATTGCAAAAGTCATTTGGAGGGTGTAGTTTAGTTTGCCCAGCTCAGAACATCCTCACATACTCTTCACACACAATCCACGGTTACAGTATAGCACCACTGTGATGCTGTCCTATGAGTGCACAGGAATTCTGCATTTTCACCTCATCTCTTACAAAGCACTGGCTAGTGACAGAGCTGTGGTCCCTGACTGAATAGAGCACAGAGAGAGTACAAACCCTCCAAGCTGGCACCAAACTAAACATGAGCACCTTTGCCTCCACAAAGTTCAAAGTCATGCTTGGTACTGAGCCACATCACACCAAGAGAACACTGTACCATCCTCTGAAGTTTTTCAACACAGGACCAAATTTTCTAAATTATTTGGGACACCAGAGGTCACATCTCAGGTGGTAACAGCAGGCATTATATGGAGATATACATAAGAACTACAAAATAAGAAATTTCCAAACAAAATTCTGAGCTGAGAAGCTTTTTTTGTTGTCTGTTCTTTGACGATTTTTTTTTCCTTTTTTTTAAAATGAATCTGTGTATTGGGTCTGTCTGGGATAGAGTTACTTTTCCCCACACCAGCCCTCACAGTGCTGTGCTGTGCCTTGGTAGCTGCAAAGGTGTTGATAACACACCAGTGTTTTGGCTGTTGCTGAGCATCAGTGCTGTATCCCCAGCATTCCACTCCCAAGCAGTAGGCTGGCAAGATCCTGGGAGGGGACACACCTCGGATAGTCGACCCAAATTAACCAAAGGGATTTTCCATACCATATGACATCAGCTTAGCTATAAAAGTTAACAAAAGTAGGAAGAAGGTGGGGCATTTTTTATTGAAAATGTTTACATTCTGGAGAAATCACTAGCCATGCTGAAGCCCCACTTCCCAGGATGTGGTTGGACATTGCTCGCTGATGGAAAGTAGAGAATAAAATATTTGTTTTCCTCTTTGTTCGTGCTTCATACATAAACTTTTGCTTTTGCTTTAGTAAACTGCTTTATCTCAACCTACAAATTGTTTTCCACCTTATTTTCTGTCCCTTGTCCCACTGAGAAGGGGGAGTGATGGAGCAGCTTCGTAGGCACTGAGCATCCAACAAAGGTCAACTCAGCACAGCCTTTTGACTTTCTGGGCATGATGCATAAGCCTTTGTTTTCTTTCTGGACAGAAGAAAAGTAATAGTCAGATACAAGGTTATAAATGTAAATAAAATTACTGAGATTCTCTGGACATTGGAATCTCAGAAATGTCAATGTGATTGTTGATTTTTCACTCCTTACAAATGTAAGTTATTGTCAAATATCTAAAGCAAGTCATAGATGCTGAAAGTGTTTAAACAAATAAACATTTGATTCTTGGCAAATGCTATATGTGTGGCTTTAAAGCATAAAAAAAGTACTGTGAGATAAAATTACCCTGCTTTACATCTCACCAGTTGGGTTGCCAGGAGAGAAATAAGACTAACTCTTCTTTGTGTCCTCTATAAATCAATTAAAAAGCATTTATGGAAGGAAAAAGTTCTAGTTGCTCTCAGATGGGACACATAGGCAATTCAAGCACTTTCTTGCTCTAGGAGTTACTATTTATTTTTGTATATTTTTCACAGATGCTCAATTACACAGCAAGACAATAAACCATTTCACTTTTTTAGTCTTGGCACCTAGGCTAAGTATCTCTTCATTAAATATCAAAATATTAGCAGGGGGCTGTTTAAAATCTATTTTGCCAGCTGGCTTCTCTCTGTGGAAGAGACTTGGATGTGGACAACACTGGAAGCCTCTGGAGGATGCAGCACTTGGAGGTGAAGGCTTAACAGCAGCCTGCCAAGATACAGGGACAAAAGATCCTGGTGAGCAGCCCACATGCAGAGCTGGGGAAGGACCTTTCAGGGGCAAAAGCTGGGGCTATACATACAAGGGGATAATACTAGCTCTTATTTAGGAATTAAGAAAATACAGGATTCTTGCTTTTTACAAAAAGTCACAATTAATAATAAAAAGAGGACAAGAGGATTGTATCAGATGCCATTTCTGTGTCAGCAATGGCAAACAGAAGTTGCTGTTGATAGAGGAAATGCTGTCAGTCACAGCAAGTTTGAAGTTATGTGGGCTTGGCATGAGCCTAAGGAGACATAAGGGCTGTTGTGTGTTCCCTGGATACAGAGGTGAGGAAATGCCTTCATGCATCAAGTAGGATGAGGATATAGAAAGGGGAAACTACCTAAGAGTTGCACAACCGGACACCAGGACAGGTCACAGCTCTATTATACTGTAAGATAAAAGGCCTTCACTACATGTGAAACTTGAAACTGAAGATACCTCCTAATACATTTCTTGAAATTTACCTTCATTGTGTAACAGAAACTTAAGAAGTATTATTGCACAATTTTTCAATCTGTAGTACGAGCTTTGTCAAGTCTCTGTTCTGATAAGCTAGCAGGTTTTGTAAATCTTCCAATTTTTTCTGCAGGATTGATTTTTTGACTTATGAGGAGTGGGAGCCACACAACTACATGAAGTTCCATAATTTTGTAAGAGGCTCAAAAGCTCTAAAATTAAAAGAAACAAAAAAGTGAATAAGAAAAATAAAATGCAAACCTAAATACGATGCCATACATCACAAGGGGGAAATTAGCTACTTTGTCTTGTACAAAGTACAAGAGCCTTGATTATTATCACATAAAAAAAACTATAAATACTTTTTTAGGAGCACACATTTAATGTATTGGATACTACTGAAAAGCATAAAAGATAAGTGGGCTACTGAAATGTCTGGTTATTAGCTACCTTGAAAGGTCAATATTACAGTCAAAAGAACAGAGTGGAATTTCAGTTACATCACCATGGGCTTGAAACATGAGAGTCAACATTAAAGCAAATGATCAAGAGTTGATCTTCTTGGAAAAAATAAATAAGAATGAATTGTTCATGCTATAATTCAATTTTAAAAACAGTAGAAATGAGTAGGTGTTTTAAAACCTGTTCATCCAAAATTTTCTGTCTGTGAAATGATAGAAATGATATTTCAGCATACACAGAGAACAAAGATCAATTCAGCAATATATTTATATAACGCTCAGAAATGTTCATTTCCCAGAGCCAAAAACAACTGTGAGCCACACCTGCTGGAGGGAGGGAGGACAAAAAGAGTTTGACTGGAAGAAAACCTGTTTCATGATGTTTGAGAGCAGTCTACCTACATGCAGAGACTGGGGCAGAGGGGGGGAAGAAAAAGGGAAAGAGCATGCACTGGTTTAAAACTGTAATAAATCCTTCCTCTGTGTAGAAGTGCAAAGAGTCTTTTAGAAAAAGAAGAAAAGCAAATTTGATAATAATAGTCATAAGTTAAAGGACAAGCTGCTGAACCAGATGCCTGATGTAAAAAAAAAATCCAGAACTATTGCAAAGCATAGTGTGTTTTCGGGTCTAAACACGGTGTTCATAGTGATTTTACCTTATTTCTGACTGGACTTTCCTCTTGCCCATATTGTACCATCATATGAGGAATCCTGCAATTTACATTCATCTCTCTCTTGCTGTCTTAGGACTTGCTGTCTGTCCTTGAGACTGGGTGATCATGGAAGCAGAATTTAAGCTGCCAGTGGAGTTACATTTGATTCCACAAGAGGGAGAGCTCCTCTGCCTGATGCTCTCAGGAAAAAGAGCCTGCAGTTTTTAGACCTTCTGCTCGGAGCAGTAGAGCCACAGCAATGTGTATATTCCTGAGAATATACACAGCAAAAGTCCTGAGATGTACAGGCTTAACTCCAGTGTAAAGTGTCAGCTACATATTCTGAATAATATGTATGTACAACAACCTGCTGCAAGTCCAATGAAGAAGAGGTTAAAGTAAAGTCATTCCTCTTTCCTCATAGGACTGCCTTGGTGTCTGTAGCAGCAGGCAGATTTTTTTTCAATCTAGCTGTTTCCAATATGTAACAGCATGAATGAAAAGGATGGAGGACATCCTTTTCAGAATTCCCACATTAAGCATAAATAATAAACGAGTTAATAATAGCTAAGAGATAATAAATTAGCAATTTTATGGAAATGAAAGAAATAGTTCTGCTTGAATGTCTAGGTAGTTTTCCATCCTTATACTCGCCTTTTTTCTTCTCTATCACTTTGTCAGATAAAACTTGTGAAATATCCAAGTCTCTCTGCTATTTGGTAGTGAAGAAATATTTATAAACACATTTGGAAAATACAATGTTGATGTCAGTTGCCTGTTGACCTGCTGTCAATATGATGTCAGTACATGGGCAGCTATGGCCCTTGTTCTATAGTTGCTATGTTTCCATACCACTCTGTTGAATTCACTTCCACTTCAACTGCCTTCTAGAGCAATCCCCTAGCTCTGCTCACTTCGTGGAATACCAAGCCACCCTTGGCTTCCATCTCAGTTTATGGCATCCATCTGCTGCCAGTAGTTCTCTTGATACATGAAGGTACTCTTAATCAGCTCCTCCTAGTAATATCTGCAAGCAAACAATAGGCACAAAGTGCACAAGACACCTGAAAGAGGTAGGCAGCAAAAGGTAGCAAAGTGGAGAAAGTATGCAGATTTCATACTCTTTTCTCCTTTTGCTTACTCTACTCTCAGTCAGAGTACCTTTATTAGTTGTAGTGCTTGCTATAAACCCAGATGGTAAAGAGATGGGAAGAGTACGGGGTTGCTTCCCAGTTTTTTATGGGTGGGGTCAGGAAGGCCAAGATGCAGCTGAAGCTGAACTTAGCAAGGGATACAAAGAGAAATAAAAGGGTTGCTGCAGATGTGTCTGCCAGAAAAGAAAACTCAAAGAAAGCCCCATCCTGGAAACATTCAAGAGCAGCTTGCATGGGGCTCTGAGCAGCCTGACCATGGCAGGGTTGTAGGTCTCCTAAAAGGTCCTTTCCAGCCCAAATTATTCTATGATTCTATGAGTTTGAGTCTATGATTCTTCATTATGGCTAAACTGAAGAGTGGAGCAGAGGTGCAATAAGCTCCTGCCCTGTAATTTTTTTTTGTCCTGTTGATATGCCTTGCAATAAAGTATTAAGTTCCAGGTTAGAGAAAAGATGGGGACTGACAGCTCAGCCTCCTGTGTGACTGGGAAGATGTATCAGCACAGGCCAGGGTGGCACAGTGCAATCTCCTGCACACAGCACAGGCAATCCATTTCTGCTAGTGGCTCAGAGCAGGGTGCTTTTGCAAAATCAGTTCCCCAGACACAGGGCAAAAGATTTTGACAGTGAATCACCTTCATGGCTTCGACACCCTGGGCTCAAGCTATGCTGGTTTTTGGCTGCTCTGTGGCTCTACCACATGGTTTTGGTAGAACAAAATATGCTGTAACACAAACATGGGCACGAGGAAATAATCAGCCAGGAATGATTTCTATGTGAAGTAAGCCACAATATATATTTCTCATCCCTAAGTGCACTAGGGCACTGTCAGAGAAATGCTGTGCTCTGGCTGAGCACAGGCATCAGAGCAGTTCTGTGGTGCCAGGGGGATCTGAGGATAAATGACAGTGGCTTGAGCACAGCTGAAGATGACAGCCAGGTGGAGAGGGTAATAGCGTTGCTGAGGACATGAAGAGGAGCACAGGTAGCTTTCTGCACAAATGGGACAGCCTCCTTCAGCCAGAACAGGAATATTCACATTCTGACATCTATCAGGATATAAATAATCCTAATAAAGTGGCTGCTGCATTGATAGACTGGAGGCTGTCAGCCTTTAAGTGGTGTGAGCTTGTGCTTCTGCTGTTCTCTCTGTGAGAGCCAGCATGTCTGGGCAGTGCCTGTGGGGAACAAGGGAGGACAGTAGCTAGTATTCAGGCTCTCAAATTAATTAACCTAAAAAAAATTCCTGAGATCTAATAGAGCAATGTTGAATTCTTTTCCGTCAGGCCTTTTAGTTTCTCTGTTTATTCTTTAGTTGCATTTCAAACCTTCCACTGCAATAATGAGGCATGGAAAGGGCATTTGTTCAGGTAGGTTTGTTCTTTTATTAGTTACTTTTTGATTTTAAAAGGAGAAAGTACTATAGAATCAAAAGATTCAAGTCAGGGTTTAACCACAAATATGGAACAGTTCAGAGCAGGAATGCAGAGAGCTGATTTGGAACAAGGGAAGAAATCAGCAACTGGGGTGGAAGGACAACATCAACCTTTCTGCAACAGCTATGCCAGCAGAAAGCCCACAACAATTTTATAATGCCATATGCCTGTTTTTTTACTTTCCCCTTTCATATACCAACAGTTTATTTATTTTCTTTCCCTTGCTTTTCCCCTACTCTTCCTTTCCTTACTGTTTCACGGCCATAACTAGAACTCACATGAGAGTGATTTTACAGAAGTATTAAGGACAGTGATTTCTTCTCACTGCCTCCTTTTTCTCCTCCTCCCCCACAAGATTTGCTTTAATGACTTGTCCTAATTAAGTTTGAAAAAATTCTTTATTATGTTCCCAGATTTTCTGTGGTGTGATCACTTAACCTGTAAATTATAATTGCAGATTTGGTACCCATGCAGACTGATTATTTTAATTGGTACCTGCTATCTCCCTTTTAGCTTTCATTACATCTTCACACCCAAGGAAGCTAAGACAGTTAAATTTTAGAAATAAACAGGATACAAAAAAAATAATATGTTTGTCTTTCAAGTGTTTATTGCTTTCATGTAATATCGTTAACTATTAAAAAGAGAATCTGCTGAGTACTATCTGGGTATGGTAGACCACACTTTGAAATAAAAACAATATTTCTGAGCACATTAGAAAGGGACCAAAAATCAAACCAATGTTTGTGGGGTCAAAACGAGCTATGTTACCCGAAAATTTAACCAAATATATTTTCAAAAGCAGCTCTGCCTTCTGTTGCATTGATAAATCGAGTGCTTTTCCTTGAAAAGATGAGTGATGGATGGTACAGGCATTCTTTCAGTAACTTAGCTTCCTTGAAGTCTTCCATATAATGAAGAGAACTGTTTGAGATCTGAGCTAACAATTCTGTAGGAATGCCCTGCAAAGGAGAAAAAAATCAAAACAAACTCATCTGAGTTTGGTCTAGCAAGGGAAGGATGAGAAGAAAAGTGAAAGAAGGCTCTGAAACAGTCAAAATAAGCTGGTTGACAAACACCATTAAAATTGCCACTCCTTTTTCATAAAAGTTATGCTTCTGTAAAAAGTGTCGGACATGAAAAATTAATCAAGTAATCTTCACAGAATTTGGCTAAAGTTTCAACTGGTAACCATTTAAGATTTTTTTTCCTTTCATTCACTCTGAACTTGGGTAAAAGGGTAGAAGAAAAGTTACTGAATTAGAAAATTATTTTAAGCTGTGATATTTTTTAATTACCAGCACATCACTGATGCTGGGTAAAAATAGGAGCTCATTTTCAACTGCTATTAATGTCAGAAATTAAAACAAATTGACATTGCTCTCTTGCCACCTAATAGTCTGTAAAACCAAGGCACAATAATTTAATTTATAACATTTTTTGGTTTTGACTTTGATTGCTTGGTGTACCTCTAGTGCATTACCATTTCATTCACAATAGCACTTAGATACCAGTGTAAAGGTTTTAAAATGTTATGGACTTTGTAGCTGTATCTTTATTGACCTATGTGATTTAATTCCAAACTTTTTTCTTTATCAGACCTAGCCTGACAATTTTGCTCCGCATTCTCATTCCTGAGGGTGTTTTACATTTCTGTCTGTATTCAGTCTTAGGAGATGCAGATTTGCCAAAAAAATGGAAAGCTGAAAAGACCTTCTATGGCTCTTGCCAACACATTGCTTCCAGCATCATGTTTCTCTAATTTAGTTCTGTGCAGATTTGATTCAGATGGGGGTTTTCTTCCTTAGAATGAGAGAATCATAGGTTAATTTATATTGGAAAACACCTTTAAGATCATCCAACTGTTAATCCAGCATTACCAAGTACACCATTGAACCCTATTCCCTACCATCTCTTAAACAACTCCAGAGATGGTGACTCCAGCACCTCCCTGGGCAGCCTGTTCCATTGTCATCAAATGAAAACACAATGCATAGAATACATAAAATGATAGAAGCAGATATAATGAGAACTGCACTACTACAGATATGTAGTACAAATGTGTACTGTTTCCATAAAAGAGAAATAGATATAAATAAGATGTAGAAATACATTTCAGCTACTGCTAGTGAGCAAGACAGTTAATCCCACTGGTGAAATAGCTCTTGGAACCAGCACTAGGTCTGCCCTGTGGCTGTCTAATGTAGTGTATTCACAAGCTAGAATAGCTTTCTCAGTGCAATCATAACATAGACATTCTGCAACTCCTTCAGCAGACCCCAGCAAAGCAGTACTGTGTTCTCCCTTCACATTTCCTTTTCCATACAGCTATTCTCACTCCATAGGGAGCTTCTCCTACCATTACTGTTTTGGTTTCCTAATTCCTCCTTGCCCTGATACCTGCCAGCTATCACATCATTCTCTATCCAGCTGTATTTCAGCCCTCCTCTTCCCTTTCACCCAGTCTTGATTATAAGCTCTGTGGGATATAGAAGTTTAGGGTTTGCACAAAGTATTGCACTTGTGATTGCTGCAAGTCTATTCTTTATAATGCAGACAGTCTTCTTAAGCTATTAGCAAATTCAAAACTCACTATATCGTTGCATATTCACAAACTTTCAGGTAAAAAGCACTCCTGACTGTTGTTGTAAGCATCAATTCACACCATGGAAATAAGAAATCACTCTGATGAAGCAAATTGTTTCCACTGGTGATCATGCCACTTTAAAATGATAGAGAACCTGCTCCATCACAGAATATAGACATATTATGGACAAACTGACTTGATTAGTTTCAAGATGTGATAGTATAGACAGTCAAGATTTTCACAATCAGCAATGTACTAAAAACAATAGAATTGGAGTGAGGAGTGAAATCTGCTGAAGAATTTATTTTAGATGTTTTTACCTGAGGGGTAGGCATGTCCTAAAAAAAAGCAGTGCTCTGGAGGGGGCCTTCCTACAACTGCTGGCACAGAGTGGGAAGTTTTTCCCTTTGCAACCCAGGGAGGGCCACTGCTGGGGCCACATGGAAGGGAAGTTATGGCAGCCTGGAGAGGTGGGAGGGGAAAAGCCCAAGTGCCAGGGAAGAAGGAGACATAGGGCTAGCAGCTCCCCACAAGTGAGACACAGAGCCATACTAGTCCTTGTTGGAAATGGTGGCCATCCCAGTCCAAATGAGAGCATTCAGAATGGATTTACACTCTAAGGAGAGCCATGTTATTTTAAATGTATTTAAATACTAAGTAATGAAGCTGGACTTGTGCTAAATGGTAAAAAAATGGCTGAGAAAGGCCTGATATCCACTTGTCTACAGTACAGTTTCCTACAGAAAGAAGTAGGCTGCTAGGTCATGGAGTTTGGTTTACTGATTGTATTGATGCTGATTTACTCAACTAATTAAAATCCTCATTAGTGATCTTAACTGAAAATCTGCAATTTTCAGGTCAGGCTTCTGTCTGCATTCATTTGTCTGATCCTGGGGTTAAAGTACATGGACTAAATAGCAGAAAATAGCTCTTCCTATATACCTCACTCTGTTCTGGTGTGTCCTTGACAAGACACTTGATCTGTTTGACTTTCTTTGCCAGGTTGTAAATGTGAGGCAAGATCTTCCCACTTGTCAGGCACACAGAAGCCAGTTTCTTAGCCTTTGTAAAAATAAGGTGTCTGATAAAAAAAGTATCAGTTGTATTTATTCAGTCACTGACATTAGTCTGAGCAGAGTGTGAGCATAAACTGGCTAAGTACCCTGAAGATGGTTTTGCAGCAGACCTTAAGCTGTTTATGCTCAAGTTGCAACAGCACTCTGAAAACCCATGACTGAGATACCCAGCAGTAATATTGTTGTGTGCAGATAACACAAATTAGCTTGGTTAAACAGAGAGAGTGAAGGATTTGCACACAGAGGTGTGCAAGATTGTATATGATTGCTGTTGAAAGTGAAGTATTGAGTCATCAGCTTCCCCTAAAGCACACTGATGAAATAAGTTTTCCGTGGCTTACTATGTCCTTAAAGGTCTGAACAGCCTTTTGTTCTTCAGGTAATCAGTCCTCAGTACAGTGTGGCTGCAGTGCACTTCAGGATTTCTGCCTTTAAAGAGATTATTCTGAGCCACATATACCAAATGCAACTGCCAAGATTCATGCTGATTGAAATAAATGAATGCCTGTTAAAGCTGAATAAAACAGAATAGCTGAATAAAAGCTACATAAAACAGAAATGGTACACTAGAGTTTATGCCCTCTATCTCCTCCTCATTCTCCCACAAAGAAAGATTAAACTGGGCCCAAGAATATTTGAAAAATTGTTTCAGTTGTGAAAATCTTACCCTATTATCTTGTCACCAAGGATGTTTTACAGTTTGTTTCACCCGTATTTGAATGCGGAGTTTACAGCTGCAAACTCAAAAAAAGAAAATAGTGAAGAAATCTTTCCTTTTTTTTTCTAAATGCTGTATGTCTATAATATACAACATCTCTTTAAACATTGCTGATTAATACTTCATTTTCTACTTTAGAATTATTATTAATTAATAATGGCAAAATGCTAGTGTAAATTGCACTTCTCTAGAAAATAAATTTTTAACAGAATACATTTTTAACTATGCAGAATTGCATAGTTTTCTGAGCTAATAACAAAACTACATGCTTTCTGTTGTCTCTAAACATGGGAAAAAAGCTCTTTTCCAGACGACAAATCCTAATACCTTATAAGCTTAGAAGGGGTCATCTGGAATGAAACCCTTTTTGTACATCCCATGTAGGATATAATGACCCAGACATATTCTGAAAAATTATTTCATATCCTGAATGATAATTTCATAGACCAAAGAGAAGTATCACTCATGGAAGTGGTGGATTTTGAGCATGGTGGTGACTGGGGGCTAGTGTGAGAGGTCCCTCAAAGGTGTCACCCTGGGATGGAGAGCCTCTGCAGGTATGTTCTTGGGGACTGCTTCTTTCCAGAGATTTTGTCTTCCAAAAAGCACTAAGAATTTTTCTCACATCGTATTTTGTACCAAACATACGCCATTAGCTTTACAAAGGGCTTTCCAAAAGATATGTCTCCACAGGGAAAGAATGAAACAATTCTGGTAGAGCCAGCTGGAAGGTACAGAAAACACTGTGGGAAGTTTTGTCATGAAAGAAAACTTTTAATTTTAAAACAAAATGTTTCTACTCAATATTTTAAAGTCAGACTACAAAGCACAGGTCACAAGAGCCTTTATCCTTAAATTACTATTCTCTAAATGCTCAGAACACCAGCACACTATGCCCTTATTAAAACCTCAGGCTTTTTCATGTTTCCTGTGATTTTGTAGGATGAAAAAAAAAAGGGAAAGGCACTTTGGAAACATATTGTTCTAGCTGAAAATAAGACAGTTGCACAGTATGAATTGCTTTGTAAGTGTCTGGCTTCTAGTGAGAAGCAGGAAAAGAAGCAACTTCATGTTCAGGAAGCACTGGAGATCAAGAACTGCTGCAACATTCCATGCTCGTTTTATACTAATATTATTTTATTTCCCATGGGGAAGTGCTACCTTTATCTTCTCAAAATTCATGGTCTTCCAGAATGTCATCCCTCCTTTCCACTCTTTTTAACCAACAAACCCTCAGAAAAAATTCTGCCCTAACTCCCCAACAAGAAGTTCCTCGGATCCTTCTCTCAGATGGGACACAGTGAGAACATTTTCACTGCCCTTTGCCAAATAATTACAAGCTTTTATCCTGTGCTCCACTAAGAAATGTGATGAATTGTGGAAGTTTTCCTGAAAAACGCTGTCATTTCCAAACCCTGAAGAATTGCAAGTAGTCACAGCAGCACTTCAGTACATTTTCCAATGTTTAATAATAAATAAAATAGCTGGTATTATTTGCTCTAATAGTCATGTTACAAACATCACAAAGGCCAATTACCTACCTATACTATGTACTTGATAAAACTCTAGAGACTTCCCTCTTGTGGAACACTTGGTTATGTAGGGACAGAAAATACAACAGAAGCTTTGGGCAACAAGGGTTTCAGGAAAATATTTGTCTGAAAAAGAAAATATCATGAGACAGGTTTATGGAAAACCAGGGAGAAGTGGATTGTAAATCATTACCCAAACAGAGGAGGCACAGTTGTCTGGTTATTTAGACACAGACTGGATTCACTACAGTGAACAGGACAGTGTGGGCTGTTCACTTGGACAGTATGACACAGGATTTCAGCACTGTCACCAAGAAAGACCATTAGTAGCAGAAGTGAAAAAGGTTGATGAAGATGAGGTTAACAAATGTTAGCAAGGCTCATACACACTGTTCATCATGCTGGACTCTTTCATAAACAAAAATATTTAGGGAAAAGGTTAAATGTAACACTAGTAGCAAGTCCTCCCCCACGGAGTGATTCATAAATGTTGCTTTAACTACAGTGCAATCAACATTATTGACACATGGTGACGCAGACTGTACAAAAGCTAATCTTAACATCATTTATCCTTTTTTTTTTTTTTTTATGTCAGCACCCGTTTTTTAAAAAGTAAGGGTGTATTCTTTAGGTTTCTTTTATTAATATTTTATTAGACTGACTGCTGCAAGTAGAAAAACAGGTCCAGCTGTTGGACATGAACAATGTTGAAATAGTGTAGTAGTAGCAGATCATCAAGCCCTTGTACATCCTTCCCACTTGCAATTTCATGTGCTGGAACACACATACAAGCATTGAAAGATGTGTTAGAAAACAATCCTCTTTTGAAATAGGGCTCTCCAGATCCTCCCTTCCAATTGCACAGGCTCCAGCCTCCCTAAAACCACTAGGACAGGCAAGTTGCCTGTGGCCAAAACAAACTAGATGTATTTAGGTCCTTCACAAGTACAAACTTAACATCTCTTCACTACAAGCAGAACAAATATGACTTAACATAGAACAATCAAATCCAATACCTATAATTCTGGAGACCTTTTATCAGGTGCATTGAGGGCTCTCAGGGTAACTATGTAGGTGAAACTAAGCAACTATTGGGCATCAGAAAGAATGAACATACACAAGTAAAGGACAGAAGTTCCCCAGTTATCAGGGAGAGTCTTTCTCAGAAGATAATCACTGCATTTTGAGTATCTTAGGCCAGACCCTCGAGGATTCCTACAACTTTTCTAAAGAAAAACTTGGGTGCTTTCACAAATGTGCTGGATACCAAAACTCATGACTTCAGAGACAGTGCTTCTGTGAGAGAAAAACCTCCCCACCTTCCCTTTGAGATGGTCTGAGCACAGCTAATGCAGTAAAACAATGTGCTCAGCTTGTACTTAGCTTTGAAAACTTCTGCTTCTATTTCAGGCCTGAAAAGGACTCAAAAACTCCTCTAATTTTGCCAGTGATACAAGATGGTCTAATAAGAGATACTGCTTTTAGCAAGAAAATCTGTCTTGATTTTGTCTTTAGGCTGTCATAACAACACCACCACCACCACCATTATTTTTCATGTGACACAGTAGATATTTTTTGTCTTTCCATAAGTGATCCACAAAGCTAAAATAAACCAGGCACTGGGGTTTTTTTAGACTGATGGCTCAGAGAAAGAAGGAGAGAGCACTACAAATAGTACTCCAACCAGCAGAACCATAATTCAGGCAGAAAGCATGTGTGAAAGGAAGGGACAGAGGTGGGGGAACTTGTGGTTTCAGAAAACATATAGAAACACCAGAGTTAAAAAATTAAATTCAAAACCACAGTATGGTGATAACAGACAGATATGTTCCACCAATGATATCTAAAAGTCAAATAAACTCATGAATTAAATCAATATTATTTGTGGGAAACATAATGTTGAATTAAACTGATTGTTACTCTTAATCAAACACTGAGGTTGAATACTTTTGTTTCCAGATTTCTTTTTATTCCTTTTAAAGACTCACATCTATGAGGAGAGTCATTTTGAGAAGAAACAGAAGAGAAAAAAGCAGATGTAATAAGAGAAGGAGATAATTTGCCAAACAAATACAGGGCTGAATACAAACATAGAGTGAGAAAGGAAAATAAAATAAGGAGTCAGGAGTGTTTGAATAAGCACACTGAGGCAAAGGAAAATGGAGGAAATAAAAGAGATGCAAATATTTTCACTAGATGTCCAAAAAGGCAAAAAAATGTTGACTCTTAGAAACATGATGTAGATCAAAAGTACCTGTTAAGAGACAGAGGGGAATGATACACAGCTTGACCAACAAGAGAGGAAGATGAGTCCTGTGGTAGTATTGTAACCTCCATAACAGACCATACAGCAAAAAGGAACAGAACCAATAGCTTTACTAATTATGCATCAGAAACAGAAATTCAAGGAAGCTGATTTTTGTCCATAGTTTTCACATAATTTCTGTTATAAAATGTTAAAATTTAATCTCAAACTACAGCATTTATTATAAAACTCAGCTTCTAAACGTCATAACTGTTTCATATATTTAGATTAGTTTCCTTTATTAAATGCCTGATCTGCTAAAGGTAAAGCAAACACTGTCACATCAAACTTTTTTTCATTGACTACTGTACTGCTTTCAGGGAGTAATGCAACCAGTTTTCCCAGTATGTATTTCCTTGAAAAAGATATCTATTTAAAGAAATGAGTGGGGTGATCTTCACATATATTTTCAGACTTCCAGCTTGGATCCATCAGATTTTCAGTCATACCATCATTCTTCAGGCCTCTCTAAGGACAGCCATAACAACCAGATACCTAAATTTCAGCATAAGGGTCTATCTCTACTAAGCATAATTTTCTACTCAGGTGCAATTATACTCAATTGTCAGTGTTATAAAACATGGGTAAGTCAAGAATGCCTGTTGCAGTGCTCCACTCCATAGAGACACAGAACTCTCAACAAAAGCTTTGAGATGTGCATTACCTATTTCATCTAACTTGTGCTCTTTCTCAGGGTATTTGAGACATAAGTCCTGAGCATCCCAACACCATCTGAGCAGCAGAAAGGGTGTTTTGAAAAAGACACTGAGCTGAGCAGTGAGAACATAGTATGCTGACAAAATTTCCCTCATTAGTTTTCCTTTTCAAGATAATGCTCCTCAGTTTCCCTGTTGGGATTTTCTTTCACTGTTTCAGGTACAGTGACCTTTTTCTTTGATCTTGTTCCTTCTCACATATTACTTTGAACTATGAGGAGCTTACCTCATTTTCTCATTTATATTTCAAAATGTAAATAATTTACTTACTAACTCTCTTGCATCCCATTTACTTTTTAACAAAAAACTACCACATAAAAACCACAAAATACCTCAACCTTAATGTCATGAGTCAAATTCTCCCAGGGCTTGGATAATCAGGAGAGGCCCTGCTGAAATGTACAAAAGTGAGCTAACCACAGCAGTGGGTTAATACAAACCACTCAGTTTTCTTCTCAAGAGACTCAAAAATTGCTAAAGATTTTCTGCATGTTGCAGAAAAACATCTAATTTCCTAAAATAATGCTGCTATTTCTTGCATTCTGATCTTTCTCTACTAATAGTCTACTTGTGAGAGTACTTCCCATTAGAATTCCTGTTGGATTTTCTGGTCATGCTTTTAATTTTTTGTTCATGTAATCATATTAATGAATTGCTTGGGTGGCAGTTTTCCTTCTCAAGAATGAAGTGTTAACTGAGTTCATTTTAAATCTGAAATATGTGCACCTAGCAACCAAGCTTAAAAAATGCTGTATTCAAATTCCAAACTGTGTATTCATTACTTTCAGAATTCAGCAATGATATCAGCTTATTACAGGACTGGAAAGTCTGATTGCATAATGTTAAATTAAAACTATTGTGGTAAATTTTGTGTCCAAATTCAGACAATTTTTTACAAAGTTTTCACTTTAAATTACTCTCAAAAGAAAGAAAAAAAATCAATTTTTTTGCTTTTTAGTATCTCTGTTTACGCTGAACGTCTACATGTTGGACAATCTTTTAATTTAGTATTTACAGAAATGAAAGTAAAAATAATAGTTCTGCCAATATAGTAAACTTTGTACTGTGTAGCATTTATTTTTCTAATCATCTATATCTTTAAACTGTGACATATGACAAAAATAATTCTGGTCAGGCAACACGGTAAAATCCTTTATTAGGTAAAAGTTGTTTGAGCTCTTTATTGATTGACACACATTAAAGCAATTTAATGTACAAGAGAATTTCTCTTTGCTCATTGAATTGCTAGTTTGCAGTAAGACTACTGTGCTTACCTAACCAAGCCTCAATAGTGAATTCCCTGTTTTTAACCAATAAAAATAGATGTCGGTTTTGAGCTTTTTGGCAAGTAATGTCTGTTCAAATAGTAATAATGTGGCCTCTGATGAAAAAAATCCATTACACTTAAGTCTGTGATTCGCAGTGGAAACCTACAGCAAATACAAAGAAGAAAAAAAAAGAGTGGCTTGAAGTAGAATATGTCCTTGCTCTCAAAATTCATCACTTTCTGTTCTAAACTGAATTATTAGTAATACTTGCAGAAGAGACTTCTAAGTTACAGCTTTCCTACCTTCATTGTGATGAATTTGTTGGCATGAAGAGGAATCTTACATAAAAATAAAGCTTGTGGACTCAAAATCAGAAAACATTTGCACCACCAGCTTATTTAGGTATTAGCATTTACACAGTTGTCATCCCATTCCTGTTTCTAACCATGAGCAAACCTTGCAACAATGTTTTCACCAATTAGATTATACTTCATATTTGAAATATAACTTATTATAAGGTTCTGTTGATGGGTGCAGTTTACTGCCATCGGATTCCTACCCGGCTTGTGTGTGACTTTTTCACTAGAGGAGTGTTGTTAGCTTCTGCTAATAAAACCTTCTGGAGAGCAGTGCTTAGACATGGTCATTTATCAAACTGTTCTGCATCAGATCAGAGCAGAATTAAAATCTCTCCACACAGACTATGGGCAGAGCCAACACATACCAGTTACCACTTGCCTATATGGAGATAACACTTTATTTTTCTACAGTCGACAGGAGATGCTTTATGCAATATTCATGTTTGGGGCTTTTTCCCCCACATTTGGCAAAGCATTAAAACTGAGAATTGCTAAAAAAATATTTTAAGTACAATAGGAACATAGTCAAATAATATTGTAACTTCAATAAGGACATCTTGAACAAGCATAATAATAAATAAGACTCATGGGGCCAATAAAGCTGGTATGATGGAGAATCCTTGCAAAAATGTAGTTGCTTAGACTAGCAAATCTGATATGGACTTAGTTTTTATAACACTGCTAAATTTTACACAAATAAATGAGGTCCTGGCAATATTTTTCTCCTAGCCAAGGGTGACTTTCCACCTTCAGCCCATGCTTTGTATCATGCACACTTACCATCTGATTGAATAAACAGTTTAAGTTATGCTTTAGTGGTAGTAAGTTTTGGTATGAAGCTGTAATTTACCACTAAAATGAGCTTGAATGTAAATTTCCCCCCCTTGATCCCTGCTCCAATTTGATAGGTCTTTTCAGCAGATGGCATTTTTAGAAAACAACCAGATTCCAACTGCTTCTACCAAAAGAAGGTCTGGATTCAAGGAAAAAAAAAAAAAAGAGCTTTTGCTAAATGCCAGTTACTACCAACTCCAGATCTGGTGATTTAAGCTGAACTCAGATGACTTGGATGAAACAGCAAATTGATTTACAGGCAAGAAAGAATTCTCACAAATCCCTGCTCTCCAGCTGGCTGTTAGCTACTAAAATAGGGTCAGTGGTTTGGCAAATTGTTCTCCAGAGGAGGGAAAGGGAAGTAAAATGAGAAAGAATTATATAAATTTTTCAGCAAAAGCCTTCAAAAAAACCCCTGAAATTTAACATACAGAGGAATAATAAATGGAGCAAATGATGCTTAGTTCATTTGTAAATTACCTCAGACAACAGTAATGTGAACCTAGATTTAATAACAGTGTCTACACACTGAAAACACAGGTGTGCTGACAGATACCAAGAAACTGAAGGACTTAACTGTGTAATAAAAAGTACACAAAATATGGATAAGGATGTATGTTCTGCAGTAACAACTGCACTGCAAGTAAGATGCTTCAGTAAGTCCGGGAAACCCTGGAAAGTAACAAAGTCTCCTCTGCATAAAAATTACCTATTCATTTTGTAATAAGTGTTTTGTTCTTATTTTGCTAAATAAATTAATTGTGCATTTAATCAAGTATGTGAAGTGTTAAAATGCCATATTAAGAATACTCTTTTTATTGGCAATTTGAGCAGTGTTTATTACTGATTTTCTCTTTCTGGGCTGAACAGTACTTTACTTACAAGGTGAATGAGTGGTACTTGTGGACCCATCAGTTGAATAGCTCTGTGATCATAAGATCAGAGATTTTCCAGTTATTTGAGTCACATTAGTAACAGCTCAGCTAATTAGCAATTTTAAAAGGATCAACTCACTAACAAATTAAAAGAAGTATCTGTATACAAAGAGAGATTGTTCGATTTGGCTCCAGTCTTGATAATAATAAATAAAAGCATCTATTGTGTGAAAGCGGGAAATGTCTCATCTGTAGTGATAGGGATTCATTTTGGATGACACAGCCACAGTTTCTATTTTCTCAGTGTTTTGTGGGATATGTTTTGGTTTCTGCTTATTGAGAGTGAAATTTAAGGTCAGAGGCTAAATGATGTCAAAATGCCTTCCAATCATTTGATGTGACAAGGCAGCTGAGCTGTTCAGGATGTGTCCCGAACACCACAAATATGTGGCAATGTTTAAGGGAACACTGTTGGTAGACTTAGTGTTTCTGCTTGCAGATAATTTTTCAAAAGTAAAGTTAACAAGGACATCTTTGAAAATATCATCATACCTCTCTAAAAGTGGCTTTTTTTCTTAAACAAAGAGACTAATAGAAAAAGTGATTCTAGAGGCATTGGCTGAATGCCCCGTTGCCCCAAGCACTCTGATGTCTTTTATGGATGCTATGAAACATTTCAGTTTGCCTTGGATTAGGACACTGGCAGTACAGAGCATGTGATCCCAGCCTCAGCAAAGCATTCTTTCTCTTTGGGATACAGCTATGGAGTGATTTTTCCTAGGAGATTAGATGAAACTAGCCTGGGCATTTGTAATACTTTTTTCACATAATGGAAAGCTTTTAATCAGAAATGCGACACAAGCCAGTAACAGGAGCCCTCTTGATTTTCTCAAAGCAAAAGCAAAGACATCAAACAAAATAAAAAACTCCAATGACCTTAAACTAGTACCCTAAATATGCAACAGAGACATCTTATTACTCAGAGAAAACAAGGAACCACATGTTCCAAAAAAGAGGCCACTACTGCAAGTTTAAAAAGTATTCTAAAGCTACTTGCTGGCATAACATTATCCCTGTATCATATCTGGGGAAAAAAAAATTACTTCAGAATTGCTAGTCTGAACATATCAGGAGTCCTATGAACACAGTGCTCTGACTTCCAGGGGGCTGGTATCAGGCACTACGGAAAGAATAGATGGCCAAAGCCACAGGGCTTTATTCTGTGACTATGAAGTCAATAGATTTTGTAAGTGAATGCCAGGAAAGGATATATAGACTACAGCTCAGCAATTTCTGAGAGGAAGACTATGAAAATACATTGCTTTTAATGTGTTAAAAGCTCTGATGATCTTTCATGCAAAAGCCCTGTCAGGATCTGTCATCTCCCGAGATGAAGCGTTTCTGTCATTGTTTCATACTGAGCACTGTTACCATAAGCAACACCACGTCAAAAACGGTAAAATTTTGGCTGGTAGATCTCCAAGGATTGATTTTAAACTGCCCAGAAAGAGTCTAAGGACAAATTAAAAGAGTTCTGTACATTTTGATTGTACTTGAAATGATATACAGTTATATATATTCTGCTAAGATAATTTCTTATAGTGATGGAGTTTTGTTGTTCTCAGTTGAATCATTTCAAAACAAAATATTAGATAAATCACAGCAAATAAAAACAAATAAAGGAAAGGTATTAGCACAAAGAAAAGTCCTGTAGAAAAAGTAAAAGTTTAATACAAGCAACCTGAACACTGATGTTTATATGCTGGTGGTCTGAGGCATGAAGTGTTGAAGAAAGAATTTGGTGAATTGAAACGGTTTTAAAGCAAGAGAAGAAAAGTATATCTGACATTGTAAAATAAAAACAGTGTCATAATTATCTTCAAGCATTCAACCCAAAGTCATGAACTGCTGAAGCAAAGTGGATTTTTTTTAAAATAAAGAAAATAATTGAAGAGTGAACAAAAATTAGTTTGTATCAGAAAAAGCAAAATCATATAATAATCATATAATAACCATGCAATCAAGAAACTCAAGGCAACCAGAAAAAAATCTGATTTTCATACTAAATTTATCAAGAGGAATCATTTTAATTGTAACTAGTGACCCATACTCAGGGAAAAGAAAAATCACAAATTCAAAACATAGAAGCATTGCTTTTCTCCTTCCCTTGTCTCTAATTTATTTTACACCAGCTTTACAGGGTAGAATTCACAAGCATGAGCACATCAAGAACCCAAAAGGACAAGTGCAAATAAACAGACTCTACACTATTTACATCACAATTTGCTAAAAATCCTTTGCTCATTTATCAATGCCTTTGCACCCCAGAAGAGCTTCATAGGTCAACACTAAATAGGAAAGATGATGCTTTTCCCTAAACCATCTGATACAGCTGTGAAAGCAGACCTGACTGGCTCCAGCTGATGCAGGCTGCACCTAACTGGGATCTGCAGGCAGCAGCTAGAAATCATTCCTGATTCCAGTTCCAGATGGACCCATCAGTGTAAGATGAAAAGCCTAAATTCTGTCCTAGAGTCCCTGAAGTTTCAGAAAATTTAAAACAATATCTTCACTTTCACCTGAATATGTGACAGCAAAATTGAAATGTACATAAAACATAGTTTTCCAAAGATGAGGTCCCCAATACTGATCACTTGGCAGTATGAGTGCAGTGGGGCTAAGTATTCAGATCCCACATTCCCAAGTAGTCTGGCTGAATGTGTACTGAAATGCTAAATGCCTGCAATTGTTTTCTGTAATATGCAAGGCCCAGTTGGCTGGCATGTAGAACAGTTAAGCCTTTATTGTTGCTAGACTTAACATTTTCAGCAAGGTTGAATAAAGCCATTATCAGTGAGACTTCCATCTGTTGTTTCAGGCATATAGCATGGGGCTTTTTAAGCAAATGCAGAGACCTATGTGCATTACTGCAAAACAAAGGTACCAGAAACACCAAGCCACTTAAGAACATACAAAATTTAGGGTCTTGTTCTGCTTCTGTATCAGTTGTTCACAGCAACTTCTCTCCATAGATTTTCATGCAATCCCATCTAGGAGGTAGATGACTTTATTTACATTAGGCATTCATCAAAAAATACTCCTTGAAGATGCAAATCAGTATATCTGGTAACCAGGAAAGTATATTTAACTATTGAGATAAATACTTCGCGGGGGGGGGGGTGACAATAGTATCTGCTTTTACCTGCTTATTTCTTTAAAATAAAATTATAAATATGCCTTTGTATTGTAGTATTCCAAATTATTATGATCCAGACTACAGTATAACAGCACAGCATGCTGTAGAAATAAAGAAAAAAAAAATTTGTTTTTCCCTCCGTTCTGTAGAATTCAGTACTGAAGTGACAAAAAAAAAGGACAGAGTGATGAAGATCATCCTATAAGAACTAGAAAAATAGAAATACTTGTTATAAACCTTTTAAAGCATTATTATTAAAGAGCCCTCAGATTTTTATTTCCCTACTTTTCCCCTCAAGGTAAATGTAACTGTTTTCCTACAGACATAGCTAAGGTGAAGCAATTCCTACTGTTGAGTTCAGGTAATGCGTCACGGTTCATTTGTATGGTTTGGATTTTCTTATCTAATTTCACCATCACTGTGTTACTCATGCAGATTTAATGAAAAATCAGATAGCCTGTTCAGTGTAGGGTTGCTTATACCTCTCTCACTGCTTCCAAAGTGATTTGCTCTCCACAGTTGAAGACTCCCTAACTCCATAAAATTTACACACGTTTCAGCTGTGAAAAGCGTAGGAGGTTGCCAAATGCTTAACTTTGTTTTATGGCTTGCTGAAAAAAAAAAAAAAGATTTGAAGTGGTGAAACTGCTAATTTTGTCAGACAGAAATGCTCTTCAAGGAATTAATGTCATTATATAATACTGACCTTAAAGTATCTAAAGAGCAGTTTGCTTTTAAGCTTTCTTTTTGGAATTCATCTCAGCTAATACAGGTGGTCTATGACATGATCAGTCATCTGTTTTAGAAACAGGAGAGCTTAGCTAATATTTCCCACTATTCCATTATATCAAGGAGTTTGGCTCAATGATCCTGATGGGTTCTTTCCAACTCAGTATATTCTATCTTTTTGTCTTCATCATATGGATTCTCTAGTTTAAAAGCATTTTGCCGCTCCTCACCTTTGATTAAAAAAAGCAACCAATATTGGGTCAGGTAATTTTACTTATGTGCTTCAAACTGGTCCTTAAAAATGCCTATCTAGTACAATACATGCTTTCTTTAGAAAAACAAACAATCTATGAGTACAGTTATTCATGGAAAATGCTTCCAAAAATTTTGCCAAGTCACCACCCAAGAGAAAATGCCATTTTATCCTCAAGCTCATGTAAAACCAAATGCAAGCTGCACACCATTTCTGTGGTCTGCAAAAACAAGACAGAATGCAAAACAAAAGACTGGGTTACAAAATAATGAGAAAAATTATAGTTAGGCAGGCTTACAAGAGGCTTGATAATATATTTGATACAGAGCAGAAAATCCTGTTATTGTTTCTAGCGCTTTCTGCAAAAAAAACTTGTTAATGGCTGGTTTGCTTTTTGGACTGGATTTTGTTAGTCTTTTAGGACACCAAGGTGTAGTTAAAGCACACAGAGGGGTACATGCATAATAAGAACACCCTTTTGGTTCCCTCTCCTGTAACCTGCAGTCTCTGCTTTCCACCTACTTACCTCGTTACAGACTGGTCACACCTTATTTCACTCTTTAAGTTCCAAGGTCTGTGCAGCAGCCTTGTGCCTTTTACAGACACAAAGCAGTTAGTAGATGTGACAATTAAAACAGTGTGATTAAGGATGCACGTTCAAATGAACTGCAAAGTGTGGTTGAAGTGTTGTTGCTACAGAGGTGCAGGTATAACCAAGCTGCCAGTGGATACTGGGCACCTAGAATACGGAAATCTAGCATTTAAAGAAAGAAAAAGTTTTGTATGGCTGTTCTTTTGTTTCCCTTTGGTGCCTAATGAAAGGCAAGGCAGAAAGTTTCAAATAAGTGTACGGTGGGTGTTGGATACTGCGAGAAGTGACTTCCCTTAATTTTCAGAAACTGCATCTCTCATTCTGTGACAAAGCTGCAAATCAGTGGCAAGAGAGGGAGAAAAAAATCCAACATTTGTCACTTTTAGTTATTATAGGTCATCTTCAGGAAATGAGAGTATTAGAAAAAAACAGAGGCCAGCATTTTGATCATCTTCCAGCAGAATCATAAAAGTACTGATGATCTTAACTACACCGAAAGTGAGATTGGCTGCTACATAAAGTTTAGTGAAGTTCCAAATCAGCATTAACTGTAATTTTCATGAAAATATTTTCATCACCTTCTGTTTTGTGGGTTTTTTTCATTCTCACTTACTGAATTTGGTTTACTGCAAAAGTTGAAAGGCCTAATGAGAAACAAGCCTCCAGGACAGCAGTGCCCACCCAAACACACATCGCTTTCCTAAGAACACAATCAGAAATAAAAGATTACAAATAGACATTGCAGATAATAGGAAAAGCAGGAAAGATAAAAGCAGCTGTTATTCTAAGATCCAGCAAGTAATAGCATTGTCCAGTTCAGTAAATGAAAGCCTTTATTTTCCTTTTTAATTAAATATCTTTAAGAGCTATTTTTGAATGCTCCATCTCTCACTACTTGATATCCTCTCTCCCACAATCTCCTTCACTCCCCACTTGGGCAGTACAACCCAAGTGTGATTCAAAGAAAAGTGTGAATTAGGAAAAGCAGTAGGATATTTATGACAGCTGGATTTTGAATAGATTAAAGGAGGGGGGAATGCAGAAGCCACAATAAAAACCCTCCAGTAGGCTGGAGTGCAATAGACTTCAACCTACAGTAACTGAATAATTTCAGCTCTTTCAACCCCTGGGGTTTTGTTCTTGTTTTGAAAACTATTGTTATCATTCTTAATAATATTCTTCAAACCCCTTGGGCCTTTATATATGCCAGCCATGACCAGTTTGCTTGGCACACAATCTTGTCCTCATGCTTTTCAAACATCCATGCCAGTACACAAAGCTTCCCTGGGGATTTGGCACTATCCCTAAGAGATGCAACCTGACTTTCATAACAGGCAGTTTGGGCAGTGGCTGGGAACGATCTGTGTTTCAAAACAGAACTGATAAACATAAAAATAGCATGGATCCATCTGCAATTTTGACACACAGAACTATGTTACCCTTTTTCCAACATATATAACATCTCAGTCCCCTACACAGTGTGGCTGAGAAGGCAGCAGAACGCATCCACTGGATACTGTCAGAAACAGGCTGTGCATTCTCACGTTTAGTAAAAAATGCTGTTAGTAACACAGCATGACATTTAGAAGAAAACAAAGCAACACAATAGAGATAGGCCCACTTCTTTAAGAATTTATAAATCAGACTTACAAAAATATGGATTTGAAATTAATTTATAGTTAAGGAGTTACTTTTGATGAGGTTTTTGCATAATCAGAAATACGATTGAGACACATTTTGCAGGTTTTTGGGGGATAGAGTTTAGATGTAGCCTATATAATAATTTATCTCTAGGAGCTGTACTTTGGCAAAATAACAAGCACAGATAAATTGCGAGGGGAAAATTCTATTCTTCTAAAAAACTACTTTTTGTAGATATAAAAACTCTGAGATAATAGGAAGACTTTCATAATTAAAAATTGCAAATTACTTCCCCAGAAATGAATGCGCTTCTTGCTAGTTACATGGGATATAAAGTAGAATTAATAGTTGTTAGCATCAATATCATCAGTGATCTTAAATGGGATTATTTACAGAATAAAACATTAGGCCACTGCTTGGGAACTGGCTCGGCATTGGAGAGCAGACAGTGAACTTTTTAATATTCTTTTATAGTTGTTATTACTATTATTATTTTCCTTTCCTTTTCTATCCTATGAAAGTCTACTTATCTCAACCTGTCAGTTTTACCTTTTTGCTGATTCTCTGCCCCATTCCACTGGGGGCAGTGGTTATGTGGTGTTGTAGCTTCCAGACTTAGTTAAACCAATGGCAGAATTCATCCTCCTCTTTAATCACAGAATAATACACAGATGCCTTGTGGGATGTTCAGGCAAATTGCACCCTGAGGTGCAAAAGGCCCATAAAACTATCCTGAAGAAACTCTTATACTAGTAAGATAGTTCTTTGACACAGAAATTGTTGAATCTTTATTCACAAGCAAGCATTACTTCATTAGCACTTAGTAACATCTGAAAAGAACCACTGAAAATAATTTTATTCACAGATGATAAAAATATCCCAGGAACCTTACAAACCTGCTTTAAGATTGTTTTATAAACATCTTTTCCTGGTTCCTCTTGACAAGTATCTTGACTTTCTGTCAGGATCTGTTATGACCACAACAAAACTTCTTCAGCTTAGATTCCCCCATTTTTACTTTTTTTTTTTTTTTTAAACTTGGCCAGGCAGAAAGTTGTTTTGTAGTTAGGCTGCCTAGTTGCCATCTTACTTAACAGCATTGAGAGCAAATAAACCTTCCTAATCTCTCCTGGCCTTTTTTCAGCACCTCGTGCTTCGGGCAGAGTGCCACAGGCTTGTGGCAAACTATTTGTTCATCTCAGAAAATGTTTCACTACACGGTCACTTGCTGGGCCTTGCAGTTCACACATCTTGGAGTCATTTGATGTCACAGAGAGCAAGTTTGCTCTTGATGAGACATCTGTCCTGGGTAAGCTCCAGAACTGAGATACCGCATTATTCATTCAGACAGAGTTGATAATAATCCTGTAGTGACATTTGAAGCTTTGCAGGTCTATTTTCTACTTAGTTTGTACTTTAATCTCATATTGCAGTGGGTGGGGGCCTGGGAATCTTACCAGAAAATTGCAGTCACTTTCCTTGTTTCCCATGCTGTATTATAATGTGCAGGTTGTGTTCAGCACACAGCTGGAGTCATTCTTCAGCTACTCACTGACCATGTAGCTTCTACAGAAGAGGATTTAGTCCTTGTTTTCCATGCTGTGTATTGTGATTTGAGGCAATAGTCTCCTCTTCAGATGCTCCCACCTCAGGCAGGAATTTTAAGAATTCTGCAGTGTCAATTACTAAACATATTTAGTTACCAGTCAGTTGATCAGGAGAAGTTACAGATTTTGTTAAAAATACCCTTGAGCTTAAACAAAAGCTGTTTAATGCATTTTTAAACATCATTGGTGAAGATAATGATTTCTGAATACTTGGGGAGAAAATATTTTCAAATTAAATTGATTTTGAAAAAAAGATTATTCTGGAACAAATGTACAATTTTATTACCTGAATTAGTCTAGTGAGTGTTAGCAAAAGAAATGGAGATTTAAATTAGCTAATTGGCTAGCGTGATTCAAAATGTAAAGATCTGGAATAAAGCCAACAGTCAATAACTGCCCAAATCTCTTTACAAAAATGAACTCAACAGGAAAAACAGATCCCTTTGAAGTGTGAGGAAATGTTTGCTGTGGCTTGATGTGTTTTAGTCTCTTCCCATTTGTTCCAATCTTAGTGAAAAAACTAATACAAAGGTATATCTAAAGAAATACTTTTTATTCTGAGACATGGATTTGAAATAAATCCCAACCTCAAAACTAAGACATTTGAAAAATCCAGGTTAACATGTAGAATTTAAAAGGAAGAGAAGATTTTACTTCTGGAAGAAACATATTGAAACACATTGAAAATCAGGACATCTAAGCAGAACATAATTGCCAGGGAAGTCACGTTTTTCCAAACTACTTCTTTATATCACAAACATAAGGTCCAATAAAATCTTTTCATTTTAAATGTGCAAGCATGCTGGGGAAAGACGTGTCTTGATCTTAGACATGTACACAGGTGTGTTTGCTTTCCTTCTCAAGTGTATATACACAAAGGTAAGAACACAAACTAATAATAGTGCCAGTACAGCTGAGGTTCTGTGTTACAATCTAGATAGCCAGATTTGTTTATGGGAGGAAATAAGGGCAATACTTAAAGCCAAATACATCCTTAATACATTGATTTTGCAGTCACCAAGCAACTGGTGAACAAAAACTTTCGTTTGGTTATAGTTAGTTTCCTTGAAATGTGAGGTCCTGAAGACATGGAGTTTTGTATCTGGGAGGAGGTTGTCTTGACTATGAGCAAACTATTACGTGAAAAATATTGGGATTTTTTTTCCAATTTCTGCTGAATTTTCCACAACTCATAGAAAAGCAGAACAAAACGTAATAACACAGTAGAAATATTCAAATTGTATGAGTTATCTGGTCAACCAAAAAAATCATTCACATAGTTTCCTGGACTAAAGGCAGCATTTTGGAGGACAGAGCAAGCTAAATTCAGCTTAATGTTGTTAATTCTGGTCTAAAGACATATTAGACCTGGTGCTGCACTTGAAGAACAACGTATTTAACTGAATATGTTTCATCCTTTCAAAATACAGATTTTATATCAATATTCTGTATTTCCTCAGTGGTACAACTCAGCTCCTGTGCTCTTTTACTTTAAGCTTTTACAAAGCACATATCCAATAAAGTCATCCTTTGCACTGCAACCAGATCTATTAAACAGTAATTGTTCTCTGACTACAGACATGACACTCTGTTGAATGAACAACCTTGAGATGAACTGGACTATCAGCTACCAACAGCTGCTTCAGACACAGCATCTCCACAGCTTTGTAAGATCTTGGTATTGTGGATTTATAGAACAGATACATAATGAAGACCTTCCTAATTGTCAAGTTTAACTCTGTGCAGAAGGCTGTAATTGTTTAATAAATAGTCATAGATTTATTGGCATTCACTCTTATTGTTTGGTAGACTTTAAGAGAGAATAGCAGTGTAAGACATGGGCGTCTCAGATAGCAGACTGACTATGAGCAGAGGCTTAGAAAACTGGGATTGTTCAGCCTGTGGAAGAGAAGGATTGGAAGGATCCTTAATCCATAAGTACCTGATGGGAGGGGATAAAGAAGATGGGAGGGAACTCAGTGGTTCCCTGGGAAAGAATGAGAGTCAATGGGCACAAACTAAAAGACAAGAAAATCCACGTGAACATAAGGAAACATGTTTTCATGGTCAGAGCGGTCAAACATCTGAGAAGGTTGCTCAGGGAGGTCATGAATTCTCCACCCTTGGAGACACTCAGAACTCACCTGGCCTTGGTTTTGGGCACGGTGGTCGTGCCTGGGCAGGGGGTTGGACTGGCTGACCTCCTGAGGTCCCACCAACCAGAGTCACTGAGACAGGGTGTGACTAGGGAAGGAGTGCTTTCTCCCCAAGTAAGCACTCATGCAAAATACTTATGACAAGACACAATTCAAAGCAGCCAACTGATCATATATGAAGCATTACTCCCTGAATAGGTGGCTGTTAGCCAAAAAAAAGTGCGCGAAAAAATTTTTAATCGACTGATTTCCATCAATTTTTTCTTCATGTGCGTCAGTCACACGAGAAACCCGACGGGGTGCAGCAGGGCGCTGAGGGCCGGGAGCAGCCTGGTGTGAGCCCCCGCAGCCCGGTGTGAGCCCCCTCAGCCCCCCTCAGCCCGGTGTGAGCCCCCCTCAGCCCGGTGTGAACCCCTCAGGCCGGTGTGAACCCCTTCAGCCCGGTGTGAGCCCCCCTCAGCCCCTCAGCCCGGTGTGAGCCCCGCCAGGCCCCGCAGCCCGGTGTGAGCCCCCCTCAGCCCGGTGTGAGCCCCCTCAGCCCGGTGTGAACCCCCTCAGGCCGGTGTGATCCCCTTCAGCCCGGTGTGAGCCCCCCTCAGGAACGGCAGCCCAGTGTGAACCCCCCTCGGGAATAGCAGCCCGGTGTGAGCCCCCTCAGCCCGGTGTGAGCCCCCTCAGCCCGGTGTGAGCCCGCCTCAGGCCCCCGCAGCCCGGTGTGAGCCCCCCTCAGGAATGACAGCCCGGTGTGAGCCCCCTCAGCCCGGTGTGAGCCCCCCTCAGCCCGGTGTGAGCCCCCCTCAGCCCGGTGTGAGCCCGCTCAGGCCCCCGCAGCCCGGTGTGAGCCCCCCTCAGGAATGACAGCCCGGTGTGAGCCCCTCAGCCCGGTGTGAGCCCCCGCAGCCCGGTGTGAGCCCCCGCAGCCCGGTGTGAGCCCCCCGCAGCCCGGTGTGAGCCCCCTCAGCCCGGTGTGAGCCCCCCTCAGCCCGGTGTGAGCCCCTCAGCCCGGTGTGAGCCCCCGCAGCCCGGTGTGAGCCCGCTCAGGCCCCGCAGCCCCTCACGAGCCGCCGTTAGCAGCTGCCTCGCGCCCCTGCGCCGCCCTCCCACGAGCCCCGCGCCCGTGCCGGGTCGGATTGGGCCGAGCCGGGCCGGGCTCCCCGCCCTCCCCGGGGAGGCGGCGCAGCCCCGCATCCTCCTGCGGGAGCGGGGCCCCGGGCCCGCGGTGCCGCGGCAGCGCCGACAGCAGGCAGCCGCACCTCCTCCCCGCTCCCCTCCGCTTCTCTCCTCTCTGCTCACGCCGCTCGTCTCTCCTCCCAGCCGGTGCTGGCGGCGGCTCCTCCTCCCCGTGTGACCCGCTGCCGCATGTGAGCGAGGAGGAGGGACCGCGCTGCGCGGGCCCCACTGTGGTGGCGGCAGGAGGAGGAGCGGGAGCCGGCGTGCGGTGTTCCCCCGCAGCCTCATCGCTGGGCCCCGCCGGCGCTCCCCATGCCCGTGTGGTGCTGCCGCTGCTCCCTGGCCGATCACTTCAGGTGAGGCGGCGGCGGGCTGGGGGCGATGCGGGCAGGACGGGGACCCCGGCGGGGCCGCGGCCTCCGCGGGGCTGCGGCGGCGAGCGCGGCGCTGCCCGGCCCCGCACGGCCCCGCCGGGGAGGGATGGCGGCGGCGGGGCCCGGGCGGGCGCGCCTGACCTTGGGCAGCGCCGAGGCGCGGCGGGCCGGGGGCAGCCCGCGCCCGCCGATGCTCCGTGTCGCTCCGGGGTGCGCGGCGCTGCACCGCCCGGGATGCCGGCCCCGAGGGCACCGCTCCGCCCGTTCACCTGAACGGAATCCGACGGTCTGGCAGTGGTAAATTCTCTTCTCGAAGTGTCAGCTTGAGACCAAATTCAGATTCCTTTTATGTAACGAGTTTTCTGTTAACCGCCCACCACAGTCCGTTTCTCTTCCTTTTTTTTTTTTTTTTTTCTGAAAGTACGCAGTGTATTCTAGCATCTTTCAAAACGGCTACCTAGAAAAAGCACCATTTATTTTAATAACCTGCAGCAAATTATGAGTTGTTATCAAAGCTATTATAATTTTTATTATAATTATTATTATTACTGTCTTTTTCAAATGGGAGAAAAACTGTTATATGTATGTTGTGTTTTTTTCTCTTAATGGGTTTTTTAAGCAAAACCATGCATGCACATGTTTGTACGTGTTTAGAATCTGGACCATTTATAGAATGTAATTTCCCAGGTTGAGTGACCAGTGTAAGATGAATTAGGCACTAGTGTTGGAACTGACTCATCTTGTGCCCACTTGCATGTCTGCAGGACTAGAGCCATAGGTAATTTTGCCAAGTCCCCACCACTGCAAAGCTGTCTACCGTGAGTTTTATCAAGATAAAAGCTGCTCGTACTTGGTGGCTTTCAGTGTTATTCAGAGGTTAGCAACGTGGTGGCCCATAACTTCAGATCCTACTGGGTTCCAGTATGATCTTCTTGCAAAGAAGGAACCTGCTGCCGACAACAGTCCTTCATATGCACTGCATTTTGTATGCAGGTGTTCCTGTGCAAAGAACAAGAAACTGCACATTGTGTGCAGATGTTCCTGTGCAAAATCACCAGTTTGGTAGTTTGTGATACACTAAGCTACACAGAAGCAACGTTCTTATTGTTCAAAGATTCTTCTGTAGCCTACAGCATTGTGCATATATCTCTCAAATGAAGTTTTGCAATGTTTCTTTTGGTTTTATGTTCCATCAAGCACAGCAAGTATAATAAAGCCACACTAAAGCATGCATGCTCCCTGTAAGCCTGTCTTTTGCAAAACATAAGATAATGGTGCCTTAGTCGACTTTGAGCAAAGGCTGGAAAATAAAACAGTCTACCTGCTCCTTTCTAAAAGCAGAGGTGAAAAAATCAGTATGATAATTAGATACCCCCTCTCTGACTCCCTGTCTTCATCTAACTCATGCTGTTTGGATGTTAAGTGTCTGCAAGAGCTAATGCGCAGCTGTAATCAAACAGTAAGCAAGTAATTTGCTTTTTTTTTTTTCCGTTGTACTGCAGGGAATAGTCATATCAAGTATTTTCCGAAATAAATGCAACCTCAGAATAGCTCCCCACCCTTTTTAACAATGCCTTCAGAGATACGTGTTACAAAGTGTGCTACTGCTGTTGCTACTGCACAGCTCTGTCTCCAGTTTACTTCAGACTTCCCCGTAGAGGAAAGGTTTTGAAACCAAATCTTGAGTGCTGTGGGAGTTGAGGCAGTATGTAGCGTGTGTGCCTTCTTGGAGGCCCTGGGAATTGGATCATTACCGTTTTCATCCTATATAGAAAATAATTGCTGAAATGCTAGAATAGCTTTAAGATACTCAAAGTCTTCAGAAATAGGTAAGAGTGCTTTTATTTATTATTGATAATTAACCATGTTTATAAAGAGAAAAGTTCTAGAAATTTTTCTTTAAAAAATTCCCCTGTTGATAGGGGTATTTTAAATTGAAAATTGGTTGTCCTTACTTTACAAAAGACTTGACAAGTAACTGCAGTAACGGACTATTTTTTATTTGACTGTCCTTCCAGCTAGACTGATAGTTTGTGTGCTTCTTCAATGACCTGCAAAGGTTTCAGAAAGGACTCATAAATAATTAAACAGAAAACATTATAAGACAAGTCTTTATATTGTAGAAGCACATCTAGATGGTGAAGAGTTACAAGAGAAACTTAAGTGTATTTTTCAGAGAAAGAACTGAGAAATCTCAGAAAATGGCTGGTGGTAAAAGTAGTCTGCTGTGCAGGAGCTGACCTGACTACATGGCAATTCCTTCTGTAAAAACTTTAAACAGTGGTCGGATGGGTTATGTCTAGGGCTTGAAGAGATCTCAAGGATGCATCCTCACACCACTGCCAACTTTAACCAGCCTCACTTCCCTCCGGATGGAAATTTGTGAGGTGAAGTCCTGTGTGCTGCTCAGCCAGCAGGAAGGGATAAGAACCTTGCTGTTGTACCTTAGCTGCTCCTTCAGGCTTTGTCTGGCCTTAATGTTGTTAATTGGCTAGGCAGTGTGTATCTCCTCACTTGATAAGGATAATGAGGAATGAGTTCTACTGTGTGTGGGATCAAAATAATGCTTGTGGTTATACTTTGGCTTTGTATAAACTGAGATTAGAAATCTGCACTTCTGCAGAGCCATCTGTGCCTTTTTGTTATCTTATCCTGCTATAGACTTGCTAGGAGAAAGTGGACTTTTAAAAATCTTCTGTTAGAAAAGCTGTGCTGAAGAGTAAAATTGTGTAGATTGGACAAAACATATCTGTTTTGGTCTCGATTTTGCCAGTTTTGTAGCTCTTAAAGTAAAACATCAAAAGTGACTGTTTTTGAAGAGACTGTTCTGACAACAGTTCACTGTTTCATTTTAGTTTTCTCCCATCTGTCCTTCTTAATTAGAACTTACAGCGGCACTGAAACCGAAGGGCAGCTTTTGAATTCCTTTGTTCAGTACTTTGGTGAGAGCCTTGGGAGGAAGATTAAAAGAATGCCTTTAATTGAAGAAACTGTTCAGCCTGGGGACTCCCTTCTTACTCTGCCTGTAGTAATAATAGGTGAGTTTTTTCGCTTTTTTAAAGATTCACTGTCACTGCCATTGTCTTTACAGACCTGCTGCATGAAAAAATTTATCATTAAATAACTAATGCTTAGGGTCTTTACAGTGAAGGTGTTTATTAGAGTAATACAATTAACAACAGTAGAATTATATTATATTATTTTAAGGCACTTGTTGGAGTACATTTGAATTCAAATTTTGCTTTGGAAAAATGAGCTGTGTTATTTGGCAGCAGATGTGGGAGAACTGTATTGATTCTAGTGTTGATAGCAGAGGGTTTGATTAATGTGATATGTCTATTTCTGTATGCATGGAGGTTGTCGATGGTACACCACTAGAAATCTGTGGGGTCATGTGGGAGAGTGAAAAGCATAATGTAAAGTGTTCCATGTTGGTTAGCTGCTAGCCTCTCATTAATTGCCTTTTTCTCTGTTGCATCCATCACTAGTGTCTAAATATTCCCCCATCTTTTTCAAAATTAATCCAATTTGGCTAGTTTAAAATAATTGTAGTCTTGATTGAACACTTAAGAGTTTGTACTTGTAAAATGGCAGGATAACAAAGGGAGGAAGCTCCATAGGTACACAACTTAATTGAGAGTGCTAGCATGGTGTTTATTGGGCCAAGGTTTTTCAACAGCTGGTCACCAGCTCATTATTGCCATGACTTCATGGGGGAATAAAGAAAAGATTTGAAGTAAAGAAGGTAAGAAGGTTTTCAATAAACTAGTCCAAAGCTGTTGGGACTAGAGCAAGTACCTACCTGCAAGCAAGCAGAGATTTTGGAGATTGATGTTGCAATGTAATTGTGTTCACAGTGTCTCCACAAGGTTGGTGTTTGTACAGCAGCTGTTCTCAAAGCTCTCTTTATGATAGTTTAAAGCAGTGCTCATGTAGCAGAATTACGTGTGTGTGACAGAGGTGAATCACTTGATGAGTTCTGCATCACAGTTGAAGAGAAAAATGGCCTGGCATTTTGTCAGCCTTAGCATAGGTTTTTCATATGCTTTATGACTCAGTTTGCACTGTTTAGTTTTGCAAATACCTGTGCTCAGTACTTACTTTGTGTAGAGCACCTTTCTAGGTGGTGACACCAAACACAGCTGCCTGAACCATTTCTCCATCATCCAAATGTTTCTTCACAGATATATTTGAGACACCTTGCAAGCTGATCTTCTCGATTGACAGCCTATTATCACTGAAGAGCCTTTGAAGGGATCTAAAATGATTTGATAATGTAGTAGAGGAGTATGAAAATAGTTGTCATCCCCTCTGCCCCCCCCAATATATGAACACACTCTCTACTGGTTTGGTAACTTCTGTGCAGTACCTGTGTTGGGAAGAAACAGATACTTTCCATCAGGGCTGAACAATTTCATGCTGAAGCTCTTAAGTTTAGAGTATGTTCTGTGCTAAACATTTTCATCTTCTGCGCTAGTTTTGATCATTACTGTGTAGAATGTTGTCACTTCTTATCCAAATAACAAAGCTGTTATGATACTTGAAATCGAATATTTGCTTTAAATTGAAACACATAATGTAAAGATGTTTGTACTATATTTTGCTGTTGATCAAGAGAAGATTTTGCTGATATTTAAACAAACTTCACTTCTTAAATTAATATGGTCATGGGGGGTTTGATTATACTGATTGTACAACTAAAGTTTGTGTAATAGTAGTATCTCCTACTTGCAGTCAGAGGCCTTATTGGGGGCACTTTGTGTAAATAAAGAACAAACCCCATGGATATTAATTTTTCATTTCAAAACGATTTTTTTTTCTTTTTCCCAAGAATTTTCTGAGAAAGTCATAGCAAGTCTGATTGCAGACCTTGCTGGTGAATCTTCATCCTGTGTGTTCTTGACAGCATATCCTCAAGGGATTTCCTTTCTCTTGGATTCAGCCTGCTTAAAGAATAGGAACTGGGTTTGGATCAGCTCTCTGGATGGTTCTCTCAGAAAAATTCAGGGAACTCAGTGATAGTAATTCACCTTAACATCACCGAATCACAGAATAACTGGGTTGGAAGAGACCTTCAGGATCATCGAGTCCAGCCCATGCATTAACACCTCAACTAAACCATGGCACCAAGTGCCACATCCAGCCTTTTTTTAAACACATCCAGGGATGGTGACTCCACTACCCTCCCTAGGCTGACCATTCCAGTACTTTATTATTCTTTCAGTGAAAAACTTTTTCCTTATATCCAACCTATATTTCCCTTTAGCACAGCTTTAGACTCTGTCTTCTTGTTCTGTCAGCTGCTGCCTGGGGAAAGAGACCAACCCCCACCTGATTACAACTAGGCTTCAGGAAGTTGTAGAGAGTGATAAGGTCACCTCTGAGTCTCCTTATTTCCAGGCAACCCCAGCTCCCTCAGCCATTCCTCACAGAGTCTGTGTTCCAAACCCCTCACTAGCCTTGTTGCTTCCTCTGGACGTGCTCAAGCATCTCAATGTCCTTCCTAAACTGAGGGGCCCAGAACTGGACACAGCACTCAAGGTGCCAAGGGGAAGAATGACCTCCCTGCTCCTGCTGGCCACACTGCTGCTGATACAGGCCAGGATGCTGTTGGCCTTCTTGGCTACCTGGGCACTACTGCTGGACTTCACCTCAACAAATTTCCATTCAGAGAGAGGTGGAGCTGGTTAAAGTTGGCAGTGGAAGCATGAGGAAGGATCCTTATGAAGTAATCCTTTTAAACCCTAGACATAACCCATCCATCCTATTTTCGTAATCTCCTTGGCCCTTGCCAGTCTTTGTTTGGGCAACATTTGTTACCCATTTAGTTCTTTCAGCCGTGTCCAGTAGGAATGATCTTTCCCATGGCATCCTTGGCTATGGCGCACATTTTCCTCTTTCCATTGTGGACGAGCTTTGTTTATACCCCAGCAGGAAATAAAGCTCGCTGTGCAATTGTAAAAAGATAAAAAAATTCTTTGCTGAATTCAAGTTACAATTCTAAAAACGGTTAAAATCTACTCCACCATGGAAATGCTTGTGAATTGCTGATATGATTAAAGTGTTTTCATAATTTCATTTGATTTTGTTATGGATAGTTTCTCTGTATTGCAACAGTTCTCTCTCATCTACCTCATGGCAAATGGATGACAGGAGGGGCTTGCATCTTCTTTAAGCTTTAAATTCCTGTACTGAAGCATATCCAGCTATCTTATGTTGATCTGTTTGTGGGAGGGCAGAATAGTGTGAGAGTAAGGAAGAGCTTTTTCACTGTCTTTAGATTCTTTAGATGATTTTCTTGTAGCCTATGCCTGTGACCAATCTACATGCACAGCACTGTAATAAAGTATAGGATATTCTGCCTGTGGAGACCAGATGAGTATAGCCTGGTGAAAGAGGAAAAAGAGATCCAATGTATGAAGAGAGAGGAAATGAACAGGGCCTCAGGGAAGTAATGGGGGCATTTTAGGACTGAGGAATCAGAAAAGAGAGAAGAGACAGGCATTGGAGAAATGGGATTGTTAGCAGGTGATGAAAGTAGTGTGTGTAGAGGTGATGGGGAAAGTAAATGACCTGTAAACTCTTGACATCAAGAGATTAAATGATTAGAAGTAAGAGCAAACATCCAACAATGCCTGCTATAATAAAGTATGAATAACTTAGTAACTTAAACACAGAATTTGCGTAGTGTGTGCTAAATACCTTATGTGCAAAGGAGAACACTGTGCTTTTCATTTAGTTGATGAGTAAGAGGAATTATAGAAATAAAAATACATAGCCACATATTTAAATTCTGTATCATAGCACATACTTTTCTCATTTAGCTTTCCATAACTTTTGATGTCTGACTTTGCAACATGAATGTTGCTTCTGTATTTGCATGTGATAAATGTGGTCCCCTACTTTGTTTAATACTAGTCAAATAAATAGAAATGTTTAACTTATGTAATGTTTTGGTCCCGTCTATCTCAGACCTTTAATAACATTTTAAAAGTAAGTGTCTGTTAAAATTACAGCAATTGCACATTGAAAATGCTACAAAGCTGGTAAAAGTATTTGACTTGATACTATTCCTGAACAATGAATATGGTCTTACATGAGTTTCTTGTACTTTGCCACTTACCTACGGGAGGTCTGTGTTCACTTAGCTTTTATGTTGTTTTTCTGTGTCTGTAACTTCACATATGACTTTCAGTCTTAAGCTTTCTGCTTGTCTCTTTCTTCCCTTTATTTTATGAACAGACCTGAAGAGCATATTATCCAGATTGTCTTTCTGTTCCGTGTTGTACAGTGTCCATGGGAATGCAAAGTTGTAAGATGGCAATAATAGTCAGCTATCACTGTGACTGACAGGCAGACCATTAACAGAATAATAGTTAATTCGACATACTAAATTAGGGAACTTCTTTATATGCATTTTGCTTCCTGATGTAAAAGTCACACATTTTTCTTTAACCGCAAAAAAAATTTCGCTCTGCTTATTTGAAGTATGATCCTATAAAAAGTTCTGTTTTACTGTAAAGTTTATAAACTGCTTTGAATCAGGACAGTCTGGCATTATACTACTTCAGTACTATATTTGTTGCTGTATATTTAGTGATTAACAAACTGTAGATTATAAAAATTTTTACTAAAGCAGTAAATTTTTTCTTTAATAGGAAATGGACCTTCAGGAATTTGCCTTTCTTACCTGCTCTCTGGATATAGGCCATATTTATCTCCTGAAGCTATACACCCAAACCCCATCCTACATACAAAATTAGAAGAAGCTCGACATCTTTCCATTCGTTGATCAAGTAAGCTTTGGTTGCCATCTTGTCTAGCTCTTTTCCTACTGCAAGCTTTAGTGCATTAATAAGTTACTTTGTTATTCTATTATTTTAAGTAGAATCAGCTCATGATGGTTAGATCCAAACCTGGGCTATGTAGTGTTGTTTGTGGTTCTTGCAGGCTTTTAGTTTGTGGTATTTTTGGGCTTTACGGTCTGTTCTTTGTTGTATTCTTACTGCTTGCCAGGAGTGTCTAAAGCATGACTTGGTCAGTGGCTGATGCAGGAATTACAGTTTCCATGTCCTGGGATGTTTGGGCACTATTAGCAAGGAACACGTGCTACTAATGTATACAAAGTTCAAGTTTAAATATTCTTAAATACTACAGTTCTTACTAATATTTGATTTTTAGCTATTCGGGGGACATATAGCCTCTATAAACACAATCCATTTTTCTTTTTGGAACAGTATGCATCCTTCAGTGTTTGTGTTGTATTGACAGTTGCTCTTGTGCTGTAGTTGTTACCCTTATATGCATCCAAAATTTCTGTCTGATTTGATTATTTATATCTTCTCTAGCATTTTTCTTTCTACTTGTCCCTTGGTTTGCCTTGTTAACACTGTTTCCCATTCACCTCACTGTACTCCTGATGGATTACTGACAATGTTATCACTTTATTGCCTTTGTGACTAATTTATTTGAAATACAAACATGGATTTATGTTTGCAGGAGGTAAGGAGGAGTTTGTTTGGCTTTGGATTTTGGAGGGTGTTTTTGTTTCAGTGCAGTGTGATTTGCATGTATTGTTTACCCTAAGTCTCAAGGTCTTTTTCTTTTGTAGGAGAGTAAATTGCCTAAGTTTTGGCTGCAGGTGTTTCATGTAACTTCATCCTCCCCTGACCCCCTGGTACTTTGTCTAATTAGGAAGCCAAGCTGTACTGACTTTGTCAGCAACAATTGGTCTTATGTCCAGTTCGTTTTTCAAATCTCTATTTTTCTCTTCAAATATTTGCTACTGCATAATTTTTACAGTTATTGCAATTTTTAGAAGACTGGTTAAAAATATGCTGAAATGTGAACTTTACAAAGTTCTATAAATTTTTCTCAGCATTAATTGCTGTGTAAAATAATCCTATATTTACTTTTTAAAAATAATGCTTATATTATCTTCATTATTTTAAGATATAAAACAGTGCTGGAATTAGCTAAGAGCTGTCAAAAGAGCCTTTTCTACTTGTTGTTTAAAGCTTAGTATTTTTAGATTTCAATTTTGCTTTGTCAAAATGGAGCTCCTAGAAATATTAGCAGTCCTTTGTTAAAAGCAGTCTGTAGTCTATAAATATAGATGCTACTAAGTTGCTCTGATCTCTGACTATTTGTCCACTATATTGTTCTACAATGAACATCAAATACTGACTTGCCCCAGAATTACTGTTATTGACATGTAATTTTTAAATGAGTGAGATGTATTATTCAGAGTTACAAAGAACTGAAACATAGCAGTTATTTCTGAAAAGTGTTCTGATTCAATGTCTACATTAAATACCTTTACCTAAAATACAACTTGAATTTATTGGGTTTTCTGTTGCAATTCAACTTCTGTACATCAGAACAGCATGATGAACGTTAAAAGTTTAAAACTTGTCATCCTTCAGGATCTGGAGTACCTGTCAGAAGGCCTGGAAGGACGCTCCTCAAACCCAGTTGCAGTGCTTTTTGATACATTGCTTCACCCTGACGCTGACTTTGGTTACGACTACCCACCTGTTCTGCACTGGAAGTTAGAACAACACAATTACATTCCCCACATAGTGCTTGGAAAAGGACCACCTGGTGGGGCTTGGCATGTGAGTAAAAATTTCATCTTGCTCCTAGAGTAACTTGATAACTCTTGTGTTTTGGGATTTTTATTACTGCCTTACTCTAGGGCTGTTTCAGATGGTAGTACCAGGTGCAGTTTCATCTGCTCATTACCAAAGCCCAAGTAAGTGGGGGATATGAGAAAGGAAGGAAGAAGTTGCCCTTTACTCTTGGGTGTTTGGGACCATGAGTGCTCTCTTATATTACCAGGTTTTTTGTTAGTTTACATTTAATGAATTATAATGAAGAATACTTTCTAAAACTTTTTTTTTTCTTGTCTGCATTGTTTCCAGTTGCTTTTATACTAAATCTTAAATCTTGATGTCTTTATATGATGCTGCTTTCACATGTTTTTCTTCCTCTTTAGTATTTGAAATAATTTGCTTTTAGTTTCCCTTTCATGTGCTCTCTCTTCACCTTCTTTTTTATTAGCTCATGTGATTGCCTATTATCTAAGTGTAACACAGAAACAGTTCTTCAGTTCTTCATGTAATGTCCTGGTTTTATGTTATGTTCTGGTACTTCGTTGCTCTAAATGAGTACAATGAGAAGAGCTTCACTGCTTTTTACATGAATTTGAAATGTGTCTGATGATGCATCTTCATGTTTTCTCCACAGTCCATGGAGGGCTCTATGCTAACCATCAGTTTTGGAGACTGGATGGAATTGCCTGGCCTCAGCTTTAAGGAATGGGCAGCTAGCAAACGCAGGTAAAGATACTGCAGAATCTATTTGAGAATCGTAGTTGCTATAAAAATCTAGATAACTGGAAAATATTCAAACTTCACCATTCACAAGAGGGCTTCTTGTTCAGTTTATTCAAATTGCCTAATGGCACTGGAAATTCTTCTGCTGTGTGTACTCTGATGGAAAACAACTGACGATGGTCAGGCAGGACAATTGCTCCTGAGTTCACTGAAGGCAAATGTACAGGCAGTGGTGTTCCAGCAGCATTTCAGAAAGAGGCACTTACTGAAAGCAGTTCTGATCAGAGGTGAGGGAAGATGGAGGAAGGAATTTCAAATCCACTGAAGGAAGTATTGCAAGTTCCTCTTTCAAAACCAATGCAGCTGAAGTTGCTGTGCACACTGGCTTTCCTGCAATTCAGGAAGTTGTATATTTCAGCATTTGCTTTTAGAGACAAAGCTGCAGCATCTGAAGTCTATGAATTTTAATTTTAAGAGAATAATTCAGTATTTTAGTGTTAATTTGTAGCAATAAGTTTCTTGAAAAAACTTGAGAAGAAAAGTTACTGTTGTGCAAGCTCACTGGTTTTACTTCAGTTCATAAAGATCTGTGTCAGCAGATGAACCTAGGAACACTCTACATGAGCTTTTTCTAAAATTTTAATTTTTTTGACTTTTTTCTAGCAAAATTAAAGGAAGTTGGTTTTGTACTATGTATGGGAAGAGAAGAAGTAGAGTTACTTGAGCATATGTCTTTAAGGGCAGACTGTTACTTGTTTCAGGACAGCCCTTGAAGTGAGGAAACTGTAGCTTTGTTCTTTAATCCTTTTCTTAGATAACCACAGCAATCTTGCCTCCTTATTAACTGAAATCCCATAAGCTGCTTATTATCTGAAGCTATGTATTATAGTTTTCAACAATGCTGAAATCAGAAATGCTGACCTGTTACATTGCAATTACACATGCTTATTTAAAATGATTGATGATAATGTAAAATTCTAGTTATGTAGAACCATTTCCTAAGTTTCCTTGCAAGAGGTGTAACACTGTAACATTATTCTCTTCCAATAAATATCTCATGAGGATTTTCAGAGTAGTAACCTAAGCATTTAAAAGAACATGTGCTATTATCTTGTTAGTCTAAGAAAATTTTTAGCTTGATTACTTGTAAATATAATTTTAAGTGTAAATTAGTGACAATCCATGTGTTCACTACAGTTTGTTTTGCCTTCTTGCAGTAGGTAGAGCTTACTTCTAAAGAAGCAGCAAAATTCATGCAATTGTTCCAAATAATTACACTGTCAGCTATTTTTCTTATAAATGAGACTGCAATAATCACAAGAAAAGCACAGATGTAATAGCAGGGTTGCAGTGCAAAAATGTTTTTATTGAGCACTTGAACCTCACAATCCAGTTTACATAGTTGCATTAACACTCTGTGTCATGTTTGCTTTGCTCATTCATGTGATATGGAACTACTTCATTTGATACTTCATGAACTTAACCATACCCAAGGGAGAGGTCTTTTGTAAAGTATAATGAATACTTAGTTCCAGTAACATATTGAACCTAGAGTTTCAAATTTAGCACTTAGCTATGACCATTAATTAATTAGATAGTAAGTAAGTGTATTCTCACTGGGTACAATTTTAGCCAAGACTGTATTGTTGATAATTGTGATGTTAAACTTTGTAAAAACTTCCATACCGAACTGCTGTGATACACCAGAGCTTTTAACTTAATTTGTTAATCACCATAGCAATTCACATTGTATAAAGACTTTAAACTATTTTAATAAAGTTAGCTGGTCTTGTGTATCAGGAAACAAGAGAACAAATAAATCAAATGCCTTTAAAGATGCTGAACCCAGTACCATTTACACTGAGCAGATTGAGTCCTCATAATTTTGACCTGTCATGTGCTATGTCATTTCTGATATTTAAATTACCAATAAGGTCTATTTATTAACTGGAAACATTCAATTCTCTTTCAGAAATATAAAGAGTGATCGAGTAATGCCAGAAGAAATAGCTTGTTATTATAAACATTATGTTAAAGTCATGGGCCTCCAAAAGAATTTCAGAGACAATGTCTACATAACATCAGTGTCCAGGCTTTACCGAGAAAAGGATGATGAGGATGGAAGTGACCAAAATGAAGATATTTCAACACAGCAGTTGGAAATGGAAGATGGACAGAAATCACTTATTAAGAGAAACTGGGAAGTCAGAGGATATCAGCGAGCAACAGATGGTTCTCACGTGCCCTTCTGCCTCTTTGCTGAAAATGTGGCTCTTGCAACTGGAACCTTTGATTCTCCTGGCCGACTGCAAGTAGAGGGAGAAGACTTTCCTTTTGTCCTCCATTCCATGTCTGACTTTGGAGCTGCAATCAGCAAAGGAAAGTTACGTGGGAAGGCAGACCCTGTGTTGATTGTGGGTGCTGGACTAACAGCAGCTGATGCAGTGCTATGTGCCTATAACAACAACATCCCAGTAGTCCATGTGTTTCGTAGAAGAGTTACCGATACAAGCCTAATTTTCAAACAGTTACCTAAAAAGCTTTACCCTGAATACCATAAGGTCTATCATATGATGTGTACTCAGTCTCATACCGTGGACTCTAATCAACATTCTGCTTACACTAGTTTCCCTGAACACAATGTACTTTCCTTCAAGCCTGAAATGAAATGTGTCCTTCAGAGTGCCTCCGGACTGAAGAAAATCTTGAAGTTTTCTGTAGCCTTAGTTCTGATAGGTTCTCACCCAAATCTTTTCTTTTTAAAGGACCAAGGACATAGCATAGGTCATCACTCTAATCAGCCCATCACATGCAAGGGGAATCCTATAGAGATTGATCCATACACTTATGAATGCACTAAAGAAGCCAACCTCTTCGCTTTAGGGCCTCTGGTGGGAGACAACTTTGTACGGTTTTTAAAAGGAGGTGCACTGGGCATTGCACGATGCTTGGCAATAAGACAAAAGAAGAAACATGAATTGATTGAAAGTGGGGATGGAGGAGGTGATGGGGTACCATAAATGAGACATTAGAAACTCTCACATCCGGGATTTCAGATGTAGTCTTAACAGAAAACTCACTGGCAGCAAAAGTTGATAGCAGTCACATTTCTGTTGTATACAAGTAACCTGCGCTTGTATTGCTTGGTAAAGGATGCTGATATTACGATACTCGACTCTTTAAAAATACAAATATTTCAACTGATCTCAACTGGAATTGCTTCCAGATAAACAGAAAATGAGACTAACTTATCTTGGCCTGCCTGTCTGTCATCTCTTGCTCAACTACAAGAGCAGACTTTGTCTGTCAAAGGCAATGCCTGCCAGTGTGGCTTTACATTTAAGTGTCAAATGTGACAAAAGTACTCTTACCATGAAATTAAATAACTTCTAAAAGCAGAAAGCTTATCTAGTACGAAGTGATTCTTTGTCCCAAAGCAAATATGGAGCCTTCTGCTTGAAACAAGGATTTTATTTATTTGCCACAGTAATACTTGGAATGAGCACTTAGTAAAATGGCTTCTACTGTAAGAAGGACTTCTGTAAGCAAGAAGTAATCCCCAACGGTTTTAAATTATCCTGGCAATTGGAATAAAAGAATAAGCATTCCAATTTAGTCTTTAATGATTTGACCCAATCCATTAATGTTTCTTCACACTATGCCTAGAGCTGGGTGAGTGCCCAAAGACTAACATGAGATGTTCCCCTACAGTGATATGTACATTTCTGAGAATACACATTAACATAAACAATAAAGTACTGATGTAAGTGCTCTTACTACAGTGTCAATATCATGAATATCTAGTGTGCTACTAAAAAATTAGGTACATGAGAGAATTAAGGTGTTTTTGCATCCAAGTTCAGGAAGATTGAATGGAATCGCTTGGCTGATGAAGGTGGGGTGGGTGATAGATATTCTCATCTCCCATTTGACCGAAAATTGGTTCTCTTTTTTTTCCTAGAGCAGCACATTATAATTAAATATTTTAGCCTGCAGTTTTTGAAACTTAAGGAAGGCTTATATCTTACAGCCAGCTAAAAAATAAACCAATCTCAAAACAAACATGCAATAGTTCCTTTAAATCTTGAAGCTTCTAATGAAAGACAAAGACTTAACTTGTATCTACCTCTGAATCCAAGTTTCATCTTTTTGCTCCATAATGTAAGACCTAGATTTCATTTGCTGGGTTTTACAGTAGTTAGTTTATCTAAACACAGTCGTAGGTTATTTACCATAGTGAGGTTAAGTTAGGAAAGTGAACTCCCAAAACTTAGAATAGACAGAAATGTTTTTTTACCAAATGTTTAGATTCAGGTCCAATGTGATGGAAAAGATGTTCTTTTTCTGTTTGGGTTTTTTTTGTGTGTTAAAGAATGCCGTGTTAATTTCAAGTATTCTGTTTGCATGATTAAAAATCTCCATATTAGAGCAGTTTTTAAAAAATTTTTAAAAAGTTAAGCCTTGTGAGTGGTTGCTGGTTTCCCAGCTGTCTTAACTTTCATAAGTGGCAGATAGCTATAGTCAATAAATGCCTGTTTTCTGTGCCTATTGAATTACATGGTTCTGTGGCTACTGCAAGTCATTATGCATCTGAGTAAGTTACTCAGATTTTGGACATAAAATTTGAAAAGGTAAAGGACACAAGGATTAAAATGACTGTTTTCAGTGGAAGTCCAAAACAATTTACAAAATTATGCTACTACTACTAATAGATTTTACTCTAGAGCCACTTAACAGCATAAACACAAACAAAGGAGCATGTCTATCAATTTCTGCATTGCCCACATGATTGGCTTTAGCCATGCATTGTCAGTACTAGTTAAGGTACTTTTTTATACTGATATTGAGCTGATTTTAATTCCACTAAAATCTAGGCTTGTTTTCTTCATATTTTAATTGAGATTCTACAATTTGTCTTTTCTGGCAGAAACTATGTATATAGAAACTAATTCTAAACCTGTGATACCTTATAATTTTAACTGTTATAAGTGCTAAATACTTGATTATAGATTTGTATTGCAGTTAAGTTATTGAGAATACTTCTGCACTATGATTAAATTCCTGCAGTTTTGTATCAATATAAATGTCCAAATATAACATAGCATGTTACTGTTTTTTCATTTGTCACAGGAGACATTTAAAATGCCATCAGAAAATGTATTTACTTAGCAGTTATTTTGCAAAAAGGGGGAAAAAACCTTTAGGCCTTTTTCTAGCCTCAGCTGCTGCAGCTACTCACGATCTCTGTGTGTTGTAGTGACAATTTTGTAGCAGAGATCTTTGATCTATTATTACACAATTGCAATCTTACAGCACCTTGAGGTTTAACTGCTTTTATTTTTCATCAATCTTGCCAGTATTTTTGAGATAAATGTTGCATGTGAGACCCCCTAGTTGGGCAGAGAAATCTGTGTAGTCACGTTTATTAAGCACATATAAAAATACTTTTTTCAATCAAAGCTTCACTAAAAGATCATCTTGTGTCTTCTAGGAATTGCTAGATTTAATGTTGTAGCTAGACTTCTTCATTTTCATCTTTCTGATTTTGAGAGAAATTTGTTTCTCTCCTGTTTAGTATTTTGAGGACCTAGGTGATAGAAATTTCAGGCTTTGCCTTAAGATAGCTTTACCTACAGCACTGCATTTATTGTGAATTAGATGTTGGGACTGAGTAGTTGTCTTTTGGGGAAACACCTTGTTTCTCAGATTAAAAAAAACCCCAAGCATTTGAATTTCCTGTGTAATATAATAATTTGCAGAATGGAGATTGTTTCTTTCAGCTCTTCTTTCATTGCAAAGGATAAACTTTTAAACATCATGGATTTTAAAAGGATACTTAGTACTTAAGATTTATCAGGAAAATGCAGACAGGAAGAACATAATTTTTAGCTGAAGTAAGTTAATTTGGATTTATGGAATCTGTAAAGCTGTGTTAACCCATACTGTGTATTTTCTAATAGGCTAGTGGAAAAACAGCTTTTACATTTGGATTTGGTGCTTAATGTTGTGAATGTGTCTCCTAGTTAAATTATTGCTAAGAGTGTTTCAAGTAGTATCCAGATTCTGAACTGCGAGTAAGATTTCTCCTTCTAAATTTTCCTAACAATCAGTGCCTCTTCTGACTGAATTGTGCTTAAAACTTTTTCCACAAAGGAGTAAGCCTAAGTTTCACCCAAGTGAGTAACCACAGGAATCCTTTCTGCAAGGAATCCAGAGAGAGTGGTGACAACAACACTGGGTTCTTCTCTCTCTTAGGAAGGTGCTTTGTCGTGGACTAGGAAGCCTGGGCTTGCCAGTGACTGCATGAAAAAAGTATGAAAGAAACTGGTTATAAACTGAGAAAGGGATATCAAAGTGTATCCCACAGCTGCAGGTCCCTAGTCCTCTGCACTTAGGGAATTGGTGGGGTATTCCTACAGTTTTTTTCTGGCCTGGTGGATGTAGGCAACTTCTTTTTAATAATTTCATAGAGTGATGTTTGTATAATGAAAAATACTAATTTTGTTGAAGGAGGTGGCTGTAGCTTCTTTCACAGCTCAAGAACTGAAAAGAAAGCTAGAGCCAGAAATCCAGAGTATTGACTCAAAGCTGGAGGAAGTCAAACAAAACCTTAACTTTGAGACAGGCCTGACCTGCATACCCAGTTGAAAGAAAAAACCATTTTTAAGCCAAATGCTCTTAAAAGAGAATGAAAGGGAGTAAAATTTGCAAACCTGTAGGGAGGCTTTGCTGCTGACAAGTGATGGCCAGTGAGGAATGATGGGAGGAAAGCTGTGAAGAACGTGTGCCGTATGAAGTGCAGACATACAGGTGCTGAAGTGCCTCTGCACAGCATCAATAGGCTGGGGGTGTCCCATCCTCCTGGGTGGAGATGTGGGTCTGTGACAAGAGCTCTGCATAGGAGCTCTTCATCCAATACCCTGGGTATTTGTAACTGGAATTAACTCAAATACATAGAATGCAACACGTATGAGAAACTGTCTGTGCTGGCTAAGCTGTAGGACCAGATCAGCAATATGGTGTGCCAAGAGATAAGGCTTTGTTACTCTGCTACCATATTTTCTACCTCTGAAAAGCAAGCAGGTATCTTCATGTAATAGCAGGATCTGGGCTGTACAGTGCTCCCAGACATTTCTAAACAGGAAGAGGTAGCACACATATGCCTTAAAGGCAGCTGATTTTATTATCGTCCATATAGTCATAATTCAATTTTGAGTAAATTAGGGAACCAAAAATGCCAAAAGGTTGATACTGTTACATCTTAATTTAGATAGTACATTAGAACTTTACAATAACAATGTTCCGTCATAATTTTTGGATTCTTATTTTAGGTGAGAGCAATATGGGAGCATTCAATGGATGTCAGAGCTTTTTGTACAAATATTTCCCCATTTTCCCTTGCCCAACCTGAAAGAAAAGTTTTGTTTTGTTTGAACTAACTGTAACACTCGATTTTACTTAGCAGAAAGAATGGAAATTGAAGCATCTTTGACAGAAAAAGAAAGGCTTTGGTGACACTCGGGGTACAAACCTGAAGTGAGGAATTATAAACAGCTCTTTTTCTGAAACAGTGTATTTTTAGGAATATGGTACACTGGGAGTTTCAGTTTAATTTTTTTTTGAAGCTTGAATTACACGGAGAATTGTGTGGTCAAGGATGAATTTGGTGTAAGGAGCAAGGATTATGGGCATGAGGAAAAGCATTTCTAGTATTATTTCATAGCTATAGTGAATCTAAGCACTGTTTTAGAGATGGTTTTGTCTTTGTGGACACTAGAACACTTCAGCTCAAGCACACCTTGAACTTGAGTTTATATTATATATTTATATTATCTGCATGTTAGGTCATTTTCTAATTGATAAATTTGTACTTTTATAAAGTTGGAATCATAATCCAAAAAATGTCAATCATAAACCAACTCTTAAAATCTAGGTAATCAGCAATTATCAAAACCAGGAAGCAACTTGTTCTGGAGATTAAGTAACACTAATTTGCAACTTCTTCCTGAGATCACTGGCAATGTGTAACTACCAGCCTACAACTGTATGTCCCCTTGACACCTTCTGTAGATTTAAATGCCAGCATAAAGAAAATTAACAACTAGGTTTGCTATGTATTCACAAAATACTATAGAATCCTGGCGTTTTTAGGTTGTTTTCAAACTAGATAGACAAATACTGTCCATCAGTTTGGATGCTAGGACCAGCTGCTACGTGAACAGTGAGCTATTGTTCAAGAACTGATCCTGCTGCCTTACATCTCCCTGGCACAATTTACTGAGTCAGTACTCAGACCTGCCCATTTCTCTGTCAGACCTGGTATGCTGGTTGTATGCTGGAATTCCAGTTTGAAATTACATAAAGGACTATATTAATCTGCCTATATGTTTGTTCACACACAATGCACCTGGACTTGGAGATACTGTGTAAATATAATTTCTTTGTGTGTGGCAGTGCCTGTTCTCATCTTTCGCTGCAGTATGCTTGCATCATACTTTTTTTTTAAGATGAGCAATGTAAACACATACAGAACATTTTCTGTAAGCAACTTGTGAGCAAAATCTCTCTTTTGATTAGACAATAAATATTCCTAAGGTTTGCATGCCAGGCTTGTTTTATCTTATTGTGTGAAAACTGATTATAGACAGAAGGCAAAAAAATTAAAAGTGTGACCTAGAAGTTAGTTATTTTGATTTTGAGAAGTAAGAAACTCAAATAAAATGAAAGATCAAACTGTGGAGGAAAGGCATTCAGAGACCTGCAGTGTTCAGGATGAGTGAGAAGGTGTTGTTTTGGATCTGGTGCTGAAACCAATGACTGACAGAGATTCCGGTAGTAAAAGCTGCAGCAGAGCAGTATGGGCAGAGCGCTAAAGCAAGTGGTAGAGAGTCGCTAGTCAGGGATATCTGATACCGTGTAGCGTTTTGTAATTAACTCACAGGAATGTGGAGATGGTGATCAAAGATTGCAACAGGAAGAGGGACCAATAATGGTAAGGAAGAGGGTTCATTTTTTGGCACATTTGGCTTGAATTCTAAGAAGATACCAGAACAATCTGAACACAACTAGAATTTGAAAATCAAGCAAAAATCAGTTTGTGAACTTGTAACTCAAACCAGATGTGGCCAAATGTGACTGAGGATTGATTCAAAAAACGGAAAAGAGCAAGAGAAGAGGGTGAAGACTCCCTCCAGTTTAATGGGAGAGGGAGAGACAGGAAAAATACGGAGTGAGAAATCATTTGTATAACATGGACTGGAGCAAGGCAGGTGAGTGGGTTAGAGGTAGGTCTACAGTAGAAGCTTCAGCTGCTGTCTCAGTTAGGAATTAACGTGGAATAAAGCCTATCACATCAGGAATGAAGGCAAGGAAGGGAACTTGGCATTTCAGAGGAAGTTGATGGGGAGGTGGTTGGAGGGAGGAACTCGAGCTGACTGCAAGCGCACTTTCCACACATAGGAACCGGTGCAATGACAAAGAACAGACCAGCCCTGACACACAACCATTCTGGGAGAAGATGGGGGAGTAAGGGTAGGAGAAAAAAGGACAGACTCATAGATGTGAATGGACAGAAATAGAAATCACACTTCAATGGTGAAAATATCTTGGTAGTCTTCTCCAAAAGAAAAACCTGTGGCTTCCCCATTTGACGTAGAAAATGGGAAGTCAGCTAAAACTGGTGTGAGTTAAATTGAAAACTAAATGTGTTTTCATGCAGGGATACAGCAGCTATGCATGGTTTTAGTAGTACCTAGAGTAATTCAATCTGCTTTAAACTGTTTTCATCAGCTAAGATGCTGAATGCAAGACTGTATGTTAAGAGCCTTGCTAATAAAAAGTATATTTAGTTTATATATTGTGTGCATCTCCTTCCTGTAAGCAGTGCGAACAAAGGTAATAAATGTTACCAAAAAAGTATCCCAAACAAATCCTCAAGCTGTTACACACAGAAAATGCAAGAAAAAAGATCTGAAGTTTCTGCTTAGATGTATTTTTAAGGTGAAGAGCATAATTTTGTCAGAAAGGTGGGTTTACTTGCAGACCCTGAGTGTGGCAGATAAAAGAAACCTTAGATATCTTCTCTGATTTACTGAACTTTTTTTAACCTTCCAAAGAAAATCGGCAGCACATCAGCTCTCAGAGAAATTGAATGGTTGAAACCAGAAAGCACAAGCTGCACAGTGGAAATAGAGCACACAGCAAAACTTCTGAACTGCAGAATGCAAAGTTGATTGGCCTTGCTTCCGCTCACAGCATTTGCTTTACCTACAAAAATACCTCAATCCATAAGCTTTTCATCTTTTCTGATTCTATGACTCTCCCATCCTGCTGGGGGAGAATGTTTGAGTGGCTGCACGGGGCTTAGCTGCCCAATGGGGTTAGCCTACAACAGTAGGTTCTATACCATAAAGGAAATACCAGGTGAAGTTAATGCACTAGCTCCAGGGATAAGGCAGACACTGATGTAATTTACTGGAAATCTGAATTTATGTAATCATGTCCTTTATCATCTACCTCAGAAACTTCAGTAATAGAAAGGCAAACCAGTAAGCCAACAAACATGTTTCTTCTAATATCTTGAGGTGAAAATGATGCCAAAAACAACTTAAAATGGAAGACTTCAGAATAATGAATAGGACTTGTTACATGAATTTGGTTAAGGGAATTGTATATCTAAGCTTTTTAATGTAAGCCTAACAATATTGAAATAGCAGGAGCTAAGGTGCATTAATGTGCAGGCTTTTCATCAACTGGACAGCAGCTGAAACTGGATTACTAGGCACCCTCAAGTTGGAATCCTAGAATATTCTGAGCTGAAAGGAGGACACAACTCTTAAACACTAAATTATTTTAAAAAAATAAAATATCAGCCGTCTTGGAAACTGGATTTGAAGAGCCCCAGATTATAAAACATGAAGAGTGCCCTCAGCTATGTCACCAGGGTTGTTTGTGCCCCTAGCAGATTGCAGTCTGAGCAGCAAAGGACTTCAGTCTTTACATTCTTGTAGAAGGCCCCTATACATTGTGTTTTGTCCTTTCACCTCAGAAATTCTCCAGCTTTTTTTTTTACAACTGTAAATGCAATCTTTCTGAAGAATCTTGTCCATTGATACTCTGCTACCCAACCTATTTGCTTGAATTTAGTAACAATCAAAAACCTCAGCACTCTTCAAGAGCTCTGTTGGACCAATAGGTCTTCAGTCAGAAAACCTGGAAATTCTCATAGTAGAAAAACTCAGCTGAGGGTGGAAAAGTCAGTACATCTCCAGAAAGAACTTCAACTGCTTAAGAACAGTCTTTTTAGAGGTACTTGGTGGATAAGATTTGATGTGCCCTTACACAAACACTCACAGCTTTTGTGGAGCTCAGAAGTACTGGGCTGCATGCACTTTGTGTATCACTCTGGACATTGCTGACCAGCAAGAAGATGCCAAGACAGAGCTGAGAAAACACTGGCTTTGGAAGGCCAAATATTTTCTGCATGCTGCAATCATGATGACTTCAGCACATCTGCTACCTTGACATACACAGATGTTGCAATGCTGTTCTTTAGATCTGACACACAACACAGCAGCTTCAAACAGTGCAGCTTATCTTCCTTGTATGCTCAGAGCTCTTGGCAGAGGAACTAATTCTGTTTGTGTCAATTCAATTACATCAACTAGATTACTGCCTCACACAAGGAAGGAGAATCTCCCTCTTGAAACAGGATGTAATAGAGCTACTGTCCATCTTTATCTGTATGTGATGGCTTCATACAGCTGAGCAGGAAGTCTGGAAATTTTCTCACTGTACTTGCAGGAGAATCTCACAAATTGCAAGTTCTCAGATCATTAAGATGCACAAACAGGTAATTGTTTCATAGCTTTCCCTGTTACTTAAACTGTTTTGAAGTCCATATTTTTTACACAGTGATTGCAAAAAAAGGCAGAAAGAAATTAGTCATATAATTTAAAATTCCAAATTAGGTCTTAAAGACTTTGGCTTGGAAGTAGGTTTTAACAAATGAACATTCAGCCACACTGATCTAAAGGTGTAAATGAAAATATGTTTAAGCAAGGGAAAAAGAAGCTGTTTTTTTCAGTTCCAAGATATTCTGTACCAGTAACAATAGCATATGCTCTATATAATGAGCCACAGAGAAGTGGTTCATTATGAATCATATCATGATCATATCATAATCAAATACCAGTTGCATCTCAGCCTCAAAAGATTTTCAATTCTTAAGATAATATCCTTGAAAAAACCTAATTAACAAAGCCTTTCTGAAAAAAGAAAAAATAGCCTGATGCTGGCTTCCTTTTTTCCCCAAAACAGTAATGATAACCAAACATTAAAATAGCCTAAAATGAAATCCTAGGTATCTACAGTATTTTACTGAGCATTACTCTGAAGTGAATAATGGGAAGGTCTTGACAATGGTGCAATCTGTAAGTACCAAGCAGTGAAAGGAACTTTTCTTTTTTCTTTAATAAAAGCAAGACTTACAAAACATGTCTTACAGTAAGAGATATGCAAAGGGTCATATATAGGAACATGATACACACTGTAACCAGGAAACCTAAGGAAAGCAGGGCTTGCCAGAGAAACACTGTAAATCCAGGTCACAATTTATCTTCTTCTTTTCACATTAGGATCATATCTGCAATAAAAAAATCAAATTTGTCACTAATAAGTAAAACAATGATATTCAAAGTTCATATAGATATACAATGTGATGAAAACAGCTTTATTATATATTCATAACAAGGGAATGGCCAGTGTTCAATCCTTTCCCTGACTACACTCCTATAATTAACTAAAGTTACTACTATTTGACTGAAGGATGCATAAGGTAGAACCTGTGTACAAACTCATAATAACTTTTAATGAAATTTCCAGATTTCCTAACTACTTACAACCATTAAACCTGATGCACAAACAAGCTTCTCCAGGCCCCAAAGGTCCCAACACTAAGCTCTTTACTGGAAAAGGACACCAAAACAATGACAGAGGAGGGAGGGAAGAGGTCCTGTATGTTTACATTAATGTACATTTGGCCACAACTCATTCATCTTTCTGCTGTTACCTACTCCTCCATAAAGCAAATACTTGCCCTACTTTGCCCTTTACACAGCTTATGATTGACTCTGTTAGAAATTTAGAGCTACTCTCTGGATATACTAGCTACCTGATCTACTGCAATATGCTTACAGTTTGAGTCTACTTGACACTGCTATCCCTTGGCCTTCTCCATTTGTGCTTTGTCTCCCAAAATCCTGTCATTTCTTTGACATTCTGATGTGTTTTGTATTCATGCATGAATAACTTACAGACAACTGAATGATCAGGCAGTTCTACTTCCACTAATTCTGCTTTCATTCATCAAGACTTTTTGCTTACACAGGAAAATATGACAACTTGTGAGCGAAATTACATCAGCACATAGCTAGAAAGGTATTAGACGTCACTGTTGTTGCTACACAACCCAGACTTCAAAAATAAAATGTATACCCTTCGAAAGAAATGCTCCATTATTAACTGTTAATGAACAGAGCAAGTTGCTAATGCAGTAAGATTTTCTGAATGTCTCTAACATGTATTGATATGTAGTATCATGTTTGTTTGATAGTGATTCAGAAAGGAAATCCTTTTTCACCATATACATTTTTCTACCTAAATGCACAACTTTTGCTGTTAGTCAAATTCATGAGAGATGAAAAGTCAAACACTGGTCACTTGTTTCTTCACATTAAAAAATGTAGAAAGTAATGAAGTTTCTGCTAAACAAAATGAGGTGCCTATATGCTGGAACCCAGAAGCCTGGGAGTCTTGAACTTTCTGTGCTTTCTGACACTGACCCCTCAGAAGAGCACTGCTTTTGACTTGAGGCCTTGGAGAAGGCTTCCAAATTTGAGTGATGGAGTTAAAGTCATGCGTGTGTAGTTAGAATAGCAGTGTGCAATTTCACATGGTGAAGGGGTTTGAATTTGGGGTTTTTAGAATATAGTAATAGGTATGGGACAAGATGGAGGTTCTTGGGCATTGTCTCTTTCTGTCTCCTTCCTTCTTCTTCCTCACGATTTCCAGTAGTAGTTTTTGGCTGGATAGTGCTGCACTGCAGGTCACAGGTGTTTGGTTATTGGGTCAAAAGTCTAAATAATATAAGTGTTATTTCTTTATTGGACAGTTTAGCTTTAAAAGACCTTGTAACTAGCTAGATTCATCTCCATTTTGCTCGATTTTAGCTGGCAGCTAGAAGTGTTGCAGAACTCTCTGTACTTTAGATAACATTTAATAAACAACCAAGTCCAAACATGAGAAAATTCCTCCTTCGTGTTTTTATCCTGACTCTGAGTGAAGACAGAAGAAAATGAAGACAAGCCACTAATTAGGTGGTGCAGTTAACCCATTACATCTACATTAAGTCTCAAAACAGCAGTTATTTGATATTATTGCTATAGCATTGTACACATTTGTTCTAACACTTAAATGTCTTTTGGACAGCAAATTCTATGGACTGGATATGGATTCAGTGGGGAGGGGAGGAGTGGGGACATAAAGCAGTTAGGAGATGATACATGATGGAAACCTCACATCAGAGCAACAGCAGCTTCAACCCTGTCTGTGACTGGCTACAGAGATGCTGACAGACACACGAACACCTTTTCATATTATCTTCTCCACCTCACCTCCTCCCATTTTGCATGTTAAATGAAGCCTGAATAGTGATTTTTTTTCCCAGAGAAATTGCTGAATCACTTTGACTACCTTCTATACATGGGAAAACATGAAATTTTGAAAAGAATAGACAAGGTAGTCTTTTCCAAAATGAAAATTTGCTCAAAAAAAAATGTGATGCAAAAAATTCACATTTATCTAAGTACAAACTTAAAACTCTTACCTAAAGAGGTCATCAGCAAGTGATTCTTCTCTTGTACGTCTGTCTTGTTCCTGAGAAAGTTTATTTAATATTGGATTGGTAAGGATAATTCTAATGAACCATCTAGAAAAACAATATTCCTGCACTAACACAGTTTTTCCCGAAGTAGTAAGATCTCTATGTACTCCATTTAGTGCACATTCACATTAGACAAGTTATTTCACTACAGAAATTTGGCTACTGCTACCAACTAATAAATTGAATAGATTCTGAAAGGTGTCAATTTTGGTTAGAAATGTGGTTTTTTGGGTTTTAAGCACCATTATAGAAATATATGGGTTTTTTATCTGATTATTTGTATATAAAGGGAATTTTAATTAGCATTATCTATATTCAGGGATTAAAAGAATGAGATAAGGAGTGTTGATGCAACTGGATCTCAGTTAGCCTGTGGAAACAATATGACACATCAGCAAGTATTTTTATGGAAATTACTGGAAAATAAAAGTGCTAGAGACCTGCCATGATAAGTGGTTTTTTAAGGACTTTTATATCTAGAGATTTGCACAAAAGAAAAAAATATTAAATTAATTCTCACTACATCTCTTCAGTACATTCCACCAGTTTTACTCATGCATTTTCTGTTCAGTTCAAGAGTAGAATATCAACTGTACTGTACAAGCATTTGAGCACAGCCATACAGAAATTCTTTATAGCTCCCCACCACATTTTTGCAAGTCACAAGTTACATAGTACTTATTTTACTCATCAAAATATTATTCTCATTAAGGTTACTGATTTTTGCTGTCTATAAATATTTCTAATTATAGGATTCTTGCATGCAAAATGAATTTAAATAACCACAAAAAAGGTGAGTGTTACCACTGACTTCTGACATTCAGTAACTTTACTACTGTATATGCTCCCATGAGCACGTGTGAGCAACTAACTTGCTGAGGTTTTATAGAAAAAATAAAATCCTGAAGTATTCCAGTAATAATCACTTACATTAGTCAAGTTTTTATTTCATCATGTTTAAAAAATAATTTCTTACCTCCAATTCCTGCCTTAACCAGTCTTCTAGCTCTGAATTCTTTTTAGCATTGTAAGCAATCAAATCTGATCCTCCAATAATGCATGGAAGTTGTCCTGCCCCAGGGTAAGCTACCTGTTGGACAATAAATTCTTATAACTACAAGGCAAGCAGAGTGCAAGCAAAAGATCTATTTTAACAAATTCAGAAAGTCTATTCAGATATCACAGAAGAAAGTCAGGCAATCTATCTTTGAACAACATTCAAAGACCATATTTAAAAGTGACTGAAGTTAAAAAAGCATTTACAAAAAGCTGTTAACTCCCTCCTTTTACCAAAAGAAACAACCAAAAATATATCTGGTACGTTAAATATGCTAAATGAATTTCATAGTGCATTAAGTGGATTTTGAAATATCGATAAAAATCCGTTTATATTTTATTATCAGACTGCATAAGCATCTGTTACAAAATGGTGGAAAAGAAAATATTATCAGAAAATTAAAACATTATCTAAAAATGAAAGCATACTCCCAGGAAGTAGTATTATGTGATCACATTATATAAACAGTATTTTACTGAAATGCCTTTCTAGTTATCTTATATGATTTTAATTTTTATTTTATTTTTAATATAAGCTGAAGTGGTACTTTTGCACTGAACACTAAGAATTATTTTGCAACTGTCTTTAGGACTCAAGCAAGAAATCATCTTACTTTTGTATGATACAGATTTAGTTCTGTTTAGAAATCCAAGATTTATTAGTTAAAATGGAGGATTCTGAATCAGTCTATGCTGTATATATAGGTCTTTGGAGAAGTGGAATTGCTAGCTTTTGGAGGTACAACCAGAAGTTATGGTAGTCATCACTTAACAATTTATTCCAAGCTACAGCTTAGAATAGGGAGCACAAATATCTAAGTAACCTAGCACGAGATAAGCCTTTGTCAACCTGGTACTTCTTCAGTCAATTAAGAAAATATCTGTTTACAGTATAATATGGTACTTCAATTGTACATTTCTTTAGTTATTATCAAATCTTTAGTAACATATTTCTACAATCTAAAGGAAACACTTTTAGTACTTTTTAAATAGTGCCATCTTGTGACCATTTACAAAACACACTAACCTTTTTGAACATTTTGAAATTTTTCTTTCCCCCATAGCTGGTATTTCCAGGAAGATGACTGTTCTGTCTTGGATGGCTGACAACCAGTGATCTAAACTCTGTCAACAAAAGCCTGCTAGGAAGATTGCTGCAGTCATCTTCCAGTTTGCTGTGGTTCTTATGTGGGAAGAAAAAGGAAGAAGCATTGAAGTGTGTGAACCAATACACAGCATATGTAACAGGACAAACTGTAGGGAAATTATGGTGAGCAGAAGTTAGGATTACAAAACAGTGAGGGGAAGCAGCAGCAGTGCTAGAATCTAAGAGGATGTATGAACTTCTCAGCCTCCTTGTATACCATAAATAGAGTATATTTGTTTCACTTGTGTTTAAATATGTGTTTAAATACTCCATGGCAGACAAAGTTGAACATCTTCAGCTCAATTCTCGCCTACAAATATCTGCCCAACTCTAGGGCTGTAAGCTGAATTTGATCAATGCATCAATTTCTTTTCTTTTCCATGAGAATGCTCATATGCCAACAAGTCTCCATGCACACTTTGCTGCCTGGGGCTGCATCTACGTGGATTCCAGAGGATGTCTGGGTGCAGGACAAGTTCACAAGTAATATTAAAGGACAGCTGCTCAAGGACAGCTCCAGCCTAGATGGATTACAGGTGTTTTACAGCGAAATGTAACTAAAAGGTCCTTTAATCTGAGCTGACCCTGCACTTTGGTATACATGCTCAGCATTCCCTCTTCTTGGGCTATTGTTTGTATGTGGGTAAAAATGCATTGTTCTGCCTCTTCCTGACTGGCTACACTATCTCTTCAGAATTGTTTAATTTCAGTTTCCTTCAGCCTAGTCACCTTTTCCTCTGCCTCACTGCCCCTCCAAGCAATTCTCCTTTCCCTCCTTCCTTCATCTCACCTACAAAAAATTAGCACCCTATCTACTGTTAATCCCTGTATATTACATCTACTTTCCCAATGCTCCATCTCTTCCATTCTAGTTGTGATCTGAGAGCAGACAAGATTACATCTCTGGCAGGTCTTCAAGTAGTAATCTAAGAAAAACATCAGTACAAGCTTAACTATGTTGAAAACTTAACACAATTACATGCAGTTTCAGTCACTTTTAAGTATCCACCAAATGCCATTACAGAAGCACACAGATGAACTACGAGTGCTCTTTTTTTCCCCACAGTCTACAAGCTGGACTGCACTATTCAAATTTAGATATGATTATTTTAAGGAGTACAATCTTCCAAACACCCTTTACTCTGAAATAGGATCCAAAAATACTATGTTCTTAAGAGCAAAATTCTGATGTGTTTTTGTAAAGCTTCTTAAAGTTTACTGTTCAAACTTAAAATTAGCTGGCTCCTTACCAAGACTTGTGACTCTTGCTTGATATTATTTTTCGTTTCTGAAGTTAGAAGCGATTCAAGTTCCTCTTCTTTCTATTTGATTAAAAATTAAAACTGGTTTAAAATATAAAACTGAAATGAAATGGGAATTTAATTACATAAAATTGTTTTCTGCTTTTTATGGTAGAAAAACATATTCAAATCAACATAAATTTTTAGACAGAAAAGAAACTGCCCTGTACTTCAAATTTTTTATGATTTTATGCATACTAATAATTGTTGGAGGTCTCTTAAAAAAATTACTATTATTTGTTCACATCGGGTTTTTTTTTCCTTTATTATATTGTCCATCTGTACAATGTTCAAAGTCTTGGCAGGTTCTGCAAAACTGTAAAAGCTTTTGAATATAAAATACAGCATTTTCAATTTCATATTTGAAATGTACAATGTGTGCAGAAAGGATATTTCATTACCAGGACAAGAAAGTATTCTGCAGATTGATTATGTCCTATAGTTTAAAACCAGATTTGCATTACATAAACTATTTTCAATGGTTGATAATATACCAGATCAGCTTTATGCATCCTGTAGGCTTTGAGTCAGTTACTCACATGCTTTGTCTTGCAGATACACAAGATGAATCTATACCTATATAAAATAGTTATCAAATTTGCTGTATCATGAAATCTCCTTCCTAGTCCACTAGAAATATATTTTACATGAATAAAGCAGGTCATTATTAAACTATAAGAAGACTTCTTTCTGCAAAAAATCTTTAAGTGCATATCTGCTAAAGTACCAGTTTAGTTGCAGATAAGATTTTTTCTTTTCCTCCTTCAGAATCCTGACAAGGAGTTAAGACTAGAAGAACTTTCCAAGCACCAAGCAACAAAATTCAACAGATTATTCCAAGCATCAATTTTAGTCTGTCAGTATGGTCAGACCTAATAAACCTACTTGCTGATAGTATAAAAAGCAAAAAAGAAAATTCTCTAAATTATAGGTCTTGTCTTTTAACATTTGCCTGTTAGTAACACACACACAAAAAAAGAGCATTATAAAGAAGTTCACACTTCACCAGCAGCAAACTCCAGTAAAGCATCAACCAGGTGTAAAGTTGGTTTGACCTAAGCATGCACAGGCAACTACTAATTCTTATATGGTCCAAGGAATCTTGCAAATTACAGTTAATCATGCATTCAAACTTTTAAACATTTAAACACTGCCTACACTGTAAATGGACTGGACAGCAAGCATTAAAATATATATTTTAAATAAATAAAAAATAAATTCGTTCTCTTATTCCTATCGTATTGCTAATAGTCTAGACCTCTCAACATTGTTTTAGTTTACAAACCTGCTTTTCTTTTTATTAACACACTGACCACTGTTAACTCATTGTTTTCTTCATATCTCTTGGAAAATTTCCTTAGTGTCAAAAACAAAACCAGAAAAACAATAATGAAAACACAAGCTGTGTTTTGGTTTTGCTATTGTTTTTGTTGGTTTTGGTTTAAAATTTCTTATACAAAAATTTTAATAATCTTTCACATGATATCAAAAGATTGACTTAAAAGATGTTGCACACTACTGTGGTATTCTACAGAAAAGTTCAACTAGAAGTTTCTTTAGAAAATTAATTACACAAAAATAATTGAGTACTATCTTAGAATAAATATAACTAACACAGCAACAAGCAATATGAGAAGTTTTTCTTGGACAAGGGATATATCCTCCTATTCTACTTACAGTGTATAAAGTTTAAAAACATAGGAAAAGTTCAAAATACAAGCAGCTTTCAATTAACAAAGAAAAAAATGCCAAGAAGAATGAAAAAACATTTAGGTAGGTGTAAAACTACAATCTTCCCATGTAAAAGAGGAAACATTCTGAACTAAAAAGTGATGCACAAGATTTAAACAAACAAATTTTACAAAGCCACTTTCTGTATGCAGGCAACCTCCTCCTCAAATGAGCTAAGTGCATCCTTCTAATAATATTGCAAAGACAAGGCACCTGAGAAGAATATAAAACTTACTTTATTCTCCTCTTGCTGATTTACATTTACTTCTTGAATCCTGCTTCCTTTGGCTTCCAAACATTTTCTTCGTTTATTTCTTTTTGAGCTTCCTGGTCATGATCTGCCATCTGATCTCCCCAGTCTATGTCTCCACTTCCAAACACGATTTCTAGTGCTTCTGCATCTTCAGATAAATCATCTAATTCCTTTCTCTTTTTTGGTGCATGACTATCACGAGAAGTGGTTTTAGTGTCTGTTCTATCACTTGTTAGTTTGACATTTTCCCTCATAAGCTTTATACTCATGTCTTCTGCAAAATTTGTTTTTGGGTCCAGGATGTTATTTTCCTTTTGATGTTGCTTTGCTTCACTGTTGCAGATTGAGGAAGTTGTGGATTCAGTGCGCTTGGGAAGAGGCAATGACCTTTCCTCCAATTTTGCTTGTTTGGGTACAGATGTTTCTCCTTCTTCAGCTCTTTCCCTTAGTCAGAAATAAATTACAAAAAAAAAGAAATTACAAAAGCATTTTTGCGTATAATTAGATTCTGGGGTTTTACAGACTGCATTATGAAATTTAAAGTAGCTTTGAGGAAAAATCTTCCATTCTAGGAATTCAATCTAAAATAACCTTTTTAAGCATGGGTCAAATTAAAAGTACACTGCTTGAGTCAAAATTTTCCAGAAACAGCATGAACATACCAATAAGGGAAGCAATGCCAAGAACATTTCAACACACCTTTTTCTAGAAACCTGGAAGTAATTAGTAATTGAGTTTGGTTGGTGACGTGAAGCACTCGCACAAGGTTTCCCAGCTTCTGAGCTTTTAGATGGTGAGACAGGCTGACTTCTTTGACTGAACTCAGATGTTCTGTTCCCTCTAGGTACTGATGTTCCTGCATTTACACTGCCACTTGTGCCACTGTTTTTCTTCACAGCAGTTGTACCCTGGAAAGCCATTTTCTTTTGTCTATGCACCTGGGAAGTATTCTCTATCTCCATACTAGATTAAAAGGAAAGAAATACTAAATGACTCACAGGATAAGAGATATACCAAATCAGAGATACTCTTTTTAAAAAGCTATACCTGTACTTTGAATAAACTTATAAACAATGTGCTAAAAACAAACTGTAAAATCTGCTATGATCAATATATTTTTATAATTGTGAAATGGCATGAAAATCTATAATAGTTCAGACAGTCAAGACAGATAAGCAGTATCCACATTTGCATCTGGAAGTCATCTAAGTCCTATGGGATGCCTTCTGTAATCTAGTACTCAAAAGCAGAAATTACCTCACTGCAGACAAGTGACAGCAATTTCATGAATAGCATTTCTAACAGTTCCTCTGCCACAAAGGACTGTTTTATTTGCAAGTATTAGCTTAGAAATTTCCATGAATACTTTACCATGTCTGCTCTTCTGTATCAGCTATGCATAAGGTGCTGCTATCTGCAGCTGTTGGCATTATGGTTTCATCCACAGCCAGACTCTGGGAAATAGCTCGGCCTGCGGCAGCTGATGCAGGAGAACTTTCAGGTACAGCTGCAAGATCAACACAAGAGAAGAATTTAAAAAGTTTTAATATTAAATCTGTGTTCCTTTGCATGTGCTATCACACATTACTACCTGATCACATAAGATCTTTGTAAAATGATCTGGAAGCAGTTTTAATTAAAAAACAAGCAGATTTATTAATTTCAAAAAAAATTGTCAGAAAGGACCATATTCTGGAATTCAGATTTAGTTAAATATTCTATGGATTAAGTACTGGAATTCTGCTGAAATAAAAATGAAGCACAATGGGAAAACACATACCAGCATTTACCTAATGTACATAAAAAATCATGTGGTATATATTTTATGCAAAAAATAAAATCTATATAATGCAATATGGAGATCATGCAAAACTGTCAGAGCACAACATTCCTAGTATTTACTCCTTTATGACGATCTTTAACGTGATTATTGTATCTGGGATACAAGTTCTTTCAATTTTAAACATTGCTCCCTTTAATCTCTGATATACAGCCTGTTTACACAATTTCAGATCACTTAACTTTCATCCAGTTGAATCATTCAGACTAGAAACATGAATCAGCATCTCTGCCAGTACTGCATATATGTCTTTTTCTATTCAAAATATATTTTTCAAGTAAGTAATGTTCCTACATTTAAAGACAAGCTTATGGAGTTTTTTTTCTTTGATTAAAAAAATACTGGTAGGATTTTCTACCAGATACAACATTTTGTAGAACAAAAAAAAATCTATGAAACATAATTCTGAAAATTTCATAGCAACAAAAAGTAAAAATATGAACTTAAGATTTTTTTTAAAGTACATTTCCTTTCAAGGTCACTGTTCTACGTGTCTGCCTTTCAGGCTAGTTTTAGATCTACTTTTTATTTGCATCTCAGAGTCATATAATTCTCATTGCAATTTACTGCAAGGCCATTAAAAACCAATTACCTCTTTGGAGTAGTTTTTCATAGAATGTCACTCTTTTTAGTGGTCTTGCAAAACACAACAACTTGAGCATCACAATTGATGCTTCTACACAAAAAGAAATACTGCCTCTTTGAGGCTGTTTAATTTATTGTTGCCTTTCTTTCAATTACCTTTGGAAGCAGGCTGCTTTTGAGGGTTGCAGTATTTTTCTGTAGACATGAAGATAACTGCCAATCCAATTTCTGCCTCTGGAATAGCCCTAAGATTCTTGCTGTTAATATACAAATAAAATTTAAAAAAAGTTTTTTCAGTACAGAATCAAAGACAGCTAAGCAAATAGGCACAGGTATGTCAAAGTACAAAATATTCCATTCCTCCTCCAGAAAAAAAAAAAAAATCAGCCTACACTATGTTTTTCCAAACAGAGTAAGTCAGCACAATTATGCTTCATTGTAACTATGTCCCATGCTTCCTGCTGCTGTGGCCACTGTCCAGCTCCACCTCTGATTCAAAAATGAGTGAAAAGAGACTTGGAAGATCTAACCACTTCTTACAAATCATACACCCCACAGCCCCCCATCTTCTGTACTACAGCCATGAGGAGAGATTGAACACTGTCTTCTCTACCTAGCAGGAAAATTTAGAGGAACTAGGTTTACATGTTAAGGATTGAGATTTTGTTTTATTGTTTTAATAAAATGGCATAATGATAATCCTAACATCTATAATGTTATAACACAGTCTGCCCTCTCAAACAAAACCTGCCACCAAAACAAAAACTAATCTGCATTTAACAGAAACTCTTCTTCAAAAACACTGTACACAAATTATTACACAACAATAAATCACATGACTTCAAGGTGCCATCTCATCTCTTTTTGACGAAATGCATATAATTAATGAACTATCATAAATTATCTATTTATAAATAGCATTCTTACAATATATCAATTTCAACTTATTTTAAATAGCAGAAGAGGAACTACTTGCTGCCTGTAATTTTAAAGCAGCTTCATTACAATTAATTTTTGTAGAATTGAATTCTACCAAAAATAATAAAAAGAAAATAGAAATTCCATCAAATCCTCACAGAACTGCCAAGTCCTTTCCTTCCCACTTCAAGAAGTTTTAGTTACTCTGCTAAACACCTAGAACAATGAAAAAAATGTTGGTTTTTTTAAGCAGCCTCCTGCTTAAATATGTATGCAAATGCCATGACCAAGTCTCTGTAGAAATTCTGAAATTATCCTACCGCTGTACAAGAGAACAATGCTGCACCTTTCCAAGACAGTCAGAATGGAATCAGTCCTGTTTGTCATAGAGTCAGATCCTGAGAGCTGAGAGTTTGTCAAACCCACATCAACTACACAAACTCCAGGAGAAAGTAGCAAAGGCATTTCTTTTCTTCCTTCTGTCACCAACTTTACTTCCCCTCCTCCAAGAGTAACTGCCGGACCCAGTTTCTTGTGCTAAAGAGAGAATGTAAATTAAAAAAAAATAATAATCTTAGAATGCAGTCAGTTTAGAGGTATCAGAATACAGAACAAACAGCATAGTGCTTCTCACTGATGCACTACTGCAGATGCAACACATTCTGCTCCTCCTCTCCATTTTATCTTGTTTAGGCCACTCTTCTTTTCTGATGAACCCAGAATAAGTGTGATTTCAGAGTGAACAAATCTGTACTTACTTAGCTACCTAGCCCTGCAATATTTTTGCAATGTAAAGCCTGATTACCTGCTTGGCAGTTAGAAATACAAAAGTTTTTCCACTGAATATTTTTTTCCTTTCATGATGCTCAGATAAATCCAGGCTTTCAGTGCCAATGGAAGGCTCATCAACTGGAGGATAGAAGCTGCAAGAACAGAAAATGAAAGTTAAAAATTCAGATTCACTTATCAGTACTGACTCATAGTCCTTTCTGCTTCAGAATAAAGTTCTGAAGTTAAAATCCTGCAGTTCTCCGTTAAAACAACTTACATAAATAATTTTTGAGAGATTGTTAAGAAGAATAAGACCCCCTAATTTTTCAACAACAAATATTAAGACCAAGACTTCCTATTTCAGTAACTAAGAAAACACTTTTAGGAATGCATTCAGCCGAATTGTTGTACACATATCCACATTCTTACTACAATACTGACAAATGAGACTGCAACTTCATTCTGCACTTACTCTAAATAATACTAAGACTCCACACAAAATTAGTCATTCTTCTTCCTCTACCCAGCATGTGGGGACAGTCACCCCTCATTCTCTTCTACTGTATCAAGAAATTGTGTACCACCAGACAAGAACAGCCTATAATATGACAGGAGACAAGTACACTTTTCTTGCTGGTGGGATAAGAGAGTTGAAGGGATTAATTCTGAAGGTTTTCTATTGTTTCGTTCAACACAGGCAAAGTGAGCAAGAGTTTGGGAAACATATTAGGCAAAAATAAAATTCTACCCTGAAGCCCTAAATTTTGTCACAGCCTGGGACCTCAGCTCTCTTTGAAAGCTATATAACGTGTATGCTGCTAGTGTCACTAGCTTTCAGCCAGTTCAGGTCCTCTCAGCATCTTAAAAGTCAGCAAGAATATCTCAGAGAGGCAAACATATCCATCTGCTTCTTTTTTGGGGAGCACTTGAAAGCCAATTACATTGCCACTTCTGTATTAAATGGACACACATCCTGGTAGCAAGACAAAGACACTGTTTACTTGTTCTTATAAGAGACAGGAACAGCTTTACCACCAGGTAATACTCTACCAAACAATTTTTAAGTTGCACAACCCATCACTAGCTTTTGATGGCTTGTATGACCTGTACTACAAAAGAAAAAAAAAAGTCTCCCAGGAAAGTATTTCAGAATACTAAATAGCTTGTTTAGTTTTCTCACATCCTCAGAGAACAATGCAAAAGTTTAAGGGAAAGTTACAATTCATTCAGATTCCCCCTTTCTTCTGAAACCAAAGAACAAATGAATTTTAAGCCACTCACAGATGACTGATTTGACATGTTACATAAACCCTGCTAATGTAAAGCAGCATCTAGAAACTAAGGAGGATTTCCTACCAATTGCTCCAGATTGGCATCTGTATTTTTCTAAAAAAGTAGTGTCATGTTCTGTGAAATATATTTTACCACATATCAAGCACAGCTTATTGTGAATCCTTTCATTTTGTTTCTATTTCCACGTGTGCACCAAAAGTTTGTTCAGTATCTATTGAGGATCAGACTTTAAACTATTCTACCAATGGCTACTACCACACCTACTAAAGAAAATAAACTGCCATTTCCTAACAGATATGCATATTTATGCACATATGAATGTATATACATAGTGGGAATTTCTCACCTCTATAAACCAGACAATAAAAAAACAACCACAACCCCCAAACAAAACACAAATGTCTCCATTTCCAAGGTAAAGTGAGGAGCAGTATGGGCTCTGATGAAATTGTCACATACAAGATTGTGATTATTTTACATTTTTCTCTCATTGAGAAAATAACCAGAAAAGCTATTCTGCAGTATTCAATGATTCCAAATTAAGAATTCCCTTTAGAAGTTAATTTAACCATGAAAACAATTAATATTTCATTCTCATTTAATGCACATTAGTTGCACTTCATCTCTCAACAGATAACTAAAAACCTCTTCTATTTCAGATAATTCAATGTTCAGGCTAATTCTGTTCTGACCAAAGTTTAGACTAAACTCAGTAACTAACAGCACACTGAGAAGATACGTCTATGTAATGAAATAAACTTGATACTATTTGTTTTATAAAAGTGCAGTATCTTTATTTTTATGTATCAATTCCCAGAAGCAAGATTTAAATACCAACAAAACAAGTTCCTATTCAGAGACTGAATACCTCAGTAACAAGTAAATTCCAGAGCTCATTTTATAACTCTAGGGATGCGAATAAAAAATTGCTGGAATATCAAAATGTTAATCATATTAAGGATTCCTCCACAAATAAAATTACTGAGAATTGCATATTATGCCAAAAATGATCAGATAAATGTGTAGTTATCGGATAATCTAACTCCCATAAATTTCATTCTGCAACACAGTAAACATGACGATTTGGCAACTTACCTTTCATGATTTGGCAACTGTTGCCTGGACTGAATAGCTTTGATTAATTCAGAAAAAAACTCTGGTTTTATAATTGGTCGAGCACAAATCAAAGCACATATAGTCTGAAAAAACCCCAGAAAATACAAATTTACTGCATAGAAAAAGTTCAATTAGCATATGGTTCAAATGACATTAGCTTTTTAATATCTAAGATGTGGAAAACATCAAACAAATAAAGTAATATTGATTTGTGCTTCTAGGACTGTTTTGCTTCTAACAACCTAGATTGTAATTGGTGTCTTGATTAAATATATGAAAATGTAGCAGGCAACTGATAAAAATCACTAGGTGTTCAAAACTGGCTTTTTTTGTTTTCTTTCCCTTCAACCTCCTATTGGCATACACATCTTCTAAACTTGGAAGATGAAGAGTTGACTACAGTTTTGTAGAGAAAAATCTTGAACAGATCTAGAATTTAATTAGTATTTGTGGGGAAAACTGCAAAGCAATGCTATGAACAGGGAAAAGCTCAACATACCTTAACAGTAACTTTTACTGATATCATTACAAGGTGGGTACACTCTTGTGTCCATTCATTCACTACAAGGCCTCCAAGCTGCTGGATGGCTTGATTTAAAGCATTTTTCTGAGCTACATCTAAACATGAGGAACAGACAATCAAAGGTTCATATTCCACTCTGCAAAGAACAAGAAAAAGAATTGCTTAAGTTAATTCAGACAATCATTATGATGAACAGAACTGACTTAACTATTATATCTGTATCTCACAGAAATCTGAAGGGAAAAAATAAAAGACTTATACTTTAATGTAGATCAAAATAAAATCTTCCAGCTTTAAAATTTCCTGAAGAAATAAAATACTAATTTTGATTCAGAAAAATTAACAACTATTTGACCTGATGTCTGAAACATTTCTATGGAATTGTGGCTCTTTTACAGACATCACATAGAATTAGTGCTTCAAGAATAGTGCAAGGTGTGGGAATATCAAAAGAAATTTGAGTGTGTGCCTCCAAAAGCAAAAGTATGCTACACAGGACAGGTCACCAACAGATTAGTACTTAAAAAATACAAATATCATAGAATGCAACTTCAAGTAACATTTTCCTAACATTGCCATTATTCCTGACCCTAAGTCTTTACATATATATATATACACACACACATATACACATATATATATGCACACACACAGTTTAGATCTTCCATATCAAATTCAAAACATATCAAATTCCATTATTTAATTTTTAAATTATTTAAATTATTTTCTACTTTGTAAACTTTCCAGTACAACAGTCAGGATGTATGTGGTTTCAAGGTATGATTCCTGTATCATGTTTCAGGTATTTTTACCTAAAATATAAAAAATTATTTTATTGTAGTAATTAGAGGAGATTGACAAGCTTTTTCTAACAATAAGTAATATCATCAGCATTGAAAAAATTAAATAAAATGTCAAAGCACAAAGCCACCTAGGTTACTTTAACATTGATTTTAATGGTCATTAGACTTTTTCTATTTATCTGCTACTTCATTTACAGAAGCTCTTCCTATAAACAGATAGCACTGGCTACCATGTCAAATTTGGAAAAAAGTATCGCTGGGTTTACATCCTCCTGCAATGTCAGTTCTTTTCTCATTACTTATGAACAGTTAACAAGGGCTCTGACAAACTGTAAACCTTTCTCCCTTCTCCTCATTTAGGATTTTGTTCTTTGCCTAAGAGAGCCTGAAAATACTCACTGTACATGACATATCATCTTCTAAAATGCCAATGCTTTCTCATCTACAAGTTTAATCTCCTAGTGCCAAAATAAGTTACGTAAAAATATAATGGAAAACTACTTCAAAAACAGGTGTGGAACACAGGCAAAATACCACTCACCTCCTTTGCTTTCTAGAAAATCATCATTGCTGCATCACTTGCAAAGCTGGATGATGTGTTAAAATTCTCTTCTAAAAAACTAATTTTTACTTGGTATTTTATAATCAAAACACTTACCTAAACTTGCTCTCAAAGACTCCAAAGTTGATTCTGTCACCAGACTGCAAAGACACTGAAGTACCATTGAGTTTTGATCCATTAACAAAGGTACCATACTTAGATGTATCTCTTACTGTTAATACAGGTACTGACAGAGACTGACTCTGAAAATAAACATAAATGAGCCACTATAGTATATCAGAATGAGACAGCTTTATCAGAAACAAGTTTTTATCACTGTGGAACAAAGCAATGGACAAATAAGAAGCAGCCCACAAAATACCATCTTAAATAAAGACTTTGGACAATGAGGCTTGCTATATGTACTTATTTATTTTCTGTTTTTCACTGAAAAAGAATGAGAGAAAATACATGTTTTTACCTTTAGAACTTTTGTATTTCTTACACTTCATCTTTTTGGAGATTATACTTTGTCTTTCTGGAGACTGTGCATAGCAGTCATTCATTAGCCCAAAGCTTGAGCTAGTGCAATTTAGCAAGGCTCTAAAATTATTTTTTTTTTAGATATTTTTTTGACCTATTTTACCTATTTTTTTTACCTATCACTCAGTTGTATCCTGGGCATTGAGCTGAATAGTAAGTAAAAGCCTGAGGTCACCTGAGGGCACTTTCTTGCACTTCCTTCCAAGAAGGATGCTAGTCTTCCCCAAACTGCAGGACATGGAGACAACAGCATCTCTTGAGAAGAAGTTAGATACTGTCAGATTTCCAAAGTGGTTCACAAGCTAATGAGAACACTAACAGCTTGTTTTTATGAAATTCTGCCATGCAGCCATATGCTATCTCACATAATGGATAAGGCTGGAAGGGACCAGTGGAGGTGATCTAATCCAACCTGCCTGTTGAAGCAGGTTTCCTTATAGCACACTACTCAGGATTGTCTCCAGGCTCCTTTGGAGTATCTCCAGAGACAGAGACTCCAGAACCTCTCTGGGTACTCTGCTCCAGTGCTGAGTCACTCTCACTCATGTTCAAGTGGAATTTTCTGTGTTCCAGTTTCTGTCACTGTCTTTTGTCCTGTTGTTTGGCACCACCAAGAAGAGCCTGGCTCCATCCTCATGACACCCTCCCAGCTACTGATAGACATTGATGAGGTCCCTTTTCAGTCATCTCTTCTTGAGGCTGAATAGGCCCAGATCCCTCTGCCTTTCCTCACAACTAAGGTCCCTACATCATCTTTACATCTCTCTGTTGGACTCAGTCAATATTTGCAGTATTAAAAGGACATATATATTTTGCATATTTTATTTTAAACACTACATAAGGCTACATAAATGAAATTTCTGCTGTCTTGCTTCAAAACATCCATAAATGTCACAACACTCAGTGACAGTAAATTGCTGATTGCTAATTCTCCTTGGTACATGCCCTAAGCAAATACAGAATTAATGATGTGAAATGAAACTGAAACTAAGTCTGCAGTAAAACAACTGAAGCACTACCCAAAATCTAAAATTTGTCTGTGTAATGAAACTCAATTGCACAACTTTCCTGCTATGATTACTTTAATACAAATTCGTAGTGAATCTTCACTCTGGGATAAAAGGAAACTTGGGCTACCAAAATAAATTTTAAGATAAAAAAAAAGGTGATCAATGGTTCTACTCGAAGCATAAAACTGGTGAGAGCAAAATGAGAGTATGCATGGTCATGGCAGCCTGAATTATCCCCACAGTGCACTGAAAATGCAGTAAAAAGTGGCTACTTACAGGGCTTGTTTCAGACTGACTTACAGTCAGAACTGCGTGACTTCGGCTGATAGACTGATCATCCTGAATTAAAATTGTGCAGTTCTTGCGTCCAACAACATACTCTACACCACTCAAGAGCCGATATGGCTCTCCTGGAAACAAACATGAGACAGAAAAATACCAGTTTAGGAAAAAACACCAAAATACCCGAAGCACATAGGAGAGACACTAAGGAGTTTGTAGTAAATCTCTATCTCAGCTTTGCCATGTATCATTTATGGTCAGAGCATGGTGTTAATCATGCCAAGGTCGTGTGTTTTATCCCCATGTGTGCCATTCACTTAAGAACTGGCCTCGATGATCCTTGTGTGTCCCTTCCAACTCAGAGTATTCTGTGACTCTGAACTCTGTGATTCTGATTAGAATTATGCATTTAGTCTATAGATGAAACCTCTTTCTTTCTTTCTTGCTCCCCTGCTCAGTCTATTATAAAAGGATACATTTTATGACAAAGCAGTTTCAAAAGTGGCAGCACACTTTTTTCAAGGATATTTTAATCTTTCTTGAAGATTAAGTGCAACATTTAGAAGAAAAGAAACCTCACAATGTAAGATACTTTTGTAAGGTTTAAGGTTATATTATTTAGTCATAACTGATTAAGAGGTTCAAAGGAAAATATCCTCCTAATGAATGTAAGATTATCATGTAAATCAAATTGATACTTAATAAGTTCAGCCTCTGACCAATGCTTATGCTTTAGCTTATGCTTTGTTCCTGTCACCTGGACCCCATGGTGGCTTCCCAGTGAATGGCTTGACTCCCTCCCAGAGTTGTGCTACCACTGGTCAACAGAACCAAAAATGTTTCTTGAAGAATACGAGTAAGTAGAGACAAATTTCAGTTATCGACCCTGGCAAATAACTTTCCAAATATGAGCTGTGCAGAAATGATCATTCTGAATAGAATGAAGAGTGTTTTGATTCACTCAGGAGCTCTCCAGGCAGTAAGTCACTTCATTTCAGCAGGATTAGGTGCTGTAGCTACCAGGAAATAAATCAAAAATTTCCTCAGAGTGAACCAGGAAACAGAGTGCAGATGCAGTTGTGTTAGGTCTGTTCCTTATAAGCACTTTGAAAGAAACACGTATATTATATGACACCTATTAATAAAGCTCCTATAGACAAGAAAATGAAGAACAGTATAGAGGCGATTTAGTTTCAAAACTCTGCGTGCAAGAAACACCATGAAGTTCAACTCTTGGTCCTGGACACATCAACACAGTAGTTAAACACCATTTCTGAGGTTGCTGCCTCAGAGTTCAATTCCCCAGGTATTTCAAAGCAGGGCTCTAACCTGCAGCACCCTAAGACATCCCACAAGGACCGAAAAGAAGCCCTACTAGACTTAACAGGCGCGGTGTGCTCCAGGGACCCACGGAGGCTACGCCTGGAGGAACGCCCGGAGCGATGCGGGCTCAGAGCACCTCGGCCCAGCAGCACGGACACGCGAGCCCCGGAGCGGCCCCACGGAGCTCCACGCCCGGGGACGCGCAGGCGCCGCCCGGGGAGCGGCCCGCGGTGCCCGGGCCCAGCCCCACCGGAGCGGCGGCGCGTCCTGCGCTCCCTCACCTTGTCCCGAGGCGGGCACCAGCTTCCACATCCCGGAGCTCCGCCCGGTAGCGCCCAGCGAGCCGGGACCGAGCCGGGACCGAGCCGGGACCGAGCCGGGGAGCGAAAATCCCGAGATCCGCCGCCGCCGCGATCCCGCGCGCCGGGCCGGGATAAGGGAGGGGCGCGAGGGCGCCGCCTACTGGCCGCGCGCGGCTTCTGCAGCGTTGGACCGGCGCGCGTGCGCGGGGCGGGGCCGGAATGAGGCCGGGCCGGGCCGGGCCGGGCCGGGCTGAGGCCGGGCCGAGACGGGACCGGGGCCGAGACGGGACCGGGGCCGAGACGGGACCGGGGCCGGGGCTCTCCAGCGGCTCACGCCTGGGCCCGTGTCGCAGCCCGTCCCCTTCGCCCCGTGTCAGCGTCGATCGGCGCTGGCATCTCCGGCCCCATGGACAGCTTCTCACAGGAGCCACCTCTGTGCCCCCCGCTACCAAAAACCAGGCCGTGCAAAACCAATACATCCAGTGATATCATCTTGTTCACTTTCACCATAGAAGTACAGTGATTATTTCACAGGTAGCTGTTTGGGACGTTTGGTTTTTCCAATGCATAGTTTGTAGTTTTCTTCCTCATATTAGCATTGTTCCGTGAAGCTTCCTAAATTGTCTAGTATTTCGCAATTTTAAAACTTCTCTTGAGCAATATACACTCTGTTTCTCCAATTTTTTTTTTCTTTTGTGGTTTGTTTCTTGGGGTTCTTTTGTTGTTCTGTTTTTCTGTTCCGTGATTACAGATGCCTCGAGACTCAGTGCTGTTAACTGATTGTAATGGAATGTCACAATGTGAGTCTTAGAGCAACTCTAACTCTTACCAGATACATTCCGTATTCTGCTTTAATGACAAATGTGGCAACTACTGCCCAGCAGCGTGGCACTATTGCTTCAATGCCTACCAGTGTGCAGAACCTACGAAGATGTTACCTACTCTAGAGCTTACTGTACCAACAGAGATGGAGATTTCCTTTTCCCTAAATGCTGGACATTTAGAGAAAATTGCTCTTTTGACATTTTTATACAGAGCAATGAAGAGTAAGCCGTAGGAACTAAATCCTGCATCCTCCAAACTCCCGCAGAGGTGTGTAATCAGTTCACCTGGAATTCTCAATTCAAAAGTTGATAGTACAGACCCATTTACAGATTTGTTGTCTTTCATACCAAGTTTTGTAACTGCATAGCTTCATCAAGTGTAGTGGCCTCTCCTCAAAACCTGAAGCTTTATTAAATCTGTAGGATCTTACAGCTGCTATGCTACTCTCCCAACCCCTTACCCTTCCTTATGAGTAGATAAGACTGCAGGTTTCTTTGTCTGATTACCAAGGCCATGCAAATGGTTTGGTATCAGCCAGTCAATACTTTTTCCATCAGCTGGTCTCTGTGCTCAACACAGATAAATCAAGTGTCTTGTTATCTCAACATGATCCCCCACAGCTAAATATGGTCTGATGCTCATAGACAGCTTAGGCTGTTTCTGAACTCCGTTAACAACACAGGATTTGAAATGAGGGCTCTTGGTCTTTTTGATAAACCTTGTTTCAAAGCAGTCAGCCGATGCTGATGTGTGCAGTGGAGCCAGAATGGAGCCTCTTTCTGCTGCCCAGGAGTGATCTGTGAATGTAATTTCACCTCAAATCAGGCCCTGTGTTACCCACTCCGTTTGAATTCCTAATTAGCAGACAGCTTATATTCTCAGCCATCTCTTTTCTCACATTTCTTTAACAAACAACTCCTCTCCCCCCAAAACACGTGCCAAGAACTGACTGCCATACTATAAGTAAAGGGCACAGCAATTCCTGGGTTTAGATTCCACAACGGAAGAAAACAAAGAAAAACACAAAACCCCCCACTATTTAGTATCCTTTAAATAGCGTTTAGTAAATCACTTGCAATAATAAAATTCCAACCTAGTGAGGCAGATAGACCAAACCAAGCGTTCTCCAACTCCCAAGCTGGAACTGGAGGCATCAGGGAGGTGGCAGTGGCTGGGAAGGCCCCTGTGTTTTTCCAAAATAGATTCTTTCACCTGGTGTGCAAGAGGCCAATCTACATTTGATTTACAGTTCTGTGCAGAAAGGGGTGTTGGGTGACAAATCCATAGAGGTGGCACAAGGACTACCAAAACTTTTCACTATTTAAGCATTGTAGCAAACAATGACATTCATGTTCATTGGCTGCCCGTTACCTAGTTCTTTTATTAATTAGTATTCTATCTTCTATTGGTTAATGATTCTCTCGTTTCTCATGCTGTTTGGTCCATATGCTCAGTCCTTCTTTTGAGTCAGTGGGCAATCTCCCCCATCAGAGATACTTTTCACCCAGTCAGAGCTGACTTGAGAGAAGTCGATGAGTTGCCTTTGTTATTTTTTTCCCCTTATCTTGGGAATTCTACCAAATGCCTTTGTATCCCCTAAACCCTGCATTGTTTGTGTCCACCGTCAGTGGGTACATCTTTTTTCCTAATCGCCCTCTAGGTCTGAGATCATGGAAACGTGAACATGTCAAGCCCTAATTTAACAAGGTAATTCCAGCGACAAATAACTTGTATTTTTTCACCTGGATATCGCTTTTAGCTTGTTTGCTCCTTTCTTGTTGATTAGACTTGAAACTATAAAAAGATCAAAGATTAAACATCAAAGAACTCCTTAAATTTTACATATTCTGTGTTTGGCAACACTTGAGGCAGGGGTGGTCTCACCGGTTCCCTGATCCCCGGTGCCCGCCCCGTGCCCGCCCCGCTCCCTCACGGTGCCCGCCCGGTGCCCGCCCCGCTCCCGCCCCCGCTCCCTCACGGTTCCCGCCCCGCTCCCTCACGGTGCCCGCCCGGTGCCCGCCCCGCTCCCGCCCGGCGCCGGCTCCGCTCCCTCACGGTGCCCGCCCCGCTCCCGCCCCGCTCCCTCACGGTTCCCGCCCCGCTCCCTCACGGTGCCCGCCCGGTGCCCGCCCCGCTCCCGCCCGGCGCCGGCTCCGCTCCCTCACGGTGCCCGCCCCGCTCCCTCACGGTGCCCGCCCGGTGCCCGCCCCGCTCCCGCCCGGCGCCGGCTCCGCTCCCTCACGGTGCCCGCCCCGCTCCCGCCCCGCTCCCTCACGGTGCCCGCCCGGTGCCCGCCCCGCTCCCGCCCGGTGCCCGCCCCGCTCCCGCCCCGCTCCCTCACGGTGCCCGCCCGGTGCCCGCCCGGCGCCCGCCGCTCCTCCCCGCGGAGCAGGCGCAGAGCGTTAGGGGAAGATGGCGGCGGCGGCGCGGCTGTGGCGGCGCGGGGTGCGCGGCCCCTGTGTGCCCGGCGCCGGGCGGGTAAGGCGCTCCCGGTGCTGCCGGGGTGAGGGCGGACGGGCGGCCCCGCGGGGGTGTTCCGCCACCTCCTGCCGCGCCGCCTCGGCTCTGCCCGGGCACTGGTGTCCCCTCAGAGGGAGGGCGCGGCGGAGCTCTGCGGCTCCGGCCGCCGGGGCTGGGGAGACAGCCGGGAAGGGGCACCCCTCGGTTCGCCTCCGCTCCCGGCCGTGTCCGCGGCGGAGCCCCCCAGGGGTGCGGGCTGAGCTCCCCGGTGTGCGGGCTGCTGCCCCGCCGCCGGGCGCTGCCTGGTGCCCGCTTGGGTGGTGGTGTTGCCCTTTGGCCCCGATAGCGCAGCTGTGCAAGGCCATCTAGGTAAAGGGCTGGAGTGCCGCTGCCCAAGCGGTGGCGTGACTTGTGACCGAGTTAACCTTATGGCAGCCTTCCAGCACCTGAGGGGAGCCTGCAACAACTCTGGAGGGCAGCTTTTTCAAGGGCATGTGGTGACAGGACGACGGGAAATGGATTCAGATTGAACGCGGGTGCTTTAGGTTAGGTATGGACAGGTTTCCCAGAAAAGCTGTGGATGCCCCATCTGTGGCGGTGTTCAAGGCCAGGTCGGATGGATCTCTGGGCAACCTCTGATAGTGGAAGGTGTCCCTGCCCATGGCAGGATGATTTTTAAGGTCCTTTCCAGTCCAAAGCATTCTGTGATTCTGTGACTGTGTGGATGTTGCTGGAGGCCATTTCTCGTGAGCTCTTCATGAGCACTGTGCTCCTTGCCGGTGACCACTTATGTGTTTCTGAGATGCCTTTCTGCAGTAATTTCACAATTCACTTCTACTCCCTGTGTGAGGGTTTTTTTTTTTGGTTTGTCAGTGATTTTGTGTTTGTTGTTTGATAGTTTGTTTTTTTTTTTAAGCTGTTTACCAGCTTCTTGATATCTCTGTTTACACCTGAGATTTAATTTAAAACCTCAGCCTTAAGTATTAGAATGATTAAATTGCATGGATGCTGTCATAGAAGCCTCTTGTGCAAGGCAGTAAGGAGATGATAGCAGTCTGACTAAAAGATTGCTCAATTATCTGACTTCACTGGCTGGTTATCATTACCATACTTTATTAGTCTTGGTGCAGCCTTCTGCTTTCCTCTGCTATGGCATGTCCTAATCTCCCCCCTAGAGCAGAATGAAAGCTACTTGCAGTGTTTCTTTTGAGGAGAGCAAGAAGTCTGTGCTGTGTCTGTCACTAACAGAGCACCTGGTCAGGGAGTCTCTGCACTCACAGGGGTTATCTCATATGCTGAAGGAAGGGGGAGTCCAAATGCCATCTTGATCTGCAGTCTCTGCTCTCCAGAGGGAGCTTTTTTCCTGAAGAGAGATGAGTAGGGGACTACTAAGAAAGTCCCAAAAGAGAACCTTCACATTTCCCTTTCCTGGAGGCTTAAATAGTATTCTGATACTCCGTGAAAGCATGCAAATTTTGTTTTCACTAGGAGAACTATAAAACAGTAGCGTTTTACAAATGTGATAGTTCTAACTTTAGTTCAAGCTTTGCTTTCTGAATTTTGTCCTATGTAATGGCTCCAACTCTTCAATTCCACTCAATTTTAATTTTTCACAGAACATTCTGAGTTGAGATAGACTGACAAGGATTGAGTCCAGCTCCTAAGTGAATGTGCTGTACAGGGATTGAGCCTGTGACTCTGCTGTTACTAGCTTTAACTTGCATTAAATTGTCTGTGTAATTACAGGATTGTTCTCTCTGTTTTCACCTGAGTTACTCATACATGTATATTAGCACACAGAAGGATTCATGGGCACGCTTCTGCAGGCCAACTTCAAGCTCTGTGAAACCCCCAATGCATTATAACTAGGAAGTACAGAGTAATCGTCTATCACTAAATATATTGACTGTTAATTTTAGTGTTCAAAATATAGCAACAAGTTATAATATTTTTGCTATTTTAAAATTATCTTTCTTCTTCATGTCAGTTTATTGAACAATAGCATGGTTTTATTAACAGAGTCATACAAGAATAACCACCATTCAGTCTTCTTTCACAAAATTGTATAAGAGTTTTTAATTATTATTTATTTATTAAATAATAATATATTGTTATTATTATTTATTGTTAAAATAAACACATTAAAGGCTCAAGTATAAGGTAAAACCAGAGAAAATAAGTATACCTTGCAGTCTTCTAATTGTTTTACGCGTCAAAAATAAAGTAAATCTAGTTTTATCATACTTGGAAGCGTTTGCAGATTCAGGTTAGGGTAACTTTTGTATTTTAAATAATAAGGGAATTTCTGAATTATTATTATAATGCTGCTGTTCCACGGCATTTAATTCAATACTTAGATTAGATCTTGAGTTAGTTTAGCATATTAGGATGCTAGAAATATCCTGTTGGCTATTTTTGCTGCATCTTTCTTGGTGACATCACAAATTGCTCATTACATTAGTGGTGCATTTTCTTACTAGCATAGTTTTCTTGATGTAATACTGAATTTTCTTTTTTTTTCATGTCTGTTTTTAAACATGTTCCAACCATGTGTCTTTTTGCAGGGACCAATACTTCCAAGGCCAATTTACTGTAGATGATATTTCTGCTGGGACAGAGTTTGATGCTGATAACCTAACCCTGCCCAATTTTGTTTGAGAGATGGTGTTGATTTCCTTAGCAGCTCCAGTTGCCATTAGGGCAGGTCTTCTGAAGTTTGATTCTGTCCTCTTCTCCAGTAAAGAGGAAGGTTTGGTTGGGTGTAGTAGTAAAGGATCAAAATCATGAATCTGTTACTGAAGATTTTAAATTTGTAAATATGTACATATGCAACCTAAAATCATGTGGATTTGTTTATGCATAAATCACAGTGTATATATTGATCTGAAGCCCAACTCCTCCTGCAATTAACTGTTAACGGTTTTTCCAGGTGCTTTAGTAAAAGTGATAAAAAAATGCATGAAGTAGCAAGAAGCATGACTAAAGTATTTTTTCTGTAGTTCTCTAGTTGCAGTAGAGTATATGAAAATAGCTCAAGTGCTTTCCTAGTCTAGTGATAGCATTTAAATAATGGGCCATGTGTATTGCTGTAATGCAATCTAGTCATTCTTATAGTCATACACATTTATGATAAGGAAGTAATGATTGTTACTCCATTGCCATAGGAAAATCTGATCTTGTGTTACAGAAAGGAGAAAAACCTAACTTTTCTGGGGTTTTTATCTTTCAGCTTTTCAGCCGTGGGCCAAATGTGCTGCATCAAGACAGCAGTGCACCACAAGCTGCATTCTTCTCACCTCTTCAGAAAGTGATGTTGCCACCAAATACCTTCCAAGGGAAAGTGGCCTTTATAACTGGTGGAGGTACTGGGCTTGGCAAAGGGATGACAACAGCTTTGTCTAGTTTAGGTGCCAAGTGTGTTATAGCAAGCAGGTAAATATTAATGAAGATGTTTTAGAACTTTTGTTTAGTACTGGCTGCTGAATAGACGTTTTCTTCTTTGCAAACCAGAAAAAAATGATTCAATTTATTCTAAGTGTTAAGTGTTGCAGTACACTTTTAAATTATAATGCTATATTGTGGATTCTAAAATCTTGCAGATTTATCTGCAAATGGTTAATGATATAAATATCAGTAGGAAGAAATAAACTAAACCCATTTTCATGAAATGTGTCAGCAAAATAAACAACCTCAAATATTAGGCATAAATTCACTAAGACCTTAAAGAGAACAAAAATTTGCAATGGACAGTATTGAACAGTAATAAATATTACAGATGTGCGTGATACAGATTTAAATTACAATAAAGAATTAAATCCTTTCCTCTTCTGACTTGCAACAAGAGCCCTGATTTTCCTTTAATGATGACTTTCTACACCTCTTATAAGTACTGCAGTAGAGTCTAGAAAAACAATCTCATTTCAAATCAAAATAAACAGAAGTGTTGTGACATTCATCCTAATAGTAATTTGTTTAGTTTCAAATGTGAATATGTATGTCTCTTATTAATACTAGTAGAGTAGTAGCTAAAACTAAGGTTGTTATGGTCATGTGCTTTTTCCCTGGCTCATCACGTTGTTTAGCTTTAGAGTCTCCTACCATTGTCACTTCTGAGTTGTTTTAAAGTAGCGCTAACCATAAATTACTTAAAGTTTTCTTTCAGAAAGTTAGTGGTTAAGCATAGATTTAATTCATGAAAATCAGCAACGTGCATGTGCACACACATGATTAATATTTTCTCAGAAAAGAAAGAGATTTTTAGTAATCTGAATTGTAATTGCATTTAACTGACATAAGGTACGTTAATATGTATTTCTAGGAAGCTGGATGTTTTGAAAGGAACAGCAGACGAAATTTCTTCTAAAACAGGGAATAAGGTAAATTTTTGCAGAATTATGAATATGTTGCGTATTATGCTCTAGATTTTATTCTTTGGGTTTGGTTTTTTTTTTGCATTTGTATGCTTCTGTGGACTTGTTTAATTTATGAATGATAGAGTTTTTAATTCTTACAACTGCCTTTCCACTATTCTTTAGGTTCACGCCATCCAGTGTGATGTGAGAGATCCAGCTTCAGTTAAGAATGCTGTTGCTGAAACAATCCAAGTGGCAGGACATCCTGATGTAAGTCTTCTAGGAAAAGGGAAGAACTCATTCTTCATTACTGAAAATACTTTGCATAGTGGGTATGAAGAAAGTTATTAAGATAGAAAGTTAATGGAATCTAAAAAGACACTAGACAGAATGCTTCAAGGTAAATCTAACACTCACAGTTAGACCAGTTACTCTTCCTGTGGTTCTTAAATATTTAGTGGCCAAGTAGACAAAACATTTTTACTCTTACTCTGAGGACTAATATCCTGTTTCAAATAATGGGACAATTCTGGAGGAATTCTTTCAATTAAGGGAATGGAATATTGCCCTTAAATCCTCCTGAAAAGGTGATTTACTTGTGTTCACTGAATTACATCTTAACACAATGCCTCACAAATTAGGAATGGAAGTAACCATAAATGTTTCTTTGATCCTTGCTTAGCTTATTAATATACACAAAGAAGATTCTAATTTGAAGATTAAGTTCTCATAAAATGAAGAAAAAATCTTCAGTCAAGCCAAGCATCTATTTTTTAATAGTTCAGCACAAAGCAACAGAACTCTTTAGATCAGATTGTGAGGAGGGTGATGTGGTGGAGTCTGAAGGATGATAATCACCAAATTCTGATTTGATTGTGAGATACAACTTGGATTCTGCTAGCTGATAGAAAGTGTGATGATGTAGCATCATTGTAAAGTATAGTCAGATTTAAAACTGGTAACTGTAAATTTAAAACTGTTGTATATGTGTTGTTGACAATTTGCACTCATGAGGAGCTTCCTGTAGATGTGATAGAGAACCTACTGAGTTTTAAATATCCTAAGAAGTAGAGAAATTGTATGCTGTATAGGTGTATGCTATGATAGTGCTAGGAATGAGGCAACTCACTGTCTTGATGTGTAGACAAGATTCTCTGGATATTATTTTGACTATTAGTTAACACAGATTTTGGCCAAAGTCAAAATCATGACCTTCAGGTTTTACGTGTGTGCAGAGAGGGAGGAGATTTCTTCCTGTATAGTACATTTTTAGAGCACCAATAATTTTCTGAATAAGTGCTTCCCATGACTTGTTCTTTACAAGCATTTACCTTCTCTTTAATTGCACATATTTTATGTGTTTAAGGTAGACTGCAGAGTAAATTGAATATTCAGTTCTTTTTGTCCAGTTTTTCTCTTAATTGCGGACATGAGGTATCAGTTTAGGAATCCTGGGTTTTACTGCCATACTGTGTGTGAGGTGAGATCTCAAAGACAGAAGTTAATGGCAGTAACTTGAAAGTCCTTCCAGCTTCGATTTGCTCATTCCATTCCCAAGGATGTTACTCCCAATTAGAAAGCAATCATTCTTTTGTCAGGGCTTATTTTGGCAGTCCTCAAAGATCATATTGTACAGTTTTATTATTGTGTTTTTCCTGTTTTATTCAGTAATTTGAGTAACCTCCTCAGTATCTCAAGGTATTTGGATTTTTTTCCTTCAAATTTCAGGGAGGCCTTTAAATTTAAATTTAATTTGCTGTCCACATGTATCATTTATGGCTGTTGTATATTGTTAGTTTTACATTCATGTAATACATATTGTGCTCTATTTTGTTATTGAAAATTCTAATACCTTCATTAGAAATCAGCCCAGAAGTTCTTCAGGACAAAGAATTTGTCTTATGTGCAAACCTACATCAATCAAGGTGCCATTCCATTAATGGCACATCATTTTATTGCTTTAACACATTATTTTATTAAATATGCTAGATCTGGCTACATAATTTTTTGTTTAAATACTGCTTGTGTGATGCTAGACCCCTGAAGTGAAAATAGCCTCTACCTGGTTATTGTGTATAGGAAGTGAGGGATGTAGCTCTACTCTACAAAAGTTTTGTAGCAGTTGTTTGCAGTACACTGTATCATAATATTCTCATCACGACTGATTCGAATTCCTGTTATGCAGCACTTACTTCATGGAGACTTTAGTTATCAGGTTGACACCTTCTGCTTCTACTCCCATGCATCCATTATATTAAGTAGATGCAGTGCTGGAATTTGGTAGGGGCAAACTTGGCTGTTAGAATGCACTTGAGACACTATGGAAAATAGTGACTTAAGTTAGCCTCTACATTTTACAGTTCCTCAGTACAGTAGTTTGGAAATAGAGCTCATTTTCTCTTACTAATTTTCATACTTTTATTTTTTTGTTACTTTATGTATACTGCATATGTTAAAATTTCTTATGGATTATTCTCCCTCTTCCCCTGCTCCCCCCTACCTCATTCGATGAGGATATTTTTACTTTTGTCCCTGCAAAAGCTAAAAAAACTCCATGTAAATTCTTTACTTTTGTCTCAGAAAAATTTATTTTTAGTTAACTCTTTTCCTTCATGTGTTTTAGGTTGTGATAAACAATGCAGCTGGAAACTTTATTTCCCCTTCTGAACGACTTTCTGCTAATGCCTGGAAAACAATAACTGATATTGTGCTTAATGGTACTGCTTTTGTAACTCTGGAAGTTGGAAAGGAGCTCATTAAAGCACAAAAAGGTATCTTAAGCATAGTGACATATTATTACTTGCTTTCCTTGCCTTATTATTATTATAGCCATTTTTGAGAGTTCATGTGAGAAGATAAATACAATTTTTAACATTCTTCTAGAAAGGAACTTTTTCAGTGAAAGCTGTTCTTAAGTAACACACAGTAGATCTGGCTAACAATTACTTCATTGTAGTATCAGGCCCTACAATTAGACCCAGAAGCCAACTGCGGCAGAATGTAAAAATCTAATTGAAAAGTTCCAGTTGTAAAACATTTTTAAAATTAAAAAAAAATAAAGCTTTGTGGTAAAAAAAAAAAAAGCTTTTATTGTTTCTGAATTTTCTCTGTGTATATTAATTTCATTCAACTGAACGTGAGATATTTCTGTAAATGAACAAGAAGTCAGGATATCCCTTTAAAATTTCCTCCTAGAGTGAAATAAAATTTGCAGCTGTGCTATTTGACTAATAGTACTAGAGAATATTACCTTTAAGACAATTTGAAAATTAATTTTGAAATTGAAATCTGTATTAGATTTTATATTCCTAAATTTAATTCCTAATTCTGGACTACCTAGAAGTTTAATTCAATATTATAGCTTTACCTTAAATATATAGCAGTTCTTTTATATACTATTTTGCCAAGGATTTATTTAACCAGATTATTGTCTTGAAAGGAAAGGTGATGTATGCCCTTCTATGTTATATCATAGATTATTTACAAAGAACTGCTTTCATTTTACATTCCAGTTATAAATTGAAAAGCATTGATTTTATTTTATGAGATCAGAATAATATAATGTCATTAATTTAAAAGCAGTATGGTTTGCCATGTGCACTCACTTCTGAATTCTGTTTTCTAGGTACAGCCACTATGTTGAAATATTACTTTTGTATTTACACTGTATTTCTTTAACCTCTGAATTAGCTGAATTTCTTCAAAATACTCTCCAAAAAGTATTGCATGAGCTCATGCTATTTGATTATAACAATGTGAAGTTAATGTTGCTTCAGTGGGTCTGTAACAGTTTTTGTTAGTACACAAGTATGTACCCTATATATTTCAGCAACGCATGAAAAATTAATTTTCAGTATTCTAGTGCTGATATTCCCACATAAGAAACTCATCTCCATCTATGACTTACTCTATCTTAATGTCAGGCCATTGAAATAGGTTGCCTTATAGTCCTCCAGATGCATGTAGAGTGCCTATAGAGTAATGTGAGATATGAATTCAAACATGCTTTTGTGTTTGTTGAATGAAAAACTACTTTCCTTACTTCCATCCTCAAATTTGGTAAAATCCAGACATCATTCACCTTCATGTTGCCTCTCTTTCTTTGACTTATAAGCTTCCAAAACATGTGGATTTCTTTTGCTATTGCTTGCATGTCTTCTTCTTAGGGGAGTCCATCTGTAAATAAGATTTTTATTTTAAGGCTTTCTTTAAGGCATGTTTATGCAAGTAAGTCGTGTACCTGTTTGTCTTCTCACCTTCATTTTATTTTACTTGCTTGTTTTTTTTAGTTTGAGCAGAGACTTCAGTTTCTAAATTCATGCTTCCTTGTGCAAATATTTTAGAGCAGTCTCTGAGGACACTAAAAATCTGACAGTTTCTAGAACACTGGGGCGTCCTTTAGATCTGCAGTGTGACCTACATTAAGTCTAATGTAGTAAATAAAAGTTCTCTTCTTTTAGACTGCAAGTTTGTGCTAGTATTTGAAAGGGATTTGTAATCTGCTAGTGCGTTACTCATTTTTACAAAGTGAGAGGAGTTAATTGATCAATTATTGTCCATTTTATGAATATAGGCTTTAGAAATAAGAGTTGTGTATGAGCTGAAGTGTTCTTTAAATATCAGAGCTGTAAATTTGTCAGTTTCTGTATTAGGCTGACCTAACTTACCTCTGTTTAACCTGAATTAAAAAAAACAAACAGTGGTTTAACTCTACAAAATATGGAATTAACAATGATCTCTAGGTAACTCCAAAGTTATTCTGTGGTTTTTGCCTATGTAGGTTTTTCCTTTCAAAGTCTCTAAGTGAAGACTCCTTTTTTATAAACAGGACCCATGGTTTCTGGATATCTTGGCATTTCAGTTTGTGCTTGTTTATGGTTCTCTTTAGTTTCTCTTGTGTAATGCTACTGTAATTTTTTACCTGAGTCTCTACTTCCATACAATCTATCAGGAGTGTATATTGTTCTAGAAATATCCCTTGGGCAGCTATTCTAATGAAATTATTTTTAAAATATTATAAGTAGAACAGTTATTTTAGTTATTGTGACATAAGCAGTGAACTGTCATCCCTTGTCCTTCATTTTCCAGCTAGAGTTAGCTCATGCCAGTCATTGATCAGACATAATTTGCAGGATTCTATAAAAGAAAGATTAAATAAGCAGTTGCGGTTTCCATTCCAGAATGTTTTTTGCTAAATCTGTTATAAAATATAGCATATAAAAGAAAGTAGTTCTTTTATGATGGAGTTTGTTTGTGATGATGATAATAATAGGAGAATTTATGCAGGTTTACTCTGTAATTTGCTCTGCTGCAGAAAAAGCTTCTGAAAAATTCTTAAAAACCTTTATTTTTCTGCATAAACTTAACTCAAGTCCTCAGCTGTTAATTTGAGATTCTGCCATAACTGTTAATGCTGGTTTTTTTTCCTTGTTTGTGTTTTTGGGTTCTTTTTTGTATTTTCCCCCACTCAATAATTGATGAATTTAGGGCAAAATGTCTGGTTAGTGACAACTAGACTAGGGCAGCTTCTGAAAAAAACACTGTAAGATCTTAGGCCTTCACTCCAGTTAGGCAAATTTATGCATTAAGTTCATTATCAGTAGAAGTCTGAGGGCTTAGACCTTCAGAGCCTAATCAATATCTATTTGCACTTGCCTGGAACAACTCTTTAACACTCATGCAAAAGAGGGAACTGAAATAAAAAGGCTTGAAAAGAAAGTTTTGAAGACTATATTTTTAAAATGTCTTTTCATTGCCCAGAGTGAAAAGGTATCCCTAGCACCTGAGTTGAAAACTTCTGTACCATTTATCTAGCTTTTACTTGAACTTGAGAATTTGATCTTCAGGGTTGTTTGGTTTGTGTGGTGTGGGTTGTTTTTAAATGTTTTTGCATCTTCTAGGAGCAGCATTTCTGGCTATTACAACAATTTATGCAGAGAGTGGTTCAGGATTTGTGTTGCCGAGTGCCTCTGCCAAAGCTGGTGTAGAAGCAATGAGCAAGTGAGTAATACACAAAATGTGTGCTTTAGTTTTCACATCCTTAAGATGGGGTAATTGGTCTATAAAAATGGATTTCATTAGTGTAGTCCCCCTATTTCACTGTACCACAAGAGTTCAATCCAGGCTTCAGTATCCTAGCAAGAAAATAGTATGCTGACAGCTTCTTACAGAGAGAAGTATTAATTGCTGCTGGTTTTTTCACAAGACCAAGATAAGGACAAGTAAAACTACTTATTTTGGCAATTGCGAGTTCCAAAGTTTGTTTCACAGAATTTTTATAATCAGGTTCTCTTGCATTCTTATAGATGAACCAGCACCTAAAGACAGCTATTAGGGGAACTGTTTGAGATCTATAGCACCTTCCACATTCTTTTGTCTGAGGAAAATACATGCCTGTTACTTGGGTGCAGTATACTGTGGCTTCAGCTCTGTTTAGATTCATCAACAAATTTGTTTTCTATCACTATTTAAAATTAAAGTCTGTAGTTTACTTAGTTCAGAACAGTATCATGTTGACGGATCCATGGTCAGCAAACAAAAGGCTTTCTCTCATTTTTAAATTCAGGCTAGTACTTCATAGCATATAGATCTTTATCTGCACTTCAGCAGAAAGAATTGAATAGATTGGCAGCCTTTTAGTAGCTAGAATTCACTATAATCTAGAATCTGGAAAAAAATGAGGTACTGAATAATGGTCCTGATTTCTGTTCTACAGAGCTGTTACAGAAATGTGGACTTCTGAGAGACTTTATGACTTAGCTAATTCATTCACCAAAGTAGATCCAAAGTACTCATCATGCATAGAAAATGTCATAAAGCAAAACTATTTTAGTGGTCCTGCTTTAGGCTGTATCCTCTGTTTTGTGTAATTTCAAAACATATAACGTGAGAGCTATGTTGCAAATGTTAGAAATGTGTACTTGTGGGATACTCTAAATTGCCACAGAAGGATGATGGCCTAACAGTTGTTTGTTAAGGAATTCTGGTGCCAACACCATCCGTGATTTGCTGGGGGAGAGAATTGCTTCTTCAGGCTGCTTTACCGCTGGGAAATAAATATTCCTCTGTTGGTGAATGAGGTTATTTTTTTGCTTCTCTGAAATTATTTTGTTAAGCACAATAAAAACCCTTTAAGTAGAAAATATCTGTTTCAGGAATGTTCTAGTATTTACACATTTGATTAATTTTTTTTCTTCTGAATAGGATTAAAATATTGTGTTTAAAATATTGATGCATTCTGTTAATGAATTTTTAGGTCTCTTGCGGCTGAATGGGGTAGATATGGCATGAGATTCAATGTGATTCAACCAGGTCCAATAAAAACAAAGGTACATGGCATGAAGTGAAACCTAGCCTTGAATATGCTTTGTAGTACAGCCTTAACTTTACAACAGTCTAACTTTTCTGTAGCTGTAAATTCTAATATGATTTCCTTGGTAGTCAAGGCTGTACTGGAATATTGAACACACTTCCCTCTTAGTCTTTTTGTAAAACAGAATTTCTTGAACTTTTGAGACCTGCCACTGTTCCCTCTACTACTCTTGATAAGAACTGAACCTTTTTTTAGTGTTTCAAAGAATGGATATATCAAAATACTTAATTCTGATATTTATTTCTGTGTATCTAGTTTGTCAAGTGGAGTGAATTCTTACACTTGTTGGAGTAAACTTCTATTTCTGCCTGAAGCCCTAATATTTAAACAAAACATCTGATCCGTTCCAAAATCTTAGAATCTTTTTTAGGTATATGAGAACAGAATCTCACTAGTTTTGTTGAAAATCTCAAAACTAGAAAAAGAAAAACTAAGTTGGCAAGGAAATGAGAAGCTTTGAAGTGAGTGAGAAGCAGGACTGGAGGGTTTGAAGGAAGTAATCCAAAGCAGCTGGAACAGGAAGAATAAAGAAAGCAGTCCTGCAAGAAGAGAAACGAGCATCCATTTCCCATTGAATCAAATTATTATGATTATGAGCACTAACAACTAATAATGGTATTACTTCTTCCTGTAAAATATTTCAGTTGTTTTTGCTGTTGTTTTGGGAATAGGGGTGTAGAGTTGTTTCCTTTTTACTTTTTTATTTGTTTATTTACTATTTTTTCCTTTTTCTCTCTTGTCAGTTTTATATGCTACACTGGAAAACTTAGTTTTAATTCTTTTCACTATAAAGAAAAGTAAGTGGCAGAATTAGCAGGATTGTAAGACTGTTGAAGTAGTATTAAAGGATCAGACCAAAAGTTCTCCAGATCTTGTATCTTTTGTATTTTTAAGTAAGAATAGAAGAAAAACATTTGGCAAATTAAGAGATTTAAGTGTCAATAGTGCTACCTCCAGTTAATGTTCCTTTTCTGAACTTACAGTGTATAACCTGCTTGAGATACTGATAAAATGCTACATTTGCTGTGTAGTTCCAACTTAAAATTTCCCTGAAAGCATAAAAAGGCAGACAGCATATTGAAAAAATCAAGGTTTTCTGCCTTTAGGGGAAATATCTATGGTCTTAAAAGATACTATTTTAAGTCATGATGAGAAAAGAACACGACATATAAGCACAACACTGTTAGGCTTATAAACTGGCAATTAAAAACATGGCAATAAGAGACTTAGATGTCATGATGACACGAATTACAATGTGCTTTAAATCATGAATTCAGTAGTTTAACGTAAATGTTACTGATACATTTCTGATTTTGAGTGAGGAGGTTATTTCCTTGTGGAGGAGCAGAGAAGAAAAAAACCCTTTTATTTTCCATGCCATTTTAAGCTATTCAAGTACTAAATCTTCTGACTTCCTTTAGCTTTCGCAGTTGCTGCAATTTAACTGAACTTGATATATTTTTCTTTCCCATTTTATTTACTCTGTCATATATAATTTATTTTTGGTTGCTTTCCTGTTCCTCTTCTTTCCTTGTTCCTCTACTCTGTCCTTGCAGCAATTTTGAGTCTTGCTTATTTCCTTAAATCATTATCAAGGGTGTTTGAGGAAAGAAAGATGATGAATCCCTTTTCTTTTTTACAGATAGATGGTGGGTGACTATCCCAAAAGTTAAATTCCAGCTTATCATCAGTAGATACATATCAGTGCAATAAATTGTTTTTTCTTTTCTACTTCCTTCTTTTTCATCTACTGATAATGAGGGTGTAGAAAGCTTATTCACAAATATTAACTTCCATATTGTGTATGTGGAGTCAAATCTCTGTTGGATTTTATTTTCTGATGTAGTTATAACATTTTTGTAATGTTTCTTTTAATTCTCAGGGTGCTTTTAGTCGCCTTGACCCAACAGGTGCATTTGAGAAGAAGATGATTGAGAGGATTCCCTGTGGTCGTCTGGGAACTGTAGAAGAAATTGCAAATCTTGCTGCCTATTTCTGCAGTGACTATGCGAGCTGGGTTAACGGAGCAGTGAGTTTTGGTTGATCTTGTTTGTACAATTAACCTGATGATGGTGTGAGTATTGCTAATTTTTTTTTTTAAAGCCCTGGTTTCAGAAATTGTGTTTAACTTAATTAAAAATTCTTTACAAGTATTAATCATCTTATAAGTGTAGTGCATGGTTGTTAGCACCTTTAAAAAGAACTTTTAAAAGTGATTTTATTGCATTTTTTTGGGTATGGGCTTTTTTCACCCATATCAGTAAAATTTATTTTCACAATTAATAACAAAGGAATACTACAGTAATCACACAATTACTAAATACACTGTTGGTGGTTTTTCTAGGTTATCAGAATGGATGGTGGAGAATTTGTTTCCATGGCAGGAGAATTCAATGATTTGAAGAGGGTATTAATTTCCTTGTTTGCTATTTTACATTGATACTTTGATGTGCAATTATTATATGAAATTCCAATAAAATCTCTTTTCTTTTATTAGGTTACCAAAGAGCAGTGGGATATGATGGAAGCAATGATTAGAAAAACAAAAGGCTCCTGAAGTACATAACTTTATGGTGGAGATTCTTGGAAATGAACCACTACTTTTTCATTAATATTTAGAAATAACCAATTGAGAAATAGCCTTCAGAATCTTTTTTATGCTAATTTCAATAAAATATTTTGAAATTGTTGTATTTTGAATATAGTTTGTATGTTTTTCCTATCTAAAATCTATTCTGTTCCAATAGTGAACAACAGTTGGTCACTAATATTTTTTTGTTCTTTAGAGCTGTCTTATATAGCCATGTCATGGTCTACAATCAGCCTTTTTTATCTTTCTGAGGATTTTTTTTTTCTCAGATATATAAAAGTGTCTCTTAGTATTGTAATACCAATAGCATTTCAGTGCTATCATACTGAATGTAATCATTAATGTGAAGAGAGAAACAAAATATTAAATCCTAATCTTCACAGTTCAATAAGAAGTTCTAAACTTGCAAATACAGTTTCATGTTATTAGCAGCACTACATACACTGAGAAAGGATGTAACTCCTGGGGTTACTTAGGAAATCTTGAAATGCATAGCACATCTTGGTCTTATCTTTTGTGACATTTTCAGTCTGTTAATTATCTTGTTCTGAACTTTAAAAATGGCATTTACAGACCTGCAGGGCCTTTCTAAGGAGCTTGCTCTTTGTCATGATGAAGTTAATGTTCTTGAAAATGAGAAAACACAAATCATTTCTTATTACATATGTGTGACTATGGCAGCTCTCCATAAAAAGTGGTGTATTTAAAACTGTTAAAGGAATATTGGTAAATAGGGACTGAATGTGTTGAAACCTCATTTGTTGAAATTTACAAAAAATCCTTAGGTTTCATTTGCATTCACAGGCTGGCACTAAAGAAATATTTAGATGGCATTACCTCTGAATCTAGTCAGTTTATCCCAGATAAGCAGGTGATAAAAATATTGCTCTCCCTCTTTTATCCAAATTTAGAGAGTTGGTAGATTTTGACCTTCAGGCCTCGGACAATGGCTGGAATTCTTCAAAGAAATTATCAACCTGTGGCCTTTACAACCTGAAATTAATGCCTTTGGTTTTTTTTTGTTTGTTGGTTTTTGGGGTTTTTTTGTGTTTAACCAGACATACTAGCATGTACATAGTTTTATGTGCTTTGAGACTGATATGGTGATTTAGGAGTCAGGACAATAGAATCAATTTAAGGATGTCTTCCTTCAGGTGCTGGTGGCATTGTGTGTTTTCCCACACAATCCAGGACATACCTAACATATGCCAGCATCTGGCTTTGAGGTCACTTGATTGCCTTACTACAAATCTGAAGCAACCTGAGTTCTGCTGAAAGTGTGGACAGTATTAGTGCAGGCTCCCATGTGCCTTTCTCCTGTGAGTGACCACTAGCCACTGATTGTAAAACAAATCAACTGAGTTTATCAGAGCAGCCTTTAGGGTGTTCTTGAGCATAATATAAAGCTTTTTTATGGTAACTTGGGTTTTATAGGTGTGTTGTCAAGATCAGATTCTGACATGAGAGGTCTTTTCCCCAGAAAGTGATATCATTGAGAAGTTAGGCCTTTGCATATAATTATATTGTCTCCTTGTATGGGACACACTTGCATATTAGACTTTGACATTTGAAAAAAGTGCTTCAGAAAAAAATTCAAATGTATGTTTGTGAAATATGGTAACACCAAGTATTTCTCTGGAGTGTCCAGTAGGTTATCCTCTGGTGACAGGCTGTCAATAAAAATATGTTCTTATTACTCTCTTGCATCTGTCGATTTCTGTGTCTTACTATAGCTAAGCGTGTCATGTGGTTGAAGTACTAGACTTATGGAGATAAACATGCTCAATATGTGAAATTGCCATAGACTTCATGTGACCTGAACACATTTCTGTAGCCTGTGAATAGCAGGGCAGGTGTACTTTGCAGTATTACCCCAGAGCTGGTCATCTGAAGCAAGAAGACTGGCAAGTTCCTTTTAGCTCACAAAACAGGTCCTGTGTGGGGTATGGGTGGGAAGGACCAAGAAAAGAGGCATATTCCAATTCTTAACATGAAGTTGGGGTTCAGTTTATGCTTGGCTTCAGGGGCTAGGAAGCACTTCTGTCTTTCATGTATAGGAATATAGTAACATAGGATAGCTGAGTTTGCTTCATCTGATATGGACAAAATATTGCAGGGAGGCCTCTTAAAGCCCGTCCTGTAAAGAGACACTGGGGATTTATTTACTAACAGAATGTTTGTCATTTGCAGAAATGGGTACTGCTTCTGAAGTATCGTCTTTTACCTGTTAACTGTTCATAGCTAAATGAATTATTAATTGTAAAGTGACAAAAAACCAATTTTTAAAGCTATGGAACCAGAAATCACATTTGAAATTTTAATGAGCATCTGTAATAAGAAAGGGTTTCTTTTATCTTGCTTATGCCAATGATATTAATTTAAAACAACACAAGTTAGTTGCTTTTAGATGCTGAGCATTTTGTCTTGGCAAGGTGTAAACAATATGTTGATGCAGGTTTTAGAAATGGCATATAATGTTTTAAGTGTTATATGTTACTTAACTTACAAAACATTTGCTAATACATAGACTTAACTAAGTGAAAAAAAAGCCCTGATCTTATCGTCCACTGCTGCAGGAGAATGTGTCTGATTGGGACACATTTCCTTCAGTAAGAGTTAGACTTTGTTGGGACAGGAAAGGAACATTACTACGAAGACATGAATCCTAAACATCTCAAGTTTATGTTTTGCCTAAATACCATGCAATTCTTACTGAAGTAGCAACACATGATATATGAACTCAGAAAAAGAATAAGAGAAAGAAGCTTTATAGCCACTACCTAACCCAGTGTCTGATTTGGGAACGCCAAAAGCAGCTCTTCCTGAATGCTGATGAGGATTAGACTGTCCTGAAAAAGGCATAAACTATCTCTAAACCCAAGAGGTGTCCAATCCATAAGCATGCCCCACAGCTTTATATTACTCACAGACTGATATAAAGCACAGTCACCACAGCTACTTTATTCCAAACACAGCTAAACTAGCAGGAGAAATAGTGTCCATGCTGTCTCAGGATGGCATATTTACCCTGAGATTATTACATTCCTCACCCATCTGAGATTGCCAGGAGCCACGATGTAAAGAGAAGGATGAAAAGTATTGCTCTGTGGTATAATCATTTTATGAAGTTGGAGGGACAGGAAGGTGAAGGAATGGGTCAGAAAAGGTGATGGTGTACACTGAGATTGCAACAGGAGTCAGTAGGGTTGTAGCTTAGAGGCAGTTTAATTTTCATGAATCACCAGGATACTTCCCTAAAATCCAAATGCCTTTTTAAAAATTACTTTTGCATGATCCATCAGTGAAAGGTGTTACCACTTCCATGAACTCAACTTGGAGACACCCACAAAGGGAATTAATTTTCTGTTTTCAACTGAAAAGTGTATCTTGTCTGCTTAATTAAATCTTGAAATTAACCTTTTCTTTCTGCTGGTGATTTACTGTCTTGGAACCTGTGACAATTTTTTAGAATAATTCAGTGCTGCAAAAGTGGTATTGTGCTATAGTAGGGACTTATCAACAAGTTATGAAAATCATTTAAGATTGTGAATGAGAGAAATCATTTGTATTACCTCTTAATTATGACACCAGAACTGCTGTCAGTCTTAGTTCTCCTAGTTTTGGGAATCTCTCCTCTTGAATATTTTAATTACCGTTGAGAATATTGCTTGTATTTCCCAAGTTGAGGATTTGCTTTACAAACAGAGGATGTTACTCTTTGAGGGAACTGAGAGTTCCTAGCTGTTTATACTGGTTTCCAAGTTCATGGGCGTGTGAACTACTCATTTATATTTTCTTTTTTCCCATAGTGATAACATGTAACTAAAGATACTGAATTGCAAGAAAGTTTGTATCATTGTCTAACTCCAAGGAGCATCTTGTATTGTAACTGCTAAATAAGTAGTGCCTTGAACAAAGGTCATATAGTCTTTTATGTGATCATTTAATATGCAATAAAATAGTCTTTGGGATTTGAGTGCACTGACCTGCTTTTTAGTTACTGTAGAACAACTTCAGTTGATTTCAGAGGGAATTGGAGGTGCACAACACTTCAGAAAATCAGGCCATGTATATCCAGGTGCTCAAGAATGCATTCTGTATCTTTTCAAAGACACAGCAAGTAGAGGTGGATTTCAGTTGCCCTCCATAACCAGTGGCTATAATCATGATTATGATGAAGGCTTAGTAAAAATCAGAAAAAGCAAACCCTATGTAAAGAAACAAAGCCTTAATCAAGGTTTAAGGAGAGTTTAGCAGCAGCATATATGTATTTTATTCATTGACAAGGTTCATTTTGCATAAAAGTGCTGATGACTGTCAGCACCCTGGTCTGTATTTGACATTTGCCCGTGGAATATGGAGTTTAGAAATTTCATCAGCTTTTGTGGATAATCTTTTCAAAGGTGGATAACTTCAAAGGCGGATAAGTTCTAAACAGGGAGGATTAAATCAGTGCTATGATACTGTGCATGAGCTGTTGATAGAACAGTGCAGCAGTGAGCAAAAGAAAGCTAAAGTATTTGTTTCAATCTTGATTAAGTTGTTGGTGGAAATTCACAGGATATTCTCCATAATGGTTAGCTGGTCAATGTTAATGGCCCCTGAGGTGCCCTGATGGACAGTGATGTGGACCCAGGTGGAAGCAGGCACTCACTCTGCCTGACCTGGTACTGTTAAGGTTTATTCCCATCAGCAAACACTGCATTTATAATGCCAAGGGTTTATGGAGGGCCTCATAGTTACTATTGTTATTATTCTTTCAGTTTGCTGGTTTGTGCTTTAAAATTTCTAGAATATCACCACCTTTGATTTGAATACCTAGTGCTATGTTAAGTTTTAATGTTACACATTTAAACTAGAATGGGCTAAAATATTTTACAGCATACTTGTGATTTGTAGGAGAGTGAGTTTTAGTATTTGCTAGCTTGAGTGCTTATCCGTGTGTTTAATAAGAAATGTATTTATAGGCAGCACAATGATTAATAGCTTTAGTAGAGGGGATCCCAAATATCTTTGTCTCAATTTCTGTTTAGCAGGAATATGGTGCCTGCTCTACATCATGTAGTTAATCTTTTTGCATGCTACAGTTTTGCTTTTCTTTGGTCACTAGATGTCTACCAGAAGAAAGAAGTCCTCCCTATCATCATCTCTCTTATTATTATGCCTTGTTCTGCCCCAACCCTGACATTTAAAAATGTCTGCCCAGGAGTGATTTAGAGTTTAAAACCTGGAGGTTTTACAGCAGTTTTGACTACCCCTACTTGTCACAATTTGCCTTGCACTGACAGTAGGCACTTTTGCCAGAACTGGGGTTTTAAATTGCTTTCTTTTAATCCAAATTTTATTTAAGAGAAATAACTGCAGGAAACATCCTGCCTGTGGGTAACTGAGAGCTGCTTGCTGTGTTGTGCCCTGCAGCAGAGCCAGTTGGTGGGCAGCAGCAGTAGCACGAGGGTGGCTTCAGAATGGATTTGTGACTTTACTCATGTTCAGGAAGACAGATTTCAGTTTCTGCAGTGACTGTCAAAACACTTTAAAAGCTTTATCTCTCACTAATGATGTAGCAAACATATTTTTACACACAAGGTTTGGGATTTTTTTCTTTACGACTTTTAAAATGTTAAAATAAGGCAAAAATCCAGGGTTTCGCATGGACAGTATGAACAATATCAATCATTTATTGTACTGATAGGCAGATTCACTGTTCCTTCACTTAATATACACAATTGTATTTCACATTGCATAGAGAAAAGAGGAGACAAGCAGGTAAAACGTTAAATCACTGTGCATGGAGTGGAAGTAAAACAGTGAGAATGAGCTGGCTTAACCTTATTTGAGTTTTGTTATGTGTGTGGTTTTTTTCCCAGCAAGACCCCATCCAGCACCACATACCTACCCCTTAACTTTCTGAGGCTCAGCCTGGAAAGAGCCCAAGGCCATTAGGCCATTTCTGAAATGGTATTTATTTGCTTGAGTACACATGAGGAATTCAAGGATTCATTTCAGTGGGAGTTCATTGACTGTAGTCTTGAAGGATTGAGCCTCATTGTTTGAGACACATTTCAAATAAAATGCATTTGGTTCCATTTGTTAAATAAGACACAGAAATGCATCTGAGAAGTTTTATATAGCTAATCTGATAACCTGGAATTGCCTCTGAAACAGTTGTACATGGAGGCAGCATAGGTTTATTGGCTTTAAGACACAGCCCAATTTCCTTCCTTCTCCAGTACTTACTGAGAGTAGGGGCCTGGACATTCATGAAGTTGTCTAGCATAAAATTGGTGTAAAGTAAAAAGGGAGCCAGGCCAAAAAACCCCAAGGATGCCAGAAGATAGGGCTGCTTCATAGTATAGTTCCCATTTAAAAAATACACTCTCTAATATAATAAAAAGGACAGCCCACCATGTAAACTAAATTACTAAATTTTTTATAAAATCTGTAGTATTTTTTTCTTCATTTAATGTCAATTTTAATGTTAGTGAGACAGACTAGTAATTTAGTGTGAGATCCAAGGAGGCACATTTTTCAAGAGAGTCAGTTTGTTCTTTACATGGTACAGATACAAGAATCCAGGAGATACACAAACTAGACACCAATAATCTTAGGATATTAAATTTAATTATTGATTACACAGAATATGATGTAAAAACAGCAATTTACTAGAATAATTATAACCTGCAAAATGTGAAAATAGTTTAGAAAATGGATTGTCATATTCTCTGACACAGCAATAGTCATGAAAGGTACACTTCTAATATCATATGTTAATCTGTGTATTAACTATACTACCTGTCATTTAGCCAGGATTTCAAGACAGATTAAAGGCATTTATTTCTGAAGTGCCTATGTTTAAATTCAGTAAAACAGCTAGATTGAGAACACTATATTTTTATCAACTACTGCATGGAGATCTATTCCAGATAAATGCTTTGTCTATACGCTATGAATTCGTAATGAGAAGAGTAATTGTAAGACTGCAGGGAGTACAGACCTGTAAGTGGGTGGTTTAACAACTGGAAATATTTCTTACTGCCTTATTAAATTTTTGAAATCAGACATGCCAACATCTCTTTCCTATTTCAGACCTAGTTCATATTTATTCATGTTTTATATTTTAAAAACCCACATTTATTTGTTACGGGAAAGATCTTTTTGTTATGTAGTTTAACAAGAAATGTTGCACGTGTCAAAGGATATGATGACCACAGCAATGTCAGCAGGTTTAATTTTTCTCCAGCTGTCTTTATGAGAGCAAAAAACCCAACCAAAACCAACCCTGACATGTTTAGTTTCTTTTTGAATATAGAGACTGGCCCAAACACTGACATTCTCTTTATCAATCTTATTGTTACAAAAACTGTACATTACAAACAGTATAGAAACAAACTGAAAGGAATGTGCCACACATCCTGGCTAATTTTCTATATGCAGTTTAAAAATACAGCCTACTCCCTTATAGTGCACAGTTATTGTGTAGAGTACATCACTAGTTAAGTGGACATGATAGAAGAGCTCTAGTTTTCCTCAGCACAGAGAATAAGAGCCAATTCTGCTCGGTAAAGCTTTCCTCCATCAGACAAGGCCATGATGCTTTTCTTGTATGTTGCAAGGTTGGTAATGTCTAATTCCTATTTAAAGAACAGATAATGCTTTATAATCCTGTTTAGTTATCAGCATGAACAAGTTTACTTCCAATGGCAGGAAATGAGAAAAAATCCCAGGTATTCTCAGCCTGTCTGACAGTAACACACTAAAATGTTTTTACATATTTGTATGAGATATTTATAACATATATGATAGCCATATGTTTACTTGCTGCTAGCTAGTGTCTCAGAAGCAAGCAAGCTCTTGACAGTGTCACTGTGTAATCACAATTCCCCTAGTTCAGGATTTACACTGCTATTATTTCCACCACAATTTTTAGTTGTACTTTGACTTCAGGAATTATGACTTAGAAGCTCTATATTTATCTTATTAGGGTGGATTAAGGTGTCCTTAAAATCTAAATTAAATCTAATCTCTAAGGGGAAAGAAGCCCTCTAGGATTACCTTTTTGTTCTTTTCACAGAGATCCTTCAGTAGGGCATCAAGTTCATTTTCATCTATATAGCCGTTACCATCCTGAAAAATACCATTAAAGATAAGTTTAAACATTTATTTTTAATTCCAGAGGCTATGGCTAGTTCTCCACAAATTCAGAAAATAAGTGCCAATAAACTATGCCATTAATAAAAACATATTTTTAAGACTTACTTGATCATACATCTCAAAGGCATTATTGAATTCTTTTGCACACATTTTGACACCCTAAATGCCAAAAGGAAAACAAACCCATTAATTACACCAGTTATGTGTGATGGTAACAGGTTACCTGAAGAATGTGAATATTCATACCTGAAATTTAATAAGAAAGTTTTCCTGTACAGGCAGTAGTCTTTGGAGAGAAAAAAACAAAGGTCAAAATATTTAATTGTTCCCATTACAGCACTTGGCATACGATATTCGTTGTGAAAAGAAACAGAACACATACCTGGCCAGTTCAGTAAGCTCCAACTTTCCATCATTATTTGCATCAAACATCCTGAGCTGAAAGAATACATACATTTACATTGCTAATCAAAATTAATCAACCTAATGAAGAAAACACTTATTTGGTAAACTTAAATCCAATTAACTTTGTCCTTAAATGATGTCCCCAGGTCACATTTGCTGTGTAATAGATTTATTTTAAGTACTAAGTAATTTATAGTAATTAATTCTACTGCAAAATCTTGACAAGAAACCAGATGAGGAATTCTGATTAACCTGTGGTAGGTAGCTCTTAACCTGCCTACACTGATGAGTGAATGTCTTGCATGAGAAATGTGCATGTAATTATTTATAAATACCAGAAGCATTGATGTAATAATATTTTACTTTTGACTTCATGTCATGATTGGCTAAGAGAATCATTATTCTCTATTCATAAAGGTGAAAAAACTGTTGGGTAAAGTGCAATAGAATCCAAGGCATTCAATTCCCAAGACAGAAAACAACAGACATTTCATTCAATTGACTAGGTCTTAAGTATTTAAGTAAAGACAATGTTACTGTGATATATTTAAAAAAAAAAAAAGAAAGTGAACAGATGTTGCAGATGATCTCATTTTCTTGATGGTATGAAAATGGGAAAATAAATCTCTCCAAAGAAGCATAATTAAATTATTGTAATAACTATGTTAATATAATTTTAAAAATTAGTGATTAGTTTTTCTAATAATTTTTAATAATTTTAATAGTAAAGTGTTCTCCTTTATGGCCTTGAAAGGATGAGTTCCTGCCACTTGAAAGATATGAACAGCTTCTAATAGCTGTTAGAAGTAAATAAAGATATTGCTCCTACATAATCTTTCTCTTCCAATATTTATGTCTGTATAGTTCAATTTTTCTACTTTTAAACATTGTATTGCACTTGCTGTATAAGAGTCTCAAAAGCAGCAGACTACAAAGCATTGTTTTGAAAGCACCACCACCCACACTCCATCACATCACCTGCAATCACAGTAATTTTAGATGTAATTTATAGATAAGAGGAAAAGCAACATTCTGTACTGACATGTATGCATAAATGTGTATCCTTTTAAAGATGGAACTAATGTAATGCAATGAAAAAAGACCTAATTTCACTTTGCTAATACACAGCAACTGACAAAGGATACCAGGAAAAAAGCGACTAATTCTACAAACATTTATTTCTACACAACATCATGGTTCCTTTTAACACTTCTTTCCTTTGTATAAAAGCATCTGCCTTGTGTGCATTTCCCAGGAAAACAGATTTGCATTTGAGGGAGGTAAGCAGTGGAAGCTGTGAAGTGAACTTGTTTTGTATTTTGATGAATTCTTAGTGGCTGGCTCTGCTAGGACAGTGCATTTTTTATTATCCTTCTGTTTTCTGAGGAGGTGATCTGGCCTGATTTTTTTTTTATCTTAGAACTAAATTCTTTGTCACTGTGTGTCTCTGCAGAGGCCAGAAGTTATAGCACACTTTAGGATGGAGGTCAAAAAGATCCCTGAATGGCAATGTTATCTTCAGCAGTGGATGAACAGCGACAATTCTATGTAAATGGTACAATGAACCAGCAGACTTTCTCCAGGAGAAACACAAGTTTTGTTCAGAAATCTTAAGCCAGTTGAGGGCTAGTGCATCTACCTAGCATATTTTTGATTATTACAAGTATTTTAGGATAAAAATAAGCTGGTAAACCAAAAAATATGGTGGTATACATTTCCTGGAGACCAGAATTCTCTTTTTTTTTCTTGATAAACCCATGCAGAAGCCAGTACTGGTCCTTACTGTGGAGTACCTTAGCAATAGAATGGATGGATTGCTTCAAGGATTGGCTGATTTAAGGCCGGGAAGCAACAGTTTTGCTATAGTATTTGATCTAAAACAATTTATCTTTCTTGAAGAAAGGGGAGAAGGAAAGTGTGAGTTTGTAAATCTAAGGAAGCCACCATGGCTTTTAAGATAAGAGACAGACACCACAGCACTGTAAGAAGGCAAAACATAAAAAGTAACACCAAATTATTTTGATCTAAACATAGTAATATAATTATGACAAGAACAATTTTGCTCCTATGAAATGTGGAGACTTTGGTTTTACAACTAGTGGCACAAGGGAGCAAAACAGGGAAAATACAATGGCATGGTATGATATTATATAAATACCAAGAAGGTTAAAAATTCCTGGACTTTTCTTTTTGAGCAGTACTGATAACTGCCCATTAAACCATTATGCCTATAAATAAACTTACCATTATTTCTGTGTATTCCGATAGCTTTGAGTCTTCAATCTGCTTATTTGCTTTCTGTAACAAATCTTTCAAGAAGCTCTGTTAAAATAGAGTAATAGGTGAATTTTTTCTACAGTATAAAATGTTTGACTTGCTAACTTCAGATTAAAGTAATGGAAAATTCTATTTCATTTCCACTTTAGTATTTACTACTGAAGTTTCCAATAAGTAGGAAAAATTAGTTATTAACAGCTAAAAATATGTTTCTTTTGGTAAGTTCAAGTATATTGCATTTTGTTTGGAAAAAGTAACTAATAAAACTTCCTGCATCATATGCCATTTGTTGTATGGTGAATTTGGAAAAAACGTTTGGCTTTTAAGTATACTGCTTCTTAATAAGCACTATCAGTAAAGTAAACCAATTAACCTTGGGTCTCCTTGAAAGCTTGTATGCCTAATCACTTCTTGCAGCATTGGAACAATTTTACAGAAAGGATCAATGATTAATTGAGCTTCGTCCTTGCCTATGGCAGTACCTTGATGCTAGAAGTGAACATTGCTTCTTCCTACCTTGTATTTTAAATGTGTGCAGCCAATTTCATTGCATTTTTGAATGAGAATTTGGTGGCACTAATGTGAAAGACCACCCATTTTTACTTCAAAAAATAAGATGGTTTCTACCCATTCAGTGTTTTAAATTTCTGTACTAGATCTGTGACATCAAAACAAGGAAGATACCAAATTGTTAAGCGAGGACATTACAAGATCTGATGAAAGACCTAATTCCTGTAATCCGTTGGAGTGTCCTTATCTTCACGGAATTTTTGGCTACATTTCAAGATAGAAAATGTGAGAGCTGATAAAAAAATAAACTTGTATCCCTGACCTGAATGGAAACATGTCAATAATCGTATGACTAACACCCACTATAGTTCTTTTAGCCTGGCCCCCTCCATGCTGGAGGCCCTTCCTGGTAGCTTGTATAAAGAACACGACTGAAATGTTGTGAATGGATGTTACTGAAACATATTTAATCTTTTGTGCTTCAATGGAAAATAGAACTGGAAGGGAAATTAAAAGGCTATTCAGTGCATGTCTCAAGAAAAGCATTCTATCTATCTATCTAAACTTTCTGAAGTACTCTCTGGTTTGAGCTATTGTGAAACCTTTCCTAAATACAGGCAGTGTGAAGAGTCTGCCTCCCCCTTAGACAACACATTCTCTTGCCATTACTATTGTTAGAAAGTTTCCCTGATTTCCAGCTTAAATTTCAGTTACAAAGTTGCAAGTGGGTGTACTCCTCCCATAGCAAATACTTAAAAATGTTTGGGCTTGCCAAGAAATACTGATCTAAAAATAAAACTGGACATTTATGTCTCATTTTCAGTGTTAAAATGGCCTCCTTCTCTGAGGCAAATGAAACCTCACAGCACAAGTGAGATGAACCATTAGAGATTCAGTTAAAATCATTCATTCTTCAGCTGGCCCTCAATCAGCCCTGCCTTTTAAAATCTATTTTAAAATATAACAGTCAGCAGGCATCATCTAACAGCTGGAGAGTTCTCAAGTGCTACCTTCTCCTGATCCTACCAACTTTAAATACACTGACCTGGTGCAACCAGTCAGCAGAAGAATGGGCTTGTCTGCCTGAGGGTTACACTAAGCTTAGGTCCTCAGCAAACGTCACACAGATATCAAACTCAAAAGAGAAAGGGAAAAGGAAAAAAGATGTGAATTTTCTGTCATTAATTCCTTTTCTGAGCAGAAGAACAGTAAAGATTTTGAACAGTTTGATCTCCTGGTGCTTTATTTAAAACTTACATCACTCTTCTTTATGCCACATATAGACAAAATAGTCCAAATTAGATGGATAAACACTTCGAGATCTTTCTCTTGCAATGAATTGCTTTGATTCCTTTGAATGTAAAGCTATAATAATGAATCAAAGGCAGTTGAACTGTGGAAAATGGCACCTTTCTACCCAGAAAGCTGTTGTATATGAGCATCTCTGCTCTATGACGAAAGGCAGAGTGAACTGGGACGCTTAAGCTTGGAGAAGAGGAGCTTGAGGGGAACATAAAAGTATATAAATACTTCAAGGGAGGGTGCAAAGAGGATGGAGCTAGGCTACTGGCAGGACTAGAGGCAATGGTCACAAAGTGAAACACAAAATGTTCCCTCTGAGCATCAGGAAACACATTTTCACTGCAAGGATGACACAGCACTAGCACAGGTTGCCCATGGAGGCTGTAGAGTCTTCATTCTAAGAGACGTGCAAAGGCCATCTGAACAAGGTCCTGGGCAACTGGCTTTTGGTGGTCTTGCCTGAGCACAGGGGTTGGACCAGATGACCTCCAGAAGTTACTAAAAACCACCCTGTGATTCTGTGACACTAACTCAGCATCGACAAATTGATGTTGGTTGTATGACTAGTGAAATAAAATTACTCTCATTTCAACTGTGCAAGGCTGAGATGGCTAATGGGATAACCTCAATTCTGCTCTTATTTGTGCATGTTAAAGTTGATACCAAAATCCTACAAGGTTAACCAAGCAGAGGCAGCACAGTTCCATTTTTGTTAGTCTAACAGTATTACAGTTAGGAAGTTCTGGGGTTACATGGTACCTGAGACAGCATCAACTGTCCAGCAGCATAGTGATTACTAGGAGTGATGCTCTCAAGAAAAAAACACAACAAAGCAGCTCTTTCCCCTAAGAGGCCAAAAAAATAATCAATATAGCTGTCAGAGACTCATCATGCTTTCTTGGTCTTTCTTACTTCTAAACTACCTGGTACTCCAAGTAATTTGATACCAACACTAATCTGAATAAAAACATGGTTTAAAAAAACACTGATCAGATTAGAGTTTCACTTTAAGTAATTTATCGGCGATAACAACATCAGCTAATTGTATTGCATTTTTTGCCAAGTTTGAAATGCAAAAACATGCACAGGTGTGTATCTGAAGAAAGAGATAGCAGCACAGGCTGTAATCCAGCACCTGTTCTCATGTTGTGCATGCTCATAGATATTGATTTACCTTAAGTTCCTCAGAATCAATGAAGCCACTGTGGTCGCTGTCGTATTTCCTCCATGTCTGCAATCAGAATGTGAATGCTTTAATGATAAGTTTATGGCAAACGGGTCTTCCATGGTTTTACAACAGGCAACTTTTCATACTGTACCTGCATGAAATCTTCACTTGACTTTAGCTGCTGGCATCTGAAGAACAACAGGAAATTCTCTTCCGTTGGCAATACCTGAGCAAGCTGTAACAGAATTTAAGAAAGATTAAATTTTGGCTCTTCATTAGGCCAGCTGAGCCTGTAAAAGAGCACAAAGATTTTTAAAAGTGTATGAAATTATTTGTGCTCATACTGCTGCTGCCGTATTGTGGCCTGCTTGGAGGCTTCATCCTGCTAGCTGAAGTGTTTGGAAGATGCCTCTGAAAGGCTTCTGGCTTGCAGCTTTGTCATAGCCACCAAGGTCACTGACACGAAGAACACGATTGTAATGCAAACGGTTAAATATAAGAAAAAGCCAGGAGAAAAAAAAAAAAAAAAAGAAAATAGGGAGGGTAAGTGATGGCAGTTCTCATTTGTCAGTCACAGAGATGTGTTCATAAAGAGCTATAAATACCAGAAAGAAATCAAGAGGGCTTTTAGCCCTGCAAAACCAGGGACAGTTCTTCCAATGCCTCTTTTCTACAAAAGGCTTTTTTAAAATCAGACATTATTGAACTGATTATTGAAAATGTTCATTTACTATAACTCAATTTTGGCAAGTGACAAATGTAGAAGATGGAAAGCATTCTGTATAATTTAATGTAAAATCATGATTTGTTTTTAACAAAAGCTCAATTTTTTTTCTGTCCTCAAAATGTATGAAATATGTTTTGATTTTTAAAAAAAATTTTTTACTTGAAGAATAGACCAGCTGTGCTTACTATGGAGAAAATGGAGAAAGACAGATTTCTTAGCTGCATTATTTTATGTAAAATGACATCTGCAGACTTTCTGGAGTCCCATCTTAAAATTTCGATTCAAATTTGTTTTTCTGCCTTCGTTTCATACCCTCAAGTCTTTTGTTCTGCCTATTTCAGTGCCATTGCCTAATTGCTGAGGCTTTTAAATTGGGAACCAGCAGAGCTATAAGTGACTTCAGCTCGCACCCCACAGCCACAACAAAGTTATAGAGACATATCTCTTCTTTCTCTAAAATCACATATACAAGGAATCAGTTAAATTCTTTTGGTGTTGGTACAGCTGAAAAGACACATCAGAGCACTCTCCTTACAGAAGTGGTGCAACTGATGACAGGCTGTCAGGCCCATCAAAGCCTTCTGAGTGCTTTTCCTAAGTGGTTGAACATGAAATCAAAATCAACCCAAGAAATGTGTTTTTGTCAGCAGCTTTCAAAACCTACTCCATTATAAATAGCATATACACATATGCACAAGTATATATTTATGTGTACACAACAGATAAATGTGTGTAACTTAGTCCTGATTTATGGAAAAATACCTTTATTTCTGTCATGACAGAAAAGCTTTGATTGTTAGAGTACACTCCTATTTAACAGTAAATGTGGAATGGAAGAACTATTTAGAATAATGAAGATAGCTTGGGAGAAGTGACAGATTATAACAATGGGAAAGGATTTGCTTGTGTGGAAAATATAAATAAGATGTCGTTCAATGACATAGCTAACTCCTGTGAATTTTGCAAGGGCACCGTAAAATAGTAACTGTCCAAAGGGTCATTAACAGCTTATTAGCAGTACCAAACTGTATTTGAGGCACAGAATATATTACCTCTGGAAGAAAATTACCTTATTTTAAGCTATACCTCTCACCCTTTGTAAATCTCAGGGGAAAGCATGAAATTGCTTTTTGTGGAAAATGCTGCAGTATTAAAGGGATGAGTAGATTGTGTGGAAACTGGTTCAACTTCTCAGTCCCAGTTTTATATCACTACCAAGAAGAAAGATGGAAACCTGGTGCTGTTTCAGTGATGACTTCTTAGTGGGGATAAGCATAGAGGGGCTTTGTGAGCACGTTTGAGTAAAAGTGCAGACCACTGCAAGTCTGTGTATGGCAGCAATAGTAGTTTAGTGAGCCTTGAGCTTTGCTGCTTTTATGGAGAAGGTTGGTTATCTCTGGACCACAAATAATAGAGGACAACTACAAAGCCTGAGACTGATTTGACTTCTCTCTGGTCAGCTGCAGGCTGAGGTGTGTCTTTATAGGTTACCTAGCAGGAAAATACTCTCAGTACCTAAAACAATATCAGAACTGTTTTCTAGACATTGTTCTCTAAGTCAATTCCATTGATATTTAATGCTATTTAAAATTCATTTCACCTGATAGAGTGAATTTGCTTTTTATAATCCCTTAATAGAGCATGGGAGTACAAAGAAAATTTTAAGCTAGTAAGTAGTCAGTTTTATGGTAGCAGTAATCTTCAAATAATTTGAATGTGAAATTGCTGCAGTTATGAGTTTTGAAACCTTGGGTTTCACAGCCACATTTTAGTAAAACCATTGGTCTCAATGAGTACAAAAGGTGAATTAAAGGTCTCTTACACAATGGCAAGAAAGTGGGCAGGTCAGGCTCTGCCTTGAGCTGGAGGACACTGGATAATAGCCAGAGAACTAACTGCAGTGTGCTTGCAAAGACAGAATCAACACTTAATCTGAGCTGAAAATCCACTTCTTCCTCTGTGAAGCCACTCAGGCCTCCTCTTTATCTCAGTCAACAGACCTTTCCTGAAAACTCATTATTGGCTGGCACATTCTTTGTCAAAGGCTGGGTGTTCATTTTGAGGGTTGGGAGTCTGAATGGCTTTACATAAGTCTTCTTAAACAGTGCTCACACAATTTTCAGAAAAACTATTTGATGTACTATGTAAATGGGAACAATCTAGAAATACTGGATTTTTTTTTTTTTTTTTTAATACAAGGAAGGAGAATCAAGTCCAAATACCAACTTTAATATCATACTGCTCTGCACGTACCACACATTTCATAAGTCCCATCAGCAGTTTCCAAATCAAGCTTCATGCTGATGTAAGGGAAACAAAATATAGCTATTGGGTTTGGAAACTTCTATATTAAGGGAGAAAGTCCCTTCAATCACTGAACTCCATACTATCACTATTCAGTTGCTTCTGTGGATGCTGAGCATGCTTGGCACATCACTGGGGGTGGTGAGCCATATCAGACCCTCTTGGATTTGCTCAAATTCCCTCACTAAGTCAATATCAGAATCAGAAATAGAATTTGAAAGGTAAAACTTCCAGTTATCTTTTCCTAAGTGAAGAAGTACAGTCTTTTTCAGGCACTGTTCACACATTTTTCTCGCATCAGTGCTTGCTTTACAATATTCAAAAAGATTAATTTAGATAAAATTATTCAATAACAAATAAATTAGCATTTGTTAGTCCAAAACAAAAAATGTTTTACCAAATAAACACTACTTCTTTCTAGATGCAAAGCTATTTGATCAATGCTAAGTATTGTTAAAAGATGCACTTTAAAAAAATCAGTTGTGGCTGCAAGTGAAACAAATTGTTCATATTTCTGTAGTAGTTTAGTCATAATTACATATGCTTTTAAATAAGTATATAAAATTCTTGAGAAACATGACAGAGGAGAAAAGGTATCTTGAAATTATCTATTGTATCAGCAGTGATACTTTCTATCGAGTTCTACAGATTCTATTCAGTCCTCTGTTTTAAAATTAGATACTGACCCAAAGCTGGTCACTGTAGAAATTTTGCAGGCCTGGCTTGTTTCCAGCTGTTTCTTAATTAGCTCTCTAGGTTCAGATTTCTTATTATCCAGAAAAAAATATAATATATATTTTTTAATAATTTAATAATAAAACTGCAGTCTCTCTGAACTCAGAGTGACATAAATGAGTCATTGATGTGAGCTCAGAGAAGTGGCTTCTCAAACTGTAACCCTGTAACCCCACAAACTCTCCTTTTTGACTTGCAGTGCTAAAGAGTGAAATTCAGAGAAAACACAATGGTTCCCCTCTCCTTAGCAAGTTGTCTAAGTTATACAATTGTTGAGCAGCTGTAGAGGAGAAGATGGTTATCTTCAGCCTCATCAGATAATGGTAGTAAGGAACATGAGAGTTTTCTGCCTGCAGTTCTGTTAGAGTTCAAGATGGAAATCCTAAGAAATTCTTTTTTAGTCATGATTAACATGCTGGCTTACCGTATTTGGGGTGTTTTAGAATAGATTACATACAGTGACTGCTCAATAAAGTTCACTCAGATGTTATCATCACTATTAGGAATGGTGACAGAGCATGAGTTCAAAATCACAGGTAGCACTACATCACATTACTTTTCATCAAATTACCTTTTTTATTTAAATTTCTAAAATAGAACTTTTATCTGCCTTGTAGAAAACTTAAATTGCTGGTGATGCTTATTTGTATTGCATAAAGAGAGAAAGGTCTGGAATGTGGTAAGGAATGCATTACTTGTTAATTAAAAAGTTTCATTAGTGAAAAGAAAAAAAAGAGATTTTAAGGGCAAGAAATATTCTGTGTATCTAAAAACCAAAAGCATTAGCATATCGTGCTCACATTGTTCTGTGCTAAATGTATTTTCTTCAAGTAAAGTTACAAAGCAACTGTCTTACCTCAACTATACCTATTTTTCCATCAGAAGACTTCCCATATTGGTCCACAAAAGCTTTCATTTCAGGTGTTAAATCCTACAAAGTTACAATGATAGAATCATTACTTTAAAATACAAGAAACAAATGTAAACATACTTGAATAACATATTATTTGCCAAATAATATACCACATTTAATGAAGTACTCATACATTGCAGCTACACTCAACAAGTTTAAATGAAAATTAGAGTTGTTTTTTGTAATAAATAATGTAATTCTGATAAATTTTACTTCCTAGGGAATTATATTATAGCCAGTGTGAATAATTGGCATCTAAATACTTAGAATGTTATTATAATTTACAGAATAAAAAAAATTATGAAGACAAGTGTGCTAGAAGATGTGTTTAACAGTCCCTCGTTTAGGATGGCGACAGTGAAGTTCATAGGCAATTATTACTCTGTTTTCTCAGTTTTCATTTTTAAATTAGTAACCTGAAGGCAGTGCAGAATCTTTCAAAATAAGGAAAAAAATTTCAGTGTAATACATCTGAAAACCAAAATAGTCTTTCCACATCTTTGAGTGGATTTTTCCTGAACAATGGATGCTATTTTAGTCTTAAAAGATCTCATCACAGTATCATATTTTTCACTGTTTAGTATTTGGTTATCATGGAAACAGAATCAAAATGTCACTGCTTAAATGTAGACAGGGAGATTTAGGCGGGAGAAAACTTTAAGCAGCACCTTAAATCTGACAGAATAAAGGCATCATTGTTGTCCATATATATTATGACCCCTGCTATACATCTGTTCCCTAAAGACTGTTCTCATTCTAGGCTATGGCAAAAAGTGCCTTGGGGTAAATATCTAAATATTTGACTTCACACTTCAACTTGACCTGCCTTTCTTTGATATGTCATCAACCTTCAATACTGATCAAACTTTTAATTTTCATTGTATTTCTAAGAGGTAGAAGCTAATGAAACCATTCAGCAAGAATAAGGTTACAGTTATATTGAAGCAATGGACGATTCTACAGTTATAGATGAAGTTATGTCAGACTTTTGAAATTAAAGGTTTAGTTGTTATAATAGATCTGATTATATAGGACCTAAATGATTTTCTCAGTGGAGACACGGAGACTCTCAGCTGTACAAAGTCTGTTGCAGCTTGTCCCAAATTTCACCTACCAAAGCTAACTAAAATGTCAGTTCCTTGTAGCTGATACAGTCACGGCCTAGTATCCTATTTCTGTCAAAGTCATCCATAGCAGGTTAGTAATTTGCTGTGGCTTTAATTAGAGATGTGGTTATTAATATAATGGACTTCAAAGTCACCTTTCATCTAATGATCCCAAAGTGGGGACAAGTTTGCTTTGCAGATAGAATGGAGAATTAGACACTTGGATTTTAATTAGTCCTGGTTAAATATTTTACTAATCTTTCTAATAGCAGCTCTGCAGTGCCGGACAGTGCCCAGTCATTGAAGGAGGCACAGTTGATTACAGGTTAAACAAAACAGGAAACTTATTCTCTAGTTCATTATTCAGAAATTATGGTGAATTTTTCAGGGTTCACTTCACCTGCTCATGAGCTGCTTGAAGAACTATGTTATTCAAATAAATATTTTTGGTCAAAAAAACATGCTTAAATTTAAACAAGTCTAGTCCTAAACCTGATAGAGATGCAGTGCTCAGTTTGAAATTAAGAACAAGCTAGCCCTTCACACCTCAGTCAGGCACATCAGAAAAGACACTTTTCCAATAAATGGAAAAAAAATAGCTTTTCTAATATTATTTGAAAATGTAAGGCTAGTTGGCACTACAGAAACACATAATTGTACTCATAAATCCCATATTTCTGTGGAGAAATATTGTCATTATCTATACAGGCAGGGAAAGTCAGAAATGGGTGTGGAATAGCTCAGACAAGATCCATCTATTGACACTTTCTCAACCTCTGCATTGGTCACTCATACCCCAGAGTTTCTTTCAGCAATTGGTACACCCAGATAGAGAATGTATTGCATAAATGTGGGTCTCAATAAACAGAAGCTATGTTTATACACTTTTGTAGCTTTTATCTTTAAAAAAAAAGTTCTTTCACCATGGTTGAAGTTATACCAGATCAATTCAGTATCTACCATAATGCATGAAGCAAAAAGGACTAATGTTACCAAAGCCCAAGCAATAAAACTTCTGAGCAGACATTCCCCCTTTCTGGCGTGCTAGCCTGAATCACGCTGCATGCTACCTCTCTGTCTGAGGAAAAGCAGCTGTGAAAGTACAGGCTTACTGAGTGGATTAATACAAGGATTAGCATCAGAACATAATTAGAACAGTTCTGCAGCTGGGAAGAATATTGAGAAATATTAAACCATCCTATTCAATGACAGCATCAATGTAATTCTTTAATGCATATGGCATGACTGATGTAAAATCCAGCTATGAAGAATGCATAATTGAATATTTCAAAAATAGTGAGCCGAAGAGTGACCTGAAATCCAGAAGTTAATGATGACAAAGAAGCTTTGGGGTGTTAAAAGAAGGACAGACAAGGAAATGACATATAACCTACACTAGTTTCTCAATGTGTCCCTTCTGGCAGAAGAATAGATATTCAAAGATACTGAATTAGTATCCCGTGAGACAAGAAATGAACTAATGAGATGCTTGTTTTGCAAATGAGCCTTCAAATGCAAGAATCAGGTTAGATTTGAAACCTAAGATGACATATAGCTGTACTCCAGAGCCTACAGACCAGGTGCTGAATTTGGTTTTGCCACTGTAGATTGCTGTTTTCAGCAGAACACTCCAAAGCTAGGTTTGAACCAGAGAAATGGGACAGAAAAATTTAAACATCTGATCATTTTTAGAATACACTGTCAGATATCAGCAGGAGTTATTTTAAAAAACCCACATCTATTATAACATTTGTAGCAGATAAGAAAAATCCTGCAAGGGTTTCTGTGTTACTTTGAGTAGGCTATGTTTTTAAGAGATGCGCACTTGCTGCAAGAGAGAAAAGATCCTGAAATTAAAATCATAAATATTTTTTACCTTGAGCTTCTAATTAACTTTTTAACTGCTCAATAATATATTAGCATTTCTCTTAACAATGCCATTCATACTAAATATAAAGAGTCTTTAATATCTTCTTTCTACTGAGCAAACTTCAGTTCCCTGCACTTTAGCATAGAAGGTATTATTTTTATTGCAGTACTTGAAACGTACTGAAGTTGTTTAATCTTTTCTGTAAAGAAAGAAATTATATTTTTCCTCCTAAAAAACCCACATTGCTTTCCCAATTTTCTGTTTTGTTTTGAGTTTTTTTTAACTTCAATTTTGCTTTATTTTATTTTTAACTTTAGTTTATCTTATGCTCAGGAAAATGAGCCTAACCAATGTCTCTAATAAGAATTAACTGCTACCTAGACTGCAGTAACATTAGAAGCATTGCTGGGAGACAGATTTTCATATGTGCAAAGTTTGTACTCTCAATTTATATGATACAATTTTCTACAAAAATACAATTATTCATATTATTTTTTTCTGTATTTAGGTCTAAAATATATAGGAACTTTAAAAGAAAACTTATTTATTGAAAAACTATTTCTCAATTTGGAGGCACTCTTATTATGAAGTATTAATCTATTTCCTCCATGCACACATCATCCACTTAAATTATTTTTTTTCCTGTTTCTTCACAAGTCTTTTAGCATAGATTAATTGAGACTGATTCCATTATATATTATATATTATATATTATATATTGGACTTTGATGCTAAAAGTGGCTGTATTTTTACACAGAATCTTTAATTTCTTTCTTTCTCCCTTTTCTTTTCCTCCCTGCATGGGTATAGTTTAGAGGAAATTAATAATTAATGTTTCGATAACTCACACAACAACACTGTCAAAAACTTTGCTGCCTGTCTGAGCCATTTAAACAGACAGGATTCGGTACTCTTACTCCCGGTGAAGAGCAGTAAGTGCTCAGGAGTCATCTGCAGATCTATTTAGTGACCACCAAGGGGCAGAAACGCATTTCAGCCCGTGCTGCCCATTAGGTGTGAAATTAAGAGTCCAGCTACCCTGAAGTTCTGAGTTTTCCTCTTCTCTACTTTTTTTTTCTCCTCTCCCTTCTTCTCCCCGCCAGTTTTAATGAGTACATGTCTGGATCAGACAAGATTAATTGCAATGGGAGACGGTCCCATCCAAGACAAAAAAAGAGAGCATCCATACATTTCTTGACTTTTCTTTTTAAGCACCGTCAGAAGTATCAGCTTGTAGCCTGGCAAGGCACGAGCGGGAGCCTCATCAGTGAGGTGGACCCTGGTTTCACCTTTCCAAAGCAGACGATTGATCTGATGTGCAACCTGCTCATTTCTAACCAAGCTATTTCCCTCTGCCCGGTGCGGCAGGCGCATGAACCGTGTGACGGCAGGAGAGAACAGAACGAACCGGGGCACTGGAGTTCGCTCAAGAAAACTCTTCTTTCCCGAAGAAGACGGAAAAGTGGGGCGAAACATTAACCTACCAAGCCTGCCTTCTTCCGTGCCTGCTGCAGCTCCTGGATGAAGTTTTGTAGCTCCTTCCCGTCCATGAACCCATTGCCTACAACAGAAAGAGTTACGGCTGCCGTCAGCGCTCCCTCCGAACTCTCTCTGGCTCTGCATCGCCGGCAGCGGCGCCCCGAGCCGGCTCTCCCTCCCGGCGGGCGGCGCCCCGCGCCTCTCCCGGCCCGGCCCCTGAGGGCTCCGGGGCGGCGGGCCCCGCGCCGGCTCCGGCCCGGGCAGCCGTGCTGTGCCCCAGCCTCCCGCGGCTCGCCCCCCTCGCCCCCCGCGCCCCCGCCGTCCCGCAGGGAAAGGAGTCACCGTCGGAGTCGTAGTGGTGCCAGATCTCGAAGAACTGGGCGGCCGAGATCTCCACGCCCTGCAGGTGCGTCTCCGCCGTCATGGTGGGCGCGGGGCGGGCGCTGTCCGCGGTCCTGACTCGGCTCTGCCCGCGGCCGGCGCGGATCGGCGGCGGCGGCTCCGACGGCTCCTCCCGCCGCCGCCCCGCCGAGGGCTATTTATGAGGCCGTCCCGGCCGGGCCACTCCCCCCGGCGCTGCCCTCCCTCTCCGCGGGCCCGGCGCGGGGGGGCCGGGGTCTCCCGACGGCGGCACCGCGGCCCGGCGGAGCCCTCGGGACCCGGCCCCGCTGGACGTGCGAGGTGTGAGGGTGCCGAGCGGGGCGGCCCGAGCGCGGAGAGCGGCGCTGCGCGACCCGCTCGGGAGCTCCTGCGCATCCCTCGCTGTGCCGTGAGGCGCGGGGGCCGAGGCTGAGCACGGCCGCCCGGTTCAGCCGTGGCGTTTCCATCTGGAACAGGGGCCTGGGTTTTAGAGCGTGGCTCGCAGCACCTCAGGATGTCCCGGCACTTGGGGTTCCATGTGGGGTGCAAGGAACCCGTTTTCACTGTTCCGTCCCCAGTCCAGACCTGCAGACAGCTTTGCACAGAGCTGATCTCTGAAGAACCGCAACCCTTTACCTGATATTCCTTCTGAGATACTATGGGGTATTGAGATATCCATATGGAGAACATAGAAACAGCGCAGAGGCATGAGGGGCACTACCACAGTCTGCTCTTTTTGTTGGTAGACCAGCTTTGGAGACTTTCTGTCATAGGGGACAGAGCAGCTTACAAAAATCTTCCTCTTGCAGTGGCGAAACATGGTGCTATGCTGGTAATGCTGACCAAGTCCCTTTTGGGATGACTAATTTTAGTCATTAGGGCTACCTGGGTAGTCTGAAGCACTGAAACTGCCTTTCTCCTACCAGCAGTATCCTTCAGATACTACACTGAGTTACAATGGTTTGATGGTCAAGATCACTGGCTGACAGGACGCTCCCAAATGGAGTAGCTAGTACGGTAAAGATGAGAGATGCAGACAGCTGGGAAACCCAGAAACCTCCACGTTTTAAGTGATCGGCATGACTAACAGTAGGGCAATAGTATGTTAAGATTCATGAACAGCATGAGCATAACAAAATAACAGGATAATGAAGAAGACAGCAAAGTGCCAAAGGGAATGGATAACCCATCAGGATGAGAGGGGATGTTTAGTTAAAGTTTGACATGTCGTGAGAGGGATTTCAGTAGATTGGGTGGCTGAAATCTTGTATGCATTATGGAACAAGATGTGGACACAGTGATTAAGTAATCATGAGACCTTGTACTTGATTCCTTCCATCTTTCCATTCTCCTGTTTCTCCACCTGTTATGTGCAACCCTCTCTCCTTCTGGCACTGCTGTTTGGCTGTGAGCTCTTCAAGAGATGCACCAGGTTGCCTGTGTTTTTTCAGCTACTGAACAAAGCAGCAGCAAAGAGAAAAGACACAAGAAACTGATTATTAATCTCTTCAGTTCAAAATATTTGTATTAGTGAAAAATTTTTAGACTAGTTTTGCCATCACAAATACCCACTATATTTGCAAAAGGGCTGAAGAAATTTTAATATTTCCTTACAATCAGGCTCTATGTTTCACCATGTAAAAAAGAAATAAAAAATCGTGACTGGACCAATTTCCCATCTAGAAACCACTTTTCAGGCATGGCTTTCTCAGAGAAAGAGACTTCAGTGGGAGCCATATCATGAAACTTTTGTAATCTGCCTATATCTTTTCTTAAAACTAAAAATCTGAACCTAATACATTTCCATAAAGTAGCAACAATGACCAGAAAAGAGAGAATTCATGAGGCTTATTTTTACAATGAGCGAGGACATGGCAGAGCTCTGGCCTCAGCAAATGGAAGCACAGTGAATCAAGCCTGGGATTATTCTTTGTACTTGGAAAAGACAATGGGGTGCCAGTGACGCAAGGACACTGGAAGGAGACAAAGGTGGAACTAGCATTTCCTTCATTTTTAGATAGAAGATGTCTGTGCCAGTGAGGCAACTTCTTATATGCCAAGCATATTGAATTACCCTGTCCAGTGCAGAATTTCAGCTTCCAGCAAGCCTGCAGGAAAAGAAACCAAGTACTGAACCTGTTTCAACAGACCTCTGACTTGCATCTGATGTTGATTTGCTCCTTGCTGCTTACCATTTTCCAATGGCACATCACATCTTGTTTTTATCCCTTTTCCCTGACCCAGAAGACTGTAGCTGAATGGGAACGAAGAATTTAGCAGTGTTTGGGGCCAGCTCAACCTTCTTCATCTGACTGTTCAGACTTTTAAACGAACAGGAACTGCAATGTTTACATTTTCAAAAGTTCTCAGAATAAAATATTTTACATAGGTCATATGTGGCCAGGAGGATTTAAGAGAGGTCTCACATGAACTTTTGCAGCTTGTCCCCGTAACTGTACAATTGAATGCAGATGCTTGGACACATTGACCTCCCATCATGTTAACATCTACAAAATCAGTGTTTGCTCCAGAGCATTTATGTATCTTTGTGTGTTCTTTATAAAACAGTATATCAAGGTGAACGGGTTTATAAGTTCTCTGCTGCACTTGACATGATCCTTCTGCACAGGCATAAAAGTAGCAGACATTTCTGTGCAAAAATAATCGCTTACATAACTAACTGCACACCATATTTTTATGATTAATGAACAACCAAGCCAGCATTCATATTTAATCCCACTGGACTCTGCTTATGCAAAACTAAATCGGAAACTGGTCATTTCAATTCAAGAAGCTATTAATTTCCATTGAAAGAGGAAGCACTGGAAAACATTTAAAAATGTAGATATATACAGGATGTGATCCATAACCCAATGAAGTCCATGCAAATTTTCCCTGCGATTCTAGAGGGCTTTGTGCAAGGACAAAATTCTTCTCATTTTCAGAAATTATATGTATGGTGGTAAGCAGATATACATATTGATTAATGAATTACTTTACTGAGAAGCCCAAGCCTCATCGTTCATTTTTACAAGAGCTACATGAGCCAGATCCATATCTGGCAGAAATCAGAAAAGCTACACTGAAGCCAGCTGAGAATTTGACCCAGTATCTGAGTGATGATGATTTTCTTTGAAAACATTTGTTGTTCAAATGCTTTTCATTAATATTTTTTTTTTGTATGTGGCTTTTCTGAGACTTCTTAACACTGACTACCAGACTTCTCTCTTCATTCTCAGGAAAGCACCTAATGATAGTAGCCCAAGGGTTTCTCAAGATGTGTGGAAATAAAACATGCTAATTATAATTTAGAATATCCCCCAAATAAATAACAGAACAAGTAATTCTCAGTCAGAAAACATAAAAATTTAAGCATCATGTGAAGCATCACAAACTTGATTTTGTTGGGCAGAGATCAAGAGATGCAAATGTAAGAACTTTCAAATGAACATGTTCAACGTGAACGACATGAAAGCTCTACAAGGACCACAGAAGTTGCTTACTTAGCTATTCTCAGTCCATCATCAGAAGATATATCAAAGTCAGGGACTGTTTTGTCACCTCTCTTTTGAAAGATCACTCTCTTGTGTGATCCTGAGTTGTAGCTGGATTTGCCTCATGAATTTCTTCTTTCCTATTAGATCCTTAGTGATTATTAGCAGCAGAGTCATTCCTGAAAGATGTGGAAGGAAATCCTGGTCTTTGCCTGAAGCTGCCAGCTTTTCCATATGGAGCCATAAGAGTAAAAAGCATTTTGAAGCAAGTGATTTCAGAGAATTTAATTACAATCTTTTCATGACACAGAGAAAGTGTATCTTGCTCTTCTACACTCTTAAATTAAAATACATATCTGAAAAAATCATAACTGGGAGTCTTTCATAAGAGAAAAGGTATGAAGATTATGTTAATTTTGAGAAGGGGAAGACACTTGTACCTATACAGAGTATAGTATGGCATAGCACAGTATAGTATAACATATCCTTCCGCTGTCAGTCTTAATGGTGACAGATGTACAAACCAGATGATAGATAAGGTCTAGTGCTTTATAAAGGGATCCTTGGAACTCAAACCTTGGAAGACTTTTTTCTTTTAAGTCTTTGATCCAGGTACTCAAATAAGATCCCCAAGTCTGACACATGAACCAGGCAGAAAATCTGGAACAGTGTTGGTACCTGGTCTGGGCTGTGGTAGAATTTGCTGAAGTAGAGTTAAGCTCTAGAATGCAGCTTGAGTGTGCAACTACCACCAAGCATGGCTGCCTGTGGGTGAGGGAATGTGTCTCTTTGGCTGATACTACAGAATAGTTTATTGCTTACTTTTTCTTTATCTACATTTCAATCAATATTTGTATCCTTTAAAAATGGAAAAGAAAATGCAGCATTGAAATGCACTTTCTATGTTAAGCTGCCCTTGGATTATATAGTCATTATGGTAAACCACTACTGGCACAGGAAATATATTATGTAAATGGTGGAATACATGAATGAGCCTTTGCTATTTTTTGCAGACAGTATTATATAGAGACACAAATATATTTTTCATGCACAAGACAGAATTGTCCAAAGTAATTTTGAGGACTTAAAATATATTTTAATAGAAACTGCAAATTGATGAGTCACTTGTGAATTCAGATTGCAGCATAATCCAAGACTTAACCTTCTGACAGATGAAGCCAGGGCCTAGCTCATCCCTTTCTAATCCACTTTATATCTTTACAGTCTCATCTGTAGCTTTCCAAGAAGAAACATAATGACACAGCAGTGCTCAACAACAGTTTTATCAGAAGGCCAATAGTCTATGTAACCATGCTTTGTCATGTCTTCCTACCCTGTAAGATCCTCAGAGACATCAGAACATTTAGTTCTTTACTTTGCAGTTCCCTTCCTTCAAAAACTAAACAGATGCCCAGCATAGACCTCACAGGTGGTACTGACCTAACTCCAACCCAGCCATTTCCAAGAGCTGGGAGCATGATAGTCTGTGGCTCCAGACATGGGGAAACAGCTTTTCTGTTTGAAGGAATACAGCACCACGTTCATGCATGACAGGTTGTACTGGCTTGTCAGTGTATCAGTGCCACCAGAAATAGCACCTGATGTGGATGGGTTCTGTTTGATGATCTATTCCTTACTAAAGACTAACTGTAGCCAAGCAGACAACAAGTGAAATCATGCAGCATTCATGCACTTAGCCTCAGTTTTCCCAAGCTATGCCTAACTTTGAATTGTCTTGTATTTTGCTGCTTAGTACCTGGCAAACTATGAGATTTAAAAAAGCCTTAGGGATGACCTAACTCATACCAGTAGAAAGCAGCTTGGGGATGACCTAACTCATGCCAGGAAAAACAGCTCCTCTTGCCCACAGGCCACAATCCCATAATACTTTTACCCTGGTTGCCTGTGAAGTGTTGTGCAGTTACTGCTACAGCCAAAGCTGCTCCTGCCACAAGGAGACCTTCAGCCTTGAGTTTTCTCCATGGCACAGTCTGGCTGAGGATGGGCTGCAGTTCACGAGGCCCAGTGCTATCTGTGAGAACCTGATCCAGTGTCCATCCTTGATTTTCAGTGAGTTTCAGTGGGATTTTTCGTGGTTTATGCTGCTATATGACAGACTGGATTTTTATTTTCTTTTTGTTTGGATTTTTCTCCCATCCCACTGTTTGGATTATGTATATTTGCATGCAATTCCAAGCAAATTCAGCAGAGTTTAATTGTCTAGCAAGTACTTATCCAGGATGTTAGTGCTACTAATAGTGGTGGTAGTTACTAAAGTTTTCAGATATCTGCCTTGTGAGACATTTTACTGGAAGACAGCTGGAAATTTAGGATCCTAATTTAGAAGGTTTGCCGGCCTCTTTGGAGGATTTTAGAGCTCCTTTTGAGCATTTAAGACATTTTCACTTTACATCCTGGAAAATTCAGACTGTGGCTGGTTTACAAGGCATATGCATGCTTTGGCCAAGCATTAGCTCTGCAGTGGGAGGAGAGCTGGGTGTGTGTCAGTGGTCCCTGCTCCCAGAGTCCTCACTTCCTGAACACCGACTTCTTTTTTTTTGCAAAGAAACTTGAGCTGACAGCTGAAAGGAAAAACAGCACGCCCACAGGTCCTGCCGTCCTGGTGAGTGGGGGAGCAGGGCTGTGGGGAGCACCCTGGGGCACACCTGCCCTGCAGTCCAGGCACATCCACAGGGCACTATTCTACTTGGAGGAAAAGCTGATTGTGTGACCGAAGGCACGGCCCTTAGGGAAACACTAGATGTGATGGGATCCATGTTGAGTGGTTTGGTGGGTCAATCCCCAGGGGACAGAGTGAGAGACAAATCTTCCTCTCTGTTTTCTTTGCATCCTCTGAACTGAACTCAATGCTCTTTAAGAACATGAATCATGAGAAACACAACCTGTGTGCCAGTGTAGCTATGTAGGATGATCACATACTGTTAATTTGTAACTAGGAAATGTAACTAGGAAATTTCTTCATAAAGAATTAAAAACATAAACCATAGTCTTTTCTTGTTTGGCTTCACTGTACAGGCCTATCTCAAACAATCTGTGTGCTACAAGGGTCTACACCAATAGAACAGTTGCTTGAAAAAGTATTCATTTTTGCAAAGTTAGAGAATATGAAGTTGTTTAATAAGTAGCTTCAACCTTTTGTAAGTAATGGAAAAACTTGTGTTATCTCATTCCAAATTCTTTTATTACAGTTATAGGTCAACCCACACAACTTGAAAGCCATAAAATTACACGGCGAGAGTCTCAAAGGGTAATATGGAAAAAACAATAAATAAAGCAAACAATATTATAAGGTGAACAGGTTCATCTTCCAACTGTGCTGAACTCAAAACTAACTCAGCAAAAATGACGTAAGTGCCATTGTAATAAAAATTTCAGTCGCTGCATGCTGCTGCACAGCATTGTGAGTTCTTGGTATGGACAAAAATATGTGTGATCAATTATTACTGCTACTAGAAGTCTACAGAAGCAGGTGTGTAACTGTTTTTTTCCATGCAAATACCATAACTATAATTCAGCTGTAAAGTCCATTCTTATGCACAGCTCTGGGATCACACTGAAGATCAGTGCCTGGTAGTCCTTTATATAAAAATGAGAATAACTCTTCTATATGCTGTTTCTCTCCCAGGTTATATGAGCTCTATTAACATAGATTGTTGCATTGTTCTACTTTTAACTTTTTTCTATGCTTCATATTTCCACCATTTTATCTTCTTTCTCATTCACAGATTAAAATGTGTGTGATTTTATCTAGAATATAGAGTATTTCACTTGCAAGCAGACTTTAGAACACTGTTTTTAATCCCTGGTCTATTAAAAAAAGAAGTTCTTTAGTAATTTAAATAATTTACTTTGTAGATGAGTTCAAAATTAGAAAACAGAAATTTACTAAGGCATCTCTTTTTAAATCTTTTAGGCAAATTACTTCTGAAGGAATTGACAGCTTCTTCTAAGTAGCTCCTGGAAATGATTGCAGCATCTGATAATCACAGCAGCTTCTTGGAACCTTGTAAATGATACATTAAAAAGCATTTATTTTGTTTTATTTCAAAATTCGATCCATTCTACTTGCCTGCATTGAAGTTCAAGATTAGAAGCTTTCCTTCCAACAATTCATAACATAATCACTTATCAAAATTGTCCAAAGTCTGCAGCAAAATTATGATTAGAAGGTTTGATATAAAAGCTGGACCCTTTTCTGAGAAAAGATCAGGGCCTCACCTCATGATTGTGGAAAGAAATGACATTTACAACAGCCAGAGAATGGAAAATGTTAGCAAGTTAAAGCAAACAGAATCTAAACGTTAGGCTTTCACAACACAACAGTGCAGTGTGTCCAACCTGTTATCAGTTTACAACTTTAGCCTCACAGTCCTCTTTCCAAACTCACTAAGTTCTTTGTTACTTTTTGATTGAGATCGACCTGGATTGCATGGCCATTCCCACTGTGCCTCGTGCAGCACTGCTGCTGTGGGAGCCAGCAGAAGTGTAAGGGCTGTGCAGACCAACCTGCTGCGGTATTTCTCATCAGTGAATGTGAGTATTTAGTATCTTTCATGGAAAGATTTTGGGGAACTTGCTTTCTCCTCTCAACTAAGGACTAGCTGTTGCCAACAGCAGGGTTGCCAATTTGACCAAGTGGAAGCAATGTAAATCAGGAAAAGTTCATCCTATATTTAAATATCTCTGAAATAAGCAAAACAAAGACATTTTGCACTCAATCATACAGGAAAAATGTGTCATTCATACTTCAATTGGTCTCTGTACTTTCAGAGCACAAACTTACCTGCTCAGGTGATTTTGTCTTGGTCTCACCAATTGCAACACAAGACTGACCTCAGCTCCAGGTTTCTAGTCCCATGTTAGTTTGTGTGAGAATCATAGAGACACTTCCAGAAAGCCCCTTGTCTTCCACAGTCCCACCAGCAGGATTTTTACACAGGTTTTCTTTGCGTTCCACCATTAGCTGTAATAGGGCTTTTCACATGAAGCATGAGAACCCCACATATTCCATTGCTTGGGCTGGCTCTCAGATGCCATTTTGTCTCCAGTGAACCTATCCCAGACTTGCTGGGAATTAGAATAAGAGCCAGAGATTTCCCACAACTTTTCATCAACGTCTCACTGGCTATATCAGTCATTCAGTTTCAGAATGATTGCTTTGAAATGTCTGTCCCTCTGCTTCTCACCACGTCCCTACTCTTTCCACAGTCTGGAGGAAGGTAAGGAAGTAGTTCTAGCCTCTGTGCCATGGATAGGCATGGAAAAGCCAAAAGTGACAGATAAATGAGTGTGAAACAGCCTGAAATATATGAATCTGTGTCCAGAATGGACAGAGAAAAATATCCCAGAAAGCCCCCCCAAAAAATGAATAAAGCAACTGAGAAATAATGGAATTTGTGAGCTTTAACACCAGCATTGCTGCAGCCTGACAGAGCCTGAGTTAGACCTGAAGGAAGACCCAAGAAAGGATTATTCTTCTCCCTCCACCTTTATGGGCAGTGACTCTATCCAGCCATATGTTAGAAGATGAACTGTTCTGTTGCAGACAGCTCCAGTAGCTTCTCTTGAAGTCACTCCAATGACTAAAGGACAGACACACCAGAAAGTAAATATTTGTTCTGGTGGTGAGTCCATTCAAGTCCTGTGTTTATGTAATGGAGCATATGCTTGACTGACCAAAATCTTGCACTCTGGGTACCTCATATAATTTAGAGCAGGCTTACTCTGATTTGCCATTCCCATGCCATTCTGATTTGCCAAACTTTGTGGTTCCCTTTATTTCATGAATATCCTATATGCCTTTTGGAGTGGCACTTTTCCTCTTCTCTGTGATATTCTCTAGTGTACAGATAAGTGGAGGAATTAGGAGTGTTTCACATGGCTGCTCTTCAGATTCTGAAGCACATATCTTTGAGAAAAGTTTGCTAACTTCAGTTACCCTTTCCATCACTATTTCTAAAGACTTAGAACAATCTCTTTCACCATACATTTTCCATTGACAAGCCAAGTCCCTAGAGCAGGATTAATCTTTAATTTTATAATTAATGTTTCAAGTAGCCTGAAGATGTATTTGTAAATACTGCAAGCTCCATCTTCCCTGGATGCCAGGGCAGGACTTTTTTTAGTTCACAATGCACATGTCTGGCTTGTTGATGCTTTGCATGTTGATATAAAAGCCATAATACTTCTCCAGTTTCTTACACAGGACTCATATTCTTCCCTTTTGCTACACATACAGCTTCAAGGTCATTTGTTCTTAAAACTAATGTACAAAGCAGATACAATTCAAGAAAGTGGGAGGAGGCTTTGATTTCACAGTGGGCAGGCTGCATTCTTTAGGCAACAGAGTTGGCGGAAGCTTTCTTCAGGGTCACTTCTTCTTGGGGAGAACACTGGTAATTGCAATTCATGACCTCCTCTCTCTCCATATCATTAAAAGACAGTAAAGCACAAGCAAACAGCAATAGAGTGCTTCTAAACTCTTGGCAATCAGAAAGTATCTGGAATTTGCATGTTGAAGACATAGCCCAGGAAATCCCATCAGAGGTGACCTCCATGGAGCAGCCCGAGTTCAACCAGGATCTTTGCACTGAGCTAAGTGGATGCCCAATGTGATTTTCTGTTCTTGGAACAAGAGTTGTTAAAAAATGCTAGAAAACAAGTAAAAATATAACACTCCACAGCCTGGTTTTACAAGTGGATCTTTCTTTCTCCTAGGAGAGGGAAAGTTTGGCAAGAGAATAATGCATATTGTTTAGTCAGATTGCCTGTTAAAGGCAATACAGTTTAGAGATTTATATCTGTCTCCAAAGTCTATATCTAGGCACCTGTGAACACACTGAAGGTTTTTTCCTGAAGGTGGTAAAGATTATCATCCTTATCAGTTTTAGGACCTTTTGTGGTGTGTACTGTAGCTCAAGATGGAAGAAAGTGAATTTCCTAAGTATAATAAAATATTTTTTAAATCAGGTCCATAGCTAATTTATGATTACAACTGCAAGGGCCACTGAAACATGCATAACTGTGCTGAATGGTCTTCATATTTAGGTGTCTGATGTTTCATTTAATTCCACTGAGCTGAAGCTATAAGTTTGGAAAGTTCACAAATTTCCTGTATCTACAATTCAGTGCAGGCTTCATAATGATCATGACATTATATCAAATTTTCCCAACACCAAAAGAGAGGAGATTAAGTGAATAGTCTAAGATAAAACTAGTTGGATCAGATATAGCTAACTTGAATTGCTTGTGAAGATCTATTTTAAACTTAAGATTAACAAGTTTGTATTGCTGCAGGCATCACACTCTCAGACTGGTTAACACCAGTTGCTCTCCCGGACATGCTCTCCAGACTAACCAGGCATGAAGTAACAGAACCTAAATATAGGTTTCTATTTTTGTTAGATGTTGTCCTTACCAGGTAAAATTTCTCATTCCTTCTCTTAGTAGCATATATGGTTTTTACACAGTCACTTTCTTTAAAGGACAGGCAAAGCAGCTATAGAGTGATCACTGGTAAGTATTTAACATTGGCAAATTAAAAGCATCTGGAACCATCAAAGGGAGTTTGGTGCAATTGTTTTAGTAGGTCTCCTTAATGATGTTGAAGTCTTTCTAATGCCTTTAAGTATGTGGTGTTTATAAAAATATGACTTCAATCACTGCTAATGCAAATGCTGTTAGTTGTCAGGGAGTCCTAGTCTGGAAGATATACTTTGGCTTCAGTCTCCATTATCAACATTACTGGTTTGATTATTTTTTGGTTGGGTTGGTTTGTTTGTTGGTTGTTTTTTTTTTTTTTGTTTTTTTTTCTTTTTCTTTTTTCTTTTTTTTGTTTTTTTTTGTTTTTTTTTCTTTTTTCTTTTTTTTTTTTGTTTTTTTTTGTTTTGTTTTGTTTTGTTGGTTTTCTAAGCAAACATTTGCGCTTTTGTGTATAATTCAGAATGTTCTGGAGTCTTTTTTATTTTGTTAGTTTACAGGAGAAAAAAGACAAAAAACTTTAATATGTGTCAGTTTCTGTGATGTTAGAAAACAAGAAAATTAGCTGCTAATTTTAATTTTTTTTTCCCCTCAGGGTTTTGCTTAGGAGAAGGTAAGGAGAGAGGTCCTTTAAGCTTTAGCAGGAAGTATGCTTGTTTTACCAGCTCCTGCAGTCTTGGCTCAGTAAGGCACCTTGTTACCAGGTCACCATGCCCAAGAAATCTCACACCACTGGAAGGAGTCCCAGATACTATTGTCCAAACACTCCCCCAGATCAGCTTTGTATCCTCCACACAAAGCAGCCTTAACATCAGATTAACTGGCCTCCAGATGATCCCCAGCTTGGGGAGACCCTTGGTACCGAGAAAAATTAGTTTGTGGACCAAGGTGGCTTGGTAGGTGAGCAAATTACTCTCAGTAATTAGACAAATCCTTCAGCATCTTTAATGACCAGGACAGGACATGTAGGGGAGACTAGGAAGAGGGTGAACACCCAGGTCAGAGAGCATAAAAGCCACCTAAGTACCTCCTCATTCAAATGATGAGCAGCACCACCGGTCTTTGTAGCTATATATTTGTGTTAATGAATTGAAACCTAAATTTTTTTTTACTGCATGAAACTCCCCATTTGCTGTTGGATTAGTGACTAACCTGCTTGTAAATGAGTTGGGCAATTTCTTGTTCCCACCTCTGCTTAAAAAAAGTAGTTCTGGGAGGGAAAACCAACTTTTGCAGAATAGAGATAATAATCTAGTAAGGGAGGGGAATTCAGAAAAAAATAGATAAGTGGGAATCACTTCTATGTCAGTTGCTGTTATTTATATTTTCTTGATGTTTACAGCTTCAAGACCTTTAGGATCAGTATTCAAGATTTTTGCACCTGTGGTAAATATGCCTCCAAAATTAATGCATCCCCCATGTTCTTCATTTGTATGTAGGCAAAGCTTAGAAATACCTTGTTTTACAAGGTATTAGTACAAATGTTGCCTGTAGAGCTTGAGTCTTATCCAGAAGAAAGAGGCATTTGAGTGAAGAATGAAATGCATTTGTATTGAAAATAGTGGTGGGCAGATTTGCTGCAGTGTTTCTAAAGGTTTCTCTTAAAACCATCCAAGACACTATTTTATATCTAGTTCATTTGGGTAATATGAAATGCAAAAAAGGATTAATCAGTCTTCTAAGATAAATGACATAGAGTTCATTATTTACATAGACATTAAAATTCCAGCTGGTTTAATACAGGTTTGAATTAAATTTGTACTGTATAAGTGAACTTCTTGCTAGTGACCTGCATCTGATGAAGGACACAGAACTCCTTCCATGCTGGTTCTGCTTGCCCATAACCCTGTTACCAGGGCTTGCATGGTGATGGCTACATGTGACATAGATGACATAAATTCTTTTTATCCACAGCAATCTTTTGTCTTTCATTTCTTCTGTATAACCTAAAAATCTAGAAGGCATTTGAATCTACGACTCGCATTTGAAAATAAGTATATAAAGAGCACAGGTACATTTTTCAAGGAATATTTTCCCATTTTCCTGAGGGATTCAGAGCTAAATAAGCAAGGAATGCAAGCCGTGCTTTTACTGATGTGTCAGTGGATGACCATAAGGAAACCACCAGACCTTAAGCCCTGGTGCTGCTTGTCCCAGGCTTCGTGACACCTGCTAGTGCAGCTAGATGTCACCTTTCTTTCTTTCTGTTTCCCTCAAATCCCTCTTCCTTTGATGAGAAGTATGTTGAACTCAGGAGAGGAGAATCATTCACAGAACTACAGCTGCTCTGGATTTCAGTGAATTCCAATTGTTGTGGACCTGGTGGGGTATCTATCTTGTTCCAGGATTTGTACCTCTCCCCTTTCTCTTCCTGCATCTCCTAAACTGTTAAGAGCAGTTTTGCTCTCTCCTTTCTGCCTGTGAGTCAGCACATGGTAGGGTACCTCAGGCTGCATTCTCTCCCAGCCTGCCCTTGCAGCTGTTGGACGCTGAATTGTGTTGCTGCGTGTTCCTTGGTCCAAAGAGAAGGACTACCTTCCCAGCACTAAAAGAGGAGAGCCACCTGCTTTCCTGTCTCTGTGCAGACACTAACAGAAGGCGGGTTAGAAACAGGGACATCCCTTTGCCCAAAGGAACATTTAGAGAGTAATGCTTATATTCTGGCCAATTAATATTTAATCATCCTATGTAAAATGAGAGGCTCCAACACGAAAAATAGCAAGTGGGATTTTTTCCTTCCCCTTACCCACAAGAATATGTGATAACCTAAAAGTGAGAGCTTTCCTTCCCTGAAAACTGTAATGCACCGTGAGTTCAAATCCTTAAAAGCAGAGTAGCAGGGTGTAATCCCAGCTCCCAGACCCTACCGAACACTTTGCTCAAGTTCATGGCTGAAGACTGCGTGTGGAAGTTTCCCTTTTTCTGAAATCACTGCCTGGCTTGCCTTGTATTACAACAATCCCTGACAAACTTTTCAGGTTTATTTGAAAAGCTCAGTTCTGTGGCTGCCCCATTCTTAAGTGTTCTTTACACTGTAAAAGGAGTATTCTGAGGAGAAATGCTTTAAAATGCCCCATTATCACATCATACAGCCAGCATTTAGGGGCTGTAAATAATGCCCTTGGGGCCTGGGCGGCCCCTACCAGACTGAGCACTTTGGAAATTTCCACTTGGTTTGTAGGAATCTTCGTCCCTGCCTTCCCCCAGCTCCCAGCTCCCAAGTCTGGAAGCAAAGGTCAGAACACAAGGCCAGAACATTTACTGGTGCAATGGCTGGGTTTTACAAGGTCTGTGCTGAGGACTGTCTTACAATAAAGTGCTAGCCCATTAAAAGTTGTATACTTACGGTATGGAAAACTTAGAAATTTGCCATCTCGGAGTATTTTGCTGCCTAAGTAGGAGCATGATAAGACACACTGTTTACTTTTATGGTCAATAAAGTAAAGCCTGTTCTCAGATGCAGGGCTCTTTAGTGGCTGTCCATTGCTAACATGAGACTTTAGACAGATTTTATCCTTCTGACGTTCAGTGGAACAAATATCCTGTAGTTTGCAGATAAGGATCACTCCAGGATCGGTTTCAGTTTGACACAGTTGTTTCAAAATTCACCTTGGGTATAATTTTTCCCTTCAACTTTATCTAAAAAACTAATCAGCCTGGCTAATGAATTAAAGGGGTCAGAGGAATCAATGGTCCTTATTTGCATTAATTTAAATTAATACATACCTGTTTTATTGAATATGGAGAGACAGGTCTGGTATTCATCAATAAATGATAGAGAATGATAATTCAGTAAAAATATTCTGATTTTCTTGTTATGAACATGCACTGAAAATATAAGTATTTTTTAAATTAAAAAAACTTATCATGTGAAAGTGATCTCTGGACAGGTAAATGGTGCAATTGAAAGGAAGGATGATTGAATAGCTGAGGTCCTGCTGTTAGACTTAGGAGGTCTGGACTCAGTGCTCCCTGAATCGACTCCCTGAATGGCTCTGGGAGCTCTTCGGATCTCTAGTGCTTCAATTTCCCATTCATGAATTTTCTTTCTTAGAGCAGTATGGTGATAATGAATACCTGAGAAGCTAAGGATGTCAGATTTTCAGTTGTGCAATATGGTAAGAATAGGAGACCAACACAAAAGAAAAAAGGTCAGTCTCTTCTGAATGGATTAAAGAAATGTAGTGGGAAAACTGGAAGGGCTGACAAAGGTGTTTTGTTAAAGTCCCTCTTGCTTTTCCATGACATTCTAAGCTAGCTCTGTAATATGGAAGGACATAAGAAACCTTATTTGAAAGCACAAGGTTTGTTTCCAAAACTGTAAAATCATTCTTGAGACCTCTGGAAGATTTCACTATATTCTTCTGGAAATTATTATATATATTTAAGGTAATGAACTTACTTTCCTGACTGCAGGCTGCAGAGTCAAAAAGGTTCATGATTATTCCTGTAATATTTGCTCAGAAGAAAAATACTCTGAATTTAGGTCTCACTTCTGCTGAAGCATTGCAAGGACAGGGGATGTCAGCTGGCAGGACTTTATTAAATAGAGTCAGTGAGATGGCTCAGGTGGGAAACAAAACTTTTCTGAGCAAGTTTCCTCTATGCAGAAGTAATGGACAGTTCAATACCACACAGTTCAGTGCCATGCAGAGAAATCTGAACCATTCCTGCGGCTCCAGCTGGGAGCACAGAAGCTGGGTAAGCTATTGCAGCCAGTGTGAAGTGCTGCCCTAGCATGGCCTTGTTGAGGCAAAATGGGATCATTTGCAGTAAATACTAAAGGTGAAACATTTTATGCAACCTATTTTAGTTCCTGAATAGTTATAAAAATAAACTCCTCAGATTTTCTGTGGTAATCTTTTATTGAAAATTACTTGATATAATCCCCATAGTTACTCTTAGGTGTATTATTTCTCATATAAACTTCCTCAACCACTAGACAGAGAAAATGTTTGCTCCCCTCTTCCATGCAAAAATGAATGGCAAGGAGGAGATGCCTTTTTTGCAGGCCACAAAGAAGTGTGGGGATAGACACGTAGACAGGGCCCTCTCATGCTCAGAGTTCAACCCCGTTAGGACAAAAGCAGAAGCCAAATGCAGATCTCTGCATCTTAGACAGCTGTAGACACCAACAGGGGAAGCAGATCCCCATCAAAGGTTTGAATGAAAGGGCTGTGCCATGATAAGTTTAGAAAAGAAACAAACCAGCAAGATTCACAAGCATTGTGGCACCAGTTCAGCATTAACCAGCACCCAGTGTAACTCTAGAATCAGAAAATTGCCTGGCATGACCGATTCCTGGAAGGCCACCTCTGCCTGAGCACCTCACTGCTTTCTTGGGGGCGGGGGGGGAAGATTTTGAGCTAACAGTTGCAAAAATGGAGGATTTAAGATGCCTCTATGGGGCTTTTCTGCTTTGCTGACTTAGGTGGCTTCCTCTGTTTGTCAGTTTTGCCTATCTAGAAATTCTGCTCTATTTCCAGCCTGTGTATGCCAAGCAGGCTCCCTCCCAAGGCCATACATCAGAGGGTTAGAAGACAGCTGTATTAAGATACCTTGTTTATCTAGCCCTTTGTTAATATTCTTAACAATAGTTCAAAACTGAAGGCATTCAAATCTTCTTTATCTATAGAGAAAGAAAGGAAACAAATATTTAACTCAGTTTAACATCAGGGCAGGAAGGTCCACAGAGGTCCATGAAGTTCCTATTGACTTTCTTTGTGCATCATGATTTCAAATTTCTTCCCTCTTATGGTGAAAATGTAAGAACAAAACTCCTCAAGCTCTTTTTATTTCTGCAACAACAACTGGTTTTGATAGGAGTCATTTTGGGGGTACTAGAGAAAGAAGAGGGAACATTGGACTCTGGGGACACATTTCCATAGGGTAATGTTATTAAGCTGCTTGATTTGTGCACAGCATTCTGCCTTGGGATTAAGATTAGGAAGGTATTTGGAAATCTACCTGCTCACTCAAGTCATTTGGTTGAAGTGTTCTCACAAAGTACCCATTTGTGTTTATAACTGCTCTGTGCAGATTTTTGGGAGATGTTGTGCTGTTAGCCTGAAATATGGCCCTTTGTTCTCCTTAATGGTCAGGAGTTGTTAATGCCATGCTGTGGTTCTGATGCCTCTGTTGGTCAGTACTCTGCCCTCTTTGCTCCAGCAGAAACAGGAATGGAAGCAGTGAGAGCAGACCATTGCAACTCCCACTCATCTGATGTTACAGGCTGGAAAAGTGAGAAGATGTCTGGGAGGAAGAGCCATTTTCTTTTAATCAATTATTAACTGGTAAGTCACTCCAGCCAATCTTTTCTCAGTGGCTGAGTGAAACTTGTGAGCAGGCTTTTGAGCAGACCAGGCTTAGTTGAAACCAAGTGCTGGAAAAGTAATATTCTAGGCAAACCTATTGAGAAAATTAGGCAGATGACAAACTGTGGAGAAAATGAGAGTATGCCTACCTATATTTGCAGAAATGTTCTCATCCCAAGTATCATAAAGCTCTTTAGAAACCTAGAAATATACACAGTGTGTGAGGACTGTTTTGTTTTACCCCTAGAAACAATAAGTGAATGAAAGAGGCCTTTCTATTACCACACTAGCACTGCAGTGAAGAACACCCTATCTTGTAGCAGGTTATGTTGGCCAAATATAACTACCAAATACCAGCTTGGCACAGTGCTGTTACTAGGGCAGCTATTTTTACTGGGAGTGATATAGCACCTGTAGCTAGTAGATGTTGTCAAAACACTGATGATGTCTTCATCATCACAATACCCCTTAAAATGGAGAAGTGCACAAATGCAGTACAGAAATAAAGCCCTCATTTAAACTACTTTTTTTCCCAGGGAAAAAATTCAAACCTACTCAATTTTTATTTTTCCTCTCACAGACACTAATTGCTAATATGATAAAAAGAAAGATATATCCAGTTTAGCAGTCACACAAGCTAAGTATTCTGACAAAGGTCATGAAAAGGTGCATATCATTTAAGGAAACAGGGTCAAAGTTTTTGATTTGCAACGACATTGAAAGTAAAGCCAGAATGATCCAGATTAAGGTACATCATAGTAAGCGTCCAAGTTGACCTGCTGGAAAAAGTAATTACTGTAATTTTTCTGTTTAAAGCTGCTATATATTCTCTATCTTTGATTCATGGTTGACAAGACACACAAACCTGGTCACCTTTTAACACCAGGAAGACTTTTTATGGCTCTGCAATTGTAGCTTTCTTGGAAGAAGCCCTCTGGGACCTCAGATTGCCAGTCATTCTGCAACTGTGCACTTCAGAGTTTAAATGGGGACCTGAAATAAACAAATACCACACATTTCTTAGAAGTGCTTAAATGTTCTCAGAACACTAGATTCTCAAAAAAAGAAGCAGCTGTGTATAATTGTTATAGTCGTGTTCAAAAGAGAACTTACTCTACAGCCACAGAGGTGTATCATTAATGAACAGCAAATTAATCAAAACATTCTTCTGATAATGTGCTTTTCTTCAACTTACATATGCATTACTTTCAGCAAAGAATTTGCTAATGAGTTTCCTGCCACTGGAGAACTTACTTAACAGAAAAAAATGAACGATGCACATAGAGAACTATGTGAGGGTATAATGCTTCTGAATTATCAGAGCAGTCCTCAGAGCAGCTCCAGTATGAGCAGTCTCCTATATATGTAAAAACCCCTTCTTTATATGCTTTTCATTTACTTTAAAGTACTATTTTGGACCAGAAGAGTTTTTTGAAACAAATATCTTTGCTCATGATAACCATGCTTTGGTTCCTGTCACAGAACAGTTTTTGAAACATGAACTGGATTCCTTTTGCACGAAACTAAAGGGGAAAATGTTCTCTAGTAATGTAGTTAATGCATTGCAACCACAAACATGTCTGTGAGACTGGACTAGAGCTGCTCTGGAGAAAAATGCAAAACAAAACCCTGTGAGAGGTGCTGTGTGGATGTTGGTTCTCAGACTCTTTCCCTCTATGAATCTGCTTCTGCTGATCCACACAATTAAATAATAGAGATGGAGTTTGTATCATCAATTCTTGCCGAACCAAACTAATAAAGCTGCTTTCAATTTTGTGTGTCACTTTACAAGTTTTCTTCTAATCCAGTCATGTTCTAGTCCATTCCTCTGTATAATCAACAGGCTTGCTTAATGAAATGCAAAGGATAACATTTGGCAATCCCACTGAAGTAAAAAAGGTTGCAAAGGTCCCGCTGCAGACTATTTGAAATGCCATGGAGTCCCTACACACAGCTTTATTTGACCTTGGCTGCCTTATTAATGAAAGTAGGAATAACATTTTTAGTACTGATCCCCTGCTGAGTTCTCTGGGCTGTAAAGCATGCAACTTATATGTATAGGTAAGATGGTACAGGTAGATGCTAGCAGTACTCCTTTCAGAGAGGAGATATGGAGTGGACATGAAGAGACCCAAGATAAGAGATTGGAGATAGATTTAAATGTATAATCAATGGACCAAGAGACAGCATTCATAGAAGACTAAAGCTGTTTGGTTACTAGAGTTCTGTGATTACTTTCTGTGTTAGTTCATGATGTGTGGGTCAACCCTTTTGTCTGCTGAAGCTGTCAAAAATAATCCACCTGGCATCAGGACAGAGCCAGAGTCCATTAGAAATGAGCAGTTTCCTGACAGGCAAATACCATCACACGGAAAAACTCTAAGGCACTCACTGCCTTGGAGGTAATACATAAATCTCTATATTTGATTTGTATATCTTTGTATGCAAATGAAAGTGAAACCAGTGTATACTTCAGTGGTAGTAGTACTGTGATAATTTTTTAGAAAAACCCTAAGTGTGTATGTCTTCACAGCAAAAATTCTTCAGATTTTTATAGGGTCTGCTTTGGCTAATACCACTCTGTGACGCATTTATATGCCTTAGATAACAGTCTAGGTTTTCAAACTGCAGATGGAGGTGAAACAAGTGTCTCTTTTCCAGTTAATTTCCCTTCCAAGCCATCTCGGTAGTGCTACTAATGAATTTCTGTCTCTATGTATATGATATTTCTGAATGTCTATCACCAGGGTACCCAAATGTCATTATAAATTTAATGAACAGCTGCTGCCCATTAAAAGTAAGTGTAACTTCTATTGCTTAAATTAAACTAGTTTAAAGTAAAATGAGCATTTAGGTTAGGCAGGTGTTGCTGCTATTTATATCCAAAAGTTGAATTTCTCCTAGACCAAGGGCTAGTTTTAATTTGCATTTTTTTTCTGCCACTGGTATTTTGACAGAAAAAAAACCCTCCATACGTTAGTATGTAAACTTCATCACAGCTCTGGTCATTTCTAAAATATAAGTAATCATGACAGAGGATTGAATGATATTAGATGAGGAACTTCTAGCATTTGCTTTTTTGTATTGCCAATTGAAGATATTATGCTGAGGTTAATTGGGCCATTCAGTTGTGCTCTGCTACTTTGTCTTTCCTGAAAGGATTCAGTAACATAGCTTGCTAAAATTCCTATTATCTCTGTAACAAATCTTAGTTTTACTGCTGCTGGTCTAAGAGCAGAGGGAAAAAGATTGGGGCAGTTTCAGAGTAGAATTAATTAGTGTCTTGATGCTCAATTACCAGAGCTCACAGGGGTGTCTAGAACCAAACTTTGCCAGGGCAAACATATCAGGACAATTGTAAACTCTCTGCCAGGTAACTAATAGCAGCAAAAAAGGTCAGGTTCAGTATGTCTAGGACTGCTCTTCACAAGTGACTGAGCAAGGTTTAGTCCCAAATCACAGAGCAGTACCCTGTGCTGCCAGATCATCCTCCTGCTAGTTCTCTCTAATTGTAGAAAATCTGGTTATTAGGGTGCAGAAAATGGACATAATTGTAGGGAAATAGAGAAGCATATCACACATGCACAAATATTGATAGCAACTGCAAGTCAAGAGGAAATGATGTTGTAAATAAGCCATTTAGCATCCTTCCTCTTCACCAATGAGTATCTCTTATCATTCCACTTTAGATATCAACCCCACCCCCTCCTCAGCTTAGCTCTGCAGAGAGCAGCTCTGTGAAGGTCTCTCTGCCTGTCTCAAATCCTCAGGGAGCTTTTGCAATCTAGCTGTGAGCTGCTGCTCTGTGGCAATTCAGCTGCATGAAGAGGCACGAAAGCAAGACTTGATAGTAGAATCCACTGAGTGATGCTTTCCATCCCACCTTCTCTCATCCGAAGGGTTTCCTGCAGTGTTTCCTCAGAGTGGTTTGTCAGCCTGCAGAGCAGCAGTCAGGGATTGGCCTGGCCAATGAAAGGAAAGGAATGGAGGTAAAAGGAAGTGAAGCCCACAAACCCCTTTGTTTTTGTGGTGACCTCCTGAATGCTGCTGGAGGACATATAAGCCTGTGCCCTTGCCCAGGGAGGTGCCTGATATCTGGGGCTGCCCCAGCTGTCCTGCTCCCTGGCTGGGGCACTGGGATGGTTGAGGGCTGCCTGGCCCTGCCCTGCCACACCTGTGGGCGGCCCCTCCAGTCCCCAGCCCTAAGCAGACCCTGGCTCGCTGGGAACTCTGTGAGAGACCCCACTTGGACTGTGTGTCTGCAGACATTTCCTGGTGTTTTCTATGCATAATGTTAATTATCAAAAACGTCAGAAGACTTTTGACACATCTGGCTGAGCAGATCCTCAAACAAATTCGAATAGAGAGTAAATTTTTCATTGCCTACTGGCACTGTTTGGAGCCCACGTGCTATAGGGCACTTTGCAGAAGTCAGGTGGAAAGAGCTTTTTAGCTCCTCCTGGCCAAGGTTACCCCAGGTGATCCCAACAGATCCAGAACAGAGGTGCTCTACAGTTCCCCAACAAGCAGGCACCCATGGAATTCACCATCTTATTCAGGTGGTGGAAATGTAATCCTCTTCTTCAACACTGCTACTGTCTCCCTTGGATTTTTTCTGCTCTGAGTACTGAGCTGTTGTTCATTAATACACTTATTTCTTCCTGCAGTTTGCTACTTTTGTTTTGAGGAGAAATTAATGCACTAGATTTCTTTGTTAGCCTGGTGAACTCTTTAAGTAGCAAAATCAACACAATGTCTTTGTAATTTTGTAGTTGCACGGGAAAATATCTTCCTATCCCTATGAACTTTAACTTGGTATTTACTGTATTGCAAGGGAGAAATGGTGGCTCTGTGAGATGGTACCTGACAGCTGACTGTGGTGCAATAGAGCAGGTGCAGGTCTCAGTAGGGCAGTAAAGAATTCATGTGGCACCCTGCCTGAAATAAAAAAGGGAAAGACTCAGTGTCCTGGGAGATCTTTTTGAGCTTTGTGTTATTTTTGTGTTGTTCTTTGCTGGATTTAGAGGATCACCTCAGATGTCATTTATCTGGACTTTTGTAAGGCATTTGATGTGGTCCCCACAATATCCTTCTCGTTTAAATTGGAGAGACATGGATTTGTAAACTGCACTGTTTGTTGGATTAGGAACTGGTTAGATGGTCACTAGCTGATAGTGGTCAATGACTCAATGTCCAGATGGACACTGGTGACAAGGGACATCCCTCAGGGGTCTTTACTGGGAACAGTACAGTTTGAATATCTTCATCAATGACACAGACAGTGGGATTATGTGCACCCTCAGCAAGTTTGCAGAGGACACCAAGCATCTAAAATATTTCAGCAAAACCTGCTCTGGTACTTAAAAAAAATCTATCAAGATATATTCACAAAGAGCAATCATCTTCCTCTGGTTTGCAGTCAGTTCTCCTGTAAGGGTTTACCCTGTCTTGCAGACACTAAGCTAAGTGCTGCAGTCAACATGCCAGATAAAGACAGAACACCATGCAGAGGGATCTGGACAAGCTTGAGAAGAGAGCTCATGGGAAACCCATGAGGTTTAGCAAGGCCAGTTAGTGCACCTGGGTCAGGCAACCTCTGATATAATACAGACTGGGAGATGAAGGGATTGCAAGAAGACCTGTGGAGAAGGACTTGGGCATACTGGTGGAGGAGAAGCTGGGCATGAGTCAGCAATGTGTACTCACAGCCCAGAAAGCCAGTTGTGTCCTGGGCTGCATCAAAATAAAGAAGGGCTGCAGGTTAAGGGAGATGATTCTCTGCTCTGCCCTTGTGCCCACTTGGATTACTGTGTCCAGCTTGGGAATCCTCAGCATAAGGAAAGACAGACCTGATGGAGTGGGACCAGAGGAGGGCCCTGAAGATGATCAAAGTGTGAAGCACCTTTCCTGTAAGAAAGGTGGGACTGTTCAGCCTGGAGAAGGGAAGGCTCTAGGAAAACCTTATTGTGGCTGCTAAATATTTAAAGGACATCTATAAGAAAAATGGGGGTAAACTTTTTAGTAGAACCTAGGACCCATACGACAAGGGGTGATGGATTTAATCTAAAAGAGGGTCTATTTAAACTGGAAAAAGAATTATTTTGCAGTGAGGGTGGTGAGCCACTGAAAGAGGTTACCCAGACATGTCGTAGATGTCCAGTCACTAGAAATACTCAAGGCCAGGTTGGCCAGCCCTGTCCAGCTCAAAAAACTCTATGAATCTATGATTCAAAAACTTCTGGGCAGCCTATTGAGTCCTATTTAGTACCAACCTTGAGGTGTTACAAGTGTAAGGTGCTTCAGAGCTCTAAATACATTTTGCTGCCTCATAATGTAATTGATCTTGTTTAGCTCCAGAAAGGTTTGAAAAATATGGTAATATTTTTCACATTGCAGCAGCTGCAGTGGTGTGGAACATTAATAATTTCTGCATGATTTTTAATTAATGGTCTTGAGTGTCTACAAGTGTACAGTGGGAATAATTTTCATTTGTGCTCTACTGCTGTATTTGTCTTCCTTTAGGAAAACATGAACAGTCTAAGTCCATAGCACTGCTCAACATGAAAATTGATCTCTTAAATTTTAAAACAAAACTACAGTTAATTCCATGGATCTGCAAAACCCTCAGTCAGGGAAGTGACATTCAGAAATGTCAGAATCTTGATTCATTAGGCATCCCATTTCAGAAAAGTTAGTAATTTAAAGATCTTAAGATGTCTCCACATCCTTCCCAAAAAGCAGAATTAGGATAGTAGAGATGTCATCATCAAGCAGAACAAGAGCTGTTAAAACAGCAACGATCGGGCTTAAAAAAAAAGCAATACAGTAGAATTATGAGTGAATGTAAACTGCTTCTTGCTGAGGACACAAGTTACTGGAAACTCCTTTATAAGGGATATTATGCTTTATCTTGGACATGTGCATTGCTTCAATTAGGTAGTTTGCTCTTTAACTTGGAAGCATGAGCTGTCTGGACGGTATTATTAGAGCTAGCTGTATTCTCAGGGCCCTGCTGCGCAGTCAGCAGGAATAATTTTACCATTCTCATTTACGAGCCTTTGGAGCCATAAACACCTCCCAGCTTTTCATGAGAAGCCCTGTAACTGAATAAGCAGTAAGTTCATTAGCAGTTTGGTTGCAGAGAGGGAGCAGGAGAAAGTGTGCTAGTATAGAAAATCATATGCTTTCCATGTAGTAGCTGGTGCAGCCTTCTAATGAGGACTGACAGCAAATTCCTGCGTCAACACCACCATGTGAAAAATTCAAGGAAGGCAGGTGGAGATCAGATAAGCAGAATCAACCAAAGTTTTTCTTCCCTTTTAAACATATAGATACGTATATAACTAACTCTTTGTCCCTTATTAACTGGTTCACACTCAGTTCTGGTTAGCAGTACTTAAAACTGGCACAAGATAGTGCTTGGATTTTAACTTTTGTGAGATATTGCCTTCTATGTGGATGGAGAGTGACCTTCCAAATTCCATGACCATAGCTGGCCCCAAATCTGACAGTTTCAGCTGGAGCCCAAAGCTGTAACCAAGCCTCTTAGCTCACAGATGGGTCTTTCTGCACCAGAGTTGGTGGGAACTGGTGGGTCTGCCTATAAAGGAGCTGCCTGATGTTAATATTCAAACGTTAAGTGCAAGATGATGGTCGTCTCTACCATTTCCCTATGAGTGTTAAATTTCCTTGAAGTTATGAAAAGTGTATTAGAGGATTAAGTGCCTTGCATCTTCAGCTCTGCAGAATGTTCTACTGCCTGCCTGTGGGATGGTGCGAGGAACTGTCACATGTGGCAGGTTAATAGAAACAGATTTTTACATGCATGAGACCCCCACAAGCATGTGGTGGGAGGGAGCAGTGCATGGGACTTTTCATCAAACTTCTTGCAAGGCAGAGAACTCGTGATCTTAAATGCACAATCTTTTCAAATTAATTGTGTGAATCTGACTTGGCCCAATTCTATGGAAACAATAGCAGGGAAACACACACCTTCACTGAGTAAACGTGCAGCTGGCTTCCTTGCAAGTACCATCTTTTTTCTTCATTCATGTATTCATTAATACCTTGTTAGACCATGGAGAATGGTTGATTGGCAGCAGGGATGCAGGGACAAGACAATTATTCCTCTTGTTCTAATGGACATATAAGATTGAATGATTTTAAAGTCTAGATGTTTACATCTAGATTGCCTCTCCACACAAAGTTTGTTGAAGGACAGAGACAGGAAAACAGGAGGAAATTCCCCATGAATGGAAAAATTCCCAGTTTTACAGCTGGGACAGAGACACACTGAATCCACACGTGCTGTCCATGGACCTCTAAAGAATGGTTCTTCTCCTGGCCAGCATCTAACAGAGCTCCCTGCAGTGTCTGTGCTGTCAAATGGTGTCAGGAAATGTCACTGGACACTAAAATCTTATTATATACTATGCTGGAGGGTTTAAACTATCCTCAATTGCAGCCCAGGCTAGCTGCCACTTTTCCACACAATATCCATGAAATCTGAGGGCCAGCGCAAGCTGGTGACTATTACCCATACACAGTTTGTCCTGGAGGCTGTTTAACACCATGGTCACAGTCTGTTTGGCGACAAAGAAATGGCATAACTTTAGTGTAAACATAGATGCCTGTAGAGCAATACATCTTTTAGTTTCTATTAGATGAGTGATAAAACTTTAAACAAGATGTGCTCTTCTCCTGGTGTAATGAATTGTGTTCCTGCTTCTGAAGAAGTAGTGGTTTGGTTTTGAAAAGAGTGGCTGAAGTGCTGAGCTTGTCACTGGGAGCAGTTTTGTGGAGCATTTTATGGGTGTTAAAACTAAGCTGTCCAGAGGGTATGTGCAGATGAGACATGGGCACTATGATCCCAGACATAAGAAAAAGTTGCTAGAATTCCTTGAGGAAAAAGACAGAGGGTGATACCAGAGAGGGTGAGTAGGAGGCCAGAAAGGGGTTGAAAGTGCAGGGACATCTGGATTTGCTGAAACAGCAAGCAAACTGACTTGTGATTAGCTCATCAGCTGTGTGACCCACAGGGACCCAGGAGTGCATGGGAGGCTGCCCTCCTCATCAGGAGTTTTCCACACTGGTGTTAGCACAGGTAGACCTTGATTCTGGGCAGCACAACACGTGCAAAGCATTAAGGAACACAGGTAGACCCTTGCTTAGAATGTTTAGAATCTTATGTAGAATCATACACAGAGTGCAAATGGTACAACTCCCTAAATTCTTATTAAGAAAAAAATCATAAAGTGACTGAGACCACTTTGGAATAACAAAATAGAAAATGAATCAACAAATGAAATATGTCTAGAACAGAGATTGTGAATTTATGCAACCAGCCAGTAACTGGATCTCTGTTTCCTACCCACTCATTAGCCTCTTTTCAGCAGAAGTTTCCCACTAAAAGGGATGACTCTTTAATATCAATGAGAAAAATAGAAGTTAAGCTCCCTTTTTTGGTTCCAGCTTTGTTGTCAGGCTGAAGCGTGCAATCAGGATGGGATGCAGGGTAAGGCAATATGCCAGGGAACGCAATGTCTTATTAAGGGATTTGTGAGTGAAATGCTTCCACAATCTGCACACATTCACCCAGCGTAAAATAATTGTTACATCCTGAAAGTAAATCAGCACAATGAGATAGGGAAGCTGAGTACCAAGATATTTATGCCCCTTCTTGATGTAAGATTTTAGGAGTCCAACAGCTGTTGGAAGAGATAACTCCCTGATTGCTTTTAATCTTCACAGCTAAGGCTGATTTCCATCTCACCTTCTAACATAAAGTTTCATGCTGCACTGCTAAAAAAGTTTTCAAGGTTTGTTTACAGGAAACTGATGTGTTTGCATTTTCTCTCCCCGCCCTGATGTCTCTTTTCAGGGGTAAAAAACAGCTGCAGTATTAAAAGAGTAGTTACAGAGACTGCAGGCATAGCATGATATTCAAAGTTTAGGTTAGCACCACCATCAGAGTTGAGGGATATGAAAAGAGTAGAGGAGAAGCATTACATATGCAAGGTAGTTCAACAGAAGGTGGCATTTTGGTCAGTGGCCAAAGCTATATTGTTTCTTTTCCTAGTAAAATAGTCCAGTTCTTCTTCTTTTTGTTTATAATTTTTTTTTATTATTATGAAAATCTTTGATTCTGATCTCCAAGCACCATGTGTGATTTCTAGTATTTTTATCCCCAAAGCAGAAATGCAAAGGAGGCAATTTTCTTGAGCTCCTGTTCTTTACTAAAATAATGCAAACTTCTTCAGGGAACTTTTTCAGATAGTAAATATGTGGCTCTTACTTTCTAACGTACTTACTTGCCAAAACAAATGAAGAAATTTGTCTAGAGTATGGTGAAAACTTTTGGTTGATGATTAAAGCAAATTATTTCCTCTGTCATTCACATTTAGATTACTTCAAGTGTTCCAGCCTGAATCCTGAGATTACATGTATAGTCTTCCAGGTCCATGTGGGATCTTACAAAACTGCTGCAGAGTTGAACTAAGATTTAAGGTAAGCTGAAGCTTATAGGAGTCAAAAGCTCTGCTCTTGAACCTGGAGAACAAAGTCCACTTGCTTTAAGTCCTAGTTTAGTAGAGGGAGAGTTTGCAAATTAAATTGGCTCCTGCCCTTGTTGACCTGACATGCTGATATGCCCAGCATGAAACCTTCTTATAAACAAGAGCAGATATCATACATTATGGTAAATCCAATATTTTCCTGGAAGCTAGGAGAACAGGAGATAATCAGAATTTCCTCTTTTTCTCATTTAGGAATAAAACTCCTTTCTTTTCCTTTAATTTTTCTTCAATGTCTTTTTCACTTTTGATCAAGAAATAAGGGTTACTCAGTTAAAGAGAAATTAAAATTATTATGGCTTGATATTGTATATTTTAATTTTGTTTATTTTATCCGATGTCTCTCTTGTATTTTTTTGTGACTGACCTCTACTTTTGTCTTGACCTTCAAATCTTTCACCCTCCTTTGCACTTTTGCAAGGCTCCAAACAAACATGCTTGTGTAAAATGGACCTGGTTGCCATGCAGTCTGAGTCTTGTAATTAGGACATCGAATGTTTTTCTCTTAAAGTAAGTGAATCAAGTCTGATGCAGATTGGCTGCAATCACACCTTTCTATCTTCTAGTTGTTGTCCACAGAGCAGTGTTAAATGCTCTTATTTCCTTCCTGACAGAGAATGTTTCAGCACAAAAATGTCTGAGATTTTAATTAGTTCTTTTGTTGGCAGCTTCAAGAGAAAGACCTAGGTCAGAAAAAGCTAGAGACCAGACTATCTTAGCAACAGTGATCTGCTTATTTATTAGATCTGTGGTTAGCCCAGGCTTTCCAGACGAGGAAAATTAAGGTCTTTGCTCAGATGTACTGAAGGTTTAGGTGTTTATGCTGTGTCTTGTCTTCAAGGGCAGCACACCTGATATTCCACACTGCCAGACCTGGTTTCTCTAAGCAATGAAGAGAAATGGGAGCTGGATTCAGACTGCCCTCTACAGCTATGTAATATAAATGTTTAGCATGAATTGACGAGCTTACCATGCCCATGCAGCAATAGGGCCCCCTATGCAGTCGTGGGGCTTCCCAGGCAGTCATGACAGTGATCAGGATGGTCAAAATAAGGAAACTGTGTTGTGTCTGACAGCCCAGACTGTCACCAAGCTGGATGTCACATAGACTATGTTACCCTGAAATGCAGTCTGCCTCTTGCCAGCCATTGAGACATGATGATTCAGGTCCTTGCTGCTGCTGTGCTTGGCTTCATGTGCCCCTTGCCAGAGGACAAGTAGTGCCTTGCATCCACCTCAGTGTAGTGAGTGTTTGCTGAAAGTCACCTTGTCCTTCAGTGTAAGTTTAAGTTAAGTTAACAGCTTCAGCTTTTTGGCCATCTCCACAAAGATGGCCAGCTGTGGGTTCTGAATAAATCTGCCAGGCCAGGAAACTGCATCTAAGTGATGACATTGATATCTGAGTGATATGACACTGAATGCTGGGTCACCCTAAATTGCATAGAGAAAAGGACTCTTTTCCTAGGAATTTATTAATCCAATTCACTGTTAATCGCATTTTTCAGGGTCCAAGTCTGTTGCTTTGTCTTTGCAATCTCAATGTATGTCACATTAATAGAAGTCAGGAATGAAAGCATTTCCCTTAAAGCATCCTAAAATCCATCTTTTTTCACACTATACACAAACACTGTTATTGCCCACATTTGTGTATGTTGTGGAGTATTACAGATTAGTGGGTGTCATTCTTTGCCTAATGTCATTCTCTGGAGAGCTTGATTTTTATCTCTTTTCATGCCTCCTGATTTATCAAAATAAAGATGACATAAACTGTTTAAAATGGCTCAAAACTGCTGTTCTTTGGCAAAAAGTGAGTCATTCGTAGCTAAAAGGAGTAAGATTAATGTTTCAAATGCTTGCTCCAAACAATAAACAGGCACAATAGCAATACTGATTTTTCTGTTCAGTGTTTTTGTTCTCTGTCTTTTGCTTTATTTCAACCTGCACAGCTCGGGGCTGATCAGGAAGTATATTGAGCATTCACAACACTTTAATCAAAGTCTGTGCAATTTATGGAAAAGTGTCTCCAACTTTGATCCTGTTAAAGAAATTCAACGAGATATGCAGAATGATCTCTTTCTTTGCATAAACTCCAGCTGAAGTTTATCAATTCCCACTTAATACAAGTCCTTAACAGCTGTTTTTCATGTCATGGATGTTTTTTTTTATGCAGTAAGTTTGGTTTGGGGTTCTGTATTTACCACTGACATGCTATAAATAACCACACCTCAGCGCTATGCTGAAACCTTGTTTCCTAGCTCCGCTTAAAAGCTTCAGTGAGAAAGAATGTGGGTCTGGTTATACTCCAGCCTTGCAAGATTATGAATATTTCTCAGCACATTTTGGGGCAGAAGTTCTTACAAGTCAGCCTGTTCAGTGATGTTCACGACAGTCCCTGCCTAAGCCCACAACAGGATTAAATGTAATGAAATATAAAATAAAGGATAAAATATGCAGGAAAGGCCAAGTTTAAAAGTCTCTTTCAGGATGTTTGTGGCTGTGTGACACTGCTGTGGGGCAGTGAGTGCCTGTTTTCCTGGCTGCCCCTGTATGTGCAGGATCTTGTGGGGTATTTTTACAGCATACTCCAGCAGCTAAGGTTCTTTTTGTTCTGGTGAAGCTGTTTCCCACCAGGAAACTTATAACTTTCCTAGACTAGGCTTAGAAAGTTGATTTCAATTTTATAGATAGCAATAATTTCAGATGAATTTTTTATGTTTACAACAAAATCCAAAATTTCATTAATGATACGCAATAATCCGGTTTGTTTTCATGGCAAAACAGAAGAATAATTTAAATGAGATATTAATTTTCCAGTTTATATTTTCTGACATATTGAAATAAAGTTTAAAATCTTTAACTTTAAAAAAGTGATTTTTAAATTAGTTTCTGAGCTTTAAATTTGCTTCAGAATGATATGCTGAGTCTGTATTGGAGGGTTCATTGACAAACAGGCTTTAAATGCCCTTTCTAAATTTAGGTTTTTTAAGTATATATGATTTATAAAAAAATTCTTTAGGAATTTAAGCCATAAAACTCTGTGCATTTGAGTGAATAAATTTTCCACCTAAGAAGTTCAGCTAGCTCTGTATTATCTGGTCTAACACATGTACCACAGCGAGTTTTTGAACCATATCCAGTATTTTTTAATGAGTGATAGGCCGTGCCCTAAGGTTTGAATGGAAACCCACACGCCATATGTTTAAAAGTTCTTATCTGGGTGAGATTTGGTGTTATTACCACCAAACTCCACTGTGAAATGAAGTTATTACTGAGCACAGAGCTCAATTGAGCATCTCAACGAATTTTCAATGTTACATCCTTATGAACAGAATTAAGCCAAAATTGGCTTTGCTGGAATCTGCCAGTTCTAAATAAAACTTGCAGCAGGAAAATCCCTATTGTGTACTGTTGATACGTCAATAAACTGAATTTGCAAGAGACTCAATGTATAAAAATATCAATATTTTCTTGGCTTCTTATAGCTTCTCTTGAGACTCCTAGTACTTGAATGCCTTTAGCCTTCACTGCAGCCCTCAGGTTTGCTCTGCTATGATGTGCTAAAGATATTTAGGATAAAGTAGGATCTCAAGATTTGCTCCTTGTATGATGGGTGAGTAGGAAAGGAGAAGGATGAAATTTGACTACAAAGACAGATAAAATCTTATTGGGTAAATTTGCTAGCTAGAAAACTGGGCTTTGTTCAGCTTACTCATTTAGACAGCTTCAAGTTATGGAGGAGGAACAATTAATTTAATTTTCCAAGCTGACAGACTCTGACTCTTATGAAGTCTTTCAACAGAGGACAGTGGGACACTCAGATTCGACCAGTGTATTTGACAACTGGATCTCTTAATGAAATATGCAGGAGGTCCAGGGATGACAGTCCTGGACAGCAGCAAGCTTGAATCAACAAACATCAAGCTTAGATTAATTCTAATTCCTTAACTTCACCTCTGTGTTTTGTATTTACCAAACTTGTCATATGCAGCTACTCTAGGCACCACCTTCACCTTTGCTGCCCATCTGTAAAAGATGTACAGATTATATTATTACTGTCTCCTCTCCAAATACCAGTAAGGATAATGATGCCAAAACCCAGGTCTGATCACCACCAGGCTCTGTGCTCCTTCACCTTGTATTTGGACAAGAAATCTGCAGACCAGAATTTGAGACATATTGCAGATCTATGTGCTCCATCATGCTTCTTTGATGATAACCAGCACTGGGAAAGGTATACGGAAGGGACAGGAGTGTCATGTCATCCAAGATCTCTTCAACTTTCTGCAATTTGAGACTCAGATATTTCCTGAACCAAGTTGTTTAAATACTTACAGTGGGTTCCTCTTTTATCATTCATAAGCCTTCCATGTATGCAAATAGAGCCTGCAGTCTGGAGTCTGTGTCTGTCTTTTCACGAGGCATCGGGAGCAGCCTGCAGGTGATTCTCACAGGCAATGCATTCAAAAGCTCCTGCCCAGACAAGTCCCACTGAAGCCAGTGGCTCTGTCCACGGTACCCAGAGCAGGGATCTGCCTGCCACGCACCCACACTTGGAGCTGCCTTGAAGCCTGCCTGAGCGCACAGGAGTATGGGAGCGGTTGTGGTGCTTCTGGCTGCCCAGGAAGACAGATCTGCAAAATTTCAACTCATTTCCATGTTTTCCTGGGGCAACCATTAACACACAAATTCAGAAATATCACTAAACACTGGTTCCTAAGTGCCTCATTCTTAATCTACTCTCTGTAAAGGAAAAAAGTTGATATTACCTTTTCTGCCTGCAGTGTTTTGGAGAGAAAGAATACTATTAGAAAGGCTCACAGCTGTTTCAGTGACAGGCAGGGAAAGAATGGAAATCCTAGATCTGAAGCCAGATTAGAAAGGTACCAGATTGAATCCCAGCAGCATTACAGATGCCTTTGTGGCTCTAATTGATTTACCTCCTAAAGGTCTTAAAGTCTTTTACTACCTCATTTAGAGATGATTTGAGAGGTTCTGCACAGTTATTCTTTGTAGGATGCAGAGAAACTTCATGATTCTCTACAGTTAAAAAAAAAGAACCCAGTAAATCCCTCTTCCATTTTCCTTTTCTCACAAGTTGTTATGGACATGTGCTTCATCAATGCTAGCTGTCCTGGTATTAATGTGTTGACATTGTGTATCGTTTTTTCCTGTTAGAAAAATGATGTATTTTAAAGATGAACACAATTCACTTGAGGTTGTCCCCAGTATGTCTGGTTCTTTACCTCTGCATAATAAAATATTACAGTTTGGTCATTACTGCTGTCTCTTACTTGGCTATTTTTGTGCTGGTTACTTGGGGACATCTCCAGGTCTTTGCTTTCTGTTACCCATTTTAGCCCCAACTTCACCAGTGGAAATTCTAAGGATCAGGGGAAGGATTTTTTTTACACATAGCAGCTTGTGACAAAACTTACAATTTTCATCAAGCCTAATTCAGAAGGAAATGCAAAATAAGCCAGTTCCCAAACTTCTTCCATCTCTGAAGATTTCCCATTTCACAAGAATAGAGGGGTCTAATATACATGAAAATTGAGTAGGAGACTTTGAAAGAATACTCAGACTACCAGTAGACAAATTATCTCACTGTAGGACAGTCAAAACTAAACAGTTTTATAATTTATAGATCACTGCCTTGTGAGACTCTAAATTCTTTTATGCCTGAGATCTTGATGTACTCAACACTAAATATATTCAGTCAGTTTTTTAGGAACATATTTAGAGTTGTCAAACTGTAAAGGTCTCTCTCAGATATATGGAAACAAAGTAGAGTGTGGGGACCCATAATCAAATACTGAAACAAGCATTTATTGTGAAAAAAGCAAACAAACCACTGGCTGTTACTGTTTAGTGCAAGGACATGTAGATTTGGCTAGTGTCAGCAAAACCATGAGAAGGCACTAAACTACTGAGGAGAAAATTCATTTAGCTAAATTTAGAACCTCCTCGAAATGACAGAAACTCCCATTAATTTCAATAGAGCCAAGATTTCATGTAGAGCTCCTAAATTTAGTACAGAAGTTGAAGCATTCATAATTAGCAAAATGGGAGTTCTGGAATGGTGGGAATGGCTTTATTTGTTTGCTCACTAACTTTTATTTCACTGTAATTTGAACAATCATTCATTAGGGGAATGGTTCATATGTTTCCCAAGTTATTTTCTTAAATTTTCAGGAGATTTTTGAGGGAAGATTCCTCAAGTCTTGTACAGCTGATAGGATTCTAGTGCACTTCTTGAATCAATGAATGGTGAGCTTTCCGTCAAAAATCTGTTTTGATTTTCAAAGAGCTGACGAACAGGCTGTTCCCTGAACTAAAGCAGAGAAAGAGGCATACATCCTTTGTCAGTGTAAGGAAAAATGTAGATCTACATTTTCATTCATTCATGCCTGGCTTCCACCCAAACACCAGAAAGGATTTCTTGTTTCCTCCATCAATTGTAAACCGGAACGAGCTTGTATCTTGTTCCTCTTGAGAAGGCAGCTGTCAGGCAAATGGTTTCACAAAAATAATGCTTGTGCATACTCTGCAGTCAGCTCTAATCTGTAAGTCCACAAACTGTAAATTGTGCAGAACTGGATCTCTGTCAGCTGACTTCTTGCAGGCAGAGCTGTTAGCTTCAATTAAGAAAGTACAAACACAAACACCAAACCTGCTGACTGGTCTGTATACAATTTCACCTTCTTTGAGGCTTTTTTTTTTTTTTTTGTGGGGGGAATGAAGGCCTTGAACAGTTTGGTGAACCTTCTCATTTCTTGAGTCGAGTCATATCAAAGGCTAACTAGGTAGCTGTGGAACTTTGATAAGCTTAATCTTGGAATTTTGTTAGGAAATATCATGACTCTGATAACAAGTACTTAAAATGCCTTCCCACCTATTCTAAACTTTATGCAGCCATGTAAATCTCAAGAGATTCAAATGAAGGGCAAACTTACTTACTTTGTAGATAGAGGCCTTTAATAGTGGAAATGTGGTCTTCACATCTGGCTATCAGCATTGCCTGACTAGTGATGTCTGTGACGTGCCCCTCCTTGCTCTTACCTCTGGTTGGAAGTGAGCTGAGCCATTGGCGGCTGAGCACTTATGAAACAATCAAAACAAGTGTATCTTATATTCACAAAAGTATTTAGATAATCATAATATTTTTCACAATAAAAATATACAAATTGAAGAATGAATGAAAAGACTGTGCAGAGACCTGTGTCTTCAGCACCATCCAATAATACAAATCTTGAATGACTATATGTGAAAACCAGACATGATTGACTGTTGCTTCTTTTTGCATATCTTCCTGGATATTGCTCCTTAATTTACTCTCTTTCCCTGTCAAAATTGCTTCATTGTGTTAAAAAAAGAAAAAAGAAAAAAGAAAAAAGAAAAAAGAAAAAAGAAAAAAGAAAAAAGAAAAAAGAAAAAAGAAAAAAGAAAAAAGAAAAAAGAAAAAAAGAAAAAAAGAAAAAAGAAAAAAGAAAAGAAGAAAAAAGAAAAAGCTGTTTAGAGATGTCTGGAGTAGAAAGCTGCACCCATGTTACAGTATATAAATTATCCAGTGATCTGTTGTGTTTCCAAATACACTGATATTCTGGTCTCCCCAACACCCTGTGTCAGAATTCCACCTTTGAACTATATCCCATGTGAAAGACAACATTTTTGATTCTTCAGAATGTTGCTTGATGACAACACCATTTTCTGAAAACCTGAAGCAATTTTTTAAAAGGTATATCTCATAGCAATTTTCTGTAAGAAAGAAGGCATCTTTCCAGGGACTGCCTACTGGCATACAACCTGAACAAGGTGTATTGTACAAAATTGATCCCCTTTCTAATTTAGTGCTTGGCTGTCTCTAGGATATCTAATTTGGGATATCATGTGCTAGTAAAATAGAGAGTCATACACAACTGTCTCATAAATATCTTACAATTCTCTCCACCTTTGGTCACTACACTTGCATACTTTGCCAGGGTATTCAGAAGCTGCTGAACAACTCTTTCCTTTGCCATGGTAAACTGAGAAGAGAAGCCTCTAGGAAGGTCTGCTACATGCTGACTGGGAAAATGAGGCTTTCAGAAGTTCCCTTTGTCCTTTGCTCACTGCTCACCTATCCCAAAGCATGGCAAAGGGTTTATTGCTTGTTTATTTTTTTTTTGGTAAAGTGCTAAAGCAGGTTTTTGTCATCCTATCCTTCCCTGAATGCTTCTTTAAGCAGAAAAATAATCTGGTAGGAGGAGGAAATCTCTGTTTTTATGAGTTAGCTCCTTTCAGCAACCTGCATGAAAGGGCTTCTTCCCTTTTTCTATTTACCCAAATGCTTAAGAAAATTTACATTGTCAAACAGAAGTTTGTTTGCTCTTTGTTCTTTTGTTTGCCTTTATGTAGATTCTGCAATTTTAAAGCTTAGTTTTGTAATTATAGTTTCCATGTACTAAATAAAATAAAACCTCAAACTTTAGCTGTTCCTCTTTTTTTAAAGAAATAAAGTTTATTCAGTCACTCTAGGATAATTGCTCAAAAACACATGCAGAGTGTCAGTAGTCACTTCTAATAATCTTGGGTTTATATCTGACAGCATATCCCATAAGTGGATGTTGAATATTTCTGAAGACAGGTGAAAAGTACTATTACAATACATTGCTATCCTTGACCAGAGTCACAGTGAGACAGAAAGCACTCCAGGCAGAGCCTCCCAACTAGGGTGGGTATGGGGCCCTGCACAGGTTGTGTCTGATGCAGGTTGGTTCAGCCTTCCATTTTAGGTAACTAGAAAGAGCCCAATTTGAAGGTAGTAACTCTGCTCTATCTATCCCCTGAAGCCTCCAACACTCCTAGGATACTTGGAGACAATCCTGGACATGATTTGAGGTCTAGCTTTTCCTCTTCTACAAAGCTGTGCCTCGCCCTTGTTATTTGTGACTTCCTGCTATGTTCAGTCCAAACCAAATATTGGTTTCTGAACCAATGCCAAGATAGAGAAAGGGCAGAATCTGTTTAGGATACAGACTGCCATCTCCTGTCTGTGTAGCTCTCTCTGCCCATGGCCACACTAAGAAGTTCAAGGATTATAAACCCAGTATCCAGAAAAGGTAGAGGAAGTAGTTACCCATGGATCACTTTTCATAAGTGGAAGACATCACCATTTGATTGGTAAGAGAAAGGAGGACAGGTTTCTTAGTCGGTGTTTTAACAAGTTTTATGTAACTTTTGTTGTCAGCAGGGTTTTCCCTGAAGTGCTGCGATATTCCCTGTGGTATGGGGAGCCAGAGGAATTTCATTGTCTGTGGATTAAGGAGCATCTGCACACCTAACCAAGATGAAAGGGGTATACTAATAATTGGGAATGCTCACTAGCACACACTGACCTCTGAATCATGATAGATGTTATCTCCAGAGGTGCTGTTCCTTCAAACTCAGCCTGTGTGGGGAAGTTGCATGATGGGCAGCACAGGCTTGTTTCTTTTAAATTCAGATTCCCCAAAAATGGGTGATACACTTCTGAAAGGAGCAGAGAGAGGACTGCTTAGCTGCTAGACCAGCAGCAAACTTGATTTAGCCCATATCAGGGATGTGCACACCTCAATTCCAAAAGTTGGTCTGTATGGACACAGAACTAGAAGCATGTTTCAGACCTTGCTCTTCTAGCTGATGAAAAATCTGATATGTCTGCAAGTGATGGTATTCCTGTTCTTGCAGATGGAGGATAGAGGCATCACATGTCACGGCATCATGTTGCCTTTCCACAGTTACTGTATGCTTTGTCATCACATCACTGTCCTGCTTCAGAGCACGGTGTTTTATCTGAGGGTGAACCCTGGAATTCCCACCCCTATGAATGCAGAGAATGGGCCTGATGGCTAGGATACTCCAAAAATGAGTCCTGTTTCACCATGTAAGGGTTTACGTATCACAAGGGATTACATTGCAGTGATGGGTGCCTCAGATATAGGCTAAGGATCCAATTGCACAGGAGGAAGGGGTGCTTCCAGTCTCTAAAGCTAGATCTGCTTGCTGCCTTTAAGGAAGGAGAGGCACAGAGATGCTCACTGCAGTCCTGTGGACCAGGATGTCTCAGAGATGGCTCATTCCCTGGTACATTTTGGAGCAACAGGAAATCTTTCAGGACAAAGCACGTGATGAAGATAAGCATTCAGAAACACAGATGTGTACCCTACCTATCTGCCTAAGACTCCAGCTGCCAAATTTTGCTGTCTTCCTCCCTGTTCCTTAGGCTCTTAAAAACCCAGCATGTGATTTCAGCTGGTTCTCTGGTGCCTCTGGAAGTCCAGCTCCTCAGCTAGCCTCCACTACACAGACCTCTCCAAAACATGAACTCTTTTTCAGACCAGATTTACAGAATAATTCCTCCTCCCACTGCCATGCTCTGCCTTCAGTCTGATGAAGTATTTTGTATACTTCCACCTGGGAAAAAAAGCCAACAAAAAGCACCCTTCAACTTCCTTCTTTTTTTCTTCTGGAATATTTATGGGAAAATGTTTTCTGAAGTTCTCAGCACTATCCTGGAGAAAACACGTAAATGCAGCAGCCTTTTTCCTTTCCCTAGGAGTGGAAAATGTTCTGCTGCTGCCCATATATCCCTCAGGAACACGTTGCCCTGTGAAGTATGCTTAGACCTTGCCAAGGATGGAGAGTAGATTAACAGATTGCCTGATTTGGTTGAGCCTTGCTCAGACTTTCAGAGAATTACTTTTCTCTCAAATTCATATTTTCATTCATGGCTTCTTTTTCTTGCTCATTATGACAGGTTAGAACAGAACTGTTTTTGGACAGCCGTGCTCTCCATGCAGAGCTGACAGTTTTACCAAGTTTGAACAGTGGAAATAAATTTGCTTCTGCAGTCCTTAGTAAGAACTGTGTTTGGATAAAATCCTTAATTGTCTAATGACCTCCCAGGGTTTTTCCTGAGGATTTAACAAATCTGTTTCCAGTTGTTTAAGTTTCTCTTGAATTCTCCTTTCTCCTCATAACTTGTAACTTTTCAATTTTGAGGTTCTGCTGCTGACCTATAGTTATACTCTGGCTGAGGTTGTACTTGAAGGTCAGTAGGAACAGCTGCTCATGTGCATTGCAAATGCATACCTATTAGGTAGTGTTACCTAGTAATCATTACATTAGCTTATTTCTAGTTGTTCTGATCTCTCAGAACCACAGAGTGGTTGAGGTTGGAAGGGACCCCTGGAGGTCATCTGGTTCAACCCCCATGCTCAAACCACCTAGAGCCCTAGTGGCCACCTAGAGCCACTTGCCCAGAACCATGTACATACAACCCCAGAATATTTTCAAGGGTGAAGTCTGAACAGTCTCTCTGGAAACTGTGAGCACTGTGAGCACTATGCCAGTGCTCAGTCACACTCACAGTGAAAAAGTGTTTTCTGATGCTCAGAAAGAACCTCTTGTTTCAGTTTGTGCTCATTGACTCTTGACTTCTGCAATTCAAACTGTCAAGCTCCTTACATGATGCCCAGAGTAGTTTTGTTCTTCTTTTCTGAGAAACTTCTTGTAATCTTCCATATCTCTCCTTAACCCACTTTCCTTGGAGTTGAAGCTTCTTCAAAGCTAATTCTGAAGATAAAAAGTTTGGCAGGTCTCAACTTCCATTGCACTTAAGGACTACCACTTTTCAACCAAGAGATTGTTCTTCTGACACATATTTACACCGAAACTGGAGCTCAAAACACATGTTAGAACATGAGATTTCTTAACTAACAATCACTAGAAGCTTGAATGGAAATAAGAGCTGTGACCCTTCTGATTTAATAAAAGCCTTAATGCTGCTTGCTTTTGCATTTGGTGCTCCAAGAAACAGCTGTGCTTCTGTGCTTTGCTAATGCTTACTCTGCCCAGTCATACCTGCTGCAGCTACTGTGCACTGCTCTGAATTTGGAGAACACTATGAGAAAGAGCATGATCAGAGGACACCTAACATAGAGTCTGTCTATAGGGACAGAATTTCCTATTCATTTTCAATATTCTGAGCTGAACCATGAGTTTGTGCACTTGTTTGTAAGGCACTTGTCAATACAAATTCCAGGTCAGCTCAAGTAACCATTTGGGGGATGTAACAGGTTAATTTATTCCTGTGCATGTTTTATTTTGTCCTCGTTTAAAACCTAACATTATTCTCTTACATTAAAACCATTATCAGATTTCAGGAATTAATGAGCCAGAGAGACTAGAACACAGCAAATTTTTCTTCCACTGACTTGGAAAAATGTAGTCATTAAAACAAAAGATATCACTTGTTATTACATGGGTCTAAAGGTTGTTTACATATTTATTTATTTATTTTATTTTAAAAAAAGAGAATGACAGCGACATTAGACTTGGAATGACAAATTTCAGAAGGAATTGGATGAGTATTAGTGATATCTGCTCTTTGAAACTTTGGCTGATGTGTGAAAGATCTCTGCTTTTAATATTTCCTCCAGCTTTAGAAAGGGGATGAATGCTGAGTAAAGCATCAGACCCTAACAGCAAGTTACCAGCTGTGATGCCAGATGTGGTTTGGTGTCTGTAAAGTCTCTTTGCAGTATCACACTCTACTGCAGGCTGTCTGGTGTGATTGACATCCCCAGGGATTCAGGGCAAACTCCTCTGGGCAGCTCCATGCAGAAGCTACTGCTGGAACTAGAACACAAGTTCCTCTGCACCTCCTCAGGGCTTAGCTCAGTAATAAGCATATAGTTAGCATTCATCTATGAACAGATATGCAGGTGTGGATATGTCCTAAATAAACCCATTTTCCTCCAGAAATGAATATTGAATATGTTAACAAATAATCAGCACATCCTGATAACTAAACAGGCATTAGCAATGAACAGACTAGGGAAATGAACCTTTTCAACTCTATATCCAGCCACTATAACCAAAGTAAAAGCTAGCCCTTACAATTGCTGCCTTAGTTACTTGAACTCGAGGTACTTAAAAATGCTGCAGAGATTTCTGGAAAGATGCAGAGTGTGCCAACACTGTCATCTCAGTGTGGTGCTGAAACGCCTGAGCTCTTCCTTCCAAATTCACTGTGGCTAAAGGACTGGGCCAAAAGCAGGCCTGTTGACAGTGTGCCATTCCTTGCCATTGGGAGTGGGAACAATGGGCAGCCCCGTGTCCCACCAGGAAACCCATCACCCCCCCTGGCCTCGCAGCCCTGCAGATCCTGCAGGACACTGGAAATCTGCTGTGCAGGCAGTTGTCTTCACTGTGGAAGTGTTTTCCATATTTGAAAGCATGTCTGAGTGAGGAAGTATCTCCCTCACTTGTTAGGTTTGGAGAAATAACTATTTAAGCTGATTAAATGCCACTTGATTTCTTTCTTTCTTTAGATTTTCAAAGATTTCGATTCTACATGGTAAAATGACTCCAACCCACAAAGATTTGTTTTTAAAAGGTAAGGTTCGCTGTGAAAATGTTGTTAATTAACTCCTCAAACCCAAAATTTTAACAAGCTCCAGAAAATGATACTTTATATGAAGGTAGCATAAATTTATCTGAGTCACTTTATCTACTTGTCAGCACCAGACTATAACATAGACCAAAATGAAAAACTGCTAGAAAAATTTTAATTGCAATTGAATTGCTGTTTTAATTCAACAGATGTTGACTGGATCTAATAAACACTTTACAAACTAAGATCCTGAAATGAAAAGTCTCATTAATTTAGAGAGATGGGTTTTATTTTGTTCAAATAAGAACATCCCAGAGAGCAGATGAAAGAAAAGATTTAAAATCTCGTCTCCACTAAGTCTAACATCAAAACCAGGGGTTTTTTTAACAGTTTGTTAAGCAAAATGGAGCTAATTTCTGCATGTGTCTCCTTAGAAACTAATACTGTTGAGCTCATTATGCCTTCTCTCACATCAAAGATATGAAAAAATCAGCTCTGTTTGGGTGTTTTTCTGCTGCAGGGAATCTTAGGTGGACACCTGGGATTCTGCAGAGTTTTTATTCATTTTAATAACTTACTCTTTAAAATTTAAAGGCATTTAGTGAATATGCTGTTACCAGAACATTGTGGGAAACAGGCAACAGACATTGTAGCTATTTCTTCTAAAGGCCTCTATTTAAATGGCTCTTAGCATCAGGGGTCTTAATTTCCTTGAACTCACTCACAATTCAAATAACCTCAAAAAATTGGGCCTTGCTCCCTTATTTACAAAAACAGCATCTGAACTTCCATTCTTTGCTAGAATTTATTTACTCAAGGATTTTCTATCTGGCATAATCCCCACGTTTCAGATAGCAAATTTCATCTAATTTAATGAATGCATGAACTAAATGGTTCTTTAAAATATTCAAAAACAAAAGCCTATACTAAAATTGAAAGAAGGTATCTCAGACCAGATTCTAAGGAAAATGAAGAATTTCTGAAGGAGAGACATATTGAGTACAGGGATCCCTTTGTTTATTATCCTCATGTGTGTGGGGAAATAAAATATTTTAATTGTGTCTGAAAATTTGTTTGCAAACTGCTGACTCGAAATTGCTCTGGAAATAATTTGTTACAAACTTCTTGGTGAACTACTGCATGAACTGACACACAGACATCTGCTGCTGCTGCTGGAAGGAGAATTCAGTTAGTTGCAGATATTCTCCAAATCCTAAATTCTGATACAAAGCTGCTGCAATATTCAGCACTGGAATAGATGAGAAACATAATTAAGTGATATGGCACAGCTTCTGAGTGAGACTGCAAGAACTGGTTCTTTGGGGATCAGTATGCTTTACAGTCCAGAACAATTTACAAACTGTGGATTCACATAAGAGAAATCCCCAAGAGCAGGATAATGAAGGTGATTTTACAGGTGCTGTGTGTTGCTGGAGCAGCAAAGAACATCCTGGCCCTGGAATCATAATTCTAGGTGTCAAAAATCTTATATGACTATTTGCAAGACTTTGTAAACACAGACGGGAAATAAATAAGTGTACTCCTGTGTCTGACAAGAACTGTGTAAGGAGGAACTGGGGAAACGTAAAATCATTATATTTTTCAGAAGATGAAATATATATTTGTTTTCTTCCATGAAACCATGGCAATATTCTGTAACAAGAGGAAAGGCAATTGCTTGCTCTTGGTCGTTTGATGGGCAGAAATATAACTGCTTTTTCTTGTGCCCTACAGCAAAGTCTCCATGCATGCAGACCAAGACAGAAAACCTGTGTGGGTCAAAGAGGCATCTTGTTTATGTGACACATCCAAAAACTCTGCCAACCATGGGCAAGAGTGTGTGCAGATACTTTGTCAGGAATTCCTGGGACTATGGCAATGTTCTGCCAGACTTTAGGGTTCCATGATCTGCTCCTAGTCCAGTCTCTTCATTGGTTAATGATCATATTTCCCCACAGCCTTTCCTAGAGGTAACCCCAGTGTGTGTAGTGCAGGAGCAGATCCCATAGTCTGCAGAGAGTCTGGACAGGGGGACATCTTGGGAGGAATGCAGCAGAGAATGGGAGTGCTCCTTCTGCATGCCCATCTTGGATCATCTGTCAAGCTCTGAGGAATAATAAACTCGGTGTTAAGTGTTACCAGAATGGTCTTGGGGGTTTTTTTGGCACAGGGTTGAGATGCTCTATGAAGAGCAAACTTAAATCTCAGTTCTGCATTTGCTACAATCTGCCACGAGCAGTGATCCCTCTGTGTGCCATGCAGGAGTTAAGAGGGAGGATGGGTTTGGCTGAGAAACCACAGAAAAGAAAAACATTGCCCACGGAGTCACTGCAGATGGAGCAGGTACAGGTGATTGCAGCATGGCATCAAATGCAGCTTCCCTGAGCTCGACTTCTCGTGTGGCATCATCTCAATGTACTTGCTTGCTCTGAGATTGTAAGAAAAAGACATAAAGCCCCCACAGCAGTCAAAGCTCTATCAGAAAGCCTACGAGTGTTGCATGTCTTCCTGCAATTTGCACTTTTCAAAATTCTTTCTCTGCTGCAGAAGCACCAGCAAAGCTACTGTGAAAAGGGCTTCTACATTACCTGCTAAACTAAAACATTATGAAAGAAATATTTTATTTCAGTTTTAGAAAGAAATATCTGAACCTCCCACTCTAAACTAGCTGCACTTTTACTGGAAATTAAAGCAGTTCACTAGCAGGTACCACACCTGGCCATTCCTCTGTGCAGCACTCCTGGACAGAAATCCCACACCCAGCAGCAGGATCCAGCAGCTTGACTAGCTGTAAGATGGATTTTATAAACTGATGGACTGAGTGGTACCATCTGGTAGTCTGCAGGAGCAGGTAAGTGGATCTGATAGTGCAAGGGCTCTCGTGAGCCTGTGTGCCTGTATCCCTGTTTCATCTATGCATCTTGGAGATGTTCTCAATGCAGGGCTCATGTTCTGAGAAGCCTTCAGGTCACCTCTCTAGGGACACAACTCAAGGAGCACTCTTGAGGGCCATAGCTGTCCAAGTTCCCATGTAATTATATTGCGTTATACAAGTAACTCTCCAAATTTGCTGCTCTGCAAGGTCTCTCTTCCTCCTTCTGCAAAATTAAACTGTTTTGATTTTTGTCCTAAAACTGCAGATGGTTTTTTTTTCCTCCCTAAACAGATAATTTTCTCATTTCCCTTGAGTTTGGATACATTTTCTTTATTTTTCCTCTACATCAGGTCCCAGGGCAAATACTGGTAAAACACTCCACCACACCTACCATAACTGGTTCCCCTGTAAGACACGTGGGTGTTACAGAATTAGACAAAAGAAAGTAAACCGGGGCAGTTTAGCTGATAATGCTGTTTCCCTATAAGGTTATAGAACGTAGCAATGTGTCCTAATGAGAGAAATATCTCCTTTATCAAGGGAAAGCTATTTTTAATTGATTCTTTTAATTGACTTGCAGTAACTCCTTACACGGAGCAGTGGATGTTGAAACATCTCAAAATCTTCTCTAACTTCCTGCAAAAAAACTGTATTGGTCAAGAATATGTATAATTTTTGTATACTAAAGTCAAAACTAAAAATTTGGATTTTGGCTTTAATTTTGAATCACTGTAGCATAGTACAAAATTAAAAAGAAAGGGAGGAAGAAAGAATTTGCCTTTTCCTATTTGCTTTCCATTTTGCTCTCTCTGGAAAGCTCTGTGTGTGGATGTGACAAGAAAGAAACAAAGGTGACTAAGGGTCCCAAGAGGGTCCAAGTAAAATGTGGGTTATGTTCTAATTTCTGTCACCTCCATTATTCTGATTCTGCTGTGTGATGGGCCACTTCTTTTATCACTCCTCTTTAAGAAGTCAGTGAACACCTAATAATCCCTGTAAACTGAAATCTCCCTGATCCTTGGAAGGGGATGCAGAGGGGGACAAGAGAACATGGGAAGGGGAAGGATGCAATGGCAGAGGCTGCTTTCTATCTGTTTCTGAGGGGTCTTGCAAAAGTTGACCTTTGACCAAAGAAATTGAGGTTAAAGAAAGACACCACTCCTGTTCTGTCTCACGGGTCATATTATCCAAGATACTGCCTGAGGGGAGATAGGCTCTCTTCAATCATGTTTTCCAGGTCACCAAACAAAGATCCTGGGTACTAAAACATGGGCTGTCTACCCTTGATATGCAGGTGTACTCTTGTATAGTGAGACTCTCAGGCATTGAAATGTTTCCAAGCATTTCCAAGAAGCAGAATGTCTCACAATGCTTCCTCTGGGACATATTGTACTGCATTATCCTCTCTTCAAACTGAGCCTTGAATTTATATTTTAGCCCTATATGATCAAGAAAGAGTTTATCTCTGCATGAATTTAGTCTTGTGTTCTACTGATTTGCAGGTAGTGAGAAAGCTTTTTTCTCCCTTATGCACAGAGGACTTACCTTGCAACCTACAACAGAGCAATTAGTGTTACAAAGAGTTAGGTGCATAAATTCAATCCCCTAGATAACAAGTACATATTAGCTGCATGGTTATGAATTAGGTGTGTTATATTTATAGAAAGCCTTGCCCCTGGACAGTCACCAAATGTAAGAGCAACCTGTTCTCTACAAATGCTAAGACCAAAAAAACAAAGTCAAACTAGGATATTGCTGTCCATTTACAGTCCAGGTAGTCCTTGCATCTTATCTGGCACTGATTATTTTCAAGTGTCTTTTAACAATAAAAATAGACTCTTTAATTTTGATGTAAGGTTGCAATGCATGTTAGTAAGCGAATCAACATCAGAAGATTGTACTGAGCAATCTGTTCTCTGCAGAGCAGGGCAGTAGTACATAATCAATTTAAGAGGTCAAGTACATTGACTTTCAATAGGATTCAGTGTCCTAAGCCACTAAACCAAGAGATAATTTTGGTGAACCTGATCTCTCATCAGACTCCTCCTCAAAGGGTTCTTATGGTGAGGTTTTCCATGCCAGGACACAGTGCCACAATTTTTCTTATATTGCAGGACACAAAACACCTTCCACATAACCTGGAGAAATCCATTCCTACACACCTGAAAAGAAAAAAATAATCTCTTTTAAGCTGCTCAGCATATCTTCATGAGGTATATTTGGAAACATTTCCTGCTTGTGGGCAGGCCCCCATTCCTCTTTCCTGGGATGCAGTGCACAGGACACATTTGCTCATCATCCACTAGAAGATGTGACAGGGTCATGGTGCACTGTGTGTCCTGCCATGGCTTCCCAAACTGCCCACGGTCACCTGTGTATTGTTTCATAACATAAGGGTTACAAATAACCTGTTCAATGCATATTATATTAGATATTTCACAGGTCTTTAAAATAAGTAGTTGGGATTGGCACCATGCTATAGCTTCCATTATACATCTTGTGTGCTCTGGAGTGAGATGGATGTGTATTGTGGAGCAAAGCACATCTCCAGGGTGCACCATGCCTGAGCTGCCCCCACACTTAACTCTCTCCAAAAGAAAGCCAGAGAGGGAACTAATGCTAATGTCCAGTGAGTGTGAACGATCTGGCAGCCTCAGCTCTGGATTGCCACACTGTAGTGACATAATACACATGCTGCACCACCAATAGGCTTTTGCAAAAAACCAACCAACCAACCAACCAACCAACCAACCAACCAACCAACCAACCAAACAAACAAACAAAAAAAAACAAAAAAACAAGCAAACAAACAAAAAAAAAGAAATGTTCTTGTGAGCATACCATACAATGACAAGTACAAAAAATATAAGTAAAAATCCCCTCCCCACACGGGCACTATCCTTTTTAAATTATATTTCCTCAAACAAATATTGCAAAATTACCCCAAAATCTAGGACAAGCTGATGATCACCTTCCCAGAAAGGACTGTATTCTTTTTGACTTCTCACACAATGAAGGAATAGCCCTTCTGCTGGTAAATCATGTACTTCCTTTTTGTTGTTCAATTTTTTTTCATTAATCTATATTTGGAATCATTAGTCAGGTGGATGTTTTATTGTCAGCGTTTTTAATTTATTTTTTTTCTGTGGGATTTGCTCAAGAGTAGCAAGATTTTAATTGTCCTATACTAATGCCCAGCTTACTGTTAAGTGTCAATATCATATTACTGACAATCCCTAAGCAAAGATTAAATTTAGACTTTGCATAATTTTATTCTTTACTTTCAAAGAGGTCACAGTTATATTGAAGTGTAACACATAGGAGCAGAAAGAGCTCTCTTTTTCTTTTCACATGGGCATATAACTCTTCAATTATTTACATTTAAAAGGCAATGCATTCTGAAACTTTCAGTGATAACAGAAAGTTTTCAAGAAAAATAAATCTGAGCAAAGCCTTTTCTCAGTATTCTAAATAATTTAGATTACAGAATATATTATATTTTTTTTCCTAGAAAAGATTTCTCTTCAGATAGATGGGAAAGGTGATTAGCTTTGCAATGATAATGAGACCAGTAGTACAGTTCCTAAGGGTATGAAATGTTCACCTGCTTTTAGAGTACAGTGATTGCAGAAGAGTCATAAAATCTCCTAAATCTCTGTATATCCCAGTTAAATTAACATGCCTCTTAGTAAATGTAGAACAACCTTTTAAAATCCCACTTCTGCCATCAGAACTCCTAGGATTCTCCTGCCAATACCACACCATATCTCCCAAAATTGTTTTTGCCTGAAGGAAAACTACATGCAGTTTTCCATCAGTTAAGTGCATTAACTGAAGAGTGCTGGAAATCTGCTGCTATCTTTTCTGAATCTGACATCTGCTACAGAATCTCAGAGAATTCCAAAGTGGATGAGATTGGCAGGGACATCAGGAGTCATCTGGCCCAACACTCCTGCTCAAGCAGGGCCACCCAAAGCTTTTTTTTAAAATTAACTCCAAGGATGGAGACTCCACAGGCTCTCTGAACAGCTGTGCCAATGCTCAGTCACCCTGACTGCAAACAAATGCTTCTTGATGCCCAAGAGAGAACCTCCTGTGTTTCACCTTACAAGCTGCTATGTAGTGTTTCAATTTCAAACCCAGCCTGAACTTACTCGGATTTGAGAGATTTATGTTGCTGTTACAGCAGGGAAATGAGAGATTTCCTGATAGTGCTGTCTCTCCTGCTGTTGGAAGAGGTCAGTTGTTTTATTGTTGGCACAATGATGGTACCTCACGGGACTGAAAATATTGTTTGCTGTAGCATCTATCTTATGCTCTCACATGGCCTGCTGTAAAGTGGCAGGATATCTCAGCTTTTCACTGTTCTAAACTTCAAAACATTTCTGTGAAGTATGGAAATATTGTTATCTTTATTTTTTAGTGGAGGAAGCCAGAGATAAGAGAAGGTAAGTAATTTGTCAAAGGGTACCCTTCAGTAGCTGCAGTAGAGGAAGGCACTGTTCCCACTTCCCAGAGACTTCCCTGCAGTCCTTGCTCACAGGGAGATTATGACTCTTCTTACCTAACAGTGATTATGTCCTTCACTGGAAAAGATTTTATATTTTGCTTGCTGGACTAAAACTTTCCCTTACATATCTCCTCTGCTGTCACTGATGATGTATGCCACCATGGTTCACTGAGGACATACCTCACATGAGCCTGGTTTGCAGACAGAAGTACTTTTTTAACAAAATAATAATTCATTCTGAATTCTAAAGTCAAAACAGAATGTTGGTGATATTTACTTTATATCCAGACTATTTGATGTACGATTCAAAGTTTTTCTGTTCTTATTTGCATGCATTATGTGCTTGTAAAAAGAAAGACTAAACAAAATAGTGATCCAGAAATAAATCCCTCCCATTACATAGATTTCAGACTAGAGAAACTGAAATGAAATATTCTGAGGTCTATTTGGTGAAAGAGAACAAGCACACTCAAATTCAGTGAGTACTAGGTATGAGTACAGTGGAAAATTACAACTAGATTTTTATTATATCAAACTTCTACTGCCTTTGCTAGCTAAAATCTTACAATATCAGCTCTTCTTCTGAAAATGATTGCATGGCAGCAGAAATTGTGTAGAGAAATGTATCAGGCTCCCTCTGCCTTAAGAGCAGACAACAACTATAACCATGGCAGGCATTATATGAGCTGGGGTTTTTTGACTAGAACATTTTTCCTTCCAGCCTCCACCTTTATATTATAAAATAAAATTATGGCATTAGCAGGCACCTTCCTACTTCTAATTCCTAACAATGATGTTAGACAAACTCTACTAGCTATTTGTCACCCCTAACTAGATGGCTCTCAGTGGAAATGAGTAAGATAAGAGGATTTTTATTGTGTTTTCTTTTCTCAGTGCTGATAGGCCAGATAATCTTTTTGCTGGAATATGAGAGAAGTCAATTGTTTCTCTAACTTCAGCTTTCATAATGCAGCAGCTAGTCATCGATTTTCAGTGGATTTGTTAATGGTGAGTTTCTTGGTTGCTGTTGTTTGGGGTTTTGCTTTTCTGGTCTTGCTTTGTCTAGATGGAGTGCTTTCCTCCATTTGTCCCTTTCTGTCAGGATCAGTCTCCTAGTCTCCTTTTTGTACACTGGCACACAGGTTTTCCTGGAAGATGCATCCTGTCATAGTGATGGGATTCTGGAGTGGCCAGTACCCTGCAGTGAATGTTGTGATCTTTAAAACTACTTAATTTCTGGGATGAAATCTGTAGAAGATCAACAGTTTTGACATATTAGAAAATATATCTGTGTTAGACCTATAGGTCTCATCATCTTTATTAAGCCTTTAGAAACAACATTTAGAAAATGTTGGCATTTTTAATCAGATGTTTACAAAACAATCATTTTCTGCCTTGGAAACTAACTTTTCTTTAGATAAATATATACCTAAAAATAATCATGCATTACTTAACACACTTCCAAGCATTACCTTTATTTTATACACTCAAAAGTAGAGTGCCAGTAATATGCAATAAGACACTGCATATTTTTAGGTTTTTGCTACATGTACAATATTCACAGAAATACTATTACATAGATCTAAAAAAATGATAGGTTGAAATATAATTATCAATGAGGAAAAAAATACCTTGTCTTCCTTTGTGAGATACATAACAGAGATTTATACATCTCTTAAATAATAGACAGCATCCATTGCAGGTGCAGTTTTGGGCTGTTTTCTTGGTTTTGGATACTTTACAGGATAAACCAATGCATTACCTTTGTATTTCCCCTGGCTGATTTCGTGACCTCCACTCATCAGGATGTAAGCTTCTTCCTTTCTTGTCTGTATTCCATCAGAAAACACAGGTGCTTCTTTTTCTCCTCCATCTTCAGTATGCCCATACCCATGGTTGCAGCCACTGCCCAAAATTGCCCAAAATTTGCCCAGTGCCAAAATGTGTGCATCATCATGAACACAGCTCTTTTTTCTAGCAGGCAGCTGAGCACAGCTTCCTTTCAAACATCACCTTGTATCCACTCAGACTAAATTATTTTCCTTCTGAGATATCTGTGCTAAAGTCTTCTCCTTCCACATCAGGTTCACATCTGACTTGTCATACTTTGGAAGTTCACCCTCTAACTTCACGTCTGCACAGAACTCTTCTCATATTTCCTTCCCATCTGACAAGAAAGCAGAGACTGTACCTTCCATGTATTTCCTTGATCCTTCTGTTTTATGCCTCCTACTGGAAGCTCTTCCCTCCACCAAACAGACAGTGTCTTTCACATGAACACTGTGAAACAATCTTTCCTATGTGCTTTGGTCATTCCTGTTTTCATGGGGTAGTTGAGTACCTTCTAAAGTTGAGTTTCTCATGCCATACTTTCTAGTGGTGAAACTAATAAAAGTATAGAAGACAGAAGTAAATATTTTAGTGGCTTCCTTGTTATCTACCTCTTTATTTCTGAAAAGAAAGCTTTTGAAATCTTTTGTTCTTTTAGTGGTCCTGGTGTTGCTCTTCATACTGATTCTCAGACCTGCAGTTCCACATCCTTCAGCATGTTGGGGTGACATTTCTACACTTCAAATATCTACAACTGTATATTAGCTCCTACTTCTCCCACCTTTGCTTGTCCTTCCATCTCACCCCCACCAAGACAATATTAATATCTCTCATGCCAATAATTCTGTATCTAATCCGTTGAGAAAAAATTCTCCCTTGAATTCAAAAGCTCAGTTCCTGCTTCCTTTGCTGTGTTTTGTGTTTGGTTGCTTGGTTTTGTTGGGACACAGTACTTCCACCTTCTCCCTTGAATGTTTTGACTAAATTTTATTTTCTTGAAACACATTTTTGAAAGACACAGTGGTGCAGATGTGAAGAATGGCACAGATTAGAGGCTGAGGGAGCAGACTGTCCTTTGTAAGCATTTGGAACTGGATATATGCTGAGTACACAAGGGTACTTCTTTTCATTAAAAGGAAAGTTATTATCTGTATACTTGAGCAGGCATTCCTTCATATGCAGTGGGGAACACCACTGACACTGAACTATCTTCAGGGAGAGACTATAAAAGACCTGCTGCTGGCATATCCCAGCTCCAACCAGCACTGTAGTCCACTGGGCAGACCCAAGCTTTTTAAAGTGCATAAACAAGCCTGTGTACAAAGCAGGTCCATCTACCCACTCAAAGAGATAGCAAGGATGTTTGGTTATTATTACATAGGCACTTCAGAAACCCAATAAAAGAAAGATTATCTTGGAAAATTGAAATAACAGTATATAAATTACATGAGAGAATAGGAATTTAAAAATGGATTGTCCTAGCAGGGGTGGGATATTATGCATTAAGGAAATTATGGAAGGGAATGAGTGACTTTGATCAATGCACAGCATTCTTCATCAATATATTCGTGGGAATTGAAAAGGATCCCCAGCAACTGCAACTTCAGACCAACAGTATGAAAATGCCCTATAATCACCCAGGGCAGAGACCGTCTGGATTGTAACTGCTGAGGGAGCTAATAGAGAAACCAAAAAGGGCAGAAAACATTATCATGAAGACAGGTCTCATTCCTCCCCACTTCCTTTTGCACCACTGTCCCTGATGGGACATTATACTGAAGCTACATTTTTGGATATGGTCGGTGGTTTTAAAGTTACTATCTGTTGGAGTAGGTGGTTAGAAAACTCATAAACAGAGAAGCATGATTTGATGTGGGCCTCATGGGATCATCTCACAAGTCCTAGTCTGAAACATTATTAAACAACTATCTTGTAATGCTGACTTCAATATACTTGTACCCAGAAGCCATGTAGAACTGAGGAAAGCTCCCAAAAGACAGGAAAAAAAACTCCTAGCCCCACACTCCAGTATTGCTTAGCTTCAAAATTGGGAACTGCATGAAGATGATATAGTTTCATCAAAGGAAATGAAAAAGTCCTAGTAAGAGAACAAAACTATTATAGGTGGCAGGGAGATTACATAAAAACATTAGATTAGAAGCTCACAGATATACTTCTACCCAAAGTGTAAAAGATCATGAGAGACTGTGGTCGTATGGCAGAGAAAAAACATTTTGGGGTGTAAGGAATGTGGAAACAATCTCCAAACTAGAAGAATCACATACTCTGGCATGCTGAATGGAAAAATACTTCAAGAAAGGACAGAAAAAATTCAACAAACAGCCAATTGTTCCATTTGCTATATGAATGTTTGAATGTTAGTAACAAAACTTTTCCAGCCATATCAGAAATAGCATATCTTTTAGAAAACTTGTAGGTACCAAAAGATAGCTGACTTTTAAAAGGATTGCTCAAGGAAGATAAAGAAGCAGCAGAAAAGCTAAGTGCAATATTTCCATCAGCAGTCAATTTGTCAGACCTTGAGTCTGTCTTACTCCCACAGCCTTTCTTTACAGGTGAAAGATTAGGGGAACCATCTCAGTTAGAATAGTCAGCAAAATCGATAGAGCACTGCCAGAGCTGATAGAATTTGCCCAGTGGGTCTTAGATAATTCAGGTTTGGAATCTTCATGCTTTCAGTTGTGGTGGATAACCTATCACTTAAATTTGCCTCAGTACAAAAAAGAGAGTAAGATAGTGCATGCAAGGCTAGTTTTTAATAAGAACTCCTAAGGAACCTTAGAAATTATGGACTAGGAGGTTGTACTTTTGAACTGGGGAGATTAGTAGAAACTGTAAAAAATAACAATACTAACAGTATACTTTCACTAATATGATTTAATAGGGCAGAATTAACATGGTTTTTGCAGGAAGATGTAATTGGTCTCAAGCCTGTTTCAGTACCTGGAGAACTCATTAAACTATTGCTCATCAATATTAAGGTGGTTTGTTTACCAGGCTTGGATTTCAGAAAGGTTTTTGATTATATACCTCTCAAAAAAGGTTTTAGAAAAGTAGGTTGGTATGGGGTAAAAGGAAAGCCCTCTGCAAAAGTAATAACTACATAGAAAATAGGAAAGAGGACAGGAAGAAATGATGGGTTTCAAAAGTACTGTGTTGGGACTTCTATTGATGGGTATTCTTTCATACATGAGCCTGAAAAGGAGTTACATAAATTGATCTCAAGACATAAGTATGTGTACATTGTCTGACTTTACAAAATTATTTAGAGTGTTTTAAAATAAAACTGATCACAAAGAACTGCAGATTGTATTGAACTGTACAACTGTTGAGAGCTGCAAAGAAGTGCACTTACAAAAAATGTCTGACATTAACTATTACTCAGTCAAAAGATGGATCTTAGATTTACTGTGGGTTGTTTTATGAAAACGTCATCTCAGTACTCCCTATAATTTAAAATAAATGCACAAGGTTGAGTACTATCAGACAATACATAGAGGTCTAGCTTTTAAATGTCATTATTATAAGAAACAAACCTGAGTGCATTCTGGGTTCTGTTTATCTCCCCTCTAAGATACAGTCACAGATGAGCAAGGATAATGATCAGAGGTATGGCCTGCCTTTCAAGCAAGATGAACTTAAACCAGAGCACACTCAATGTAGTTAGTCTGCAACAGCTTCAAAACAAGCATGTCAAGTTTTGTCAACTGCACCTCAGGTAAACTCATTGCCAAAAAAAAACGAAAAGGAAGATAGTGCATACAAGGCTAGTTTTTAATAAGAACTCCTGAGGGAAACATAGAAATCATGGACTAGGAAGTTATACTTTTGAACTGGGGATATTAGTAGAAACTGTAAAAATTACAATGTCTCAGATACAAAAGTACAAGTAAGTCTGGCAACAGATTACATGAAAATAGAAAAAACAAGTGTCCAGTAAATCTCCAAAGATGCAGGAGCCATGTTCTTGCTCAGGAAGACTCTCATCTGCTGCTGTCTGTGAGCAGAGAAGGTAACTAAAGAAATATTGCTTGTCTTCTTCTTATACTCAGTAAATAACCAGTTCTTAGAACCCACGTAGACACTCCTTATCTGAACCCAGCTCATCTATTCTTATGTTATAAGATGTATGCAGAGAATCAGACTGTAGAGGACACATCTCAGAAAAGGGTTTCTGTAATGAAAAATGGCAAAAATCTACACAATGTTTCTGAGAGCAGGATAATCAGTGGGTCTAGCACTGATTGGACATCAGGTGACTTCACGTGCTGTTATTCCACGTGTCCAGTGAAGAGTTATTTAAGAATGTTTATTCACACAAGTGGTAACATACATTTGTGCAGAATATTCCTTCTAGAAATATAGCAGCATTTGATTAATAGTGCATCACTATTTTGACTATATTCAGTCCATTGTATTTAAACAGCTGCTGCCCTAATGCCTTCATGCTAATATTTGCTGCATGACATTCCTGCTCCTCATTAAATATTCCTGCTACTCATTTAAATATTACATTTAGTGAGAAACACCTGCCACTAAAACTTCCCTTCTTTCTTAGAAAATTTTTCTGTAGAAGACTTATCAAAACTTATATCTGTTAGCTTTGTAAAACTCCTTCTGCTAAAATGACTGGATTTTAAAAGAAAGATAATTTTGTCAGGCCTTTTGAGTATCCACTCTATATATATTCATAAACATCCCCAGCCTAAAATCAATCCTGGACCATAATCAGTTTACTTCTTTTCTCAGCCATGGACAATTTTTTTCAGATTCATAAGTGTCAACATTCTGTATGATGATTAAAACTCTTGATGGATCTGAAAGTCTCAGCCACAGACTGCAACATGGAAGTTATTGCCAAGATTTATTTTTATTCTTCTCATTACGCTGGCTTCGGTTTTTATCCTGTGATTGAGTAGTTAACTTCTGCCAAGCCACAGGTCATTCCTTCCTTTATCCTCGTTTGCAGGCGTTTGCTGTTTGCAGGAAGAGGGGCTGTACCATTGACTGTGGCTCTCACTCAAGGAAAGCCTCATACAGTGCACAGTGATCCCTGGAGAGTGGTGCTTTACCCAGGTGATCTCTTAAGTGCTTCCTGCAGAGAGGGAGTACCTTATCACATTTTCAATTAAAAGTTTGCTGATGAGAGAGCTCAGCACTCTGTGAGATCTTGAGGACTGAGAGTAGCTCACCTCTGAAGAAGGCATCTATGTGACTGCTGCTGTTTGTCACCTGCTCAGACATCCCCCATGACTGACACTGCAATTTTCTGACCTCAGATTCAAAGTTCAGATCAAGGAATCTGTCCTGGACTTAACTTTCTATTTCGTCTTAGGCTTCTATAAATACACTGGCTTTGCAAATGTAAGCAGTACAGTCATGCCAAATGCTTTCACAAAGAACATTATCTTCTGCTCTTTTTTAACTATTAAAATTATTTTCTTTTGATTTACTTCATAAAGTAGCATATTTATTTTTAACATGACTACAATAAGAAAACATTTGCACATGTATATAGCACTGGTCTTTCAGAAACATCCAGGAATAAAACCATACCAAGCTCTAGCCTGGTTTCAGTGACTGCCCAATGTTCATGCTTCCTTCCTGCTGAAGCAGTGGCTGAGAGCCATCTATTTCCCTGCTAGGTGCAAAACCTCCTTTGATACAGGTTGCTGATTTGGTGCCCTTATCCTTCAGAATGTGTTCCTGCACTGTGTAGAGCAGTTGCAGAAAGGACAAATAAGAGCAGCACTTTCTGGTTCCAGAGTGTCATGCCTCCCACCCAGGGTACCTGTTGTGAGGTGACAAATGATGGGAGGGAATCAAACCTTGCACCTTCTGCTGTGCCGTGGGCAGTGCTGGGACATCTGAGACGCTGCCAGGTGCAGTGAGGATCTGTTTCCCCTGCCACTCTTTGGAGAACCCTGTCCCCTCTGCCTTTGCCCACAAACATGAGATTTTACCTAAATTCTTATTAATTTATAATTACTTGGGATTCGCAAACCAGCTGCGAAAGAAGATTCTGCGGGGTTTACGTTTTTCTGGGAGAGCATTTTGGCAACAACCAACTTGCTGCAATTGCTGCACACCACTGCCACACATCTTCCTTTGGGACAGTCATGACAAGAGCAGGTGGAGTTGCTGATTAAGCTGATGGCTTTCCAGGGCAGGAAAAGCAAGAGATCCCTCAGTGACCTGGCACTGCAAATCCCCCACCCAGCATGTGCTTCCGGATTATGTCTGGAGCAGGTAAAGCTCTGCTGCACAGGTGCCAGCTCAGGCAGGTATTGTGGCTGCAGATTACAAGGTTATGCAATCCTTGCTGGCACTATTTTTATGATGTCAACTAGAATTTGAGTCTGGCAGTCTGAAAGACCACAGTGTAACACAGTGGTGTAACTTTTGGTTGTTTAGTTCCCTATAGCTCTGTTCAGTAGAAGTGTATAAATAGCCATGAACAAATAGACTTATAAAACTGTCACCAGCAAATTACTGATTCTCCAACTCTTGCCATGAGAGCATTGAAATTTATTTTAGATTTTTAGAAAAAAAAAGTCCCTCTTTCAGATGAATGGAATTCATCTCAGAGAGATGAATGGAATTTTCTAAAGCATTAGTCTGTACTCTTGCATGTTTATTGAATAGATCTGGCGTGTGAGTATTTATAGGCATATATACATGTACATGTGTACAAACATGTTGTACAAAAGATACTTCAAATCTGACATGTATGATGCATACAAAATTATGTTGAGCTTATAGGCAGATAATATTTTATTGAAGGCAAAAAATTCTGCATTGAGCTGTACCTCTGTCAAAAAGATAATGCCTCTTTACAAGCAAAGTAGTTTCAAATGAAACCCTGGGTATTGCTAACACCATTCCCTTAATATTCCTGAGAGAAAATGTGAAAACTATCCTTCTAATCCCACAGGTCTTAAGAATTAATACCTGAAAATACTCACTGACAAGCATGTCGAAGGCTGGGGTCAGACTCTGTACTGACTATATCAGACATCTGACAGGCTCCAAGATCTGAATACAGACTCACAGCAGTTTCTTGAGGGATAAATGGTTTGAGCTGTGACCCTTCCACATGTACCCAAGCCCTGAGCATTCCCCTGACCACATCAAAAGAAATTGAAAGAGGTAGTTCCCAGATGCTCACACAGCTTGAACAGTGACTTATAAACAACAAAGATTTGCCACAGAACTGTTCAGAGAAATACTGACAAACTGCTTTTGACTGTTTGTTAGAGGTTGATTTACCAGAGAGCTTTCAAGTCTTAAATAAAAATTTCAAGAATTTTAAAGCTAAACAGTGAAGGTTCAAACAACTTATAAAAGAAAATGCATTTATTGTTTTAGTCTTCTTCATCTCACAAGGTGTTAGTTTTAAAAACAGGAACAGTATTTTTGTAGAATTCCAATTTCTGGGACCAAAAGTTTTGAATTTGAAGACTTGGAGGAATCAGGATGACCTGGAAGACATGAAAGATTCTGGATTAATTTATTGAGAAGTTAAAACAAACAAACAAACAAACAAACACAACAAAAACAAACAAAAAACCCCATTGTGACAGCTTCCTGAGTGTCCCAATGAGAAGTTGGTCCTGGACCTTTCTGTGATGGAGGATAATATTTTTTCATTTATGTCTGATGCTAGTGTTCATTTGTGCAGCCTCTGTGCCTGTAAGTAAATTAGCAAGATTTTTCTGTGATAGATAGGGATGCAAATGTGGGGAAAAGAAGGTGGTGAAAGTATGGAAGAAGTCTTTGGAGTCTACAGAGGATGTAAGGACATTTCTCCCATCATGGGTCTCATAGAAAGTTTATGCAATTTAGTGCCTCCCATAGAAGAGCAAAATGAACCTTAAGGGAAGCTGAAGCAGAGCTGCCTCTCTGACTGTGGTCCTGTCTGAAATTGCTGCCTCATGACAAATAAAAGTTTCCTAATATCAGAAGAGAGCTGGAAATCAAGGTAGTCTTTTCAGGCAAGCAGAAGCTCATACAGAGGCTTTTCCTGTTGCAGTGTCTCTGAGAGGAGCTTTCTTTAATCGTATTATGGTAAACCCAGCATCAGGTCTTTCCCTTATGTTGTTTTGATGAGAGAAGGGAACTGGCACAAAGACTGTAGCTATATTAATGAATTAACCAGCAGTAGAAGTGCCCTGAGGCCACTGATGTTTGCCCTGGCTGTCAGCATGACTTTGGTCTGGGCCAACCAGCACTTTCTGAAACATCTCCTGGATTTGGCATTAGTCCAGGACCAGTCCCAAGAGAGAACATGAAGATATTTCTGCAGTTTGTGGCCTTTAAAATACACCCCAAAACTACTGAAATCTTTTCTCTGCCTCTGGTTCTCTGCCTGCCTTTATGTTATTTTTGACTACTGCCAGCAGTTATATTAAATAGCTATTATCCCCATAAGCATTCTGCAGATGCCAGATAGAAATGAGCTATTAAATATCAGCCATTAAAGTATAGTTCTGTCAGAATCATTATTCTGGACCTTCTGCAAGTCTGATGAATAGCTAGACACAAAGTTATCCATAAGTGCCATCTTACCAATGCCTCTTAACAGCCTCTTACTCTGGAAGTTACTTTTTCTGCATTACCATAATCTCTTAAAAACTCGGTTGAATTCTATTTCCTTCTCTATTCCCTTTCTCCTCTTAAAAAGAAATATTCCAGCTTTATTAAGGCTTCAGACCAGAGGTCAAAGAGGCCTCAGACACACTTGGATTAGATTTTGCAGCAGCTGTGGGGGAGAAAGTGCCACAGTTGGCAGCAAGTTGTGTAGGTGGGGTCCCAGCAGGAGGAACTTGGCACAGAGCAGCTGTGGGATGGCACCACCTCAGCCCTGTAAGACGAAGTACATCTGAGTGCTCACTTATTGACCTATTGCATTCCACTTCTGGATATACTTTGGATTACTTTAGGAGGTCTGGAGATGACTGTGAAACCAGGAAAGGACTTAAAAAATAATTTAATTTTTTTCTCTCAAACAGTAGGCCTGTGGCTAACAAGGTTTTATTAAACACAAACGCTAAAAATATTCAAATTGGTGAAATATACATCGCCAGAAATTTATATATTATGTCCTCAAGCTACTAAAATATTAAGTTCATAACTTGCAAAATTATGCTGTCAAAGGTCCACCAAATTCACTCACACACAAAAAAAAGCTCTCTGATTTTGAGCAGCACTAAACAACTTCACATTCTGTCTTATTCAGCAAGTAGATTTAATTTTGAAGGTAAAATGGGAGAGGCTGACCAAAATAATATTCAGGTTAATTCTCCTTCAGGGATGCAGTGGCACTGGTTGAAATTGGTGTGCTGAAGACAAGATGAGCCCATTATTTCTGAGTGTGAGTCCATCTCCAGTAGCACCAGGCAGGGTGGGTGCCCCTGCCGTGCCTGGGAAGCTTCACTGTCTTCCCCAAGCAATCCTGATGAGTTTCCACATGAACAGGTTACTCCACAGGTGTTCAGCACGAGAACTGTAGCTCTGCCCTTGTGCCAGAAAAGCAGTTCCTTGCCCCACAGTCACAGTACTGTTGCTGTTCTCATGCACTGCTGTGGAGAGCAGCAGTTCTGTTCTGCTGTGGGGGTATTCATTGGCCAAATCAAAAGATAGCACCTGAAGAGTTACAGTAACACACTACACCCATTGCCAGGTGTGAGAATTGCAATCACTAGCACATTTTAATTGGAAATATCAGAATTAGTCCGCTTTTTTTAACCCCTTTTAATGCCTACTGAATTAAATGATACAAATAATAAAAAAGGTGAGTACACTGGTACAATGCTGGCCATGTGATGCTCATTCTTTAGGTTAGAAGCCCACCTGATAGCAGCCATCAACCTCCTGTCTTTCAGGTCACAGACTCCAGAGAAATTCAGCAAAGGAATAGCTCTGTGGGCAGACATCATGACCTCAAAGCTGCATCATTCAATCCAGATGCAGTAGAAGACAATAAGACTAAGATTCATAAACAAATCCACAGGTGCTTGCACCCCTGTAAGTGAGAGGTTATGTGATCCTAAGGCTGGGATGGCAGCACCTGCAGTACTGAGCAGGGGATGCCATCCCTGAGGCATGGCATGGAGGTACTCAAGTATCTCAGTGCAACATTGGGCAAGAGATTTCTGACAAAGTGGTGCTCAGAGCTTAAAAACACTCCCTGGTTACTTATAATTTATCTGTGATATGCACAAATAGCATAACTTCCTTTGCAGCTGTATCTGAATGCCTGGGTGAATCCTGTCCTACATGTGCAGATCTATTTCTTTAGGAGTGTGTGTTGTTTTAAATCTTGGCCTGGATTTTCAGACTCCAGAACCAAGCTTCTCCCTTTATGCAGGATGTAGTACAACAGTTGCAGGTTACACAAATTCATATCTGCTTAAATGCATACTAAAACCAAAGTCATCACATAAATCAAGGTTAAACTAAGACAGAAATCTGTCTGGCAGGTGAATGACTGCTGCTTTATTTACTAAGCCTTATAATCTTTTCACTGCCAAAGAAGATTATGGAAGAACTCCAGCCCATATCCAAGTGTTACAAGTCTATATTTGTCTTCTATAATGAAGGTTGGAAAAGATTGCCAACTGTGAAAGATTACCAAGTATGTTGATAGACAAGGAATAGAGCATTTTGGAAGATGTGAGAATCTGTGCATTTATGAGTATCAACACAAACCTTTTCCAAGCTCTTTCCTATCATGTTATTTCTGAGCTGTCTGAACTGAATTAGTCAGAAAGTGCTGCCCAAATGGTTTAAATGCAGATTTGGACTTTCAGAGTTTGATGATAGGACACTTTGAACAATCTATTTTTATTCATTAATAATTGCATTGGTTGGTATAGACACATGGCCTCTGTGGACTCTTAGTGTTTCATTGGCTGGGCTCAGGAGGCTGCCTGGGTACCCTTTTGCCTGTGTCCCGTGATAAAAATTTGTGGCAAGAACTGGAAAAGGGTGGAAGTCTAGCCCACAATCTGCATGCAATCTACTACCCTTTTGGTAGAAACAAAATGACAGTAGAAGTCCTTGAAAACCCCCAAAGACCATTCCTCTAACTGGATTATTGACCTGAGCTCAGTATTTTAGAGTGGACTGTGGCAGGCTGAGGTAATAGAGAAGGGTAAATTGCTGGCAGAGTGAGTTGACTCAGCATTGCCTCTAAAACAGCCAGTCAGCCCAGACTGATGCATTTTCTGAGAAAAATCACAGTGGTTTTTATTACTATTTTAAGAGAGTAAGCATGGTTCGACCTCCTGCTAGTATTTTTAACCATGAGGAAGAATGACTGACCATCTTCTGCAAGGTGCAAAGGATGCAATTAAATGTGCCTACATGTGCTCTCACAAAAGTATTCTGTGGGCTAGAAAGGAAACTTAAGCATAGGTTGGGAAAGGATTATAGCAAGCATTACTGGTAGCTGGGTAATAGCTGATGTTAGCCCTTAAAAAATATATTTTCCTCTTTTGCCACATTTTCACTGCAAATGCAAAGTAAAAAAATAAACCTGAAATAATTACAGAAATTAAAAAATGGAAAATTGGTTAAGATTATTGCTAGACTTCAAAACTTGATCCATTTACTCATGTGGGCTTGAACTATGATCATCTCACAAGATATCCATCATGTTAAATCAAATCTAAGTATCTTAAATATTGAGATATCACTATGCTATCAGGTTTCACAAGGAATTTCTGATCCTGTGTAAAATGGTCTAAAATAGTGATAAATAATTTAAAGCATGCAAAAGCAAACTGCAAGCTCAAGCTCTACCATGTTAATAAGAGAAAGGTGAGTAACTTGGAAAAATGTGTCACATCAATCCTTGTTCCCTATGATTGCAGGAGAATCAAATACATCAGAAGTTTATGACAATGCACCTTCTCATCTTGATGCCACTAGAATATTAATTTTAACAGCAGGAAGCCCTGTCAGAAAAATATCTGCTTCATGCACAAAAAAAAGACAGATGTCCAGATGCTTTATAGTGCATTGATTGAAAACTTATTTCCTCTTTTACTTGCAAGTATCAGACAAGGGAATATTTCCCACTTCAGCCAAGAGTGGCAGAAATTTAATTCCTCCATCTCATTGTCTTATTCTCCACCCAGCCTTGAGGGAAGTGGGAGCCTTGGCTGTGATGCCAGGTTCGGGCTGGGAGCTGGAGCCAGGCTGCCAGGCAGTGCCATCTAGGGGTAAACCACCGGGACAGTGCCTGCTGCACTCCCAGCCTGAACTGACCACACCTACAGCTGGTGCAGGGTAAAACACATCCTGGCTCGTGTCCCTGATCTGGTTTCCCAGCTCTGTAGGATGGCCTAAAAAGATAAAACACCCCTCAGCCTCACCTCCATGAAGTCCTGTAAAGAGCTCTGCAGTACTTTAGTTGGCATAATTAATGATGCTGTTGTTTGTTACTAGCAATTTGCTTTTATTATTTTTAACCCTGTAATAAAACTGTGCTTTAATTAAACATCTGATAGATCAACAAAGCCCAAGGGGGTTTTGGTCGAAGTTTGTGTAACTGGCCATAGAGGTAGAAAAGCAATGAAATAAGAGATCTAGTAGGGACATTCAGGAGCCAAGTGATGGCAAAGGTCACAGGCAGTCAACAGAGATACTCTTACTGTCTGTTTATACCTGACTTCCTCAAAATGAGGTCAGTATTTGGGATAGGATCCTGCTACCTTTTGAGGTGAAATGATAGACTTTCTAGTCCTTAGATCACAGCAGCAAGCAGGAACTCAACACCCAGATGAGATTAATTGGGAGATTACAGCCATTTAAGTTGTTCCACTGCCTCTCCTGGAAAGGATGCTTTTCTGCAAGACCCAGATCCAAGCACCTGCACAGACATGATGTGGAGTAAGATGGTAAAATATTAATTTTTCACGATGTGAAGCTTCTTTAGGCAGATGGGTGAATGCTGTGGTGTGTGCTGGGAGAAGGAGAGTTATTGCAATAATCAGGACTTCATGCAGCTATCTACTCTGCTTCTTAATTTGTAACATAAATAACAGAAAGCTGCAAAGATGCTGACATGTTTAATGCAAAAAGAGACTTTTGTTGGGGTCTAGTATAGCACAACTATAGAAGCTGCAGCTGAAATAATGGTTCTTTCACTTGAGAAAGTGTGTCAAGATGCAGAAAAGATCAGTGCCCTAGGGAGTCTTTGATCTTGACATGAAAGAGAGGTTAGAGAAATGTTGTAAACTCCCCTTTGCAACAATGAATTAATGTAAAATGAGATTAAGTGAGTGAACCAAGATTATTTAGGAAAGCCTATGTCAGAGCCAGGAAACAAACTGAAATAAGAAAGCAGAACAAAATACAGACTTGGCAGATTGAGGAATTCAGAGCAAAAACTAGGGGGTGTGTTTTTCAGGAAGGCAGTTTAAGCACTGGAACAGCTGGCCCAGGTAGGTGGGTGTTGGCTTTACGGTCATGTTCAGATAATCACACTTGGATAGGAAATCTTTCATAGATGCTGTGACTCCCCAGGAAGCTACTGGGGCAAACATCACCCAGTGATTTGCAGAGGCAAAAAAAGAGGGTGTCCACCCTCTTTGCTCTGCACTCAGCAAGGTCTCTGGCCTGTGCTGGGCAGCAGTAAGTGCCAGTTTGTCATGATTGCCACATATGACCTCAGCCTTAAGATCCGAGTTTTCTGTTCTGCTTGGGTATGCTGTCTGTTGTGCTTTAGGGTGATAAAGGTGAAATAGTCTGATACCAGCTCTGGACTCAAGGACAGTTTCTTCAGATTCCAGGCCCGAAGTATAAACAACGTGAGAAGAGGAGGGCAGGCCAGCCAGGAGAAGAAGAGCAGGACACCTTACAATTTGAGACTATTAATTGGATGGTTGACTCCTGTATGTAAATGGACTATAAAAATGTGAAATCATGTGACCAAGCCCTCTTTTACTTCCATCTTGGAGCCACTCAGGCAGGGCAGGGGCCATGCTGTGTTGCTGCCAGGGTGTGGCCTTTGAATAAATTTCAATAAATTCCCTTTTATTTCCCCTAACTCTGTGTGATCTCTGTTCCAGCTCCTAAAGGCAACACTTGAGGGGTCACAAATCCTTCCTATGTCCTAACAATTCCGGATGACTCTTCCCAGAATACTAAACATCAGCCAGTTACTGAGCAGCCTAAGGATGGGTTAGGTACTTACTGATAAAAATCTTGACCAGTTCTTGCAGCAGACAGAAGTAACCAGAGGTGCCCCTTCACTTCACTACTTGGAGTTCATGATACACTGACCCAGAACCATTTCCAGCCTCATGTGGATGTGAGGATTGCCTAGGATTTCACAGATGAAAAGCAGACTGGCAACTTTTGCAAATCCCTGCTTTGTACTGCTATGAAGAGCTACAGAGGATGCAGATGAGTCTGGAATGGAAAAGCTGATATTCTGAGATAAAGAAGTGAGCTGTGTTAGGGCTAGCCTGTGCAGAGCCCTTGCATGCCAGGCACACATCGTGGGCAGTGTGCTGCTCCTGCTGTGGGAAGCTCAGCTGCTCCTACTGCACCTTGCCACCTTTTCTCCCTCCAAATTCTTGCTGGCTGGGAGGAAGTACTGCCTGGGCATTAGTGTGTGGAAATCTGAGCCTGTGATACAGAAGCTCACTGAGATTATCACAGCTGTCCCTGCCTGCATTAAAGTACATTATTCTAAGCCCCTAGGTCTTCTCCTGCTCCCCAGCCTGAATTCTTTCATCACTTAGCAGAAGAAGAAATCCCACCACGTGTAAGTAGTATTTGTAATTGCTGCTTGTGTGTTTTGGAGACTCTTCTCAACATGAAAGTGTATTGAATGATTCACTGTAATGTTAACTGTACACGTTAACTGTAATTCTATTATACTTTTCAAATAACAGTAAATGCTGAGCAGTGTAGTATACACTTATAGGGAGTGTGCTGTTTCTTGCTATTTCTACTTAACTGCTGACTTAGGTAATAAAAGGTGCAGGGAAAAATAATTGAAAAACATAAGGAGGCTGTTTGAATTCAGAGGCAGATGGTTTGTGGATCTTGGCTTCTGAAAGAAGTTGATTTTGGAATTATTTTTCTGTTTGGTGTCAGACTAAAAAACTTTCCCCAGAGCAATCAAAACAAGGAACTAGAATTTGCAGCCCCTCATCTGAGTCAAAGGAGCTCATGCTGGGTTACATGACTATTGTGTCTTTTGAAGCTTCTGTTGAATTGCAGCAACCTGAATATCTTTAACCTTAAGTTAACACAATCCTCATTTCCAGGTGAACGTCTACACTTCAGAAATGCGTGTGAAGAGACTCTCCCTCCTCTGCTAGGGGTTACACAAATTCAACAAGGAATTATAGCAAAAAAGAAACACAAAAGAAGGAAAATTTCTGTTTCAGTTAAAGATTTTGCTGGCATTTCTCCTGACTATATTGCAAGTCACTTGATGGGCTTGCTGAAGGAGTCAGACTCCTGTAGGGGGGAGGAAGAGATAAAATGAGGAAGAGGACAAATGAAAAAGAAAACATTTTCAAGCATGCTGCTACAAGGGACCTCTCTCCAGGGATATATGGATATATAGTCTCAGAAGTGAGGCAGTACCAAGCCTGCTGCAGCTCATTGTTTGAACCAAGAAAATTTGTCAGGACTTTAATGGGAATAATGACCTCGATGTACAGAGCAGGCTGAGACTGTAATCTGACCTGTTTCTTTTGGAAGGAATAAAGAGGAAGGGCAGTAAGTGTTTCACTTGATGAAGTATGGTTATCCAGAGGTGTTGATTAATAGATGTTTGTGGGTTTACACAAAGCTTAGATCCATATCTCTCAAGAATATATTTTAAATTTCACCTTGTGATTTAATTTAAATCAGATGTTTTGTTAGCTTGTTTTTTAATTTTTAGAATTTTGACTTGGGCAGAAAAGTTAACATTATTAGCAGCTAGGTGTGTGGGAGCAGTGTGCATTTCAGTTTGGAGAATCTGTTGTACTAAAAATGAAAAATGAAATTGAATCATTTTTAATGGGCTTGACAGCTCACTTGGTAAGAGATTTGGTTTTAATACAGACTTAAATGCTGTGAAGCTTTGATATAGCTTAGCAAGCCTTAAAGCTCCTCTCTCTCACCACAGTGTTAGTCTTCTCAGTTTAGGTCAGTCTCTCCCAGGGATTGTGAAAGAGGAAATCATAGCTGGATAATTAAAGTATTAAAGGCCTTAGCACAATAGCAAAAATGGGATTAGAGCCGACATTGACAACTTCAGACAGAAAGTCCTAGAAGCCACCCGGGCCTTTTATATCCTGCATTTCAAGCTGTGCCTAACCTGGAGGACTCAGGAAGATTTCATCCTGCCTTATTTTCCCCCAGCTACTTCTTGGCACCATGTAGAGGTAAGCCTGGACATGCACTGACCTCTCCAAATCACCCTCCTTAATCCCCACAGGCTGGAAATTCAGAGAAAGCAGAGTAGGCAGGGAAGTGTGTGTGGCTCCAGAGGAGGATGAGCAGGAACTGCTCTGCAGTGCATGGGCACTACAGCCCCTCACACCCTCCTGCCAGCACAGCTGTCTCTTACACCTGCTCATATTCCTCTAAGGTATCTTCATTTCCAGCCTGATCAGCACGAGTTTGGTGTCATCTTTAAGCTCCACAATGCCATTGTGGCACATCAGGGCCAGGGAACAGTGTCCCTGCCCCAGCAATTGGGACAGGTTTGTCAGGATCTGAGGAGCACAGAACCACATCTACTGCTGCAATCCCTGCTACCAAAAAGACCCAAACTGAGGCATCTACACTTGAATGTGCACACACCTCCAAGAAAAACATTCTCTATGTTAACAAAGGTGTGCTTTGAAATGGCACAAATACATGTGCCCTGCTTCTGTGCAAACTGAAGTCACCACATGGGAAAACTAGAACTTGTTTCAAGAAAGAAACAAGACCCTGACATTCAGAATCCATCATTAAAGGAACAAAAAATCTCACCAAACAGTAGGCTAATGCCATGCCCACTACTCCAATTGCTTGTTTCAGGACTGTGTACTTGTTGGGAATGCCTCCACTGCAAGCCAGTACAGAAAAAAGAATTTCCAGAGCTCATTAGATAAATAGAGATAAAAACATGTCTGCTGGTATATGTATTTATTTTCTTTTTTTCTACTGATGTGACATTTGTTGAAAGAACTTGATCATGGTAGAATTACACAGAGATTTTTCCTATATCAAACATTACACCCTAATGTTACAACTTTGTGTGTATGATGAATACCTTGGGAAGAACAGTAGAAAATTCTTTAATTCCTGTCTCATAACAAGAAGATCTCAAAGACACTTCATTAAATTGCAGGAAGGACACATCTAAAATATATAGGGAATATATTGAGATAAAAATTATCAGTAATAAACATACTATGCATAAACTTCTTAGAATGATGTGTATATACTATAGAATGTATAACATATATGTACATGGGCTTAAATTACACCAAAGCCTGACATAAGTGAGGCAAGATGTGACCTAACAATTTAGGTTTCCTCGTCCATACCTACTTTGATGCTTTGAATACTGAAATGTAAACTCCACTCCAGTGTCAGATGCAAAAAGCTGGTCTCTTTGGATCTCTTTGGCTGAGGATTATTCTATCTTGCATATTCTGCTGATGTGCAAAAGTACTGCTAAAATGCTAAATTTAACAAAAAGGACGTGCCTTGGATATTACAAAAAGAGGTGTAAAAAAGAAGTACTCACTCAAAGTATTCTCAAGATAATTTATATATTAGTGTCTCTGGTAATAAAGTTCTCTGCCATGGTTCTTGTGAACAATGAGCAGAACAAGAGTACCTGTGCAGCCTACATTGCTTTAGTGCTTTGGAAGCAATGAAACAGTGTCCTAGCAGAATTCTGCTTTGAGCTGTATAACATCCACACCGCAGGAGACAAATGTGATTATATTCAGTTATCAAAAACATACAGTATTTATATATTGTACACAGGTCATGGGCTAGAAAGCCCCAGTGCAAACATGAGTACGTTATGGTAGAAGGTGTGCAGCAGCCATACACCCTCTAGATCTTACATTTGAATAAAAGATTTAAATCAAGGACATATTTTTGCTGTGAAAAAAACTAATACTATGCTTAATACTTGCCAAAGATAACAGTGCACGCATGTCAGCACCAAATTCATAATGAGTTATTGAATGAACTATGGCATAACTTTTAGAAATATACTTGACCCTAAATTAAGCCTTTCAGTAATAGAGAACACACCATCTGTTAGTTGTCATCATAGGTATAAAAATAAAGACTTTCTTTCTAGACTTCATTTATATTTTTCTTTTCATCATTGAATCTCACTGTGCCTTATTCTTCTGAACTGAAGATCTGTTTACAATCAAAGATCTATTCCCCAGGTAGATATCTGCAGACAGAAAGCAAGTAATTAATTTTGTCCTGAAAGAAACACTGTAAGTCTCTCCATCTCTCAGACATGGGTGCCACATGGGAAATAATTTTGCAACCCTTTTTAAACACTCCATTTTCACTCATAATCTCAGCAATGTAGAGTTGACATAAGTGGACACCATGTCAGTGTTGGTCGTGTCACTAGCATTGCACAAAAGTGAAACCATGTCTTCTAAGAGATCAGCCTGCTGGTAAAGTCAAGTGTTTCTAGCTCAAGACCCACATGAGGAGCTCATGTTTAAGTGATGTCCACCAATACCATAATCAGGCAGAGCTAAAGCTGGACAGGTGGGAATGGAAACAAGGGTTAAGGGCAAGTTGACATTATTGCTCCTCAAAAATCAGATTTGGGTTCAAGTTTTCCTGTGTACCCATCATCTACCATTGCTCAGAGGAACATCTGCACCCCAAGCTACTATGTGGTTTGGCATGATGGGCTGGTCTTTTATTGCCACTCTCTGTGGAGCAATGCTGGGTGCTTTTTTCCCTAAAATAAAGATTGTAAACTTATGCAAATAAGATCTTCTCTAACTAGGTTATGAGGGAGTCCAAAAGACCACTTAGACTTGTTACTGCTCTTTCCTGTAAACTAACTTTTCACCTACTTGTATCAGAGGTATTTTTTGACTTTTAAATTGTGTGTGATAGGAAAAGAGAAGAAAATAGGGCTTGGATTGTATTTTTTGTGTTGTCAGGGTCTGAACAAATAAAATGCAAAGACTTCTTTCCCATCTTTGTTCCTTGAGCAGAGCTACGGTGACAGTCTTTCGTTTATGTCTGGGATTTAGAGAGGACAAAAATAGCCATACCTCAAATTTTATTCCTTTTCCTTTCTTAATCATATTCATCTCTGCTCAGCAGACCTTAGTGTTCAATGAATACTGTCACTGACTTTGTAACATCTAAATTAACATTTGTCTGATATCCTGTTAATCTGCAACAATAATCAGCTGGAGTCTTTTGATCTAGTAAGAGTTGAAGGGAGATTAGCACAGGGTGGACAACCCTTTAATTGATTAAAATGATAAGCAGAGAAAGAGCAAGCTGCTTCCAAAATCCTACAGCTCAGTGGCCAGAGGAGTGTGCATGGTATATTTTCTAAATCCCTTAGTTGCTAAGCAGCTTTGACTAAGAACCCCTGTGCACTTTGGGAATATCAAAGGGCACAGGTCTTGAATTTACAGATCAAGAAGTGCAATGATGTCTACAGCAGTTTTGTGTTCTCCTACAGGGAGAGCACCAGACGAAGCATATGTAACAGATTAAAAGATCAGACAGCTGCTGTAGGTTTGCATGTCAGAAAATCAGCTTTTGTTGTTCAGGTATTAGGGAAAAAAAGGGATGATTTATTTGCATGTCTGTGTTTAAAATAGACATGCACTAGGGCAACCTTTTAAAATCGTGTGCCAGGGAAGGTACATTCTAGTAGCATCAGTGAGTATTACCCCTTTAGATTTACAATTATCCCTTTCAAAGCTGGACTGTAAACTTTAGATACCCAAATGATAAAGAGTTCCATCCTGGTTTTGAAGCACTTCTATTTGTTTTCTGCTAAAGATGAAAATGCAGAGCAAATGCAAACCTGGCCCAGTGGGAACTCTCCTGAGAAAATGGTTAATGGATACCTTTTATATAAAGTTCTAGGAAGGGGAAGTTTAATTAGAGAGCACCCTGGTGGTCAATTATTGAAAGAAAAAAAATAAAGTCTTATGATACATGTGCAACTTTAACAGCAGCCATCAGAATTATTTCTCACATGGTAAAAAGGAACATGTTCAAGTCATGTCTTAGGACTGTGTCTGTCCTGCATCTCACTCATAGTTGCCTTACAATGTGTGTCTTCAGGGGCTTTTGGCAATGTGTAATGCATGCATGCTTTTTGTTTTTATGGTGAAGAAGGTAGAACAAAACCCTAGACTGACAGACTGACAAATTTCATGCTATTTTGTATCGTGGTGTATGTGGTTGCTCCAGAAATATGGTCTGGTATCTGCTGTCCTGCTTCTTTAGTTCCTACTGAGTGGGTTTTTCCCTGTGGAATTTAGAAACAAGTTCAGTGGGGAGAGCTCCTTGTGAGAAGTGCTACACAAATACAGATCCCCAAAAGAGACTGCTATTTAAAAATTACACAATGGGTACATGACTGGCAGACACAGGGAAGTATTTGGGAATAGTGAGAGTATTTGACAGAAAAAGCAGCAGAAATCCTGGCTATTGTCAGCATTTTGTTTTCTTTGAAATAACCAACTCAAAGAAGAACTTACAGCAGAGATGAGAAGGAGGAAAATTAAGTTGATCTGCTCTGTTAATGGGTACCATGAGAAGAAGACCTGACAAGACCCACCCTGAATTTTTGTAAGTTTATTGCTGATCATTATGAGGATCAGTAAAGAGAGCTGTAGAGCCACAACAGTGTTGTTCTGCAGAAGAAAGTCTTGGTCAAAACATCAGGCTGGGATGGTGGTCATGGGGAGCAGCTGTGAGCAGCCTGGGATTGCCTCTGCCAGTGTAGCTAGAGAGAAGAAGTTATTGAACTAAGAGACTGAGAGCAATGGAGAAAGAACTCTGGGTACACACTAAACAGGAGAGTGAAGCCATGGCAATTTCTTACTGGTAGATATGAGACTCTAGTAAGGTGTGAGGTGGTGTCTGTAGGGATCCTACAAGAAAACAAGAAAACAGACAGGGAAAAGAAAATCACAGGTCTCTGACAGCATTGTTAGCTAGGACATCATGATATTATGAAAGACATGCCAGAGACATACATGAAGTTTTCAACTGATGTGTATTAAGAAGTTGGACCTATAAATTATGTCAATGGACAGAGCAGCTAAGTTTGCATAAGATCATAAAAATATGAAGTGGTGCAATGGGAAAAACCAAAGCAGGGAGCCCTGTGGGGATATTTCTCTCTAAAGCCACAGTGAAGGAACCCCAGACAGTAAATTTTCAAGGGTACCTTCAGGCTTGTTCTCCTAGGAACTTTGTTATAGATTGTGTATACCTTTAAGCAGAAGTGTTCACATTGTGCAGCACACCTAAATCCTGTGCACAGCAGCATTTTTATGGGTCTCTGAGACAGTTCTTAATCCATTTCATGCATCTTTGACTTGCTTTCAGTGTAATAATTTTGCTAGTCACCTGGACTGCTATTTCCATTATTCTCTGCCTCTGCTGATCTTCTTAACCATCACTTCTCTGTTATGCATAATCTGGATCTTAGTCTGTGCAGACTGCTGTGTCAGTGAATGATGTGCTGTCTGACTCAGTGAATGAACACCTTTGCTCTTCATGAATGAGCACAGACTTGCTGTCATCAGTCTGCACTGAACACTAATCCATTCACATTGCAACTTACATTTCAGATTACTTTCATGTGGCACAGAAGCACCTTTAGTCTGTGTCATCTGATTTTGGAGTAATGCTGAATTAGAGGCTTTTCCTCACAAGCTCTTCTCAAAAGAAGGGGTCAAGTTTTTGACAGCAGACTTAAGCAAAGCATGTGTTTCCCCTGCTAGTCAGTTGGCATTTATCACAGCATTATTCAACCTTCAGATTATTTAGCAATTGTTTTATCCAATTGTTTTTTAATGTATTTTCAGGTATTAATTGGATTCTATATCAAATGGATAATTAAAATCTACCTACTTCTTCTCCTATCTTTGCATAGCCTACAATTTTGTAACAGACTTAGGCCACCAGCTGTTCAATATCTGATTATGATGTTTGTTGATTCTAATATCATCCACCACACATTCAGATAATTTTCTCTTAATATTTATTCCACTGATGACATCTAGACTTCCTTTTGTCAATATCTGGTTTGGCCAAGCCTTTAATGCTTGACAATTTATCAAACTGTTGTCTTTAAATACCAGCATCCAGGTTGCCATCAATTTTATCTTCTTGTTTATCTGTAAGCCTCTATGATGCTTACAAAAACTATTTGTAAAAGCATTTCTGACTTCTCCCAACTTTTTGGCTAGAACTACATTCAATATATCTTTAACTTTTAATTTGCCATAAATATTTTCTCTGTGTTAAAGTGTCCCTTACCTTTCAGTGATACACTTCAGGTAACAGTCAGGTTTCTTAATATTGGACATTGGCTTAACTCTCTTATGATCCCCAGTAGATCCCCTATTCTTATTTGTGGTATCTTGGTGTCTGAGTCATCCTCATGTTTGAATAGAAAATGCTGAGAAGATCTTGCACGTCTTGAGACAGTGCTGCTCAGACTAGGTAAGCACCGTGGGGGAGCCTTGCTCAATCATTTGTTTTCAGTCTTAAGATGACAACATGATTAATAATAACATTTCAGTTCTCATCCTGCTAATTGGACTGGGATGCTCATGGCTGACCTTCTTTTCAGCCTTCTACCTCCTATGGCGTCTGTTAAAAGACCACATCTGACCACTTGTGTGATTCAGTGTGTCTTATTACTGCAGCTCCTTAATTAGGGGTCATGTCTTCACAATACACCACACAGACAGAATTAGCTTCTCAGAACTTCATTTAGTAAGGGGAACTAGGATGGGGATTTCACAAGAATCACAATTTAATCTCCATAAATGTCTACACCTCGAACTGGAAATATTGTTATATCTTTATTGTTTGCTTCCAGGTATGATTCTTAATCTTCATGAACATGTTCACAGAGACCAGTGGTTTTCATTTTGAAATCTTCCCTTTTTTTTATTAATTTCCAAATATTAAAGTGACCATTAGTTCTGCCTTCCCCCAAACTAGAAGCCTTGGGTATTCTTCTTTTGAATTAAGCATCACTCAATTTAGCATAAGATTTAGTTGTACACGAAAAATTCACTAAATTCCCCCATTTTTGCACATGATTGCAAAGTTTTCTTGTATATCCTGCCCAGGGCTATCGAGCATCATGCATATCCCTATGAGCTTCCTTTGAGGTGTTTGGGACAGGGACTGAACAGTCAAATACACTGGAAGAAGAGGATAAAAACCAATGTGACATGATGGAAACAAATATTAACACCTCTTAAAATATGTCATTTCATTTCATGTGGCTCACCTTGCAGTGGAAATTACTGATAAAGACAATGAAATTTCAGAAAAACAGTGTCAGATAATGATGCAAAATGTTTCATATACTGCTACTGTCATTGAATGTAGTGATTATCTAGTACAATATATACAGGAAAAATCCAGGAGGAAGAGATCTTTGGGCTGTATCTACCTGGATGAATGCTTCCTCAGTAGGTGATACAGCCACACTTTGTTTCTCAGACTTTCCCAGCTATGTCATGGTTCAGCCTCAAGTGAGTTACAGAAGATGTCTCTTCCTGCAGTGACTGTGATCATGCACAACCTTTGGATTCAAATGCCTCAAGCAGTGAAAACAAAAAACTTTGTTTCTTCTGGCTAAGTATTCTAGCCATTTGGAAGCCAGGTAAAGGATGTATTGAGCTTGCTCTTGTAAATTTTTAAATAACTGTCCCAGAAAATTTTAGTAAGCTTAAATAATTTTTACTGGACTAAATATAATCATCTCTCTGAATAACCTTTGACTTTCACTGAAGAAGAAAATTTTATAGATTTTCAAGCTTCCAAGGAGTTTTTAAAACATGTGGGAAGTGCTTTAGGCACCAGGGACTGAGATGAGTCTGGATGACTTCAGAGGTGCCCACAGACTTTCAGGACTCTTGTGTGAAAGAGAAAGTTCTTTCTCCCTAGCCTTTCAGAGTTTCTTCAATAGTGCCAAATTTAGGCAAAGTGTAGGTGTAATGTAAATCCTTGTCCAAAGGAATTAATGTAGCAAAATCTCATCTCCTCACTCACTCAGTGGACCTGACACAGTTGAAGTGACAGTCCCCTAAACTGAGGATGTTGGTGACCTGGAAAGGTTGAGGTTCTTGCATTGTTAGTCAACATCCCATTAAGAAAGCACTTGCATTCTTTAATTTCTAGCTAAGCTTTCTATGCAAGTGTGAGTAAGCAGTGCATCAGGGCAAGGAGTACCTTTATTGTACTCTAGAATCATATTTTTGAGAATTACCATTGCTTTCATTTAAATTATTCTGATGACAAGTAATACATGATGTTATGATAAAAAATCCAGAGAACATACTAAATAAAGCCCTGTAAGCATTTATAGACAATCAGTAATTTCTGAGGATAAGTTATAATTCAAAAAGATAAAAAGCTTATTGAACCAGATTATTTTTTTTCACAGTGTCTGGGGCTAAAAAAATTTCTGCAGGGCTTCCTGTTATGTACACTCCCTCTTATCCTGAGAAACACTAGAACTATTCCATAAAGGAAAGGTCCAAGGAGAAAATCTTTTTCATCCTGAAAATATTTTGAGTATTATCTGGGATAAGGAAGGCTTGGTGGGCATCTATTCCTGCTGCAGGGGAGCATGGTCAGCTTTCCTGACTATGGCATCAGGATTAGCCCCAAGCATACTCTTCTTCCCACTGTTAAAAGATGCTGTCACTTCTTCAAATAAGCACAAAACCCCCGGACTCCCTTGGAGCTTCAGATGTGGCTTTGGGGCAATCACCTTAGCAGCCCTTCCTCAGCCTTCCCATTCATGAATTTCACACCTCCCAAAACGAAGAATGAGTCTTCATTTTATGTTAGGGTACTATTTTCAGGGCAAAATGCCTTTTACTTCATGGTCATTACTTATCCCATACCCTGTTCTTGTTGAAGAGCTCTAAACAGTTCCCAATTGTAAAGTAAGGGAACACAAACTTTGTCTTTATCAAACTTGTTTTTGAATGAGAGATTCTCTTTTGATTTATCTGTGTTCACAGGTTCATTGCTTCCTTCTAAGTGTTCTGACCCACTGACACATTTGCTTACCATATGTTAGGACATCCCATTGTCTGAAGACGTCATAGATTATTTAGATGTTGCAAAGCAATCTGTTTTCTGAAAAAAAAAAAAACCTCTCAATTTTGAAATTGTTATTCCATTTTTCCTTTTCAAATCCAAATTGGCCCTCACTTCCCATTGGCTCAAAGCTTTTATAAATGCTTTGAAAATGTGTTTTTCATTGATACTGTCCCACAATAATAATTTCCACTTTTTCCAAATCTTTTTTCAAACTTTACTGAAAGAAAAGAAAAAAAGTCTCTTCTATTCCTCCACATCAGATGTGTTGACATTTTAACTAGAGGATTTTTCTGTGTGGTACATATGAGGCTGTATCAGGAGGCATGTGCACATGCTGGCATTTGACATTTCTGCACAGTTTAGCAGACTATATATAGTAATCTAAAATGGAAACATTTTACCTGGCAGAGCCCTACAGAGAGTCTCCAAATAGCCCAGTGAGCCAAGGGCTCCCAGCCCAGTGGGTGTCTCTGTGGGTTCTTAAATAACAGTGGGACATCAGTCCTTTCTTAATAAAGAAGGAAGGATTGAACAGTGTCAGGATGACAATAGCTTTAAACTTCATCTGATCAAGTTGGAAGAAGAATGATCGTGTTGGCTATTTACAAAAAAAACTGTGCCCACAGCTGGACAACAAAAAGACCTGATCATCTGCAGAAAATAATGGTTTCCCAATTCAGGTATTTCTTGCAAGGTGAAGAGGATGCCCGGGTCACTTCCCTCATGTTAGCCAGTCAAGCTCCTTGGCACTCTCATGCTCAAGCTTTTGGGATTCTTGTGGAGAACTTCCATGGGTGTGAAGTGCATCATAGGGACACACAAAAACCCATCTGATAAGCTGATGAAAAAGCCCATCTGATAAGTAATTGCATGATGGGGGTTGGCATTACAGACCTGAGACTTTTCATAATAAATGGTTTCCTGCTGATACCCAGAAAGCTGGAGACACTGGTGATCACCCAGTCCAGAAAAGAATAGCTCCTCCTTCATTTTCCTAGAGAAATCAAATGTTTATACTTTCCACTCAGTGCCATTTTGCCTTTCATTATCTTGAGAAAAATTTTTGCTTCCAACAATTTATGCCCTTTCTCCTAGGGTGGTTTTATAGTGTATCTGAATTGGTCTCACATATGGTATTGCAGAGGGTTTTGATAACCACAGATGGTGCCTCTGCAAACATTTGAAATCAGCTTCACTATCCAAACCTCCAATACTTGTTTGTGTTCCAAATGGAGTTGGTAAATGCCTGATGTAGTTTTTCAGTCCTAATAAACACAATTAAAAAAAAAAATTCTGATTCTGTAGCTCCAACAATAATATCAGGAAGATAACCTTTTCACAACAGGTAAATTGAAGAAGTTTTAGTTGGCCTTTCTGTGCTTCACAATAATTTCCTTTGCTTTATTTTTGTCAGATCTCTGTAGCTATATGGCATTATTTCTACTTTAGAAAGTATAAATAATGCCATTATGTTTTGATATCACTAGAAGAATATAGGAGAAGAATTTGACTTAAAGTTCTAAGTCCATTCAAAAGGAAAGGGAAAAGGCAGGATTATTAGACAGACAAAACTGATTCACTTATTAGTGCACTTACTATAGAAATTTCAAATTCCTTGTCCCATTAGAAAAACACAGATAACTTTATTTTCTGTGTTCATAGGAGTACCAAGACTCAACTTGGCAGGATCCTTCACAGAAACCTGTTGGGCTGAGGGGGAGAGTAGAGGAACAAAGGCACAGCCACCTCCTATTCTAATTCAGGGTCAGCCCACGGGGGTGTTTCAGCTCATGTGCATGGCCCAGGTTCCATCTACTTGGGGATACAGGCTGGCCTTTGCTTCAAATGCAGTTCTGCACCTGCCTCTAAGTAAAGGTAGGAACAGGGAGAAACACTACCCTCTGCACTCATGTGGGCATTTTGAAGTAAAATCTGCCATTAGTTCCTTAAGCTCATCAGAAGTCCTTGCCCCATCTCTGAAATTATTGGGCTGACTCTATTATAAAAATTAGATGGCAAGGGAAAGCAAATAAACCAAACCAAACCAAACCAAACCAAACCAAACCAAACCAAACCAAACCAAACCAAACCAAACCAAACCAAACCAAACCAAACCAAAAACAACAACAAAGACATTTTCCTCATATTTCAAATGATGAGTGAAAGCCCTGCAAATACATGACTTATCCAAAGCTGAGATAGAAAAATCTCTGCCAGAACTAGACTGGGTCCTTACACTGATTTATCCAGTCTAAAGACACTGAGGATCCAGTGAGCTGTGGGAAGCTCCTGAGGATGAACACATGAAAGAATGAAACCAGGTGAATAGTAAATGGAAATATGTTCACACAATTAGGGTTGTCTAAAATAAGCCCAGAGGTGGGAAAGGAGACCAATACAGAAAGTGATGCTGAGCTTAAGGAAAAGGGAACAAAGGAGTCTTAGAAGTGGAGAACAGACTCTGCTATAAGAGGAAGTTGAAGCAGGATATAAGGATTACATGGTTAGAGGAATGGGTGAAGAAACACTGCAATTTTGGCAGCTGCAATTTTTTTTTACTGAAAAGGAAAGGTAGAAAACAGAAGGTATAAGAAAGACAAGTCTGTTTCCCAAGGATGAATGAAGAGGGTGCAATGGAGTCTAGGCAGATGTGGGTACATTCTGCAGGGAAAGAGTGAGTCAGATTTTTTAAGGGCCTGGGTGTGAGGGGAGGAAATAGGCAATCAGGAGTGGTCTGTTCCTAAGCAAGTCACTAAACCCATGCTGCTCTGCTTTTGGGGAGCCTGTTTAACCTGTGAGGCTCTGCAGTAACCTCATATCCCTCCTGCTTGGGGTCATCTGCTTCCTTCAAGAGTGTGGGCTGGGAGCAGGAGAGGGGAGCAGCAAGCTTTGGGCAGGTGGGAATGCAGAACAAACCCACAGCAGCTCATGTCTCTCACAGGCATGGTCTTCACCCTGGCATCAATAACAAGCAGTTTTAACCACCAGACTTGACAGCTTTTCTACAATTTCCTTAGGAGTGGTTATGGTCGCTGAGGACTGACACAGACCACTCTTCCCAGATTTTAAATGGCTGTGAAAGGAACATGACTCTGAGTGTGGCTTTCTGTGCAATCAAAACCAGCATATTTTTGCAAGCAGGAGAATGAGCATAGACACTGAGTTTCTTTCTCTCTGTACAGACTTTCAGTCCTACATTTGTGCAGCTTGAAACCATCACTGTTCTAGTGTGGAAAATATTCAATTGAACATTAACTGTTTTGGACACTATTACTACAAAAATAAATAATCAACCAACTTCTTCTCTGAATAGAAAACTCTGCAGTGGGAAGACTGAGTGAATAACTGCCATGATTGCTGAGGAAGAGATGGAAATAACAGTTTACAGTTCACAGGATCTTAATGGATAATCAATGTGGTAAATTAGGATGTGGCTGAAATTACAGATACAGTAATTAAAATTAGCCATGAATAATAGAACACAGCTCCTCTAGAATAGAATAGAAAGTGCTGCTAGACAGAAACAGAATAATACTGTGCAAATGTACAGAAATTTTAATTTTTAAGAGAAGTTCAAATTGGCAAGAGATGTGTTCAGTGTCTCCACTGACACTTTTCACAAGCTTATAATAGGTAGCTGTAAACTATTGTTGGAGAGGAATTTAATTTAATTGCATCTCCTCCTTAGGAAAAGTACTTTCTGAAGCACATTTGAAGTCAGTGCTAAGATGTCTCTAAATTGCCATTCAGACAGAGTCTATTCAGCTGGCCACAGTTTGACTGTACTCACTTCTTTGGTCTATTGCTCTCTTTTTAAATTGCAGAAACTATGCTAGGAACAGAATAGCCAGTGTGTTCCAGCACAGAGGCTTTTCTCAACCAATGCTGAAGCTGCTTTTTACCTAACAGAAGAAAATTACAAACCCAGAGAAAGGAGAGGGGTTGTCTGTTCTTTCTGTTCCCCTGCAATGCTCCTGCTGCAAGTCACCTCTGACAATGCAATGCAGAATGTAAGGCATTAGTTTGCTCTGCCAGAATGATTCCCCTATTTTCAAAAAATTAAAGTATAATGTGATGCTGAGTGATTACACACTGTAAAACTGGCTGAGAAGCCCATATGTCATTAGATTTCTATTAAATATACAGGTTCAGATTCATCAGGCCCTATGGACTTGTGTGATTTCAAGGCATGTGGACAGTATGACTAAAACACTTTTTTTGCCAGATGTGAAGAAGTTTCTCTGTGTTATCAGTGCTTACCACACAAGCTTTAAAGGGTAATATTTTCTGCTAGAATTCTAAGCATGTTCTTTTATTTTGTAATTTCCAGTGACATGATGGAGGATCCCCAAGGCCTCTCTAATGGCAGATGGGAATCTCAACAGAAGATTTTTCCTTGATGTGTGTATGTGCTATAGGAGAAGATCATACAAAATGTCCTGATATAAGTTATTTGTTATCAAGATAATACCAAGAAGATTGGAGCATAAAGTTGCAATATATTGGAAAACAAAAAAAAAATAATGGCATTACTTTGCAGAAGACCTTTTAAGTTTTTGCATTCCAGTTGACACGTGGCCCTCCTTGTGGGCCTGGGACAGACTTTGAACCCTCTCTGAGGGTACCTGTGCAGGCTCATGATGTGGCACTTGGTAACTTCTTATCAATCCTGAGACACACAGAAAACTCCCTTTTTAATCTTACAAACTACTTGATGACAAAAAAGAGGCTAAAGCCCACGGGTGTATCTGCAGTCACTACATCCTCATCACTCTGCCTCCCAAACTGAGTCCTCATAACTCCTCCTCACAAACCAAACCAGAGGGCAGACAGGCTGGTTTATCTCTCCAAATTTTCTTCAGCCCAAGTTTAGGTAACGCTCATAAAGATTTACCTGTGGGTTGTGAAAACCAGTGGGAGTGGGCTCCCCTAATTCCCAGGGAAGATTCAGCACTAAAGGATATGACAGAAAATTTGAGGTTTGATATACAAGCATGATTATGTCTGTGATATACCTTTTTTTTTTTCTCTAATACTACATGTATTCTGGCAAATCTTTGGATTCTGCAACAGTTTGCTAATTATCTGTTGTGTTATAAACAATCTTGTTTTGTTTTGTTGTGCTTTTTTTTATAATTGAGCTGTTTTTAATGATTCACAATTAATTACAACAGCTCTAAATTTTCAATTTAAAGTAGTTTAAATTATTGTCTAGGCTTTTCCCATAGGCAGAGGCATGCTAGTTGCACAGTCCTGGTGAATCAGATTTAATAGGCATTTTGAAGCAAGCACAGCTGCAATTATGCCCAGAGAATTTCTGCCAACTTTTTAATAGTCTATTTTTATTGTAAAAGCATCTTTTAAATACCTTTGTTTCTCCTGGGGTGGAAATTATTGTTATAATGTTCATGCCAAGTTTTAATTTAGTATGCTACCTAGTAATCTATTTTTTATAACATAAAAATCATGTTATAATTTCAAGAAAATATAGAACTAATACAAGGTAACATGCTGGAAATAGAGGTATTTGTGTTTGCTGTAACACATCCGGCAATTATTATTTTTATGTTACTCCTGATATTTTAAAGTGTTATGCAAACATTAAGTGAATCATAAAACCTAAGAACTCATTATTGCTCCGTCCTTATTTTATAAACAGGGAAAAGAGAGCACAGAAGTGCCCTGCCCATTGCAACAGGGAAACAAAATTAGAACTGTTCCCATCTCTCAGACTCCTCCTGAAAATGCTTTGTGAGTAACAACAATTTGTGAGAAAATTGCCTATGATTTTACTTCTGTAATAAGATTTGGACTTCTTCCTTCGTGATGCACAGAAAATACAGAAGATGCTTTTGTTTTATTCGCCATGCTGATAAATGTTGTGTATCCAAATTTTGCACCATTTCTCCATTGCAGCTTGGATCCAAATGAATGGTAAGCAGTGCCAGTCACCACATGGTACTTATACCTGTATTTTCCATCAGACCACGTGATGCATATTAGACTGGTTCTGAAAGCTTCAATTTGTCCATCTGAAGTCTAACCTCCAACAGGAGCAGCTGTCCTGAGTACTTATGTCCCTATATAGATGCCACTAAAAAGAAAGGAACAGACACAGTAAGAAATAAACTAAAAAGATAATTTTTTTCTTCTTGATTAACAAGAACTAAGGAAAAAAAAATTAAAATTGATGGAAAAAATGTGAACATATTCATAACAACATCTGAATCATAGAATATTATCTTGCAGTAAAAATGCTATTTAGATGCTTTGCATGAGACACAAAATAAGTACCTTTGAATTAGGGTGAATTTAATTTCATTTAGTTATCTTTTTCATAGATAAACATGATCCATTGATTCTTCATTCTGAAAATCACTCATTTTGTTAAACTAGCTTTAGCAGTATGCTGGGCTGAGGCACCAGTCATACCTTTGATGGTGGCACCACTCTTATTTGGTATGAGTCCAGTGTGACATCACTGATTATTCATATCACTATTTTCATTTTAGATATTTCTCTATTTACCTACATCTCCCTTATTCAGACTGTGCTGATTGTGTATCCCCCAATCTCTGAAGCAGTATTACAGGAATACGAAAGTATAAAGAAGGGAAAAAAACATTTCCCCAAGAAATCTGTTCCACAGCTCAATTTGTGTCACTAGCATTTTAAATACTTACATACTTCACTAGCATTTTAAATACTTACATTCTTACTTATGTTGCACTTAAATGCATGTGGAGCCAGGTCAGGTTTTAAGATCTCCTCAGCTTTGTGTTTAATTTGAGCTAGGTATGATTTCCATACCCTACTTTAAGTAAGCAGATAGCTGGAGAATGACAGAGGACACCAAAGCAACAAAGATTATAAATGCCAAAAAAAAAGTCCTAAAGAAGATATGAATGATTTTCCATGCAGGTCGAGTAGAACAGCATTGGGAGTGCTAAATTTTAGAAACATATCTCTACTGTAAAAAAATAAAATAGAAGCAATTATAGAATAATTGGTACTATATGACTTGTTAATACTGTTAAAGGTTGGGGTTTTTTTAATTCTTAGTGGTGTGTATTCCCGCTGGATTGCTTCAGAAGTGCAAAATATATTTATTTAGTCAGAAGGACTCCTGCTAATTGTTCAATGGCTCTTGCTGTGCTGGAGAGATTTTGAATTTATATTGTTGCTCTAAATGCAAGGCACTTCTGATTCATTTAACATTGTTTGGACAGCTGTGAAGAGAAATAAAATGGCACAATATTGTTTTCCTGTGCTGCTTTTGAAGTGACATAATTACTTCAAATATTGCCTGAGATACCCACTGAGACAATCAGGGGATTTAATTTAAAATGAAGCAATATGTATCTCAACACTGAAAGCAAAATTGTGCACTGCAAAGTGATGGAGGAAGTATTGGAATAGAGATCCCTGCTAAGCACCATGTTATTTACCCACTTGCCAGCCAGAGGTTACATATTTTGAGATAACTGCTAATTTTTATGTCAGATAGACTATACATTGCCTTAATTCTGTAATTCCCCTTTACAAATGACAGTGGAGATATTTGTGTGCCAATTGATTACTGTTTCAATCTTTCACAGAAATGCACTTGTTATCATGAACAACGTGCAGTTATTCCTTCAGAGACATCATTTGTAGGTTGATTGCCTCCTTAATGTCATGAAGCAGTATTTTGATTAAAGAGAGAAATGAGAAATTTTATGCTGCTTCCTAATTTTACACCTCTCAGTGTAAATGTGTGTCTTAGCATTACTCTTCATTCAGAACAACTGCTAGTTTCCCCAAGCACGAGCTTCACCTCTGAGGCTAATCCTCCAGCCCATGTGTCCAGACCTTGTTCTTTCCTTTATCCATGCATAATCCTGCACAACACCAGGTCCATCCTTCACAGCCTTCTTTCTCCCTCATACAGATGCTCTGGTCCCTTTTGCCTTACAAAACCAAACCCAAAAGCTGTGTGTCTGGACCAGACTGTAAAAGGGCAGTTTGCCTCCTAGCATCTTGGAAGGAACTGTTGAGCTCACAAAATCACTAGGTCCAAGGCAGAGGTTGGATTGCCAGTCCAAGGCAGGAGGAGGAGAACTGTGCTCATGCTGTATGAATTAATTTGGGACCCATGGCATGGCTTAAAGTGAGATTTGTATTAGAACTAGCAGTGCCCTTGCAAACCAGGAGGTCTCCAACACTCTCACAACAGATGCACTGGCATAGATGCAAAGTCTTGGTGAGGAAATACTGCAAAGCAGCTTTACATCTTTCCATCTTGCATGTCCTTTACACTTGAGCTTGCCTTGTCACTTAAGGCTCCCCTAGCAACATTCAAAGCTTTCTGGGGAGAAAAAGGCTCAGGGCCCACGAGGTAACTTTGTGGTTTTCATAGATACAATGAGGAGGAAACAAAACCAGAATCTATGACATTTCTGGAATTGTTATGCAGAGGAAAATATCTTAAGGAGAATTTTGATAATTTCTAATTTTCATGATTCTTGGCAGTTCTAAAAGACAAACTAAAGATTTTGCATTCACAGCATGGGATGGATGTATCCATTTTCCATAATATCCTGTCACCAAGCAGACAAAAGCAGATACTTAGAAGAAGAGAAAAAGAAAAGGTCAAAAATATAATCATGTTTCCTTAGAATATTTTTCTGGCTCTGGAGACTCCTCGAGTCCAAGATGTTGTCTTTGTAATTAACAGCCCTGATTATTTTTCTTTTGATTTTTTTTTAATCTTTTGGACTCATGTAGATGATTTGCATTTGAAAAAAACTGCATTTACCTGCACAATGTGAAAAATCAATTTCTTCCATTTTTTCTGAGTCTGCCATCTGCTTACTTCTGTTAACCTGTAGCTCTTGCTTTGCCAGAGACGTGAGCAGCCATTCCCCATGTGCATTCCTCTCTGTGCATTTTTTTTAGTGTGGCACTTTTCCTACTCATTCCCAGTTAATGTTTACTTATTAAAGGTCATATATTTTCAAAAATACTTCCAGCTTTTGAAAATTTTTAATGTACTATTTTGAACAGTATAGTTTTGAATATGCCTGTCACACTGCTCATGATCTTCCCAGTTATATCCTGTATTTTCTGAGACTGGGGGATGAGAACTGCCCACAACAGTTCAAGATGTGACTGAGCCATGGATTTATGCAGCTGGGTAATGAGATTCTCTGCTTGTTTCAAAGGCTGTTCTGTCTTAAAACTGATTATCCAGTGTAGCCTTGCCAGCTCCTGTATGCATGTTGTTTGGAGACCTGTAATTATGTAAGAGTCTCAGCTTGCATTTATGAGTTGCATAAACAAGTTCCTGTCTTCTGTGACTAGAGAAAATTCTGTGGGAAGTAAAACAAATAACTTTGAAATTGGGACATAAGAGAAAATAAAGGTTCATTATTTGGGGAGAGGGATTATCCTTACACCTGATTTAATAATTTGAAGATATATATAATATTTTTAATGCATTTTATTAGCATTGAAAAATTTTTTCCACTTGACATGCAAATTTGATGAGGTGTCCATCTCCTCACCCTGGCTCCATACCTGTCAGGGCCCTCACGTTCTCCACATAGTCCATGTGCAATCAGACTGTCACTGAGAGATATTCTCACACTTGTGATCTCCCAAATCTGCCCAGAAACAGTTTGAGAGAGCTATGGTAGAGCTAGGATGGCTCACAAAGGTTCTAGGGCCTGCAGCCTTTAGGCTTTGGTGTCACAGCAGTACCTGGAAAAAAGAGCAGTGACAATAATCTCTCCATATGACTCCTCATTTTACTTCTGACAGTGACATGTGAGCAGCCAGAGTCTTTCCTGAGAGCAAAAACCTAGTCCTTCTGATTTTTAAAATTAATTTCTACCTCCTGCCTATATTATGAGGATCATGTCTGTTTGTTCTAATTCATCAAAGTTAAGGTCAGATAATGATGCTAAACAATACTAGATGAAAGTGCTTTTATCACATAATGTACACCTATAGAAGGAAATAAAATGAAGGTAGGGAAGACAGATAAGCAAGGGTTAGAAATAACTCTAGGGAGGGAGCTGGTATTAAAGCAGGGTCCTTGCCAATAAATGCCAGACAATTTAGTCTGAAGTACTCTTGCTCAGCTGCATAAGGACCCTGCATGATACATGTGAAATGAGAGTGCTAATGTAGCAGGTACTTATTCTGCAGTCTTGTTCTTCTTCATGGAACTGTAATTAACTGTCTTTTTCAAGGAGTGCAATTACTATTTTTATTTTTACTGACCCTTGAATCCTATTCAGACAGATGTAATGCATTTTGGGACTGTTGGTATTACTTACTAGATGCTTAGAAAAATATGAATTAAAAGTAGATATGCTGTTCTATAACTAACTGAATAAATAAAATGTAGAATGTGCAAAAAAATGTCAAGATTTTGGTTCGCCTTTTCCAACTGCAGTTTCCATTAAGTCTTCTTGGGAATGAAATAGAAGGAACTAGAAGGTGAAATGCATATACCTATATGCAAACAGGAACCTTCTAATTTACAACTATGTGGCTGAAAACTGTGAAAACTAACTTAAATTCAGTCCTATCATTCCCGTTGGAAACCTCTATTATCTCCTACACTCACATATCTTCTTGTGATGTTGAAACAATCACCTTGAAAGGTAATGGCCATTTGTAAAAATGTTAGAGCATTATTATCTGGAAGGGCAGAGATTCCGAATTTCCAAAGTAGTGATTGTAAGTTCAAGAGGCTGAACTTCTGGAAAATTGCAAGTCACATTTCCAGTAGTTTAATTAGAAAAGTTCTTGTGCAATGCTGAAAAATATACCAAAGATGTGCTTCTCCTCTTTTAGACTTTCTGATCATCTTCTTCTTTATAGCTCCATTATTGATGATGTCTATAAAAATTGTGTGGTTGTTTGCTGTTTTGGCTTTGGTTTAGTTTGAGTTTTTTCTGGTTTATCTTAATACTTGTTTTCTGTTTTCAGAATCTCTCTTATCCCCCTTACCATTCTGCAGCAAACTTCTCATCATTTTGGTTGTGTGATCAGACTATAGAAACAGCTCCTACTTAGGCAAAATACTTTTGAGGAAAGATTCAGATTTCTACAGAATTCACCTTGCTTCACTTGAATTTTTCTTCAACATCACCCTCCTTCCTTAGTACAGCTTGTCCTGGAAACCTGATAGAGTTAAGCAGAATGATACAGTTAGGTATTCCTTTGATTTTCTTCCCTCCAACAAGATTATGAGGTACCTGTTCTAGGCATACCATTGTTTTAAAGACAAGTATTTCACTGCAACTCCATCTTTGAAACAACATTTGTGATGTTTCTTCTTAACAGCAAAGACCAAAACAGCACACACTGGGAAAAGCAATGGAAATAATAAATCTGGTTTCTTCTCATGAGCCCTCTTCAGGGACTCATAAAAAATTCTGTTGTTGCTATTAAAGTAGAGTTTAATTATAAGCAGTTTTGCTGCCTGGAAAGCTAGACAGCATATAGAAAATTCCTAATGATGAGGGGCTTACAAGGAGGCTGGAGAGGGACTTTTCACAAGGTGGCTTTAAGATGAAGGAGGGCAGGGATAGATTAGAATTAAGATTAAATTCTTTACTGTTAAAATGGTGAGACTGCCACAGGTTATCCAGAGAAGTTGCAATGTCTACCCCTGGAGATGTGTGAGAACAGGCTGGATGGGTCTCTGTGAAAGTTTCCCTGCCCATGGAAAGGGGTTGGAATGAGATAATTTGCCTTCCAGCTCTAGCCATTTTATGATTCTATGACTCTGTAAGTGCACTGAAATTCAGGCAGACTATAACTACTGAGGGTGCAGAGTCTCCTCCACTGAGGACCTTATTGACAAATAATATAAGGCACAAAAAACCTGGTTCTGCCTCAGACTGATAAGCTAAACCACATCATCCCTTCCAGCTTCACTTTCCTAACTAATTTGGTTTAGTCACGTTTCCTAAGTAGATTTCAAACTTACACAGTCCAGGTAACTTTTATGTGTCCCACAAATGAAGCCTGAATTTTAGGTGTTTTGATTTCCTCTTCTGTAAAATGAAGTATGCAGGCCACAGTGACTAACCACTAAAAATAAAAACATTTAAAATAAAGTCTCTTTGTAGTAGAATTTTCAACTATCATATTTCAGATACAGAAAAGTTGATTTCAAAATACTTAATGTAAATAATCTTTCAAATGTTACAATTTTATGTCCCACAATTTGTATATTAATTAAAATTATGAGAGGAAATATAAGAGACACATAAACCACTGAATTTAAAACATTAATTTATTAAATCCCTTCATTTTAATAGAAGAAGTTCATGAATTAAAGATGGATCATTAACACAAAGGAAACAGGGAATCTTAAACTGTCCTTTATTTGTGTTCAAGTGATGCCCTCACTGAAGTCTTGTGACGACATCTGGAACTAACAGGAGTCAGTATGAAATTTGTCCCCAGATTTAGTATGTAAATTGAGTATTTTTTGGTGAGGCTCATGCTAACTAGGAAAAGCAAGGCTGAGCATAACCCACTCCAAGGAGCCCCAGCTGCAGAGAATGTGCACTCAGGTAAATCCAGCTCAGTTCTAGGGGAGCAGGAGAGTGACACCGTGCTTTGGTTTGTCTGAGACACAGGATGGCCACAGAGAGGACAGGATCACAGGTGACAGAGCATTCAGGCTGCTCCTGCTCTTCACAGTGCCTCCATCCCTCCTGGTTTCCTTCCTCTCGTGCTGAGATGCAGACAGTCTCCATGGGAACCAGCACCTTCCCTGTGCCAGAGCCCCAGAGCCAGGGTCGCTGGCTCTGCGCCTGCCTGGGGACCACTGCAAGGCACAGGGGTAAGAAGGGCCCCCTTCCAATATACACTGGGGTTTTTTCCAGCCAAGTATTGGAAAATCAAGTTCTTAAAATGGAAATACTAAAAATACTGGGAGCTGTTAATTTTTCAGCTGGAATAAGACTGACCAGCTACCTCACCTAGCTTTGGGAAGCAAAGGTCAGTGCTTGACCTAGCAATGGCCTTCCTTCTCCACTTCAATCTACTATGAAAGATTGCATGGCTGGTGTCTTAGGTTGCAAGATGTGACCAAAATTATGTATTCTATCACCATCTGCTGAAACCAGGTGGGGTAGTGATCCTTATCTCCTTATGTCCTCTGCTGATGGGCCATCTTTAAAACCAGCTGGGGCAATCATCTTTATGTTTCCACAACCCATCCTCCCTCCAGGAAGATATCATCTGCTGCTGAGCCATTGAGTCCCACTGCATGACTGATAAAATTACATCATCCCACTGGGAGATGCTCCAGACAGGGGGAGGACCCAAGCCTTTCCAACCTAGATAAAAACTGAGATTTTGGACACCAAAGAAACATCTTTTCCACTGGATCCCAGAGGAAAAGGGAGACTTTTCCACTTCATCACTGGGTCTCCAGAGGAAAACTGCACCTTCTACAGGAGTTCTACTTCAGCTGAACCACATCTACCACTGCAGGAGGACTGTAGCCACCATTTAATGGGACTGCTACCAGCACCCTGACTGACAGGGTGTCAGGTTGTATTCTGACTCAGTCAGTGTGTTTTGGGTTGGTTTTTTTTTTGGGAGGGGTGGTTTATTCTTTGTAATACTGTATTTCCACTTTAATTTTCCTAGTAAAGAACTGTTATTCCTATTTCCCATATCTTTGTCTGAGAGCCCCTTAATTTCAAAGTTATAATAATTTGGAGTGAGGAGGTTTACATTCTCCATTTCAAAGAGAGGCTCCTGCTTTTCTTACCTGTCTTTCAAGCCAAGGCATCTGGACATACATATATTTCTTTCTGAGAAAACCACTTCATCCAGTTGAGACAGTAAGAAGAATATAACCACAGGACCTGAAGTTCATGCTCAGAAAAACACTAGACATAAATACAGAGAGGGAGGGAAATGGTCTGGGGTTTTTCTCATTAATTTCATGTGACAAGAAAACATTTAGTGTGATAGTATCAATTAAAAGAAGACAGATGAAGAAGTTTGTCCTTGTCACAGTCTGCTTCCTTGGGTTGAATACCTAATTTTTTTGCATACTGTTTACCTCTTATCACCTCTCCACAGATCTACCTATGAAAGTGCATCCTATTATGGTAGACATTCAGTGCTCCTGGAGGCTATCCTCCAGGCAGATGATGCAGTCCTGGAGTATTGCAGGATGGTTTCCCCATAGAGCACCCTGAACAGCAGAGTGCAGATTTACAATCACAAGACTTTGCACAAGGTAAAGATACAATCTTCCAGTATAAAAAAATTGCTTTTGTAGTGTAACAATCTTGAGATCACACTACAAAAAGTTTCATTATCAACAAAACTCTTTAAAAACATACTTACTGTGTATTCATCCTCTTTGCAGTGATACTGACTTTCAATAGGTCTCATGATTATAAGCAAGCAAAACCTCCATTTTTTCTATTCAGGTTGGGATCCTCTTTTCACTTGCCATGACAGATATTTACCTAATTAATCTAAGCTTCCTGTCAAACTGTGCTTAATTAATACTGTAACTGACGTTTCTGACTTTAAATAACTCAGAATAAAGCACAAAAGATCACAATATTCCAGGTCTGTATTATGCCACTTTTTTTTTTAATAATAGCCCTTATGATATAATAGGTAAGAGATTTTTCTCTCCAGTATCCATAAACAAAAATGCAAAAATATCTATACTGTGCTGAAGCTTTTGTGCTGCTGGAAGTTCTACATGGAGAGAAGGAAAACAAGAAATGAAAATAACAGAAATGAAACAACTAACACATATTTCTATCTCTGGCATAAAACATTCAGTTTGCTAGCAAAATAAGCATATATTTGACATAGAGAATCTGAACAATGCATTTCAATTTTTACCTTCTGTCTTGGAAATACAGTCTTAGCAACATGATTCTTCATTTATAACACTAAATCAGAGTTAATCATTAGTTATAATGTCTTAAATTTTTAAATACTGTGGTGAAGACAAATTATTTCTACAGAGGTACAAAGTGAAAATCACAAAGAACTTCATTTACTGGTAACACTGCCTGAACTTAAAAGAGTGGAGGGTTACAAACGTGGTTCAGCCCTGAGAGATGTTTGATAATGTGTGACTGTCTAAAACAGTCTATTTCATTTCTGGACCATCCTGTTAAGTACTCAGCCCTGGCTGCAGACTGGTCCTTGCAGAATGCTCAGAAGCACTGACTGGCCCTAGGTGTGCAAGGACATGCCCACAAACTTGTGTCCTCCCTCCTCTCAGCAGTGGGGCAGCTGCAGCCCCTCAGGCAGGGCTCCTTTAAACATCCCCAAGGGCACCCAGAGCTCCCTTTCAGTGGATTCAGATAACTGCAAGGCAAATGACCAAGGGGCAGGAGCACAGGTTGCAGAAGGGTTGAGCTTAGAAAAGGGAGTACCAATTGTGCATGGCCAAATGTCAGCTGGTCCTGTATCTCCACATCAAGTTTGAGGGTAAAGGCACTAATCCCTTTAATTACCAACTCTGCCATCCATGAAAAGATCACTATGTTCTGGTAATTGAGCTGCAGTCCAGCAAAAGTTAACTCTTTTCCCTTGGATAAAAAGTATTGTGGCACATTAAAGGAGGTCCTGATGCTTGCCAAGGCTCTTTCCTGTAAGCACTAGCTTTTGTCTGGAGACTGAAACCATGATCCTGTAAAGAGTGAAATGAAAACTGCTGAAGGCTGATAGCTCTTCTGCACAGCCCTTGCAGGATGGCAGTAACACCTTGTTTTTCTTCTGCCAAAATGACCTGCTGTGACCCATATTCAATGCACGTCTCACAGGACCACCCCAGATGCAGCATTTCCTCCACCAAGGGTTACTGCCTCTGACTCAGTCGATGACACAGAAAGCTTCAGACACTTGCAAGCAAATTACTTTAAGTACTTTCTGCTGCTAACAGTGGCAGCATGAGGTACCTGAGAGCAGATTTATCTGAGCTGTGCCTAGTCAGACTCCTGTCTCCATGTGTAACACAAGCTCTAGTGGGGTGAAGGAAATGCTGGGACTGCAAGACAAAAGCATTCACTTCAGTCTGCAAGGGCTCACTTCCCCTGCTCCTTTCTTCTTCAAATAGCTTAGTGGAGATAATTGCTACTTGCAGTCACTCTCCCTTGTAAATTCATTTTCCTACAATCTGTAGCATCCTGTTTCTTTCAGTGTTTGCAAAGATGCTTGTCAGTGGAATAAAACCCCAACCCTGGTATATTACTTGCCTCAGACCCAAATGACATAGAAAATACACACACTGTCAAAAAATAGCTATGTCAGTGAACAGTTCCCAATTAATCAAACACAAGTGGTAGTCTTTGCCTGGCAATGCTGACTACATGTTTTTGCTCTCATTAGTCCATGATATTTTGCTGTTGTTTTCACACTGTGAAAATTGCTGTATGAATCCACAGTGGGTCCTCCATCTGGAAATAATATATATTGCTATGAGTTTCTTGGGAGGAGCAATTATTTGTAGTTTAGTCACACTGTGTCTTTCTAGGGTAAGCAACATGATCTGAGACATTGTTTACAGTATAATCATGTAATAGAAATAAACCTGGCATGGTATAGTTTTATGCAGATCTGGAAACAAAGATGCTCAATAGTACATGATAGCCACCAAATATGGGGCAAAGGGTGGAAAAACGGGTGTAAGACAGATATTTGTAGAAAAATTATATTTGAAAACTTTTCTCTCTTTTTACAATTGATTTTACAGTAGCTTACTGTCAGAGACAGAGATTATTTTTCACTCCAGGTGATTCTGTTGGAGACTTTTAAAGGTACTATCAATTTCAGCTTAGCTGTGTTTTCTCTGGCTGGCCTTTCACCTGAGCTTCGTCCAATAAGACATAGGAATCCACAATGTGAATGAGAAAGAGGTAAATAGACAAAATGATTTGGCAGAATATGGCACTGATGTTTTGAAAAATAGATTTTTTTCTAGAACTTCTGTGGAAATTATTCTATAGACTGAACTGATTCCAGGGAAAGGGCAGTGTGACCCTTTTTTGTTGATTCCATTTTCTGGATGAGACATTATCACTCAGCACCACTAAAACCTGATTCTTGGCAGTTTTTTCTTGAATATTTTTTTTAGCAAAGTTCAAGTTTAGGTAAGAAGCAAAATATATAATTAAAGGACTCCTTGGCTTGCAGTAGGTTCAGTTTTATATCTGATCCTATTTTATTTGCTACTCCTTGGTGGTGCTGTTGCACATGTGGGGTGAGATGGAGCCCACAGTAAGTTCCAGTCCCTGTGTGTGCACTGGGTGTTTGGGCTCTTGCCACCACAAAAGAAACTTTTGCCACCAGCTGATGGGAGGCCACAAATGGTGCAGATGGTGTCTGTGCAAGGGGAGTCACATCATCTCCTGGGCTCTGCTTCTCAGATCCTTCAATAAAGCACTGAGAATGCAGGCAAACACCAATGCAGGCATCATGTTTTGGTATCATATTGTGGTCAGTCCTCCTCATGTCTGGGTGCTCAGAAATTCCCAGAGGAACTGTTTTCTGTCTACTTCTGACCTCACTGTGGTCAACTGGAAAACTGAATGTTCAGTTAATTGTCCAGACTCTTCCACAGCCATGGGGAAAGAGTTAACTGCAGGCAGGAAGCAGTTTGCCATTCTGACACTTCTACTTTGGTGCAGTCAAGCACATCTTGGAGGGGATCATCCCTTTCCATCATCTCTAGAAGCATTTCTGGGCAAGTGGCTTTCCCTTTATGCTGGAACTCCAAAGTACAATGATGAAACTCACTCTGTGCTGGGGTGACCATAGGCTCAAGAACCTCAGTGTAGCTGGTGGCAGAAGCATCAGTTCGGTGTAAGGAGACCTCTCAAAGCTTCAAAGCCAGCCCAGATGTGTCTGTGGGCTGTCAGAAATATGTCACTGTACCCATTTCTTGCTGATGGCTGTGTCAGAGGCCAATGATTGGAGGCATCACTCCAGGGAACCAGCCTCTCACAGGGCTGTTGAGGCTGCAAGCAGCACCAAGGCCAGTGGCCCACCTTTGATTTTGGCAGATAAAGCTCCTGATTGCTAAGGGAAATCTTTGCACAGTGGATATGGCAGCACCTGAAGGAAAGATCCAACACACATATAAAAGAAATTCTAATGTTAAAGATATGATAGGGATTATAGCTAATATCTAATTAGTTGCTGACACCAGTTCACTCTGAAGTCAGGTCAGTGGCCATGCTTATGTCAAAAGCATGACCTGAATGTGGCTGCTGCTCCTCTCCAACCTGAGTGAAGCTCAGGGATCACAGCCAGCAGGCAGCCAGTGGCAGCATTTGTTCTCCACAAGATGCTTCCACTTGCAACTCAGAAGAACAATTCTGCTGTATTCACAAAATGGTAGATGTATGCAGGGGCTACTGAGACAAGGGGAATGAGGAAGGTTTCTTCTGCCAGTTCTCTATATACAGATTTTGACATAATGCAAATTGATAATAGCCCTTCATACAGGACACACTGATCAGTATATGAAACATAATTTGCTGCTTCTCAAATACTGCAAGTACATATGTCTAAAAAGAGAAATTGTACAGGCAGATATGCCAGTTAGATGCATAATATTGTAGCTTTGAGACCTGTGGTTGTGTTAGCTGTATTTACTGCCTGCAAGCAGTCTTCCCCATTAAGTATATTCATTGCACCTTACTTGAGCCAGCATTGCTCAATATTCATTAGCCTACAAATTAAATGTGAAGAATTAAAATTGGATAATCTCACTATTTTACCATCTGTTCCTCAACTTGAAAGTAGCAGACTATCAAGCTGTTTTGTGGGTTTTTTCCTCAAATACTCATTACAGACAACAAACCACAACAGAACCTCAGGCACAAAAGTTTCAGGACTGTGTCCAAACTCAGACAGGTTTATTGAAAAAGCTTTGGAACCATTGTAAATTCAGCAAGAAAACAAAGAAGTGTTTTCTTCTAAACACAACTGGAGCTGCAGCAAAAAGACTCTGATGGTACTGCCAAAGCTGGCCACCAGAGACTGGTGGCTTTGCTCCTGCCAGACCCCTGGGAGTTTCTGGGACAGACAGCAGAAGCAGCATCTCACCGCAGACACAATGAGTACTGGCAAATTGGAAAAGGTGATAATATAACATTAAAGTCCTTTGTTAGCCTGCATGGAAGAAAATCAGGAGTCTAGCTTTAGAACTCTTGAGTGGTTGGTTTGGAAACACAATGAAACTAGAATGATTGTCTTTGAACATTTTGATAGGCAAAAGTTTTCCTGAAGTTTCTTGCAAAAATTTGGTTTAAAATGAAGATACCCAAGACTAATCTTGGTTAACCTCAGTAAAAAAAAAAAAAAAATTGTATTGTATTGTCTCCAAACTTCTGAACTTCAGTAAAAGCAATTGATGCTAATATTTGGTACCACCTCATATTCCCAGAGACTGAAGAAATGGCTGAGGAAAAGGCTTTCTGTAGCAATTATCCAAAGGGATAATTAAAATGCAGGTAAAGTTAAAATACAGATAAAAATTTTCCTATTTTAAAAAGGTAAACCAGGACATCAGTGACATATCACACTATCCCTAGAGATCCAGTGCCTGATGGGAGAATCAGCTCTGAACAAAGGGCCAATAAAAGTCTAATTTTAGTGTAGAAGTCTTTTTTTTTTTCCAGACACAGAGTGAATCAAGGCTAAAGGGGCATAAGGGTCATCTCTGTATTCTCCTTTTTGAGATGTCGTAGCTGCAGATCTGATCACTGCTGTAAAGGATCACCTTTGATAATTGTAGTAAAGGATCAACTTGCTGAGGGGCAAACTTCATCCTAATGTAGAGGCTAAAGCTTTGTTCCTATGGTACAAAAAGGTACAAGATGACTGCAGGGAAAGGTTAGTGACCTCTATTAAAACAAATAGACTATGCTGAGAACTTGGAATTCCCAGTAAATTTTGTTACTTTTTTTGTGGCTTCTGTTACAGCAGAATTTACTTTTTGATCTCTGCAAAATCCTCTTCTGAACCCTATAAATCCTTAGTATCATTATGACCACATAAGATTAACTGCAGTGAAGCTGTGGTGGAGAAACCTCAATTACTGGGAAGCACCTGGATAGGAAAGGTTAATAGAAACATCCAAGGGAAAGCATGTATGACACTGAGCAGTTATAAAACATTGCTCCCATGGTTTTTGTCACAACAAATCTCTGCCTGGATTCCCTGCTGTTGTCTGCCTTTGCCTACACACCCCTACAAAGGCAATAAATTCTTGTGTGGCTACTAATTACTGATTATATTAATGTACAGATTCATCATCTCCTCTTCTCCAAAGATACTTACTCATGATGTGTTCTTATATTATCTTCTGATGGTTACAAGAAATTTTGTGCCATACTGCAGATTTCCTTTAAAGACCCTTGTCTGTAGCAGTTTAAAGTAATTTTAAATCATGTCTGATTGATACTTAAATGATAGTGCAAAGATTAAGAACAGACGTTGGTGTCTCAAAGAAGTTCAGTAGAAATCGGCTCCATTAAATGATTTACAAAAAGAATAAAAGGTCAAGAAACTTGTTCTTAATGCATCCCTGCAGTCTGAAGGTCTATTACACTCTGATGTCTCAGGCAGCTTAGAACAAAACCAAACCAAACTGTACAGCACCTAATTGCACCTCAAGGCATTTTTTTAAAGGTTACAGCTGGAGCTGGACAGGAACTGAAAGATCTGATGAGATTCCTGCTCTTCCCCATGCTCCATGGGGATCACAGGTACTGGAGCTGAACTTTGAAAGTGGAGCTGCAAACAGTTGTGCTTCTTATTCATTACACAACAACAACAGGAAGAAATCTCCAAGGTGGGAAAAGGGTACAAATAAACTTTATCACTGGTACTTTTCAAATTCTGGGCTAAGACACATCAGTACATTGCTGTGTGTTCTGATTGTTTCTAAAACAAGACAGGGAAGCTTATTTGAGGGAGTGTAAATTACTTGAAGCCTACACTGTGTTCTGACATGATTTTTAACCTCATGAGGTGATCAGTGACCACCAGTCACTTCCTAGGGCAGGTTCATGAATAATGCTATAAGGTAGGTGGCTTCTGTGCAGCAAAAGAGCATTTAAAATGAGAATTTGTAGTTTGTGGTTGGCAGGGGACTGTATATATGTATACATCCCTGTGTGTCCATGACTGCCTGTATGGGGAATTTAACTCCTTGGGAGCCTTGCTTGCTCCAAGCATCATCATCCAGATGCCAGAAGCAGTTATCCCTTCCATAGCACAGCAAAGATATCACAGTGTGTTCAGCTGTAAATATGGTGCACAGGTGCAGCCATGAGGTCTGCACAGGTGTTTCCTCAAGGGAAAGTGAATTCTGCAGAGGAGAAACATCAGCAATGCACAGGGAAAAGCACATGGGAGTTGCATCACTGGCCTGGCAAATATTTGTTCACCTGACACCGTGAATCCTTTTCTGTGTGAAGGTTTGATGAAGCCAATACAAACATGGGAGACTTTACCCACGTTTTTGCTACAGCATCAACAACAGAGTAATGCACAGCACCTCAGAGCTCTTAACTATGTCCAAGGACTCTGAGCTCTTAACTGGGAAGGAGCAGGAAATAATTACAGCATCTCACAAATCACAGTTTCCCCCACACCACTTGGTATTTAAGATCAATAAACACGAATGTCCAGTTCAATGCTTCTTGTTGGTGCCTTTCAGATGTGTTCAGATTTGATGTTTCCAGGCTGAAGGTTCCTGCTATAGCCCTCTCAAATCCTTTGGCAAACAAGATGAATAGCTGTGTGGACAACCTGCAGAGCTGTAGAAAGCTAATCAATGCCTGCTTCATTCTCCAAATGCCTTATGTGCTTTCACAGGCAGTGTGAAAGTCAATATCCAAACAGGAGACCATTGAAACACATTGTCATGCCCTTCTGAGCAATTGTTTTGGTTTGCAGATGGCTTTTTCTTGCCCTGATCTTCATGGCAAAGCAAGCTGTGTGCTGCCAGTCTCTGCCCAGATGACATGATGCACCACATTTCTTACATGCCCCTGTGGAGAAATGTAGAGAAAACATTAAAAAGTAACCAAATCAAGAGGAGGATGTTGGTAAGTGAAGAGACACCAGCCTCAGTATTTTAGATGAGATCTCTGGATGTTAGTGGTGGGGAAACAGAAGAAAATGACTGACAATTAAATTCCTCTTACTTAACTTTAGCCATCCAAAAAACATCTGTCTATACTATTTACTTGAAATGCAGGCTCAGTTAATGGGAGAGACACACCTCCTCAAAATGTGATCTGTGCCTTCATCAGAACGTCTCAGTCTGGAGAGAATGTGCCCATTCTTCCATATGGGTGCAGACATCTTTCACCAGCTGCCAAACTTCTACCAGGACCCCAGCAACTATGGGAAGAGCATGGACACACAGATTTAGTACCATAGTCTCTAAAGATGATTCAGTTTAAGCTTAATTTCCAAGGATGACTTAGGTAGCAAACAGCAGCATGGCATTGTAAATCAAGGAACTAAAACTACAATATGCCTGTTGCCTCTGAAAGTGGGATGCAAGCTCCTAAATTGCTTGATCCTTTGGGAAATCACAACTACTTCTGAAAGACTTTGAAATTATTGATTTTGGCACTATATTGCAGCAGCTTCAAACACTATGTTAAATAATCTGATAATTTGAGAAATTAACTGAAGAGTGAGGTTTTGTTTTAACATCAACAAGCAATATATATCCTCATCAAAACAGTTTCATGATTTTCAGGTGAATCTCTCAGTAGGGAATCAAGTTATTCCTTGTAATTTAATTTTTGATGGAATAAAATGTCATTTTAAAAGGCAATGCTGTATGCTATGAAGCACAACAGGATGGTACTCTTATCTCCTCCACTCCCCAGCATCAGGAGCTCTGTGCTCTACAGCATTGATTTTTGAACTGTGCAAGTTTGCCTGCAAACTATGGAGTCTATGGAGTCACACCCAGACTGAGGTTTCTGCAGCCCATTTCAGGTTCTTTCTGTTTCTAAAGACATGGCAGTAATGTTTTAGTGAGACCTTACATCCTGTATGAACAAGCCTAGAGAATAAAATAGTTACATAAACTCTAGCAAGAAATATTCAAGAGCATTTGATTGTTACAGGATGTTTTCAGGTTCGTGTCTCAAGGTTTGCCAAGGTGTTTGTGGTTTAATTTAGCAGCATTGAATAGTAAGTGCTTTCAGCTGCTGCTTACTGTGAAAGATCATCTAGAGTGTTGTACAAGGTCTAGATATTGCATGTCTTTCTGCACTTGCAGAATTAAAATCCTAAAATTATTTCACAAACTAAAATCTATCAGGATTTTCAAGCTCTATAATCAGAGACTAGAAAGAATGAGAGTAGGGGGGAGGAGTGGGGAATGTAGAAAATACAAAAACAAAGGGAAAAATAAATATTTATCATGCTGCCATATTCAGCAACTGACAGAAGGAGGGGGCACAGTCTAAAGCTGCGCCAAGGGAAATATAGGTTGGATAATAGGAAAAAGATTTTCACTGAAAGAATAATAAAATACTGGAATGGTCTGTCTGGGGAGGTGGTGGAGTCACCATCCCTGGATGTGTTTAAAAAAAGACTGGATGTGGCACTTGGTGCCATGGTTTAGTTGAGGTGTTAATGCATGGGTTGGACTTGATCTTGAAGATCTCTTCCAATCTAGTGATTCTGTGATACTGATTAGATGGGCCTCAATAGAGATATAGTTGGAAATTGTACATAATTTCAAATACAAATGGAAATGGAAAAAGGTCAGGAGAAAAGAAGGAAACAGTAAAAAGAACAATTCCACTATCACTGTCTCTACCCACCATGTATTCCATGGACAACAGAGAAAGGACCCAGGAAAATAGATTGCATCGAAGTACCTAATCCATGATCAGTGGAAATATATTCTGACATTCTGAAACCATGCCAGTCACCAATTTATGCAGCTTCTAGTTCTTGAGAGATTAAATTCTTCATAAGTGATTAGGAATAAGGCACAAAAAGTTGGTATATGAAAGTGCAGAGTACATACACAGACTCTTCAAGGATACAGAGCAAACCTAGTGAATAGACTCTCTTACAGAGTCTATTCAGAGAAAAATAATTCTCCAAGTAGCAAAGATCAAAAATTTATGAGGAAAACTGCACCAAGTATGTGCAAAATGCACAAATATAAACCAAGAAATTATAACTAAAGAAAGATTTTTGGGGGAAGAAAAAAAATGGCTTCTAATCATTAATTCTCAATACATTGAGTTATTTACAATAGCTATGGCTAGAGAAGTCATTATGTCAAAGTTTACAGACAAGAAAAGCTGAGAAAACAAGCAGTGACTCACAGGAAGAACTTCAAAATAGTGTGATAATAATGTTATAATAACTAAAAGTAAATGGTTGGTAAGGCCAGGTTGGCACTAGGTACAAAGACAAAGCAACAGCAGCCACACAAAAGCAAATGTACAATGTAGGCTGCAGTATATGAGTGAGCACACAAAGCTTCAGCAATTCAGCATCAAATTCAGTGACAGCATGGTCATTGCAGTGCTAAGATGTGCTCAGCCACAGCACAATGAAGGACAGGATGCAGACTGGATATTTAGACATCAAACCCACTTAGAAATTATGGCTTTCACCTAAAACAAATATCATGTGCTCATAGGTACCAAACTGGATGAGCTGTTCCCACCACTGACAGATTTAGCCATCCATCCAGAAGGGCAGGCTGAGAGGCACCATGCAGCACCATGGCACTGCTGTTGTCATATGAATTCATTTTGGAAATCCAGGCAAGCTCAGGAAACGAACCTGTTTATGAAGTTGCTATTTAGCTATATGTGAGAAAACAGTTTTTAGGATAAAATAGTGTAATTTGGAAGAAGAAATTACACACTCCCTGCCTTGCAGCTCTCATTTCTCCATACTTGAACCTAATCAGCATCTAAAATGTATTTAGAAAGTTTAAACTTATTTTTCCTTTTCTTTTAACCTTTTAATTAATGCTGATAACTTATGCAGGGAAAACACTTGACTGCTCCTGTTATCCCCAAAACATTACATTTGAGAGATGATAAAATAGTAAGAACAGGCAAGCAGAGACAAAATCTGTGTGTTTTGTGGGCCTAAGTGAATGTTCATCTCTAAAAATGCCACGTTATTTTTTTTTTCTTCTATTTGATCCCCTTTGTGGCAGTGCTGAAGCACTGACAGCTGAGATGAGTTCAGAGGCAGCTGAAGTGACCACTGCAGTTGGTCACCTGAGCTGGCCACAGGCGTGGGTCAGTGCTAGTGCCAAAAGTTGTTTGGCTTGAATGGCTGTAATTTTAAAGATATCAAAATTTGAAATATATCTGACTTACGGCCTCAGTCTGAGATGTTCTTTTAAATGTCTCCCTCCCCACAAAAACACCAACCAAACCCCCAAAATCAACCAAAAACCTACCTTCTCAACTATCTCAAATAAGGTGTAAGAGAAGAGGAAGACAGATGATAGACAGATACTGAAAGGATCAAGAGGAAAATTCAAAAAGAAAAAGATGGCTATTACAGACATAGAAGTAGTAAGTTTTCTGAAGGAAGCTTATTAAGACACTTTCCATATGCTGCATTTCTGTCTTCTCCTGCTTAAAATGTTGCAGGCTTTTTATTTCACTTATGAGATGGATTGAGCAGTTCTGGTTTGAGTCACACTCCTTTCTCTCTTTCTTTTTCACAGAACAATTTATTCACTGTTACCATGGAAATGATTTCATCTTTCCAATAGTAGGATTCCAGCTCTGCAGTCTTGGTTTTGTCAATATAGTATCCAACCCCTAACATCCCTACTTTATTAATGCCACCCTTAGATGAGACTATTTACCTATATCAAGAAAAACGAATCTTTCAAAGAATTTAATCAGTTAAGGAAGCTGATACTCCATCATTTCATAGCTTTGTGCTGCAAATAAAAGACAGACAGTTGTGACCCTCACTATTTATTCAGACTCCTCACAAGACTCTGTCTTATCAGTCAGTTCTGTCCCTCCTGGAACAGGTAATGCATAGACACTTATGTAACACAAGGCTTCCCAATTTTTTTTTCATTTTTTTTTTCTTTTTTATTTTCTCCACAACTTTATGTTTGTTTTCTTTCATACTTCCATGAGGGTCTGGCATTCACGGGTTTGTATCCTCACCTTTATGCTGCTGTTACTGACAGACTTGCCAGGGGAAAGGCATACTCTAGTCTTTAAGTTAGAGCTTAAATGGGGTTTTCTGTTTCATAAGGCAGGTGAAGGGGCACACAGAGCACTCTGAAAGCAGCTGACAGAGAGCAGGAGCAGCAGACACCCATAACGTGCACACACAGACACAAATAATCAGTGCTGTGTAAAAGAGGCATCATTTCCTCACAATTTGCCATGCTTCAGTTGTGACTCCTTTGCAAAACACAAGATCCAGACACCATTCTTGTGGGGGAAAAAAAAAAAAAAAATCAGTTTCTCCCTTCATATTTATAAACAGATTTTAAGAGTCTGTTTGGGAGTAAGCAGAGTGATTTAAAGTTCAGTCTGATATTGTTGATTTCTTTGCAAGAATTGCCTACCCAACAGCAAAATAGAGATTTCTCTTTAAAACATATTAAACTTAGAGCAATTTTCTGCCAATGTTCTGGCTTGTCTTGGTGCATCAGGCAGAAGTCTCTTGGCCTCTCCAGCATGAGGCAGAAGTGCACAGCAATCAGATCAGCTGTGGCACCATTGTCCATTTAAAGCCACATCTCAAAGCCAACTCAGCACTTCCTAAAGTTTCCAGCCCACCTTGCTCAACTTTCTGGTGTGTTTTGTTCAAAACTTAACTTCTGGATGAGGTACACACGTCTTTCTTTAAAATACCCACATTGGTCTTCCTTCTGAACAGAGGCATAGTATGAGATGAAGTGGCTTCAAGTTGGATTGAGAGATGTTTATATTGGATATTTGGAAAATTTTCTTCAGGGAAAGGGCTGTCAAGTATTGGAATAGCTGCCCAGGGAAGTGGTGGAGTCAGAATTCTTGGTATTTGAAAGCCACTTAGGTGTGATGCTTAGGTACAGGGTTTGGTGTTGGACTTGGCAGTGCAGGGTTAATGGCTGGACTCAATGATCTTAAAGGTCTTTTCCAACCTCAATGATCCTATGTTTCTAAAAATTTCTTTTAAGAGTAGCCTCTTCAGAAAGGGATAAATTACCTCATTGATTGAATACTTAAAATTAGCAAGGCAGAGCTGATGAGTGTGAATGAATGTGTCGTTTTAATACTTTGGGGCTCTCTATGCATGGCATGTCATAATAGTACATTAAATTTTCAGATGTCTTGTTGCCTTCCAAGGCAAAAAATAGATAGTGAGGGAAGAGAGGGAACCATCAAAGATAAGAAATGTCTGGACAAAAAGACTATCTGTTCCAAGATGCTGCACATTTCAATTATGTCATTGCTATTTTTTCAGGCTCAGAGTGAGACAACTGGTAGGACACAATGTGGGGATGTGCTGAGTTCTGGCTTGGCTGCCTCTGCCAGTGGCAAAGATCAGGATATGATAAATGGAGCTGGTAGCTCCAGTGGTAATAATGAGGACCTTGATACTTCCTGTTGTATTTTCAGCTGCTTAAAATTTTGCAACCTGTTAATGGTTTGGGTGGAAGTTTTTCATGCTGTCTTTTTGCTTCCAAATGATCTCCTTCTTTTGAGTTTCACCTGACATAATTTGGCTATTTCTTATAGAGAAGCTTCCTGTTTGGTGCCTAATGCACAACAGAAGAACAAAACTGGGAAGAGTGAATAATAGACCAGCTGAGTGTGTTGCCATGCAGTGGGACCTGGGCAAGTGGAGAAATGGGCTGACAGAAATGTTGTGAAGTTCAGTAAAAGAAAATGCTAATTGCTGCATCAGGGGAGAGATAACCCCAGGCACCTGGACAGGCTGAGCAATGACTGGCTGGGAAGCAGCTCTGAAAGAACCTGGGGTCAGAGTGGGCAAGCAACTGACCTTGAACTGGTGTGTCCCTGTGGCAAAGAGAGCCAACACCAGCCTGCACTACTTTAGAGAGCACATTGTCAGCAGGTGGGGAGAGGGGATTCCTCTCTCAGTGCTCAGCCCTGAGGAGAGACTTCTGGAGTATCAGGTCTGCTCCTGGCACTCCTGAGAGACTGGAATGGACTTGAGAAGGGACACAGACTTACTGAAGGGAGGCCAAAGAAAGGCCTCTGAGATGACTAAGGGAGTATCTTGCATACAGAAATAGGCTAAGGCTGGGATTATTCAGATGGAAAAAGGAGGAGGCTCATGGACCTTATCCATGTGAATGAATATCTGATTGGAGATAGTGAAGAAGAGGGAGTCAAGCTGTTCTAAGCAGTGCCCACTGACATGAGAAGAAGCTGATGGGTACAAAACTGAAACACAAAACTCCTTCTGAAATGAAAACATGAACATGAAAACATTTATTTAGTGTGAAAGACGTTGTGGAGGATCCATTCATGATGATATTCCAAACAGAAATAGATACGGACAAATTTCTCCAGCTGATTCTGCTTGAGTATGGGGTTTGAACAAGATACTGTGAATGAAGAAACCATACCAATGCTTAACAGAACATTTCTAGCTTTGGGAGAAAGAATTTGAAAAGTCTTTATGGGAAAACTCTTCTGCTGTCAGTTGTCTTCCTGTTTCCACCAGAAAATTTTTTAAATTCACAACACGTTATTAAATTTGCATGAATAGAGCATGACTGGAATTTGATCAATAGGCAGATCCTGCAGGCACCTCCTGTGAGGAGCAAAGCCACCTCTGGGCTGCAGGTACTGTACAAAATTCACCCTGCCCTTCCTTTGCTGCCTGGAGCACTGTGGTGCAAAGCTCAGAGACAAGCACCCTTCTTTCAAGCTTGCAAGGCTCTAATTGCTGCTGCCACAGCTGGGAAGAAGCTGAACTTGACTGCAGCATAATGATGTGTCCCTCACAGGGAAAAGATTACCAAAGCAAGATAATAAAATGGAAAAAAATCCAGCGCAGAGGAATTAGAGTAACAAGGCTGTTACAAGCCTAGGAGTGTTTGGGGAGCATGGGCAGACTGTAACCCAATGCAGATGTAGGGCAAAGCCAAGGGACAAGGTCACACAAAACCTGACTTACAGCATTTCCTGAGTATAATATAATTTAGCAACTAACTGCTGTATTTTGAAATTAATTCATATGAATTTTATAGATTAGTTTTGAAGTTAGTGCATATCTTCTCCCATTCTCCATGTATACATGTGAATTCTCCTCACCAAATGAACCTTCTTAAGACACTTTGAAAAAAACAATCTTAATATATAAAATGCTACAGGATCTTTTGAGATAAAATTCTTTAGAGTTTCCCATTCATGTCCTCTTCCTTACTTTGTGGAGGTAGCTAGTCTTTACATAATATTCATCCCTGATTACAGGGTGTAGGACTCTTTTCTGACTAAAGAAATAGTTATGAAAGAAGGTTAGGTTTGGGTTTTCTGCTTTGATAAACAGCAAACATGCAATTTTGCTACCGGTAGCAAGAGCTTGGAAGATGATTAGGCTTTTAAATGAGTGAGCTTTTTGAAAAGAGCATAAACAGGAAGATGTGGGCTGTTTCTGGAGTTATAGTGACTGCACTAGAAGGGAAGAGACAGCATGAGTGATACTCCTACAGCAATTTCCATGTGGATTCTACCAAGTCAGAGGAATTCCTCTAAATTTATGAAGTTTACAAAATTTTAATTGAGCTTAAAATTTCACTCTTGCTGATTTTCAGGGCTAGAGTTGGATATTATCAAACTAACTGATAACTCATGAAATTCTGAAAGGTCATTGACAATTTTGAGCAATATTTTCATTTACTTTAATTCATGTCATCTGAATTAATTTGCCTAAGAGTTTTGCATATCTTTATATTCATTACAATTCATTAATAAATACTCAGTTTTGGCCACTTTCACCACTTTCCACTTGAACCTTATTCATTTTCAAATGTCAGACTCTTCAAAGACCCTGTTATGAGAGGTCACATTTCTATGAAAATCATATCCAACAGTTCAGCTCTGGCCTGGAATGATAACTTACAGAAGTCTTATTCTTTCAGGAGGAACTCAGAGAGAACTTTAAGTGTTTTTTGTTTCTTTTTAAAATTAAAATTGCAGTTTTCCCATCAGCTTCCATCACTATGCCTCTCACAAATGCTAGTGTGTCTACTGGTCAGTTTTTGTCTAAGAAACTATTCTTCCTGTGACCAAATAATGGCCCAGAAGATGCAAAGACACTTCCTTGTGCTTTGGTGGGGCACTCTGCTCTTGCAGTGTGTGGAGCAGACTCACCAGTCTCACCAGTGTGCACCCATGACCCATGTTAATAAAAACAGTGCATAATGGCTGAAAAGACTGGCTGAGATGCTTAAAAAGGGGACTGAATCAACCACATAAACTTGGAGTGCTGTGCATTAACTTTCATAAAAGTTGTGACAATTTGTCACATACTTTGTTTTGTTATTTGTTGTTTTTGCTACTGTACTGCCTGGTTCCTCCTGTGTGATTGCACTCTGCAAAGACACAGTAAAAAACTTCCTTGCCTGAAGGACTTGCTAAGTATAGATAAAAAAACCCCAAACCATTAGCAATAGGTTACAGAAAACAGACACATGGACAGTAGATAACAATTGATTAAAATGACTCAGAAAAAATATTGTGGAAGCAATATGTTTGCAGTTTTTCCATAGCCACATAGCAAATATGAGATTGTGCATTCTTGTATATGAGGTTGTGCATTCACCTGGGGCTGAAATAGCCATTTTGGGAAGCTGCTAATGATAGCTGTTAAGTAATAAAGACACTTTTTAAAGTCCAGGTGAAATTGGAATAAGAATGTTTATTGACTTAGCTGATATTTCACAAATAAATCTGTGAGGCAATATATGAAACAAAATGGCACTTGATATCACAAACTGCCATATGCTATTCTCACCTTTACTTTTTCACATTTTTAAGCCTCAGTAGAGGTCCTTTCTGTCTGTTATTGTTGCACTGTCCTCGTGGCCCTGCACCTTGAAACTCCAACAGTGTTTTTGGGGTGAATTCTCATGGGATGCAATTACCATTTTGCTCCTCTTTATTCTCACTCCTTACCTCTTGTTTTGCCGACCTTGAATCATATTGGAGAAAAATACACATCGAATAACAAAATAAAAATCAGCAATTTAAATAATTAAACAATATTATCCAAGAGTTTATGTGCACAGTAACTAATATCCAAAATTTGCACCCTCTCAATATACACCCCTCAGAGCTAATAGCACCAGAAGCGGAAACACTGGGGGCTGGGAGTGGGTCAGAATGAAAAGTATGTACTGCTAGGGGAAAACCATGGCAAAAATCATCAGGTATCTTGTCATCTTCATCCTTACTTGCACTGGACAGCCACTGCTGCCCCACAGGCAGTGTCCTGGGACTCTGCTCTTTCTGGGTGGTCACAGGGAAGAAGCTTTCCTCTTCCCTTCTCTCCTTCTCTCCCTTTGTTTTATTTGAGTTTTAAATATCCTCTGGACTTTGATGTAAAGGCTGATTATCTGACTGAAGTACCTCTGACATACACTCTGTTATCATACCCTCTATATTTGAATCAACAAAACCAATTTCCATCTTTTCTATCTGATTTGAGGTGATCCTTTAAAATCCTCCCCCTTCAGTGACTTGTTGAGAATAGCCTTACTTTTGCTTTTGGAAAATGCTGCCAATATCTGCATGGCATCAAAGTGTGACAGTTGCAATTTATTTATCAGCACATTAGGTTTTAACCACAGCATGCCCTCTCATCACTCAAGAAAAAATTACAGGCTAGAGTTTTATAGCTATATCATTTCTATGAATAATATGTATAACTGAATTTAGTCCATCACTTGCTATTATTCTGTCACAGGAATGTCAAAACAGAGAAGCTATAAAGCAAACAAAAGAAGAAAAATTGTAGTCATAAGGTAAGTAGTTCCAAGAGGAAAAAAACAATCTCAGGTGGAGCATTCATTGGAAACTGTTTTTTAACCACGTACTAGGAAAGTAGTATGGCTTGTCAAGACCTGATACAGAAAGAACATTGAAAAGCTAATGGACTTCTCCTGGAGAACAGGTAAGTGAATAAGGCTGTGTGCCTGTGTGGGAAGAAGAGACTGATGGAGAGCAGGCTGTGAAGGATGGCCCAGGCAGTTGGATTGGTCCTCACCTCCCGTTTAAGAAGTTTTCAGTATAAAACTCAGGCACACAGACCTTTCACTACCCTGTTTAACACTGTTGCATACTTTTACTGAGCAAAGGAGAATTGTTTGAGGAGACTGTCTTGAAACATTCCACATGACTGAAAACCAAAACAACCCATTCATCTTTCTCAGTAACCCAATGACAGGATTCTGTCTGCAGGTGAAGGAAGTGAAGCCCATCACGGGGAGGATGCTCATGAAATGTGAGATGCAGTTCACACTGTCCCTAGGACCTTACTCAGAAATATCTGAGCAACTAGGTGGGCAGGTTTTTATTGCAGCAGCTCAGGATATTTCATGGAATTACTACAGATATTGAGCTAACTTTATTGCCATGCTACTTAATAACCTGTAGTCCTTTCATCCTCATCAAACCCACGTGAGGTAGGGCTGTAGGTTCATTTATCCTGTATTATAGGCCAAATAGGAGACTCAAGGCTCCCAGGGAAATAATCAGGGAGAATTGCACAACTCTAGGACAAGCTGATAGGTAAGAAGCCAATAGAAAAACTGGTTTGTCTTCTAATGAGGTTTGTATAGTCTCCAGAGCTTGCTTCAGCCTGAGAAGGAAAAGTATATTCTTCAGTATTTTCAGCCTTTAGGAAAAAAATATCATAACTGAGGTTTGAACAGAGATTGTTTCAACTAAGAAATTTTGAAGAGCTTCAAGGATTGAAAGTCCATCTTTAGACCATAAAGGCCTTTGTAAGTATATCTCTCTTTGCTTCATGATTTCATTTTCCCATAACAAAGGTGGAAAGAATCTTTCTCTTGAAGTTCTTCATAACTCAATATAAGCCAACAATTGTACACTGTCAAAACCCCTTTTTTTTTTAAACACTGAATTTATGGAAATAGTAATGATGTTAGGTAAACAAAAACATGTACATTCATAATAATGTGTTAAAATTTCTATTTGTCCAAGTATTCCTGGAGCTTTTATAGGCAGAAAAAGGTTTCAGTTTTTAAAAATAAAAGACAGATAACAAGTTGAACTGTTGGTAACTGTCGAGCTCAAGACAAAATTTTTTTGCATAAAGTTTTTTGAAATGTAAAATTCTAGACAAGTAGTAATATTAAAAGAAACTGAGCTGTGAAACTGAGACATTGGTCTGTATCTCAAGTCGATCTCTCTCACCGTCCTAATTTCCTTTTTTTTATTTTTTTATCGTTAATGTTACAGATATTAATAATAAGAAGAACTTAAGAAAATACTTTTTCCATTTGAAAAATTTTCATCTTTCAGAAGGATTTTAAAATTTTAGGATTCATCCTTTTGGATCTAAATTTGGAGAGAATTTTCCTTCATATAATCTTCATTTTCAGACGTTTGGCACTAGTCTTTGAAGCAAGTCATAAAATAAAAAGATCTCAAACTTTTAAGGCAAGTAGATTTTATCAGGGAAAAAAAAGAAATGGTAAATAATATTTGGCTTTCCTCTAACAACCTATTTTTTAGTTTGGATTTTTGAGAACTATTCAGTTATTTTTAGTCTGCTGCATTTTATGATGTGCAGCCAATGATATGTTGAAATTATATCAAGGTCATTGCTTGTGATTGACGTTATCACTGTCCCTCTTTGGCTCATTACATTTTTTGTGAGCAGGAAATCCCCATACTGTCAAGTCAAGAGACTAGAGAATTTCTAGAGGCTTATTCTGCCATCCTCCTTAGGCAGAAAGTAAATAGTTCTTTCACTGTTGCACAATCTGATAAACACACCTACATTGAATAGGCTCCTTTCTACCAGGACAATGAAATCCTTCTGCTATATTTCATAATGACTGCAAATTTTCATTAAAGCGACCTATAAGCATTGTGAAATTATTAATATGGCAAAAGGAAGCCACTGTTGGCCACTATTCATAATGAGGAACAGAATTTAGAGTAATTCTGATGGTTGTGATCTATTTCCAGGCCAGCATAGAAATTGTTACAATCCCTTTCTGCTATTTTAGATGGACATACTTTAAAATAGATATTTCAGTGAAGCCACTTCCTTTCTGGATTATTTGAACCTCTTTATTTTGTAAAGCTGAGATATATATTTTAAAAAGCTTCCTAAGAAAAAGGGTGCACAACCTTTCTTTAATTATTTGACATTGAATAAGAACAATCTTTTTCCTCTCCTTTAATGGCCCAAGAGGAAGAGTTTTGTGTTTCAAGGACTTTCATGAGAATCAAGTTGCCAATTTTCAAGTTTTAATTCTTTTCCACTGTCCCTTAGTCACTAGAAATCTGTCAGCCTGGAGTTTAAAATACACTGCTCTGAGTTAGGTACATCAGTCCCTGAGCATTGTATGGGATAAATTAGCTGTAAGGATCTGGGATAAAGAGTTGCCAAAGCTGAATGAGTGTGATGTAGGAATTCTTCCATTATACAAGGCTGAGTGGTTGGAATTTAGATGCCAAAGAAAATCCCTGTAATTATTGAATATTACTTGGTTTTCAGTGTAAAAATGAGTAGGAGCAAGGGAAAGCCCTACCAGAACTATAAGTCTCTGAAAGGGAGGATAACATGAGAATATTAAAAAGTATTTCACCCTGAATCACAGACAATCACTTCCAGAGCACAAAGAAAAGTCAGAAATTAGATGGCTTTTTTTCTCCCTATTAATTTATGATTTGTCATTAACTCTGTATTTTCAGGAGCAGGTGTCTGTGAATCCTTTTAACTAATGATGAAAATGCCAGAGCTCCACATAAAGAAAAATGTATGAGAGGGTCACATTTTGATAAGACTTCAAAAGAAAGTTGAAAACACAGAAAGTTTGCAACAAAGACTGTACAGTTTAATTAGTTGTTTTGGAGAATCATTTGAGCTAATTGACTTCTTTAAAAGAAAACAAACCGTTCAATATGAGACCAAAAAGCCAAAGGAAATATATAGGACCTCAGGAAAACAATTAATGTTGACTTAGTGATTTTACAAAGCTCACAGAAAATTACCCTTCCAAATTAGTACATAACTTTTCTATGACTTAGGTCCTGAAAATGACTTGTTCAGCAATGCCTGGACTCATTGCTAGGAAAGCAGCAGAAACACACTGCCAGGGATGAGGGAGTAGGCATGCCTAAGGCTTTTGGAGCTGGGTGGGAAGAAATTGTGCTGCAAGTGACAGACTGTTTCTCCCGGCAAGTAGTGCAGCCCAACACGGATCTGTGGAGGGAAAGAGTTTGTATGAGCAGGTTATGTGTTTCAGGAGGGCCTCCAGCTTGTTCCCTGGGGTACATGCATTAGCAGCTGTAGTGAAATAGGTGCACATCTAGAGTTTATCTTCCATTCTTGTTTTAGCCAGATGGAATCCAGTTTCTGTCTTTCAGGAATTCTCTGTGATGTGAGACAGAAGATGGGAAGTATAAGACAGGGTAATTGTAAAATACTTAGTCCTGATCTGGACTAAAATTCTAATGTAGATACATCTAGAGTCCATCTGCACACAAGTGGATAAGAGATTTTCCTTGTCTGGGCAGGACCCTGCTCCCAAATGTGCACTACATTCTTGCTTCTTGGAATCTGTTGGCCTGGCATGGAGGAAACCTTCAACAAAAAAATTGCCATTGTTTTTCCTTCCTGCCATTGGAAGATAATAAAACTCTTCTCAGGGCTGCAAAACTAGTTGACCTGGACAATCTCAGAGCAAATATGCAGTTTGGGCAGTATTTATTTGGAACCTAGATGAAGGGCTGGCGGTCTAGATTGTTCTTCATGTTGGCTGTTAGTGTATGAATTGGTGGTTAGTGTGCAAACTGACACATGGCTCTTCAAAGTCAGAGAAAAATATTTTTTTCAATAGGCCACTGATTAGATGCGGCTGAGTCAGAGGGGTATGAGTCACCACTCAAATGACAAGTGTAAATTTAGAGCCGAGGGGAAGGGAGGAGGCTTTTAAGAGCAAACACATTGTTTGAAACCGAAGAAATTGAAGCCAGGTCTCCGCCACAGGATTTTGCTGGCATCCCATGTATTGTCTCGAGGTGTTAGAAAATCACCCACGGAGCTGACACTGGTCTATTGGCAAAACCCACGGTGAAGACACAGGGATGCTGAAGGAAAAGTGTTTGTCACAAAGCTGGGGGAAGGATATAGCTCTGCTGACTAACAGATAAACATCCTGGGATGAGATTGTCGATGCATGTAAAGCTGCTCTTGTTTCAATGGACCCCTCAGAAAGTGAGAATAGGTTCAAGACCCTGAATGGATTTAGGTGTGAGCTGGCACTCTGCTGCACAGTGTTTGAAAGCAGGAAGATCCAGGTGCTGGGCAACACTGTACTCTCAGAATGCTAGTAAAGAGAAATGTTTAGAGGGATGTTTTGGGACTCCTTTTCTCAGTTTCCCCCAAATATTGCTTTAAATGCCCACGCTCTAACATCACTTCAAGAAAATGGGAGAAAAAGCCTAGATAAAATAGTCAAAAAGTAGCTTTGCAGTAAAATATTCCAGATCATGCCAAATTGGCACAGCATGTCAAGTGAGATCTATCAGGGCACTCACCTGAGTGCCAATGAATATTTTGATTAATGGGAAGGTGGATGGAACACAATCTCTTTCAAAGTGTGTAGACATTAAGGCACAAAGCAGACTGTAAACACCCCTGAGGACAGGATTAGAATCCAAGATAATTACTTGAGACTGGAAAAAAAGGGTTTGAAAACAGTAACAACAAAAACCCCAAACCTAAACATCAATGAACAGTAAGGACCAACCCAGTGAAAGAAAAAAAGTGGCTACAAAAATATATATATCTAAAAAAATAAAAGACCAAAATAAAGATAGAATACCTTGGAGTATTAAAGTCTGTTATGGACCCAGAGTGTATGACAGGACTACAATGCACTGGTGTTATAAACAAAACAAGTCACCATACCAAATGAACAGGACTGTCTTCTGCAGAACTTATGAAGCAATTAATCTTTTTGTCTCTATATAGCTCAGGGCACTAAACTTTACCAGAGATGCAGCCACACTAAGTAGAATAGCAGGAATATGAGAGATCTAGAAAATGTGATCTATCCATCAATGCAGAGGTAATTCAGGGGGTTTTTGGAATAAAAAAGAAGTATAGGAGAACATGATAAAAATTCACTTGAAAATATAGTGAAAAATATTGAAAATATAGTGAAAGGGTAGTAATATACCACTATAATATATTCATTTCCAGACAGTGAAAGAAAATAAAAATTAATTTTATGAAAGGCAAGATATAGTTTAGATATTATGGAGTGTGTTCCTAACACAAAGATCAATAAGCATCAACAAGTTGTGGCATCTGCATTACTGAAGGTTTTAAAGAAACATCTCAGGAAATCTTTGCCAGGGAAAATAACAGGGTTTTTAGTTCTCCTGAGAACAGGGACATGGATTAGCTTTCCTGTGAAAGTAACTTCCAACTTTGCTATCAAGAAAACTGACCTGACTCTTGTTGCATTCAAGGAGCAAAAGCACAAGGAGAAACAGTTCCAACAAGAGAATTTCCAGTTAGGTGCAAGAAAATATTTTCTCCCTGCAGACAATTCAGTGCTGGAACAGGTTTTCCAAAGGGGCTGTAGAATCTCCAAGTTTGGAAATATTCAAAGTTCTGCTGGACAAGGCCTTGCTGCTGCTTTAACCATGGGGTTAAACAAATGACCCCAGAAATCCCATTGAATCTCTAGAATAGAATGGAATTTTGGAGTTCTGTGATGCCATGACTCTACTGTTAAACTTGCACATGAAAAGGGAGTGTCATATCACCCTGGGTGATATGGCCTTTAGTCCAGAGAAGGAAAGCTGAAATTTGCATTATCTGCAGGCTGTATGGGATTTCTTCTATAAAATAAGTTATTTTCCATAATTACCTTCAATCTGTGCAAATGAAAACCAATCTGCATTAAAATTTCTAAAGTCAATCTGCATTAAAATATCTTCATCTCCTCACTAATTCCCTCCCTTTTCTCTTTAGATAACCAAATTTATTAATATTTTTAATCAGAGAACAACATTGAAAAGAGTATTATCAAAACTGTCTTTGGGAAGTGACTTTACTGATTTGCCTTTGATCCCTGTCATCGAGTAATTAGCTCAAAATATTCAATTTCAAAATGGCTGGGAAAAAAAATAAGTAAAATTGTCTTTTATTATATATTTTGGCAGGAATGTTAGCCTCACTTGAACTGAAGTTGGCTATATTACTGTGAGGTAATTAGAAAAGCAGGAACCTCTTTCAATATAACTTGGTTCTCTAGTGTGCAGGATTAGCTGTTTCCTTCATAGTTGTTATAAAATGTTCTTTGGACACATAAGATGTTGTTTTCAATGAAGGATGAGATCCTGCTAGAATAAAACATGCTTTTTATTTTTCAAGTTTGCTTTAGACTTATGTGAGGGTAGGTCCAGATGGCATTTGGTCCAGAGGGATTTCCAGCAAAGCACTGGGTGAATTTCAGTTCTGCCTGCACAGCAGGTGATGGGTAGCTCTGCAGGCAGTGGGCTGTGAGTGACAGCAACAAGCTTCCAACTCTACCAGAAGGGCCTCTGCACACTTTTGACCAGTGAATTGAGAACAGCACCAGTCAGCCAGGAGTGTGGTCCATTTTCCCTTCACTGAATCTGTAGAGAGCCAGTTAATAATATGTCAGTGGTGCTTTCCAGCAAAATGAGGCTTTTAAAAGCCCCCAGGAACAGACATAGACATGCAGAGAACCAGTGATGTAAGACACATTTGAAAACAGGCTTTGAAAACTTTTGGGAAAACTGTAAAGCAAGATGCCTGCATATGCAAATACATATTTTTATATCCAGTTTGGAAATATCTGGTGTGATCACAGCACAGAGGAACAGGAAGAAGGTTCATAGAGGCAAGAAGATTCCCATATAACAGTGAGTGGCACTGGAGTTTCAGAGCAGAGGAAGGAGAAGCTAAATGAATTAACTTGGATTTCCAGCAGTTCTCTAGGGACTGCTTGAAGAAGTTAAATAAGTCCTCTTCAGGAGACCTCTTTCCCAGGAGAAATGCAGTCAGTGGTAAGTGAAAATACTCAGGGAATTTCACTGTAGTCTGAGTGCAGATCTCGAGACAGAAGAGAAAACCTTCACAGACTTTGGCACAAGCTTTTACACAGGTACAGGCTTTGGGCCGATTTGTGAATGCAGCAGAAAAAAGTCTGATGTGCTCTTTAATACATGCCCAGCACCTGCCTGTTCAAAATGCAGGGAACCAAACTAACTGAGTGACCCTGAGGGCCCATCACCTCACAAATCCATCCCACAGTGTTCAGAACATTGTTCTGAGCCCAGCACTTGTGAGTCCTTTCTATGAGCCATTTTGACTAAGTCTGGCAGAGAGCTAAACCAGAAGAAAACACCTGGGTGAACAAATTCAAGCAGCTCAGAGGGGGTTCCTCTGCTCAGGGTCAGTGCCAGTGCAGCAAAATAAATTATAGCAGAGGTCCAGGAGAGATGGAGGATGACAAAAGAACTCTTTGTAGGGAGCTGAGTGACAATTCCTCTGCTCAACAGATCTCAGACACATTTCTTGGAGGGCAGTGGCTCCTAAGTAACTTTTTCCCTCCAGAAACTGTAAAGACAGCTCAGAGTTAGACATCCAGCTTTTAGATGCTTACATGAGTATATATAAGTCACTTGTACCCATATTCACCCCCATCCTTGAAGAGCTATAAGAGGTTCAGTGTTGCATAGATTATATATTTGCAAGGGTGTCCCTAAAAGGGTGGGGTATAGATGTAGTCTGAATTTTAAAGTGCTGAAATCATGAGGCTCCTGTTCTCACTCTGGGAACCAAACATGCAGTAGTGTGGACACACAGACATACAGAGGGAAAGTGGTATTGAAATTTGGCTCACTGGGATTGGAAATCTGGAGTTCATCTCATTTGTACAGCGGGGCTCTGACTGCCTTTTTAATCAGTTCTTTACAGTCAGATTACTCACAAGTACCTAAGTGAGAACAGTCTCAGTCCAGATAATTGTGTGAATTAGCTTTTCTTTTGCCATGATCTATACTGGAGAGCAAAATCTCTACAATCAACTGCAAAAAAAAAATCTACCAGACACAAATGTGAGCACTGGAAAAAACCAAAAGCACTGAAATGTGAGCACTGGAAAAAACAATAAAACTATGAGAAAATGTGAAATATAAACTGATTCTCAGCTTAGAATCTGCATGTTTTTTACAATCTTTATGTCCTCAAGCTACACAGTAGCTCTCTGAAGAGAAGCAGGTTTCAAATGAAAACTGTTTCTCCTCTATTGAATCAAAAAACTTTGTCCTAGGAAAGTGACTTCAGGAAACAATAAGTGATGCTATAGCCACTACAGACACAAGAAGATGGCTTCAGAACACAATCAGCTGAGCAGGAGAATGTGAGTGTCACCCACATGAGTAGGTGGCCAGGCAGATAGCATCCTGCTTTTTTTCGAGAGGAAATTCTCCCTCTGCATTTTATCACACTTGGAGGACAGCATCTCCCCTGTATTAACAGGTTATGGTGAGCCTTGACTCATTTCCAACCCAGAAAGAGCATTGCTGACTCACTGGTGTTCCACAGCAGGCTTATTTAACCTGCTTGGAGCAGAGCACAGGGTGATCTGCTATGAAGCCTTTTGCCTGGGACTTATGGCCCAACCAGGCAAAGAGGAAGGTAGGAATTAACCTTTTAGGTCACCAGCAGCACTAGGTGTTAGTGTCATAGGGCAGCACTGAGCAGTAATGTCATCCCCATTTGAACCCAGCCTACCTATATCACTGCAAATATGTTTGGAATAATTCTATAATTTGGACCTGTGCAATGGGAAATAATCACAATTAAAAATTAATTCTTCCTCCTTAAAACAATCACAATTAAATAATCACAATTAAAAATAAATTCTTCCTCCTTAAAACATAAATATTACTTGTCTGTCAGTGTGTTAATTTCCTTTTTTTCTAGATTTCCTATTGACCTGGTACCATTCATTTGACAGGTTGCAACTGGTGTGTGGAGGCTAGACTTAATATTTGAGGAAGAGGAAAATACTTAGTTCACATGCCAAAACAGATTAAGGACTTCCACTCAAACAAAATAGGAAACACAAGACAATAGGAAAGACAATATTTTTCAGGACTGGAGGGGTGAGTATTTCAAGGGTGAGGGTTGTCTCTCTGCCCTTTGTCTTCCCAAGTAGCAAATTTAACACCAAGAATTGACTTCATTCATAATCATACTTACTACACATTAGGCTACATCTGTACTGATGCTAATGCTCCTTGTAAGTCAAAAACAGGCAGCCCATAAACCCAGCACATTACCAGCCACAGCTTTAGAGGCCTTTGTCAAGTCCACCTTATAGCCTCTCTCCTTTAGTGGCTCAAAACTGGCTGCCAGAGCACAGCTCTGGCTGGAAATAAACTATATTACACAGCAATTTCAGTTCATGGTGGTAGCCATGGAAACACCAAGCAATAAGGCTTTAAAAAAGGAAATGGCCATAAAGGGCAAAAATGTGCATCTTGAATTCAGAGAAGTGAGATACAGAGGAGTTTTGTTTCTTCAGAAAGAAATTTTTAGTTTCTGTTTAAAGGCAATTAACTACTTCCTTTCCTTCACAGAAACTAATCCTCATTTTTTTTTAATAATGTGGTTTTTGTGGCATGTTCAGTATTTCTCAAGTCCAAGTATTCAAGTATTTCTGAGCTTCTTCACCTGTTGCACATCCTCTAATGTTAGCCTCAGTCCCCCTGTCTGTAATGGTTTTGAAATGTGGGTTTAAATATTTTTAAAGTTTTTGGATTACTACTTTTATTTGTTTTGAATTGATACTGCATTTTTTGCTCTGTGGGCAGCATTAAAAGTCCAAGAAAATCAAATGGACAAACAGCTGTCTTTGAAAGAACTGCATAAATTAAGGATAAACAAGCCAGCAATCTGTTAGGCCTGTCAGTTTCTGTAATAGGAAAAAATTATCATTAACTTTCTTAGGCAATCATCATACAGAAGCCAAAATATTTGATTTTACTTTTGTTGTTCTATCCAAAAAGCCAGCTGCTACTAGAGAAGAAAATTATACTGGTCTGACATGATTTGCTCTCAGGAAATCCAAGTCTGCTGCTTCCCATCTCTAGTTTCTTTTCCACAGCTTCTAATAATTTCATTTTCTGTTTGTTTTTTTCTTTTTTTTCCACAGTGATTAAAGTAAAATTGACAATAAAATAATTACTGTATTATGTCTTATATCCTTTTTTGTTCACCTTACTAAGGACATAATCCATTCTCCCCAGGGGCAATAAGTTGTTACCATTTCCAAGAGACTTCCTTCCTTTAGGTCTTGATGCATTAAGTTTGTCAGATCAGGTGAGTTAAATTACATCTAATTTAGCTAACTTGCTCTCTAATTTGCAATATCCATATTGCACTCAGAGGTCTTACCCCTTTGGTTTTTGGCCACAGCTGTATCAGGTCACAGCTGACCTTTTTGGTGAAGCCAGTCTCAAAACCACATGTACAATTTGCCTTCCTGATATTCTTTGCTATTCACTTTTCCTGTCCATTAGCTAGCAGAAAAGTATGGGCTTTGGTCTGTCTTCCTCTTCCTTTTAATATAGTGATGGAAAGTTCTGAGAATTCCAAATCATGCCTGGTGCTTCTTCTTGGCACTGTTGATGCTTTGTCCTTCTGATGTTGTTTTTACTTGCTCAGTCTGTCTTTTTATATCCATCCTCAGTGCTCTGACCTAGTTTCCACTCTCCAGCCTCTCTTCTTGGTTTAGATGTCAATGAAGAGTTCACAGTTTAGCTAACCTAGTACATTTTTTGTCCCTCCTCTGTTGGGACAGGGCTGTGCTTCTGCCTTCAGTAGTATTTTCTTGAAGAACTGCCAGGACTCTTAAAAACCTTTGAAAATGCATTGACAATTCCAGAAATGCTATGCAATCTCAAAGATGAATAACATACTCTTCAACAGAGTTTTATGTTTCCATCATAGTATGTGACATCAAGCCTGGAAAAAAAGCTCAGGTTACATGAGTTCAGGAGAGGTGAGGCAAATAACCTCCAGTTAGGTGTCCTCATATAACCCTTCCAAAAACATCCTTACCCAAAGTACCTTGTAGCACACATTCACCAATGAAGTTCTGTTCTCATCAGACATATCTTTAGTTAGAGAAAAAATTAAAATTCCTTCCAAGAAGAGAAAGAAAATTAAAAAATAATTATTTTTTATTAAAGGCAAGCTAAAACTCAAAATCTTTTACTTTTCCTTGGTATTTTGTTTGCTTTTACTTTTTTGGATTGTTTTGATTTTTTTTTCAATTTAATCTACATAATCTACTGATCATTTTATTAACTGTTTTGTGAAAAACTGTATGAAATGCACTAAGTCTCCTTCTCATTTGGCATTGCTTCCATTCCATAAATACTGTGCTTAAGGAATATATTTGCTGTTAAATGACAGTGGCTCTTCTACTGGTCATTATAACTCTGTCACACTGAAAAGACAGTCCCACTTTAATTGTGATTTTGTTGTAATATACAGTCATAACAAGCATGTCAGAGAATAGATTTTAGTGAAGCCTATTTGGTATCTTAAGTGGTCACTGCAAAAATTCTTTACTTTACTATATTTGCTTCTTCAACAGTATTAATTAAAAGGAGATGTTATTCCACCAGGCAGGGTAGCCTTTGATTTCAGTCTCTAAACCAATCCATAGCTATCAGCACATCTGATTTACGACTCCTGCCACTCTAAAATGTGATCATTCACATAGGTTACTGAATTTATTTTTACAGCACAAATCTAGATCACTATCACACTCACAGGATGTTCAAGGAATAGGAGGCCAAACGAACAGGGTAGGGCAGAGTCATGAGCACTTTGCTCTGCTCTTTCTCAGTCACCAAAAAATTCCCCTGCAGACTGTAAACAGGTGGAACATTTCCTCTGGAAGTACACAGGGGCTGTAGGGTATTACTCAAGTGCAACTTAAGTGTTCAAACTTTTAAAATTTCCGCTTGTTACCACTGAGGGCTCAGAAGATTCCATGGAAGGTTTTTTTGCCTTACAAAAGGGGTGAGGATCTGAGTACTACTGCCCAGGTTTGATCCCTGAAGTCAGACTGCCCAAATTCTTGGTTTGAAGGCAAGTTTGCAACCTACCTTCCTCATCTGAAACACATTTTTCAAGATGCTGGGTATTAAGAGTGATACACATAAAAGTATTTTTGAAAGTAATAAATAATAATAAATAATAATAAATAATTCCAGTTATTTTAAAAAAAATTTAAAAACCCAGAAACATTACAGGGAACATCACAACAGCAAAATCTTGAGAACACTAAAAAAAGTTATGCAACAGTCTTGAATAGCAAAGTATGAGTGAGGGCTGGAGCTCTGAACACAGCAGGCCTTTGCATAAATGGAAATAAATTAATAATAATCAAAAGGGAAGTGAGGAGTGAAAGCAAAGATGAAATGAAATGCAAGAATTAATTTTAAGCAGTGGTGTATTGTGATATTGTGTATTGTGGAATGGCTTTAAACTGAAAGGCAGTAGGTTTAGATTAAGCATTAGAAGAAATTCTTTAGTGTGAGGGGCTGAGGCACTGGCACAGGCTGCCCAGAGAAGCTGCAGGTGTCCCAGGCTGGACAGGGCTCTGAGCAGCAGAGTGGAAGTGTCCTGCCCATGGCAGGGGGGTAGGAACTGGATGATCTTCAACCCAAACCATTGTATGGTTCTATGATGATGCTGACAGATGGAAGAGTGAACTACACTGACCGGTAGAAATTAGTGGTGATCTGAAATGCATGTTGCTGAAACTTGTTGACCACAAACCATGTCTTTACTTTGTAACACTGAGCTTCAGTGTTGCAACTTTCCATCTTGTTGATGGAAAGGCAGACAGACACCAAAACTCTACCCTGTGTTTTTAACCTTTTTATATATTGATATTTTTTGGACTGCAAACTGTTCACTGGTGAAATCAATACCTGGTTCACAAGATTGTCTTACAGCAGAGCTTCCTCATGTGTAGTTGTACTATTTAACTCTGCAGAGTGTCCTGGAATAGTTTATTTGAAAGCTGTTTTATGTAAATAATTATACAATTGATTTCACAGAGTCACTCCAGCAGTTGAACAGATCTGTGTTCAGAGGCAGGGAACTCCCTGCAGACAGCACATCTCCCAGGCCTAACTGTGGCTGTGTTTTGAAGAAAAGTTTCCGTGATCTTCGGGGATTTTTATCTGACATGCAGACTGCAAATGCTGCTGTATAATATCTAGCTTGAAAATAAAGGCTGAGTATCTGGGGCAATCAACAGCAGGAGTTAGATTCCCCAGTGGAAATCTAACAGCATACCAAGACTCATTGCTCCCTTAATTCCAAAACAGTCTGTGTTAGTCTCATAAACCAAACCATAAATTCTATAAACACAATCCTAAGCCCATGGCTGTGTACATGAGAGGTAACTATTACTTTTATGGTTGTTTTTAATTGGCTTTATCTTTTAGCAATTTTTGTCTTCCAATACATCCACATACATTTTCTAACTTTCTTTTCCTCACACTTCACCCTTTATATACAAAGTTCTGACTAGATTAAACTTCACAGAAAATAAGTCTTCAGACTTGCCAGCTGAAGACATTGGGCCCTAAAAGGGAAAAAGGTAAAATCAAATTCAAGTAGATCTGTAAGTCAGAATGTCTGGGTAAACCTCTTCCTGGATTGATGAAATGTAACATAGAATTCAAAACAGTAAAAAGACATGCTTGAGTGTGTTACAAAGGTTAACTAAGTTATTTCTTAAGGTCATAGAATCGTAGAATGGTTTGAATTGGAAGATGTCTTAAGGATCTAGTTCCAAATTCCTTATCAAGGACATCTTCCTTAGCAAGGACATCTTCCACTACACCAGGTTGCTCAAAGCCTAGTTCAAACTTGAATGCTTCTGGGGTTGGGATATCCAGTTTCTCTGGGAACTTGTGCCAATGCCCCATCATTCTTATAGTAAAAAATTTCATATTTATTTCCTTTCTGAACCTACCATCTTCCAGTTTAAATCTGTTGTCCCTTGTCATGTCACTACATGGTAAAAACTCTCCATGTTTCTTTTAAGTCCCCTTTATGTACTGAAAGGCCACAGAAAGGTGCCCCCAGAGCTGCTCACTTCCAGCTAAACAACTCCATGTCTCCTCTAAAGTAAAGATACTCAATAATGTCTTTGTATGCACAATAAAAACACAATTTTCATCACATTGGTCAGTAGCACCAAACCCCAAACCAAAACCCAGATCCACTCTTCGTTTTCAAGCAACCTCTCCTTCACTTGGGTTCTCAACCCCAGCCATTACCCCAGGCTGTGGTGTGTGACTGGTCTGTGCTGGAACACCTTTCTCCCATTAACAAAGGTGGATGTGGCTTTTCAGGTGACATGGAGCACATCAGCTGGTCCCTGTGCCCCAGTGCCCTCCACAGCAGGGAGGGGAGGAGGGAGGGAATGACATCCTTCCTTTTGTATGGCCAGCATGGGAGCTCAGCAGGTGATCCATGAAGTGCTGAGTTACAAACATGGTTTAGTACAAGCAGTAATTTAGTTCACTGACTGTTCAAACACTCTTACACCTCCAGACTCTGCCAGTAGTTTCAAGCTGAAAAACATGAGTTAGTGTAGCATGAAAAATCCTATGGAATTCTGTAGTGGCAGAAAAAGAAGGAAAACAGAACTAGGGAACAAGGCTGTAGCACTGAAAACTGTAAATAATGAAGTGACAATGTAGAACTGCAGGCTCAGGGAGTCTGACACAGGCACTAGCATTAGAGGGTCAGTTCTGCAAGCCTGTTTCAGTCCCCAGGGCAGCCTTGTGATGCAGAGTGCTCCCAAAACCACAGCTGAGGAGGCCACTGTGCTGACATAATGATGCTTTATACCCCTCTGCTAGGCAGTCAGTGTTTGTGGAGAGGCAGGATGAGACCAAGACATGGGTGATGACATTCAGAGGTGGAACATTTCACTCTTGCTGCCTTGGGGCTTTGTTTCAGCTTCTTGACTGCTCTGGGATTTTACTGTGCCTCACATCCCCCTCATCAGGGACCCACCAGCCAGATGAGACCTGCATGTCAGACCACGAAGGACAGATGTTCTGCTCACGAGAATTAGCTGAAGCAAGATGGGGTGAGGGAAAGGGTCAGCAAGTGGCAAGATCATACATGATGCCAATTTGTGATTCTTGTACTCCACACAGGAGCACCAGAGGTGTGCTGCTGCAGGAGGGCCTGCATCTCACCTGCACACAGAGCTCCCTGCAGGCACATCTGTGCTGCATCTCACCTGTGCACAGAGCTCCCTGCAGGCACATCTGTGCTGCATCTCACCTGTGCTCAGAGCTCCCTGCAGCCACATCTGTGCTGCATCTCACCTGCACACACAGCTCCCTGCAGCCACATCTGTGCTGCATCTCACCTGTGCACACAGAGCTCCCTGCAGGCACATCTGTGCTGCATCTCACCTGTGCTCAGAGCTCCCTGCAGCCACATCTGTGCTGCATCTCACCTGCACACACAGCTCCCTGCAGCCACATCTGTGCTGCATCTCACCTGTGCACACAGAGCTCCCTGCAGGCACATCTGTGCTGCATCTCACCTGTGCTCAGAGCTCCCTGCAGCCACATCTGTGCTGCATCTCACCTGCACACACAGCTCCCTGCAGCCACATCTGTGCTGCATCTCACCTGTGCACACAGAGCTCCCTGCAGGCACATCTGTGCTGCATCTCACCTGCACACAGAGCTCCCTGCAGGCACATCTGTGCTGCATCCCACCTGTGCACACAGCTCCCTGCAGCCACATCTGTGCTGCATCTCACCTGTGCTCAGAGCTCCCTGCAGGCACATCTGTGCTGCATCTCACCTGTGCTCAGAGCTCCCTGCAGCCACATCTGTGCTGCATCTCACCTGCACACAGAGCTCCCTGCAGGCACATCTGTGCTGCATCTCACCTGTGCACAGAGCTCCCTGCAGGCACATCTGTGCTGCATCTCACCTGTGCACACAGAGCTCCCTGCAGGCACATCTGTGCTGCATCTCACCTGTGCTCAGAGCTCCCTGCAGCCACATCTGTGCTGCATCTCACCTGCACACAGAGCTCCCTGCAGGCACATCTGTGCTGCATCTCACCTGCACACACAGCTCCCTGCAGCCACATCTGTGCTGCATCTCACCTGTGCTCAGAGCTCCCTGCAGGCACATCTGTGCTGCATCTCACCTGTGCACACAGAGCTCCCTGCAGGCACATCTGTGCTGCATCTCACCTGTGCTCAGAGCTCCCTGCAGCCACATCTGTGCTGCATCTCACCTGCACACAGAGCTCCCTGCAGGCACATCTGTGCTGCATCTCACCTGCACACACAGCTCCCTGCAGCCACATCTGTGCTGCATCTCACCTGTGCTCAGAGCTCCCTGCAGGCACATCTGTGCTGCATCTCACCTGTGCACACAGCTCCCTGCAGCCACATCTGTGCTGCATCTCACCTGTGCTCAGAGCTCCCTGCAGCCACATCTGTGCTGCATCTCACCTGCACACACAGCTCCCTGCAGCCACATCTGTGCTGCATCTCACCTGTGCTCAGAGCTCCCTGCAGGCACATCTGTGCTGCATCTCACCTGTGCACACAGCTCCCTGCAGCCACATCTGTGCTGCATCTCACCTGTGCTCAGAGCTCCCTGCAGGCACATCTGTGCTGCATCTCACCTGTGCACACAGCTCCCTGCAGCCACATCTGTGCTGCATCTCACCTGCACACAGAGCTCCCTGCAGGCACATCTGTGCTGCATCTCACCTGTGCACACAGAGCTCCCTGCAGCCACATCTGTGCTGCATCTCACCTGTGCACAGAGCTCCCTGCAGCCACATCTGTGCTGCATCTCACCTGTGCTCAGAGCTCCCTGCAGCCACATCTGGGCTGCATCTCACCTCAGACAGAGCTCCCTGCAGGCACATCTGGGCCACACATGGCTTGTTGGCACATCCCACAATTTGCAGGTCTGACAGCCACCTCCTCTGCCCATGCCACAGCTGCTGCCCCTGTCCCAGCCAACACAACTAACCTTGCCCCCATCAGCTCCTGGGCGGGAGGATAATCCCCAGGCACCTCTCCTTTTGTGCCCTTTTGGAACAGATTATGGTTTGAGCACAACCTGCAAAATTAAAAGCATAGTTCCTGCTCTGCTAATGCAAGTTTTTTTACATTTTGTGCCCTAGACTGAGAAAATACTTTGTGTTCTTAAAGAGAATGAAAGTAATAAATAAATCTACCAACAAAATGTGCCTTGTATACAAAATAACAATCAGGAAACAATATATTGGGTAAATGAAAATATTCAATTTCACCAGAAATTACTTGTTTCATTCTGATTTTGACCAACTCAAATTATATGAAATGAAAACCTTCTAAAGAAAGGTAATTTGAGAAGAGGAAAGATGAACACCAAATATTACACTGTATCAAAAAGTTTTCTCCATGGTTATTCTTTTAAGAAAACTTTTGTTAAACCTATTCCGGCATTCACAAAGATACTACATCAATTATAATGTTGCAACTTCAAGAACACTTGCATTGCCTTCCATTGCATGAATAACAGCTGTTCTATAAGCAGTGGAGTGAGGACAAGCTGATGAATCTTGACTCTAGAGCAGGAAGCCACATTACTCCATTGCTTGCATTGGGAATTTCCTGGCCCCCACTGCACCTTGTAGATATGAACAAATTCCCACAGCATAAGCTCTGTGCTCAGTCTTTCACACTGAGTTTTTCCCAAACAGAGGAAACCTACATTTGGTTATGTGCCTAGCACACATTTGGTAAGAAAGATTAATTATACTCAAAGCTGGGAGCAAAGAACTTAGAAGTGTTCAGGTTTTAGAGATTTAAATCAGACATTTAGAGAAATGTAAAAGAAGAAAATAAGAAAGCAAAGAAGTAGAGACAATGGACTGCCATTTGACTTTTTACCTTCAGGTGATAGGATGAATGTTGTCTTATGGTGAAAAGGAAGGTAACATTTGGCTTTGTGGTAATTTATCTGATGCTCCATACCACAAACATTTTAGCCCTGTGTGTATCAGTAGTGTCCTCCCTGAAGCATTGGGTCGATTTTGCCTTTAGCAATAAAGGAAAAATTCTCTGTCAGTTGGTGAAGGTTTGCACTTTCATCCAGGTCTGGAGCAGGGAGTGCAGCTGATTTTATGGACATGTGGTCTTTCAGAGATAGCTAAATCTTCTCCAAGGAGGCAGACAGTTCAAAGCTCCTGTTGAGAGGTTTGATATGGAAGATTATGGAGTAGTTGGAGCTCTGAGTAAGCCACAGTATGCCCTGGAGAGCAGGTTTGCTTTCAGTGAAGAAGTTCTTCAGAGCTGATTGAATAGAAGCCCAGAACAATGATTTACCTCCCTGTTGAAACCTTCAGAATTTACTTTGTGGCTGCCTGAAGCCAGTTTATTGTAGTGCATCTGTACTAAGCAGTCATTGCTATCTGTTGAAGCTCCTTTCTTCAACATTTTCACGGCATTTTTTAAAATTAATCAAAAACTGAAAGGAAATTAACTTCTAAAGAAACAATATATGAAGTAAACAATTTCCTTTTATTTGTCCTTGACAGAAAACCTATCATGCCCTAAAGCTGAACACTCCATTTTGCTTTCCATTATACAGACATTTCCTCACCTTTTCATCAGTTACTGCTGTGGCTTTGTTAAAATGTGAGGTCTATGGGGCTTTGCTGCTGCCCTTGCACACACTTAGCTCCTGTGGTGTTCTGGGTTTGTCAGCACAAAAATCACACAAAAAGCCCCACACAGGAAGCACATTATTAACTTTGTAAATCAGTTATTAAAAGCTGAGGAAATACCAGGATTAAAATTTGCCCCACTGTGCTCATGCTTATGTAAGAGAATGTAATATAAACACATTCTCCTCTCCTATCTTCCCCCTCCTCTTCCCTCTTCCAGAAATAGAGGGATTTTCAAGAGAGGACAGAGTCCAGTTATCCACCCCCTATGAAAGATAAAAGAGTTGTTAGCCCAGTTTTGGTATCCCACTATTAACAAAGATGCCAGATCCCACCACACAACTATACCACTCCCCTCTCCTCAGTGGACAGGGGAGAAAGGAGAATAAGATGGAAGCAGGTGAGCAAAACTGAAAAGTTATGCTTGCACAAGCAGAGGGAAAAACTACAAAGTTTTATTCTCTACTTCTCATCAGCAAACAATGCCCAGCCACTTCCCAGGAAGCAGGACTTCAGCACATGCAGTGGCTGCTTGGGCAGACAAATATTTTGTCCCTGTGGCCAGCTGGGGTCAGCTCTCCCAGCTGTGTCCCTTCACAAGGTCTTGCCCCCCAGCCTACTGCTTGGGAGTGGAATGCTGGGGATGCAGCACTGATGTGTGCCAGCACTGCTCAGCAACAGCCAAAACACTGGTGTGCTATCAACACCTTTGCAGCTACCAGTGAAAAGCACAGCACTGGGGGCTGATGTGGGGAAAATTAACTCCATCCCACCCAGACTCAATACACAGATCAAACCGAGAATTATCAGTTGACACAGTTTAATGAATCTCCAACGTATTGGAGATTCTATTACTATTACAAAAAAAATAAGAAAAATAACTTTTTTTTTTTTTTCATCATAGGTTCCTGTGTTTCTCTTTGTAGCTTCAGCTCAGCTGTAGTGCAAGCTGAAAGACCTCCAAAGCAGGTACTGCTCTTCCAAATCTTATTCCCTTGTTCTACAGCAAAAAGATAGAATGCCTTTATTTTTTCACTTGTGATAACCCCTCCCTTCTTTTTTTCATATTCTAAATCACTAAAAAATTTAAATATTTTGACTGAAATTTAAAAGAAAATACAATCAACTTGAGGAGTCACACAACAAGAAACTTCAGCCCAAGGGAAAGTTTGACTAAGTCTTGCCTGATTTGAGTCTAACACAGCATGTCCAGCAAGACTGACAATAGGTGGGGCTAGAAGCCTTCCCAGCAGTGTGACAGTGCCTACTTTTGGACGGTTATGGAACTAGAAAAAATCAACTCTGCAGTACAGATATTAGCTCATCCTTCAGAGTCCTTTATCTTGCCGAGGAGAACAGCAACCCCATACCCTATCCCAAAGTGAGTAATGACAGACAGCAAATCAGTCACTCCATTAGGCAGCCACAAGTGTTTTGTTCAGCAATAGCTCTCTTCTCACTGTGAAGCAAAATGATACACAAATGGCAGTCTGCTGAAAATAGCTGCTTTGTTTGGGGCTTCCTGAGAAGAGGTGAACAAAGCCACACATCCACCTCACCATAGCATCATCCATTTGGTAAGCAGGCAAAGCTGTCCCAGACAAAAAAAAACAAAACAAAAAAACAAAAAAACCAAAAAAACAAACAAACAAACAAAAAGTAATTATGTCCTCAGCAAATATTACAACACCTCACCATCTGAAAAATGGTATTTCTGACTATGTAGAGTTCCTTCCAGGGGGATGTCAGATGAGGTAAAGGATGCTCAGCTCTGAAACAGTACAGAAACCAAAAGTTATGTCCAACCTTGCAAATGCATAAATGTTGGCTTTCTCATCTTCCATTTTGTTTTCTCTCTTCTCATATAGATACTTCTTTTTAAGTAGGATTCAGGTGAGTCCTCATCCTTTCCCAGTTGGATATGTGATAAAATTAGAGTCATAGCTTCAGAACTATTGACTGTTGCAGATGCTGATTGGATCTCCTCCCAAGGCAGCCTCCTGGTTGCTTCAGGTTTTAAACAGGAATAAAAGTGCATAAAAAATAGGAGAAGATCATAGGATTTAATTTTATATAAGTTCAGTCTCAAACAATTCAATAGACACCAGGTATAGAGACAGATGAGGCTGCTCTGTATATTCCAGTTCAATACTCCACTTGTTGCAGCACTGCACAGGAACTGAACACAGTCATAATTAATTTTGTTCCCATTCCCCTCCTGTTCCATATACCTGTGGATAATCTTCTAAGTTCCCTTAGATCCACTAAAGAACAAAGAGCTTTCTAGGTCAGGTGCTGCAATATCTAATGTGTGGGAAACATCCAAAAAAAGGAACTTACCTTACAGACCACAGAACACGATATATGAGGAGAAAGTTAGCTCAGCACAAGAGCCCAAACATCCAGTACCCTGAACCAGAAGAACTCTCATTCAAAATTATCACATGGATAATGTGCTACAGGATGATCCTGCTACAGACAAGTCCTGCAGTTCAAGGCATAAGCACTCCTGTCCCTTTAATCATCACAGCTGTGAATCCCTCCAAGAGAGGGATAGGCCATCTTTCTAAAGAGCCAAACTGAACCCTGTTGATTTTGATTGTATTAAATATAGACCAGATAATATATTATTAATACATAGGTGCATAATGAATAATTTTTCTTTTTTAAATAGTGATGTATCCATGATTTTCCATTATATATAATAGCCTGCTGGTTGTAGCAAGCTTCCCAAAAAAAGTGTAAGCCTGACTCATTTCTTTCCTGTCCCCAAAGGAATTTCAAGGTGCAGTTTCACCATCCTGATAAGTACACTTTAGCACCCAGACAGAAAGTATTCCACAGTCTGAATAAAGCAGAGTCACCAGCTTTCCAACAAAGCTGTGTCAAAAAATGCAGAAGAGAATTCAGGATTTATTGGTGGTTTATGTGGGGTCTCTCCAGGAAAGAGTCATCCAATGTTCTCTTGTTTCTTTTTGGGACCCAATTCTATTTCAGGTTTTTCTTCCTACGAGATTTCCTTTTTTCTCCCCCTGTTTTCTCTGAGTGTATTTGTTGAGGTCTTTGTGCTTTGTATGGTTTTTTTAAAAGCTGATAAAAGCTGGTTGCTTCCAAGAATTTTTCCCCTTAAGCACTGAAACTGTGCTAAAAATGTAGCTAAACAGATATTGCTAACAGGTAGGTGTCACTTGCACAAACAATAGTGGGAGTTGCCTGACTCACTCTACTAGTTAAAGTTTGTCTTACTAGGGCCAATCATCACCCATAATGTGACCTAAATTGTGATAGCAAACACCTAAAAAATGTTGAGAACTTGTTCTTGAATACTGAATTAAAAGTAATGAAACCAACTCCTTGATAGAATTTTTTTTCTGCTTTACTCGTAGCCCAATGTATTATTTGTGTTCTTCTTCAAAACTGGCTCAATTCACACACAAAAATCACTAGAATAAAATCTCCAGCTTTTTCTCTGGAGGCCAGAGATTGACTTATTGTAGCTGAGAAGGACTGGAAAGTTTTGAGGTTCCCAGTTTCATTTCTCAGAGCAACAAGACAGATCAATAAAGCTTATTTGTTTCCTTTTCAGTCCCTTTGTACAGATTTATATCCACCTCCCAGAATATGTCCAGCAGTAGTTGCTGTGAAGAGAAACTCTTCTATGAAAACTTATTTACATCTGCACTTTTTCTACACTGCATAGAAGGAAATTAAATAATCAAAAGAATCTTTTAATGAATATGAGGTTGGAATATCTTTCACATAAAAATTGTTTAATTCCGTAAGGATTCCACACACAAAAAAAAGACCTGCAGTGGGGGTGAACCACAGCATTTTATGAATTTTATTATATTTCTTAGTTTCAGAGTTTCATTTCAGATATTATTATGAAGAATTGTAAAGACAGTGTAAAAATAATTGAGCAAGAATTAATTTATGCAATTAAGAAACTAAAATTATCTGTTACTCTGGCTGCTTTAATTTCTCAGTAATTCTTTTAGCACTTGTTTACTCTGCTAAAATAACTCTGAACTCCAATAGCTTTTGAAAGATTAAAATTTCAGTCAGTATCAATTAGGGTAGTTCCCCAGAGGCAAAAAGCAGTGCTCATATATATGTCAGTGTAAAGACCTGAAATAAGGCATCAAATAAAAAAAGCTAAAATCTTCACTATGAGAAACAAGTTGCAACTCCTGTTAGGGTCAGTGACTGCAGGTACAGAGATCACAAAAGCAAACTTAGCTACACTTTCCAATATCCCTTGAGAGTATGGAAGTCAGAACTAACATTCTTTTAGGCCTTAGAGATAAATAAGGTTAAATAACACAGAAAATGTGAAATTATACTTGTAGGTTTCAGAGATCAGTGCTTTCTTGAAAATTTTAGAGTTGTGGAATTTTAAGATGTTAAGACATGGAAATCAACTTTCCTGAGAATTGTTTTGGATTTTGAGTTTAAAACGCATTACAATACATTATTTAGAATACTCTTACATTATTCAGAATATTCTCCAAGATACTTTGTTTGAGTGGCAAGTGGTACTCACCAAGTTCTTTTATAGAAGTACCTGATAGAAGTAGCACTCCCTAGAAATTTTACAGAGCTAGCCAGCATGCAAGAAAAGCTGAATAAAGGTCAGCACAGTGTCTGGCTATGTGTGTTTTCATTTATCACTGGGTTACATCATCCCAGAGAGCCATTCATGGAGTCTGAAACATTCATACCTTATCTGTGATCTCCCTATAAATAGAAATATTAATTAAAAGATGTAATGACATAAGTAGATTGCATTCTAAGCATATTAGTTGAATATGTAATGGTGTTATATGGAAGCAATGTATGTTCCAGCTGGTCCTGGTCATAATCCACAACGTTTTGTATGTGATTACATATATTTACAATTGGTTAAAAAATAAAAAGTGGCTATGAGTTAACAAATTTCCATGTGAATCTTACTGAAAAATGACATTTCAGAGTAATACAAGACAATATTTCTGTCTTATGTAAAGTAGCACATGTGAAAAGAAAAAATTTTGTATATTGTGGGCTCATCAGTTCTTAGGTCATTCAAGTTAGAAAGGAGTCTCATGATGTCTGTAATTCAACCATTTGTACAGTGGTCACTTGTTAAAGAAAGCTCAGAAAATACAAAAATACTTATATCATACTCCTGGTGACTGTTATTTTCACTTGATCTTTCCCTAAGTTTTGTGGTCCGGCATGTGAAGTCCCATTGAGTTCACTCACATGCATAATCTGTAATGTCAAAGTCGTTGAAAAAATATTTAATAACACATTAGTTAGCTGAAATGCAATCTCTTAAAACACATTCTTCAACCCTTTATATGATATTCTCAAACCTGATTCCACATGAAAAGCCTCATTGACACAAACTTTCTAAACTGTTATTAAGAGAAAGCATAAGTAACTGTTGTGCAATGTTGGATAATTCATGATACTCCCACACTTCACTTGAAATAATTATTTCTGGTTTCTCCCAGAGATGCAAGAAGAACACAACATGTATTCTTAAAAGTACTTAGAGTGGTGGTTTACTCATTTTGCTTTTGTCTCTTAAGTCATCATTATTTTTCTTTTTCAAGCATCAAGGAGAGAAAAGTCAACTATTGCCGTCCTTACAAATCATCACTGTGTTATATTTTTTAAGCAATATTGCTCATACAGATAACCAGGTGACCCAGGCTAGATTCTGATATTGAACTGCATTGCTGTCAATCTGCAGGAGCTCCACTGTCTGCAGCTTACAGATAATCATGCTCTGGTTTCCAAACCTCTAGTATAAGATTCAATCCTGTTGTCAAATTACCTCCTGTCAACCACAGTTTTAAGGACATAATAACAAATTCTGAGGAAATATAAAACAGGCATGCTGGTCAGCCATAGTAATTCTCACTTCTCCTGACCACACCTCAAGGGAGCCTTTTAATTGTTTCAAGAACAAGAAAGCAAGCTTTAACTTCTGCAATTTCACACCAAACAGCAGCTCCTCTTTCATATTCCACTGTTTCCCCATATAATTACTAATTTTGCATTTTCTGAGTCAATGCATTGGCCTGTTCCTGTCTCCACTCTTCTACATAACTGCAACCTTTTCAAAGTGATTCACGTTGCTCAGACAACAGAAATTTGCAGTGTCTTGCTTATCATCTCTTTTATTAACTGAGGATATGAGCTCTTTAGAGTTCATTTTTTTCCTGTATTTGGAAATCACTTTCCACTGAGGCATAATCAAAAGTGGCATGAGAAAATACTTTTACTCACAGTAGAAACATAATCCATGAAACCTGTACCTGAAGGAAGTTGCCCCATACAGGAATTTAATTGAATTTGGAAGAAGCTTGAACATTTTTTATTGCTAACAGACAGAGTTTTAATAGCTCATACCAATACACTTCTGGAAGAAATATTAGCCTTCATGATGCAGCTCTTAAACCAAACTTTTAATTCTTCTAGATCAGGACAAAGCAGGATTTACTACCTCTGCTTATGACAAAACTTGTATGTTTCCTTTGAAGCATCTATGACTGACACCAGAATAATTGCACCTTACAGCAATTTTTATGTGGCCTTGTATGGCAACTTCTCTGGTTTTTAATAATATCAGTCTGAGGGGAAAAAAACCTCTCATATTGTTCCTGAAATTCTTCCCTTAAGAACTGCACAATTCAGGAAAGCATGCACTGGTAGAAATAGGCATTAATAGAAACACTATTTGATTATCCTCAAAAGCTAATACTCTGGTTTTGTGTCAGAACTCCATGTCTCAGAGAGGGTTAAGGTGCAAAGCAACTGAGTATTTGAAAAAGGAAGATGGAAAATAATTTTGTGTATCCTATTCCTCTCCATCTGAATATATAACACATTATTTCAGGACAGAACAATAGGTTTTCAGCAGAACTTTTTAATTTTAAGGAAATAAAGTAGACCTACTTGAAATGTTTCAGGCATGTGTCAGAAATCAGATTAAAGGACATCCCACTTGGAATATATGAGCTTTGCTCTATGACCACATACATAGTTCCTTTCAACTAACTTTGCCAAGAAAGCTTATAAGCTAAGAATTCAATGAGTCACTGTGCTGCTTTTGATCAGTAATTTTCATTTTCTTCACAGTAGCCAGTAAGGACTATGTTTTGGATTTGTGGTGAAAACAGAGTTGATAATCCAGGGATGTTTTCATTATTTTTAAGTAGCTATTAGACATTTTCGCCTTCTTACACCACCCACTAGCGAGGAGGATGGGAGTACACAAGAACTTGGCAGGGGACACAATCAGGACAGCTGATCCCAGATGACCAAAGGGATATGGCATCATGCACCAGTAAAAGCTGGGGCAAGAAGGAAGAGGGGAAAATTCAGAATGATGGTGTTTGCCTCCCCAAGCCACTGCTATGCTTGATGGAGCTCTGCTTTCCTGGAGACGGCTGCCCATGGGAAAGGGCAAATTAATTTTTTTTAAATTTGCTTGTGCATGTGGCTTCTGCTCTACCCATTAAAATGTCAACATGTTGCAACCCACAGGTTTTCCCACTTTTCTAATTCCCTCGCCCATTCCACCAAGGGGAAGTGAGCAAACAGCTCACTGCTCGATTGGTCCAGAAAAGTTTCTGCAAGCACGTGAGCAAGCCCACTGTCATGAAAATTCAGCAGGTGTTTAATGGAAAAATTCTGAAAATGGCAGTGTATAGAGACAATGCTTTGACCAATCAGCCGTATTTTATATTAATAAGTAGTCAAAAAAAAAAAAAAACAAACCCAAAAACATTTATAAATAGTGTTGCAAGTAAAATTTCTCACCTCAGTACTTAGAAAAATTGTATTTTGTGATATGATCAGATTAGCTACACAAGTCTCTCAGACCTTACCCTTGACTGAGATAAGAGTGCTTTTTGCAGGGCACCAAACAGTTACAGGACACGACCAGGACACAGTTAATACATACCTTGGATCACAAAAACTCAGAATTGTTAGTTGACCTACTATGTGTAGCTATCTGACAAGTATGGGCATTATTTCTTAAATTCTTATCATAGTAACACAATGCAAAGAGTTTCATAGATGAAAAGTTACAAATTTCAAGTCTACTAAGAAAAGATCATTTTCCTAGTAGAAGACATTAAGAAAAAGGTTCCCTGAAACCCCTTTTTACTACTATCAATACTGTGTTCTATTTAAGATATTAATGAAAATACTACAAAAAAACACCCACCCTAACAAAACAAAGCCTGACCAAGTTTATCAATTGATATCAAAAGCTTTAGACAAACCACATGGAAAAACTTCCTCATTTTTGAAAGGGTGAAATGCAGGAATTATGGTTTGCAGAGCCTGTGAAATCTCCATCACGAGTATTTTTAATAAAGTGCTGCACAACTATCTGCCTGCCAATAATTCAGAGATAAATGAACTGTCCTTGGGGAAAAAAGGTGGGATATATCATCTTTTGAGGCTCATTGTGGCTCTGATTTTGTAGTGCTCCAGAATTACTCGGGAGCTTTGTTTCTTTTCTGCAAAACAAATTTACAGGAAAAAAAAGATATAAAATAATCCCTATCCTGTACTCCACAGCCCTTTTGATAAGAAAGCAAAAATGCTATCAGTTTGTTTATGTTGACCTTATGTTGACTTTTAGCAAGAAGCAAAAAAATTAAGAACAATTATTTAAATTATGTTTGAGATTTCCAAATAGTTAAAAATTTAGTGTGCACTGTATGAAAAATTAGGTCATTATTTCAATTGCAGCCAAAAAAACCCTCAAACTCCAACATGTCACTGCAAATCTGATCCAGGTGGACAGATGGAAATAATACTATTAAATACTTTATTGCCAGAGGTCATGTAATCAGCAGCCAATGAAAGGAAAACCTTGAAGAGATAAGAGACAAAGACATTTCATGCTCTGCAGGTGGTGTTGGTAGACATATTGCCTCCTGATTAAATCAAATAATTAATTTATTTTCTTGATTTGATATCTGCAGAAATTATTCCTGAGAACTTTTGAATATAATTTGTTTTAAATCCCAGGGGTTAACCCAAGGTTAACTTATAACAGCCTATGCAGAGAACAATCAAAAATTCTGCAGATGAGATGAAAGTGACTTTTTTAATAATAGTAAATTTAATTTTTTCTATTATTTAACCTCATAAAGTTTTGTGTGCAAGAATACTCAAAGTTTACATGAGAAGTGGCTACTGGGCATTTCAGGTCTTACTCCTAATGGGTATAGTTTGCTGGAAAAAGGGAATTCAACAGTAATAAACTCATCTGTATTTTGCTAATCTGCACAAAGTTCAACAGTTGTTTTCTAATGTCTTAAATGTTTTCACAGATGCTGAAATATAGTCATTTTCCTAATCAAAAAATATATCACTATACCTTTTTAAAACTGCTATGAAATACTTTTACAAATACTCCTGATAGTGATTATCATTATTGAATATTTTATTTTTTCACCTAATTTTCTTCATACTGTAAGCTTGTCACACTTCAACTGTTCAGACTCAAAAGTTTTGCACAAGGTCCTGCCTCAGTCTTGATTTTGTTGAAAAGGTTTCCATTAAAAGGATGGAATCATTACTGTATCTAGAGGCAATATGTTAGGCTTAGGTTAGGTTTTTAAAATTCATGACTGTTTACTGAAAATATCAAGGTGGTGTGTAAATTGAAATACTTGAGATTTGACAATAATCCTCCTGGTGTCAGGAATGTGCTCTTTTATAATCCCATGAAAATCCACCCAGTTTAGACTGAACCAGAGAATTTTGAAAAATCTTAGTGTGGTCATGAGAGATTTCTCACATGCTGGCAGTTTCCAGCGACACCATCTGCTCTAATTATGTTTCATCCATTCCCAGCTTCTGCAAGCCAACCAGACATGCCATGCAGCATTCCCACAGAGCAACAGTGTGTTGTGCCTTAGGGGTGTGATATGTGTGTGGGAGCAAAAACATTTACCTGCAAGTGCTCTTCTTGTCTGCTGAGGACTGTTGGATGGGACTCAATGATTTGCACAGTCTCTTTCTCCCTACCAGGACAAGTCAAAGCTAAAAATCTGGCCCAAGACTCACAGTCCTTTTGAATAGTTTGGTTTTATCCTTTGGTGAGAATATTTTGTGCCATCAAATAATGTGAAATGTGTTGCTTTGATAGTAATGCTCCAGTAAGTTACTGGTTCCAGGCCATAGTTCCCTAGAGAAAGCTCATAGGAGCTTAGATCCCATAGCTGAGACTGTCCAGGCTAGCAAGTCAAAACAGGCAATGAAATCACAGCTAGTCCCCCAAAGGAGAGTGTGTGTGTTCTGCTGAAGCTGGGTCTGAGATTCTGTAGAGGAGAGAAAGACCATAAAGAAATAAACTAAAACATTAGAAATTGCCTGATCTGAAGCTTATCTTTGGAATTTTATTCTGCATAACTTTCTTCCTGTATTGAGGCACTAAGCAGGAAGTGTTCCTGTGCAATTCCATATGCTCCCTTCCTAAGCAACATATCTGGAATGAGTGAGCATTCATTTGTAGTAAGCCCTATAAATTTCTCCTAAATAAAGGGTGAGAATTGGAGGATTTTCAGCAAGGGAACTAAAACAGCTGTGATAGCTTTGTAGATTAGATGTAGATGTAGATGTAGATGTAGATGTAGATGTAGATGTAGATGTAGATGATGTAGATGTAGATGTAGATGTAGATCAGACCAGAGATGGCCAAGGAATGGCCAATAAGCCAAATGCAGCCTGCCATCCCAGTTCATTCACTATTTTGACCCATTTTCTCTATGCTGCCTTCACTTTCCAAGAGGCTCAGGAAGCACTCAAAAAGAGACACATCTAACTGTATGGGAGGAAATGCTTGCAGCTCACTGTTTACCTTACAGACCTACCAAGGAGGCAGCTGTACGTGGCCCACACTGCAGGAAACTTGGCTGAGCTGTGCAGCCTCTGGAACCCCAGCCTTGCTGGCAACACAGATCCAGCCAAGACAAGCTGTTTCACATTGACCACAACACTTTCTTCACTAGCCTTGCTTCTTCCTCGCTAACATCTTTCTCAACATCTATTTTCTCCCAGTGGGTGAGCTACAGACATTCCCATTTTGAAATCCAGGACCATTTGGAACATCAAGTTCTCACTCACTTTACACCATTTCAAGAAGTCATTGCAGTATCTTCCATTCTGGATCCTGTTTCTTTTGAGCAGGGGCATAAACTATGTTGAGAGTGAGGAATTAGGGCTATAAGATACTTCTATTTGTTAAAAGAACCTCTTAGGGCCAGGATAAACTTCACTTAAATTTAAAGATTTAAAGTTACCATAGGGCCAAGGGTGCCTTTTTGGCTGGCTGGCAGAGCCCAGGGAGGGACCCTTCTAGGATAGCAGTAGGGCATCTGGGACACTTCACATCACTCACTGATTCATGGCAGGGAAATTAATTGAGCTCCACATGTCTGGGTGTCTGAGTTAGTCACTCTAGGATTGTCCTTATCATCAAACAGGCAGCTTCAGATGGAATACAACTGACCTACTTTAGGATTAGAAAATCTGAGCTCAGGATATCTCAATTTCTCCACAGTGACCCTGAAGGGACCCTAAGACTGGCAATGTCAGACTGAGACATCTAACTCCTGGGCATCAAAGCAATGTCAGCAGGGCTCTCTACAAGCACATTTGACATTATCAGCTGTGCCATTTGGCTTCCAACTGCACCCTCAGGAGTGTGGAGCCCTACTGTAAGTCCTGCAAAATATTTCCAAAGCTGTGTAGGTGTCCTGGGGATGCCAAGGTGTGCAATGGCATTGGGTGGCTCTGTTTGCATTCCCCTTGAATTAAGTAACATGATCTCCATTCTAAGATTACAGCTTTCTTTGAATATTAACATATTTTTCTCTTTTCCTATGAAATCATTAAAACTAGTATTTTATGCCTTGCAACTTTTCTTCTTTAAATCTTTAAGAGGTCACAAAAATAATCTTACATCAATACTAAAAACTAGTTCTAACAGCTTATAGAGTCCCTACTTTTTTCTTATCCTATGAAAACAGAAGGCAAACATACATAAATAAATCTGTAGACATAGACACCTCTTGTTAGCATGCAACTATTTCTAAGCTGAATATATTCAGTTGCCTGGAGTGTCCCAGAAATAACTTTGTAAACTATTTCTTCTATTCTGAGAGGATTTTCCATTTTTTTATTATTTTGGGTTAAGAAGCACATCACTCATGAAAAACTGAAAACTGCCCTTGATGTGATGACCTATTTTGCAGCTCTTCCATCAATCAAACCCAAACCTCTACCTAAAATTTTCCTCAGTCTTTTTTGAAGCACATTTCCTCCTTTTTTTCTTTATTTATCTCCCACTTGAACCAAAATCTGTTAATTATCTGCCTAACTGACAAAAAAAAAAAAAAGGAACATAATATCCTTCTCATGAGCTAACACTTTCCAGGTTTTCTGTTAATTGTGCACTGCTTTTAAAATATTGAGTGGGATATGAATGGGACAAGGTCTACAGCACAGAAAATTTTATATGCAGTGCAGCAATAGTTTACAAATATTTCAGTCCACTCACAAAACAGATAAAATTGCAACATTAATATGCTGTTCCTCTAAAGTTACTAAACTTCTGAGGGCAGGATTTTACAAAGCTAGAAAGTTTTCTGAACATCTGGAATTGCACAGATAACACCAACAACCAGAGCATGCACAGGTTTTTGTTTTACTCCTCATACACTTTTCTGAAATCTGGATAAAATTATTCAGGTATTTCTACTCACTGAAGAAACATGCAATAGTGATTTTATAAAATTGACTTGAGTGTGGTTTTGAAAGTGCTGCCTCAAAATATCATCAAAGTACAGAAACAGAGTTTGCAATACCACAACATGGAAGCAATGAAATACGGGAGCATTATACATAAAAATATGGAATTTAAATTTAGAATTAATAGACTGGGATATTAGGATGATAATTGGAAACTAGAATTATGCTGCCAGATTCCAACATTTGAATAAATCAGAATAATTAATTTTATATCATATTATAAGTATTCTTAAATTACTGATTTAAGTCAAGGACTGAACTTCTTCAGGTGCCAGAATTACCCCAGTTGCTTTATCAAAAACAAATACCTATAAGAACTTGGGATTGTTCTGTGTGGAGAAGAATAGGCTCTTGGGAGATCTTATAGCAGACTTAGAGTACTTATGGGGGCCTACAAGAGGGCTGGAGAGGGACTTGTAATAAGGGCATGCAGTGATAGGACAAGGGGGAAAGGCTCCAAACTGAAGGAGGGTAGGTTCAGAACAGAGATTAGGGAGACATTCTTTGCTGTGAGGGTGTTGAGGCAGAGATTGCCCAGAGCAGCTGTGGATGCCCCATTCCCAGGAATGTTCAAGGCCGGGTTGGATGGGACTTTGAGCACTGGCCCAGTGGAAGGTGTCCCTGGGAGTAGCAGCTTGGTGCTCCAGTGGTGCCTGCCTGCTCTGAACAGGCAGCAGCAGCCTGGGGGCTCCCTTGGGATTGCTGGGGTTAATGAGCAGCACCTCAGCTAGCAGCTGAGAGAAAATATGCTGAGCAGTAACAATCATGAACAGACTGGCTTCCTTAAACTACTTTGGCTGCTTTTAGTTGCTTCTTTTATCACACAATGGGATCCCAGTTCACAGAAAGGAAACATAAAACTGGCAAAGCTTGCCATCTCTTTGTGCTTTCCAATGTGACATTAAAATTCATCTACATTGGGAACTGGAATTACAGTAACATGGAAAACATAGTTCTACCTGTCCTGTGTAGGTTCAACAAGACACACATGAGAACATCACAAGTGTTCCAGTGAGCAATGCATGTTGTTTTCCCATCCAACCAAGCACAGGCAGCCTTCAGTGGAAGTGCATGGAAACTGCCTAAATCTGTGTAAATCATTGAAACATACCTTCAATTCACAGAAGAAATTCTGATGGTTGTAATGAGTCCAGCCCAGTAACTCAATCAATATCGTTCATATCCCTAATAATCCTTCAATTTCTAAATTCCATAGCTTTATATCATTCTCTCTGGGAGGCTGACCTCTTCCAAGCTTTAATTTCATCTGGAGTAATTTTCTATTTTCTTTGGTAAGTAGATAAAAAAACAAGTCACAGAACAATAATACGAGAATGAAATTACAATTCTTAGTTAAGGAATACCAATATGACCAATTTTTTATCCCCACAATCTTACAGATTGAAGTTGAAAGATTAAATTAATCTTAAAATGTGCACTCTGAAGGACTTCCTTTGGAATAAATGTTCTTTCAGTTAAAAATACTACATGTATGTCATATATGCATTTTAGTTAAGCTTACATGAGTTTATGAACTTAGTTGAACAATAAAATCAACATCCTCAAGGGTACTTAGGCATCTAACTCCATATCTTAGAGCATTTGGGACTTAGCTTGTTAAGTCTTTCACTGACCTATAAATACAATCACTTTCAAAACATGCCAGGTTAAATTTTTATTCTTGGTACTCAGTTTAAGATAAGAATTAAGGAAGGCTGCAATTTTTTTTCCCATGTCTTAGAGAAAACATCTTTCAAAATTATCTCTCTTGTCATACCTTTAGTAGTGACCTATACTCATAAAAGAGTACAACCACAGTCTCTAAGCACCCTCCACAGATCCATATTTTCTTTATGGATCTAGATTGGCAGCTATTTCTTTCTATGGCCCTGCAGAATAACTGGGGTCAGTGCCTTTGAATAATTCCCAGTTCCTCACTGAGCCTGCGGTGTAGCTTCTTCTCACAGGCTGTTTATTGATGAGTTCTTGCCCCATTATCATCTGAGCATACACAAGCTTCTTTTCACAAGATACTGGATGTCTGCAATAACTTAAATTTAGCACACTGATAGGTGTTTCTTTGGTGGTATAAGACAGAAATTCCTTCCATTCTGCATATTTAATAGTTGCTTGATCGCATTTTATTTACTCTTTCATGGTTTGTCCAATGAGAACAATGGATGAAAATGAATTCTTTATCATGTTTTTTTTTGTAGGGTTCCTCAAAAGTTCAGATGGCTTCTTACCAGTTACCAGAATAGTTTTCAAGGAGAGAGAAAGGATGAGCTCTTACTGATACAGATCTGCTTTCCAGCTCATTTCTTAAATAATCACCCCTTTTAGGCACAGCCATTTTTATGTTAACAGCCATTGCAACTAGCTCAAAAGATTATTTCTATTTTCAGGTAGAATATTCATTGTGATATTGCTCTTCAGAAGATTTCCTCACTAGAAGGTTCTGAAATGTTATTGAACATGCCTGAAGTAAATAGAATTGAATTATTTCTCAGTTCTCTTGAACTAGATACATTCTTTTGTGGTTCCTGCCACTGCTATAATGGACAGCTGAGTTTTAGGGGAAATTGGTGAGGAAAGAAGGTTTGGTTTGGTTTGGTTTGGTTTGGTTTGGTTTGGTTTGGTTTGGTTTGGTTTGGTTTGGTTTATGAAGGGGAAGTAATGATGTAACAATGTCTGTCAATTCTTTTAAACAAAAAAAGGGTGCATGTTGTGTGTCCCTGAAATTTAAGAACCAGCAAGAAACTGAATATAAATGGCTCAAGACACAATGAGAAAAGAAACTCTCTTTTTCTAAGTTAATTCTCTAAATACTGGTGGTTGAGAATCTGTTGTTTGGTAGAAAGGGAGGAAAGAAAAGTGGAAACATATATCTCCAAATGTTCCTGTCGTCCCCCCAACAAGGGCAACTACATTCAGAGTCTTCTCAGAACAATTCGTGTATCAGAGGTAACATTTAAGCATTTGGGCCATTCCTGTGATATAGGCCCCCTTCTGAAGAATATCTGAAGGAGGCATAGCACACACCCCAAAATCTGAGTGCTGGGTCTTGTTCCTACACATCCCCCTGGCCCGACCAGAGCAGTTGTTTTTCCCTTCTGCAGCTCCTCCTGCAATGAAAGGCCATTCTACACTAGGACAGAATATTGTGCTCTAGGATGAACTCACTGATATGAATTTGCAAGGGACCCTTTGCCTAACACAGAGAAGGGAAGTCACATTTCTAAACCCATTATCACATCACAGATAACCCCAAGGATCTGAAGAAGCATGTGGAAATGGACTGCAGGAACAATAAACTAGCAGTAAGAGACATTCAGCCTGCTTCAGAAACATTACATTAAATATGTAAAATTAGGTAATGGTAGCACAGAATGATGTAAGCAGACTTGCAGCCATTTATGATATCTTTTGCCTTTAGTAGCAGAAAGAAGCTGCAGTGAACCTGCCAGGACCCTGCTTTCAATTTGAAAGATTATTGCTATCTTGTTGTTGGGTTTCAATTTAGTGCAAACGAGTCATGGCTCAACCAAAGATAATAGTTCAACTAAGAGGATATTTCCTATGGATTCTTTTTCAAGCAATTCAGAGCTCTCAATATGAAAAAACCACATCTAGTACATCCCCTCTGATTTGATGGAAGATTATGTTACTCATCAATAGGAACATATAGTATCACTAAGCTTTGAAGAGTGACAAAAATTTAGGTTCTGGACTTCTCTTAAATTTCTTGTATCATCGTCCTTGAGGAGTGTCCCTTCTTGGACACCTACTAGTCTGGACACAACTGCTTCAGGTCTCACTTTTACACTCAGGCAGGTTGTACATGCACCCAGAACCACACAAAGATCAGAGAACTTTTCCCACTGGTCTCCTCAGTTTCCCAGTTCACCCTCTCTCTCCCTTACCTAAGGAGTACCAATTATACCAACCTATCCATTTCCCCCAGCCATAAATTCATCTCATGTACCAAGGAGTGAATATGCACACTGGTTCACTCATTACCTCTCTAGGACCACAAGTGAAGACATGGTTCTATTCTTCATTCTTGACCTGTGAGTAGGACATATTTTTTCTTAGTCATTCTACTTTTTCAGGTTTTTTTTTCTTTAGAAATTGAATTTTCTTTTTTTTTTTTTGCCATTGCATAGTAATATTTTCCTGTCTATTGCCCTGGAGGCCTCCCTCAGCATTATTTAGTCATTGTTATCATTGCAGTGGAGTGAAGAAGAGAGAAGCTCTATGTGGATGGCAATGCTTTTGATTCTTCAAAATCTGAAGAATTTGTGTCTCATGTAAAGAGATTTTAAACATGGGTTAGGCAATGAAACTGCACAGTGTATCAGGCAGTTTGTCCACCCTTTCTTTTCCAACTTATTTTGCCCCATGAGAAACACAAGACCCTCAGATACAAATCAGCCCAATAATGAGAAATCTCCTCTGCTAACAAGCACTACCTTACCAACTAACTTAGAGAAAAGGATAGAATTGGGTTTTTTACAGGAATATACCAATAAGGAAATGACCCTGACCTACATCCACTACTTCCAAAACAGATCAAGAGGATCTGTGAATGATATCTAGAGTAATGATTTTGAAGTCTTCATCTGGAAGAGGTGGGCCATGGTTACCCCTTTGCTGGTCTGCACCTACAGAGATGCAAGGGTTTTTTTCCTACTGCATTTGTAGAAAGTAAGCAAAGACTGTGCTTCTCCAGTTATGACTTGCACCCCACACAGCATTACATAAACATCTGCCCACTCATCTGGCTCAGCTCAGATGCAGTGATTTGTACTTTGCAGCATGGAGCTCAGTCTGTTTCATGGTTGCCCCTAGACAACCATGTGCTGGTGTAAGTATTGCTTTGGAATTGAAGTTAGAAACCATAGACTGAGTGGCTTTTGGGCTTATCCCCAAAGGAGCTGATTCCTGAGCAAACTTCCTTTCGCTTCACCAGAATACTTCTGCCCATGGCCAGGTCCTCCAGGACAAAGCCTGAAGCTATCATAATCAGCAAACTAGATATAACTTCACTCATTTAGTCTTCTTTGTTAAGCTTTTTTTTATGCAAATACAAGCTACTATAACATTTTATTTTATGGAAGCCTGTATTTCTCTAAGCCTCCATAAGTTTTACCTTCAGATATTGTCATTGATTCTGCCCTTTCAAAAGATGTGGTTCTCTACTACTACCACCATGATTACCTCACAAAAATGTACAATTATGTGGCATATCACAGCCTTTTTTTTTCCATTAAAGGACTTCAAGAAACTGAGTGGTTCATAAAATTATTCAAGTGATCCTTGATCTTCCATTCTCTTGTATTCAGGGTATGTTACTAGAAGCAGCAAAAAGGAAGCTCTGAAAGCTTTCCCATTAAGAAAAAAACAAAACAAATCCAAAACAAAACCAAAAACCACCTGAGTCCTTTCTACCTACCTAAAGACTAATTACTGCAACTGTGATATTAAAGCATACTCAAAATAATTTCTTTCTGACACACACTCTGCTGACGTACAATAAAAGCTTTTAAAAATATCTCTCTCACCTTTCATACTCATTCACATAGAAACCTCAGCTTTGTTGAATTTCTAAATGTTAATTCACAGTTCTCCATTCATCATAGTTATAATTTTTTTTCTATTAGTAGCTGTTATGTAATTTTCAGTACTTTAAATGTCAGCTTCACTCAGCTATCTGCATACACAGCTGCTGATATTTCTTGAATATCTTTATGAACATGTAGGAAAAAGATTTGTTTAGATTATTCAGATTGTATAGGCACACTTCAGTAACTATGACATTCTGAAAGTATAAGAAAAGGAAGATGGTCTTGCTAATGGACACAAACAAATTCATACAGTTTTATATTGGCTTCTCAAAAACATATACAAATTACAATAATGTCCAATTTTCCCTATGTTCATTAGGTACTTCAAGCTTATTCAGAAAAGAAAAAAGCGGGAGAGTTCAGGAGCAGTATACATCTGCTTCTGAAATTAGGGTTTCCTTAACATGTTTTTACAAATGGAAGTATCTGTTAATCTGAATCCAGTCCCAATTGATTGAGGGAGATGTGTTAATCCAGTAGCACTAGCAGTAAGGGGATTTTATAGCAGCAGGATTCAACAGTTTAAAGATGTCCAGAGTTTGTGAGCAGTAAGTATCCATTCTTAGGAAATGGTAAATACCCATTTGTCCTGAGGACAAAACATTCACTGATATTGCAATTAGAAATCATTTGAATTAGAATGTCATGCTGAGGTCCATGCACAGCTGGATCCCCTTTATTGCAGCCCCAGGTAAGCAAACAAGATGAAAAATGTCTAAACAAGTATCTGTATAGAAATTTGATCAGTATCACCCATTTATAGCATAGGGGAAAAAAAAGGAAGACTCATATGCAGTGGGGAAAAGAGCAAAATAAAAAGCAACCTGTCTTGTATTTCACTTCCTAAAACCTGCCAGACTTTAGGAATTTTGCATGAACTTTTGTACCTTTCACATTTTTAGCCTCTCTCTTCTGTCTCTCCAGATGACTTTCATACTCTGCATCAAAACATAGGAATCAAACTGAACTTTAGGAACTCAGTGGTAGATATATCTCTGTGGACTTGAAACTGGAATAATGGAAGGGTCAGGCTCTCTGACTGCCACTCTATGTCCAAGACCAGCCAGTTCATACTTAACTGAATAGCCTGAGGCCAACAGTAACCTCAGCCTCTACCAGGATAACCCCAAAGTGATCACAGTGTTAGATCTGGCAGAGTTTCCAGCCTTTGCAGGAGTGATTCTACAATACATATACTCTAGAAGGACCTACCACTTTCACTGTAGCAACAACATCCTAGGGCAGGACCTCTGTTTCCACACTTTCTTCACAGCACCTGCTCCACATTATCAGACCCCTTTCATATGGGTGATGCCTGCAGCACTGAAGACCACTACTGAGCAATAATTCACACCCCCATAAAGTTCTCCCATTACTGAGCAATAATTCACACCCCCATAAAGTTCTCCCAATCCAGGAGATATTTATTTGAAAGAGAGTCTTATATAAACACATATTTCTCTGTTAACCTGATGGAATTTTTTTATGTATCATGCCTGACAGAGCACTTCCCTTTCTGTTCCCACCCAGAGATGACACCAAGACTCAACTCGTGTACAGCCTCAAACTGCTGCTCCTTAGACAAAGGGCTTTATGAAGATTTAGGCCAGATAATTTACTGGTGCTTTTGACAGCAGTGCCAATATCAGTTTTCACTTGTTTGCCAAGTTGGACACCACTTCACTGAAGCTTATAAAACATGTAAAATCATCCAGCAACAACACAACATGGTCTGGAAAAGGCTCTGATGGAGGGTTTCTTAGGCTGCAGCCTCCACAGAGGCTTACAGACACCCAAAACCTTGGACTTCCTCTGATTTCCCTTTCCATTTGTCCCTCCTCCCATTGCTTTAGCTGAAATGACTCCACACCTCCTGATGTAATGATCTTTCCATAGCTGCATCCTCCAGTTCTGCCTTTTGACAACAGCACCTGTCCTCTCTTTGAGTGCACTCCAAAGTCTTTCCTGCTACTCTCTCTAATTAAGAGGTTTCTAAATTGAAGTGATGGAAGTGGGTGGAACTCTCATGGTTTAACTCCAGCTGGAAACTAAACACCACCCAGCCACTCCCTCTCCTTCACCCAGTGGGATGGAGGAGGGAATTGGAAGACTAATAGTGAGAAAACTTATGGATTTAAATAAAGACAGTTTAACAGGTGAAGCAAAATTTGTCCACACAAGTCAAGCAAAACAAGGAATTTATTCACTGCTTTTCCATCAGCACACAGGCATTCACAGCTGTCTCTAGGAGAGCAGGGTTCAATTACTTGTGACTGTGACTTGGGAAGGCAAAATGCTGCTAACTCTGAATGTCTCCTCTTCTTTCCCCAGCTTTTATTTTGAGTGTGACATCACATGGTCCAGGGTATCTCTTTGGTCAGTTGTGTCAGCTGTCCCAGCTGTGTCCCCTCCAGCTCCATGTGCACCCCCAGCCTGCTCAGTGTAAAAAGAAAAAGAAGAAAAAGAAAAGGCCTTGACTTTGATCAGCCATAGCTAAAACATCCCTGCATGATCAACACTGCTCCAGCAAAAATCCAAAACATTACTCGATATAAGCTACAATGGGAAATGGCATGAAAAAAATCTAGACATACATAAAACGCTGCAGCTACAATATTTCATCAATGCTATGTTCACTATATAACTAGTAAAAAGAAAAATTTAATTCTGTTGACTCATGACCAAGAAAACAAATAGATTTTTTCTCATTTAAGTGTTGGCCCCATTACACAGGGATGTTATCCTCTTCCTCTTGATTTTCCTCCAACACCAATTACCCTTAGTCCCAATCAGTCATAGGCAGGACTGTCATCCCAGATCTGTGAGAAATTCAGAGCAAAACTAGGAGCAAGAACTTCACCAGTGTTCCTTAACAAAAGCAAGGCAGAAATATAAAAGACATTTGCTCTTTTTAAGAGAGCTAGGACTGCTGTGGAATGTAGGCCAATTAGATGTGCCAATTTGTACTAATATCTTCTCCAAGTGCTTTACCTGGTGCTTCTGCCTTGCAAGAACAGTGGGGCCAGAGGGTCTGAATGTGCACTACTGCATTTCCTGCAGTTACTTTACCTGACACAGTCTTGGCAGTGCTTTTTCTCCTTATTCAATAGCAATCAGGAATAAAAAAACCAGTTGGCTTATGCATTTTATTCTTTGCTGGTTTGTGGATTTGGGTTTTTTAGGGGGTTGTTTGTGGTTTTTGTTTGGGTTTTTTTTTTTTTTGGTTGGTGGTTGTTTCTGTTGTGGTTTTGTGGGTTTCTTTTCATTTTGTCAATTTGCTGTTTTGTTTACATTGGACTGGGTTACACCACCCTATAAGCTCTCTAATTTCTTTAGGCACTTAGGCACTATTCTCTCTTCCTTTAAAATTAGTTTTGGAGGAGCAAAAAGTAATAAGTGATTTTATATTTGCTATATTACAAGTTTTGGTTTGGGTTTTTTTGTTGGTTTTTGTTTGTTTGTTGGTGGTTTCATTTTTGGGGGGTTTGTTTGTTTTTTCATTGTTCTTTTTTGAGAAAGGATTATTTTGGCATGTCAAACTGAAAACATTTTAATGGAAAGAGAAATGAAAAATTGCCTGCAAAGGACAGCTGAAGAATTAAAGTTGAACCTGTTAAAAATATATTCTGACAGGTATTTTCTGGCTGTTAATACTGACTTGATTTAATAACAGCACTCTGCGGGGACCTGACAAAACTGTTGATGGAAAGCAGGCAGGGAGGCTGGTGTGACCTGTCTTCTATTCCAGGCTCCTTAGCTCTTAGGATGGACAGTTTTTTGGTTACCAGACTCATTGGGAAGGGAGCAGTCAAAAGTGTTGACAAGCTGTCTGGCTTCCTGGGCTCCTTCTTTGGTCAAGAGTCAATTCTCTGCTCACAGAAGTTTTCAAAAATATTGGTTTACACTAGTTCTCCTAAGGCACAATGCTAAAACCTTTCCATTCCATAGAATACTTATAATTTTCAAAGTGTTGTTCCAAATACAAATATAAATAAATTGAAAATAAAAAAGGTTCTTCGTCTATCTAATCACACACTTTCCACAGACCAGTAATCTAAATAAAATTATCATTCAAGCACTGAAGCCTGAAAGATACATTATTCCCTGTTCACTGATGCCCTGGGTGGTTAAATTGAGCCATGCTGCAGCTGGTAAGAATGTAGGCATTGGCTTTTAATGGGGCTGAGATTTCACCTTCTTATGTAGCTCAAACATTGTCTTCATAGCACAGCTCCAGCTACACACAGGCCACTGAAGAGACCATCTGTGTAAGACTTGCCAGTGGTTCCCATGCTCAGCCAGTGGCAATTTTTCTAATGACTTCAGTAAATGTTGAGGATTTCACAAGAAAAAGGAGAAAAATGGTTAAATGTCTGAAAAAACTTACATGGGAAAAGAAGGAAGCTCAAAATGCATACAGCTTAGCTAAGCAGTGACTCAGAGGGATCTGATTGCCATCCTCAGATATTTCAGAGAGGTTAAACACATGGGTGGGGAGGAACTACTCAGGATAACAAGGGAAAGGAAGCAATATGATTGCAGACAATTTGGATTGAGCTGGAGGCATATCTTCTCAATAGCATGACTGGCTAAGCTGTGAAACAATTTGCAAGCAAGACGGTGGAGATCTCAGCATTTTGGTCACTTACTGCCAGATGGGAAATCCACATGCTGATGAATAATCCTATTGTAGAAGTAGATGGACTCTACAGATGTTTTGACAAATTGTTTCTATTATGGTTTCAAGTTTCCAGCATCCCAGGATGGAAAACATAGAAGCAGATGAAAAAGGTAGAGGCAGGTTAACTCTTACTGCTGTTTGTTACTTTAACAAAGTAGTATCTCTGTTTAGCCAGTTTTTGGTTGGGACAATTTCCAGTGTGATGGCTGAACAGATTAAGAGCAGCCTTGCTGAGGGGGACTTGGGGATGTTGGTGAATGAGAGGCTGGACATGACCCAGCCATGGGCACTCACAGCCCAGGGAAGGCAATTGTGTCCTGGGCTGCATCCAAAGCTACATGGGGAGCAGGACAGGGATCAGATTCTGTCCCTCTGCTCTGCTCTGCTCTGCTCTGCTGGGACCCCACCTGCAGTGCTGCATCAGCTCTGGGGTGCCCAACACAGGAAGGACACAGACCTGTTGGAGCAAATCCAGAGGCAGCCACCAAGATGATTGGAGGGAAGGAGCACCTCTGCTACGAGGAAAGACTGAAAGAATTAGGTTTTTTCAGCCTGGAAAGAGAAGTCTTCAGGGAGACCTAATTGCAGCCTACTAGTACCTGAAGGGAGCCTACAAGAAAGGTGAAGAGGGAGATTTAACAAGGGCATGTTGTGACAGGACAAGGGGGAATGGCTTCAAACTGAAAGAGATTAGGTTTAGATTAGATATTAGGGGAAAAAATCTTTACTGTGAGGGAGTTGAGGCAACAGAACTGCTTTCCTAGAGAAGTTGTGAATATCCCATCTCTAGAAATGGAATCATAGGATCAAAAAACTATAGAATATACTGAGTTTGAAGGGACCCCTGAGGATCACTGTGTCCAACTCCTGGTCCTGTGCAGGATGCCCCAAGAGTCACACCCTGTGCCCGAGAGCATTGTCCAAACACTCTGTCAGGTTTGGTGCTGTGACCACTGCCCTGGGGAGCTGTTCCAGTGCCCAAACACCCTCCTATTCAACCTAGACCTCTCCTGACTCAGTTTCATGTCATTCCCTTAACTCTTGTCTCTTGTCACAAAAGTGAAGAGACCAGTGCTTACCCCTCCCCTTCCCCTTGTGGGGAGGGGTGTTTAAGACCAGACTGGATGGAGCTCTGAACAACCAGTGAAAGGTTTCTCTGTCCATGGCAGAAGGGTTGGAACTAGATTTTCCTGAAGGTCCTTTCCAACCTCAGCCATTCTATTATTCTACTATTTTAATTTTTTTATTCTATGGCATTGTTCTTTTTAAAATCAACCTATTATTTCACTCCCTCCAATCTAAAATTTCCTTAAGATTTAATAGCACTCTCAAAATGGAACTAATAGAAGCATAAACCATGTGTATCTGGTTTTGCTTAAAACTAACAACCATTATGCTAAACTGGTAATATTTAAATAGGTTTATAGAATGGTGTAGTTTCACCAGCACTAAAAACTATATATGCACATTTTCATCCTGTTCTGTCCTTGGGTAACATTAATTACTTACATTTACATAGTACTGTTGTGAAAGGAGACCAATTGCTGCACAAACTAGTTTCACAGACAATATACAAGAGACATTTTAGTCATAAGTGTTAGGTGGTAGCTAAAGACTGAAGAGAGCAATAGCATTAGAAGTCTGGATTTATATGGCTTGGAGAGAAAGATGCTCCAGATGAGACAGCAACATCATTTAGGCCAGGGCTAAGCACATTTCTTACACCAGTAATGGCTTTTGGGACCATGAACAGCATCACTATCTCAGCTTTGCAGGAACAAATGGGAGATTTTGAACTGCAATGTGCTTTATATTAAATGTATACTCCTTAAAGAAAGAAAGGAAAATACTGCCTCAGCTTAGCATTGTGCTTGAGAGTGAACTTCAAATACTGGAATCAAGCAGCTCAAAGAGAGTTTTCTAGGGTATGTGGTAATGCACAGTAAATGAAGTGATGCTTAGACAGAGACATGATTTACAACTCAGACAAGATATATGTCCTGACACATTTATATTACCTAAAATTTTTTCTGACTAATAGAAGCAGAAAAAAAAATCACAATTGCACTGAGCTTTCAACCTTGAGAACCAGCATGTTCCATATGCTCTTCTTTAACTACCCACACCTTTTCTAGCCCCTCATCAGCCCACATTTAAGCCACAGCAGAACATAGAAATGCCCGTGAAATCAGGGCTAGATTTTAAGAAACTGTAAATTTTATTCATGCCCTGACATCCCTCTTCAAAAGTCTGATGTCCTCAGTCATGAAAGGCTTTCAAAAGCACCTACTCTGAAGCTTGGAAAAAGTTTATAAGACAAAGTGTGCTTACAGCTCAGCACTTACAAAAATGTGAGAAAATCAGGGCAAAACCTGTCATTTGTATAATTCATGTTAATTGCAATTCACACTGTTGGGTAAGTGCTTGATATTAAACAACACAACAAAGATAGGTGAGCCTAATAGAACAGTTTTCCTGGAATAAATAATTCCCCAGGGAGAGAGTGAAGCAGATATGCTCAGTCTCAGCTTTTCTGTCTCAGCCATCCTGTAGTACAGAGCAACACAAAAGAGGTCAAGAAACAGAATGAGGACAGAGGTACTGAAAAAAGCATTGAGCATCCCTGCAAACGTCCAAAAACACAGGGACTGAGTAGTCAGGGGAGAGACAGAAGAGAAGAAATGATGTAGAGGTGAAGTACAGCTCAGTCAAATTTCAGCTGATTGTGCAGATTGATAGTGGAAGTGCAAAGTAACCAGTCATGGTAAAGAAAGGGTTAAAATAATGGAACTGAGAGGATGAAAGGTGGGGCAGACATTTTAGAAGCAAACTCAGAAAGATTGCAACTCTATTGGCTCAAATTCCATGCTCCCTAGGGAGAAAAAAAATAAAAAGGACTTTAGAATCATAGAACATCTTGGTTGGAAAAGACCTTAAAGATCTTAAAATGTCATGGGCATGGACACTTTGCAGTAGACCAGGTTGCTCAGAGTCCCATCCAGCCTGGACTTGAACACTTCCAGGGATACAGCCATGACTTCTCTGGGCATCCAGTTCCACTGCTTCACCACTCTCACAGTAAAAAATTCTTTTATAACACTTAATTTAAACCTACTCTCTTTCAAGTTTAAAATCGTTCCCCTGTCCTTGTAAAAAGTCCCCTCTGCAGATTTATTGTAGGTCCATTTTGGAACTGGAAGGCTGCTCTAATGTGTCCCTGGACTCTCAAGGCTGAACAGTCCCAGCTCTCTCAGTGTTCTTCAGAGGACAGGTGCTCCAGCCCCGTGAGCCCCTCTGAGCCCTTCCTCTGTACCTGCTCCAATAGATTGATGTCCTCGCTGCCCTTGGGGGCCCAGAGCTGGATGCAGCACTCCAGGTGGGGTCTCACAAAGGCAGAGAGGAGAGGCAGAATCCCCTCCCTCCACCTGCTGGCAACACTGCCTTGGATGCAACCCAGGATATGATTGGGTTTTTGGGATATGAGTGAGTATTTCTGGGGTTGTGTTGATTTCACTTTTTCGTACAATGGGTTAAAAAAGCAAAAGATCTTTCTGTTTTGCTAGCCATACTGCTCTCATCCCTTAAAAATAAATTTCTGAGTGCTGAGTCCATCAGCTTCTGCATGAAGTTGGTTTGGCTTCTGATACAAGGAAGCTCTTGATAGGGAAACGATTTACAACTTCATGTTATTGGCAGAAGTGATTTGGAAAGCTTATTTAGTTCTTTGGTGCCTTGCCCGTGGCTCAGGCTCTCCCTGTGATGTCTTGTCAGCTGCAGCCACAGCACATTGCTGCCCACATCAGGCAGCAGCACCCTCTGAGGATCTGACCCCCTGTCTGGGAGGGAACCAGCCATGTCAGGTAGCCCAACAGGCTTGGATTTCTAAAGGGCCACGACACAGCTGTGCCTGGAGCATCACTTAGATGTAATACCTTTGATATTTCAACATTTCAAAAGATTGTGTCTAGTGATGTAATAGAAATGTGGAGGGAAAAGCTGAAGTTTGCCACACAAAGTAAAAGGAAAGAGGGGCATCAGCACTGCATCAGCACTGCATCAGACCTTATGTTGGCTAAAATCTGCAGTGTAACTCCAGTGTGCATTTGGCCCACTGGATAGAAAGTGCTCTACACACTGACTCTCATATTTCTACCACGTACTTGGATAAAAGCACCCTGTACAGCTTTCTGCCTCCTCTTCCTCAGGGACAGGTGTTTTATTATAACAGGAGCAGCATGCAAAGGGATCTGCTCTGTACCTCTCACCAACAAAACCAAAGACAAATGTGACCATCTGAGATTTCACACTTTGCAATCAACCAAATGTGAAAAGGGCTGGAAGCCCTCAGCCATGAGAAGAATAAAGAGAAACCTATCTGACAGATGCCTTTGTTGCATATAGCTTTTCATTTTAGCCTTCCTTTAATCCAATATAGCATCCTATAAAATATATCTCCATTCTACTGTATCTTTTAAAGGAAGTCTCTTGATGATTTTTTGTTCTCTATTTCTGCTCAATTGGATTGTGTCATATTTTTGTTCTTCAAATTTTCTCTCCTCCTCAGGCTCTCAAGCTCATATCTCCTTTACTCTATCCATGCCCATCAATCTCTTTTCTTTTATCTACCCAATGTCTCAAATTCTGTCTTTGAAACAAAGACAGCAATTCAATCAGGTCTATGAAAATCTGTACAAATTCACTCCCTGACCCTGGGTGCTTTTTGTGTTATCATTCAATTTGCAAAAGATTTCAAGACGTATCAAAATTAGTTTAAATGGTAAATATTACTGTATTTTTAGGAAGGTCTACAGCAAAGCAAAATATAAATCCTAAGAATCTTGAGGAAAAATTAAAGACTTATCTTTGAGAGCAGCCCTACTTGGGATACTGGTGGTTTAAAAATTAGACTTAAGTTAGCAATGTGTGATTGCTGCCCAGATAGCAAATCATACCCTGAGCTGCAAAAAAATAAGCAGTGATTTTTTTCACCCACTACCTCTCTCTCAGGAGAAGTTGTTCTATGATTCTCTGATTCTCTGATTCTCTTCTTGTCTGATTCAAAGTAAAGATATTTGCTGATGGTAGAGTGAGCATTATTAAGTATCATGAAGGATAGGGTTTCTGCCACTCCTTTTCTTAAACTGAGAAGCTGTCTTGTCTTACAAAGTCTAGCTTTGCTCCTTTTGGGAATCTCACAATTAATGGATGATGTGAGTGAGACAATGTGAACCATTACTGTATATATAGTAACAACAGCATAGAATAAAAGCATCTCCACTGTTGTTAAGCTATGTCCCCATTTATCAGCTCAGATTTATATACAACTATAAGACATTTAGGGATTCCTGGCTGGTATCAGTTTTAAATTCCTGGACCAACTGTTATCTGATTTTCATCTAGTTTTCCAACCGAATTCCTATACTAATACAATTAAAGTCAGAAAGTGGCTACTCTAGGACTTCTCCTTTAGTTCTCCTGCAGAAACAAACAGGCAATCAGAAAGTGGAACAGAAGTAACAAAAAAACCCTACAAAAAGAAAGAAACAAAACCCAACATTTTCTCAGTTTCTTACTGAGGTTCATAAGAAAAATGTTGGTTTTTTCTTATCTGAAGTATAACAGGAATTAACAGTCAAACAGATTCTTTGAATTTAATTAATGGAAAGCCCTCCAGTAAAGGAGAATAACTTCCAGCTGACCCAACATAAGAACAGCCTTCTACATGAGCATTTGAGATAAAGCCTTGGTCTTCATGCAAATTACTATCTGAATAACAAAAATGTTTTATGCATATGTATGATAATAGCAGCAAACTTCAAAACAAAACCTCAAAACAACTTTACTGTGAAGCTGTTACAGCTTGTTTTGAATACACAGAGTTGAAGATTTCCATTAAAAAGCAAGATGCTTCATTCTGCTCTAGCTGTTCTGTACACACATGCTGAGTTTTGTTTTTTTTATTTGCTTTTCTTCTTTTGTTGGAGCTAGACCCAAAATCATAACATTTTAATCTCAAAATAAATCTTCAGAAAATGTGTGGGTTTGTTAAAAGTATGTCAACATGCCCATGTGGCAAAGGATAATCTGTCTCTGCATAAATATTTGGTGAAACACTCCTACATAGTGAAGGCTAGTGCAACTGGGCAAAGAGGGATGGAGGGGAGCATATAACTAAGAATTTCACTCAGAATCTTCCTTTTTTTCCCTCTCAAACTGAATGTGAACCAAAGCATTCTGGATGTACTGAGATATGTAGATATTTTCAGGTTTCTGAAAGAGCAGAATCAGCAGTGTCAGATGATGAGGGGCAGCTCTTAAATGCTTTCCAGTCATCTCAAGTGAAAACATTAGAAGTGTGTGTCTTGGAGCAACCTGAGATCACAAGATGTTTCAACATCATTAAGTGTCTGAATTTACCACAGCTACCTATTTTTAAGCTTGCTTAAAACTTTTTTCCCTTGCATTGATGAATGCATCCTGAATCCTTCCTGTGTCCTGTGATACTGAATCCTTCCTCAACGACTGCAGCTACTGCAGAGCTACATCTCAGTCCTGAACCATTCTCTACAAGAATAAATGCAGATGGACACCTGGGTTCCACTGAAGAACCTGCCACTGGTTTTGGCCCAAAGCAAAATTAATTGGTGCTCTTTCTTGACTGTGCTGTGATAATAGAGTATCTGGATTATTTTTCTGCCAAATAGATGTGTGAATGCAACAAAATCAAATATCAGAAAACCAAATATCATGATGTAAAGACCACTATCAACTTCTTGGACTGTTTCAAGAAGTTGTTTCTGAAAGTAATTTGCCACTATCTGCTATTGAGAATCACCAAAGACTCTGCAGAATAATTTCAACAATTTTGGATGCATAAGACAGTTTCAGTAGGAGCAAAGGAAAAATACTTCTCACCACTATTCCCAGTTCCTCTTCACTGATGAGGAAATCAGGCTGTCTGGTTTCATAAGGAGCAGCAAAGGTCTGCTGCAATATAATGAGAATAAATCTTCCTGGAAAGAAGGATCTGAAAAAAAACCCCAAGAAATAAAAAACCAAACCAACAACTCCCCCCAAAGATCAAAACTAAAACAAACAAACCAAACAAACAAAAAAACCCCAAAACCAAAAACAAAAAAACAAAACAAAAACCAAAACAAAAAACCCCAAAAAACAAAAAACCACCACAAACAAAAGAAAAAAAACTCAAAAAACCAAGCACACCAAAATATTCAGTGATTTCTACTGAATGTTTTGAAGGGCTTGTGACAAGAACTCCATGTATTATGTTCTTAACTGCTTTTTTCTCCATCAAATAGAATGTCAGACCTGAAATATGTGGCTGATTTCAAGACTAACTAAAAAAAGAAAAGGTAATATAATCTGCACCTTAAAATGCAAAATGAAAAATATTTGCCTCTGCAAAACATACTTAAAGACTACATTTGAAACTAGTTTCTATGACTACCAACAATGTGCTTCAGGATATTTGCTTTAAAATGTCATCATCCTGCCATCGTGTGCCAATTTGAGGTACTGCTCACTAAGTGTGTATTTAATTTTGAAATCATGACTCAGTTTTACAATGTGGACATTCTACCACTAGAAAAATGCATGCTGCAATACAAACAGTATGTTTCAAGCATCTGTAATTATAAAGTTGCTATTATGCTGAATGAGAATGATTAATAAAAAGTGATACAAGGACTGGTTTTGCTTCTTTTACTTCAGAGACAATGCTCTATAATATAAAGCAGTTGGGAAATCAACAGTTAAATTGATGACATTGGTAAAATGAACACTTTAAGTGAAGAAAAAAAGAACAATTTCAATGTTGGACTTTTCCTCCTTTGTCCTAGTCTTATTCAATTCCAAACTGTGCAGAAAGTGGCTCACCTTGTTCCCCCACTGTTATATTAAGCCAGCTGTATCAGGTATGCCATATCATATTACTCAGTTTTGGAAGACTACATACAGCACAAGATGGGAGAAGGAAGGAAGTCTGCTCTTCTTTCTGCTTAGGCTGCAGAACCCAAAATCTCTTCCCGTGTCTGGGCATAACCTGACAGCTCCCAGCTCTGTATCAGAGGTGGGAGGCTGGTGTGTGGTGGACATGCACCAACCTCTCTCTCTTCCACAGGGAGATATTTGAGCACAAACCCTTAAATCCCAGTAAGTAAGCACAGACAAAGTGGTTTTTTCCCCTTTTGTACCACTGAACAGCCATACCACTTCATCTGTTTGAGGTAACAACTCCTCAGCCTCTATTCCAGCCTTGAAGTTGAAACCTTTCAAGCCACATAAATAAAGAGGTAGAAACTGTTTTTTTCATCTACCTCTTTAGTTCTGAACTTTATTGAGTTTGCATGACCCTCCTAATCCCCCTACTGACAGATGTCAGTTTGCTGTGTAAATGCACTGCCAACATGAAAGTGAATCCACACAGCATTGATCTGTACTTCTGAGGATGCTGGTTTTGGCTAAGATAGAGTTAATTTCATTCACAGCAACAACTACAGGGCTGTGTTTTGGATTTGTAGTGAAAATAGAGTTGACAATGCAAAGATGTTTTTGTTATTTCTGAGAAGTGCTTACACAGCAACAGGGAATTTTCTGCTTCTCACACTGCCTGGGCAGTGAGGAGGCTGGGGGTGCACAAAGAGTTGGGAGGGGACACAGCTGGGGCAGCTGACCCCGACTGACCAAAGCCTTCCCAATTCACTGCCATGTGCAATGGAGCCCTGCTCTACTGGAGAAGGCTGAGAACATCTGCCTGCCATGCAAAGTGGTGAATGAATTCCCTGTTTTGCTTTGTATCCCGATGTGGCTCTTACTTTACCTTTAGACTACCTTTATCTCAGCCCAAAAGTTTTTTCACTTTAACTCTTGGAATTCTCTCCCCCATCCCACCAGTGGAAAGGGGAGGAGCTTAATTCCCAGCTGGGGTTAAACCAACCACTAAGTATATCACTTTAATGAGCAAAGATTTAAAAACCAAAACCAAAAACAATGCCCCCAAGACAAAACAAATTAGAACAGAAACAAAAACAAAAGAAAACAAAAGAAAACAAACAAGGCCAAAAATTGCTTAGGGCCCTGAGGAAAAAGCCCTCACAACTTTCATAAAACCTCAAATTCAGAAGTTGTGATTGAAAATAAATCAGAGAAACTCTCCAGCCAGCTGTTACAGATGAAGCAAAACATTCCCTAGAAAGTTATTTAAAATCTCAGCAAGGAATCTGGACTATCCCTGCTCCAGCTGAGGCAGGTTATCACTGCTATGTATCCATGTATAGCCTTGTCCAATAAAATAACTCAGAAATGGGAAGTTCTGCAGCCGCCAGAGCAGAGCAACTCAATAGTACTTGACCTGCAAAATGTTTTACATCTGCTGCCCTCCTACCACTGCTCATACTTAGCACCTTTCAATGGCAGTTAGCCACTGGCAAGCTCAGTACGAAGTTTTCTCACCAAAAGCAGTTGTTGCTTCATTTAGTCTCCTACCCTTATGATCAGAAATGGGTTGCCACTAAGAACAAAGCTGTCAGAAGCAGCAAGCACATCCAGCCCTCCCCTTCTCTTCTACAAACTGATGGATATTGGTATCTCTGCTCTGATACCAAAGATCTAATCCTGCAGAGAGTTACTCACATAAAGAATCCTACTGATTGCAGTGGAAGTAATTTCCCCAGGTTTGCAGAACACCCTCCTCTGCAAAGCACATCCTGCAGCTGTTACTCAGCTTCTCAAGCAGCTGATGAGAAATTAATGTAATTAAACTTCCAGGCAATAAGCCCAATGGGTTCACAAGGGTACTAGCTGTACATCTCCACTACAAGGTCTAACAGCTCACTCTTTAAAACCATTTCATCTTAGTCATTTTATCTGCTTGTATTTTTCTTCAAGCAAATCTAAATTTCTGAACTGATCAAAACCAAAGTCTGTACTAAGGACTGTTCTTTTGGGTGGCCAAGGTTAAAAGGAGCTGGGAGGCCAGTTTAACTCTCTTGTTTAATTTGTAGCAGCTGAGATACCTAAACATCCAAACTTGGAACACACACATGTAATTATCTCAGCATTGCTTCCTGCCACAGGTTATTGCATTTGGATGCTGCAAATTTTCCTCCACATTCTGACGTGCATTTTACACAGGAGCTGTAGTCTGTGATGAGAGTTTCCTCTGCCTTCTGGCACAGGAGGGGTCCCTTCTACCTTGGGCCATTGGATTCAAACAATAAAAATAAATAAGGATAAGTTTCCTGCATTCATACTGTGTCACAGCACAGAATAATTTGAGACAACAGCAAGGACATAATAGGATTTTTATGGGACAGAGGGAAAAAACCAACCTGACACTCACATCTGATCCACTCCACAGACTTGTGCTGTTCACACAGCAAGACCAGAGCAGGTTAGTGACCACCTCCTCTCTACAGCAGTGTGCTTGGGTTCATTCAGGTGAAAAATCTGTGCCAAACAAAAACAATTCAACGTGCTGTTGCACAGCCAGCCACAGATCTGGCTGTTGCTCACAGATGTTAGTTATTCCAACAAATCTGGGTCGTGACTGTAGTGAAGTGCTGAAGAAAGCACTGTTATAGGCTTGAAAAACAGGGCTGGTAAACTCTCACAGGCCATCTCCTCCTCTGTCCAGAGCAGGAACAGTTACATGAATACAGTTTTCAGATATCACCCACTCTACCAGTTGCTTTTTAAGTTTGCTCTCAAGAACTTGCATTTTCCCAGAGAAATCTATTTAGTGCTTCCTGGCTCTTACTTTCTTTCTTTCAAGATTTTGTTTGTTTTGTCTGAAGAATCTTTGCAACCTTTTGTTGTTCATCTCTTCCCCATGTTCTGCTTTGGTATATTACCATTTAATTAAGAAAATGTATAGTGTTGTTCTTTATCTGAAAGCATTTCATGGGTACATTTCTATTCTGAGCAGTTCAAATGCCTTGCATGCACCAGAATGGCTGTGCTGCTGGAACACATATCATGTGTTTCTTTCACTGATCTTTAGAACCAGTATTGCCCAAAAGCCTACCTTAAGCATTCATGTGTGCATTTTCTGATGTGTAACCATGTTCAAAAAATCACAATACTGAAGATCATGCATCTGCAAATATTCACCTGCTTGTGCAAATTGGGAGGTGTGGAATTTCCTCTATAGGTCTGCAAATAAACTTTGCAAGCTGCAGACTGAGTGGGCCTTTACACCTTTTAGCATGTGCTACATCATTCATGCCTTGATGTGAAATGCTTTTATTAGTCAAAGGACAGCTCACTTTACCAGTCCTGTGTGCCACAAGGTGCCTGGCACTCACAGGGTTTTGCTTCTGCACTGTTGGTGCAGAAGGTCCCTGGGTCCAAGCTGTAGCATCAAATCACAATTTATCTGTTAGCCCAGTTCCTGGCTCTGTATTAGGATGGTCTAACAAATTTCCTTCAAGATACCAGCAGGTCTTGGTCTAATGACCCTAACTTGTTCAGCAGAATTTCCTCTTCCCCTCTGAAGCTTCCAATTAAACAACTAAAGAGAAAACCTACCTGTCTGGACACATAGAGCTAACCCTCAAACAGACCCCAAACAGATGCAGTCAGCACAAGCCACTCACACTCTATCTGGTGCTGGTATTCTGGACTGAACATAGCCTGGCTTTAGGCCAAGGCATGGTAGAATTTCCATCCTCAACCCTGAGGTGAGCACTTGGTACTGCTGACTGTAGGTATTATTGATCGAAGAGTGGGGCAGGAGACTCAGGAAATTCTTTAAAATGCACTCAGGGTAGGTTTGGAAGGAGATGAAGCCCTCCCCAGTCAGTTCCTGGAGAGCTGTGCTGGGAAGCCACAGCTTCACCGACTGACCCAGGGCATTCTCATGCAGTATCTAAAGGAAGGCATCAGCAGGAATCAGGGACAGAGACAGCAACATTTCCATTCTCCTTGTCCTACACACATACAGCAATGCCTTTTCATTGAGTTGATTGGATCCATTAATGGATAATTAACAGTTGAGGAAGAGCATTATCTCAGCCAGTAGAGGGAAGCAAGCATAATGGAAAATTTGTAGCCACTGAGTGAAAAAAATTTTTGCTGAAGGTGGAAGCTGACTTTGAGTGTACAGACCTTTTCCAAGAAAATACACACCTGAAAAGACAATGTAAAATTTCCACTACTGCATCCAGTAACAAAGTTTTTGGTCAAATCTCCCAAGCAAGGACAGCTAATCCTCTGCATCAGTAGATGCTGACCCAGCCTCAAGGCCTGCTTCAACACTGCCTGAACTGCCCTGGGACAGTAAAATACCCTGCACAACTCCCAGGATGCTAACGTGCTGCACCATCACAGTGTAACTGGCTGAGAATAATGGGGTGAATTACATTCAGGAAATACATTCTTACAACTAACATAAACCACCCCCACCAAAAAAACAAAAACAAAAACAAAAACAAAACAAACAAACAAACAAACAAACAAACAAAAAACCAAACCCCCCCCCCAAAAAAAAAAACACCACAAAAAAACCAAACTGAACAAACCAACAATTCCCAAATTAGTTCGGAAGTTCGGAATCTTTGGAGAGCAATTAAAATGTCTACAGCTTTGACATTGCTCTTAACTTCTTCTAAAGAACTGGAAAACAATTTTCTGTAGGCATGATCCATGACTGAGAAAATAGTTTGAAGGGATTTTTGTTTCCATTTTACTGGAAATTTTCAGATCTCTGTCAGGAAACAAGCCTCAGCTCGGTGGCATCAGTGAGCTGCTTCAACCCCCGACAGTCCAAGCCCTCCTGGTGAGCCTAGCAAGCAACATGAGCTTCTTTACTTTTATCTACAAACCAACACACCCTTACTGCTGGAACTAAGAAATACTTCCAACCTCCAGCAAAATTAAAAACACCAAGATATTTTGATTTTTATCTTGAGGGATAACACAGCCAAAAAGTGACCTGAACATTCTGAATTCAAGCTGAAATATGAATCTTCTATTTCACATGCAATTAGTGCTGCCTGAAATACACATTAACTTTTTTTTGCTTTTGGAGGTCACAGATTATCTTTGTTGCAATTTATCCTTTACTCCAGAGATATGCTGTTCTGTGAGATAATACACATAAACTTTATTTAATCAGCTGCACAACTCCCGCTGTAGATAAAATTCCACTGAGAAAAACAAAACCAAACCAAACCAAAACAAAAACCCCAAACAAAACTGCCTGAGTTCTACAGCAAATCATGAACACTTCCCAGTAAAGTGATCAAGGAACAAAAACATTTGACTTGTTTGTGAAAACACCAGACTTTTTGATACTGGCATCACTCTCTGTTTCTCTGTAATTGAACAATGGTATCCCTATTCTCTGACATCCTGTCTAATTTGATTTTCTGCTGGCTCTGTATTATATTTTACCTTCTATGTTAGTAGGGAGTTTAAGGTGTTTGTTTCTGGAATCATATTTAAATGTGGTTTTGTTGGCACTCTTGCTTGAGGCTGATGCATGCTGACTGCTACTATTTGTTGTTTCAATCCTCACAGTAGCTCATACTGCTTTAGTTTGTGGGGTGGTTTGACCCTTGCTAGACTGGATGCCCACCAAGCTACTCTATCACTCTCCTCCTCAGGGAAGAGAATACATAACAAAAGGCTTGTGAGTCGAGAAAAGGGCAGGCAGAGATCACTCACCAGTTACCATCATGAGCAGAACACATTTGACTTAGGGAATTGGTCTTAGTTATTGTTACTCAAAATCAGAATAGGAGAATGAGAAGTAAAACAGATCTTAAAAGCACCTTCTCCCACACCCCTCTCTCTTTCCTGGACTAAATCCTATTCCTGATTCTTTACTTGCACCTTGCCAACAGTGCAGGGAGAGAGGGAATGGGTGCTACAGTCAGTTCATCCCATTTTGGTTTTGCCACTGCTTCCTCCTCAGGGAGAGGACTCCTTCCCCTGCTCCAGTATGAGATCTCTCCAATGGGACACAGTCCTCCACAAACTTCTCCACTGTAAATCCCTTCCTCCAGACTACAGTTCTTCACAAGCTGCCCCCATGTGGGTCCCTTTCCAAGGGGTGCAGTCCTTCAAGGACAGCCTGCTCCAAGCATGGGTCCTGTGGGATCACAACCTGCCCCACTGGGCTCCTCTCTCAAGGAGTGCACAGATCCTGCCAAAGCCTGTTCCAGCACAGGAACAGGACCCACAGGATCACAGCCACCTCCAGGAATCCCCCTGCTGTGGCAGGGGCTCCTCCACAGCCTGCAGGTCCATCTTTGCTCCACTGTGGACCTCCCTTATCTTGAGTACAACCCACATTTGAGACTTAGCACATTGGGAGGCAGAGAGGGAGGGCAATACTTGCACAATCTAAAATCTGGAGAACCAAAGAGAGTTGTACCAGATGCCCACAAGCTGTAAAGCCAGAAGAATTTTTGGTGACAAAGTGGTTATTCCCTGCAGCTGTGGACTGTGTTCACTTGAAGCTCAAAAAGAAGAGAAGATGTACATTTGAAGGAATACTCTGATACATGACTTTTTGTTCATATTCACTGAGAGAAGATTAATTTAAAGGGAACTCAGAACTCCCTTTGGAGGCCACAAGCTACAGGCAAACAATAAAAACTGCTGAAGTCCTAGGCTTATGTAGGTCAGGTAAAACTACATAGTAAAACTGGTCTATCATTGCAAGTACATATCTGCAAGAAATTAGAGAAGCTAACTCTTCTGATTTACTCAGATAATTTTCTTTTCCTGAAAGACTGAATCATGTACTTACATACAAATTATTCAAAATCAAACCCAGTTAATGAGACCACCACATTGAACACTTGAATACACTGTGCAAGACGTGCACAGCAGTACAGAGGAACATGGTCTGGGCACTGTTGGCATCCTACTAACTTTTACTACCATAGCATCTCTGGTACTTGGAGTACAACACAGATAAAGTGCAAAAACTCTCATGTACATTAAGGAAATAAAGATGGAAATTACTGATTTTGTGGAAACTCCATTTCCCAGACACTCTGTAAGAATTACTGCAAGTGTAGCTTTTCTTGTTGCTGGGATCATTTCTGTTACAGTATTTGACTTAAAGAATAATTTATGAGAGTTATAATATGCATACATGAGTGCAGTTGTATAACAGCATTTGCTGAGCATTTTTCCTTTGTTGTGCTAATGGAGTTTTTGGCTTTCTTCTATTTTCATTGTCAAGTCACTCAGCTAAGACAGTCACAGCAGTCATTTGCAGGGGCTGACTAAGTTTACACAGCAGTATGTGACACGATGCAAAGGATCCTATCTAGAGACAGCTGCCAGGGGAATTTCTGTAAGCAGAGTGCAATCAGTGAATAGAAACATGCCCAGAAATTTGAGCAATAATGGTTACGGTTTCTCTGTGATTTACAGTGACCTATTTTATTTCTGATTATAGCTGCTGAGAGCAGCAGTTTCAATGATAAACCAGCACTGATGCTGTCACCTGGTGCTTCCCAGCCTCAGGGTGCTCCTAGAGCACTCCTCACACCAGCACAGAACAGTCTGCAGATCTCTGTGTGGGTTTGGGGCACATCTCTTGCTTTGTCCTTTGTGACAAAAGAGCCAGTTCAGCACTAATACTTCCAGGATAAGCTATGCAAAGGTTTGGTGACCATCATAACAGCAGTCTACCTGTGCCTGTCTGAGAGGTGATGACCTAGATGCTGTCCTGGATGGCTGGTGATGCTCAGCACCTCCTGGCTTCCCTCTCTTCAAAGTTATTTTGCACTAGACCTTCAAACTCTGCTGCCAGTGGTTTTGTTCTGCCAGCAGGATAATTACTGTGCAGTGCTTACACTGCTGCACAGCCCCAGCAGTGCCAAGGCCATACAGCCTTTTTGCCAGGCTGATGGATAATGACAATGCAAGTGAGAGGGAGCCTTGCCACTACTCAGCCTTAGGTAACTCAGAACCTACTACCTGCTCTAGGAGGCTGTCCTTCTCCTAATATTAATAAAGAGAGGGGCAAATCTTTCCCAAATGCAATCCACAAGAGGAGCCAAAATTAAACACATGGAAGTTCTTATGTCCCTCCCAGGTTTTCACTTTGTAGAGAAGTCTACAGTATTTTACCTTCACCAGCACCTTTGTGTCTGAGGTAACACTGAGTCATTCTGAGGGAATGCTGGCCTTTTTTGGGAATAAATGAGGCCCTTGTTCTAGCAAGCCTTGTTATAATAGCATCATGCTCTTATATATTCCCTCCAAAACCAGCCTAATCTGCCTTGCATCCAAATATTCAAGTCTCCAGATGTAATGCTTCCACTCATATTCTCCAGTACTCATAACTATATATATATATATGTGGGATGAATATTCAACACTGTAATCTTGGCATTCCCCAGACTAGTTTAGGGATGACAAATATAACTTTTGATCACACTCTGTTCATGTGGAAAAGTTAGAACAGCTGCTGCTATTTCAGTTCTCACAGGCCTGGAATTAAATTACCTACAGATAGGCACAGCAAGTAAAACACAGAGAGCCCTGGCAGGTATGCTGTGCCACCTGCTCCCCACAGACACGAGGGCTTGCAAGGGCATACCTGGAAGACAAGCTACAAAGCTGCCCTCTGTAGTGCTACAGTAGGGGAAACACCTCCCTCTCACCCCTTTAGAGCTGGAACAAAGGTTCTGGAGCATCTTCATGCTTTTTGTTTGTTGTTTAGTTTTATGCATATTTAAAGACTAAAGAAGTACATATGAAAATCGTATCCAAGAAGATTATTTTACCATAAAAAGAACTCAAGGTCAAAATGGGGTGAAACAGATAAACCTTGCTGTAACAATTTTGAAATATGATTCATACAGGCTAAAGAATGGGAAAGCAAAATACATTCATCTTGGCATTTAGAGTTTTATTCTGTTCCCCCGACTTCCTTGACAAATCTCCTGGTCTTACCTCATAAACTGCAAGTATGCATCTGCATAACAATAGTAGCTAAACTCCAGCAGCTGGGCAAAGAAGTAAATATTCTTCCACAGACGCAGTGAGCTCATTTTTAATGGTATGTAGGATATTTTATTTCTGAAAAAGTAACTAATTTTGTTAGCAAAAATATGAAGATAAGGTCTTAAAATACCTGCACGAACCTACCCTCTCACTTCTGCCCTTTTCCATTTTCCTACTGGCTTCTGTCCTGGCAGTCAGCAAAAACATCACAGAATTTATACAGCCAGCAGCACTATAGGCAATGCAAAATGAATTGCAATAGAGGAACAGAGAAAGATCTCACAAAGGAAGTACATAGAACCCTTGGGAAAAAATTAAAGCAGACAACAATTTCAGAAAAGAGCGCATTATCAACAAAATAATACTATTCTGTAAGAGAAAAAAAAGGAAAGTACTTTTTTGATAACTGAAAAAAATTATTTTCTAAGAGATAATTTGTGTCTTGAATAAATTTTAAATCATTAATAGAGAGTTGGAAAGTAAAGATGGAAGAAACTTAGGAGGTTATCTACCTTATTTCCTTGATTCCCGGGCATTTTGAACTGTCTGAGCTCTTTCAGCACAAAAATCTGCCTTTGAGATGTACTTCTCAGATTTTCTCTGCTAAAGGTATTCATTAAACACATCTGAACAGAATTAAAGAGATATCTGAAACTAAGCTGAAGATTTCATCCCAGGTGAGATTTAATTTAGAGTTGCATATGTTCTATCAGGCAGGTCAGAATAAATATAACAATTAAGCAAAACAATGTTTAGTCCAGTTTTACACTCCCAATTGTAATATTATTGTTCTAATTACTGTAAATTTATATCATCCTACAGGGACTGCTAGAGAGTGACCTTCAGCTTATCATTTTTGCAGATGACTGAAAGAGCTTGATTGCAAAGGTAAAAAAATGTGTTTCTCACTACACAGCTCCTATTTTCCTATATTTCTTTGAGATGACAGCAGGTAACTCAACCTGGAAAAATGAACAGGAATACAATTCATAAAAATGTCAACTAGGTATTGCTTCAGCACATTTCTGCAGCATCAGTGTTAAGAGCCATGCATTGTAAATGTTCTGCAACTCACTGGACTGTGAAACTACTTGGAAAGCAAACCTTGAAATTTTGCTTATGAAACATTTACACTGATAAATTTAATTTAGTATGTCTTTCAGGTAACAAGGAATATACATTAAAGTTTTGAAACAATGGCAAGTGCAGAGGAAATCACAAAATCAACAGCATAATTCTTTTACTGGCAGTTTCCTATCTGTCCTAATTCTCTGCTCATTTTAGATCTACTTTTCCATTTTTATATAGATGATATTTAGAAAATAACTTCAAACTTTAATTCCACAGAATATATAGACAGCACAAACTGTTCTCAGGGATGCAGTTATTCTGTCAGGAAAGATATCAATGGTTGGTTAAAAGTGTTTAAACATTGTCCATATTTATTCATGCAGCAGAGAATGCTGCAATATAAATACTTGCATAAACATAAATCAGTGGAGACATTTTTTTTTAAAAGCAATCTAAAGAGGCAGGTAGTCTTTTGTTTTACCTGTTGTTTTCCACTCTTTAATCAAAGAATGCATTTCAGAAATCTACATTAGATTCTGATCCTGCAAATACTTGCAATATGTTTAAGGTCAAGCACCTTGTTCCACGGATTAGTCAATTTAGTTCTATGTAGAATGAAATTGCACAATGGGAATCCTTCCCAGTGCTCATCTTGCTGTTCTCCCAGGCTTTGATACTGAGATAGGACAAAACCAAGTGCAATACAGCTCCAGCTCAGCATGTTCTCACTGGAGGTCGAGAAATAAAAGAATTTTTGTTCTTAAGAGTAAAAGAAAAATTACTTTAAACTTACTCTTAACTAACACTACTCTTTTAGACCCCCAAAGATTTATTAAAGAAGATAAGAAACTTTGTGGTTTCCTATTTATCTTGGCATCTTAAATTGATCGCTATCCCAAAAACGATGGGGAAAATGTGTAAAAACCTAGAAAGTTCTCTTATAGACTGGAACTGCTCTTTAAAAGTTGCACAGTCTGTAGTTTAAAGAAACTGGATCAGACTAATCAGATAAAAAAGACATCTATAGTAACACCCTGATTCCAGAGGCACTAGAGGGCAATGAGCTGGAACAATGTTTTTGACTCTGTGACATCCAAGTACCATTCTAAAAAAATGCATGACCTTTAATTAAGAGAAGGCAAATGTGTTTACGTTTACTACATAGTGATCCAAAAGTTCTGAGTCTGAAAATCAAAAAAATTGAAAATTCCTACTCTGAAAACGTCCAGGTAAAAATATATCAATCATAGATTCCAAGTTTGACAGAATCAGTGGCTCTCTGAATTACCACATGAAAAAAAGTTCATGTTTTGAGTTAGACCTCGCTTCAAAAGTCAAACCAGTGTCCATATATGAAAACTTCTTTTTCTTAACTTGCCTGACTTACATAGAGACAAATGTATTTGTCACTGAGGTGCCTAATCCCTCCCTGCTTAAATCTACCACGGTTTTCTCTCGAGCCTCCTTGGTTCAGACTTCCAAAGGATTATTCTAAGAGGTAATGAAAGAAGATGTCATAAAGAAGATGTCATAGTCCCCGTCTTTATTTGTTGCCTAGATGATGACCATTGCATTATGGCATTGAGAAAACTCTGTTACACCAGAATGCCTTGATCCATAGGCAGAGCTCAGTTGATCAAGCTTTGTTCTGTATTACTCCTAATATATAGAATACATCATGAGCATTCATGCTATTTCCTATGCAGAATATTAAGAAATATTTGACTGTTTTTTCCTGGGATGGAAAAGCAGCTGGTCTGGGGCTGTGCTTTGGATTTGTGGTAAAAGCAGTGTTGACAGCACACCAATTCTCTGGCTATGGCTGAGTGGTGCTTACACAGCACTAAGGGTTTTTCTGCTTCTCAGGCTGGTGCTGGGCACAGGTCTGAGAGAGGACACAGGCAGCACAACTGACCCTGACTGGCCAAAGGGATATCCCACACCATGTATGAGGCTGTATATTTGTCTTCCCAAGTCACTGTTACACATGATGGAGCCCTGCATTCCTGGAGATGGCTGAACATCTGAGGGCCCATGGGAAGTGGGAAATTAATTCCTTGGTTTGCTTTGCTTTTGGGCATAACTTTAGCTTTATCTCTTAATCTGTCCTTATCTCAATTCATACTTTTAACCTCACCCTGAATACTGTGTGTAGTTTTGGTCAACATAATGTAAGAAAGACATTAAGCTACTAGAGAGTGTCCAAAGGAGGGTGATGAAGATGGTGAAGGGCCTTGAGGGGAAAGATGGTGAAGGGCCTTGAGGGGAGGCTGAATGCAAAGCAGCTGAGGTCACTTGTTCTGTTCAGCCTGGAGGAGACTCAGGAGAGACTTCACTGCAGTCTGCAACTTCTGAGGGGAGGAGGAGGGGCAGGCACTGATCTTCTCTCCGGGGTGACCAGTGACAGACCCAAGGAAATGGCCTGAAGTTGTCTCAGGAGAGGTTTAGATTGGGTATTAGAAGGTGGTTGGGCACTGGAACAGCTCCCAGGGAAGTGGCCAAGCACCAATCCTGAGAGAGTTCACGGGGAGTTTGGACACTGGTGTCAGGTACATGGGGTGACCCTCGGGGATGGTGCTGTGCAGGGATGGAGCTGGTGTCAGTGATCCTGATGGGTCCCTCCCCACTCAGCATGTTCTGGGATTCTGTGATTCTCACCCCTGCTGTGGGGGGAGCATGTGAGCTCCTGGATGGGATTTGGCTGCCATCAAACCATGACAAATATTCACGTTGGAGTGATGCCTGAGCTTTTTCTTCCTCATCCTGGTAAAGATCCATATACTCACAGGTGTTCTCACTCCTGACTCGGTGCAGTTGAGTCATGTACTGGAAACTAGACACCATTTAAAATCTGAGCCTTGGGCTCTTACTACTTCCTACATAAACCAAGAAAATCTACTGAGGACACTTTGTTAATTGAAATTTTGGTTTCCAAATTTTTAAAACTTATATGAGCAAGATGCAAATGCTTGTTTTGACCTCCAGATGAAGTATTTTTTATAACCCATTCCTTCTCCCAAGCATTTGGATATTTATACTGAAAAATACTCACAGATACTCTGAATTTAAAAGCAAGCCAAAGACAGAAACAGTATTTTGTTTTGCTGCCCTGTAATAAAACCTTTGACGTTTATGCTAACAGGGCTGTTAGGACAGCCTTGCTGAAATCATGCTGACTGGAGAATGCAAACAGTGAAGCTGTACGTGCTGAAGACTCACAAGAGCTGAACAGAAAAGATTCAAAACAGAAAAAAGGCAATTTTAAAATTGTATCTTGAAGTAAAAGACCAAAGTTACATACTTAAAGACTAAACTTGAGAAAAGTTAAATTACTGACATGGAGAACATGTGAAATGGATGAATCAGGCCACTGGATTCCTACAGTGTGTAAAAATATTAATGGGTAAGATTTTTGAGAGAGTAAGTCTCATGAGCTTGAAATCAAGTTCTGATATGTTGTTTTAATCCACAGTGAAAGTTATCTTATGCTTTTCAAACAACAAGCGTAAGTCATATGTAAACAGAAGATGATGAAGAGGTGTGATATTGGTTTGACCTACATCAATGAATCAGACATGCTAAAAGTGACCTTAAAAAGAAACAAACAAACAACAACACATCAGACAAGTAAAACAAAAAACCCCACCAACCAACAAAACAAGGACCAAAAAACCCACACAAACAAACAAAAACCAAACCAAACTGAAACCCAAAACAAACAAGCAAACACCACAAACAAATAAACAAAACCAACAAAAAATAAAACCAAACAAAAACAATCCAAAGCAATATCCAATGTACATTGAGTTAAAAAACCAAACAAAAACACCCTAACAAAATCCAAGCCAAACCTAGATACCACCTTGCTAGTGGAAAGAAAAAAAAATGCTGTAGTTTGAAAAAAAAATAACCAAACCAAAACAACAAAACAGACAGTAACAAAAGTTATAAGTCTACTGGCAATTATTAAATAGCATCAAGAAATAATTCATTTCCTAATGTTTAACCATTAGGAAAGTCACAAGCATTATTTTGACTTGGACCAACTAGCACCTTCACAAACAATTTACAGGCACATCTCAGAAGTTAGCTCCTACCATGATCATTCCCTGCAGGCAGACTGGATGCAATCATCCTTTTTTTGGAGGTTAAACTAGTTTAAGCAGTCAGACATGGGCTATTCTGTGCTAGCTATTCTCAGTGTTGGAGAACATTCCCAGACATGTTTATTTTATGAATACCAACATAGCCAAATATTACAGGTTATGGGTAGCTGAAGCTGAAATTATTACAAGAATGTGACCTGCAGAGATTTAAAAGCAGTTGATAAAAAACTGAGAAGCTGTCCAAGCGATGAAAGAGACCCGAGGGACTCTACAAAATGTTTTCTCCTGCAAGAACATCTTCTTGGCAGACCATACATTTAGCTACAATATTTGTTACTGCAGCTAAAAGGCCACAGAATAAGGCTGCATTTATGGGAATAGAAGGGGAAAATTAAAGGTCCCCCTAATGACCAAAAAAGAAATTTTGGACTTATCACATGGAAGAAAGGCATTATAATCCTCTTGAAAATTTTTAGAAAAATATTGCTTGTTGTTGTTGTCACATTATTATTGCATTATTCCTACTCTCCTTTTCCCATATGAGAGGGGTTTTTTTCCCATGGGTGCTTAACTCCTGGGTAATTTCTATCCTGAGTGATTAGGAAATCTGTGTGTTTGAGATTGCACAAATTGCCAAGCAATGGAGCTGCTTAGACAGCTTGCTCTGTTAGAGACATTGGCTTTGTTTAGAGCAGACTAGTGAAACAAAAACAGAACAACGTATTTATTAAAACATCAAAGAGTTCCTGCTTGTGATGATGGCAGTCTAACCTTGCCCTTCAGATTGCTGAAGGCTATTGGCAGAAAAGACAGGGTTTGGGAATGTAGGTAGAAATCAGGTTGAATCAGTCAGATTAAAGAGGACACAGGACTGGTTCCATTTCCAGTGGCACATTTACTCTGTGCTGTCAGCAGGTGAGCCCAGAAACAAGATCTCACTCCTTTGATGCTGATTAAAAAGTTTACAGATCTCAAAGCTCCAGACAGCAAATGATGGGATTCACTTATGAGTTATGTCTAGCACACATCTGGGCAAGTCACCGTAGGATCCTTCCACAGTCCTGCAGAGAGCAGGGAGCTAGGCAGGAGCAGCAAGAACAGGTCAGGGACTGCCTCATTACCTCCTGAAGGAGACACCTTCTATATGATCAGATGAACTGCACCTGAATTTCCACGGCTGGGACTCTGCTGGGAGCCAAAAAAACCAGACAATTAAAGTTAGGTGAGCTCAACCAGAGCAATGGTGTGGAGGGTCGCTGCAGTGCAAGCTCAGGGAAGATACACAGACACACACACAGAGAAGCCCAGCTGAGCCCAGGGCAACAAGTCAGACCCTAAAACATGCTATGTATTGCCAGAAACAGCATAAGGGTTTGGCACACCCCTCTCAGCAAAGGCTTAGTTTAACTAGCATGAACCTAAAGCCCCTACCTGCAGCCAGAAAAGAAGACTGATAGACTGATAATCCTGATCAGTGCAGGCACTGAAAGTTGCAGGAACCTCAAGCAGTTTCAGACATTTGGAAAACAAAAATATTGATGGCTTTATGAAGGATATGTGTTTATATAAGAAATTTCTCACCTTTAAGCACAAAGACCCCATTTCTTCAGGCACTGGAGTTTGCAGTGCATGTACACAGCCTGCCCAGGTAATACTGTAACTGTGGATCTGACCTCCCAAAGCGGTTGCTTCGCCTGCATGTAGCCTATTTGAAACCAGCCAATGTCTTACAGGAACAATTAGTACCATCATGGCATGTGCAGAAAGGTCAGAGAAGGGCTGGAGAGATAATACAGAGCTAGGCTGCAGAGAGTACCACATGTACCTCGTGCCACAGAGTGCACACTGTGAGCTCTGCAGGAAATCAGGCAGCTGGGGCTGCTGTTTGCATTTCCCCTCCATATTCCTGTGACTGCTAAAGCAATAGCACAATGTGAGAGGTGTTAGCACCATCGATGTGCGTTCTGCTGTACACATGGCTGACACTGTTCATTGTGTGCTTTTTGTGTCACAGCCAAAACTCAAAATGCTTCGTTTGTTAAAAGCCAACAAAACGTGGAACTGTGAAGCTTCATCATCTGAAACACACAGCACTTATTAAATCTGCTTGTGGGCTGTCACACAGGAAGAGTGCACAATACTGCAAGGAAAAACAAGCTAGAGAAAGTAGATGCCTTAACAGCTACTAATTAGAATCTAATTACTCTTTCAATTACCTTTACTCAGCACGCTAGGTCCCCAAGCCTCTTCTGACAGACATCAGCTGTCCATGTGGCGTCCTCATCTGGCACAAACCGTATTGAGTGCGAAATTAAACGAGACACTGTTACCCCAGCGTTAGCAGCACGCCTTTCAAACTCCCTGTGGTAGCAAGGCATGCTGAATATTTCATAGCATGCATTTAGAGCTGGTAGCTCCTTCTTGAGGCAGCACAAACACCGTATTTCTGCTGGGTTACACTGCTGCAGAGCTGTAGGCCAGTGATTACATTCTATGTACAAACACAGACAGCCAAATCACAGTCAGGCTGAACTAAGAATGAATTCTCCCATGCTTTTACATGAGTTTAAACTCCTGTTGTTACAAGCAATTTTGTTATAGGTTAACATCTAGCATCAATCCCTTCCTTCTTTAAAAACAGAGGAGGTTGCTTGCACACTGAAGGAATGAAACATAAACAGAATCCTTATTTCTCCAGAGAGAGTTTTCTTCTATATATTCTAAGGAATTGAAAATCACCAAATCCCTGTCATCTAGAGATCTCTGTATGCCTGTTGTTATTGTTCATAATTCTTACAGTGCCCACAGCTACTGAATCCCTCCAGAGTGGCTCTGTAGATGTTTACACTGTGAGCAAGACCACACTGCCACAAGCACGCAGCTTAAGCACATAAGAAAACAGAAATAATCTCTATTTACAGATGAGGAACCAAAGCTGAGAGGCACTTCCCCCAAAACATGAAAGACTGAACCTCAGACTTCCTTCTTTCAGCACAGCATTTACTCCTTTCCCCAGAAGGATGGGGCTCCTTGCTTGTAAGTAAACCCATCTTAGTTTTGTGGGAATGTGAATTTTTAAAGCACCCTGAGCAGTAAGACAGCTTGAGACATAGTTAGCATTAAAAAGAGTATGAGTGTGACTTCATCGTGAGAGTTATCAAGGGAGTGTGTCAGAGAGTGAAGGCTTAAACATCTCGCTGAAGGACATTTGCTTATTATAGCAAAGCTGTATAAAAGCAGCAGAGAACACCACCACACCCTGAATAGGCTGTCTGAGGCCCTGAACCATGAAGATAGCATAATGACTCAGGTCTGGGCTGGGGGAAGAGGAACACACTCACAGAGGTATCAAGCCTAGCACCTTGGGCTGGAGACCACAGCCCCAGGGCTATCAGCTGCCAGGCTGGAGCAGAGCCTGCCCAAAGGCTGGGGGGAGGAAGGGAGTTTGGGTGTGTGTGAGAATCCTCTGGTCAGAGGAGCGAACACCCATCCTCTGCTGTGCAGAGCCCAGCTGTGGGGCCCTTCATCCTGGGAAAAACCACATCCACATCAAGGGCAGAGGGACATCATGACCCATCAGAGCCCCCCAAAAGGGTCCCCAGACCCTGCACCAGAGCACTGCAGCATGGTGCAACAGACCCACGGTGCTGCAAGGGACAGTGTCGAACTCCCCAGGGGAGGCACCTGGGCATTCCCACCTGGCCAGAACATATATTAACCTATGGGATTCTCTACTTTTTGGCGGAAGACTCTCAGCACCAGGAAGACCAGAAGGAGGGAAGCCATGAGTTGTCATTATATTCCTCTGGAAAGGTGATATATTTTCACCTAGAGCCTGTCACTCTCTCCCTGTCCCCCTACGCACAACTAACTCTCTTTTCTTTCTTTCTTTCTTTTTCTTTCTTTCTTTCTTTCTCTCTTTTTTTCTTTCTCTCTTTCTTTCTTTCTTTCTTTCTTTCTTTCTTTCTTTCTTTCTTTCTTTCTCTCTTTATTTCTTTCTTTCTCTCTTTCTTTCTTTCTTTCTCTCTCTCTTTCTTTTTTTCTTTCTCTCTTTCTCTCTCTTTCTTTCTTTCTTTCTTTCTCTCTCTTTCTTTCTTTCTCTCTTTCTCTCTCTCTTTCTTTCTCTCTTTCTCTCTCTCTTTCTTTCTTTCTCTCTTTCTTTCTCTCTTTCTCTCTCTCTTTCTTTCTCTCTTTCTCTCTCTCTTTCTTTCTCTCTTTCTCTCTCTTTCTTTCTTTCTCTCTTTCTCTCTCTCTTTCTTTCTTTCTCTCTTTCTCTCTCTCTTTCTTTCTTTCTCTCTTTCTCTCTCTCTTTCTTTCTTTCTCTCTTTCTCTCTCTCTTTCTTTCTTTCTCTCTTTCTCTCTCTCTTTCTTTCTTTCTCTCTTTCTCTCTCTCTTTCTTTCTTTCTCTCTTTCTCTCTCTTTCTTTCTTTCTCTCTTTCTTTCTTTCTCTTTCTTTCTTTCTTTCTCTCTTTCTTTCTTTCTCTCTTTCTTTTCCTTTCTTTCTCGCTTCCTCTCTTTCTTTCTCTCTTTCTTTTCCTTTCTCTCTCTCTCTTTCTCTTTCTTTCCTTTCCTTTTTCTCTTTCTCTTCCTTTCCTTTCTCTCTCTTTCTTTCCTTTCCTTTCTCTCTCTCTCTTTCTCTTTCTTTCCTTTCCTTTTTCTCTTTCTCTTCCTTTCCTTTCTCTCTCTCTTTCTCTCTCTCTTTCTTTCTTTCCTTTCTCCCTTTCTCTTTCTTTCCTTTCTCTCTTTCCATCTTTCCTTTCTCTCTCTCTTTCTCTTTCCTTTCTCTCTTTCCTTTCTCTCTTTCCTTCTTTCCTTTCTCTCTTTCCTTCTTTCCTTTCTTTCTCTCTTTCTCTTTCCTTTCTCTCTTTCTCTCTTTCTCTCTCTCTTTCTTTCTTTCTCTCTTTCTTTCTCTCTTTCTCTCTCTCTTTCTTTCTTTCTCTCTTTCTCTCTCTCTTTCTTTCTCTCTTTCTCTCTCTCTTTCTTTCTTTCTCTCTTTCTCTCTCTCTTTCTTTCTTTCTCTCTTTCTCTCTCTCTTTCTTTCTCTCTTTCTCTCTCTCTTTCTTTCTTTCTCTCTTTCTCTCTCTCTTTCTTTCTTTCTCTCTTTCTCTCTCTCTTTCTTTCTTTCTCTCTTTCTCTCTCTCTTTCTTTCTTTCTCTCTTTCTCTCTCTCTTTCTTTCTTTCTCTCTTTCTTTCTTTCTCTTTCTTTCTTTCTTTCTCTCTTTCTTTCTTTCTCTCTTTCTTTCCTTTCTTTCTTCCTCGCTTCCTCTCTTCCTTTCTTTCTCTCTCTTTCTTTCCTTTCCTTTCTCTCTCTCTCTTTCTCTTTCTTTCCTTTCCTTTTTCTCTTTCTCTTCCTTTCCTTTCTCTCTCTCTTTCTCTCTCTCTTTCTTTCTTTCCTTTCTCCCTTTCTCTTTCTTTCCTTTCTCTCTTTCCATCTTTCCTTTCTCTCTCTCTTTCTCTTTCCTTTCTCTCTTTCCTTTCTCTCTTTCCTTCTTTCCTTTCTCTCTTTCCTTCTTTCCTTTCTTTCTCTCTTTCTCTTTCCTTTCTCTCTTTCTCTTTCCTTTCTCTCTTTCTCTTTCCTTTCTCTCTCTCTATCTCTTTCCTTTCTCTCTCTTTCTCTTTCCTTTCTTTCTCTTTCCTTTCTCTCTCTCTTTCCTTTCTCTCTCTTTCTCTTTCCTTTCTTTCTCTTTCCTTTCTCTCTTTCTCTTTCCTCTCTTTCTTTCCTTTCTCTCTCTCTTTCCTTTCTCACTCTCTTTCTTTTTCCTTTCTCTCTCTTTCCTTTCTCTCTCTCTCTCTTTCTTTTCTTTCTCTCTCTCTTTTCTTTTTATTTTCTCTTTTTCTTTCTCTCTCTCTTTTTCTTTTTTCTCCCTTTCTCTCTCTCTTTCTTTCTTCCTATCTTTAATAAAATATATCAGTTTTTTGGGACTAACATCAAACCTCACTTTGGTCTTAATCACGGTTATTTCAAATCTTTCTGGGTTTGATCTGTTTTAGTCACAGAAACTTAGTTTCGCTTGCTGTTCTGTGTTTAAACCAGTTTGTAACAGTGGTGGCTCCACTCACCTGTGAGTGCAGTGCTATTGCTGCAGCCCACGACTGTCACCCAAGGAAATTGTACTTGTTTTTAATGTATCCTGCTCTCCCAGGCAGCACACAGATGCTGCAAGCTCTTTTGTAGGCAATTCGACCAGGCTTCACTTTGGATCTACCTTTTTTCCTGATCAATTTGTCAGAGCATTCCTCTTTGTCCCCAGAGGAGAGAGTCTATATTCCAGCAGGATGCCTGTGGGCACTCGAGAGGGCTGAGGACTTTGCATGGAGGTGCTCAGCCTGAAGGGAGAAGGAACTAAAATACCTGGTGATGAAAACCAAATAATGCACCAGAGAGCAGGAAAGTTTTCCTTCAACCATTCCAGAGCTGGAGGAGGCCTGGAGGTTCATGTGCCACATAGTAATGGAAACTGTCCTTTTAGGAGTACCCCATCACTTCTGTAAAGCAAGCAATGCACGTGTTTCCGAAATATAAAGGTTAAGAAGCAATGGGGAGTTGCTCAACATTCATTCTCTCAAGTACATTGCTGAATTACTAAAACAGTCACAAACTAACTGGCACTCTCTGGAAAAGCTTTCAAGATGTGTTGGGGAGTTGATATGGCTGGGAAACTCATCCAGTTTGGGTATCTCCACACTGTCAGAGGAAAAGAGGGTTTAGCTGTATGGACATGGACTGTTCATGACACTCTGGCTCAGTGCCAACAAACAGACATAATTTATTAGTACAGTTGCAGCTTAATTCTCTGCTAACTATGACCTATCAGCCTACTTGCCAAACTGTACAACTCCTCTTCAGCTCTGGTGGAAATAAATCATTACTGGAAAAGATCAAAGAGCAGAAAGTAAAGTTTTGTTGTGATTCTCCTTACTTCTTGCATCTGCTACAGACCACAAGGTCAATAACCATTTATTTTGCTGCAGAAATCTCTCTTTGAGAAGAGGTGGTCAGAGAGACTGAAAACTGTGTACTATAACTCCCCATCCTGAGCACTAATCAAATTCTCCTGTTAATTAGCCAAACTCAGTTATCAATATGAGGAAGCTCCTAACAAGACAGTTTCATTTTTAATTCTAAAGAGAGACGATTACTGATGTGCACACAAATAGGTCAAGCTAATATAAAGAATACAGACAGAATATTAAAGCAGTTTTCTATCCCAAAGCAACCCCTTTAACAAACTCCCACTGCCAGTCTTGAATCAGGTTGTTTTCTTGTTACAGGCAAATGTGCATGTGGCAGTGGACCAGATCTTTGCCTTTTCTCCTGCTTCAAGTGAAAGGCCAGGCAAACAGCATTACAACAGGAAAACAAACTGCCAGAGGAGGAGCAGCTCCACTGAAGAGATGGGAACAACTCCTGCTGTCAGGGGAGTTTTAAAAGATTCCTAATCCCCAGAAATCACTGTCCCTTTAAAAAACAACCCACCAAAACCAGATATTGACCTTGCCAATACAAAGAATCCATTTTGAGAATAGGAAAGAGGGAAAGAGAAAGATGTTCAAAATAAGGGCTGTATAAAAAGATGCCTGTCTGCTTCCATGCCACCTAAAAACTTCCTCATATTTTCAGTGAACAGTTTCCTTTATTCTGATTTAGACTGTAACATACTATTCTTCAATAGATGGACAGAGGGATTCACTTTCTGAAACTTAAAATGTAATACTGTATATTTTTATAATTTCATAAGCAGTTTTCTCCAGCAAACATTATTCTGATAGTAAAATGGGTAAAAATGTTTAATTAAATGTACCATTTAAGAAAATACTTTTCTTAGAGGGATACTGTGCTACTTTATTAATCCATTGTTCTGTGAAGATGCAGGAACTTACCTTGCTATACAGACCTCTCTGCTGAGTACAGACATCAATTATTTTTAATCAAAACTTTGGAATTTTCCAGAAATGCTACCTGGAATTTCCTCTATGTATTCAAAGGAGAGGATAGAGGATTATTTTCTATTACTCTTTTTTATTAATATTGGCTAAATATATGTTGATTTTATTTGCTATCTATGAAGATGATTTTAAAGGGAAACCTTTAAGAAGTTTTCCTGCATTCTATTAGATTTTTGAGATCTAAAACCCTTGAGCACATGAATAGACTTGGAAAATGAGGGGGGTTTTTGGATAACCAGAGCAAGGGAAGGATGTCAGATACAGTGGGGGAGCTCTCTCTCATCCCTGCAGTTTGAAATATTTAGCATACTGATTTTTTCATCTAAGCATATTCTTAAGCCTTTAAGAAAGTTGGAAATTACTTAAGTAAGAGCTAGAGATTTAATGCATCTATATATGAACATACTGATATAAAACCTTAAATTTATATAAGATTAAATTATACTGTAATTATAAAATACAAGTGGTCTTGCTTTTATCTTTTCCAGTTCCAGTATCTTACAGTGAGATAATCCATCCACTTCCAGAATGGGTGCCATCTGCATTTTAATTTATTATTAAATCCTGAGACTGTTAAGCAAACATCAGAGGACACAAATCTACATATAACACAGAATTCTTAGAATCCATGTGAAGTTAATATTACAATAATATTGACACAAGATAATAAACCTTTCTTATTGCTACTAATTTTTTATTGCAAAATTTCAGCTTTTCCAAATGGCAGCAGAAGAATTTTGTGCAAGCTGCAGACTTCCGAATTAGCAGCATGGCTTCTGGGTGCTCCTCTCTGCAACAAACTAGTGCAGCACCTCAGAGTTAGTTTCACAAAATCACTCTCAGAGACCAGACTTTCAGGCTGGTTTTGCAAGGACAAGATTTTGAGAAGTGGATTTTGACCTGCAAGCACACAGGCACAGCGTCCCATAAAATCCTGTGTGCAGAATTGTTTTATAGATTAAAACTACACTATTGCTGAGGTTCTTTGTCCAGATGAAGAAGAAATGGACTCTGAAGTCCAAAATGCCTGTGTGCCTAAGATCACAAAGCTGTGAGCCTATTTAATCTGCAGTCTCATATATATATATATGTGTGTGTGTGTGTATATATATATATATATCCACATATATATATCTGAGCAACCAATTTCCTGACCTCTTTGTTCCATGCCTCCTCTTTCTTCCTGTACATAGTACAAAGAGTACAAGCAAAATGTGTCAGCACTACTTTCTTCAGGATCATCTCAGACATATGCTGAATAATCTCTAGAGCAAAGTGAAGCCATATATAGCAAGCAGCACTTTTGCTTTGAATTACATTGCAGCTCCAGCTAACAAGCTCCACATGATTTAGGCTGAGTAATTTAAGATGATGGTAGGGAGCAGGTCGGTTCACTGTCCAATATTTCAATACTGTCACAGCCTTCACTTGTGATTTATTTTAGTGTTCTTCTGCAGGCTGCATTTAAATGACAACATCTAGGTAGATTAGGGTTCAGCAAGATTTCAAGAAAAGTATAAAAAATTCTAATTCTTTTGTTCCAAACTAGAGAGAAGCATGCCCAAGGCAACTTAGCAAGAGACTGTACTTCTCCAAGAGGCATGACACATTTATCACAGTATCTTGATTCATCACGAGTGAAGATCCCCAAAAGCTGACAAGCTAGAAATCAGAATTAGGGAATTGCTGCTTTGCAGAAGATACCACAGCACTCCCATTCTGATCCTCCTGTGCCTGTCCAAACACTGGACTGAATAATACATATGCAGTAGGTCACAAATCGCCCCTTAAAAGCACTGGAAAACATCACAAGTGTTCAGTGGAATTTGGTGCTGAAAAGCTTTGGAGATCCTGAGCACATGGCTTCAGACATCTTTCAGACACAAAACTACTTTAGAGAAACTGCTTTCTGGGTATCTAATATTTATTATATATAACAGGACTTCTTTGAGAAATTCAGACAAATTATTTCCTTCTCTTGTGTTGGCAGCATTTACTGTTGCCCTGCTACTGTTAAATACCCACTACCATTACAAAAGAGGAAAAATAAAACAGTTGCCAAGGTAGCATAAATCTGAAAATGACTCACAGTGATTTCACTGTACTTAAAATATTTATTTGTAAGGGTTTGGAAATTTATCTTAATTGTCATTATTGTAGATGCCTCTAGGAAGAAAACCACTCAGCTCCGAATAGGTGATATTCTGGTATCATTTTTACCAATATTACTTTAAGCTGAGCCAACTCCTTGAAAAGTACATTTTAATAATTACCATGGCATTTAAGAGAAAATCATGGCATCAAACAATATGTGATATAGATATGTAATTTAAGCATTTAAATACAACAATTCAAAAATTCAAGTTTTGAGGACATGTCTAAGAAGCTACTGCATGAAATGGCAAAAATGCATATTCAGCAGCAGAATAAAACCAGAATTAGTCTGAGATGTCACTTGGGATTTCATATTCTTCTTCGTTCTCTAGCTGTAACTTAGCCAGGTCAGGGTTTGGAGATGCCTTTCTCCTCATCCATGATCTTCATGCACAAATAACTCTTTTGCAACATAAATATGCACAGTGCATGTATTTCATTACGGTCACAGAGAAACAACAAATCCAAGGAACCGTGCATTTCTTCGACCTGCAGGGCTGAGTGTAAGAAAGAACAAGACCTTTTGCACCTCTGCTCTCGGCCCAAATTTCCTCACTGCATTACCAACCCCCAGCATCCCACCAGCCTCTCCTGCTCGTTCCTGCTGGGCTCTTGCACATCAGAAGTGCCTCTGAGGGAGTTGTAGCCCCCAGCTTCCATTCAACTTTGCTGTCTTTGACTACTTACTGGGCAGGAAGAGAGGACAGAGCCAGAATCTTCCCAGGCTGTTCAATAACAGAAGTGACAGACACATACTGCAACACAAGAAATTCCAACCAAGTGCAAGGAAAAATTCTTTCACCAAAATATTGGTCAAAGATTGGAACAGATCACCCAGGTCTCTGGATCCTCCACCCTTGGAGATACCTAAGCTTCAACCAGATATTGCCCTCAGGAGAGCAGATGTAACTGGATATGACCTCAGCAAGGGCTAGACTAGACATCCTTTCCAATCTGCACTACTTTATAATGCTAAAACTTGGAGACAAACTGCTCTTCTGGAGCTTCAACTGGCAAAATGATCTCATTTGTTCGAGGCAGAAGTTCCCAGCTTGGATATGTTAATTCTTAAATACAGGGGAAAATAAGAGGTGGTTTGTTTTTCTTTTTTAGGAGAAAACTCATCTCTTATTTAGGCAAATGTAATCGCACACTACACCTGTAAAGGGCTTCCATCAGAGGCACTTCAAGCATTGTAGATATAATTAAGAACAATAATATCCATTATCAGAAAGTGCAGGTGCATCTCCCAGATTTCCTTTACCAAGTTCTAAGCTGGCTAGAGCTGCTGCTAAGGAGGAGAAACTATTTGCTCAGGTTTATGCCACGTTATCACAGCTACACATTTGGCCAATTCTGAGACACTGAAGTGGCTCCTACACAGCATGGAGCATAGGAAGAGAACACCAGATACTTCTGCTCCACACATAACTCCAAAAACTGAATACTCAAGGACTTTTCTCCAAGAGAATATAATCCATGTGATATAAATCTACCCATGCTTCACTACATGGCTACCTTTCCTTTACTGTTTATTAGAGCAGATGTAATGAAGAAAATAGATTTGTACCACCTGCCACTTAAAAAAGCAAATTTCTGCCTTGTCTCAAGGTTAATATTCAGTGATCTTTACAAGTCTGCATTTTCTGCATTGTTAATATATTCTTCTGTAACTCCCTCTCCCTTTCCTATTCAGGTTTTGGCAAGGAAAAAGGATTTTAAAAATGCATTTAATCCATTCTTTATGGAATGACTCACTGAAAAGGAGAGAATAAAGTCCTCTAATTATAGCTGCCATGGTTTTTACCTCCTGCTAAGTATACTAATATTCTTTGCACTAATTGCAACTTTCCCCTTCCTCCTCCAAATTTTAAATTCTCAAACAGCTTATTTGTTGAAACATTTTTAAACTCATTACTGTAAGACTTTTCTCCATCGCAAATGCCAGGGGTCTGAGGAGTCCTGAGTTATTTCTCCAGACCCTGCCATTTTCCCACCTCCACGCTTGTTTGAAAGAACACTACCATATCCAACTTAATTTAAGGAAGCATCCATTGCAAGAAGAATGTCTGTCATTAGACTGAGCGATGTAGATGGAAAAAAGACAAATAGATTCCTCAGCTGAAAGGAGACAGCCAGTGAAAAAAAGTCTGCTCAATGATGGACCAGCATGTACACATAGCAGAGTCCTCTATTTGCCTGCAAACCAAATGATAACCATCTGATAACAACATCTGATAAACTGCTCTGGCTGCCGTGGGGGCAGGGGGAAAAAGGCATGCTGCAGCCAGAGAAATACATTTCAACTCATTGCACAAAAAAATCAACTGTGCTCTGGCTAAAACCTGGAAAGACCCACATCATTTACAACCACTGCAGCCTCCCCACTAAACACAACGACAAATGCAACACAAAATGCTTGTAAGGCACCAATCTATATGACCTTGGAGCTGCACATGTGCATATGGCTATGGCTTCCACAGCTGTGAAACCCTAAAATTCAGCACCACATGAGAATGGTTGGAAATCAGTGATTCTGTCCAATGTCAGCTGCAAGGGAATCCCTGCACAGCTACCAACAGCACTGGTTCCTCACAAGCTCACTGGCTGGAGAATCTCATGCAGCAGCTGCTGAGAGTGGAAGAGATTGCTACAGCTGTCTGAACAGAAAAAACCATAACTTTGTACCTCAAATTACATTCATGGGGGAATATACAGAATATTAATTTACTGGGATGAATTTTACCAGTTCTGAAGCTTTCTTGGGTGGCAGTGTTTTGGGGCTTTTAAAATTATAATTTATTTTGATTTGGTTTTATAATTTCTTTTTTTTTTTAAGATCACAGGGAAAGGAAGCTGCTCATAGGGGTTTGGGGAAGAAAGACACAGAGCAACCTCTGGCTTCAGCTCAGCAATCCCTGCCTCCCCAGCTGGTGGAAAAGCAAACTGGCAAGTGCACAGCTCTTCCTCCCCCAGCCACCACCTGTGCCAGGCAAAGCAGAGCAAGGCAAAAAGCAAGCCTTTCAGGCAGGCAAACCATCTGCCATGTGCTGCTGCTGCATAAGACATCAAAAGGGCAGGCAGCAATAAATGTTCCACTTTTGATGAGATCTAGCCATTGCTTCTGGTTTGGACGTCTCTAGCTCAAGTAAAAAAAGCAGGCCCTGGAGGCAGAGATGTGCATCTAGCAACTCTCCAGAATCTGAGAAACACTCTTTTGAGTGTTCAGCTCCAAGAAAACACCAAACTCCAGCTTCTTCTGAGGCACTATCCCCCAGAGCTGTAAAAGACATCTGAAACAGTCATAAAAAGTCAAGGTTTAAAGCTTCATACTGTAACCATTTCCGTGTTATTTACCTCCAGTCGTACCACCCCCAAAAATCCAACTGAAAAAACAACCCCCTATCATCTTGGTACTTCATCATCTATTCAAGCAAATTGTTACTCCCTCACAAAAATCAGAGAATTCATTAGTCTATTCCCCTCACCACCTACCATTTCTCACATTAAATGGAGGATATTTGCGATCTTAAGCAATCAAGTTTCTACAGCACAGTGAAAATTTGTTACTAGAATGGTTCATCACCACAGGCCTTTCCGTCCTTCCTCCCAGCCACCCACCCACAGACTTTGAGGGAAAGTTGCAGCTTACAGGGAAAAGAGGGAAACACCTCACATTCAGCAAAGGGAGCTCACACAGGCACAAACACCACTTGGTACACAGATTTGTATCCCAGGCGATCTTACCCAGTTATTGGAACAAACTAAACCATTCTAATTTACAGAAAAGTCAGCAGGAGGTTATTTTAGAAGAGGTCTAAAAATCAAAGCATGCCAGAATTCTCTAGAAGAGAAAATGCTGACTGGCCCCTAGGTGAGGCTATGCAGCTGCCCTGCCCTGGGAAAGCAGAAGCTGCCAAAGGATTGGCAATTACAAAACTAAGGCACTTATTTGTATTTGAAGGCCTGGCAACATTATGGTTAACTCTTCAAACTGTGTCTGCTGTGCTCAGATGATTATTTCTTCCCTTCAGCCTGAACAACTTGCAGTTTCTAAATTCCCCCTCCTGCAGAGGAGGGATAGGAAGCAGTGCATTGCAGTCACCAATGCCAAACTGTGCTGGGCTGGAGACTGAATGATGAAAAGAGACTTGTCACGCTGACTGGTTGATCCAAGATTTGCATCCTCTTCACCAAAGCCAGTACTTAATTACCTTGACTGACATAAGCTTATGTGGAAATAGTCTCCCAAAAAGGACGATACCTAATATTAAAGTTTCAGGATCAGGCAGAACAAACCCTTTCGCTAATGACTTTTGTTCTAAAACAAAGCAAAACCCCCAGTACATTAAGCCTGTTCTGCTAATTTCTTTAACAATGCATCTGGAGTTCCAAATAATTAGAAGGAAAGTTAGATGACTTTTCACTCTCACAACAGCAAATCTGTCCCAGCTAATTTCCCAAATGAATCCAGAATCCAGAGCCAACCAACTACACATTAGTCACTTGGCTAGCAAGGAGGATTTAACTTACACTAATGAACTTAGGCCTCCATTAAAATGTAATTTTAAGTTAAGCAATACACCAGGATAATATATTGTAGTAGGAAAGGGACAGGATTGACACCACCGACTCAGCTTCTTGCTACTTATCACTAATAAAATAAATTAAAAATCAATACAGCAGGGTAGTGCAAGACAAATGCTAAAGTCCATGAAGAGAGAATTTGTTAGATTCATTACCCCTGTGCTGCCAGACACATCACTAATTCTCCAGAACTGGAGAGGACAGAGACAAGCTGCTTTGCACAGCAGAGCCAGAGTTTGCATCAGCTCCCCTTCTGCAATCGATTCCTATCCCCTCATGTCCAAACCATCACTTATGCAGACAGGACTAGTACCAACTTTGAATTATTGTGACAAAGCCTCAGAGAAAGTCAGAGAGCTATCCAAGCTCTTTACTTGTGCCATTAAAAATGACCACAGTGTGAATGGGAACGATATTTCATCCTACGCATTGTATGCTAGATTATTTGCAAGACAACTGAGGACTCTAGTTATCTTAGCCAGTCAAAATCCATTCCCATTTTTTTCCATTCTTCAAACTTGACATCATCAATGCTTGCTCAAGTTGTTGTGCAAAAATCAGTATGAAAATAGTATATAAAGCTCTGGGACGAAAAAAAAAAAGAAAAAAAAGGTTTTTCTCTGAGATGCTTAGTCTAAAGTTAAATTTTGACAAATATACTGCACAGTTGCACTTACCCCAAGGCAGAAGGAAAACTGGTGCCATGCAGTTGAAATTTTTTCTTTATGACCTGCCCTTTAAGTATCTTTCATATACAAAATGTAGAAATGTCACCATCATGACAACTCAAATATTCTTGAAGGTGACTTGCCACATATTGTTTAAACTAGGTTCATGCCTTTGTGGGTTTTAACCAGACTAGGTAGGGAGCTTATCTTAAAAAAAATAATTGATACAATACATTGATACAATACAATAATCAATCAATACAATAATTACATCACTTTTACTACTGCTATGTTCAGAAATATCAATCCTCTGGCAGTTTTGCAGTGTGTTTCTCATTAACACATGTATGCTTATCCTCTTATCAAAAAGGCAGCTGCAAATACCAAACCTTTGAAGTACCTAATAGAATTAAGCATGTATTTCATTAAACAAAAGTAAAAATCAAGTCTATTTCCTTTGTCAGTAACTCCCCACCCATGGAATTCATCCTTAAATTCTAACTTGTTTCTCTGTTGGTGCAGACAATTATCTTTGTATGGCTGCATAAAGATGAGACTCCACTGCACCTTCTTTCCAACTATGTCACAGCAACTTAAACATTTAATACATATTCCTTTAAAGAAATTTAAGTGAATTTATTGTATAAAATTATGATTGGCATGGTACAGAAAAGTTCCTTTTAATGCACATTTCCCATTAACTTGTACACAAATATTACAAGTATCAAGCAAAATGCAAAAGTCTTAAGAACTAATTCCATACTACAAAAGTGTTCACATAGTGAAGTTACTCTGGTTACAAAATGTCATGGAAATAAAAGCACTTCAAAATACGTATTTGGGAAATGTTTCAAATAATCAATGCAACCTTAAGTTAGTTAAAAAATGCAAAGAAAGAGATACCCTCTTCAAAACACTATTGTTCATTTGGCAAGATGGAGCAAAGTTCAGATCAGTTCACTGAAGGACTGTTCTTTACAAGAAATAAACAAAAAAAACTTCTTCAGTTAAGAAAGGACTCAATTACTCAATTATACTATGATGACAAATAACGCCATCAAAAAGTTATCAGGCTCTCTTGTTTTCACACAGGAGCTGTCAGAGGCAGAGATGTGTAAATGAACACTTCCAGGTATATACAGATTGCCTTTTCAAAAACCAACTAACCAATCAAAACTAAGCCCAAAACAAAACAAAACAAAAACAAACAAAAAAAAAAAGAACAAAAAATCCCCAACCGAAAAAATAAAAAAACCAAACCCCCAGAAAACAGAAAGGAGACAATCTGAACTTTGTTGCTTCAATTGGACTAGTTCAGTTCTTTAAGTCATAGGACCCAAGAACACCAGCCTGCAAAGGATACATATTTAAGGAACAAAATGGAACTCCCACTACGAAGGAAGGCGCAGCTGTTGGGTTACGCGCGTGCCGCACATCCTCTCAGTAAGGCTGTCAAGGCTCTCACATCTCTGCTTCCCAATGGCCTTGAAGAAGACAAAAATGCTCAGACCCTACAACCAACCTTACAAAAGGGAGGCAGTCATACTGCTAGAAAATAACACAAAATTTTGAAGACTGAAAGCATCCTTAAAAACTCGCACAAAATAACTACAAAAGAAGCAATACTTTACATTATTTTTGAATCAGATGACTTGCGTGTGTTTGAGCCACTGAACATTGGCATGTATAATCTACATGAAACTCACACATACAGAACATTTTGTTCAGGCATTTTGTTGTTTTTCTTTTAGACACACACAAAAGTTACCATCAGATTATCCAGTCTATTTAAATGCAGTGAAAAACAGTCCACAGCAGGCGTAAAAGGAGCAGTATCCAATACAGTGTTGTCTTGCAAAAATGGAGTCAGAATTCCTGAGTCTCAGAGACATTGCTGTCCTCTCCATTACTGGATTATTTCTTTTCCCAAGGAGAACCTCTAGTTTTCGTTTCTTCACTCTGATGAAATTTGTAATAGATTGCGTCTTTTAAAAAATGTAAAACTAGTACAAAAGATGTGCCAACCAAAGTGAATTTTTAAAGCTTTTTAAAGGGAGAGGGGATTCACTTACAAAATAAAGGCCACCTTCTTGTAAAATTAGTACTGCTAATATCCCATCATTCTCTTTAGAGCAGAGACTTATCTCCCTGCTCTAGAAGCCTTACCACATGCAGTCATGTGAGCTGAAAAACTTCATCCTTTTAACAATTAAAAATATCATATATAGGACTAACGTGGAACAGCCCTTTGTTACAATCACCAAGGTGGCAAAACCAATTAAGTGTCATTCAAATAGTCAATGCAATCTAACATCTGCATTTTCCTTTGTACTTTGCATATTACACAGTGTAACTTAAAATGTAATTTAAGAGCACTTCAGTCCCACAATGTAGGATTTAAGCTTGTGTAAATACATTTGCATGGCTCTGCAACATTTGTAATGACTTAGAAAAATACATTCAACCAAAACTTTATATAGGGCTCTATTTTTTTTTTTAAATCACAAATGAAGAAAAAGCCAAATGGTCCCATCATTAGCTAAATAATACACTCCAAGTTCTGGAAGCAATTCCAAAGCAAAAGCACATTCAAGAATGACATACGTTGAATTGCATACTTTCTCATTCACCTTCATCAGTAATAAAATTCTACTGTATATAATTATTTAGCCTTATAAATAATGCTAAGCAGAAAAATATTTACCTCTGTGCTACTTTTTTGTATATAGAAGCATTTCTCAGTTTATAGGAGCAAAGGAAAAAATAACTAAAGTGCAGACTACAGGCCATGACAGGCATAAAAAAATGACCAAAGGTGTAGCCAAATTTGCATTTACATCTTAAGTTACTTTGCCATCTTCCTTGTCTTGCTAGAAGTCACCCCACGTGCAATTAAAGAGCTGGTCGGTTGGTTTGTGCCACAGTACAACCTGTAATCACTCATAATTTTTTAAAATCTATTTCAATTGTCCATAGATATTTCTAGGCAAGGTTCAAGATATTTCTATCTCAGGTTCACAAAACCTTTCTTAGTCATTAATACTTGAAATCACACAATATTGACACTCCCTCCAGAGAATGCTACTGTCCTCTTGTTGCAGTATGTGGTTGAGCCATTGATGCTCGGCTGAGTGTCTTTAACAAGCGATGTCTTCATTTCCATTTCACACGCTACAATAGCTGCATTGAGTTCCACTTGAGCCCGGTGAACGACATAAAACGAGAGTCCTATGCTTATGACAATCTGCAAATAAAACAACAGTGTTGGAGGCTGCATAGGCTGGGGGAATGAAGACAAAACAACTGATCTGAATGAAACAAAAAGTTGTCAATGCAAAGATTCACGAAGGCATCTGTTGACTCAAAGCTTCACAGGCAAGACACTGGAAGGGAGATGAACTTAGCCCCTGGGTAGCTCTAAAACTACATATGCTAACAATGTAACCAGCATATCAGAACAAAGACATTAAGCAGAACTTAAAATATTTATATAAATTGAAAAGATAAGTTTCTTTCTTTCTGCTGAAATCCATACACTTGTTATAAAGCAATCCTTTCACCTTCTCTCTTCAGTAAAACACCAGTCAAGTTTCTGAGATCCTCCATAGGAAAAAAGAAAAAAAAAAAAAGATAAAATCTTCAAATAAAAATCAAAGTGTCTCAGTGAGAGTCCCTTTGAAAGAAGCAAGTTCCTCTGCCTTTTTAAAAGAATATTAGCCAGCTGGAAACTGCAGCTTCCTTTCAAAAAGGTAAAGAAGTTCTATTACTTCCAACAGAATCTAGAGTTCCGAGTCTAAAACCTGAACTTGGTTACTAACTGTAGGGCTATGTTCTCTTTAACATTGAGGACTACTGCTTAAAACACCTGTCACCATGGCAGATGGTGCTGGAATATCACTGAGTAAGACAACTGACATGTGTGAGCACAGGACAAGTGCAGCTGTAAGGCACCCTGACACTCTCTAGCCCAACCAGCTGCTCAGAGCAGGGCTGGCTGTAAGATCAGAATAGGTTGCTCAGAACTTTACTCTGGTCAGGTCTTGAAAACTGTAACTGTAAAAGGACAGAGATTTCACCATTGCTCTGGGCACTCTCCTCCAGTTTTTGAATAGATAGGAAAATTTATATTCTAGAAACTTACCCAAATATTTAAAATTGATTTGGTTTAGCAATATTACTACCAGTAACCTAGCTCCCTAGATAAATAATTAAAAAGAAATATAGATACATACACAATCATGAAATGTGAAGGATTTTCAGAGCTATTTGCTAAATCAAAGTCACATCAAAACTCAAAGCCAGGCAAAGCACTCAGCAGATGCCTGAGAGACATTGGGAGAATGCAAATAATTTCTCCACTAAAGGTCTTCCCTTCAATTACTCAGTCACATTCCAAGGACTGGTCTCAAGAAGGTTAGTACTCCTTTTAAAACATTCAGGCTATCCAGCTACCACTTACCTGAGCAACACTTACTTTACAACCTATATAATCTGCAAAGAAGAGTCAATGTCAATTAAACAGAAAAAAAAAGAAAAAAAAAAATATATATAAATATGAGGGGGGAAAAGCAAAAGAGCACTAAAAACTACTACTCTAGAAATAACACTTCATGACTAAAATAATAGCTGATAAAGAAACCATTTATTTTCTCTTTGACCTATCAAGACTATGCCACACTTATAAAGACATTTTAATACTCATAATCACGTTTCGTGAAAGCTATAAATTCTATGTTCTATTTAAGAGCACACCAATTTTGGGGAAATGGGGGAAGGTATGTTTAAAATGGTCCTAGACTTGGTTTTCTATGTTAGCACTGTTAAATATCAGCTTTATGACTGTAAAAACCAAGGAACAGAAATTACTGCATTACCTACTAAAATTCTGCAAACCATGGTATTTGCTAGTCAACCACAGCTTCAAGTACTGTCACTGCCAAAGGAGGTTTTAATATATAATATAATTCTGAAATACCCATACTCTCACGGTCTCACACTTAAGGCTTACACTCAAAATTTAGTGATAAATTATTTCAAGAGCTAAGGTCATGTAAAGGTACTTGATAGACTTCTCATTAATTTACTCACTTCTAAAATTAGGATATTCTGATTTAGGCATTACGAAAATAGTACTCTACAGCATTTTTAATCCTGAATGTCTATGGAAAATGGGTATGCTGAGCACTAAGAGTGAACAGTGCACAGGTGCTGGGTCTACACACACATAAGCTTTTGTGTAGGTGTGATTTGACAAGTCTAAAATTCAGCAGGAGATTACCCTACAAGGCAAGTGTTTTTCTGGGTTTTCAGTCTAGAGCAGGGTTGATCAGTTCCAAGAGAAAGAAAAGCCACAATCTGGGGAACTTCTCTGCTTTAGCTAGCTAAAAAAAACCACCTAACTAAAAAGCAAAGGAGAGCTCTCTCCCACTGTCCACTGCAGACAACACAGTCCAGGAGAAGGTTGTGGGGGAAGCAAGCACAGTCACTGAAAACGAACTGCACACTCCTTCTTCCCCCTTCATTCTTGGAACCAGTCTTAAAAGGTGCAGAACTCAACATCCAGCACAAACAGCACAGACAACTGAGGATTCAAGCATCATAAAGTCACCCTAGGACAGCAAGAGAAGAAAACTGACTGGTGGCGTAGAAGAAGAGATTACAAGCAACCTTGCCCCTGATAAGTCACAGTTGTACTAATTACCGAAGAAGAGGAATAGCCTTGCCTTTAATGGGTCACAGCTGTGACTAATAAAGGTAAGTGTGATAAAAGAGGTGGGTTAACTGGCCAGGGGTACGTTAGAAGCAGAGGGTCTGGAGGAAGAGGACCTTGAGGAGGACTAAGGAAGAAGGACCAATTCAAAGAGACACAAAGAAGAATGAAACAAGAAAGAAAGTTACTGCTGTAAAAGATCTGCTGTGAGGTCAGTCTGGATCTGATGGAGTCGGAGCCTGCTGTTGGAACCTACAGTCATAGTTGAGCTGGTGAAAGCCTGTGTTCTGAGTATGCAAACCTGTATTTGCAGTCATAGTCCAGAGCAGGAAACAGCCAGCAGTGAGTCTGCAGCTGGACCCTACAGCAGGAGCTTGCTGTAGTCAGTCAGGATGGCTAATATGTAAAGAACAATAAACCAGAACCCTTTTCATGTTGTTGAATGATAGTCTGTGTCTTGGCTCATTTCTACCCCTAACAAGAGGTTTGCTGCAACAACTTACCAAAAACTGTGTCAGAAAAAGAGAACGCTGTGTAAATTCTGCTTTGTGTTATAGTGACGTGTGAGAGAGTTACACTTTTCTCAGAGCACAAAACAAAACCTAAAGAAATCAGTACACTGGGGACCCATTTTTCTGGGTATCTAGCAGTCAACAGAAATCAGAGTATCAACAGAAATGATGGAGTACTGTTACCAAAGGTCTACAAAAGCGATTACTTTAACTGACCTGTAAACCGAATACAAAATAGCCACTAACACTTTGTTCTGCAATCACATCCTCCATGGTGCGCAGGGTAGTGCCCAAGTACGAGTTCAGGAGCTGAGTAGGCAGCAGCCCAAGTGAAGAAGCCATCAGGTAATTGGGTAGTGATAAATCTGTAATCTGAGTAAAAAAGAAGATTAAGAAATCAAAAGCAGCTCCAGCACAATCTATGTGTACAAACAACCAGACTACCACTTTCCACAACCATCCCAGCAAAATCATGAAAGAATATTCTACATTCCTTCACTGAAACTTTGCTTCATGCACAGGGGGGAGATAATAGAACAAAACAGTATGTACCTAGTTTTTATCTGGCCCTTTTAAAGTTTCTAGGTTTGGTTTCATTTCACCTTACATTATGTGCAACAGTCATTAACTACAATTGCACTGTTCACTGAAGATATTTATTTTTACCTGGTGAATGGAGCTCTTGGATTTATGAGAATTTACTATGAGCAATATCCATCTATATCTAAACTGATAAGAGTACCATTATCTACCAAAGGTATTTTGCATCTCACTTTAGTTAGTGAACAAAATAGTACACACAGCTATAGGGTTTATTCATTTCTCTGGAGAAAACTGCAATAATACTTCAGTATTTTCTTCTCTTTGCTGTGATGTTTCTGTTCTGCATCAATAGGGGGATGTATGAGCTTACATGGGAACAAAGTACACAGTACCAGCTAAATTAGTATCAGCAGCCATCAGGAAATATTAAAGACAAACATCATATGATCAAAAAAATATTTACACAAGAAAAAAGAAAACAACAGGAAACTGGGTTAAAAATTATTATGAAAACGATGATTTTGAAATCAAGCAGCCCAATAAATTTTCCACACAATTCAGTTGATAATAACAGAGATCTAATTAAGAACAGTCCCAACACTGAGAGCCTACATGGAAATTATTGACCTTGCCAGTTTTGTACAATGTTGAAGACTGAAGAATAGCAGCAATGTTACTCATTTCATCATGCTATTCTTAAAATAAACTTTAGTTACTGTGAAAGTCACAGTGCTGAATTCTCAGAGCTCTAAGCACCATCAGTGGAAAGTTTTTGGGAGGAAGGGCAATTGAGGAGCAGAATGCAATGAAGCATAAAGATTAAGAATAATTCACTGGAACAAGATCCAATAAGCCATTTCCAAACTTCACACTGCATATTATGCTTCCCACAGACTGAAATATATACCACCACCACAAATATTTCCTTCTCTAGACAAGATTAATTTAGATTTATAATGAAAAAAGATTACATAATTATGTCAGAACTTCACATCTGACCAATACTTTCAAAAGACTTTTTTAAGCATTGTTGTAATCTGGGCCATGTAATAAGAATGCACAGTCCAAACTTCCCTTATTGCCAAGGGAATGAAGGAGCTGCTATTAAAAGTTTCTGAAATACTAATGCAGAAGCAAGATTTGCTAAGTAGGACACTACCATTACATCTAATGGAACTGGGAAACTTCCAATGATTGCTTTAACACTCCTGGCACTTCTCTCATTTCTGTAGATGCATTAAGGACACTTCAGTTGCAGAGCAATATGTATGCACACCTGGATATGTCCTGAAACAACTGGACCTTCCAAGTCATGAGAGAGCTTGTTTCCAAATGAAGGGGAGGCTGCCCCAGTGGATACACTGAATTGCAGCTTGTGCTTCCCACTGCAATGAAAGCTAAGGAGAGGGTGAAAAAATTTTTGAGATGCCCTTTTGACTAAACTGTAGGTTTACAGCTACACTTATATCCCTTTCCCCAGAAAGCCCAGGAAGTGGACAGCATCCCTGCCTAAGAAACTTGAGAAATTGTCAATAAAACTTACAGCTGTCCATACGTTTCTTTCTAGGAACTTTACCTGTTCTATGAATCTGCCAGAATGGTATCTGCATGGCTAGGCTGCCTAACAGAGCCTACCAGGGCTCTGTTTCTGGTGAAAGCTCACGCCAGCGAAATTTAACCCTGAAATCCCAAAACAAGCATGGATGCAACTGTTAGGGACCATATAGTAATGCATTTAAACTGTATTCAAAATACAATTATGAACTACCTAATTGCACTGATAACAATAGCCAGAAACTCCCCCATTAAGTCTTGGACAGGCTTTGTCCCATGGAACTCTTGTGCATTCTTTGCAGCTGACTCCTTTGGTTCAGTACTGTCAAAGAACAAATGCTTCTGTCAGGACTTTGCTGGGTGCTCTCACGCCTTTAGGGACTGCAGAACAATTTCCCTTCCCTCAGTTTACAAATCCCAGTTTCAGAAGAGGTAGGCTTACTGACCAAGGGCAAAGGATAACACTGGTGCTTTTTCCTCAAAAAAAAAGCCCAAAACAAAACTCCCCAGAAACAGCCCTTCCCTGCCCCCCAAAAAAGCCAACACTACTCCCTCAAAAAAATCCAGTAAATACAAAAAACCAAACCAGCAGCCAACTTTCCAACGAGCAGAGGAAACAGTGTGCATGTTTTTGCAAAGTAGGTACCATTTCTTCAGCTCTGACTTCACTGCATGCATTTCTAAACCCAGAGGTGCACACTTGAATACTCATTTTTTTAAATCAGATTATTTCTTTCAGGTAATATTCCCCTCAAAGCGGGGGGGGGGGGGGGAGGTATGAAATCCCTCTCAAACATACATCTGGCACTACAAATAACCAGTTTGCACAAGTCTCACTCCAAGAACAAACTCGTGGGAAGATGATAACCTGCATACCAGGCCTCCTTACAGACCTGCCTTCAAAACACTTCAGAGTTGCCAAGGTGAGAGAGCCGTGCGTGGGCAAACACATCAGCAAGAGCTATCAACCCACCCCAGCAGCCCAGGCCACTCTGGCATCAGGAGTGACAATTAAACAAAACTCCCTCAAAAGAGAAATACAAACATGCTTTCAGTTAGCAAGTGCTATATTCCAGAAAGGCAAGCAAATGCATTACCTCACCCCTCTATCAGCAGAACGACCTTTTAAGCAGCAAGACCTTAATGTCTGGCTGGTGAGACAGTAAGGAATTTGTGTTGATTTTCTTTGTGTGTTTGAATTGATATGGTTCCCTCACTAATGAAATCCTAAGAAGCTCTTCCATCTTTCTCTACATCCCCTACAAGACAACCTCCCAAAAGCCCTCAGCAGATGGCACATGCCAACAAACAAGTGTTTGTAGAAATCATTTAATCCCAGCCCTGCAGCTGACCCTGCTCACATCAAGGTTATGCCTTTCCCTGAACCTCATGTGTCACTTCCTTCCTTCTCTCTCATTTATCTCAGTATCTCCAGTTTACTTAAAAATATCCACACAGAAAACATGTGTAGACCAGACCACTGGAAAATTAAAGATGTTTACTCTTTCTTAAGTTGACTATTGTTTAAAAATTAATCCTTTTCAAATTCATTGCTGAAGTTGCTAGCATGGGGAAATACATTTTAAACTTAAAACGAGTGTTAATTTTCAAATAAGTGAGATTTCAAGGAAATGACAGCTTGGTCTGTGTAGGTAGAAAACTCTATTTTTTAATGTAACTTAAACTTGACTCAAAATGAGAAACTGTCTTGAATTCCTAGATTTGTATGCATCACTTTTCAGTGATCTAGTAGCTCATATTAAATGTTCTCAGTGAAAAATTGAGTATACACTGTGCTTTATTTTATTTATGCTACAAAGCAGTAAATCATGAGTAATAAACATAACGAAAGTAAAATTAGCAAAAAACATCCAAGTTACTTGGCATAACTCAAGCATGTGGTTTCATCTCATTTCCTATCTATTATTTTAACACTGAAACCATCCACTTGGAAAGAAAATTATTTAGCCTGCAGAATACGGAGAGCACAAACCACAGTGATTTACAGCATCATTTCAAAATTACACTGGCCCAAATACTCTGCTGAATTGTGTTTCCAACAGAAGGGTTATGCCAGGAAGGAAATCATTTTAACTTTGTAATTCTCTGGCCTATTCTTCAAATTCAATACTACTCTATATCATCTGCTGACTACTGCAAGTGACACCCCAAAGCTGAGAACAACCCAGCACAACAGCTCTCCCCACTTTGGGAGGGTGACACCATAGCAAAAGCTTCATCTGCTACACGGGACCTTGGGCTCCAGGAGGGACTCTGCTCCCAGCTGGACAGGTCTAAGCCTCTTCAGTCCTGCAGTAATATAGGTTAACAGAATAGAACAGCAGAGGTTCAGCTGTTCAGTTTCTTGTTCTTAACAAGGAAATGGTTAAAGGACTTGCTTAAAAAGAAATTACAACTCTTACGGACAGAGATTACAGCTCTGGAGATGAATACTCCAGTACACACAGTTTTATATGCAGCAATTTAAAACATTTGGTGTGTATGTTACATCCCAAAATTGCACTTGGATTAAATTTTACTTCAAAAACAAATTTGGTATTCAGTGACCTACTAACTGCAGCCAGATGATTCTGTCAAAATTGAGCAAGTGATTCCAAAGGCTACAGGATCAGGACTGTAGGCAGGGTAAGCAAGGTGTGCTATATCAAAGTGGCAGACCAAAACACGTGTTTAGACAGTCACTTATGTTAAAGAACATACAAATTAATGGTAACCTTTAAAGTATTTCACAATCCACCTTGCTTTGTTTTGATTTCACCAAGTTATTAGAAACAACTAAGGCATAACACAGCCAAAACCAGGTCCTTCAGACAAAGTACTCGGGAAGCACAGAGGGTCTGAAATTATCATCAGCAGCATGACAATACTTAAAAAAACCACCCTCCATGTTCTTCTTTACTTTTTCCTTTAAGATGATCAAAAAGACCAAATGAATGTACCAATCTTCACCTGAAAGTAGAAAGAAAAGCAAGACTAACCCTTTTCCAGACTCAAGTTTAAACCAACTTTCAGTGCCACTCTAGACTACAGTCTGCCCAAAACCTGCAACCTGTCTTGTGTGCACGGACTTAACATCCTGTATGGATTTGCCAGATGCATGGTACAGATACCAACCACACCGAGAAAGAATTTTAATCTGTCCACTTCTTTCTTTCCAATATGATTGCTTATATTAAGCAGTTTATGAAGATCTGGCAAGAGTTTTCCTCAAGTCTTGCCAGTTTTAAAGTGGATCACTTTAAAAGAACTGACACTTATAACTGTTGAGTTCTCCACAGATTTTGCTATGCAGCACCTTGGTGATTCCAACACCAAAATACAGTCTTGAAAGGCAAGAGAGCACAACGCCAGTGAGCAAGGCATCTCAAAAACCTGCCTGCTGACCCTCTGCATGCACAGTAGAGCAGCAGACAGGGTTGTTTTTACTCTTGTTAAAAGAGAGAGAAACCACGGCTTGTTCCCAGGAAAGGAAGCAACCTCTAGCAGCAACAGCAGCCACTGTGCCCAGACATCCTTCCAGCCCTCGCCTTCCCCGGCCGCGCAGCCCAGGCAGGGACTCACCGCGAAGACGGCGTTCTGCACCCCGAAGGGGATCAGCGTCAGCCGGGACAGACACACCACCCTGAGGCCGCTGCCGCCCTCCACGACTCGGACGATGGCACTGAGCGTCCCGCTGCCCTGGATCCTGGCCCGCGCCCAGCGCGCCAGCAGCCGCTTGCAGGCCACGTGGGCGACAAAGGTGCCGACGAGGACGCCGAACACCATCAGCCCCATGCCCAGCACGAAGCCGTAGAGGTAGCCGGCGGCCACGTTGAGCAGGATGTAGCCCCAGCCGCACGGGAAGGACACGGCGATGAAGCCCACGGTGAAGAGCAGCACGCCGGCCAGGCTGTCCAGGCTCTCGGCCCAGAGCAGCAGGTCCCGCAGGTACTGGCGCACCAGGGCCAGCGAGGCGAAGCAGACGGCGGCCAGCACGCACAGGCTGAGGCAGCTCTTGTACCAGCAGGTGCCCAGCAGGCAGCAGGAGCAGCGCCAGCCCCGGGCCTCGGCCAGCCCATGCCCGCCGCCGCCCGGCTCGGGCAGCTGGCAGAGCAGCAGCTCCGCGGGCGGCAGCCCGTCCTGCTCGGCGCAGGGCCCCAGCAGCAGCCCGCCGGCCCCCGCCGGCACGAAGCCGACGGTGTCCGCGCTGCCGCCGCCTCCCGCCGCCGTCCCGGCCGCTCGGGACAGCCAGCGGCCCAGGTCCTGCCGGGCGCCCTGCGCCGCCGCCTGCTTCACGGCCCGGGAGAGGAGCTGCAGCGCCGCGGCCCCCGCGCCCCGCATCCCCCCGCGCCGCCGCCCGGCTCCGGCGCCGCCGAGCGCAGCCCCTTCGCTCCCCGCCTCCCCACGCAGCCTGCGGGCAGGGGCGGCCGTTCCCTCATCGCCCCGCCATGGCCCGGCTGCCGAGCCCGGCCGAGGGCCGGGCGGGGGCGGGGAAGCGGCGGCGGGGAGGGCGGGGAGGAGGGGGCCGCGCTTCGCCGCCGCCCGGCGGGCGGAGGGGCCGCGGCGGCCTCCGCGCCGCCTCCCGCCTCGGCCGCGCCGCCGGGGCTGCGGCGTTAGACGGCGGCGGGGCCGCTCTCTCCGTCCCGGCGGTGGCAGCGGCGGCCCTGGCGGAGCGCGAGTCCCGGCGAGCGGCGGCGGCGGCAGCGGCAGCACCGGGGCTCCATCTCCCCGCGCTGGGCGCCCGCCCCGCTCCGGGAAGCGCCTTCTCGGAACGGCGGTGCCGATGTGGCAAGCGCGGGAGGGAGGAGGCCAGGCGAGGCTCCGGCGGCAGCAGCGGCCGGCCCCGCTGCGGGGCTCGGCGGCGGCGCCAGGGCTCCGCCTCCCGGCCCGCCCCGGCCCGGCCCGGAGCGGGTGTGCCCCGCGGGGCCCGCCGCCAGCCTCGCCCGGCCGCCTTCCCGCGGGGCCCTAACCCGCCGGTTTGGAGGGCCCTGCTGGGAAGCGGGTCGTTTTCTGTCGGGGGAGCGCGGGGTTCGAGCATCGCTGGCTGTGCTGTTACTCTCGCGCTCCCTTGACATGCCGGCGGCTCTCCCTCTGCTCCGTGCGGGCTTTGTACCGCACGCAGCCCGGCTTCCCCCTCTCCCGCAGCGAGACCAGCCTCTCCCAGGCAGCGGCCGGGCTTTGAGCCGAGGGGCAGCAGCCCCCGCGCCCGGGCTCCGCCGCACCTCCACTCGGGTCAGCGGGGCTCACCCGCCTGGAGCCCCGGACCCGCTCTGGGACGGCTTGAGCTTGATGTTGAGCCATTGCTGCAAAGAAAGAAACAGCCTGGGTATGCAGTAAGGGCTCCATTTAGAGGCGTGTTTTCTCCAGAGCGTCGCCGAGGCTCGGTAGTTTTGCTCTGGTGTTAAAAATGTCAAGGTGCAGAAAGGGTTTGTTTCTTTACAACGCTTATACATACAACGTGCTCCAGTGGAGTTATATTCTCCTGCTGGGAAATTTGCAAGCGTACGTAAAAACGAGAATACGTGTAGGTTGTAAAGGTTAAAGGGTGATTGGAAATAAACATCTCAAAATGAAGAACATATCTTTAAGTACTGCAAGTATGCACTTGCAAAACACAATGGTAGAAAAAATATGGTCTGGGCAATCCAACAAATCAGCCTAAGAAAATGACAGATATCTTTGGCAGCCAATAGAGGAATAAAAAAATCCTGGGGGACTCTGTACAGCAGGGAGATTGCAGATAAATGTCTCCAGCATAACCTGCTTTCTTGCTGTTACCTGTATCTGAATGTGAGCATTTGATTTTGTATGCAGTCTTTGCTTATGATGCACACACAGGCAGGGCATACATCCAGAATTACAATAATAAATGTCAAGAAATCCCTGCACTAGAGTTTGTAAAGGATGATGAGCATGCTTGTACATTCAGTAAGGCATTTCACCAAACAGGGCAGCTGGAAGTTCAGTAGAAGAACAAGAAGACAAAATATTAATTTCTGGTTTTATACTAAGAGCATGTGGATTCAGCTTGTGTATATTTTTGTTCAATGCAGTTACTTCTATAAAAGAGGAAAAAGTCTTGGTGGAAATGTCTAATAGAGTTACATGCTTTACAGTGCCCCTCTGTTGCTGCATTTAAAGTGCAGAAAACCTTATATTCTGAGCTGGAATTAATTTCCAGCTGTCAGTCTAAAAGCTACAGGGTTCTGTACTTATTATCACAAAAAATGTACTTGAAAAGTGATCACAAGAGAGTGTGAAGAACACAATGGTCTAAGTGACAGTTTATGATATTACACTCTAACCTATAAAAAAAATTTAACTAGTTAGTGAACATGCTTTTCCAGTCCCTGGGAATATACAGGCTGAAACTCCTTGATTTTATCCATCACCTGGGCTCCCTAAAATAGCTAATCTTGGCATTTTTCTGTCCCCTGGAGCAATAGCTCAGGAAGGAAGGACAATAAATAATCATATTTTGAGTGACACAGACCACAGTCACGGAGCATCTTTGGATAAACATCCAAGTAAGGCCACAGGAATTCAGCAAGGGTTGGGTGGAGCTGGTAGCTGCTCCCTCATGCGCAGCGGATACAGCTACAGAGATGAGAGGCAGTGTCAGCTGGCTCCTGCGAGCCTTCCCAGCACGCTCTTACCATCTGAAGGGAAAAAAACCTCACACACCCTTGAGAACGTGCCAAATTGGCACATTGTTAGACACAGTGCCGGACAAAATGGTCTGCCTTTCAGACTTGCTAGTCAGTGAATCATAGGATATTCCCGTACCATGGGTGATGCAGTTGCAATGATATAAGCAAGGCAAGATCTGTAGGAGAAAACAGTTATCTTTCTAATCATTGCACTTAAAAAACTAGGTAAGCTCTTAAGCACACAGCTCCCTGGACAAACACTCTGTTCTCCAAAAAAGATAGCGCTTTTTATTTGTTTTTCCTTTTTCCCCAGGTAGATTAGTTGATTTATTGAATAATTTGCAGCAAATGCTGTCTAACCTGTTCTTTTAAAAAGCACAACTGTTACTTTTGTTACTTTTGGAAATTATTTGAAGTAATAGGAATAAAAATTACAGGTTTTGTTCACATGGGTTTAAATTACTGTGTTACATCAACTAATACTGCTCCTATACTTCCTTAGCCAGATCTAATTATTAGATTTTCATTATCTCATCTATCATTTGAGCTGATTTCTTACCTATCTTTACATTTGGTCTTGCACTGGTCTTTACCTGTCTTTACATTGGTCTTTCTCAATGAATACATGTAACCCCTGAGAGCTGGAATACTGTTCTGCTTCAAGAAAAGGTGTTTCTATGGAAAGATGCTCTCACAATTAAATAAATAGTAGTGGATATTGAAGAATTTTTGCCAGACACATCTTTTTTTTCAGCCTACAATGTAGGCTGAGGATATTTCCTTGTCCTGGCATAAGCAACTGATAAATGCTATTTTGTGTTTTGAAACTATGATTCTTCTGTCCCTTTTTTTTTGAAGGACTATTATCATGCAAACACACCCAACTAAGCATCTTATTGAAATGAAAGGATGATTCATTTAGATCCATGCAACTGGTCCACACTGAATAGGGACCCTGAAGATATATTAAGCCATAAATTGGGACCTAAAATAATTCTGAAGCTCCTGAGAAATTTGCCATAGTTATTTCTGAGTTGCTTTTTGAGAGGGTGAAGCAGGACTTTTTTGAGAAAATGATATTAAGAACCATAACACCAATGTACTTCTAAATATCTGTTAGTTCTGCCAGCATTACTGTGAGGATCCTTTGATGGGAAGTGCAGTATTGACTAATCTCTGTCTGGGGTAATGATTCTTAGGCCACAGCAGGCTCACTGAAAGTGCCTCCATCTGGCCTGCAGTCTTCTTGCTATAGATTCCTTTACATCCACTTGAAGGAAGAGGGATGTAAACTCATGCAGGGAATACACTTTTGCTGTTAACCAGAGTATGAGTTGCAAAGATGTGGGGGACAGTATTAGCAAGGGGCAAGTCACGACCAGAGAAATTATTCTGGGAGAGCAAGTTAGGTCTGCAAGCCATAGCTTTGGCCCCCACTGATTCAGATTGTTGTATTTCGAATACATGTGCATTCACAGTTTTGCCATTGTGAATGGCGAGTGTGCTGTAGGAAAGCAAGGTATCATGTAGCATTTTATGACATTGCTTGAATTCCCCGTGAAAGCTGATAGCTCTGAAGTTACTGCATCAGGAACAGGAGGTGTAAGAGGAGAAAGAGCACCATTAGCAATTTGGGATCATCCCGTATTTTAATTTTTTGGACCAATATCTATCAAGATGTAACAAATTTTGTGTTACTTTCATCAGGAGCTACCTAGTTCAGAAAAGATCTTTATGTAAATAATACAAACATAAAAAATTAAATGCCCATAAATCTTATTTAATGTATCCCTGAAAGAGTTTTTAAATCTTGGAGTGAGAATCTAGATTGTGTTATTTTGCAGTGTGATTTTTAGGTGTCTGCAGAAACTTTATTACTTCATATATAATCCAAATTTCCCAGATAAGTGTCATATAATCATGTTAAAAACACTGAAGGATTTGTTATACTATCATAAACTCATATAATTCAGAAAATTAATCTGTTTATTTTCATATATGCATCTACTTAAGAAATATGGTTTATACAATGATTTTACAAGAAAAATTTCAAACCAATTTGATTATAGCTCTGTGTAAGCCATGAATAAAAATTAAATACAGTAAGCAATGTGCTGCCATATTTACATTCAAGAGAAAATTCTGAGACATCACTCTGGTATGACTTATTAGGAAATAGTGACACATCTAAAACAAATCCATTTCAGTAGAAGTAAGGATTTTTGATATTCATTAGAGTGTCCTAGACCAGAAAGAGGAAATGAGAAACCTTAAACATTCATATGCATAAGGCAAAAATACAGCCACATACTTGGTTATCTATAACTGCCTTCACCTGTTGCAGTAATGGAAAACTTAAGCTAATTAATCTGAAAGACTGGAATTCTTTCTTGGAATAGGATATCCTTTGGTTGGCAGAAGAAACTTCTGCCAGTTTTTCAATCCCTGAAATGACTGCTTTGTTGCCAAAAAAATACATTAGTCAGGGGCTGTTGATGAAATGCATAATAGCCTGAAGTTTGGAAGTTACAAAATTCCTCTTGAGGACTAGACTAACATTAGTAGCCCTAGGAAATGGCAGGCTGTGGAAAAAGTCCAAGTATTAAATTAATTGTGTCCTCCTGAAGTGCACAGTGCAATCATTAGATGCACCTCAAAATGTTAGCCAAGTAATTACTTACTTCTGCCAGGACCACAAACTAGGAATCTACATTTTCATGCAATAGAATGCTTGAGGCAATTCTTGGGAGCACTAAGATCTAGAAAGTGTGTTTTCAAAAGGAATTTTGGGTATCATGAAATAAAATGTTGTGAGAAAAGCATATCTGAGGAACAGGAAACTGTCTTGGTGAAGTCATTTATTGAGGCTGTTTACACCCAGGTTCTTCTCCACTTTGAAGTGACGAAAAGAAGAGCTGTAGCTATATATATACCATGCTCAGGGCGCTTTTAATAAGAGGGGTGTAAGTAAATGGAAATGCTAGCATATCCTTAATGTCGTGTTTTCATCAGTTCCCACACATCTGTGTCTTTTTAGCAATATAGTTTGATATTCTCCAACAAGTTATCGCATTGCCTTTCATACATCTGCAATCCCATATGCAAAAGCTATATCTATTTCTTTCATTTTTTACTTTTAAAGTACATCACAGTAAGTTGCAAACCAGAGAAAAGTAAGCCTGCACTTTCACTTTTTCCACAGTGATGGTACAGTTCTAGCAGGTTATGGATTGGAGGTCAGTTTCACATAATATTTTTGGTTCAGTGATTTTGTAAAAGTATTTACAAAAGCATGGAATGTTAACCCAAGATCCAGAGTCTGTTTTAACAGCACGGTATCATTTGACTGAGTTTTACTATTAAGCTTTATTAAGCAGTTTTAAGGTTAGCTTCTAGTCAGGTCTGAAGCACACATCGAGTTTGTGGTTGGATAAAAAACACGTATTTAAGTTTGAGGGTATAAAGCAGGCCATCAGTTACAGCAGTCTTAGATTAGGAAACAAAAAAAAGCATACAGATTAATTTCTTCATGTTTCCTTGATTTATAATTGGTTTTTACTCAGCAGAGTTTCAGCAGTCCTTCATCTTTGTTGTTATTTCTTTATTTGAGAAGCCACAATATGGTAACTGCTGGCGGGCATTGAACATAGCATGGATTTATACCTCTGTAGAAGCCTGAGTATTAAAAAAAATCTCAGGTTCCAAAATCATAGGCAGAGCTCATCTGAGTGTTTCCCTATATCAGGTGCTGTTTATATCAGTTTGCATGTTTATAATCCTTGCAGCATATCTACTAAATTATTTATTATTCATAGTTTCCAGCTAGAATAACTGATGAGTTACAAACGTCCTCTGAGAGAACATTCACATTTTATATTAAATGCTGGTGAAAACATGATTTTAAGCCTAATTTACCTCCCATTCCGACTCTTATGACCCTAGCCTAAGGCAAAAGAGCATTTTAACTAGAAGCCCCAAAAATCAGAGTTCGGTAGACAGCCTGGCTCTTCTCTACTGTGTAGTTTAAAGGAGATGTAGATTATGACTGGGCTTGTGAAAGTCTCTTAATGGTCTCACCTCCTATGTGCCAAGACTGTGAAGTGGGAACTCTACTTCTTGCCTGTTTTTTCTCTGGTGTCTGCACCCCTACTCCAGCAGCTGAGACTGGGGACACAATGTAGTTGCAATAACAGCAATCCATTAAATTTGCAGCAAAGATTTTGCCGAAGGCTTGGAGTGTCCTGTCTCTCTTTTGAAGCATTCAGTAGTCCTCAGCAGGCTTAGCAGGCACTCAGGAACTTGTAAGAGGTTCTCAGTATCCAGCATCTTGGGAGAGAGACATAGAATACAAATAAATGAATGATCAGATGAGACAGAGAGGGCTGACAGGACTTAAAGAATGTTAGTGTTGGTAGGAAATCACATGAGAAAGGGCTATGTGTTCTTTTTGGTCCTGTTCCTCCTCTCCTCCAGTCACAAGAGATGCTATAAGCATAAAAATGCCTTCTAGTCTTACTTGAGTGTAGTTATAGAGAAGAAGGAATGAGAAACAGGGTAGAGGGACCAGGTCTGTGCATGAAGGAGCCTGCTCCCCCTGACCCCAAACCCATTCCATCCACAGCAACCTCCGTGCCCCCTCTCCTGCACTGGAGGGCAGCTTTTCCATAAGAGGAAGAAGGAACCTGTGATGCTGGAAGAGACAGCCTTGCACACAGTAATTAAGATTAGTGTGTTTGCTAAACACAAAGCCTGTGTAGAGAGCAGCTCTCTCATTATAGGGCACACAGCTTAGGCAAGTAGGAGTCCAGGTGCACTGCGTTTTGGACTTGTGAAAACAAATATTTCCAAATGGTATCTCTTACCAGGTTCAACAGAGACAAAATAGCTCTGTTTAAAAATATTTACACATGTTGAAACTATTTATTGACTTTGAGACTGATTTAAAATACCCATATATTGATACCCAAAAACATGTGTTTAAACTGAAGTTATTTAGTAAACCTGGTTCAAATGATCTCATTAGATAAAACCAGAAAGAAGTTTCCAAACCTGATCTTTCAAAGACTTAGCAGCATACATTTTTTAGTCATGTAAGTAGATACATTGTTCTGCTCTCTTTGACTGTACTGTACTGTGCTTAAAACTGTTCTCTCTACAGTTCATAAGCCCCAAAGGAATATTGTAAATAGTTGCATACAGTATCATTAAACACGGAGAAAAGGTAGACAGGTTACTGGTAGACATTTTCAGACAAAGACATCCACAAAACCTGAAAGCATACAGAGATTTTCATGGATATGCTCTACAGTTCTTCAGTTTTTTACCTGGATTTAGAGTTTGTTTCTGAAGATGCTTGTTTGGAGGTTTGAGCCATCTATACAATTGCTTCTTAGTTTCAATTTTACCAGTTTTCAGTGGGCACAATAATTTTTTCCCAAGTGTCTGACTCTTGTGTACTTTCCATTCTCAAAACACTGTATAAGCATTTTGTGTTGGATATATTGCCTCCAGCTGTCCCTTGAAGCACTTTAAAATTGCCTTTATAAAATATGTATACCGTAAATCAAGCATATGGTCCCTTTGAATGAATCTGCTCTAGAGTGCTTTCCAAGCCACCAGGCAAAACATGCAGTCTGCAAACCCAGGTGTTGCCTTAGAAAATAAACACATCGGCAGCATATCCAAGATAGCCCAGGAAGATGTTCTCAGCCTCAGAAGGGAGTCTTTCCCCATTATTGCTCCCAAAACAACAACAGAAATGATGATGTGAACCGTTGTTCCCCGATGTGCAGCATCATTTCACACACCAAGGTGAGGTATTTCAATTTTTCATTCTACTTTGCACAAACTAGGGAGATAACCCACAAAAGGCTGCCTCCCTGATCATCAAGACTATGCATTTTGACAAACAAAGGCATCAGCACTCACTGGTTACAGATTACATATTTTTTACTAATGAGTACTCAAATTCCTATTAGTTGCATTTCTTGCTCCTCATGCTAATTAGTCTACATGTGCAGTTCTTTCCTCCATTTGAGTCTGGGGTCTGCTTTAAGTAGCTGGTCAGTGAGTAGATGGTCACAATCTGCCACTGCCAGAATTGCCTTTTCCCCAGTTACTGCTGAGTTCTGCTGACTTCAGTCCTGGTGGCTCTCATCCAGACAGCCCATTCATCTTGGGATTGTCTTCCTTTTTTCTTAAAACAAAAGATTAGCCAAGCACACAATATTCACAATGCAACTGCTTAATCATAACTGTCCAGCTAGAGCTACTGAGTAACAACTAAAAAACAAATTGCAAAGTTTGATTCAAGTCTTGAGCTGCTCAAATCCTAGGGGGCTTGATATCATTTGCAGAAGTCCTGACTTAACCGGAGAATTTCTTCTTCATTAAAAAAGCCTCTTTCTACAACATTGAACCAGCTATCTTTATAAAACCTCTGAACAGTGTTTGCTTTCTTCACACTTTTTGTAATCAGAAATAAAACAAAAAGGTTAAATAAAGGGAACTAGTTCCAAAACTGGGGAAAAAACCAGTTATTTTTTCCTATTATATGCATTTCTATTTTTGTGAGTCCTTTTTTATCTTAAAATATGTAAAGTGGATTTTTTCAAGTAAGTTTTTGCAACAGGAAGAGTTCCCAAAATTTTCTTCACATTTTTCACAATTTTATTAGCATATTCTGAAATCACTCTTTCAGTGTTGTTTGTATTCCTTCATGAAACATTTTTGACTATATAGACACCTTATACTGCTCCATGTTTAGAAAACTGTTAGCTTTGTCATTCTGTATGGTCCCAGTGGTAACACCTATCATCCTCTATTCTGTTTCCAGTCAATAATAGTGGGAGGTTCACCTCCCTTTCTCTTCCTCCTCTGTCTCCTTCCTGGCAATTTGCCTATGACCATGGAGTAGCAGGTGTGTATTATCAAACAGTTTCACCAGTTGCTTCAGGCATGCAGATCTCTTCGAATTACCTTCTTCATGCCCCTCATCAGCTGTTGCTGCTTTATCACTTTACTGTCAGATGGGCAGCAGGCACCAGTCCTAATCCAGGACCAGCTGAGATGCCTTTCTGTCCTTACAGCAGCACCACCATAATGTTCCTTACCAGAAACTGCATAACCTAATCAACTATCTTTTCTCCAAAAATTTTAGTTTAATTCTTCTTTATGTGTGTTATTGATATTCGTCAAATAAGACAAGAATCATTTAGTAACAAAGGAAGTATTAAAGAGCTATTATGCAATTTTAATGAATTTTGAATGAAACTCCACACCACTCCAGCAAAAAATTTGCCTTAATATGAAGTATTCTTAATTTTCTTCTATATGCTTCAAGGTCTTCCAGATTTGTCTCACATCTAGCAAGACATACAAAAAAATTGCATAATTTTGCTATAAAATACATGCATTTTAAAGTGTAAATTCTACCTGACCCCCTCTACAGTGCACAAAAATTTCCATGAAATAATTATTTGACAAGGGAAAAAAAAAGAAAAAAATCCTTTGGAATTGGCTGTTTGTGATATTTAATAACTTGAGCAAATAGTTACAGTGTGTGATGCTAATGTTACCAATATATGTACATTTATGACAGTCCCTAACACACTATATGCTCTGTAGGAATTAATAGGACTGGAGTAAGACTCTGGCATGACCATGGCACCTCTGTATGAGCCTTTCCATTCCACAGTGACTTATTATAATCATAAGAAAAAGGCTATGGTGCCTTTTTCCTTGACCTGTGAAGTTGCAGACTTTTTCTGTATCACATACCTTGACCTAAGGTGCCAAAAGAGAATTGCTGGATTCCTGGAGAAGCCATTGTATCACCACAAAATCAGATGTTAGGAATTTCATTCTAGATCTCCTTCAAGGATAGACATGCACACCAGTAATGACAGACATATAAATTACCTCTAGTCTGAATCCATGGACAAACTGCACCTGCTGTTCCTCAAGATGTATACTGCCCTGAGGAGCACTGACATCAGACATGCAGACATCCCAAATGGTGAAGACTCATCTCAGTGTAGGTAACTGTCCTGGTTCTAGGTGGGATGGAGTTCATTTCTTCTCAGAAGTTGTTACAGTGCTGTGTTTTGGATTTGGAATCAGAATGGTGTTGAAAACACACATTTTTGGTTCTTGCTAAATTGAGTTTACCTAAGTCAAGGACTTTAGATTTTTTTCAATGGGTTTTTCGTTTGGGATTTGGTTGTTTTTTGTTTGTTTTTTTTTTTTTTGTCGGGGGGTGGGCAGTTGGGGTTGGTTTCTTTGGTCTTTTTTTTTGCTTTTCTGCTGGTTTGGTTTTTTTTGTTTTTTGGTTTTTTGGTTGTTGTTGTTGTTGTTTTTTGGGTTTTTTTTCTCATGCTCTTCCAGAGAGGAGGTACGCAAAAAAGAGCATAGCCAGGTGACCCAAACTGGCCAAAGGGATGTTCCACCCCACAGAGCATCATGCCCAGTGTATAAACTGGGGGAGTTACACAGACGGGAACCACTCGAGGTTCAGGAAGGGAGATTGGCATCAGTCAGCGGATGGTGAGCAATTGTACTGTGCATCATTTGTTCTTCCCTTTTTATTGTCATTATTATCATCATTTACCATTATTACTGTGTTTTACTTTGCTTTTGATTATTAACCTGTTCTTATCACAACCTGAAAGTTTTACTTCGATTCTCCTCCCCATTACAATGAAGGGGCTTTGAGAGAGCAGCTGCATAGTGCCTAATTTCCAGATGGGCTTAAATTATGACAGTAATGTAATTTAATTTGCTATTTCCAGAGAAAATTGTGTTATAAATACAAACTACTTGTATTACTTATGTATGGTTAATATGCTAACAGATGTTGACAAGTGTGAAGAAGGATCACATTTTTCTTATTTGAATCCATAAAAAAAAATGGATGTGAGCTGTTGAGTTTCTGTTGAGAGGAAAGATGTTGTATCTTGGATCTACAGAGATCTACCACCTTTAGTCTTTATGATTTCACCCTATTGCTTCCTCGTTGCCCCTTTCTTTAAAATTTGTCATGCACTTTAAACTTTCAGCCCTTCAGATGCATCATGATACTTCATTGGTCATTACTCCTCCACTTGTCCATTTGACCAAAACTTGCTGGCCAGAAGGCAGATTACATTTCTTAGGCAATACCTTTGGAAATTGCTTCAGAATTAAGACAAGTGATGATAAACTTACTTTGTAGTGATAAAGTCAATCCCAGTAGTTTCCAAAGAGATACAGGAAGCTTTTTGCAAACTTACCCTTTAGAGACATACCAAATTGAGGAACAATTCATTGCACTGTCATTTAGAATCTACAAGGCATTTTTTTTTATTGTCTTGATTTCTAATTAGCATTTTACTTAAGTTTAAGCAACCCTTTCCTTTGTTGATATTCTTTTATCTCAGAAATTACAAATTGACTCTATTCAAGGAGTTGCTCAGGTGGGATTTTTCTTTTCCAAATCCATGATGACTACTCCCATGTATGTTCTTCATGTTCTCGGAAGACTTTATTTGCACTGTGTATCTTTCAGATAGCATAGAGAAAATATTAATTCAGAGTATATTTTTATTCTGAATGTATTTCTTACTCATTTCCCCATTACACATTTCTCACAGTGTATTTCTGGTCCAGTACCTATATCGTGATCACGGAATGTCACTAGTGGACAGCAAACACAAACAGGGCTGGATCCAGCCCATATCTAGATCTGGGGACTGTGCTGTGTGCAGAGCTTCACACAGTGTGTCTGAATCCATATGCACACTGGAAGAGGCTAAAGAAAGATGGACCAGGACAAGGTTAAGGGCCATGTTACCTGTCTCCCCTCCCTGCCTCTTCCTTCAGGGTATTGTCCCATCATTAGGAACTATTTCTCTAAACAGGTAACAAACTGGAGGAGGGAGATTAATAAAATTCTATACAAGTAGTTACACAGCTGAAAATTTGATCTGATTAAATGGGCATTACAGTAACTATAGTAGAAATTAGCCTCCTTGACATGAGAGATTTTGCATGATCAGAATAGGAGACACAGAAGCAGTGTCTTAGTGTAACAGAAGGCTGCTTCAACAACAGGGGTGATAAAGTAGTTGTAACTGCTGCATCCAATTACAAGGTTTCTAATTATGAAGAATTATTTAGGATTTCCCCAAGGAGTTAATTTTAGAGAGTACCAGAGATTATCTCTAAAGACTTCTTTTAACCTGTCGCACTTAAAAGCATTCCAGCTTCTCAGATGTGCTGCTCCAGGGAGCTCTTTCTATTTTATTGGTATCCGCTAGAGAAAAATAAGCAACAGCCAAGTCATAAAAAGGTTGGGGTTTATTACTTAACATTACAGCAATTTGCTGTTTCTAACCTCGTTGGGAAATTGCAAGGAGGTGAAGATGAGTGAATGAGCTGATTCACTGGGGAGTATGATTGATTGATGGTGGGAAATAATGACAAGTCCCAAGGAAGCACACAGGGGAGAGAAACTTCAGCAAAAGGAGAGCTTTAAGAGCTTGAAAGAGAAGTGTTCTATTTTTTTTCTTTTTTTTTTTCTTTTTTTTTTAACAAAAGCACCCAACGTTTTTATGATATGCTTTGATGTGCACAATTTTGATGAGGTTATTTTCAGAGCACAGGAAGCTCTCCTTTCTTTGCGAATATGAAAAGACTGTGCTTGCCACCCCTGTGGAAACAGCTGTGGAATTCACAGTTCACTCAGAACTCCTAAGAAAGTAGATTCACATATGTAGTCTGCATTTTCCTTTGATAACATAAACCCAGCTGGTTTGAAGTAATTTTTTTTTAAGATGAATCTAGACTAGGTCACCTGTGGCTGATGGTGGATGTATAGCACACCTGAGTGGACTATGAACTGTTTCTCTTCATGCCAGCATTTAGTTCAGAGCAAAGCACACATAAAAAGCCCCAGAATATTGCCCAATATTTCCTGCCCTCCCACTGACTGTAACCATCTCTGTGGTTTGGAAGCAAAGTTGAAGAGCACAGCTGTGATTTCAAAGCAACTCAACATGAGGGAAATGATCAATGTGGCAACAGGGTGTGCAGTACCTGCTGTCCTGAGGGACAGGGATAGAATTGCTCTGCTGGTGTGAAATACTTGCAGATGCAGCACACGTGTCTGGAACAGATCTCCGCTTTGTGGTCTGCAACAGCATCTCTGTTTCACCATGAGGGCAAAAGAAAGAAAATTTGGTCAGCTGGGGGGACAAACTACACAGCCAAGAGATTTTTTTTTTTCTCAGAGCTCAAGCAAGAGGAAACCATAGCAAGGGATGAGGAGAGGAGAGGAGAGGAGAGGAGAGGGAGAGGAGAGGAGAGGAGAGGAGAGGAGAGGAGAGGAGAGAGGGAGAGGAGAGGAGAGGAGAGGAGAGGAGAGGAGAGGAGAGGAGAGGAGAGGAGAGGAGAGGAGAGGAGAGGAGAGGAGAGGAGAGGAGAGGAGAGGAGAGGAGAGGAGAGGAGAGGAGAGGAGAGGAGAGGAGAGGAGAGGAGAGGAGAGGAGAGGAGAGGAGAGGAGAGGAGAGGAAAACTTTCTGGCTCTTCCCGTTGTTGCCACGTATGGGCAGTACCACATTATGTCCTCTCCTTTATGATACAGATTATCACATAGAGATAAACATGATCCTCCATTTTAATTGTTTTTTTAAATTAAATTTAAATACACACTGTACTAGCACAGCTAGTGTTGCTACCACAGTGGTTGTCTTTTATTTCCTATATTTCTGCAGCAACACAACACAATTCAAAATTAAAAGAAAGACTGAAATGACTTTCAGACAGAAGAACCCCCTGTAAAGGAAATAAGCTCATCAGGCTTCTGAATTGAACTAAATAGTCCTGTTTAGGTGCAGAGGAGACCAAAATCAGTATGTTAAAGAGAGCCTGTGTTCCTTATGCAGTTTCAGGAAAGGGAAGCTGCTGCAAAGGGATTATTCCTGGTACTTACTTCAGACATCACTTTTTAGCCTATGTAACCAAAAAATAAAAATAAGGAAAAAATAAAGAAAATAAGGACTGTATCATCATTAAGTTTTTAATTAAGGAATGAGAAGAGTTAAAAATAAATCAGGAAACTCTTCTTTTTTTACTTCCTGAGCCTTTATTAGGTAGCCAACACAGGCCAGCTCCTGGAAAAACACTTGTTTTAACAATTGGACAAAAATCAAAAGACATATTTGAAGGCCATCTCTTTCTTTGGCAGCTCTCTACAGCATGCAGTAAGGCTCCTTTTAAAAATGTTACAAGCCAGTCAATCTAAAGATGCCATGTATCTTTTAGGAGAGATTCAAAGTGAAACTAAACTGCTTAGGGCCATCATGACCCTGCAATTATGTATATTGTCTGTCCTCATCTCAGGTTTCCAGCATGACAATCAGATTTTCCTAGAGAGCATATTATTAATCTTTGCTCCTTAAAAATGAACTTGGTTTCATCTGTATTGTACACAATATGAGCCCAGGATCCTGTCAAATACTCATCCCTGATGGAACTCCCACAGCCCAGCAACGTGGGAGTGGGAGTCTCTTCTGAGACTGAAAATAAGTCCATTGTGATTTCCTTTAGCTCAGGAGGAGGAAAACACAAATAACTCCAGAGAAAGAAGTGCAAATTGCACAGACTACAGTGCCCTGCATGTGACCAGCTCTGTGCTGGCTTCAGGCGTGCTGTTGGATGCATGCACACTCTGCAGCAGGTGAGACTCCCTCCCTGTTGGCTCTGCAGGTGGAGCTCCACCAGGTCCTGATTAGGCCAGGTTCCCTCTTGGGAAAACCTCAGGAATTAGCAACTCTAATTGCATTACCCGGAGAGATTTTGGCCATGGTGACCAGACATAGCCACGAGTGAGACCTTGATAAAAACTCAGTCTTTTGCCCATGTCCAGATACTTCTTACAAGTTTACCAACTCTAAGATACAATTTAGCAGAATTATAGCTTTGTATAGGTTGTGTAGCTTTATACAGCTATCTTGAGGGCCAGGGACTGAAGGAAAAGGCAATAGGAATTCTTAGAGCTGGGAAGCCTAAGAGACAGAGCAGTGCAATGCAGCCATCCAATAAAAGACGTGCTTATGTTTTATCTGGATTCTCTTGCCATTTATATTTAAAATAATCTGATTAGTTCGGGTTATTCAGCACCTGGAATGTTCCCTTTGCTGCCTGCCAAAAATAAATTATTAAGCTTTATTCTTTGTGCTAGAGGGCATTGGAAAGGGAAGCCATGGAGAAAAACACAAGAGAGTAGGCTTTTCTCTACTGAGCAAGCAATGTGTATATAATTTCTAGGTACACTTTAAGTCTACAAGAGATCAGAATTTTTGGCACAAACACGAGAGAATTCAGGAGCTTCTCAGTCAGAAATTATGGGAAGAACAGGTCTCACAAGAGTGCCAAAAGGTAAGGATGGCTGCACCCTGGTCATATCCTTAGCAAAGGGAGAAAATGAATACTTCTGTAATTTTGCCCCTGATTAAGTATGAAGTCCAGAGTGTCTTAATGCTGTTTCCTTGCTCACAGAAGATGTTTCTATGAGCTGCATAGTTCTGTTCATATTCACTGCTATGCCAACAAATGTACATCAAATGCCTTTCCACTGATGCTTTTTTTCAGAACCTCTGCCAAACCATCCAATCCATGGGTTTTTTTCAGTGTTGATGGACAGTATGAGAGACTATAAACTGTAGTTCCTGCAAGATACACACAAAAGCAAAATGAAGAGAGGAATTAAAATCTCTTTCCTGCTTTGATGGCAAAATTGTCTGTACAACAAGGAAGGATAAATTCTTTTGTTCTTGTCTTTTAAGTTTCTACAGCTGCCAAACTCATCCTCTGCTAAATTTCGGTATTTCAAAAATGCAGTAACTTAACTCCAAGGGGGTTTTGCTGATGAATTGAAATCCCATCCCTCTAGTTTTGAAGCTAACGTTTCCAAACCAGAATATGCAGCCATTTTTGTCCCTGGGTATAGAGGTTCTTGCAGTCCCAAATCAGACCCTGTCTTCTGTATGCAATGATCTTTCTTTATATTTGCTTCTTTACCCAATCAAGAACCACTTTCATCCTTCAAACTAAAGATGGAGATGTTAATTAGCACTAGCTAAACTAGTATGTATCTTCTAGTTAGACAAAGGACTTGTCAGTGGAACCTGGGAAAAGGAAGGAGGAAGGAAGAAGAGGAAAAGAGAAGAAAGAGTTTATGTGGGAAAACCATTTCATAAGCACCAAGGATACCTCTGATTGCTACTTCTGAAGTACAAAATCAAAGCAAAAAATTGCATTTAGATCTATAAGTCTGACTGAAACCAGTACGGCTGGCTTGGGAAAATTTCACTAGGCACTACTGTCCATTATACTGTTGTTTCCCCATGTGAGTTACATACTCAGTAAAGTGAGCAGAAGGACAGGGTCACTGAATTAAGGAGAGAGAAAATCTCCAATAAGGAGAACTCAGTTCCCACTAATACTATTAATTGATATATAATGATAATGAATAAAGTTACCATCTTGATAATTAAAAGGTAATTGTTTAAACCTATGGCTGTAGCATAAATGGAGATGTGCTAACTCAACTGAAATTTGTGCAAGTATCATCAGCAACTAATCATACCTTTCTTCTCTATAGATTTGCTTGAATTTGCTTATTTTGGAAACAAAGCAAAGCTTTAACCTCATTTGTTAAAACTGTATAGGCAGCAGAACTATCCAGTGTTTACTGTGTCCCATGGCCTACTAGTAAAGTTCCCAGAGTCAGCAGATTTCCAGGTGAAGTTTTGACTGGTGTCAATGTACATGACAGAAGTGACTTGTGGATTGGAAGATTACTAATGAATTAACTAGCTCTGATGTGTGTCCCAGTGATGTGTTCCAGTGGTACATATTTACCATTTTACACCAGCACATTTCTGTGAGGTGGCCTGAAGGTCACCAGCATTAAACATAAGACAACACAGCCAGGTTCAGTCAGCATTTACAAGAATATAGATCTAGACTGACATCAGTATTAAGACTTCAGCAAGAGAGACAGACATCAAGAGCACTTGTCTTTTCTTCTGGAAAGACACAGAGCAAAAAACATAGTACTACCTTTCCCACAAAATTTTACATGGGCAGAAGTGATGGAAGCATGTACTAATTAATAAACCTTGGAATTAATTTCTAAATTTTCCTATCATGTCCATTGAGAATCTCAAATTACTTTTGTTATAGCATCATTCCAGTTAGAATTTGTAAGGGAAGTTCTGACTCCTTGAAAGCTGTGCTCATTCTGAATGGGAACAAAATCAACTTTTTATAGTTTCTTAAAAGACAGTTTCTAGAGGAAATGCTGCTTCAGGAAATTTGAAATGCACTACCCTAAGATAATTAACTAGTAAAGAGGTTTGAGTTTCAATCATGAAACCATTTATTCTGAAAAGGATCCAAATTAATCACACTGACATTGTTAAAATGCTTTTCAATTCTTTTCATCATAGAATTTCAAGAAAAGCAGTGCATTTTTCAGATAGTTCAGTTTTTAATGAAGCTTCATTTCCCAAAGGGGAAATTTTCCTACAGAAAATTTTTTTCACTTTTTTAACTTTATCCTTTGTTTTCTGTACTCTGTTCATCTGACAGAATTATACAAATGCTGGACTCTTGCACCACTACCACAGTTTCTAGGCATGAGTCTCTTACTCCACCTGTCAGTACAAGCATGTATTGCAAGACAGACCTTACAGCTCCGTGTATTTTACAGACGGAAGGTTGTCTAAGGGTTAAATATTGATACCAAACTATACTGGTAAATGCTATAAACCCACAACACACCCGAGCTTTGATCTAGTTTTTCATATTGTAAGTGAGTGCTGGCTAAATGAGGCCCTTCTGTTTTTAAAGAGGTGATCAGAGAGAAATGGGTAGATTAGGAAAAGAAGCTTATCTAAAAAAATTAGGAGGGAGCAGTAAGGCCTGAAGTTGAAAAATACATAGACAGTATCTCAATTGACAAGAAAAAGCTTTCCAAAGAATGGATGTACTTGAAGCATGGTAAAAAAATTAATTGGTTCTCTTGAGGTTAATAGGGAATTAGAGAGAGGATGGAGTTGCATTGCAGACCTGTTGTGTAATTTCCCTGCTTTTACGATTGAAGTGGATAGAGATCTGTTTTAGCTTGAAGCCCATTTCTACAAATACAAAGAAAAGAACTAAGAAAGAGTGCTCAGCTTTCAGGACAGGCAGGACACAGCAGGGCCAAAAGGAGTTGAAACAAAAAATTTATGAGTAAGAAACTGTCAGAGGTAACTCCTGACAAATATTTGGCTGGTTCTGGTTGATTCTAAAGCAACAAATGTTCTGAAGGACAGGGAAAAAAATGTAAAACAAATACCAATACTAGAATCAAGGCTTATTTGCCAGAGATTAGCAACTTTTATTACTGAACACACATAGGAAAATCTGACCTTTGGCAAGGAGATGTAATTAGACAGTGTGCACACTGCAGGCAGCGTGGCTCTCCCACAAAGGACAGTGCAAGGAGCAGCAGGGGCTGAGGTGCTCTGGGGTTATAAACCAGGAACCAGCACATTCTGGACATATGTCTCCTGTGTGGCAAATACTGCCCATTGTCCCAGGGAGGAGGAGAGGGTGCACACACTCTGTACAGCTCAGAAACCTCCCCAGGTTGGTGAGACATGTAAGATCTGGCTACAGCCTCTCCACATCCTGGGTCTTCTGCAGATGCACCTTACTCTAGATAGTCCAGAGCTGGCAGAGGAATTATTTCCAGGCTGTGGTAATGTTCCTTTACTAAGGGCTGCTTTAGTGTCTTTGAAATTTCTTACACATGACTTGCTTCCTTTTCAAGTGAGATCCCCCTGATAAATACTTCTGTTTACTGTTCAACTGCCTTGTATTCCTCATTGCTGGCAACACAAAGCAAGTAAGGCTGGTAAATCTTAGCTTTTAATCAAGGCTGTGCTGAGAGTCAAGGACTCTGTCATAAATACCCATTTTATTGCCATGTGCAAGAAGGTAGGAGAGAACAGTGCAGACTGTTTGAGTGTGAGCTACAAAACAGGAAAGGAGAATTTAAATAACTCCTCCACCATATATCCTTAAATTCAGCATTGATTTTCCTCTAGTGCATGCCACCTTCCAGGCAGACTCCTGTTCTCCATTTATGTCTGCTGAGCAGGTAGGCAGGATGGCCAGGACTAGGATGGACCATCCAATGCTTTGCAAAGTGCAAAGCTAGAAGGTTTGTGGGAAGGAGGCTGGCATAGGAATAGCATGACTGCTGAGGCAACTGAAGAGAGAGACTCCTCTGGGTCAGGACCACAGGGCTATGACAATCTTGTCTCTTATCGATAAAAGAGACATCAGCTGGGCTCCTGTAAATATTTACAAAAATAATAATAGAAGCAGAAAAATACATCTGCTTCAGATCTCCATAAATGTTCTTCTCTCTACAAAAGTTTCAGACATTAAATCCTCGCTCAGTCAAGAAACTGAAATTGCCTAAGAATAATCATACTGACAAATCAAAGAGCTGAGAAAAGACGAATGGGGAAATTAGTGAATCTGCCATATTTGTAATTTTTTTATGCATTGCATCCATCACAGGATTTCATCTTATATTCATCAAAATTAAAGCTCCCTCCTTCTAAAAATAAGTCACTTTCTACCTTAAAAACAGAATCGGGAGCGACCAGCTTTGATTTATTAAAGATGCTGCAGTTAAACACAGAGTACTGCTCAGCAGCCAGGAGTGCTCAACAGACCGTGCCAGCTTCTGCAAACACTGCCTGTGTCTCTCTCTCTCTGTAAGCACTTTCCCTGCTATAATTTGTGGTTTGCAGAAATTGATAGCCCATTAGTAGGTATCTTAGGTCATCATCCTGTTAATAGCTCCCATGGTTTAATCAAGTACACAACAAATACTACTAACCCTTGTTAATTCCCAAATTCTCATCCATGAGGAAGGCTTAGTGTGGGCAATGCACTTTGTGCAGATGGAGTTTGTACATGTATGGATTTTGTTTCTGCTGCTCTCATTTAACCTGTTCACGCCCTTGAATTTTAGGGATTGAAATACAAAATGGGGGAAAGAAAATAATATGGGGACCAGATGTGACTGGTAAACGTCTTTCCATGCACCACAGCTTTCTAAAGACTAAACAAAATTGCTGAATGTTATGCAGAGAGAAATAGGAGACTTTAAATCCTTTGTTTTAATGACTTGTTAGGCAAGAATCAAAATTTCTGAAATGTTCCATGTCAGAAACTCACTGGCAATGACAAAGCAAATAAAACAGAGAAGAATGTCATTCAGATCACCTTCATGCTGTTTCATCATATGACAATTTTGATTTTTATCTAAATATAACCTGTGAGTTAAAATTAATATAGGCATCATACTTATTCTCCAAAATATAAATAATAGATCTATAAACTCTGTTTTCTAAAAAAAAGTAACATATATTTTTTGTCCCTTTTATATGTTAAGGTAGAATATTTGTCAATGTCATTTTAATGTTTTAAAACTTTTGTTAAATCATTATTCACAAGCATGTTTGATGATTTACTTGTATAGTTCTGAGCAAATATTTTAATATGGGAAGTTGGAAAGATAATTCAAATATTATTCTTGTATTCAACTAATTCTGGTTGAGAGCAGCAGAAGGCATGTTTGCTGAAAATATTCTGTTCTAGCACTTTAATTCAGAGAGACTGGACAAAATTACCTAAAGCTGTTGGTTAGATAGTATTAGGCTGCAGTGCAAAAAAGTAAAATCTGAAATTAAGGAAGAGTTTTGTCTCCTGGCAGACTTGTGTTCAAAGGAGAGACCAGAGCATGCCTGCAGCCTGGGTCATTTTGCTAACAGGTGATTTAGGATTTGGTATGCTTTTTACAGCAGAATTGCACCAGATGAGAAGAGAAAATTAGCAGATCCATGAAAGTTAAGACAAGAGTCAGCTAGTGGAAATAAAAGCAGCCATGTGCTGTTCTAAGACTCCATAGCAGGGCCCGTGGTGTGCAGAGCACTTGCCCCCGTGGCCAGAGGACAGCCCGTGGCTGTGCCCACGCCACCCAGCTGGGCAGGGGAGAGCCCTAGCTCTAGCCCCTTGGCATGAGCTACTCCTGCCCTGACTTCTCCAGAGGAGCAGCAGTTCCTAAGGCTGCAGCTTGTGCTGTGCCTGATCTGTAGATTAATGGAGTTCAGCAATCTCAGCTGTTAATCTCCTGCTTTTCAGGAACATGATATGTATGCTTATTTGCACTTGCATTGCTACTCATGAATGTATAAGCAACTGTGAAGGGAACAAAAACATAAATAAAAAATGAGCATCGTGGGAACTCTGGTTTCTGATTAGAAACACTGCACATCTCTTATAATTTTGTCTCACAGAGGTTAATAGAAAATGAGATCAAAGGCAGCTTGTGTTTACCAATGGTAGATCATGCCAGACCAAGCTTCTTTGATGTGCTGAGAGATCTGAATAGGAAATGCAGATCTCATCTATCTGAACTTCAGGAAAACATTTAATGTGCTGTCATTTGGGACCATATCTGCTAGAGAAATGGTAAAGGAACTCACAAGAGAAATGGAAAAGTGCATGAAGTTTGGAACAAGACAGATGACAAACTGATTCTGCAGAAAAGAAAATTATTATGCTGGAAGGAGGTTAGTAGTAGAGATTCTTGTAGGTTTTTGGTGGGATAGTAATTTTCTGTAATAGAATTTACACTGTTACTCCCCCCTCAACCCGATAGGTTCCTAAGGGATTTTCTTGCCAGGTGCTGCAGGACTGCACAGCAAATGAATGCAGTGCTGCCCTGGACCCTGAGCTGCATCACTCAGCCAGCGAGAGCCAGTGTTACAAGGCAGTTCCCTTCCTTCCTCCTGGGCAAATCCTCCCCTGGGCTGCAAGTGTATGCTCCAGGGAGGGCTTCAGTACCCAGCACGTGCAGGGAAGGGAATACCTCCCACTTCCCTTCAGCATGGACACTTTCAGAAGGGTTTTCAGGGCTGCACAAACACCACCAAATCTGGACTCAAGTCAAATTGACAGCACTGCTGGGTCATCTGTGAACCTATTAAAAAAATAGGTTCCTATGCTGATGCAGGAACAAACAAGCACAGAAAGAGAGCTTTCATTCATTTACTTTAAAATGTTATTTTAATTGATATTGGCATGACATGACAAAGCAGAAGAGTACTGTATCATTTAGGAGGATCTAGGGAACTTTAGGGCATGGAGTCAAAGCAGTGTGATGATCTTTTATCAAATATGTTGATGAAATAAGATCCTGCTCCCTGGACCTGCAATAGGATTTGTGTTGCAGACTGCAAGTGGATCATCTGAGGAGATGATGAGCCAGGGATTTATTCTCAAAGAAACAAAACTATCTAGAAAGTATTGTCTGAGCTCCTGGAGCAGAGGATGGAGATGATGAGGAAAGGCTGAGAGAGCTGGGCCTGTTCAACCTTGAGAGGAGACAACTGAGAGGGGACCTCACCAATGTCTATCAGTGTCTGAAGGGAGGGAGTCAAGAGGATGGAGCCAAGCTCTGCTCAGTGGTGCCAAGCAATGGCACAAGAAGCAACAGGCAGAAAATGATGTACAGGAAGTTCCACCTGAGTATGCAGGAGAAATTCTTTACTGTGCAGGTGACCTTTCACTGGAACAGATTTCCCAGAGAGGTGATGGAGTCTCTCTCATTGGAGATATCCAAGAACCATCTGGACACAATCCTGTGCCATGTGCTCTGGGATGACCCTGCTTGAGGAGGGAGGTTGGTGAGCCACTGTGGTCCCTTCCAACCTGACCCATTCTGTGATTCTGCACTAATTTTAGCAGAGGACAGGACATGTAATGATGTTTTCCTTCTGAGCCCTTTCTGAAAGGTGGCATAAAACACTTGTCCCTTGAATTGAAAAAGAGAAGGAAATGAGTATCAGTGCACAGAAGCAGACATGATGAGGGACCTGACAGCTTCTTTTAATGAGAGAAACATTTAAAAAGATTAACTTAATTAGCTCAGCAGAATCAAAGCTGAAAGAAGAAACAATTATTCTCTGTAAAGCTATCAAGACCAAACCTCAGGGGAAAAAAAAGGACTTTTAGCTGACACAGCAAGACTTGAAAATAATCTGGCCATGAATATAGGAAGCAGAGTTGTCTCCCAGTAAAGGCAAAAAAAAAAGCATACTCAATTTTAGGACAGCAGCTGCTAAGAATGTGGAAGGGCCACCTGGAGCACCACCATCCTGCAGCAGGAAAAAGAAAACATGAATAGTCAAAAGGCATTTCCAGTTTACAGCTGGACACACAGGAGCCAAAGGGACACCAAATTGAATGGTAGTTAAGAAAAACCACTTCACCTCTCAAAGAGAAAAACTGCTCTCAAAGCAGTGTGTTAATGCTGGGATTAAAAGGCCAGTCCTACATCAGAGCAAGCAATTCCTCAGCTCCAGGGTTGTAAGTGAAACTGGAATCATAGCTATCTGGACCTTTTTGGACACATCTGTTCCTGCTCCTAAAAGCAAAGAACGAAAATGGCAAGAGCACCAAGCCCACAACAAGGAACTTCAGCCAACATTCAGATCCATGGCTGAAACTGAATTGCAGTGGCAGAGGGTTGGTTATAAATCCCCTGGAAAAAAACACAGGACCTTATAGAAAAGCTTACATAGACTTTTGCTATGAGTTATTGAAACTCCAGGTAGGAAATGAATGCAAATTGAAGATTAAAAGATCTCTGGACATCACCACAATGACATCCTGGCATCTCTTGCTCTCTGTGCTTGCCAATCAGCAGCCTGCAGACTTGAAACGTTGTTTTGGGCGTGTCTGTCTGTGAAGCTTCCTCTCCTTAGCAGAGCAATTGGACCACTGCTTAGGGGGGTCCCATCTGAGCCATCCCCCCCTGGCTGTGGCTGATGACAAGCTGTTGCACTTCTGATCAATTCCCAAAGCAAAAATCATTACAAGCTTTGTGAAGACCACAAGATGGCACAGATGTAGTAGCTATATAGAACTGCATAAGGCAGCCCAGCATGAACAGATTAGAAATAAAAATTAAGATAGAGTACAATATCAATTCAGAGTTAGAGTGGAGAAAAAAATGTCCTATTTTGGTGAAAAAACTCTAATTTACACATGAAGGACAGTATTCTCTGAGCCTATAAACTACAATGCTGAAATCTTTTATTTGCAGTAAACAACTGATTATATATTTACAATGAAATAACTGAAAGCAGAAATTACTTTTGAACAAGGTAATCAATTTTGTTTGAGATCTAACAGAGTTTTATGATTTTAGATTCTTTTCAGTCAAATGGTACAATCATTATAGAGTGGCTTTTTATTGATTTATTTTCTTAAGCTGGAAAATTCTTTAATACTGGCAACCCCTATCTATCCTACATACAATTCCATTTGCAACCATTTTCAATTTTTGAATAGCAAGAGTTTGAGAACAATCCCTAATTAGATGTCACATACCCATGACATTTTGAAAATAGCCTGTTTATGACACAACCACAAGGCAATGAATGCACTCCATTATACAATAAAGTTAGTGATATGGATTAATGGTTTCAGATTCACTGCTCTGAAAGCTTGTCACAAGGAATTGGACTGTATAGGTGTACTGTCTCCAGGATATTTGCTTTTATTATCCCTTAACTACTGAGGACATTATCTGAGGTCAACAGAAGCAGACATGTATTAAAAACTACACAGGGAGGAGGAATTTCATTATATCTCTTTTATGGATCTTTTAAACAAAAATTATGTGATTTCTCTTATTCACTAGTGAGTTTTACCATTTGTCTTGCTGCTGTTAAACATCAACCATAACAGATTGATATTCCATGGTTAAAATTTCTAGGAATGTCTGCAATAAAAATATTTACTTTCTATCTATGTGCTGCCATGTTTGTCAATAATTTTCACAAATGTCAGGGATTTGAGGACGTCCCTTTATGGCAGAATAATCGAAATGTAAACATAAAGTCATCTAAATACTGCTATAGATCGATAGAGATAGAGATAGAGATAGAGATAGAGATAGAGATAGAGATAGAGATAGAGATAGAGATAGAGATAGAGATAGAGATAGAGATGAGATAGATAGAGATAGAGATAGAGATAGAGATAGAGATAGAGATAGAGATAGAGATGATAGAGATAGAGATAGAGATAGATAGAGATAGAGATAGAGATGATAGAGATAGAGATAGAGATAGATGATATGATATAGATATAGAGATGATAGATAGATAGATAGATAGATAGATAGATAGATAGATAGATAGATAGATAGATAGATATCTCTGCCAGAAATATGTAGATCTAGTCATCTAATCTATATCCAAAGAGAAGGAAAATAATAACTTCATTATTCAGTTCTGTAGTAAATCAGAATTCCTAATTAGCATTCAAATGGAAAACTGACCTTTCTAAATTTGCTATGTTTCATCTAGGCCAACTGTTCTCTGATTTGGACAGTGAGGAGACTCACAGAAGCCTGTATTTTTTTTTAATGAGATCTGAAACTTTAATTAAGAATTTGTTTTTTGGGTTGACAGCCTTCATTATGTAAGTAACTGGGAAATGCCTATGACTGTTCTTGCTGTGCCTGGGTAATATCCTGGTAGGTAAGTGATTTCTAAAATCAATCTTTGAAAGTTAAAAACATGTCTCACAGTGAAACACAGTGTTGTTTATAGCATTCTTTGGTGATTGTGTTTTGGCTTTTGTAGAGAATACACATCCTAAAATCTTGTTTACAGTTCCCTGTTTGTGTTGCAGGGAGTGACCATATTCTGAAATCATAAGTGTATCTGTAGAATTTTTGTTTTCCTGCCCCTGTCTTTTATAGGTGGATGCACTGAGCCTTCTCTTCTCCAGGCTGAACAGTCCCAGCTCTTTCAGCCTCTCCATGCCAGCTGGAGGCCAGTCACTAAAGTGGGGCAGCACAGGGGCTGCTACTGGGACCAGCACTCTGTAACATCCTCATTAATGACAATGAGGATGGGACAGGGTGCACTCTCAGCAAGTTTGCAGATGACTTGTGGATCCAGGGACTCCTAGGTGTACCAGTGCTACTAAACTCTTTGTCCAAGACCCTACAGAATATGGCCAGGAATTTAACCTAGCTGTCTTTGGGCTGGGCTAGGACTGGGACATTGAACCAGCACCCACAAATTAGTGGGATATGTCTGTCCAAATCACTTACTGTTATACTCAATCTCAAATCCCATCTGTGAGTAGAAATTCTCTGGGAGTATTTTAGGTAGAATTTCTCCAAAGAAGCACAATGTTCAGGAGCAAGCCAAAACTTTGACATTTGTTACCAGAAATTATTTCAGTTTCTCATACAGAGTTGCATTTAGATGGAAATTTCTCCAAAGCTATGCTCTGTTTGGATTAAGGATTTTGGTTCTGTCAAATATCAGAAGTGATTCTTTATTTCAAGTAGACATCTATTAATTCTTATATTAAATATTTAACCATTAGTTGTATCAATTATTGTTAAAATCAATAACAAACAAAATCACATCTCCTTCCTTTTTTTAACATTTATTTGCATTATTTTCCTTAGTCTAGGACTGAGCATGATAACAGCTGGAGAGCAGACAGTGCTTGGCATTGAATTCTCTGGCAATACAAAATTGCTAGAGACTTTTTGTAAAAAATAGATGGTGCCATATTTGCTCTTTCTGCAAGAATTCAGTTCCCTCCAAATAGCCACTGAAAGCAAAACAGTCTCATCTACAGTTGTAGCAATATGATGAAAACATCAGTCAAAAAGGGCCTTGAAGGACCCTTTGCTTTCCTTGAGGTAAGAAGTACCAGGAGATGTTCCACGAGGCTGTGAGCACTGCCCAGCTGGGGAGAAGGTTTTGCCTGCATATTCTGAGCTGTCATGGTGAAATCACTGGAAGTCGTTTCAGACAGCAGAATTTCAACAACTGCCTGGGATTTTCAAACTGAAAGGCAAAGAAAAGAGTTGGAATGACCACATGAGGTACTGTTTCATGGGAGATGTATATCTGAGGATCAGCCTGGGAAAGGTAAGGAGAAAATTCTTCAGTTGGAAAAACCATTGGAATAATACAATTTTTCTTTAAAAAATCTCCAAATACAGAAATGAGTTTGAGATACTCTTCTCAGATCCATCCATGATCTTTTTATTGGATTCAAGTAATTAAATCCCAGTTGAACAGGAAGGACGATGGCCTACACCTAGAAAAACTATTTGGGCACCTAAAGCAGAGCTCAGGCACTGAGGCTTTGCCAAAGTCAAAGCCATGACTCCATGTCACAGGTCTCAGACACTCTCCCAGATTGCTGTACTGTCTATTAAATGTGTGCATGTGCTCATTTCCAGCCCAGGTGTGAGGCACAAGGCCTTTGGCATTTTTCTCAGTGGCAGTCACAGTAACAAAACATGTTCCATATAGGTTGTCATCTGGCAGGGGAGCACATACACATGGAAGAAACTGTAGTTATTTGCACACTCCAACTAGCCTCAAGCCTTTGAATAAATTAACCAGACTCCTAAAAGTAGCCTCATTCCCATCTTCAGCTGTGTGGGAAACTGCTCTTCCAGGCTTGATAAACAATTAGTGACTAAAGCTTTGCAATGCAAATAACCTTATGATTCCCCCTCTTTGGGGAAGCAGAGCAGGGGTGTATGGACTGCTCAGGACCATTTCTTATGCCTGAGCCTGGCAGGTACTCTGAACTGAACTTCTTTGGGTTTGGATTAAAATATGTCATAGTTTAGAAATGATACTTACAATTCTTGTACTTGTCCTCTCTGAGAACCTGTAAAACCACACATCTGCTTCCCTTTGCCCTTCCCCCCTTCCCCTTCCCCATCCACTGGGATGGCATTGAGAATTGGAGGCACAAAAGGCAAAGATCACAGGTTAAGGTAAGAACAATTTACTGGAAAAAGAAATGAAATAAGAAAATGTGCAGCAGCAGCAACAATACTAATGACAGAAGTTATAGAAAAGAAATTATTCACAAAGAGGAAATAAACCAAATAATAGAAAACACCATGTTTTCTCCATTGGAAAGAATCCCTTCTCTCTGAACAAGTGTCCCTTTCCCCTGCCCCCAGCAATGACATGAAGTGATTCAGAATAACCTCAGTGCCCCAGCCATGCCCCCTCCCAGCTATTGCAAAAAATTAACCCTGTCTTGGCCAGAACAAGGACATTATAAAATCATTTTAGCTGCAGACTAACAATAGCAGTTTTCTTCTACCTTTTCTTTTGTGGGAATGTTGCAAACACAAAGAATAAAAGTACACATTTTCCACTGCGCTGTCACATTGTTTTGCTTCTGACCCTTATGCTTTGATCCTCTCCTTAATTCTTTTTCCTAGATCTTATGAGCACATATCTGCCCTATCCACCCAGTCTCACAGCAGGCTTTTTCTCAACACGAGCCATAGTCCCTGCTGGGTGCCCCTTTACCCTCCTCCCCCTTGGCCAGGGGTGCAAACCACCTTCAGTAAAGCACCCTGCTGTCTCCACAAATGGCCAGTTCTTTTGGGCCATTAACCACTAGCATCTCAGTCTCTCGCATGGCTTTACATTATATTTGTTTTCCTTATGGTTTAGGAAAGAGCCCCAGTCCATGCAGACTGCATTCAGGCTCACCTGCTGATGTTTATCCCTCTTGTCTGCACTGGCTTGCCATTGAACTGCCCTGTGGCTCCAGTGGCCTTTGTCTGGTTTTCATTTCTACCACCAAGTAGATGTGGGACCAGAGGGGGAAAGGAGGAGGGCAGGAAAGCCATGGGAGCAGACTCAGGCCTTGTCCCAGGAGGGATCACAGTGAGGGTAAAGTGAACTCCCAGAGCTGGGAACCTTGGGGTGCTCTTCATCTGATGAACCATACCTAGCCACACACTCCTGTATGGGTGGCTGACCTAATGGTTTTCCAGGCACACCAACACTCCTTCTGGGATTTTGTACATCTAGCCTTGCTGTCACTGGCACAGTTACCATATGTTAGAGAGGAGGACTTACTTTTTCATCATCAGAGTCCAATTCCTAGGAACACCAAGCTGTAAAGACACTGGGTCCTCAATTGGGTCAGATTTCATGTGTGAGACACAAAGTGAAGGAAAAGGAAGGTGGCCTCTTGCTTCCTGTTTCTGCTCATATAACAAGCCATGGCAACAAATATACTAAATCTGAATTTTCTGGTTTTACTTTATGACGAGGAAAAGTTATGAGGGAGCAACTACAGATGCAGCATTTGAGTTTCCAAACCAGAGGTGGGTTTGGGGTCTGCCTACAGAGCACCAGACCAGATGGTCAAACCATGACAAAACAACAGGTTTTGAAAGCTGAAGAGGGACTCTGTACAATACTGACTCAGCCCTTGGGATACATACCAGTCAGCTCCTGCAGTGAAAAAAACAAAATGCCATAAAGCAGATCCATTCCCTTGGTCAAGTGCAAATAGTACTGTTCTTCTGCTGGAAAGGTTATATTTTGACTTAAGTATTACACAGAGTTTTTCCTGTCAGTTAGAGGCCACACACATAGATTGCAGAATCATGGAGTTGTTTAGTAACTCAATTAGACACTTTGGCAGCTTGCATTTCCTCAGTAAAAAGGAAGTTTGGCTGTTTATCTATCTCAGCATCGATGGCTCTTGTTGCAATCACAATCCACTGCACAGTAAGTGGAAGGTAGCTCGTGCTGCCAGTTTTCATTTGTTTGTTTTTCCCAGATTAAAGTGCAAAATCATTACACACTGGCTGACCATTTCACATGAGCAAAGATGCTGGTAAAGTAGCTGGTTTCTAAATAAAAGTTTAATGATTTGACACACAAAAAACCCCAAGTTTTTTTAGGTTTTATCTTCAGACACACACAGAACAACTTTTATTTCTGGTAGTAGATGGTGAGCAGCACAGGTCTGTGGCTGCAGAGGGGAGCATGTCACTGAGTGCTGACCTTGCTCACCTCACCTGGGCAGGTCACAAAGCCACCATCCTCCCAGTAAGGCAGTACCTGTACTGCCACACCACAGGGCACCACACAGCTGCACTCCCCTCTCCTCACATCTTCTTGCTCAGAGACAGAGGGAGGTCATTGAATGAATATGGAACCTAGTAAAATTCAGAGCTCTGGTTCTGCTTCTGGTGTTAATACTGAGATATGGCTTCAGGTAATTTTAAAGCAGTACAAAAACTATAATCATCAGAAAGTTTCACATATACTCACAACTTTCTCATATAATAAAAGTCCTATGAGACATTTTTGATTCTTATGTTTTAATTTTTACTCTAAAAATATCAAGATGGCACAACTTCTTTTCTTACAGTTTTGAAGGAAGATTTCTCTAGACAAACAAAATATTCTTAGTGAATGTTAAGGCTAATCAAAAAGGAAAGATAATGGCTCTTCATCAAAAGTCTTTTTATTTCAAGATGGAAATTAGTCCAAAAAGCTAAATATGTAAATTTTTAATGTTGTTTTTATTAAAGTTAACAAAAATGAGCCCCTCTATAGTCTAAATAAACCTGTTTTTTTCCACTCACCCTCCTGGCTCTTGAGACAACCTTTGGAATGTTTTCTTCTTTCCTCTCTATGGAAAAAATATATTCCCATACTTCCATCATAAAAATCAGATTAAATAAAAGCCTTTCAGTATTATTGAAAAGCAAGAATAGCCTGAGATGATCTTTCCAGCTCTTTTTAAAGCCATCTTTATGAATTAAGATAAAAATTGCTCACCCTGTGAAATGCCTTGTCTTTCCAATTGGACAGTTCTCTCTTCCATCTCTGAGTTTTTCCTCTGAAATGTGGAAAGGGAGGTGAGAGAAGCAGAAACTTTTAAGCCTCAAAGTGAGGCTTTTTGTCCATGAAGGTGTTTTTAAACAAAAACTTCACTGTAATAATATTTTAAGAAGCATGATATCATATATAATAATCAATAACTGCAGTATGTAATGTATAACACTGTTGTAATATATGATGTATAACTGCAATGCCATCTGCTCGTGGTGTGTGCTGGGAGCACGGAGTCAAAGCTGCTCGATGTCCATGCAATCACTTCTGGGCACGGGTGTGCAGCAGCACGGAGGGGGCTCCTCTCAGAGCTGCTTCCCTTCTCCCTCTCCCGGGACCTTCTTCCTCTCCTGCCCTCACCCTGCGGGCACATCCCATCCACCCCACAGCTCCCCGCTGATTTCCTTCAGGAGCAGCAGCTCTGCAGCCCCTGATTTTTGGCCAGGCCACTTGTAGGGATCTATTCTATTCTATTCTATTCTATTCTATTCTATTCTATTCTATTCTATTCTATTCTATTCTATTCTATTCTATTCTATTCTATTCTATTCTATTCTATTCTATTCTATTCTATTCTATTCTATTCTATTCTATTCTATTCTATTCTATTCTATTCTATTCTATTCTATTCTATTCTATTCTATTCTATTCTATTCTATTCTATTCTATTCTATTCTATTCTATTCTATTCTATTCTATTCTATTCTATTCTATTCTATTCTATTCTATTCTATTCTATTCTATTCTATTCTATTCTATTCTATTCTATTCTATTCTATTCTATTCTATTCTATTCTATTCTATTCTATTCTATTCTATTCTATTCTATTCTATTCTATTCTATTCTATTCTATTCTATTCTATTCTATTCTATTCTATTCTCCCGAGCGCTTTTGCAGAGCGGAGTGTTGGCGGTCCCCGCCCCATCGCCGCTCCTCACTGCCGAGACTTCACCTGCGGGCTGGCGGCTCGTGGCTTCCTTGAGAAAGATCTCCCAAAAGCGGCTGTGCTGAAGGGGAAGGCGGCCAAAACGACGGTGAACCCAAGACCCCGGGCTCTTTCATGGAGAGAAGGGGAGTGTCGGCAGGGCGCGCCTGAAGGATGCAGCAGGGCGCGCTCCTCCCGCAGCGCACGGGGAGCAGCAGCTGCGGCCGCCTCTGCCCGGCCCTGCCCGGCCCTGCTCGGCCCTTCCCGGCCCTGCCCGGCCCTGCCCCAGGGACCCCGGGCCCGGCCCCGGGCAGGCTCTGCGGGAGGATGGCGGCGGATCGGGGAGCGGGGCTGCGCATCTTCCGCGATGTGAGTGAGCACGGCACCGCGGCACGGAGCCATCCTGCCGCTCCTGCGAGCGCTCGGGGAGGGGGCACCTGGTTGCTTATGTGCTGCCTTTTTCTCTTGTCTTTTTTTTTCTCTCCCTACTTCCCGCCTTACCCTTTTTTTTTTTTTTTTTTTTTTTTTTTCCCTTGGGCTGTTATCTCTCCTCCGTCTGTGGAAGGGGGTAAAGCCCAGTGAGACTGTGGATCTTCCCCCATGCCCTTTCCCTTTCCCTTTCCCTTTTCCCTTTCCCCTTCCCCGTCCCCTTATCCCTTTCCCTTTCCCTTTCCCCTTCCCTTTCCTCTTCCCCTTCCTCTTCTCCTTTCCCTTTCCCCTTCCTCTTCTCCTTTCCCTTTCCCTTTCCCTTTCCCTTTCCCTTTCCTTTCCCTTTCCCTTTCCCTTTCCCTTTCCCTTTCCCTTTCCCTTTCCCTTTCCCTTTCTCTTCTCCTTTCTCTTTCCCTTATCTTTTCTTTTTCCCTTCCCCTTTTGCTTCTAATGGCTGCATGTGTGAGGAGAGCAGGTTTGTGTTTGGGGTTGGCTTGGAGAGGTTCTGTGTGAAAATACTCTCCTTTCCAAATAAGTTGCTTCAAATTTTATTGTTTTTGTTGGGACAGGGGAAGGGGGGCACTTTTCACTAGAGTTTCTCACCCTATAAAAGGTTGTTGGTTTTTTTCACTAACCATGCAGGTTCTTCCCATCCCTTTAGACCCTGCTGAACTTGAGGTGCCCAAGGCCAATGTGCAGAAAATGCTGAGCCCCTCATTCCTTTGAGGGTGAGCCCAGGAAGGTGTCCTGATGTGCCTCTAGCCACACAACCCCCAAGAGGGGCTGTGCTAGACTGTCACCAAGGGCTCAGCATCTTGCAAGGTGCAGCTGTAAAGGTTTTTTTGTCTAAATTTGTGCAGCACAGAGCATTTCTTTGTTCCAAGGTAAATCCTGGCAAAAAGGCAAACTCCCACCCAAAGATCTTCAAAGTATCCCCTCACCTTGGTGAGACCTACAAATCTTGAGACCAGCTCTGATCCACTTCAGACCAGCTCTTGTATTGGCATTATTCCACAATATCAGCTGAAAATTACATGTTCTATATTAAAGACTCTTTGTCTAGATGTTTTCTTTAACACACCCACTTCAACTTCCCCAACCTTTCCCTAAATTATTTCAAGCAATCCTCATCTGCTCATCTCCTGATCTCTCTAGCCTCCACAGGAAATTGTTTAAATAAGACTTTTTATTGATTTTTATTATTTCAATTCAAGTATATTGAAAATGCAGATATTTTTTAAGAGATATCACTTGTAAAATAAATGGGGGAATTACAGTCACATATCACAAAAGCAGAAGAGAAATCTAAGTTGCCAGGAAATAGTTAAAAAACATTAAATGGAGACAACTCTCCAATTTAACTCAGCACACTGGGTTAGATATGCACATGGTCAGACAATCTGATAAACTGAAAACTTTTGATTTCACTAAAGAAAAGATAATTTAAAAATAAAATTATTTGTTTCATTTTTAGTATTTTCTTAAATCAGTATCAGGTTCATATTTATAGGAAAGCAGATACCTTTCACAAATTTCTGAATAGGAGGGAGGAAGGCTGTTTCTGTGATTTTTCTCTTATATCTGGAGGAAAACCTAAAATCCAAACCATGCCTGCTTCAAAGAAGGAACTGGACTCTGGGGGCCCTTCCTGCTGTGAGAGTACATTAATGTCAGATATATTTTAGATATTTGGGGGTGTGTAGGTGTGTGATTACTCCTCAGTGAAGTACCCCACCTACATAAACACATTTAAATTATACCAGGCAGCAAGAGGGTTTGTTGTAAGGCTGCACAGAAAGGGCAGGCACTGAGGTCCTGATGCCACTGGGGAACAGAATTATAAAGTCATAAAATGGTGTGGGTTGGGAAGAACCTTAAAAATCATCCAGTTCTAAACCCCCTGCCATTGGCAGGGACATATTCCACTAGACCAGGTTGCTCAGAGCTTCATCCAGTGTGGCCTCTGACACTGCCATCCACAACCTCCCTGGGCCACCTGGACCAGTGCCTCAGCACCCATACAGGAAAGGTTTTTAAAGGTTTTTATCTAACATCTGTTCTAAACCTATTCTCTTTCAGTTTGAAGCCATTCCCCATTGTCCTGTCACTAAATGCTCTCATAAATAATCTCTCTCCAGAGAGAGAGACCTAATGAGAGTCATATATGATTATTAAAGCAACCTCCTCCCTGGTCTTATGTCAAACCCCCTCTCAAGTGTCTAAAGGATTTTAATATTTCCTTAAGGTTGGGGGTGGGGGGTTAATGAATTAAAACAAATTAATATAGACTTTAAATAATAATTATAAAATAATAAATATATAAAATAATTGATTTTAAAGCAATTTTTAAAATCACTTTTGCAGAAACTTTTGCCACTCTTGCCCCATGGTTATGGGACATTTCTATTTAATTCAAACTCCACTGCTACATCCCTTCAAAAAGCAAATTCTTGTACTGAAAATTGAGTGTATGATTTATTTGGATAAATAGGGAGGGAAAATGTAATCTTACTAAGTATATTTCATATTTTATGTGCTGTACATTTGGTCCAATGCAAAGTTCAGCTTAGAAACCATCTATGAAGTCCTGGATGTTGGTCAAAACTCTGTTGGTTCCCTGCCAATGCCACCTTGCACAAAACGTTTATGAAGGTGCTCAGCAGAGCTTGGCACTTGGATCAATCTTGCCTGGTTTCACTTCTAGCAGCAGAGCAGTCATGGCATATGCTGGAGAAGCTGTTTAAATGCTACTAATGTTTTAATAAAGCAGAGAATGTTTCCATTGCTGTCAGCTCTCAAAAATATACATGCCCATTTTGAAACACTTCACTGATATTCACAGCAGCAATAGAAACTACATTTGGAATATTTGCTCTCTTCCCTTGCCTACACTTGTTGCAGCATTTCCTGGATGCCTCCCCATTGCAGTTCAGGCCTGTGACACCGAGTCTGATCCCTTCATGTCACCCAGCTCCTCTCCTGACTTATCCCTTTGCTTCCTGCACCCACACAAACCACGAGTCTTTCTGACCAGCTCAGATGCTCAGCACATCCCCCCAGCCACCATTCTTGCTCTGTTCTTTAAGCCACCTCTCTCAAACCTGAATCCAGGATCATGGTAGCCATATGGTGTCAGGTTTTGTGCCTGAACATCATCCTTGTAATCCATAAACAAACTAGAAAATAAAGCTGGTTCTTGTTACTGTCTTGGTTTTTAGTGCACACAGCAAAGGAGGAGTTAAAAAAAGCAATACTGAGGGAAGGGTGGAGACACATTAAGAACTTTAAAATTCTATGCAGCTTTGTGAAAACGGGATGTAGACCCCAAACTATAAATATGTACTAAAAAGAACATTGTTTGTTATTAACCAATACAAAAGAAAAAAAATGACTGTTTTCTTTCTGTCTCTCTTTTTGTTTAGATATTGAGAAGAGCAGACAAGAACGGTAAGATTGCTCGCATGTCTTGCCTCCTTCCTTTGGAGAAAAGAATCCATCATTAATTCAGTGTTTTAAGTCATGTTTTAAACATCCTAACAGAAAAACCAGACATCCCTCATGTCATTTTATGTTTCTTGCAGATTCAGTGCCATGTATTATGTTGTACTCTGATCTTCCCTTTATTAAGGACAGTTCTTATGCTTTCACAATTTGACTTTTTTGTTTGATTTGCACTTTGGGTGCATGTGGGTGTTTTCCAGTGAGAGTGACTCAAGAAGGTTTGAAATACTTGTTAGTAGCTCCATCTTACTACTTTTTAAAAACACTATAGGCTACATGCAGAAATCAGACTTGTTTTTGTATTTGTTTAGTGTGTCAGTAGGAAGAATAAACTCTTGAATCCAAGTCACATATTTATAGCACAGAAGTCATAAGTTTTTTTAGTAACAAGGGAAACATTGAACAATGTCAAACCCGCAGATCAGAAAGGTTTAACCCTGACAAGTAATTCCCAGTCCAGTCAATCCTCAGAAAACAGATACTGTGTGCATTTAATAAAGAGAAGGTAAATGGATACCATTGAGAAAATCAGTGATAATAACTTACAAGGAGGAACTCCTGGACAGCAAGTGGCTGCTGGACAGTTTGGTGGTGTATCTGAGCATGTTGAATAACTGTTTACTGTTGCTGAGAGAAATCTCACCTCCACAGCCCACTTCTGGTGCTATTCCCTCTCCAGCTCACGTGCAGCAACAGGCATTTCCCACAAGACCATGGCAGGCTCCTTCAGAGAGCTCATGAGCCACAGAATCCATCACTGTGAGAGTTTTTGGGTTGTGTTTCCTTTGTTATCTCCCTCAGTCAGCTTGCCAGTGGTTTGCATGGGCAGTGATGGTGCGAGTTGAATTCCTGGGTGAGGGCTGGCATGGGGAGGACTCCAGCACCTGCAGTGCTGCATCTCTAGCTTAGTCACCTGCTGACCACAGCAAAGCTCTGCTGGCATCCCCCTCAGACCCCCTCATGGTGTTTGGGATAATGTGTGTGTATCTGCCCTGAAGATGGATGAGGGTCAGAGTGGTGCTTTTTGGCTATAGGAGAGCAGTGAAAAGGATAATGCAGCATAGTTCCTTGTGTGATGGAGAAGCAAAAGAGAGAGCTTTATTCAAAGAAACACTACACTTATATAAGGTAGTGCGTGCAAAACAGAATAGAAAAGAGTCATTGGTCCAAGAAGGCAACACCTCTTTGAAGACATGCTTTCTGCAAAACATCACGTAGAACATGTACAGCTCTGTGATCAACAACAGGTGTTGATCATTCTTTTAATTTATTGCCCTTGAGTAGGCTGAAAAACCCCAGGCTTCAAGTTGCTTTTTCCCTGGTTCCCAGAAGTATCCAAAGACATCAGAGCACATGATACAGAGCAGAATTCATCACTCCCCTGGAGTCCAAAAGAGACCCTAGAGCTTTGTGTGCCTGCCCTGCACTTGGGCTCAGGCTGTCCCAGCCCTGGTGGATCCACAGCACTTTGGTAGTCAGGAGTACTTCAGTCCCCATTTGGGTTTCCCCACAGCTCATTCCTATACATTGCAATGAAAACAGGGGGAACAGCTCCCAATATTGGTGACAAACTTGCTTATTCCAGAATGATACAAGACTGAATCAGCCCCAGAGACCTTGGTATACAGTTTCTTTACAAAATATTATTGGCAGAAAAGTGGCTAAGTTCATTCACTTCAGTTCTATTAATTTAAGTCCATGAACTTAAAATTATTTCAGCTTTTAGGTCTTGACTGTGTTCACTCAACCATCCATTGCCCATGGGACTTCCACTTTGCTAATCTAGCAATGCACAGGCTTGTGCCACATTGGTAGGGAGATGTGTTTCAGGGCTGTAAAGTTAAGTACATTTTCAGAAAGGTTATTGGATATGTCACCACTTACTGAGAATGTTTACACTGTTGTCACCATAAATTATTAGGTTTGGTTAATGACTGATCTACTTGCACTTCCAGTGTCACCTCTCTGTGCTACAGGAAACCAGCTAAGGGCTTTCAGTAACAAATACTCCATTACTGTCCATGACAGAGCCCTGTTAAATTCTCCCATATACTTTTAATAGAACCTTTCTCTGCTCTATTTAATTCACTTTGTGAGATTAAAATACCTTCAGAGAAAATATCACAAAAACTTTATTAGATTCATGCTAGAGAGCAAGGAAAAAATATATCCCAAAAAAGTGGATCAAGCTGATAAATAGGAGTATTGTATAAGCATTTTTACTATGAATTTGTAGACTGTGGGACTTCAGGTAAGCCTTCCACAGCAAGGAAAAGACAAATATTCTTGCAAATGCAATATAAAATGAGAGCTAAAAAGAGCAAAGAAATTCTGCTGAACTGCTGGTACTCAAAAATGCTACAATAATTTATGGTGTCTGTGTTAAATTAAGAAAGTCCTTTAGCAAACAGCCATGTGAATGAAGTCATACAAATGGCTTCTTTCTTTGCCAGCCCAGGTACATATATCATTCTGTTACTGTCCTGTTTCTGGTATTATCAGCTTCGCAGAGATTCCATGAGAGGATCACCTTCATAAATTCTGTCTGTAGTTCTTACTTCATGGTTGTGCAGCTCTGCTTTTTGTGGAGTCTACCCATACACCTCCCATAAATGAAAAGGTCATATGATTTTTTAAAGGGAGAACAAGGCATAGGGAAGGAGTTTTTAAGAACAATATGGTTCATAATATTGACAAAAGCAAAAGAAAATCTTGAGGGGAAAAAAGCATTTTCATAAAGGTGAGATGCTGCACATTGACCTTTTTGGAAAGGGAGAAGTTTCAGGTCTGTGTGTCAAAATGAAATTTTGGTCAGGTTTGCTTTATAGAACTCCATGTGCTCAAAGGAAGGCATGTGGATTTCACACAGAACTAATATTTTTAAAAAAATCCAGCTACAAGGAAAAATCTTCATTTGTTTAATTTCTTTGCTGTTTAAAACAAAATCAAATTCATTAATTTCCTCTCAAAAAGTTCTTGTCCCTAACCTGCAAGGCAGGGGAGAGAAGAAAAATGGGGAACTGGAACTGCCAAATCCAAATAAAAATTAATAAAAATTTACTTTCCTCATCTCCCAAGCAACAGTGGCTGCCTCACATATGTGTGACTGCAGCACCTGTGTGTGCTGGTCTGCATGAGGTGTCTCTGTTATGCCCTGATATGCCAGGAGGGACGTGGGCACCCCACTAGCCTTGCAGCCACCTGCAGTCAAGTGAAATGATATCAGTTGTTGGTGATGTCACCCAGGGGCCTCTTCTGACCATGCAGCTGTGACATGTGCCCAATTAGAATTGCCTCCTCTTAGCACAGGAATGGAATTTCAAATACAGACTTCATTGCAGAAATCCAATCACAAACAGACTGTCAAAATAGACGGGAAAAAAAAAAGGGTAATAATCTACTGAGAGTGCAAACCTTGAGCCTGCAAGAGCAAGTTTTCCTCCAGCATGAGGGAAGGTATCTCAACACTGATGGTTCAGCACAGACCGAAGACAAGGAACACCACAAAATAACTGGAGAAATGTGCCACACTTCACTGGCATCGTGGTAGAGATCATTTCCCATCCCTCTAGGGAGGAGGACCACTGCCTTTGCCTTTTACCAGAGCCTGTCTATCACCTCCAGCCCTGGATCTCCTCTCCTGCTCTGGAAACATGGCATGCTCTGGCATTTGAGATTTTCCTTGGCATTTTTTAGTGTCCATCCAGTCAAACCTGGAGGCAGAGACTCCTGGCCCTGTCCCCCAGGAGGAGGAGCTCTCAGCTGTCCCTCCACAAAATTCGAATTAGTGTTTGATTATGGCCTTCTTCCAAACCTAACAGCTCCTGCCCCTAAGCCCTAAGGAGGGCAACTCTAATATGACAGGTTTGGAAGATATGGTTTGCATATAGATGCTTTCATTGATTTGCAAATACAAATCAGCTGCTTTGAAAAAGCACTGAGTAAAACATATACCTCAAACATTCTTAAAGCTCCTAAGAGGAAGGTAACATCATTGCTAATATCTGGTACAGAAGCAGACATTTTTGTAAAAACCCAAAAAGACTGAACCATAAGGAACACTGTAAACAGTATGCTTCAGGCAGTCAGGAATGACTGCAAACAAATGAGGGAAAATTTTAAAAACTGGCTAAACACAGAAGACTAAAGCTCCATAGACTGACAAACCTGAATGTCAAACAACCAGCAGACTTGCAACAGAATCTTATTAATGTCAGAATAACTGCATTTATGTCAGGTTTAATATTTTTCTTCTGAAATTTCAAACAAGCACTCACTGAAAGCTTTTTTTCCCCACTAAAATATATATATATTTTTAAATGTATTTGAACAAGGGTCTGTAAAATGAAAAATAATCAGATGAGACTAATCTTTGCATTCTGTCATATGCTTTCATTCAGTACCCCTGATGTCCATGATATAGACAGGGACACCAGGATTTTAAATGTATAAAATACTATGATAATACACTCAGTGTGTTGATTACAATAATCTGGGGATTTCAGCCCAGCTCTAAAACTGTACAGACATTGGCCCAATAAAAACTGTGAGTCATAAAAGATTCCTTAAAATAAGGCAAGTGTAGCAGTAGCACCCTGTCCCTTTCACTGGTGTCAGTGACCAAATGGATCAATTCACAGATCACAGGCTTTTGAGTGACCCAACAAGATTTTCAGAAAATAACCAAAACTCCTCTGAACTGCGCCTGTATGATCATCAGGAGGAAATCTTGCAATACTCCAGAGTCAGTTTTGCAGAGGTCAGAATAGGTGTTTTCCTATTCATTATTAATTGGCAGTGCCATTGCAGAATAAACACTGACTTAGGAGGTGAGTCCTCTACCCTCTGTGCTGGCTCGTGTGTGTAGGTGAGCTCTGACAGGTTGAAAGCTTCCTCACTGCAGCAGTCCTCACACTGTGACTTCCCACTGGCTCTAGCTTGTTTATCAGAGTGCTAGTTTCATACTGTGCCAGAGGATTAAGGGAATATGACTCTGAGAGGCAGGAAAGCACCTTGGGAAAGGGATCTCTTGAATATTTCCTGAAGAGAACTGTTGTTGGCCTGCAGGCTCTCCAAGATTGCCACTTAGCGGGTTAAACTTTTTTCTGAGAAAAATTTTTGAGTTATACCAAAGCAAAGAACGCCAGTCCTTGATTTCAGCATTTTTATCTAGGCCAGTATCTCCTAAGCTTTGGGTCTGAATGGCCCAAAGTGGCCATGTTTGTGCTACAGATTTAGTGAATTACTTTGCAGAGCACGTTTCCTAAACAGAAGCCAGAGGACAGAAATTCTCTGCATTGTAACATCCCTGATTTAAGCTTCCCAGTTACTCAGTAGATACATCAGTAAGGCAAACCACTGCAGTAGATCCCATGAACTCTCCCTACACTGTTGTTTGCTTCCTGACCATCTGGATCCACTGCAGATCCCTGCATCCTGTTCCAGAGCCCCGGCTCAGTCTGGGGTGGGATTCCCTATCCCACCCTCTGGGTCCTTCAAGTACTGCAGGGCTGGACTCTGTGCTCCAGAGCCCTAAAAATATTTCCATAGAAACAACCTAGCTCCTCTCCCTGTTAGCTTTGGAATCACTTGGTTATTTGTGTGAAGCTCTTCCAGCATAACATGGGATAATGGCTCAAAATCCTTACTTCTAATTATATCAACATACAGTGCAGATCAGAATCAATAAAAGCTTAGTGCATTTGCCCTGACTCTTTAAACCTTCACCTATGCCTGAGCTTTTTTTGATGCAGCCCTTTATGACTGGAATGATCTAGTGGATATTATTAGCATGCTCACCTTAGCACACTGAAATTCATTATTTTGGCAGATCTTTCTTGGTCTGATTCCAGCCTGTGTGCCATGTGTCAATAAACCACGTGAGTTTTGACTTTTTGCACCTGGTTCAGTCCACGTCTGCTGTGATGTGCCCCCCAACACTACCTTGTTTTCTCTATGTATGGGGCAATATCTTATAGCACTGGAGTAATCTGACCCAAATCTTTTGCAGCAAGTGTGGACTGAGTTCCTTCCAAAGGCAGTCCCCAGGAGCAGGTCCCCAGGAGCAGTGAGCTGGGAGGAGAAGCCACAGTCACACAATCACAGTGTGTTTGCTCCAGCCACGCAGGCACCTGTGGCTCCCCTGAAACACTTGAAGGCTTTAGCTTCTATAAAGGCAGATGGATTCAAAAATCCATAAAGGGCTGTCACAACACCCACAAGAGATTTAGAAACTGAGCTCCCATCGAGAAATGGGAGGGGTTGAATGGGCCCTGTGTGTGGGAAGATAGGTTGAAAGTTTCAGAGAAGCTCATTGAAAGAAGGCATGAGAAGGTTTCTAATAAAGGACTGGTGGTGATGCCAGTTGTGTCTGCCTTGACATAGTTGCTGTAATATCTGTGTTTTTGACCCTTGGCTTTTCCATGGCAGAAGTGACTTTGAGCACTGTAATTTCCCAGTCCTTTCCTGGGACTGTACCTTCCTGGTGAATAAATACTTTCTGCTACAGGGAGTTTTTCCATTTATTAATTTCACTTGTTATCTTTTCTTCCTTTGCTAATTGTTTGCCTACATGGGCAGAGATCTGTGCTTATAGGGCCCCAGATGCTAAACAACCTCACTGCCTTGGTAGTGTGCATGCTGCCAGCCTGGAGGAAGGCTTGGCACTGTCTGATTGAGCAAAGACAGGCCTGAGGGCTCAGCAATACAAATCACATATTTCTGAGGTGAGCCTCAGAATGAGCTCTAGCCAAGTGTGGTTTCTCCCTCTGATTGCCAAAAACTCTTGCATGTGGTTCTTAATAGTGCCATAAGCCCTAGGGTTGCCATTCAGCCGTGTGAGCTCCATCTGATGTGGCTCCTGCTATGAAAAGACTGTTTTTAAACTGCTGAGAATGCCTCACAATCCTAACAGGATGCCCAAAATAGGGAACAGTGGAAGTGGTTTAGTTGTCCTCTAGCATTTGCTGCAATCTCTGTGAGATGTCCCTCTTCTCTACATTGCTGTAACTTCCTTCACTGGCTGTAGTCTCACCATTTGCCATTTTCTTTGTGCACACAGACTCCAAATCCATCTCTGTCCTTGCCCATTATTCACTTGATACCTTTGACTCACTGAAATCACCTTTCAACTCAGAGTGTGTATGTGATTTTCCTCTGTCAGGTATGTTGCTCCCTACTGAAGTCATCAGCTAGCCAAAGCATTTCCTGGAGATTGTACTAGTGCTTCTGCAGCAGACTGGCAGGGGGATATCCCTTGGGCATATTTTACTGAGAAAAGCATCTGTTTAATAGACAGGTGAATTTTACTGAAATAAATGCAGAGAATGCAATCATAACCTGAAGGGAGGCTCCTGTAAACCACTGTGTGAATCTATTTCTAAATTTGCAAGTGCAATGTGGGGAGATTCATTTTACTGTTTATATTTTCATTTTATTTATTTGACTGTCAGACAAAGGAGAGCAAGTGACTGTGCCTGTTTATGAAGAAGGTCTTCTTTTGAAAAATGTCAGAGAAGACTGAGAAAAGCAACCAAGTCTTGCAAAACAGCTTCTTAAATAACATTGCCAAGGCAAATACAGCTGAAGGTTGATTTCCCTGATGAGATGTTCAGAGAAGTTTGCCTTTCATTACTCATCCTTCCCCTGTCACTTTGCCAGTGGCAAGGATTGAAGGATTTCTAATAAAGGTTTTTGCTCTGCTGCTCTGTAGTGTTTAAACCAGATGTTGTGTATCTGGGCAGTGAGATGTGCCCAGGGCAGTGGTACTGAGGACATGTGACACAGCCTTTAAAATAAAAGCTATTCTTGACACTTTGGGGGGGTTGGGGGGGGAGAAAAAAAGAAAAAAACACCAAAAACCCCAAAAAGCTGTCTAACAACATAGGGAGCACTTGTTCAGCATTGGGTCTGAGCTTCATCTGAGCACTGAGGAAGCACAAGGATGGCCACTGGCAGTGGTGCCCTCCTCAGCTGCTCTGGCAAATCAGTTACACTTATACAAAATCAGAGAAGTGCCCTGGACAATCAGAGGGTTTTTTAAATTTTGTTTTGTTGGTTTTGGTTTTTTTTAAGTAAAAATAACTGCTATGAAATATGAAGCCTGTAAGTACCAAATGGGTTCAAAAGTCCTTGTGTTTTGCCAGAAACAATCTCAGTGATTTGTCACTCAATGTCAATAACATTCAGAATGTTATTAAGAATAAACAGCAATGAACCAAAAGGCAAATTTAAAGAAAATAGCTAAAGTACCCAATCAGTGATTTTTCTGGATTGAGATAAAGTCAATGATCCTGAAGGATTGAAATAGACTTGTTTAATATTCTGTGTCATACCCCAGGCTGTTCTTTGGGTAAACTAATGTTTATCTTAGGAAAGTTGCCAAAAGTCACTAGTTTCTTGAGTATGTGTATAACTTGCATACATGCCAGCCTTCCCAGCAAAGGATAAAGCTGCAGAGGTGGTTTGATTAAGCAATTGATTTGTATCTGTAAGAGCAAAAGGAAGCATGACTGTGAGAACACTCAGCTCAATATTTTGATATTCCTCCTCTGTAACCAGAGCCAAATGGTAAATGCATTTAGATTCTTACCTAAGTACTCATGGCAGTTTTGTGCCATCTTGGTTTCTGGCTCTTGAAGGTCTTGACATTTTATTTTGATTGTAATGATGATCATCTCCAGCTACAATCTGCTTTTTCATATTAAACATTTCAAAATGATTTTGTTGAAGCAGGCATTTAATTTGTACAATTTTGAAACCTCTTCAAGCTATCTGAAGCCATTTATTGCAGTCAAAGAAATTATGAAATAATAGCAAGTAAAAGAAGGAAACTTCTCAGCTCTTACTCTTCAAATCTGCCTGCTGTATTACAGCATGTAGTCACAGAAATTAGATACTGCCTTTACAACAGGTTCTTCACCACTATAAAATAAAGTCACAATACCTTGTAGATTAATCTAATTGTAGATCATCTTAATTTTATCCTCTACAGTTTTTTAATGCCCTATGAGGGATTCAGTATGTTACTGAAGGAAAGAAAGAAAACGTGAACTTACGTTTAGTGCTACCCAAAAAAGTGTTATGAAGTACTAGGCTATAAAAGTATTTTTTATGCTTTATGCAAAAGCTCTATCCATTTAGATAAATTATTACTTAAGTACAATTTAAGCAGCAAACAATTCATTTGCTGATTATCAGCCTTGCATTTAAAATGTAAAGTTTCTACATTTAAGATGAAGATGTAGAGGCTTTTGATATTTTCCTTTCTACTGCATGAAGCAAATCAAATTCATGAATGAAATCAGGTCAATTTCATTTTCCTCATTGTTTCAGATGATGGGAAACTGTCCTTTGATGAATTCAAAGCTTACTTTGCTGATGGAGTTCTGAGTGGAGAAGAACTGCATGACCTTTTTCGCACCATTGACACACACAATACTGAGTAAGTGCCCCCTTCTTACAATTCCAGCACATTTTCTGTACCTGAGCATGGTAAACAGACATCAGGCTGATTTTAGGAAACAAGTTCGTGTAGAAAGCTGCTTCAGGGAAACCAGGCTGTTTCATATGGCTGTAAACTGTTGAAGTGTTTTGAAAACTTGTTGAAATACTTGCATATTCCAATAGATGTGATTTGGGCTACTGAGAACACGGGTGGGAAGAGGATGCTTTCTGTATTCCCCCACCATGGAAAGAAAAGAAGCTGGGGTCTCCTTCAGGCTTAAATATGAATTTCTCAATTCCACTGAGTTGTACTGAGATGAATACTTGGAGCAGATGTCAAGAAGAAAATAAAATAAATGAAGCAATTATATATAGTAAAGAGTTGAAAAAGCCATCCTGACTGGTGGCATGGAACTTGTGCTGGTGCAGTCCCTTGGGATATTCCCATTATGGTTGGGTTTACCCAGGCCACAGGGTAACTAAGCTGACAGGAACTTCATGAATTTCAGCATGAAGTGCAAAGTCCTGCTTCTGGGGAGGAACAACCCCAGCTTTTGTGGGAAATTTAATCAAATTAAATGTAGTTTCATAGTAGAGTTAACAAGATTTTAGTTTGTGTCAAAATAATGTCCTGAAGTAAGCAGAAGAAATGGTGCTCAGTCTTATGGTGAATAAAAAATACTACAGGCTTTTATAAGGTGATTAAGGGAAGGGGTGATGGAGACAGAGAGGGGGAGTCACCACCCTGGAGGTACTTGGGGGATTTGGCAGTGCTGGGTTAACAGCTGGGCCTCGAGGGTTTTAGAGGTCTGTTCTAAGCCAAACCATTCCATGATTCTGTGGTTCCATGCACCAATATGTGCTGGAGCCCACCCAGCTGGAAAGCAGCTTAGCAGGGAAAGGATAACAGGTGAATACAAAGTTGAACATGAGCTAACAACGTGCCCTTATGGCCAAGAAGACCAATGAATGGTATGAATGACCCAGAGTAAAAAACTTCTTTCAGAGCCAGACTCACTCATACAGCTTTCACCTTCACTCAAACGTACCACATATCTGCAAAAGTGGTTTTATTTTACCATAATTCCATTTGTCTGCAAGCATCCTGATAAGGGCAGAAATTCTTGATGCTAATCAAGATTTCTAAGCAAAAAGACAGATGTTCTACATCTATTTTTCATTTATTTTTATTTGTAAAGCTTTTTTAATTTGTAAAATATTTTAGTTTTTATTTTTATTATTTGTACACCATTTTGTCTTTAACAGAGAACATATAAATCTGAAAAATATGTAGAAAAGTGAGAATGGCAACATGTTTTTCTTCCTGGTAGGTAGGCACACCTGAAGAATTGGTGCAATTTCTGAATGCTGCTGCTATTAACTGAAAATAGATAATTAAACTGTCACAGGAGCCATCTGAGAGAGAGATCATTCTCACTGTCCAGAAAAAGCCTGGCAAAAATCTGGGCACAAAAGTCACAGAATACATACTGTGAAGGGTTCATTTTTCATGGATTTCAGGGAATGGAGCAGGTGGAAGATTAAGACAAGTTACTAAATTACCTTTTTGAACCTGAAGAAAGGGTGCTTTGTATTGATGGATTAACATTTGTTACAGGAGAAGAACCTGGATATGAGTAAGAAAACTACTTGAAACTTGGATATAAAAAACCAACAAGAAGCTTTTTGAGTGTTTTTTCATGGAGTCTTTAAGTGATAAAAGGCTTTAGGGTGACTTTGCAGCTGAAAAATAAACTACCAGGCTTGATATTTAACAGAGGCAAATACATTTTAAAAGCTTTCCCTTACCCCTTTGTAAGCTTTTGAGAAACCTGTCTGCAAGATGTCACAGACCAAATATGAGATGGATATAGCAAAGAGAGACAGCTTGGCCAGTATAATGTAATTTCCTTCTTAGCATAGCTTTCAAAAAAAAAAAAAAAAAAAAACAAAAAAAAAAAACTCATGAAGCAGATATAATGAGGCAAAAACTTTATTCACTGGCATTTCCTCAAAAGGGCAGGTTATGTAAAATGTCTCAAATTAACAAGCTAGCTAAAAAAAGTAGCAAAACGTTCATTGAACCTTGGGAAGTGTTTTAATGTAAGCATTAGGAGAATCATGTACATATCAAGCAATCCCCAAGCCATCTATTTTTAGATGTTTTCACTTCCAAATTATCCAAAGAAATGAAATGGAAATGGTGTAACCAACTCAGAAGTAGTTTATGGCTTGTTTTCAGTGGAGGGCAAAGAATTCTGCTCAGATTTGTAGCCAGTTGGAGAAGATTTGCAGATAATTTTGTCTCTCTTATCCAATTAAAATGCAGACACTGTCAAACTCTGGGCAAATCTTTTATCTTTTCTCTGCTTCTCTTCACTATTTACAAATTGCAGCCTGTAGCTCCCTATCCCAGGAATATTTTGTAAGCATTGGGATTATGCAGTGATTTACACTACATGTAAATGCCTGGGACAGATATCTAGGGAAGCATGTCCTGATCCCTCAGTTCATTTCTTGCACTATCTCAGGATTCTATAATCGAGCTTGTCACAAGAGCAGGTTTTGGGTTGTTTCCACCTGTGTTAAATCCTTTAGCTCTGCCAGCATTCAAAGCCTCACTGTCTGTGCACACCTCTGTGTACTTTAAAGCCTGGAGATGAAAAAGTAGATGTAGCCTTGGGGTGATAGCCATGGGCCACAAACTCAGGCAATTTGAATTCCCTTCTCAGCTATGCTGCTGCAATTTTTCAATAAAATATTCAAAGCATGAAAGACTTACACTGGCTTAACACTTCCAAGGGAACTAAATTAGGTAGGTATTAAACCCCACTGTTACACAGGTCCTAATGTCAGTCTTGTTGAAGTGAGATTTAGATTATTAACTTTCAAAAAGACCAATCCAAGCTAATGCAACATGCTTCTCAAAAAGCAGATAGGCTGTGGAAGACTGCTGAAATGAGTAATTACCATTTCCAGTGTGGTAGCAAGGCAAATAACAGAGGGTTTGATTTCCCAGTAATTCAGGTTGTGTCTGCTTGACTGACTAGGATGGCTGCACCTTGGTATTTGAAGCAGTCAGGTGTTCTCCTTTCACAAAGGAAAAGAGTCAATTAGGTAACAATCAGCAGGGGGAAAAAAAAGATGAGTAGGAATTAGTTACTGATGCATAAAGTTTCCAAGACATAAGTTGAATAAGAGTTTATTATGACAGGATGAATTTAAATGTTTCTAGACCCTAAAGTACAGGTTATTCATTCAGGGTAGATCATTGCTTTCCCTGAAAATTTGCATTAGCTGAGGGTATTTCCTCAGTACATAATTTGGACATGTATTTTGCAGTGTGTGAAGGTATTTCCATGTATACTATTTTTCTTTCTATTTAAGAAATTTATTCTTTTCTATTTGTTTATTTCATACCTTTTCATAACATTTGAAATATTAAATAAACACTACTAAAAACACAGTGTACAAATTGATTGCCTGAATTTTTTAACTTCCATTCCTTTTTCCTTTGGATACAGCCAGAAACAAATGCATAAGACAACCAAACAGTGTGAAGTAGTTTATCCATGCAAAAAGAATTTATTTTTCCTTTTTTTCTATGATATTTTACCTTTCTTGAATAGGTAAGCTTTGATTAGGCCATACAATGAGCATTCCTGACAGGTAATTAGTACAAGGTGACTGCTTTAGGGGGGTAGTAGTTAACCATAGTTGACCATTCTGTCAGTTGTAATTGTCATTACTTGAGTGAAGCTGAAAGCTGATTAAGCATTTGACTGCCACGAAGAGCCATTTCTATTTGTGTTTTCCAGGATCTCATGAAACTTTTGGGCAATCATATACCATTAAATGGCATAAAGGAGCAGTTGTGGAGGGTCCATACTCAGATGCCCTCACTGTGCCAGTGGAAGGAAAGGCTTTGCATTGATGCAGAAGTGATCAGGTCTAGGCTGTTACATCTCCAGGTCCTGAGCATGAATTTTCTTCTATTGCAGAGTAGTGTCTTGTATTTAAAGACCCTTAAAAAAACCCCAGCCAAACAAATATAGGCAAGAAATCAAGAGCAGTGACTTAAGCTTCAACCTGGAGTTTGTACAGTGATTCTCCTCCCCTTTTTCATGTTTTTAAGTGTTTTGCAGGTAGCCCCAAATATAAACATACTCTAAGCATCTGGGCAACACCTTAGACTTTTTAGTTCAGCAGGAGGCCAAGGTAGATCCTTATAGTTTCTTGAGCAGGAGCTAGAATAAGAGTAAGACCAACATGAGTGCCTATCTGTGAGCAGGAAAGGGACAAGAGGAGGAGCTTATCTTTGTGTCCTGATTTGACAAATATTTGACATGACATCCATGTTATACATCTGTAAGGTCAGTGTTTGTCCTAACACTTCAAAAAATCTCCATGCACTCTATTTGAAATCTGAGTTAACCTTTTTGGAGGTTTGTGAGGGTGAAGGAAACCCAGTGTGGTTCTTCAGCCCTCTCTCCTCCCCTGGTCTGAGCTCTGAATTTCACAGTGCTCAGTGAGGCTCTGCAGGGCTGATGGAGCAATGGGAAAAGGGTGTTGGAGCAAATGTGAGTGCTGCAAAGGCTTTCTTTGTGCTGACAAGGAGGGTGATGGAGAACATGGTCTGCAGGTTGCAGTAATTTTGGAGCTGAAGTAATTTCGGAGCTGAAGACCCACATACTCTGTTATTAACTGAATGCAAAATGTTTTATCCTTCATGTAAAACAGTGTTGAGGCACAGTTGAGGAAGCTCTGCAGAAATATAGCTGTTTTGTTTACATGTGTTTTTTCATGAATAATTGTACTGAAAGTAGAGAAAGGCATCAGAAGCACAGGTCTTCTTATACATGGAGAGACACGTACAGGAGAAGTTTGAAATTAGTGGTTAAAGGGGTGAAGGCTATTACAACTCATTTCATTGCTAAATCATCTCCTACTTAATTTTAATGTCAACTCTGACGAGCTCTTGTTTTTTCAGAAGAGCAAGAGTCCTTGATATGGTTAATTGTTTAGTGGATAAGCCTTCACAGAAGTCATTGCAAATGTAACCTCCCTTTTATCCCTTACCCTTTCCTTCCCCCCACCCATGGCTTCCATGGAAATTGTTTTAACATAATGGCATCCTCTGGGAAAAGGTGTCAGAAGATAATGAGAATATTTGGCAAAGTTACAAACTGGGAGATATACAGAAGGTCTCAAGGGGATTTAGTCTGCAGCACTGCTGGAGATAGTGCTTTAAATGCTTCACTGATTACTGACTCACAGGACTCCGTGGGGAATCAGACTTATTCTTCTCTCTTTACTCATTGGTAGAATGAAGTCCTTAGTCAGGATGGTAGTTACAAGGTAGGAGGGATCTTAGAACTACTGAGGGCACAGGCTGCCTCCCAAAAGTAGGGAGGTCCCATTAACCTTTGTGTGTGGTGCAAGTTAAACTGTGCACAAGCCAGAGGTGAGTTTGGTGAGGATCTGAGAGCCTTGGGCGCCTGGGGAGTGTTTCTTGCTGCTTGCACAGCAGATGCAGGGGTGGGTGTGGCACTGTGCAGACACATCCACACCTGCATCCTGGGTGTCAGGGGGTCTAAGGCTCCCTCATGGGCAGGGAAGTCACTGGCCCTCAGACATGATACTGTTCACGTGGGCTTCAGCTCAGCTGCCCAGGCATGAGGAGATTAAGATGCTCACACTGGAAAATCAGCCCAAGGTGAAGGATAACATAGGAGAAGTAGTGGGGACATGGGTGGTGGGAGATGTGCTTGGGCATTTGAAGCAACACTTAGATGTCTGTTATATCAAATTACTTCTGAGTCTCCTCCGCTATATTGTGTGGGGGTTTTTGTTTGTTTGTTTTGTTTTTTGTGTTTTGTTTTTTTTTCCTAGAGTTGGGATTAAAAATTTGAGAAATGGTATTTTTTGTTTGGATTTAGTTGTTTATTAATTCTTATTTATGCTACAGTGAGTTTTACAGCGAGTTTTACAGCACTTCTAGCTAACAAGTTGAAAATGGTGATGTATTTCTTTCTTTACAAGGCCTTTTAAGGGCTAATTTGTTTAATTAAGAACGGACACCTAAATTATTTTTACTTTTAACCTATTAACCAAATACCCATGACTTGTAATGTGGAATTTTCTATCCTATTACACAAGATCTTACCTAGACTTGTGAGGAAGATGAAGAATAAAAAAACTTCTGCCTTAAAAATTCCATCTTATTCCATATATATTACTATATTCTAAAATCTTAAATTCCAGCTTTTCCACCATGTTGAATTCCACACTTCTATTTAAACTACACACTAGTGATTTTGAAAGCCTTCTCCACAGCTTTAGGTCAAAAGTGATATTTTCCTGGGGGTCAGTGCCTGTCAGCACAGAAAGTCCAGAATTTCCAGTTCCTAGCTGGCCTGTGGATCCCTCCCAACTGCACTGAACACACTGGGGCTGCTTTGCCTGGCAGGGGAGGTTGGACAGCCAGCACACATATGGACTCCTGCATTTGGGACTCATCCCCAAAGTGAACAAACCTTCCTCCCACCTGCCCAGGTCTTCACTAGCAGAGCCCTATTCCTCCCTTGGGTCAAAAGAGAAGTGCTGAGATCATCTGCCCTGGCAGCAAACTCCAAAAGGTGACAATTGGATGTTGAGAGGAAGAGGCTGGTTAGCAATCCTTGCAGCTGTGGGAACCCATGAGCCTGGAGCCCAGTACTGTGCACTGAAACTAAAATAAAAGGTGTGTTTATATGGACCAGAATGCTTCCTGCAAGTTCTAGCTGCAAACTTAATAATGACAAGTCCTCAGTAGCTTAAGGGTACTCTAAGGGTACTAATTATCTCTGCCTTGGATGGTTTTCTTTTGTTTTAATTGGAAGGCATGTTTAAGTCTCATGCTATTGCTGATTTTTCACAGTTCAATACAAGTACACAGAAAAAAAATTAATTAACTTCTAAGTAAAACAAAGAAAAGAAATTTAATTAAGAACAATATAACAAAGACAGGATCTTTAATTAGGTGAACTGCAGGTGAGTAATTTTTTGAGATATTTTTGAATGCAAATTTGAAAGAGGAAAATAATATATTGGGGTTTGAGCATTTTTTAAAACTGGCTCTTTTATGATTAAATTAGAATTTCAGGCACATGGTGCAATATTGGCATCAGAAAGGTGTGTTTGTTAATACTGAAGACATGTAAATGCAGCTATTGGCTTTAGCATAGATTTCTCAAGACCAGAGCTATAGAAATCAGTTTGGAAATGAAGCACATAGACAAAGGCAAGGTGCTGGTCAGAGTGAGCTGATTATACATTTTAGTATTTCACAGCTGATCAAAACAAGTTCACCGATAATCATTTACAAAACCCTGATGCTAACAGAATCCTCTGGTCAGACAGACAAGCTGCAAATAGAATTTTGCTTGGAAATTTTCCATATGCGTGGTTATTTTTAATGTGAAATTCAGCCTTCTGCAGAAACAAATGGCAATCCCTCTCAGTGAAGAAATCAAACAGTAATGACTATTTTCAGCTGACTTTAACTAAATGGAGCTGACTGAGTCAGTTCTGCAGCAGGTAACATTGGCTTCCCTGCAGTAAACCTTGGTCAATGGTAGGTGTAGTTTGGAGTCTGGTCCTTTCCATAATCTGCCTTTCCCAGACACCCACAAGAGTTTCAATACCACTCCAAAATCATCTAGAGAGGTTTTAGAACGACATCAAATAGCTCTGGGGATTCTTACATGACTCTCACCAGGCCCCATAGATTTGTAGGGACCCAGCTAGAGCAGCAAATCCCACTCAAACTCAGGGTCAACTGAGAGTTTATTGTTCTCACAGCCATGGTCCTCCAGCTCAGGGCAGTGAGACCCCCTTGGTCCATCCTCTGTGTTGAAGATAAAGAATGCATGAAACACCTCTGCCTTGTCCATGTCCCTGTTTGTGAGGTGCCCATCCTCATCCTGAAACAGGCTGATGTTATTTCTATGCTGCCTTTTGCCATTAATATATTTTAAAATCTTTTTATTTTCTCACACATTTCTGGGCAACTTCAACTCCATTTGTTCTTTAGCTGAATGAATTTTCTCCCTACACTGTATTCTTCCCATGTCACCTGACCTTGCTTAAGCTATAGGCACCTTCCTTTTTCCAAAAGAAGATGCTTGCTCAGCAAAACTGACCTTTCTTCCTTGTTCACTTGATTTCTGACATTTTGGAGTTGCCCTCTCCTGTGCATTTCCAAGGAGTGTAAGAAACCAAAGTAAACATTTTATTTTGTCTAAGAATAAATAATTTAATCTGAGAGTTTTGTTGTTTTTTTTTAAAAAAAAATGTGACAAAACCAGAAATTGAAACATTATCCTCTCCCATGGGATGAAGACTCTGAAATTTGCTCTCTCTGGCAAAAGAGCCACCATGATGCTGCATCTCATTTCCTCATTTAGGTTTGTGTCGTTCAGACTCTGCAAAAAAATCATAGCTCTGCAGCCCTTGTACAGTGCTCTACAAATTTTAGCATATGCCACGAGTTTTAATAGCATTATTAAGCCTCTTTTAGCAACACCAAGGCTGTTAGAGCTGGGATGATTAACACAACTCGTCAGCTGTGTAGTCATTGCATTCCTGTGAATCACTGCTGAATGCAAAGGACTTGAGGGTTGTTTTTTCAGATGAGTTCTTAGTCAGGAAAAAAAAAACCTTTATTCTCTCCTTCAGTCCTGCCACAGGCAGAGCAGTAAGTGGTGATTCTGGAGTTATCACTTAGGCTGGAGCTGAGCAAGCTAGGCAACTATTTAGTGGCACAAAATGTGGGACAGTGAAAGAGCTGGGACCCCGTGCCCTTGTCAGAGCCAGAGAGCCAAGCTGGCTGCTGCCTTTGGGAGCCCAGAGGGTGCACAGCCCACGTGGATCTGGGCTTGAAGAGCAGCAGGAATGTGTCTCCCCAGGGACAGAAGCTTTGTCCCACTTCTGCTCCCTCTTCCTCCTCTCCCTTTTCTGTGACTGAGGCCAATGCCTGAGTTTTTGCAGCACTGAATCCTACTGGGAACAGTTTTGCCTCCAGTGGTAAGAAACCATGAACAAACCTGAACAAAAGGTGTTGTTTGCTGTTGTAAAGGAGCTGTGAGGCAGAAAATTCTTAAAATGGAAGTGTGCACATAGGACACCTTTGCAAAACACCCTCAGTAGTGCTGGAACACTTACCTCATTTTGCTGACTTACAGTGAGGAGGTACACAGATTTTCTTGTTGCAAAGACCTCACAGCTTTTTGGATTATATTGTCCATGGATGCCTATTCAGTTACCCTTGCACAGGTTAAGTAATGCTTAATTCCTTTCACTCACAAATTACATGTTTCTACTTAACAATAGGGAATACTAGCTTCAAACTTTCATCCCTAAAACCAAATTTAGCAAAAAGACTTGCAAACAGGACTGAAAAGATAGTTAGTTCAAGCTTTTGGAATAAATCCTTCTCATATCTGAGAATGAAGAGAGATCTGAAGAAGAAAGGGTAATCTCCAGCTGTAATTCACAGCAATGATTTCCCTAAATTAAGTTATGTCATAAAGTCTTTTATATAGCATTGGGTTCTTCAATAAAGCCACTGCTTTATGTTTCAGACTCCATGCTCTGTAAGATATTGCCTCTTCTTGTTGTCCAGGGAAAATATGTGGACTTTCTGCTGGTTCCTCTGGTTAGAGGTGCCTTCTGTCCCATAGAACAGCCTGTGTCAGGTCAGTGGATGGATCCATGCACCCACAGCAGTGGATGGGGCTGGGATAGCTTTAGCCTTGCCTCCTCCCTGGCTGCCCCAGTGCACAGCTAACTGTAGTGGGCAGAACTAAAGCACAGCTGCTTTGCAATTCTACATTTTGGACCACTTCCAGAGATACCATGAATAAGCACTTTTGACACAGTTCATTCAAGTGAATTTGCTTATTTTTCTCTCACTGACCAATAGATATGATCAACTTTTCAGTGATCAGGATTGCTCAGTGTAATAGCCCTTTAAAAATAGCTCAGGTTTTTTTAGGTAAAGAACATTTTAGATATGGACAGGTAGGAGGATTGCATGTAGTAGTCAGAAAGCAAATTGAGAATTATCATTCTGACGTGCTGTGAATGCATTTGCCTCACTTTATGCTTTGGTTGCTTATTGTGAGTGGAGGGCTGGTGCCTGGATGTGAGTCATCCAGCAAATATTGTTAATAACATGTTCAGCATTGCCAGATTATGAGTCTAAGCAGAAGCATCTTTGGCATATGTACCTACTGAAATGAGGAACAGGTGCCTGCTGTAAACCTGAGTACTGAGCTACAAAAACAGCCCTCTGGTGTGCACCTTGCTCCTGTACTATTAAACACTTGCCAAACTTCTTTAATTATTTCTGTAGCATCTTGCAGGGAGCTTAAAATTGTTTGTATGCAGCAAAAGAATTCCTAAGTTTATTCACAACTGTTTTTGAAGCGTCATGTCATTATTTCAGAGAAAATGAAATAATCACTGACACAAAATTATAGCTTCCCTGCCTAGACCAGCATCCCCTTCAAACAGGATGCCAAGAACAATGAAGTCTCCAAGGGTATTTAAAACAGGAGGAAATACTGAATATGCTTGACAAAAATTCGTGTTCCTTATGTCTTTTCTGTGTTTTTTTCACAGGCTTGCTGCACAAAATGCTTTGGATAGTATTTTCTGGTTATTCAGGTGTCCAATTTTAACTGAAAATGAATTCAGCACCTGAATACTTTTCCATTTTTACTGGTAGTCCATTTGCAGCTGTGCCCCTCCTGTCAATGGGACAAACAGCCTGTTGAAAACAGGGATGTGAAAGCCTCTGAGCCACTCCCAATGTCACCAACATGGTGCTGAGGATGTTGCAGAAGAACACAGACCAGAAGGGATTTAAATATAAATTTGAAAAGAGGGCATGAATTTGACTGGTTAACAATGTGAAAGGCTGTTTTAAACACAGTTATCAAGCTGTGCACTAAGAAATGTGCCTTGTACATTAAGTCATTAGAGCAGATTGATGTGAAGGAGCAGAAAATGCAGGGACAATGAAAAAAGAGCAGGCATTATAACTGCAGATCCTGTCATTTAACCACATCACATCCTGTCAAGGCTCTTTGACTCAGGCAATTTTCCAGCTTTCAGGGTTTCAGTTTGCATTTAAGAAGTGAACATCTGGACTGTTCCATAACTGACTGCTAAAGTGCAGAAGTGTTGGTCACACACATTTGGTCATAGATACTGTAGTGATCTGTGGTGATTTTAAGATAGTACTGTGTCATCATTTTCTTAACAGGTCAATTAAAAAACTCCATTAAAATATAAAAAATGCTAAGTGCAATCAGCCATTCAATATTCGCCCCTCAGCAGGATTCAAAGAGGACATTCATGCTTTTAAGTTTCTTTAATAATCACTTTCTTTTCTTCTTTGGAAGAAAGGCAATATGCTAACTTTCAGTAATGAGCTGTAGGTCAAATATTTTTTTTTCTTTCAACTATTAAGGCCTTGCCTATGAGAGAAAATATCACTTCAAAGTTGATCTAGATGAAATCTGCTTCAATCAAACAGGTTTGAATTGAATAGAATACTTCCCTGCATTTATGTATTTATATAATGATGGCATGGGAATATGGCAGGACATCTATACTTTTCACATCACTAATTTTGCCAAAGTTAGTAGTGGTGAAATGGTTTTGCATGGCCAGAAAGTCTTGGGAATTCCATGTGCTCATGGGCTATGTCTGATTTTATCCTCCTTCTGCAAGGCTCTCCCACAGAACACTACTGCACAGCAAGGATTGCAAACAGGAGAAAGTTATTGGGCTTTTTCTTCCTTGGCATGGAAGGCCAAGATCTCTGAGCCTTGCTGTCCAGCATGGCAGCCACAGAAGGGGAGTACAGGCAGAAAGGTGGAGAAAAAAACCCAAACCAAACATTTCTGATGTTTAGATGGATTCCTGCCAGAACTGGGACCAAATATGTAAGGCTTGAGGAGCAGTGACTGCATTATGACACACAAAGGCAGAATTTCAGTGAGCTTGCAGTGAGTAGGAAGGTGCCAGTGGGAACATGCTCAGGAAAGGAGGCTGCACCTGCAGCAGCTCCAGAAAAGCTGCAGCCTTCTGCCCTAAGGCAGCACAGCAAAGCCAGCAAGAGCCAGGCACTTGCACCTCCTGCTGCAGCCCAAGCAGGGGCTTCATATCCCAGTCAGTCTAACATTTAAGTTGCACTATTTACCAATACAACAGAAAACATTACTAACCTAACTAACCTTCTGTACTCTTATCTTTCCAGCAATCTTGACATGGAAGAGCTCTGTGGTAAGTTATTTTTTTGGGAAAGAACATAATTTATGCCTGCAGCAGCCCTCTGCAAATCAAATAAACATGCCATGTGATTACTTTTTTTCTGTTTAATCTTTGTAGCTCAAACAGAAAATAATTTCCACTCAGAGTGACTCCTGGGAAAATGCAGATGGTTTATAATCTTTTTAGGTTCTGTCATCCCCTATGTGCAGAACACACTTTGAAAAATATTTTTCCTATACTCTCTGAGAATCTAGATCTGTTCTGACATAAAGTTTAGATGGATGGATGGATGGATGGATGGATGGATGGATGGATAGATAGATAGATAGATAGATAGATAGATAGATAGATAGATAGATAGATAGATAGATAGATAGATAGATAGATAGATAACTGGTATTTTATTTCCCTTTAGTGTGAGGTATCTTTTCTAGTTAGAGTCTCACTTTAACACTTGTCATATACCCCACTCAAAGGAAAATCCATTTTGTTCCTCCTACTTGAGCTGAGGAGAACAGCAAATTTGGCAAGTTCTATGTTCCCTTGTCACAATCAAACTCCTGCAAGACCTAGATTTTGGCCCAATTACCCATTTCTGTACCTCATCCCAAGCTGTGAATCATTTCCCCGACACCCTGTTTGCTCTTCAGCTTATCTTACAGCACCTGATTTAGGAGTGCTTCTTGCAGCAGAAAACAATTTAAAAAGGTCTTTGCAGGTTCTTCCACAAAATTCAGGAAAAAAAAATCATACTTGTCAACACCAGCCAGTTTCTGAGGGAAAGATAAAGGTAACCTGATAAGTGGTCAACAGTGTTGAAGACCTTTAAAAGCTGAACACTGTCAAGTTGAATCACCCATATGGTGACATGGCCAAGAACCCACTAAAAGACACTGCCTTTCTAAATGTTTGACAAGAGGTTCATCTGAAGTGAGTTGGGCTGTGACAATTTCTGCTGGTTGAGCATCTGACCAGAACTGTGCAAACCTGGCTGGGGAAGAGAGGTGGTTTTGTTCCACCAGGGATTTTCTGCAGTTGATGTTGCACTTGCTGGGATGGGAGTGTCAGTCCACACTGATGCTCTTTACTGCCTGTTTTAATTAAATACAGGCTGCTTCAAATGCCTTTAAATCTTTTAGATGTTGCCACTAGGGTGTTTCTCATCCATGAATCTGGTACTGAATTTACTCAAGCCATATTTAAACTTGTGATTATACAGCTCTTTCTGAGTTATATCAGTTCATCTCTGAAATGAAGAACATCCAGGGTACTAATTCATAATATGTTTTCATTCTAAACAATTTCATTCAACCTCTCAGCAACACCAGCTCACGTCACAGTGTTCCTGGCAACTTATGTTTTTGTGATTCCCCTGCAAACCTCATGCTGACCTCTTAAAAACTGAAGTGTTGTTATTTATTATTTCAAAAAGCTTCTATCTAATCGTGTTTTTCCTGTCTGCCATTTAGATGTTGATTTTTGTGCTCTTCCAGGTGATCTGATGTCTAAATGCCTTATCTAACACAGTCTCTAAGCTCTAACATAATTTCATTTACTTATTTTTCACACTGCTTCCTTCCTGTGCTTCCCTCTATTGCATTTCACCACATCAACCAAACAGGAGCTCTGGTCATGATTTCCCAGGTTTGCTTCCTCCTCTTGCTTTAATCCCTCTGATTTTACCTCATCTTTCTGTCAAAAAGCTCTTTGCTCTGAGAAGCTACACAAGGACATCCTGCAATTTGTTATTTCCATGATTTTAATTTAAATTAACTTTGCATGCATCATATTTGTTGAAAATATCACAGTACCTGGGACTAGAAGCTTATTTGGCCAGTTCATGGTCCATTCATTTCTCAGAGAAACAATTACTCTCAAACAACCTGCCTCACAACAGCCCCCACGTGGTATTATCACCTCTAATAATTTACCAGAATTATTCATTTTCATATCAATATTATCAAATTCACCACATGCATACAAAAATTTCATTTGCTGCTAGTAATTGTAGACTATTAGACTGAAAATTCAGTTTACAAAGAAGATGTAGATATTTTGGAAAAGTTTGCTTCAGCTATCAAATTGATACTTACATTTTTTTGTGAATTTGACAGCTCATTTATTGAAAGAAAATGTTTTGAAATACTGATTTTGATATTTTAAGTGACGCCAGGAATGATTTTACAGAGAAAGAATACAACATTTAAGAAGAAAAGTATCCTTTTCACAGTAATTCCTTTTCATTTTGTATTTAGATATTCAATAATGACATAACTTAATTCAGACTTGATAAAGCTGATATTTAATGAAATATTGATTTTTCAGGTCATTTGTAGGTAATGTGGGGTTTTGTCTTCTTTTAGATTATTTTTCAAAGCACTTAGGAGAGTATGAGAATGTTCTATGTGTCTTGGAAGACTTAAACATAACCATACTGAAAGCAATGGACAAAACAAAGAAAGTAAGTAAAAATTGTTAAATTTTCTTTACGTTGTATATTTTGCTTGTTTGGAGTATTTCCAGTAGTTTTATCTGAATTTACTAATTAATATTTAAGTTCTTCCAAATATATATGTTTGTAGCTTCTTTAGTGAAGCTGTTATCTTTGGTATTGGGGTGTTAGCAGGAAAATATACTCACACATTTTACATAACCTGCCAAAATAAAAACCCAAAAAGTGTAGCTTATTTATTTAGAGCTTGAGCCAGGAAGCTGAATGTCTCTTCACTCATACTGTGCACCTTCCACTCCTAATGAAGTGAATAGGTGCTGTCTCACTGTCTTGTTGAGCTGGATATTAAAAAGCAACAGATTGGTTCATTTTGGCTATGCATAATTTTTAAAAATAGCCATGTGTATAAAATACTGCTGCTGAAGGGCAGGACATCATCTTGGAACAACTGGGAGCAAATAAAAGACAGCATTTAACAATTATTGCAGAAGTTAATTACAAGGACGAGTCCCAGCAGAATAAGGAGAGTATAAAATATATGTGCTGAATTGACTAGAAATGTGGATAAGAAAATCTGCAGTATTAATAGGTGTTTCATTTGCCTACTCAAAGAACCAATCTAAAATATAACCAAATGACAATTTCTTTAAATTTTATTTTCTTAACTGAAGATTCAAGCCAAATGGGTTTTCTGTCTTTCAGGAATACTTCAGCTGACTATTTGTTAGAGATGGCAGAAAGAGAGCAAGGCTAACACTGGAAAAGAACTTTTAATTCCATTTAGTAGAAACTGTGTGTGAACACAGTCAAAAAAAAAAAGGTGTCCTCAAATATTCTAAAATAGTGCTTACTGCCAAGGATATGCTCAGCCACTGCAGCTTTGTATAGAAATTAAATTTTCAATTGAAACTTTGGATTGCTTTCAACAGGAATTTAGTTCTCAGGGAACAGACACGTTCTGTGACCTCATCACCTGATAAATCATTGGAGTGCAAATATTTAAAATTTCCATCTTAAATAGTTCAAGTTTTACTTAAGCTCGTGGTCTAAAATCTGGACTACAGCCATCTCAAATCAGAGCTGGAGGTGCAGCAGAAGTCAGCTAGCACATTGAGAAAGCATAATGATGTTCCTCACCAGTGACACAAGATGTGGGGCAGCTCGTGCAAACAGGTGCTCAGAAATGGTTGGTCTGGCTTTAAATGCATCCCAGGCAAGACTTGGGTTTCCTCTTCTAGTGCAGCATAAAACTTTGTCTCCATTCTGCCACTGCAGCCACTGAGCCCCTTGAACAGTCACTGAGTGCTAGCAGCATCTATTACTATCTTCTAAGATAAATAAATAGTTGGGAAATTCATATAAAGAGAAGAAGTCTGGAATTGAAGATCTACACTGTGACACTCACCAGCACACACTGTATCTACAGTGGCTGAGTCAGTTTCCAGTGACCCAGACCAAACTCCCAAGGACTAAATTGTCCTATTAAAAACCAAGATAAAGACTGCCAAGACTGAATCTGAACTCCACCCTGCAATGCATGGGGTTGATTTCAGTCCCAGTCCTCAGAGTTGCCATGGGCTTTCCATCCCCTCTGACTCTGTGGATTGAAGAAAATTCAGCACCTCTAACTATCTAAACTTCTCCAGAGTGTGTTCCACTTCAAGTGGAGAGCTCATTAATTCCTAAATATTTAGTGGGGAAAGGAGTGACTTGGTACTTTATTGATTTATTGATTTTAGATTCAGACAAAAAACCACCACTCCATCTTTCCTACAGAAAATCCCTCATCAGCTAAAGTTGCCCATATTCAGTAAGTACTTTTCATGAGAGGCAGCTGCAGAATTGAAGCCCTAGAAAAATTCTTCAGCTCCATTTTCAAGGGAACTCCTGCAAACAGGCTACTTCAGCATGAGTATCCCACCAAGAGCAACTGGAGATTGGCTTGGCTATGGACTCTCGAATTTAAATCAAAATCAATCAAACTGTCCCCATCACTCTGAATGATTTCCATGTGTAGACATTTTTCCCCAACAGATTAGCAAGAGCCTTGCTCCTGCAAGGCAATTTCAGCATGATTTCTGTGTACTTTATTGCCCTCTGTAGTTTGAAAGAGCTGTCAGCACAGCTTTCTTGAGGTGAGTTTTCTCCAGCCTTCCAGCCCTCTGCTCTCTGAAGGTGAAACCACCATCATCTGTGGCAGAAAACATTCCAGTGTGTTAGCAGGTTCAAGAAGCTTTGACTTCCTTTCAGTGTTCTGGGGCCAGATCCCTCCTGCCAAACCAAACTAGGAGCACCTGGGAAGACAGAAAGCTCTCAGGAGAGTAGGAACCATTCATGCTCCATGAGCTGAAAATGCAGAGAATTTGATTTCTCCAGGAACATCTTTCAGCAGGGAAAAGACTGAGTTGCATTTGCAAGCAATAAACTTCAATACAAACCCCATCTAAACAGAAGATAGTAGGGGAGCTACAGTCTTTCTGTTTCAGTGCTGTTTCCTTGTGTTTTATCCTTACAGCAGGAAGGAAAGTGATGACCTCTGGGTGCACACTCCTCCTGTAAATACTGAGGTGCAGTTCTTCTTTTTGGAGACAAAAGCACAGCAGGTTCTCATGGAAAGGAATGGCAGCCAACACAGGAAAAAAGGGATGGGACACTGCAAATCTTTTTTTCAGATTCTGTATAATCTGATTCTTTGTTTTGGAGAGAATTTCTTCCCTCCTTTGAAGCTCTGGTATAAAAGACACCTAACAATTTACCTGTGATAGCAAGGGACCAGACTAGGTGAACTAGCAAAATGCATTTGAGCAGTAGTGATCAAAACTGGTTTATTCAAGAACAGTATTTACATACACAAAACATAAACATTAATTTTACCATGAAAACAAGACAATTCTTCCGTGGAGCTACAAGAGTTCTCTAATAGCCTTCCAAGTATTTTGAGGGAAAAAAAATCTTAATTTATTTTTACATGTTGCTTGCAAAAAATATAGAAAGGGGGATGTGCAACAGCAGGATGCTGGATCAACACAGCAAGTCTAATTATCACTTCTATGAAATCACTAATTTTTCTGCTTGGCTCAAAAAACCCCAAAGCTAAGCAAAGTCAGTGCAGCCTTATTATTACTTGAAAATTTCTTGAATAGTCTAAAAATAGGAGCCAGTAAAGTAAAAGAGAAGATTATAGGAGCTAAGAGAGTAACACAGGACTTGAAATTTAATTACTGATTGTTCATTTATGGTAATTATGTAAATCACTACAATCTTAGGGGTTGATAGCCATTATAAACCAGAATAACTAGATTTTTTTTTACTTGCATATTTGACTAATAGTAACAGTAGCATTTATGTACATTTTATCTCAAAAGAAGTTATCTGGGAAGAAAGTTAGATAAGCATTTGTTGACAATGGTATTCCACAACTAACATTCTGTTTGAGCAAAAATGAAGTTTTTAAGTGCTTCTTTTTTTTCACAAAAAAAAGTGTTAAATTGGATGGCACCCATTTTTCCATGAGGTTAGAATTTATTAACATTTTTAACAGAATCTAGTCTTGCTCTCTTTGAAATGGCCCTTTTTCCAAAAGCACCTTTCACAGAATTAGTGCAATGAATAGCTGCTGCACAAGAATAACAGGTATTGCTCAGTTTATCTGAGTATTAATTTTCATGCACTGACTTGGAAAACAGTTCATTTGTTCCTTTAGATTTATGACTACTTTTTTATATGCAAATCAAAAACCACAGATTCATTAAGGTTTAGAATCATTCAAGTGGTAAAAAATTCCTTTAATTCACCAACTCCAACCATTAACCTCCTGACACTGCCAAATTAGCCACTCAACCACATCCCCAAGTGCCACATCCACACATCTCTTAAATACCTCCAAGGATGATGACTCCACCACTTCCCTGAGAAGCCTGCTCCAGTCTGTAACTGAATGTCTCTCAACTGGGGAGTGATAATATAACAGCAGTGCTAAAATACATCACCAATTCCACCCTGCCACAAGGCAGAGAGGACCCTGTGAATAAATGCTATTTTTATCTGGGCACATTATTAAATTATGTTTTGGAATTTTTATTTTTGTTTATATTTAAGATTGTGACTATTAGTGCAAGTCAGAGCAAACTAAGATAAATTCAAAAAGTTGCAAGCAATTAATTCTGAGCAGTCATGCAAAGATATTCCAGAGATTCATGGCTTTCCTCTTCTAGTTCCTTATCAGAGTAATGAAAATTCTTGGGAACTTCTTTGATCCTTTTTTATGGAAGCTTTATACCTCCTGGGTCAGAAAGACACAATGCTCAAATTTTTGCCAGTAGCAGAGAAGATGTGTGCAGTTAGAAATAGAGATAAAATGAAAACCCCCTTAATTTAATATTCATACCTCTAAAGAGAAATTACTTCACAGCAGAAAAATAAACATTTAACTAGTCATTCTCCTCTTGATACCTATCAAAACCACCAGCAGCTTTGATGTTTTCTATGTATCATTGCAATCTTCTCCCTGGAGCAATGGTGTTACACATTTCCCTGCTACCTGCCAATATGAAACACAGCCAGAAGAGTTTCTTGTCTCTAAGCAATGTGATAAACCAAATAGCACTTAAATAGGAGTTACTTTTTATCCATGGATGGATTTTGTACACACTATTATGGCAACAACAGTGTATTACTCCTTCAATATCCCAGTAGAGTGATAAACTGTTCTGAGAGATGCTATCACAAATGTGTGATGATCTTCCTTCTAATCAGCCATGGCTGCCTATTTTATTGCATTGCTGTTATGTCAGCACTGCAGATGGTTGGTAGAAATTATCACTGCTCCAATTCTCTAGGTAGAATTTAAACACACAATTTATGCTAAATATAATACTTGGATAAACTTGTAAAACTTGTGCCATATTCAAAGTTAAATCTAATAATTGGCAACATCCTGCCTTTGATCACTTTTACAGTGAGGATGTTGTAAAGGTTATATTTTTGTGATGTGAATACAATGAGCATTTCTCAATATGGCTTCTGGTGAAATGATGATTTTATTCTGATGCTGTTTTGATTTCTTCCTAAAGTCTGAAGAATTTGATCTTAGGGATTTCATTTTAGTGAAGTTATTCTGAGTAATTTTATATCCTCAATTTAACATTGTTACCCAGGGCATTGTCCCACTAATTTGGGATCTAAAGGCATGCAGGGCATGTTATACCATGATAAAGGGAAATTTAAATAGATTATTCCTTACTGAGTTCTACTCAGTGATAACTATTTTTCAGTTGACTTGAGGGTTATTTTCTGTAAAGATAAGCATAAATATTTTTTGTGAAATTATGTTTAATATTGCATATAAATTGGAAACAGAAAATAGCTAATTAATATATCAGTAGGAAGTGCCCCACTCCATCTCAGGGAGCTGCTCCTCTGACAAATGAAGCAGCATGGTCACATCACCCAGGGAGAGGGCTGAGGCTGGCACCAGAGACTGAGAGGATCAGGAATTGCTGAACCTTGGTAACTCTGCGATGGGGACAGCACTGGGAGACTCCTAAACCCTGTCTCCTCTGCCTTTGTAAAAGGAGAACCTCTCTGCACTTTTCAAGAGAGCCTTTAGACACTTTTAAATACCACAGTGACCTTTTCCACAGCAAAATCACTAATTATGTGCATTTTCAGTTGCATTAAAGGAAATGAAAATCTTTGCTGCTCACAAAGGTCACAGTTGCCTCTTGATGAGGAAGATGTGGAAAATTACCCTCATTGATTCACACTCAGTAAAACTAACAAGCAGAACAATATGTTAACACAGACTTATTTCATCTGGCCTGCCCAAACTGTGGTGCAGTGTAATGTCTATGCTAATGAACAGTAACTTACAGCTAATGAAATTCAAGAAATGGGCCATTTTTCTAGTTTGTGTACAGACACCATCCATGGGTCCCATTACTGATGGGTGGCATGATGCACTGACAATACCAATGCTGGTCATGCCAGTAAAACTGATTCTACCCTAATATAAACCTAATAAATTGATACAGAAATGTTGTACCAGTGTGCCCTTAGTAAAATATAAAATAAGGTACTTTTTGCAGGAAATAGAGTCATGAAACTGTACCAAAGCATGGCTACTAATGAGGTTTAAATAACTACTTGAGGTTTAAATTGAATTGTAGTGGACATTCTTTACCCCTCCATGACTTAAATTATTGTTATTAGATCATTTATATATGCTGAATACCTTCTTCTGTGATCTTTAAACAACTTAAGAAAGATAGGAAGTAGGTTTTTTTTTACTGGGCAGGAGTTGAAGCTGCCCAACATTGCTGTGAGCTCAGAATTTTTTGACTCAGCAATTCTTTAAAGAAAACAGTAAATAATTTGCAATTATTTGCTCAACTACATGCATCAAGAGAGTTATTTCCACATGGAATAGTTGTAAGCACTAATATTTGGGTAAATTATACATAAGGAAAGAGTCATGGATAATTGTAGATTGCCACAGATGATGTTAGCATCCTGCCTAATTTCCCACCTTTACAGAAATAGCTCTGTAAATCAGATAAGGTAACTCTAAGACATATCTAAAGATCATAAGGATCTTTTCCATAGGGAAGCCTTTATATACAGGAATTATGGGACAGGAATATAAACAAAAAACTACTAAATTGCAGTGCAATGCAGAAACTTGAAGTAGTTCTAATGCAAAAAAAAAATCTTACTAACTTTAAGATGCAGGAAAAGTTTTCTAGGTAATTTTTTTTCTGAAGGAGTTAGAAAGCAGTAGCCTCAGACAGCATCAAGTATCACACAGCTAATGTTTATATGATAAAATAATCTATCTGTGAGAGCCCACTTGAACAGTTTTCAAAATGAAACAATCCTGATGTATATTTATGTTTTAATTCATGCCTGTATCAGATTTATCATGAGTATCAGCAGAAAGCAATATGGAGATATCTGCAATATTTACTTTCTGGATGCCCAGAATTTACAAACACAGTTCAAAAACTTACAAGAAATTGTCAGTTTTGGGATGACTTGTTCACTTATTTCCAAGAGCAATGGCAAAAGCTGAAAAAAAAGTGAAAAAATACCCTGGATTTCTACTGAAGGGTTTTAATTATTGGTCCATGCTTCACAGATTCACACACGTTCTTCTAACTTGACAGAGAATCAAAAGTTTTGGAAATCAAATGATCTGTCAGGTTCACTGAAGTTTTAAATCAATTTACAATAGAGACAGTTTAGATGATGAATAAAATAACAGCTTTCCTACTGCACAAAAAGATTAAGTAATCATAAAGGGGTTGCCATAAACATTATTTATATATTGGTGTGAGTCCCTCAGGTACACAGACAATCTCTCATGAGCATCTATTTTAAAATTCTAACTCTGAAAATTATTTTCTGGAAAGTGACTCACAGCTGATTAATCTGCAGACAGAAGTAAATGTAGAAGACCACAAAGCTTCTGGCTACAAAAGTAGCTTCTGATGATTCATGGGGGATTCAGCATCACCACTGAGATTTCTGTGGCAGAAGTCTTCCAACAAGAACTAACTTACTAACATAAAGTGAAAAGATTGAGCTCATTTGAGAGCAAAATGTTTTAAAGCTGTTATCTGAAAATCTTTCATTTCACATTCAAATTTCAAAGCATCTTGTATTTGTGTTCTGATTAAAAAACATACACGGAAAAATTCTAAGGGAAGTCTAAAAACCAGAAAGGCACTTCAACTGTAATTCATATTGGAAAGAACATGGAATACCTTAAAAATACCCATATGCATTGCCAAAAATACTCAGATGGGTTCTCAGATAGTGCAGGAGCCAACACCATTGAGGTGACAGATCTTTTTTAAAGCTAGGAGGTAGTGGACCATCATCTCTCTTCAGATCTGGTGACTAAAGAAATCTTTCATTAAAGGCACCTCATATTTTATGAAACTGTTTTAGACTGAATTGTGCCCCAAAGGTTTTCAAAGGAGCCAACAAATTCATTCAGAGCTTTAGAGATATAAATTTATTTTCTATCTCTGTTCCTGAGGTGACCCTCAACACAGTAAGCAGAAGTTCTAGGGGTCTGTTCTATCCTCTCTGGTACATTTATTTGATGAGAAAAAAAGAAAGAGAGTGTTTATATTATTGTAAAGGTGACCCCCTTCACAAAGCATTGCCTACATATTACTGCAGAACTGCCAAATCACAGAATTGCATACTGGGCATGGCTGGAAGAGAGCACAGTGGGTTTTTGCAGATCTGGGTTTGCCAGAAATGTCAAATTTGACCCCAGACATGGAAATGTATTATTTATTGGGCCAGGGAGACAACAGGCATAAAAATTGATTTCTGAAATTACCTACACAAAAAATACTTTTTTTTTTTGATACGTACAAAACATTAGAAATGTCATTATTCAAAGAATCACTACAAATTGCTAAGCATAGATGCAAACTTTTATAATAACCAAACTCTACTTTAAATCACATTTAGATGCATTTAATGAAATTCTTAAATATACAGATATATGATTTCAAAAATAATTAAACAAATTAAAGGAACAAAAATCACTCAAAGAGTGTTGAATTCAGAAGGCAGCCTCTCTGGCACAGTCCTTCAGCCAACTGCTAGTGGGATTTTTCAGGGGAGTACCCTAAGCATGTGCCCTGCTCAAAAACTATTCCCATAATCAGTGTCTGAGAAGGCCAGTGAGCTTGAGAAACACCTTTTCACGAGAGTGGATCTGAATTAAAACCCTAAATTCAGTTCTGCAGTTGTTAATCTTATTTTGGCTTTTCCACACTTCAGAAGTAATGTGGTGCTGCCATCAGCTGGAGCTGATGATGTAAAGAAAAGGGTCTTTTTGAGTAGGATCTGTGTTGTGTCACTGTGTGCCTGGGCCTCTCAGTTTGAGTGGGAGTTGCATCCACACCTGGAAATTCAGAGGTCTTTTTGTCCATCAGCAAATGTTGCTCACATGGTTTACATATATAAACATGGAAACATCCAAGCTGCTTCCTTTCTGAACAAAGTCTGAACCTTCCCTCGTGTATTTCTAACTTAGTAAGCAAAGCCTTTTGAGCTTTTTTTCATGTAATTTCTTAGGACTACCAGGAAGCTTCCAATTTGGAGCAGTTTGTGACTCGTTTGCTCTTGAGGGAGACACTGAACCAGCTGCAATCCCTGCAGAGCTGCCTGGAGTGTGCCATGGAAACCACGGAGGAGCAGACCCGGCAGGAGAGGTGAGCAAAGCCTGCTGCATTTTGGCTACAGGAGAGTGGCAAAAAGGGTAATGCAACATAGCTCCCCGTGTAATGGAGAAGCAAAAGAGAGAGCTTTATTCAAAGAAACACTGCACTTATATAGGGTAGTACTTGCAAAACAAAATAGAAAAGACTCTTGGTGCAAGAAGGCAACACCTCTTTGAAAACATACTTTCTGCAAAACATCACGAGACACTCACACGGCTCTCACACACCCTGCAGGTGCATAATCATTGTTAGAATTTCTTGTTCTTGTGCAGCCCGAGAAACTCAAGGCTTCAAGGCTGCTTTTTCCCTGGTTCCCAGCAGTATCCAATGACAAAAGCCCTCTTCAGCTGCAGGGAAGAGTTAAGGAGTGGGGCCACTGCTTTACATTTCACCCTGAAATCTGATAGAGGGAATAACAGGAGAAACAAGGACACACTTTTAATTCCCTACAGGAACCCACTAACAGGAGTTTTCCTGAAATTGGATGCATGTGATCCTGTGATGGGCTGCCTGTAGGACAACAATTTTGGTGCATGCTAGGTTCTGCTGACTTATTTTTAAATCCCTGGACAGTTTAATATCAAACATAGAAACCAATCCACTGAAATATAAAGAGCTCTGAAATTACTAAGATGATTAACTGTTTTGTTTGTTTTTTCCAGTTTTATGATTTTTTTTCCCATGCACAATGCTGTTCTCCATGTTAAAAGAAATAGCCATGCTTTTGCTTGTCACAGCTTCTTCCTAGAATATATGGCTATATTCTTCAGTTAATATCTAGCTCCATAAACTCTCAATCACTTGGGTAGCCTTTATCCAACCCAAGGGTTTTAGCTGAATTTAGTACAATGATCTCCATGATGAAGGTTTGCAGAATCAAGGATCAAAATATTTTTGAAAAGTTACTTGGCTATATGGAATTTTTTCCTCAGTATGCTATTGTTAAAGACAATAAGGAAAGCAAAATACAAACTGTTGTTATGGACAAAGATCTTAAGACCTTTCTGTTGGAAATGTAATTTTCTTTTTCTTCTGTTAAAAGAGTCATTTTCTTGTTTGTTTTGCTGTTGGGTTTGAGATCCCTGAAGTACAAGGGTAATAACTTTTGGGTCTGTGCCAGCACCTTGACTGTAGGAATCCAGCAGGTTTTGAAAGTCTGAGGGTGCACCAAGCATGCACAATGTGAGTTCCTCTGCAGGGATGCTACCAAACTCCTGTGAATGAAGAAACTGTGAATGATTACTTAGGTCAGGTCAGAACCACATCATTGTGATTGAGATACTGCCCTTGAGATTTGTCTCCCTCAAACATTTCGGTTTATGCCAGCTTAATTCTCTTTTTTCCCCCCTTTTAACTTCTCTAATGACCTAATCAAAACTAATGAGTAATAGTGAAAATCCAGAAAATAATTCAGTAAGTATTTCTTTTTATTTAATTTCAAAGGCAACATAGAAGGGTATTTTTTGAGAACAGAGAGAGAAGAGCTCTCCCACACATTTTTCCTTAGGAGGTCTCCTGTGTTTCTGTGCAGAAAAGATCCAACAAAACCAGAAGTGCTCTCAGTTCAGTGGCCAGGAAAACGTTTAGCTCGAAGGCTTCAGAGGAACAACAGCCTGTCATCAAATAACCCTTATTCTAGCACAGGTATGGTATTTCACATTTTAAAGATATTTAAAATACGTGCATACACACACATACAAAAAAATATACACATATTTCCTCTCAAAAATTTAATTTAGATATGTAACTAACTGAGATACTTTACTGAAAGAAGACAATTTCAATTTAATACAGGAGATATTAAGAAAACTGAGGAAGCTGAGAAAAATGAATGCATATCTATAGATCTGAAATTATAAAAGATAAAAAACTTAATTGTGGGCCATACTGTGTGTTTTGGATTGATTCAGCATTTTTTAGGTCATCTTTACTGCCTGCAGATATAAATGAAAAGCTGAAGGCTACAATTTATATACAAGTTCTCTGCCATGACTCACATCTCAGCTGAGGGGAATAAATAATAAACAGAAAGGCAAAACACAAAACCTGAAAGAAAATAATATTTCATGTAAGATAATACCAAAAAAAAAGTCTGCAGCAGCATTTCTGCCTTGGAAAATGATGGAGTACTTTGGTAAATGGGATTATTTGGGAGCAGTGACATTAAGCACAAGGCTGCAGTGAAGACATCTTTGTGCTTAGTGGCATGTCCCAGAATCAAGGGATAAAGATGACTGAAACAACAAAATATGTAATGGGTCTAGCTCACTCCTTGACCAGTCACTGCTTGCAGCCATGTGCTGACCTCTTCCCTTCAAACCCTCCCCTGAGGACCTTTCTGTCACTGCATTCATGACTCCCTCCCGCCACTCACTGGATGATGCTGCTCACTGAGAGCAGTGGTGCAGGGTGATGTCTGGTCTCGTGTGAGTTGGTGCTGTTCCTAACAAGAGCCTTGTAGCTGCACTCCTAATCCAGGAGGAACCCAAACAAATGCAAGCTCTACCAAACCCACTTACTGTATTGGTGTAACCTTAAAGAGCTGGCATTTTCCTCCACAGCTTTACTAATAGCTCAGAGCTATCTACTTTCCTACACAAGATTTATGTTTGTCTTGGCACTTGGTCTTCCTGCTTACTGCCCACTGCCCACATGCACAGTAACACTGGTGTGCAGATGCACTCAAGGCTCAGGACAGCATTTCTTCAGGTAAAAGTACTTGTTCAGGTAAAGACACACCCTGCCTCCTCTACAGACCACAGCTGTGGGATGTTCTCAGCATTAGGATTTCTTTCTATGGTCAAAATATATGCAAGTGCCACAAGAACTCTCAGCTGGGAAATGAGAAAGTTAATGAATGTGCATAGCAAGAGCATTTAGTGAAAAATCTTCAATTTCTGATAAATAAGCTTCCTCACTCCTTAAAGCAATGGACGTATTTACATGGTGGTGATCTCAGGAACTGCTTTAATAATACATATATTTGTTTCCTTGAGTATTGTCCTTTTCATTTGGCAATTTTCATGAGACTTCAGCAAAGCAAAACTTTCCAGAGACATTGGAGGGACTCACAGAATCACAGAATACCCTGAGCTGGAAGGGACTCATAAGGATCATCAAAGTCCAGCTCCTGGCCATGTATAGTGCCATCCCCAAGAATCACACCATGAGCCTGAGAGCATTGTCCTAGTGCTTCTTGAACTCTTGGTGCTGTGAGCACTTCCCTGGGGAGCCTGTTCCAGTGCCCAGCCACCCTCTGGGTGAAGAACCTTTTCCTGATACCAAACTTAATCCTCCCCTGACACAGCCTGATGCCATTCCCTTGGATCCTGTCATTTGTACCCTCAGCAGAGAGAAGAGATGGGTACCCATCCTTCCTCTTCCTCTCATGAGGGAGTTGCAGACTGCAGTGAGGTGTCCCCTCAGTCACTTCTCCAAACTGAACGAGCCAAGTGACCTCAGCTGCTCCTCTATGGCTTCTCCTCAGGCCCTTCACCATCCTCACAGCCCAGATGCTTGTGCCTTCTAGAACCCTCTTGTCTAGCTCCACCCATGGTAAATGACATCCCAGATTGAGCTGGGTGGGGCACTGAGAAATCTGATCTGGTGGAAGGTTCCCTGCCCATGGCAGGGGAGTTGAAATTAGATGATCTTTATAGTCCCTTCCAACACAAACCATTCTATGGTTCTACGATCAGGTCACTACAGACAGGAATATACCTGCAGTGGAGATGGAGAACTTTCTTCCATTAGCAGCATGATTTCAAAAGCACTGGTATTAATCCAGAATGCAGTTCTCATTCTGTATTGGATTTCTATTGAATCTTAAATAGAAAGAAAATAATTCATAGAGTCAAATCATGCTTTCCTTTAGTTTCACCTAACTGAGCAGTGAACTAGTTGCAGCACAATCTTTGAGAAGCCAAATAAATTGCAGGGTAATTTTTTTAATGTATAAAATACAGGAATACAGTATGTACCAGCAACTTACTAACATTTTATAAATTTGTATCATTTATCTTTTCCAAAGCTTGGACTGAGGAAGACAGCCAATGGGTGATCCAGATAAACAGACTCCAGAAGCTAATTGACAGACTGGAAAAGAAGGTGTGTGGGCTTTTTCACCTGTTTCTTCTTTCACTTTCAGTAAAGCAATCCTTAAAACACAAATGTTTTCAATCCCCCAGCTGCAACATTACCTAACAGAGTTAACACTCATTAAATGCCTACATTTTTCTTCCACCTTCCTCTTTCCTATTCATGACATTGTTTTTCCATGCTCCCCTTTCCCCCTCCCATCACCACAGACTCAACTTTTCATAAAGATATATTATATATATATATTAGTCTATGACTGGAGCATGTTAATATATTTAGTTATGCTTGTTTGGGGGAACATGCTATAACCTTCCCCTTTTAGGATCTGATATTTTCCTCTTCCTCTCCAGACTTTCTCATTAAAATTTGATAGAAAGTTTTGTTTCCTCCTTTCCAGAATTCCAGAGAATACTCATTTATAAAGATTAAACCATTTTCCTTGTCAGTACAGTAAAACCAATATCTGATGCAAATCCTTCTTGGGGAGCCAGCTGCAGCCCCCAGAGCCCAGAAACCACCTGTGGTTCCCACACCAAAGCAGAGCCCTGCAGGAGTCTGACAAATAATCCGCCTGATCCAGCAACGCCAGGGCTTCACAGTGCTTGTAAAATCCTGAGCCACATCTGTCAGTACAGAAAATAGCTATCCTTGATTATTATTCAGACTTGATTGCTACTCTGGTGTTCAATAGTTGTTTTATAATCTGTGTGTGATGAGTTGGGGTTTTTTGTTTTGTTTCTTGTTTTGTTTTGTTTTGTGAAGAAACAACAGAAGAGGAAAAAGTAAGGTTACAAATTTCTGAGTTGTTCTCTGCACTAAGTTTCCCTGTTGAAGGACAGACAGACAATTTCAGATAGGTGGTCAGGGAGCGGCTGAATTCAGTGGATTTTGACACTCAGGGTGTTTCTTCCTCCTTTTCCACTAGAGGTGAGGTTTTGGGTTGAAGTGCTCTCAGAAGTAACTCCAGTCCCAGTGCAGGGATGCTGTTCCTCCCCACAGGTCAGTGCTCACCAGCAGTGAGACTGTGCCTGTACTCCAAAGACATTGGCATGGGTCTCTTCACCAGCAGCCACACACAGGCAGCACTCACAGGGACATGAAACAGCCTGATTCTGTTCTTTCTTTCTAGCTGATTGGGATATTCCCCTCTGAATATTGTCATCTAGTGTTTGTGGCTTGACCCATACTCCTTACTCAGGTACTGGCTCAGAGCTTGGGTCATGGCAGAAAAATGTCTCCTCTTACTCAACCACTAGTCCAACTTGAGTTCAGTTGCAAATTACACACACAGAAAATGTTTAAGTAAGGGATTTAGCAAAAAATCCCCAATAAATGGTGGGGACTTGGCACATGGCTCAGCAAGAGAAGCATACTGACCTTTCTTTGCTGTTCCTCCCTCCCAACTGAAAAACCTGCCCCTAGTTACTTTTCCCCTTTGGTCCCAGTTTGGTATTTCTGTTATCTCAGCCTTCTCACTGATTAGCTGCACTGCTGGCCTTGCTCCAAAAGGAGCCCAGCATTCCCTTTGGTTATCCCTGCAGCCTGACAGTCTCTTGCATCATTTCTCCCTAACCAGCTGTGAAATTCAGCCATTCCTTGTGGCACTACCCATGACTTCTGTCACAGCTTCTCACCCTGCTGCTTGCCATGCTCTGCAGCTCCTCATGGTCTGCTCAGTCCAGAGAGCTCTGGCCAGGGAATGCCCGTGAGCCTCTGTACAATCACTGCCTCCCGAGGTCATTTCTGCATGGGAAAGGCAATTACACAGTTACCACATTAATGGCATTTTAGTAGCAACTAGATCTTTTTCTGAATAGATATAAATTGGATTTTGAAATGTCAAAGTCCATCATGAAAGATAAGTCTGGCTTTACTCTGCACCCTGCTTTGGAAACAGCAGCTCACCACCCTGCAACAGCTGCCACCTGACATGGATGCAAAAAAAAAAAAACCATTTAAAATAATGTTACTTAAAAAAGAAATAAAGCTGGCATTCAGCAATAATGCAATGCAAATGTTACAGAAAGCACACAAACATTTTGTAGTAAATAAACTTACAACAAGGCTGTTATAAAATGATCGAATTTCCTATAGACAAATGACAGAGAACCTCAGTCTGAAAAGGAGCTCGGTGCCAAAGTGGCAGGGCATAGACCTCCCATAATTACCTCCTTGTCAATATAAAACCTGATTAACAAAACATAACAATTATATAAGTCTAATTTTTGCAGTAGACAGCCTATCTATATCCACCTTTGCCCAAATTTGCGTCTACTTGATTTTGTATCTCACAGCCACGTCTGACTGTGAGAGGCATTAAATACCAAATACCTTTCAGCAGCTCCTAAAACCCCTCTTTTTGCCTTTGCCCTGAAACAGATTAGAAAGGATTGCACAATCATGCTAAAAGGCAATTTCAGAAGCCACCACTTCTCAGCTGAGGTGAGCTAGGATTGCAAAGGCATTTTAGAGCCCTAGCTCTGAGCTGTGTAGCAAGTTATGAGTCAGTGTTCCTACTGGAAAGCTACCTGGTGAAGGCTAGATTTAATGTTGTCTAAGTCCTCTGCTGTGTTTTGTCAAAGGGGATTTGAGCACTAATCAGTCCTGTAATTTGTCTATTTACACTCAAGTTTTAAATTTACATATACTGGCAAAGAAAACAATTATTTTCTTGCTGCATCCTATGTTTGGAGAAACTTTGCAGCACTTCCTTGAGTCATTCCTTTCCTCTCTTTTTCCATATGTTTCTTGAGAAAAAAATGGCAGTGAAAGTGACCTTTCACTTCAGGAATACACATTTTTCCCTCAGATTTTTTATCTGAAGTGTCTGCACTGACAGTAAAGCTGGCTGTCTTTCCCCTCACACACACATTTCATGACTTTAACTACACAGCAGTTTCTGAATACTTCACTCCTGCCTTGCTCTGCCACCTGCTGCTGATGGAGGTCCTCTGTTCATTTGAATTCTACCTGCACTTTTCTTGACTTTTCAGCGAGTACAGCATCTGTGCTGGCAGAACAGCTGCTACCTGAGTTAATCAATCCTCACCCATGCTGAGAGCTAAGAAACTTTTTCTCTTTGTTGCACAAGAACTGTGCTCAGTGAGAAGTGAAGCACCACTAGGAGTGTGTTTTGCTCCAGCTGCTTATTGCAAATCAATCTGCTTTTTTTTTTTTCCCAGGCATATGTATATTTTTCAGAATATCATAATGTCACCGGGTTAGGAGGTACTGCATGTGCCTGGCAAGTAAAGAATGATTTTGTGTGTGCTGCTGGTTGGTGTTTGTGTGGATCACTGACTCCTGAAGTGCACATCCAGTTTGTGTACCATCTCTTTGCTGCTGCCCAGCCCATCCTCACAGCAAGGGCAGCAGTTCAGAAACCTGACTTGGACCATCATGCACATCTCTGTCAATGGTACAAAACAACTCCCTGCAGAGAAGTTTCTCCTGTGAAAAGTTTTATGATTGCACAATAGTAGCTGATAGTTCATTTCCAATTACCATTCTTGCTCATCTCCACAGTCCCTGTGACAATTTGAGAGGATGTCTGTCTTTTCTCAATTAAGTCCAACATGCATTTGGGAGCAAGCAGATTTGTTAAAATGAAAAATCACCTGCCAAGCTCTATAAATAAAACTTTACAAGACAGCCTGGGCTGGAATTAACCACTGAGGCATGCAAGACCTTGTAAACACTTGTGTTTGACTTAGAACTAATAAAGAAGGGATTTAACTTCTTGAGGTAGAACAGAATCTAGTTATTGGAATAGCTTGTTAAAAATGTAAAAGGGGAATACAGCTGTAGTATTGACTCTTCTTACAATTTCTATTTTCTATTTTCATTGCCTCAAAGGACCTAAAGCTAGAGCCACTTGAAGAGGAAGTTTTGGAAGAAAATACAAGATCTGTAAGTATTGTTCAAGATAATTATTTTGACATTTTATTTTAAACATCAGGCATTGAGACCACACTTGGTCTCTTTTGTTAAAAAATAATTTAAAAAATCTTTATCCTCACTTTTTCCAGCGATAAGAATCCATTTCAGTTAGCAGAATACACTGTGCAAAAGACAACAGAACAGAACTTGGAAAACTTTTATATTGATTTTTTGCATGGTTTTCAAAGGATAGAGTGAGCCAATACCTTAACACACATAAGGACAAAAATGTGCCATTAATAAGATTTATCAAATTTGGCAGCAATGTTTATGGGGTGATAGCTTCTCTGCTCCAAATGCTGCAATGCATGCTTATCCATCATTGTACAGCCTCCCTGCTCCCAAAACTGTTATAGGAAATCTTATGAGGAAAAATGGAAGAGTATCTCATGCTCATTACAACCTACAAAACTAAAACTGTGACCAGAAATAAACTTGCTGTAAAACAATTTTATGTCTCAAGATTGATATACTAGCATTTCTAAATTCATTTGAACCTAACAAAATACAAATCAAATACACATGAAAAAAAGATTTAATCACAGTAGTTGCATTAATTTTTTTTTAAATGAGATTATGCTGTATTGCTACAGAGACTGCTTATAATCCATAACAGCATTTATAATAAGGCAGAAATAAGTCAAAAACCTGTACAACTAATTAAATTGTACTCATTAAGAAACACACAGTGTTGTTTTAAGTATTCCATTAGCAGAGTTGACAAACCTTAATAGATTTTAAACAATTAATAAACTACTTGAAAGAGCTAAATGATAATTATATTAATTCAGGATAAATAGATCTTATGCACTGCTGACTGTTTCCATAGCCCTGTTTAGGAAAGACTGTTCATTCTCCTGCAGAATTATGGAGGGAAGACCCCCTCTCTATTCATCACTTAACATTGGCTATCTTGGGCATTTCAATCAGGTTAGGGTCAGGGCAATAAAAGGTAAAAACTATGAAAGCACCTTAACAAAAGCAGCAATGCACCCAGTGCAGATTGTGGGGAGATGCTCTTATCTCCAGCCTCTGGAGATAACACACTGACTCTATTACTGAACATCAAAGATCAACCTTTGCTTTGCCCTCTTCTGCAAAGACTCTCCTCCAGAGTTTGGACAACTGTCTGAAGTGGACACTCATGCCTAGACGTAAAAGGCATGCTTGAATATTTCTACTTCTCCACTCCAGATCCCTAGAACAGGGACTGCAAACTTCAAGGGAACTTTTGTGGGTTTTCTGTTATGGTTGTGGTTTGTGTTGTTTCATGATAGACTTTTCTGAGTTTAAAGTACAAGGAATTCAGAGGAAGATGTGCAAGTAATATTGTAATGGTTTTGTATCAGCACATAATGATTGTTCAGCATCAAATGTCTGTGGTAGAAGAAAAAGTGGAGGAATTCCGTCTTGCTCTGAGGCAGTACGTGGAATCTGCTTCTGCTCAAGGTGGCTGCTTGCAGTAAGTACAATGTTACTATCCTTGGGTTGAAAGAAGAAATGTTAATTTTTCTTTAATAACTCTGATTATTTATGAAGAGAGAACCTATGACACCTTCCTTGGGGGGTTATGTGCGTGTGCCAGGCAGAGCTTTTCAAAGACACCTAGAACTAGAAAGAGATGTCAGAATGTGCACATTTTAGATACTATCACAAAATGACCGTACATCCCAAAGGTGCTAAACAACCTTTTCAGGCTTGTTAGCTCTGCAGGTCATCAGTTCATGACTTCTTGAAGCTCCTAAACTGACATTCTTTATTGGAAAACTCATTTGCCAACTTTCATCTGTGCTCACCTGGCAAAGGAGGAACTTATCAACTTGTTTGCCAGTTCTCTGCTTGGCAACTTTCAGAATCTTCCATTTAGGCTGTCATTGTAAGATTTTAATTCATAATAAAGAATTGCAAAAATTAAAAAGCAAAATTTTCAATGAAACTGTGTTTCTGCTTTGCTCCTTTTAGAATTAATAAAACATTAGAGCTGGGTTAAGAATAAATTTTAGTGGCTTACCACTGTATTTAATTTCTGAATTTAACATAGTGGAGAGATCTGCTATGATACATACTACAGACCATTATGAAAAAGATGTTTTTGTTATGTGTACATGATACAGAATCTTCCTATATATTCAAGGGCTTCAAAGACTGCCTATCACATCCCTAATTTATGAGTCTTGTTGCTATGAGATTATCACATTTAGGATTTTATCAGTAGTGTTCACATAGACCAGAAAAATTAAGCTGGAAGAAGAGTGATCTTTCTGCAGTGATTCACTTGTAAAGACAGACTGATGAGGAAAATAAAATTCTCTTGTTGGCCAAGAGATGGAAAAAAACCCAATGAGAAGTTCTCTTGGCCTCCTCCCAGAAGTGAACATCCAGCAAAACACTGCATTGACTGCAGAATGTTGGGGAAGAGGGATTCCATGACCCAGAATGCAAGTTAACAAATGGTGGCAGACTGCTCCTTTCTTTCCCAAGTTTAGAGGCAGTTGGCAAGTCTGTAATGCCACCTAATGGATGGGTTTGCTGTAGCTTTAATTGACAGTGACAATTTAATTGTTTTTTTCCAGCAGCTTTTGATATTTTTTGCCATTTTACCATGCACTTTCACATACAGCAGGAGAAAACCAAATAAATCATAAAACAGTATGAAGCACAAGCTGAGACCAGTTGTCAAGCACATCATTACTGAGGTCAGCAATCTCACACTTGGGCACGTGGAAAAACCTGTATATACACTTTCTGTGCTACTTATCTAAACACCAATTTGAGTACCCGAGTGAATAAGTACCCTACACACTCTAAAGCTTTTATGCTCAGGATAATAAGCAGGATGATTGTGTGTAGAGGATCAGCAGATATTCTGTGGGTCGTTTTTCACTCTTGAGAAACTGTCACTTGAATAACTCAAGCACAAGTAACTAGAATGCAATATACTATTTTAAAAGCATATCTGCAGCAGATATCAGCCTATCTGGTTTATACTCCATTATACACATACTTCATTTACTCCATTTGCTTTCAAAGCACCTAAATTCTATGACACTTTGATGCATCTCATACAAAAGGGTAACTTCTGTTTATTAGATGATCTTCCCTGAACAGCTGTTTGATTAATTTTCTGTTTAGCATTTGCTTAGATAAATTACACTATTTGAGCAATATGAAAAATTAGTTTCATTTAAAATATTAATTAATAAAATAAATATAAAAGGGTTTTTATTTTTAAAAGCTCAGATAATTTGCAGTATATGATCACTATGATCACTCATTTGTTAAGTTTATTAATTGAGTTGGTTTTGGGTTTGGTTTCCTTGTTTTGTTCTGTGGAGTTTTTTCAAAAATCACTGCATTTGTTCCTACTCATAAGCAGTTAGGAATAAAATGTATCTGTCCAATAACTTTTTTTTGTTCCATTAAATTATTTCTATTGTGAAATTTTTAGCGTTTCCATACAGAAGCTTCCAAGTAATTTCCACTTTAATGTGTATGAGTTCTGGGAAAACAGCAATGCCTGGAATAGGTAAGTGTCAGGACTTTGGTGGCTTTTGTTTTTGGGGTTTTTTTTGGTAATACATAAAGTTGTGAAGGTTAGAAATTAATTGTGTAGAAAGACTGAGTACAAATTACTTTAAATACTACTAACTGATCTTTTGCTAAATATATCACAATTAATACTTCAGAACAACACTTTAGTTGCTAAAGACTTGAATATAAAAATGCCAGAAGGACAATGTTTTCAAAACAGAAAAAAGTCTGACAGTGACTATTTGAAGATATAGCACTAGGTGGATGTTAGTTCATCAGAGACAGAGAACCAGCAGGACAGCAATATCACCAGTTTCACTGCAAAGAAGAAACAGAAAGGCACAATTATTGAAAACAGAAGATGTGCCTGTGTGCAGAACACTTCAGCATGCAAGTTGTTATGTGGAGCTCTCCCAAAACTTCCCAATCCACATCAAAGGAACACATCCAACAAGACTCCCAGAGTGTCTCTTTTAGGCCAAAATAGAAATTATTAAACATCCTACCAGCTGAAGTAGAGACAAAATTATTGTCCTTATCCACATTTAGTTAGAACACTCTAACAAACCAACCCAACGATCCTAAATCTGTAAAGAGAACCTGTTCTCTCCCAGCCTTGCTGCTTTCCTTGCAAACAAAACCCCACTTTTACTGGGTTTCCTGTCACAAAGACACAAGAACACCAGTAACACATGTCAACACTGCACTGGGTCACAACCAAGAGATGAGCATCAGCCTGACAGCGAGCTGCACAGAAGAAAAGCAGTGTTTAATATAACAGGCAGGCACTTCATAGCTTGTCTGGTCTCCTCTCCCACTATCACTGGAAGTTTTGAAGCACAGAATCTCTGTACAGCACTAATTGTGAAATTTCTAATAACGCTCATTTAAAAAAAAAAAGGAGCCATTTAAAAAAACTGTTACATTTTTACTTTTTACAATTATTTAGCCACCTTCAAAGGAATTACAGCAAGGCATTCCAAAGAAGTAACGTGGATTTCTTGGAAACCCCAGAGCTCACCACAACAATGCTAGTCCCTGGTAAATATCAACTTTTCACATTATTTTTTTTGTTCCATGGGAAAGGTTCTATTAGTGTGTTCCATATGCAAGACCATTACATAATATCAGCCTTATTCAGATCTTCTTTGGTAAAGTATAGAGGAGAAAAGGACTCCAAATGTTTTTATTTTAGCCACATAAATATCAAATGCATCAGCAAGGAGAAAACCCACAGGGTTTTATTTTACATAGTGTGAAGTTACAGTAACATACACTATTTAAGAAAATATCTAGAATGAACAATACTATTTATGAATGGTAAAATAGACCCCATTTAATCTTTTCAAGGAAAAACATGCTTTCTGATTAAGACTTTTATTCCTACTTACATTGACTGAAGGGAGCCTTCATTACTAATAATTAATATTTACTAACCTACTTTATTTTTAACACTGCTGTGTTAAAAAAAAACTAAGGTGGTAAAGATTCCAAATTATTATTCTTAATATAAACCAATGAGCCTGTAACATCTTTCTCCTAGAAATAAAAGATACAATGCAGGTGCAGGATGAAGCAAAGAAAGCATCAGTCCCATATTTACAGAGAGAGGATAGTATTTTTTTTTAATTTTAGGGAACACAAATCTCTTACAATGAAGCCCTAATTTCCCACGTGTCTGAGTAAAGACTAAATTTAAAATAATAAAACCCCACTTAGTAGACAAATAAATGTAGTCCTGTACCCAGGGTTCATCCTTTAAAGAAACCAGCCAAGATATCTTCAGACCTCCTGAGCCTGATGTGGACACAAAATTATACATCACAGATTCCTGCAGAATCAGGAGATTGAAGTTAATGAACCAAATATCTCTGTAAATCTTTTATCTTATTGGGATATTGCTGGATTTAAAGACAAACTTGATTGTAGGAAAAAATGCAGCCTTTTCCCAAAATTATTTGTATCCAAGAGACTGCACATGATCCAGCAGTGTTCCAGGGTAGTTTACTCACAGGTAAAGTACAATTAACATAAAATAAAATGTAAATATAATTTTAAGTGCCTAAATATGAAAGTGTCTGAAATTGGATTCCAAGTACTCATTAAAGCATTTACTCTGCCTGCTAAGAAGGATTTCAGTCTGCAGCAGACAGTTACCATAGAAACAGCATTTCTCACTGTGCACTCCTTGCTGGGGTTGGGGATGGGGAGCAATGGGAATTAATGCATTCACAGACCTTTGTACAATTCTGTACATTATCTGTAATTTAGAAATCTGTGCAATTATTTGAACTCTGTTTCATGGAAAGAGCTTCCCACAACCCATTTATACAAATCATTTTGTGTTTGAAAGACAGAAAATTATCTTGAAGTAAAAAATGATGGCTGCAATCCCACCTGCACACTTTACAAAACAATTTTAGACACCATAAAGTGATATCACAGTAAAATCAGAAGGAAAAAAACCCTAAACCTCTCTGCAATTAGAACACAGATAGGCTTTATTCTGAAAACAAATTTACCCTAGCTGAGAAACTTCCAAAATTCTTTTACATCCGGGTAGGTAAGAACTAAATCAATTGCAAATTGTAATCTGAATCTCATTCATTCAAAGTTTATAACCCATAAGTCTTTACCAATTAAATAAAATTAGTAAGGATACACTTATGTGGCCAAGAGTGATTCAGGAAGACAAGTTTGCAAAACTGTTTGATCAAGTATTATCCTAAAGAGAATTAATTTACCATCAGTTAGGAGGAACCACATGCTATCATGACCACTCATACACCTGTTAACTCACCCAGCTGCTTCAGCCAGTCTACCAGGGTGGCATGAATCACTCAGTTCACATTCAGTGAATGTCTCATTTTTATATAAGATCTGGACTTGAAGACTAGAGAACCTTTGGGAGAAGAAAATAAGATAATGGGAAATCACTGAACTCTTAAAACACTATAACCCATGAAATAAATAGCTAAGTTGACATTTTTGGGGGCTGAAATGCATTAGTCCGCTGATGTTTCAGAGACTTCTAGGTTCATAGCCTGAATTCAGGTAGGACTAGAGTATTTTCTCAGCATTTTTATTCATGAATAATAATTTTCATTAAAATAGCATTAATAGAAGCATTTATGAATACATACATAAGAAGTAAGCTCTGCTAATGAATTTGTGTAGTGTGAAACCTGCATAGCCTAGAATACCCCTCTACTAAGGGCTCTTGGCATCTCAGATGTAGTCACAATTCCTTCCTTGCTTCCCATCTCTGTCCATAAATCTTGTGGTTCCTCCATAAGGTTCCATTTCAAAAGGCCAAAGGCTGGAGATTGTGGGGAAGAAACACAAATTGGTTTCACCTCAGCACTGCCTATAATCTTGTGATTACAGAATTTTTTATGGGAATGACATTTTACAAGTCCATCAATTCTCTTACTTTTGAGGACAAAAAGCTATTAAGTTGTGTAAAAAACCCATCTGATTTGAATAATGTCACCAGGAAAGAAGTCAATAAAGCCAACACAACCACCCAGGGAACAAAGTGCATGGCTAAAAACTGACACACACAGCAGCACAGGCCTGAGGATTTATTTGGTTTGCTCTCAGGGATCTGGGCACTTAATTCTATGCAGCCACACCTCTGACACATTGATGCTTCTTTGGTTGTTATCAAAAGAAGATTTAATTCTTGTGATAAAGCCACCTTCCCACCACTTACACTCAGCTCTCCCAGTATTCTGAGTATTTTTTCTCACCAGTATTAGCTGCATATAAAAACAAATGTTTCATTATGTACTTATAAGTATTTTATTTAGAATTTTACCAGAGGTCAAAAAAGAAATGCAATTTATGCTAACAAATAAATAAACTCTGCTCTCTTTCAGCATCATGGTGGGTCCTCAATAACAACTAGAATTTGTGGTTCCAAGTAGTGTTAATGTTGCACTGTCTTTCATTACAATAACATTCATATTGCAGTGTACAAGTGAATTTATGGTGTGAAAACATTTGTTATTATGGATGGGATCTTTTCCACCTTATCCGTTCTAAAAATCTGGAAAACTGTGCATTTATTACCTTTTCTTCTTGTGACTAGTTCAATAAAATGATGCATTCTAAAAACTGAAATAAGACAACCATGATAAACTATTTATTTCTGTGACAGTCCAAACTGTCACAGAAAAGTATGTCTTGAATGTATGACTACATATTTGTGAAAAGTTTTATTACTGCATTAATAAACAACCATTACTTAATGCTGCTGTGGTCTCCTTTCACAAAAGAAAGAAATATGAACCTGAACATACATTTTCATACATGTCTGCAGAGAAGCTCTAAGTTATTAATGAAAAGAATAAATATAGGGACAACTCTTTGTGGTAATACAGAACTTCCCCCAGGATATTTTCTGCTCACAATTAGATAAGGCAGCATTATATTCTCCTAACAGACTCTTAGCCCTTAGCCTTGCAAGAGGAAACATATCTGTCTATCTGTTGTCACTGTAGATCCCCAGACTGAACATTGCACAACCTCTACGTCCTGACCACTCAGAAAGTATTTTCTTTAGATCTCTGGCAGGTCACTGCAAAATTAGACAAGCTGCAGTTAAAGCATAAATAGCCATAAATCTTGAGCTTGTTTGGAGGGTGGTTCTAGCAGGGGGTAGGGCTACTGTATACCCTTGACTGATGAACAGCACCATCTCCATGGGGAAGATCACCCTCTTCAACAAGTGTGCACCTTTGGTAGGGATGCACATGGAGCAATGAGGAGGAAGTGGATACCCAGCAAGCCAGCCAGCTCACCTCAATCAGGCTGGTCATCAGTGGGGTGAGAGATGTTGCAGCCAGACTGCCCTCACATCCAGGGATCTGGGGGTCCTGGTTGATCAAATATGAGTTGGCAGTGCCCTGGCAGCCAGGAGAACCAACCCTGTCCTGGGGGGCATCAGGCACAGCATCACAGCTGGGCAAGGGAGGGGATTGTCCTGCTCTGCCCTGCACTGGGGCACTCACCTCGAGTGCTGGGGGCAGTTTTGGGCACAACAATATAAAAGAGATATAAAGCTATTTAAGAGTGTCCAAAGGAGGGCCACGAGGGTGGTGAAGGGCCTACAGGGGAAGCCATATGATGAGCAGCTGAGGTCATTTGGTTGGTTCACCCTGGAGGAGACTGAGGGGAGACCTCACTGCAGCTACAACTTCCTCATGAGGAGGAGAAGCAGGCACTGATCCATTCTCTCTAGGACCTGAGGGAATGGCATCGAGGTGTGTGAGGGGAGATTGAGTTAGGCATTGAGGAAAGGTTCTTTACGCAGAGGGTGGTGGAATACTGGAACAGGGAAGTGATCACAGCACCAAGCCTGTTCAAGCAGCATTTGGACAATGCTCTCGGCACATGGTATGAGTCTAAGCATATCCCGTGCAGGGCCAGGAGCTGGGCCTCAGTGGTCCCCGTGAGTCCCTCCTAAATGAGGGTATTCCATGATTCTGTAGCAATACTTGGAAGTAACAATACTTGATTCCCTAACAAGTCATGGTGCTGTTGCCTGCATCTGAGGTGTGTCCTCCAGCCCAAGAACGGGCAAGCAAACACTGTGGCCTCATAACTCCATAGCAGGTTGACATGCTGTACATGCTACATGACCACTCTTTCTATTCATTTAGCAGCCTAAAGTTACATACAGAACCCAAAAAAGAAACTTAAAAGCCATGTTCAATAAAATACTTTCTTGTCTAGTTTTATTTCTTCTCCTCAAAAATTACCATATGTAATTGAAAGGGGAAATTCAACTACAAACAAGCAGTATTCATTGCAGTAAGGTCCTGTATTTCAGAAATCATGACAAGGTCTGAGCTCAAGATTAAGAAAGGCATCATATTTAGGTTCCAAGGCAATTTAGCTCTTATTTTATCAGTAGAGTTCTGAGGCCAGTTATTTGCCTAAATAAAGGCACCTGTGCACATGAGTTACTGTAGAGGACACCAACTGCTCTCCAGCTCCCAGCTGAGGATGACACGTTACCTAGAGTTTGTCTATCATTTCTGCCAGGCCCATGCAGCACGTGGACTGGAATCCCAGAAGAGTCTTGGATGACACCAGATGCCTGCCTTTAAGCAACTGAATCAAGCCCTTTGCCAATAAATTTCACGAGGCCTTGGTTCTCCACACAAATGTGGATGTCAGAGAGGGATGCACATCTGAATTTATGGGCCCATATTACTGATAAATTTCACCTTTCTCTCACAGTAATCCAGTGAAAGTGAATGCTTTTAACACTGAAGTCCAAGGCTTTTCTGTATTGATATGATGCAGCTACCTATCTGTCCATTTTTAAAAGGGCATTGAAATTAGCCCCACAAATGACATCAGTTTAAAAGTTTCTTGTCTTAATCAAAGTGAATCTATGCATCCTCCTGAACAACTGACTGCTGGTTTTTCCTATCCCAAGATGTTAGGCTAGCATATACCATGGAGTTTTTTGTCACTACTCACCTACCACCAAAGGAAATATAGTAACATGATACAGATTCAGGGAAAATCCTTAAGTAAAAAAGGGCATACTACACTAAGGTTTGTAACAGTTTTCTTTTCCACTGGGAAAAAAAAATAAAATAGCCTGCTTTAGAACTTCATGTCAGTGAGGTGCTGGAAGGGTGAGAAAAGTGGTAGCAGGTCATATGTCTTTATAACAGTTACTCACATTTGTATATTTACTAGTAAACACTTTGAGGAATCATACAAGAAGTTTGAGAAGTTTCACTTAGGAGTTTTGAGAGCTACACACAGAAACGGACACATACTGGGAAAAAAGATCCATATGACCCACTCCAAGAAACTCCCAGTGATTAAAAACCAACCAACAAAAATTATTTTTGCATAATTCAGGAAAAGAAATCTAGCACCAATCCAATGCAGCTTGACAGGTTCTTGCATTACTGCAATTGTCATTTAACACATCCTCATTCAGCTTTCCTTATCATTTGTAAGAGAGGGTAACAAAATTGTCTGCAGTACCCAAATGATACTATTATAGATCTAAATACACATTTAGAAGCTAATTATATTCATACAAAATACTTATTAATGATGCCTGTCAACTGATGAACACTTTCAGGAAGCACTTGAACTACTACTTTCCACGTCAGTATTGGGTACCATACTCATTCAAGAGAAAAAGAGAGAATTAACTCTGCATTGGTACCCATATAAGACATATGGATTAAAATCTGTCTTCTTCCTCAGTTTTTCCCATTACTTTCCCTTTTCAAAGTCAAGAACACTGGACAATTATCTACAAAGAACTTTAAGGAATGCAATGCATAGGCAGGTCACCTATTCTGATCACGATGAGAGAAAATTTCTCTTTTTAGTGAAACTATTTCATAAGAGACTTCATAGCTTGAAAGAAGGTATGTATATCCACAAAATATTAAGGAATATCTTATGTCAAGATGATTTCAAATTAAGAAGAATCAAGTCAAGTTTTGCCAAAAAACCCCCAAAAGCTAGAGGACATTTGAGATTTGACACAGCAAGTATTTGTTGCTACATCTTTACTTCTGAGGAAGAGAGTTGGGAGCAAGCAAAAAGTCCCAGGCAAGTATTTATTTAGAATTTATGGTCAGGCAAAATACATGGCTACATAACACAAACAATTCAATGACAAAATTCTGCCACACCAATATGTAAAATTATTTATTTTCACTTTAATCATATTACCATTTCAGGCATTACAAATTAAAGGTTTGTCTCTTAAAGCATTCAGGCAATTACAGGAAGAAACAGGCATTTTCATAGGTTTCACAGGGTCGTACTTCCATCTGCAGGCACCCAAGTACCTTCAAAAATCTTGAAGACCTACATCAAATGTAGCTCCCTCATTGACAGACTTCAGATATTCCAAACAACATGTCACTTCTTGCAGATGTCAATGAAAGGTTTGTTCTTTACCTGTATGACAAATCAACCCTCAAATTACTACAGTTATAACAGATCACCCAAAGTTTTCATTTCAGTCTGCTTATCACTCTTTCCTACTCCATGTACATTTCACATTTTGAATTTTTTTTTTCATTATGGCAAACAGTTCTATTTTCATTAATCATAGAAAGTTAATCTAAAATTTTCCCATTGTGTGTCAACAGAGTAACATCTGCTCAAATTCTGAGCTATGTACTGGTAGTCCTGATCCCCACATCTCAAAAAAACTCCTGTTTCTTTCTGGACAAATGCAGTCCACAGTCCACCAACTGTAACAACTGCATCTCCCTTGCACAAGTCATTGCAGGAAGTTTTCTCCACCTAAACATACAACTTTTACCATTAATGTGCACATACTTCAGCAGTGGCTTAAAAAATTCTGAACTAGGAAAGTCTTAAGATAGGCATGAACTGTCTGAATACTCAGTTCAGCAGCAAACTGTTGAAAACCACCTGCTCCAAAATACAAGCTCAGTGACACTGTAGGATTGATTGCATGTCATTAGAAATTTATTTGCAGGCCACCTTCTGCCACTTTAAGCATCATTCATTTAATTTACACATGGTTTCTGTGCAGAAAAACAGATGATCAGCCAACAGGCTGGAATTTTGGCTGAACTAGGTGATCTCACTGATTTTTATGAAGCCTCCTTTTTTCTTAGGAATGTAAAACATCTGAAAGCATATAGACTATCAAAATTTGTCACTCTTAGAAACACAGGTAGTGGGAGAGGGGGGAAAGTTAGGAAATTAAAGAGCTAAGACTTCTGAATCTGAAAGCAGGTTTTCAAACAAATATAGCTTTCACCTTAAAGGTAAATAGAATTACATAAAAAGTAAGATCAATGAAGCTGATTATGGTAATATATTTGTTAATTTTTGTGTTTTCAAAGCACAGAAATTTTAAAAGTTTAAAAATGCCTCCAAATGTGGCCAACACAATAATCATGTGGACATATTTTTCTATAGCAGGAATCCTGTTTCTAGCAGAAATACATCCCAATGGTCTCAAAAGCTACCTAGTATGTAGCCTAATTTTATATTATGTTTACACAGAAGATTTTCCCACACTTGGGGTCTGGAATGCGAATCAGTAGATGTTTTTTGCTACCATATTAAGAATATGAGGATTATTTCATCACAAATATTAAGAAAGCACGCATGGATATCCTTCACTTTCATCATTAACTTCTATTGATTTCTCCCCAAAACCAAAGAATAAAAATAATGATAATACAAACTGCATTGATCTCATGAATGGTTTTGTAGTGGACAATGATGCATGAACAACTCAAACACTGAATTAAGACTTGTACCAAGCTGTAAATTTACCAAGACAATTCTCTATTATTTTGAAAACATGGAAACATATCTGATCTTTTTCCTGAAAACAAATTAAAACCCTTTCCCTTTACATGGTACTACCTGGGGTAAGATGTCAAACACCAGCTGGGAAAGTTACAAAAGTTGTGATGAACTGCACAATGTGTCCTTTGAAGGTTTTACCAATTTGACAGGCCAGTTTGAAGGAAAATGTTTCCTATCAAATGGCTTATCAAAACCTCCATTCTGTAACTTCACTTACTACAAAAAATGCACTTACTGGCTTTTCAAGTACAATTGGGTGATCAGGAAGAAACTCTGGTTTCTTCTGAGAGAGAGAAACATTTGAAAGCTTCAGAAGGAAATCTCTGCTGTATTGGATCCTTTCTGTGAATATATAAAATCACTAAATTCAACATTGTTGTTTAAGGGATTAAGATTGGGAATTCAGAAAAAATATTCGGTTACTTATAGAATGGTACAAATGCTGCATGTGGAATATAAAAATCACTTTTAAAAACAGAAGGAATTTAGGTCTTATCTTGAATCAGGAAATCTGATGTAAATTACAGAGCATTTCACTTTAATTGTATCAAACTGACACAGTAAGTCAATACAAAAGAAAAAAGCTGAATCCAACCTTACACCAGACAGACTCCCTGTATCTTGTTCTAATTAGCAGAAACACCACAAACTGGTCTTGAAACTCACAAGAAAATCTGTTTAAAACTCACTCCAAAGGGTCACCTATGCCTGAGGGACAGCTAACAAAAATGGAGTGTCTCTTTTCTTGGAGCTAATAAGTCTTTCAACACACCTACAAGTAATGATCTGCTGCATGTAAAATGACAAACAGATTAGTAGCAGTGAAATACTTTTGAGGAGCATGCTGAATCAATAAAGGTCAGAGCATGTAGGTTTCTCATTCAAGTTTAAAGCACTATCTCTACTATGGCATAGCTTTGGATATAGTATGTCTAGCAATGTCTGTGTTTGAGCAGATATTCTCAAACAGGAGCAGAAACAAGAGGAAATTAATTAGGCAAAGAAGGAACAAATTTTATCTCTGGTCCTTGATGACAAAGAAGCTTATTCCTTTAGGAATGATGGGCTTCCTGCAAGATTGTTACACTGTCACCTAATGGATAACAGTTTTCGTTTCTCAGACTATAGGAGGTTGAAAAGAGACAAGCTGGTATCAGCCATGACACAAATTTTTTCCTGCCTTTGAACACAAATGATGCAGTAACTGGCAAACCTAAGGGAGGGTGTGTGGGTAATTTTGAAAAAAACAGTTTAAAGAATACGAGCATACTTGAAAACTTGTATCTTGCTTTTACCTCCCCTCGATCAAAAAACTGAAGATGATGACTTCTGTTAAGGCCTTTGACACAATCCCCCACAACATCTTTCTCTCTAAACTGGAGAGATGTGGATTAGATCAGGGGCTGGAAGAGGAACTGGTTGGACAGCTGCATCTGATCTCATATTGGAACAAGTCCAGAGAACAGTCCCTGAGTTGATCACAGGGCTGGTACACCTCTCCTATGAAGACAGGGTTAGATATTTGGGGATGTTCAGCCTGGAGAAGAGAAGGCTCTGGGGGGACTTTGGGGCAGCCTTCCAGTACCTAATGGGGGCCTACATGAAGGCTAGAGAGGGACTTTTCAGAGGCATGTAGTGATAGGAAAAGGGGGAATGGTCTTAAGCTGAGGGATAGAAGGTTTAGGTTAGACAGCAGAATGAAAGTCTTTACTGTGAGGATGGTGAAGCACTGGAAAAGTTATGGATGCCTCATCACTAGGGGTGTTCAACATCACACTGGGTGGGGCTTTGAGTAACATGGTCTAGTGGCAGGTGTCCCCACCCATGACAGGGGTTAGAACTTGATCATCTTTTAGTCCCCTACAACCCAAACCATCCAATGATCCACAGCAGTGGTCATGTCTGGATGTCGTTCAGTGACTGACGAGTGGTATCCCTCAGGGTTTCACATTTGGATCAGTACTGCTGAGTATGTTCATTAATGACAGACAGTGGGATCAGCTGCACCCTCAGCAAATTTGCAGGAACAGCAAGCTGAGTGGTGTGGTTGACACACCTGAAGGACAGGATACCATCCAGAGAGACCTGGAAAAACTCATGGAGTGGGCTCATGGGAACCCCATGCTGCACTTAAGAACTGCTGAGACAGATAATTGAAAGCATAGTACCACTGAGAAGATATCAAATGGAAATTATCTGGAACTTAAAGTACAGCTGAACATAAACAGCGCTCTAGAAGAAATTTTACTGTGCAAGGAAAAAAAAAAGAAGAAAACAAAAGACTTATTTGTAAGCAGTAGTTGAATAGTAGGATCTCTAAAGTCATGTAACTCTGAAAGAAAAGATTACAACAATCAGCAAACAAACAAAAGCTCTTTGAAAGTAAGTGTGAGAAAAAGTTTGACAGTGTGGAGAATTGTGAAGTAGACTCAGGGAGGCATCACAGAGCAATTAACCATTGAAAATGACCCAAAGTGATGGCTTATACAAGAGACCAGGATCTGATGAGAAGCTGTTTAAGATCTTGTTGAATAAAACAATCTTCACCCACCACAAGCAGAATTGATGAGAAAGGATCAGAAAGACACCAAACAGACAGAACTTGACAAGTCTGTCATGTAACTAGACCAGAACTCTCTTCTATTTATCAAGACCAAAACTAGAAGAAATGAACCTGAGCTTGAAAGAAGATACATGGAGGACCTATTTTCAAGTCAGTAACACACGACAGAACAGAACTAATGCTCAAGAACCTGAGAGATGGCAACCTCAGACTAACAAAAATATGAAAGCCTCATTAAAACTTAAAAGAATTCTTTCAAACTTTGAGTACTAAGAACAAAAAACAAACCACATCTTCAGAGATTACTTAAGGATTGGAGACTACAGGTGGATGCCTGATCACAGGCAGACACAGACAGAAGAAATTGTCTCAATAAATTGGTGACCTAACCTGAGCCACTGATGCAGTTTCTGAGGCATGTTTAAGAATGATAAATTAGACAGGAAGCAGGGCAGAGAAGTACTGTGAGAATGCATTTGAAATCTGAGATTACCCCTTAATGAAAAAAAAAAGGAGTAAAATTGTGACTTGGTTAAACTACCAACTCTCTGTGAGTAGAATGGCAGGCAGTACAGAGAGAAAAAGCAAACCTTAAGGACAGTACTGACACAAAAGCAAATCATCCAGGATTAATCATTAAAAAAAGTAATTCATATCTAACCACCCAAATACTATTATTTCAGAGCCACAGTAGTAAGAACAGGACAAGGAAGCCAAAATGTTGAGTTCTTAACTTGATTACATTCAATAGTCTTATATGCCACAGCTGAGCCCTGCAACAAGCTAAAGGATGCAACTCAAATCTGTACTGCTACACACACAAGCAATCTAGACAAACCCAGGAGTTTGTGGGAAGAATTTTTTTTTATGTTTGAGATCTGTTTTTTCTGGGGGCTGGTAGTAGTTTTTTGTTTGTTTGCTTTGCTGGGTTTATTGGTTTTTTTTAATAGTTATATCCTTATATGCAAACAACTCTACCAGTGGAAGTTTTCCACCTCAGCTATGATCAACTTTTATACCTTCTCTAGAATGTTATGTGAAAAGTAGAAAAGTTTCATATTGCTCTCCAAATTGTGCACTGGCTGATCAGAAAAAATGAAGTGCAGCCCACATCACTTCAAAGTTCAGTTCTCCTCCATCCAGAAAATACAGTCCTGACACAGCTCCCCAAACCAGTATTTTACCTTTTTTTGCTCCTGATTCATGTTGTTTTGGTTGGCAGAGCATCACAGTTTGAGTTAAGATCTTCACTTCAGTCATTTCAGATGACTAAAATAGGAAAGAAAGTTATGTTTCTTAGCTAAAAGTAACAGTTGTAGCAAGTTTAATTTGAACCTGTAGAATGTTACTTGATTTCACATAATAAGGAAATAGTTCAATAAAACAATACAGATTAACAAAATGGAGAGTCATCTTTTACACAGAATTTTAAAAGTTACTGCTAGTTTTTAAAAAGAATACATTTATCCCCACCTTTTCTGTTATCCCACCTAGAACTCAGCCACTCAGGCTGCTACATTTGGGAATAATAAAAGCAGGAAGGACTTTCCTTAAGTCCAAAGGATGGACCTGTATTCTCACACTTAGCAAAAAGGTTTGCTTCATAAGCATCAAGACCCAATATCTACAGCATAATGCCAAGATTTTTCCAGCTGCCGAAACCTGAAGAAAGTGTTTAGGAAAGTTGGTAAGCAGTTTATTCTCAAGAGCTTGTCTTAGCTCTGAAAAGGCTCTACAGGTTTGAGGAATCTTAATATCACTCTGAGTCAGATGGGAAGTGGGCAAGAATTGAAAACTGCTCATCAAGCAGGGTTGCTAGGCCACTATTCAGATGGTATTTGGGGTACCTATGGAACAAAGCATTATCAAAGCATTATCAAAAATTCTTTTCCATATACTACCCCAAAGAAGATGTTTAAAAAATATTAAAAATGCATCTATACCTATATCAAACTAATGCAATATGCAGCTACATGCAGCTAAATACTGATGAAACTGAATATTACAACACTGATAACCAGAGGCTTATTTAAAAGGGAGTCATTTGTTCTCCCCAGTAATTACTGGTCAAGAGACAACTCTAAGTGTTAATTTCTCTATGTCAGATCAAAAATAGTCTCCCAAGTCCTTGACTTTTATTTATTTATTTTTTTAAAGTCAAAGGCAGTTTGCAGAAGCCTAATACAATACAGAAGGACTACTAAAACTCTCCTAAAATTATAACAAAAATAAAGTAAAAATTAAGGAACAAGCATTTGTTCCAACAAAAATCCCCATCTATCAACACTCTGAAAAAAAACATTCAAATCAGAATCAACAGAAAGTCAAATTCAGGCAATGAAACATGAAGCAGTCCAGTTGGAAGACTTCAAACTTCATTTTCCAGCAAACAGCTACAACTAATTTCAAGTCTGAAAAACATATTCGTACCATGTCCAAAGCCAAGCACTTCTAGCAATAAAGCATAAAGTTTTATGATGTTTGCTGTCTCAAATGAATTTGTGCATATGCTAACAACAAAAAAAAAGTCTGATTTTATTATTTACACATAATAAGTGAAGACAGAATACGTGCACTCTAAGTTTAAAAGAGCTGACTTAAATTCAATGAAGACTAAAGAAATGCCACACAGACTTTCGTAAGAATCTTAAATTCCTAAGCTGCATTTTTCAGCTCTTAGTGCATGCAAATACCAGGGAATGGCATTCCTGAAACTCAATTCTTTTCAACAGTTCTAACACTGCTGATTTAAAACATTCAGAGTCAAGGACTCTTCAAGGTGGAAAAAGTTTTCATTTGGTTACATAACAGATCAGCTGACCTCCAGTTTATAAATAATTATATAATTACTTAATACTCACCCAGTTAACCTTACTCTGCAAACATACTTCAGTGCTGCTGGGCAATTCAGTCCGAATGTTTAAAGCAATGGGTGATGCTGGTGAGCACAAAACATTAAGAAATAATAATTTCAACAGACTCCACAGTATTATTTTGTGAATAAATGCCCCAAGAACATTCCTTGCTGCACAGAGATTATATGGGCATTTATTCACAACTACATCACCACAGGACTCCTTTTCTGTTTCTTCCATACGTTTTATACAAAGTAAAAATTTATGATGGCACTTAGCTTCAGTCCACAACAGTACAGCTGATGATTTTCTGGCCACCAAAAATTTCTAACTTAACAATAATAACAACTGTAACACTGCAATATCTAGGCTTTAATCTACAGAAATTTAAAATCTAAACCAAAATATTCACACCTGACACAAATACTGCATGATTTTTTTTCTTGAAGTTTTTGGGTTTTTGTTTTGAATTTGTGTGAAAGCTAGGTAAGAACAATGCTGTGCAGTATACCATACTTGCAATAAAACCTAAATAATCCATCAAATTATGTGTATTTAATGTTTTCAATAGTAGGAGCCAGCTACCCCAAGAAATCCAAATTTAACAGAGAAGACAGATCCAGCTTTCTGAAGCTACATTTCGGATGTCAAGCTAGAAGAGCAGTAACAAAGAGCTCTGCACAAACCTAATACAGTTTAAATTCAGATTTTATCCCAGAGATGATGTACTAAGATCAACACACAGCAAGGTATTTACTCACTGTAGTTTAACAAAGTAATTTAAAAAGAAAACAAAACATGTTACACATCCTTGTTACTTCCCAAAACATAATCCAAACTTTACCAAAGTGAACTGCACCTTAGCCACGTTACTCACCTTGTTTAGAAGACAGTTGATGCACAGGTCGTGCTGGCTGAAGAGATTTACCAATAAACTTTTTTGCTTCTGTAACATTTTGAAACATCGCACTTCAAAAAAGCAGCTGAAATCATTAGCATTCAGTTTCACACATGGATGTTAAGCAAGAAGAGCAATCTACCTACTCCTTGTTAGTTGCATTTGACAAGGCAATATTATATCTGGGCAGGAAAAAGCAGAAAGGTCTGATGCATAAATTTTTTTTAGATGATTGAACATGCTGGATAAAATTTGCATGAAGACAGAATCAGACACTTCTCTCATTTTTCCTTCCAAGGGAGCTACCCTAGCTTCTTATCAAGAAGATTCTTTCCCTGTATGTCTATATATACATTTGGAGAAAGAAGATGGAGATATGACAGAAATAAGGGCGTTTCTAACATTTTAAGTTCGATGTGTTTTTAGTTAATTAGCATCAGTGTGCCCCTTATCAATCTGTCTGCACAGGAGTTCCTTACATATCTATATAAACCTACAGGACTGTTTTTTAATAGCTACTTTAGTTAGATTAATACAGTTTTGTATCTTCTCACTCAGTTTAGCTACCAGAGAAGCATCAAAAACTGCTAAGGTGGTGCTGGGATGAAAAATCATACTTAAAGTGAGCAATGAGTTGGAAAATGTTCATTTGTAGTATCCTCTCATTCCCATCTCTTTTGTCAACTGGGAGATTTTATGATTTGAAGGAATTTCAGCTATTTTTAGAGAACAAGAATACTAGAAAGAACAACCACCACAATAATTTTTTTTTCTCTAAGAAAGTTTACAGTACAAGGGAATAATTGTTATAGCAAAAAAACCCCAAGAAATAATCATGAATACAAGAGTTACAACTACATCATCCATTTTTGGCATGAAACAGGAAAAGAGATGCTAGGCTATTAGACCCAGTATCATACCCAACTTTAGTTGGTCTCTGTGTTATAGGAAGAAAACTAAAAATCATCTGAGAATTTACTACATTATAATTTTTTGAATATTTCTAACATAGTCAAGTAACAATTTTTCAACATATGAAATTTGAGCCCACCCAGGTCTAGAAATCAACTATTTGATGGCTACTGTCTGAATTGGAACAACTTAACTAAAGCTAGGAAAAGAAATTCTGGTTTGATTCTCTGATTTTCCTACCTGCTCACCTTAAAACAGGAATAGTTCAGAGCTGTAGTAAAAAGTAGTATGAAAATTCCTGCAGCTGAATTAACTAAGACTACAGATATGGATGACTTATTTTACCCAGATGAGGAAGGCTTGTATAAATCACATTAAACCTAGACAGTGAATTTCCACAGAAAGCAATGCAGTAATAATACACATTCGCATCAGAAGAGTGAAAAAAAAACCAACAAGCAAGCAAATTTTCTTTCATGCCTTGGTGACAAATTATATGCACACTTTTTAAAAACAGGAAACCCTGTTTAAGAGGCTGGATAGCTCCTAGAATGCAGCACACCTCTATTTTTTGCAGTGTTCTGACAATAAAAACAAGGCGTGTGGTGACAGCAACCAAGGCATTTTGCCGCTCTTCCCTCACCCTGCCCTAGGAAAACTCTAGAAAAGATCTCAGTAAGTTACCCAGCCCAACTTCCTCAGTTAATAGTGTTCTTTCTGACCAGTACCAAGGAAAGTGGAGAAAGATTCCTTTTAATAGCTGAGAAATAAACTGCTTCCATGAGAGGCTACTGCAGTGGGTGGCATCCCAAAACTCCCCCTTGCAAGGCCACACTGCTTCTCTGGGGGCATTCCCATTGGAGACCTGCCCAGCTGAAGGGAAGCCTGGCACCAGCAAACAGGCCTAGAAGTAGCTCTGTAGAACCCAGCTTTTTTTTTTTTTTTTTTTTTTTTTTAGTATCTTAACAAGCTGGACATTGACAGCAGCCATCTTCCAAGAGCCCATCCTCAAGTGTTTGAAGGCTCTTTCCTAAATGCGTGAAGGAGATTTGACGCTATTTTGGTGGAAAATTCCCACGAGTAACCCAGAAACTGACCGTCCCCCCTGGCCCGAAACGGCACCGCACTGGGAGCCCCTCACGAAACGAAGCCTCCCTCCGCCGCCCGGCCCCTCGCCCGCTGCCTGCCCCGGGCCGGGGCCGCCCAGCCCACCTGCACCGCCGGCAGCCCGTGCCCCGCGATGCGGCCGCCCTGGGTACCGCCGAGCCCGCTCCGTCCCTCAGCGCGGCCGGGCGGGGCGGCCTTCGCGCGGCGGCCGCGTGCCGGGCGGGGCCGTTCAACGTCGCGCCGCGGGCCGGGCGCGGCCGGGGCTCCGCGGGGCCGCCGCCTCCGCAGCGCTCCCCGCCTTTCCCCGCACCCTCCCGCACCTTCCCGCACCTGAGCTGCCCTACGAGGCCTGCCAGGGAGCGGCACGGGCGAGATGAGGCGCTGCTGCCCGGCTCCCTCTGGGGCCAGACCTGAGAGGGACTGGGCACAGATAAAGTGGTGTCCTCCTCTGTCCTCAAAGGGAGGCGTGTTCCCCCAGGGCCTTACAGCGGAATTTGGGAGAAATAGTGACTTTTGAACACAACTGTGAGGCCTCTACAGCTAGCCTTACCGAGAAAGAAAACTGCGATTCGCAGGCCTTGGGAAGCTGTCAGTGAATTGGAAAACCCCTCACCAATCTGCCCCGTGGCACGGGCAGGAGGGACCAGAGAACAGCCTCTGGCTTCTCAGTTACAGAGTGATGGTTTGGAAGTTCAGATTTTTCCTCATCTTTTCCTCCCAGCATGTAATCGACAGTAACAATGAACACACCCTGCTAACTCCCAGAGGAACACATTAAAGTTCCCTGATGTTAGTTTGCTGGACGTCACCTTACTAAGTATACAATATTAATTAAAAGTCCTTAAGGTTTACTGATTTTTTTAACGTATATATTTCATATCACCTACTAAGAACTCCAGAAGTTCAGAATAGGAAGGTAACACCAAGTACATAATCACATAAGTAACAAGTAATTAACTATTAATATCCAATGTTAAGATTTATAATCCTGGCTAGTTTATAAAGCCTGTTTTACTGTTTCCATCAAGCATATTGGCTCTGCTTTGCTGCAGTCCCTGAATTTTATTGACTTAGGTATCAGAGAGGAATACTGTCCCTGAAATAGCAGCTATTATATAGCGATGTCACACTCTACAGCCTTCTCTCCTAGCACATCATCTTCCATTTGGTTTCCTGAACTGTTCATGCATGATGTGCTATCAGCCTTCTCTTTGCAGACGCTGATGCAGCACATCTGCATACTCACTAACCCATTTGCTGCTGTTTAAGGTCTGATTTAAAGTAATTTCTCCCAAGTGGATTAGTCTATACTCAGACATGTCCTGTTTCTTCTGACCCATCATCCATTCTCACAAGATTGTCATGTAAAACAGTTGCTCTCCTATCAACCATTCCCTTAGCTACATAAGAACTAATTATAAATTATTAATATGTAAGTGCCCATAAATATTAAATGTCTCTGGCTGCTACTCCCAGAACTGTTACTGATGGGAAAGTCAATGGGCAGCTAAAATAAAGTCATGGTTTTTCATGGGGCAGTTGTGCTTTTTGAAAGAAGTGTCTCAGGTGCTGCAAACCAGATTTACACAAGATCAACGCTACCCTTCTTGACATATTGAAATGGTATCACATACAGATGTAAAAGTACATATTCTTCCAGTTTTTTTGTATATTTAAATATGCTTAGGATGAACTAAACAGTAAAAAACCTCACACGTGTTTTTCATAACTGAATTGCTGCTAGGTTGTAAGGCAAGGAGAAGGGGCAGGAACAAAACTATGGGGGAAAAAGGGAGTGTGCCAGCTATTTTGAGAGCTTGTTGCTTCTGGACATGCTGGGAAGATGGGCATATTAGGGCTGGTAATGTCTGTTTTGCTGCCCATCCCAGCAGGAATAGTTATCACCTCACAGGCAGCCACCTGAGAGTTGGCAATGCCAGCATAGCAGCCAGGCCACTGTCCCGTGCCTGGGCTAAGGAGTGCTGGACTGCAGCCATTGCACAGAGCCCAGCAACCTGCTCTCCTGAGCAGCTTCACCTCCAGAGAATCGTGCTGCTGGCTCTGGGAAATGAAAACATAAAGTGGAAAAAACGTCAGCTATATATCACTCTTCTCCCTGTTTGTCTGGTGCTGGCAATGACACTACTGAAAATTTCTATTTCATTTGGTTGGTACTGTTTATGTTCTTACATTAAGTGATAATAATCTAGTGTTCTCTCAAATACCTGATATATACAAAATTAATTTGAAGGGCCAATGATAGGTCTAGCCAAGAGAGACTTACTATATGTTGTAAAAAGGTTTTTGTAGTTGTGTGAAAAAAATGCTTCTATGTGGAAAAAACACCACACCAAAACCAACTGTTTTTTCTATTTGGTGAACCAAGCAGGGAAATTATTTCTTTTTAACATACTGATTGTTCTCCTAAAAGCTGTGGGTTACAGAAAACAACACAGTCACACTTGCTCCCTGTACGGTTCCCTAGATACGGTTCAGGAAAGCAGAAGACATTTATTAAAGACAGTATCAATATTGCACGTGTAAAAATGAGCAATTGCACATCTAAATGAGCGTGTAATTGTAATTGCATGTGATTTTAGGTTTGTAATGGACAGCACTTAACAGCAGAGTAATGGCTTTGTGCTGAAATGAAAGGACTCTTGGGTCAGCCTGAGGGCAGACTTGTAGCTGCAAGTTTGAAAAGCCATTTTCAGTGTAATTTGATACTCAGTTGTGCAGCCAAATGTAATCAGCCTATTTGCATATGTAATTGTGATTTATTTAGTAGTACTTTTTTTTTTCTTAAAGCCACTTTCAAAATAATTTCATCACAAAGCAAAAAAATAAAACCAATACCAAACCAACCCTTCCCCCAAACCATTTTTTCCAATGCTTTATGCTTCATTAAGTCAGTCAACAGAACAAACACAAGAGACAATGTGCATGTAAATATGTAAATATATATATGCACACACAGAATATTATGGTTGAACTTTTGTGAAGTGGCACTTTCAGCTAAATTAGTGACTTGCCATGTGAGGGCAGCCCAGGGAAAAAACACAAAAACTCTTTTATGCCCCACCTGTTCCTGAAATTGAGAAACTTTATGTATTGAGGTTCATCTTTCAATAGAGTTGAGAATTCAGAATATTAATCACGAATATTAATCTTGTTCTTTTTGACTGCAGAAACTGCTGAATTAAAAGTGGGAAGCTATTGCTGTATTTAGTGCTTACTATGTGTGACTAGAGGAATGTTTATGATCAGCATATAGTACTATATAAAATAATATATCAAATACATTTTCTTCATAGACGAAAATTCTCTCAAGGCTGTCAACTCACAGTTCTCAAATCAGGATTCTGTATTTTCCTTTAAAATTAATTTTCTGGTAACACTAATTGTAACAGATTCTCAGTATTTTTCTTTAAATTTCTGATTCCTTCAAATGTGGAGAAAAAAAAATCTCAACAACATGGCTCAAAAGCACTGTGCAAGCACCAAAGAACCCCTAAGTGACAGATAAAATTATTTTATAAATAAAATATATATCAAAACTAAACATTCATTATTTTGGTGGGAGGTCTGTCTTGTTCATCTCTGTCACTGAGGATGGCAGTACTGAATTACTGAGGTAAATTACTGCAGCTGAAGGTGCATTCAGGATATTCTGAATATTCTCAGTAACTGCAGGCACTCGCCATCAGCATTTTCATCTGACCTTATTTTGTAGGCTCTGAACCACCAGCTGCCTGTCCTGCTTCTTGAAAGGGATGCAGAAGCCACAGGCAGGAGGATTAAAAGGCAGAGAGGCCCATGAAACCTGTAGGCTCTGCTGTGCCACAGAGTAGCTGGGCAGCAGGGTGTGTGCTTACTGCCTGGAACAGCACTGGCACTGCACCTTTATCAGTGTTGCCCTTTTGTTTTGATACATGAAACTGTGCTTCTGTTGAAGAATGAGCCTGTGGAGAGCACAGCTCAGATGCAGAGCTTGAGTTTGCTATGTGGTTGCATTGGATAGTGGAAAAAGATGCCATGGGACAGTTGATGTCTGGAGAAGGAAAACTGATAGACTGCAGCTAATAGCTTGATGAACTTACTTTGTATATAAAGGAGGGAGTATTAGCAAGGGCATCTGCTGATTGCTTCTTTTTTTATTTTTTTTTCTTTTTTTTTTTTTTTTTTTTTCATTGACAGATAAGGTAAAGAAGTTAGGAAAGATTTGTGGTTCTGCTTAGAATCAGTCAACAAAAATTCATGCATCACTATTGATAACTAAGTCTATAATCTATATCTATAAGTCTATCATCTACTACATACACTTAGTAGTAGATAGCTGAAACAAATAAAACAAAAGACAAAAAAATAACACACACATACAGTTCTGTGTGGTTTTGGATATTCACAGGGAAAGAGACTCACATGTTTAATAACTAATTAAGAACTCTTATCCCTGTAAGAGTTCATTTTGTTTTGGGAGAACTGAAATTCTGAAATCACATCTTAATAAATTTAGTGAAAGTTTTGCACTTTTTCCTGGGCCAGAATTTCAATTGCTATTTGTACAGATTCCTTTACTCTAAATTCTTATACCTAATGCATCTATCATAGCTGTATTACAAGACCTTTATATATGCTGGAGTTAGTCTCTAAACCTGAAAAAAATAATCTTCAAGAGAAATCAGCTCATGCTTTGATGCAATGAACAATTCTGCTTTCCAGTATTTCAGTCATGGGAGTTTGGTTTAGTTTTTAGGCTGATTGAGATTGTTGTCATAGCTTTTAATACCACAGCTATATATAGAGTCTTGTTACTAAGACATGGCTACCTTTAGATTCAGACTCAATCAGCATGATTCAGCAAATGGCACCAAAACTTGTACTGATAAATGAAGATGCAGTAGAATATGGACAGAACAGTCCACATAGAACTGTAGTCCACAAGAGCATAACAGGAAAAAAATATCAAAGTTTGGAATGTGACATAACTGTGCAAAAGTGTAGTGATTATAAAAAATACACACATACACATAATACACATAATACAAGTGATGTGCATTCAGATGTATGTATATACTTGAGATTAAGAATGACCTAATTGAAAATCAATCCTCTGTAAATTAATCCATTTTTATGCACTCTGGGAAATAAAATTTGCTTTTTCACCTTGAAATATACTGTAAAATTCCTAAATGCATATGGCTAACTATTGGAATAGAATAATTATGACCTCATTTAGCTTTTGCTAGATGTGAGGTATGGCTGATTTACAAGGAATCAGAGTAAAGTTCCTTACTTATATTGCTATTTATTTATTTACATGAGAAAGATTAGTATTTCTACAGGTTTTAAGTTAGTACCTGTCTTATATCAGTTCACTGTTCTTCTATGCAGTGAATATTTAGTAGCCTGCAAAGATGACCTAATAAGACAGCAGCAAGTATAACTTCAGTGAATATTTGATCTTTCTGCATTATGAAATACATTGTCTCCATTTCAGAAGAGGCAGGGGACGAGCCTTAGTCTTGTCCTAAAACAGAGTTTGGAGCATACACCCATCCCCTGCACAGAGATAATTTGGCTGCTGTGTGTGCTGTCAAAGACAGTGAAAACGTAAAAACAAAATGTTGTGCTTCACTTCACCGTGTGGAACTGTGATCTCTTGCCATGTGAACCTGCATGAGAGAACCAAGACAGTGCATAGAAGCAATCTGAGAACTGGCAGTTCAGAGGAGTGCAGAACTAAGTCTAGCAAGTTTAGTCTGCCTGCTTAGCAGCTACTTTGTCTCTGCCAGAAACAGCGTTTCATAGACTCAGGGAAGTAACTCCTGCCTGTGCAGGGACTCTTGTGACAGAAACGAATTGCCAGAAGCAGGAGAGCTCTGGCAAGAGAACACTTGCACTGGGGTGCACTAAGGGAAAAGGAGTGCATTGTGTGCCTTGGCTTGGCATTGCCTACTGCAATCATCCTGCTAGAAGGAGCCAGAAACTGCACACTTTATGCTTCAGTGCACCCATCATTTACTTACTCCCAGCTATCTAAGCTTGCCACTTCATTGTGGCAGTGGATCCATCAAATTTTGGCTCTTTGGTATCTCAGGACAGAAGGTTGTTCTGCCAAGAAGGTGCTTTTTTTCTCGTCCAAATGCTCTTAATCGTTTACTGTGTGTCTCTTAAATATAAAGGCAGGGAAAAAGCAAAAGTCATCAAAAGCAAATGAGAAGAAGGAACAGCATCAAGTCAGAATTGTTGCTGTCATTAACCAAACAAACATAGAAATAATTAGAAAAACCCAAGCACACAAATAAAAACGCACACAAATAAAAACACGCACAAAACCCCAAAAATAGAACCTAAAAAATTCTGGTTTTGGAACTGAAGCTCTATAACTACCCCAGAAATAAAAATTAGTTCGATTTTCTGGATATGCAAGTTTCTTTTCTGTATAAGATCTGAAACAAAGTAATTCATTGCTTCTAAAATGAACAGTTTTAATCTTTGATTTTTGTGAGAATAAGCACACATCATGACCCCCTGAGTGGCAAAAAGTATTTTAACTTCATCTTATTAAAAATAAAAAAGAAACATAAAAAAAAGATCAGATCAAGTTCTCATTTCTGTGTAGGAAACATTGTTTATTGATTAGTCTGTGAGCACAAGCTTGCAGAGACGTTTGGCCCCATAAGGCAGTTACAGGTGTTCCTTTGTTTTAATTAATAAGTCTTATATTCTAGGGCTTTAGAAGTATTACGTTTATCATATGTCTTGGTCTGGAGGAAATTTATACCACTACATCTATCAGTACATATCTATCTATTTTTTATTATTCTACCACAGCTTATAGTAGGAGTTGCTTGAAAGTATATTTTTATGGAGCTAAATCCATTTTTATGGGATTTAGTATTTATCATATGAGTATAGCAAAAAAAAATTTGCAAAAAAATTGTCTGCTTATATAAACTGTGTAAATAAAAAGACATTTTCCCTCCAAGTTTGTAAATATAAAGAACTATTTTTAAACAAGTATTTCACTTTTCATGCTTCTAACTGCCACTGCCAATCAAACACAGCATTTATGAAAAAGCTGTACTTTTCTGGATTAATCTTTTTAATAACATTTTATTTGCAGTTTAATCAACAAATTTAATCCATTTTGAGATTAATTTCGTTTTTAATCCAAAGGTTTTAATTAAGCACAAGAGCATTTAGGAAGTTGAGATTTTGAGAGTCTTCTCAGAGAAGCCCATCACTAGGATATCAGTTTCAATGAGGAATGATCATGTGAGCTGCTGTGACCCCTTCACCTGTCCAACCTTCCCCAGCCAGGAAAGTTAAACAGAGCTGTCAGTATCCCACTGAACATTAGTCATTTGCTGCCCTGGGTCAGGAATTTGTTGTCTTACCTCACCTCTGAAAAGTGACTTCAGGGACTCCACTGTGGCATGAGTCTCTGTATCAGCAATACCATTTTTTGCAGAAGTAATCCAAACTTGAAGTCCTGAATCCAAGCAAAGTTAGCATTGTTGAAAATATTTTACATAGTTGTACTAAATAGAAAATGTTCTAGGACTTTACTCAGAGTGTCAGAAAAAGAAATGGTAATATGCAGTGAAACATATATTCCTCAGCAATTTAGAAAATATTGTAGACCTAAGGAAAGACAGAGATTCCATAAATAATAATGGAATAGGAAAAACTTAGGGTTCAGTCAGCCCACATAAGTATCTAATTAAATCAACTCACGCCAAGGCTTTCCTTCAAGCCAAGATTAGGATCTGCTGTTACTTGAAAATTCCATTCAAGTTTTCCAGCTCAGCCAGCCTGTGTGCTTACAAGTGTGAGACCAAAAGCAGTTAATCCTAGTAGGGAAGTAAATTAAATTTCACAAATACAAACATTGGAATTGTAAAATTTATCATTATCTCCTTTCTCTGCCTACTCTCAGAAATCAGATCAGTATTAGCAACACTTAATGCTTTATTAAAATACAGCATTACATGAGCTGCTGTGGGCATAGCAAGATTCTGCGTTGTGTGATGGCAATACCGCCCTGCTCCTGTCACTGTAGCAAGGGCTGGCTGCTGTGACAGCCAGGCTGCTCCTCTGCAGTAGGGAAGGGCAGGGTCCCACCCCAGCAGTGCCCCCACTGCCTGTGTGTGACAAAAATTGCTGTTCCCATGTGCAGCCATGCATCAGAGTGAGCCCTCCACACTCTGCTACGTCTTCTTAATGCTAAAGCATACGAAAAATCAATAGTTTTCAAGCTTTCATTTTGTATTTCTAAAAACAAAAAACACCAAATAAACAATTTTTTTGTTCAATCTAATTGCATTAATTTTTTTAAACAAAATTGAAACAGAAGGGCTGCAGAGGGGTTTTGTTCTGTATTAATGACAGATTAAAATCACTATATTTAACAGATTTTGTTCTCTGCTTTCTCACTTTAAATAAAGATGAAGAAAAAAATAATGCTCACGAATTATTACTTTATTAAACTGGAAAAAAGCATTCCTGTTAAGCTTTCTGCTACAGATTTAATACCAGATCTATATAGCATCTTATGACTATGCCATTTCTTTGTAAAATAAATTGTAGTATGTTTGTACATTGAGAGTCATGAGTCATTGAGAGCTGCTACATTATGTTTTTTCCAAATTTGGAAGGAAAAACACATTTTTAAGGTTGTGTCTTCTTTTCACTGTTAACAGACAAAATGTGTTATTTGCTGCAACCCTCCTAGTCCATGCAGTCCATTCCCTCTGACACTGGTGACAGGACATTTTAAACAAAACTGGATGTAGACTAGAAATGCATATCCAAATGATTTTTTTAGGAAACCTACAACCTCTGTCCTGTTCAGCAACATGCAAATGAGTCTACTTTAGTGTTTTTTCTAATCACAGAATAAAATCTGTGAATTTGGGGTCAGTTTGGTTATCCTGCTACACTGTATAGGAGAGTAGCTTATGATGACGAGTGTCCCATCAGCCTTTTTGGGGATTGTAAAGAGAGCTGACTGCAAAGCAGCTTAGAAAGAAATTAATGCATAACAATTATGAGAAACTTCTGTGTGTGTGTGCACCTGTACGAGAGCCAGATTTTGGAGGAAAATCTAAGCCATTTTGTAGCAGGCTCTGACTTGTTTTTTGGAGTTGCCTTTTTTATACTGTGCATGCATTTTTAACCTTTTCTCTTAGCTCCATTAGTTCCCTACTGTCTAGTTTAGACAATCTAAATATAGCATTAAATGCAGCAGTTTTGTGACATTTACTCATTTATCATTTAAAAACCTACTAAAAAAAAAAAAAAAAGGATTTCCCTTGTAATTCTTGTTTCAGCCCTTACAGGGTGATTTCACTTTACATAAGTTTACATAAGCTCCCTTTTTTCCTGGAACACAGAGACTGTCTCTGTGTGCTGTCAAGCTCAGGACATTTCTGCCAGGATCCCTCAGTCATACAGGACAGTGTTGATGGAGGGAACTTGGGGGAAAGTGTGCTTTTAATCACAAAGAGGAATCCCATCTTAATCACAAAGAAGAAAGTTTTGCTGTTACAGGTCTTCCAGTTTCCATGACCTGATTACAAGATAGACTGAACAGACAGCATCTGTGTCAAAGAGGAAAGACCAGAAGACCAGCTCGTAGCCCAGGTTCTCTCCATCCTCATCCTGTTGCTGTAAAGTCAGGTGGATAATGATCCATGGACACTGGGGTAATAAAAGCATCTTCGCAAGCATGCCACAATCCTTCATGGACTAGTTACTGTGCCAAAAGTCACACCACACACACACACAAACAAATGTAGCAGTCTGCATAAAGGTTGGTTTAAGCAGAATTCAGTGTCATTAATAAATGATTAGGTGTTTCTTCCTCATTTTTCATAGTGTGATTTCCTCCGTTTCAATTCCTTGGTTTGACTCTTGTGTTTCCTGCTTCAGTTTTGTTATCACTCAGTATTCCCCTCTATGCTCCTTCATCCTGATAATCTGTTACTTTACTTTCCTCCTTCATGTTGCCCAACTGCCAATAAAAGAGGCTGCAGTACTGGGAGAGGTGGTCCTTCCTTCTTTCAGATATGATAGAAGCAGGAATTACAGGAAAGCCATGTCTATTTCCTGTATCTCCAGAATGAAAGCACCAGCTTAACCACTTCAGAGGAAACATATCCCCACTACTAAACAGATACTCTGAAGTTCTTAGCTGACTAATTCTAACAAATGTCTACTGAGAGCATGCAGGTGAAATTTTTCTGAGTCTTGTAACTCAGCCATATTTCAGATCCCTTTGCAGGGGAGTTAAAAACACCAGCCGATCCTACCAAACTGCTCCAAAGCAGGGTGCAGGGGTAGCTGAAATTGTATAGAGTTATGTGCTTTTATTTAACCATGAACAGTTTTCCCTGTTCTCATTCCTGGCAAAACAGTACTATTTGAACTGAAATGGCACAGAAAATATACATGCAACTTTTGGGATGGAAAATATTGTAATTGATCTATTGATCTAAAATATTAATATTTGACATCATAAGCATCAAAGCAATATAAGACAATTAAAGCTCAGAGAATTGAAACATTAGGCAAGTTAAATACTTTTTAAAGCATGCTTTCTAGTCCATTGACCTATCCATCAAAAAATAAAAGTAGTTTACATTTATGTTAAAAGAAATGTAAGTATTGTTTTCTTACTCCTAAATAAGAAAGGTACACAAAATATAAATATCGCTATAGACATTTTTTTAACCCTCTTCCACACTGCTTAGAGTGAGCTGAGTAATTTTTGATGGAGGAAAAAAAACCAAAAACCAGAGAACGGCAGTTTGTCAGACACAGATTTCTCTAGGGAAACTCCTTGTGTGACTGCATTTTCAATGAAATACAGCCAGAAAACTTGGCATTTTCTTGTGAAAACCTGCATGCTGTCTGCTGGTTCACCTGGTGGCTGTTTGGGGTTCCTTGGGGTTCCAAGCTTGCAGAGCTTCTTGGGAGGTGTGTTATACCTTTCAAATTACTGTTGAACAGAAATTTTGTATTAAAGATTCATGTCTTCAAGGTGCTCTATGTTTTATCTCGCTGATACAGTTAGAAATTATGTTCAGTGTGTTGTTACATCATTCCTTAAATATACATGAATTTGGTATATTTCATAAGTTTAACTTGAGAAACTGGCAGATACAACACAGTGTTATCAGTTAGAGATATAAAATTTAAAATATGCAAAGAAAAATATCATAATCACATTTACAAAATTAAAGAAGACCTAGTATACTCCAATAATGCTTCACAGACAAATTAACAAAAATAAAAGTCTCTACATATTTCTTATTTAGGCAACTATGCTAATATTTCTAACAAGTTGAAAGCATGGCAAGAAAGATGCATGGGTAAGACACTTCATTAATATACAATGAAAACTTAAAGATTGCTTTGGAAATACTAAAAATTGACTCTGATCCTTCTGTGAGGGTAATGTGCTGCATTGCATTTGGCCTGTCAGCAAATTCTTTCTCAGACAATTTAACTCAAATCAGTCCTGAAATTCTATCAGCCAAATCATTTTTCCTAGGAAAGCAGAGGTGTTTTCTAACCTCAGTCTCTTATTCACTTCTCCAATTGTTTGGGGTGGTTTTAGACATTAAGAAATGCACCTAGATCTAAGTAAGCTGGAACTATAACCATGTCATTACAAATTATATAAATTCATACCAAAGAGCTCCTATTAAATTTACTTTGAAATTAATGGTTGTTTCTCCATTACACAATATGCTGTTATTGGATAAAATCCTAATATGCAACTGTCTTTATGACTCTATGCATCTTGTCCAGCTTTAGCTTTTAGCCACTGTTTATAAGTGTTTCCTGACCCACTTGATAATCATTTTACTAAGTCATTGCAATGACATACAGTTTGTCATCTGGATTAGTTTCCAATCCACAATCATAGCTGTTACTTTTGTTCACAAGATTTAGCTGAAACCACTTCTTTCAAATGAACTGTTAAAAACAACCATAAAATCCACTATACAGGTCTAGGTCCAAAATCTGTTACGGTCAGGTCCTTTTTTTTTCTTTTCCAAAACCAGTCAACATGAATGCCTTCAAATGAATTTAAAGCAGAGGAGGTAATAGAGGGATACCTCCCTGGTAGACTTCCCCAGATTCCACTGATGTGTAACATGACAAGTTGCTAGCTAACCAAGCTAACAAGTAGCTTTATTGTTCTAAAATAAAAACCTCTTTGTGGCTAAAGCTGTAGGAAACCGAACCTAGATATTCTTTTCTTGTTGGCTCAAATATCCACAACAAAAATCTTGCCAATAACTGAAACCAGATTAAGTTCTTCTCTCCTCTCCTCTCCCTTCATGACTTCCATCCAGCCTTTTGTAACTTCACCTTCACACAATCTGCTGCAGGTTGACAGCACCAATAAAATCACAGTAATCTGAATTAAGGAGGCACTTGCAAAGTTTTTTTCAAGAAGGGTACTGCCCTGCAGCAATGTGTGTACAGTTGCTCATACTCCTCCAGTACAACTCTGCTGCTGAGTCTTGGGAGGCTGAGGAATGGGAACAATTTAATCTGGCTACTGAGACAAATACAGTTTGTAACTCCCCTGCAAAGAGACTAATTTTTTGTATGAAGGGGAATTTGAGAGTCCAGCTTTCAAATACTACAGGTTATTCTAAATATTATGGTTAGAATTTTCTATTTCAAGTAATTTAGTGATACTCATTTCTCCCACATGGATCTATTTTTTCACAACAGATTTTTTGAAAAGGAAAGGTTAGTCCCTGGCACTGTTAATCCAAATCACACAGGAAATTAAGTAGGAAAACAGGATGAATTAATATGATGCAATCACTCAACTTGCTTCTCAGTTTCTAACAAGTGGAATTATAATAGATAAACAGCATACTAACCTGACAGTATTAAGTATTTCCAAAAAGCTGGTATGCATGGCTTTCCCACATCTTCCCAGTCTGATAATCACTGTATTTGAATAATTTTATATATGTGCTTCTCAAGCTTGCTTAGAAGAGTATTTCCAAGATATTTTTAGTGTGCACTTCAGGAATTTTTGCTGCTGGAAGATGCAGTGAGATAGATCTAACATGACAAAATCATCTTGCTGGTACTCACCTATTTATTATTCAAGTCCTTAAGGTTAGCTACAAAGATTTTCCAGCACTTCATATGAAACTGCTGCCCTGGCATTTCCTCTGTTTATAAAGGCATACACTAAAAGACAACATCTATTTCTTAGCAATAAGCACTAATGACTCCACAGCTGCTCCAGCATCTTCTCCAAGCACTTCATGCTAAATTTCTTACCAAGCTGATTTGGAAGTTAGCTTTTTTCAACATGCTACTCGTGACAAAGATCATCTGATAACCTAATTTTCAGAAACACTAATCTCTTGGCCTCATAAGACAACATATCAACATGTATGGTGGGTACAAATGAAACCAGTAAAATTTTCTTCATCAGTAGGTTTATAATTAAAAAATTAAACACAGTTTAAGGTTTGAAGTGTTTCCCTAGTCAAAGTCACACAGTTTGTTTAAAAGCTCTGGTGGAAAAGGAGTGGAAGGAGAACAGGGAAAGGAGGAACTAAAATCTCAAAGCAGAAGTCCTTAATCATGAATTTGAATAACTCCTTCCTATACCTAACACAGAAATAATACCTTGAGGAAAAGACTCAACAAAAGCAATGAGTGATTATAAAACCTGAAAGCTATTCTAGTGGTCAGTATGCACAGAACAAGATTTTAATTTTTTTTTAAAATTTTAAGTTCAGAGAAGTATATTGGATTGATATGTAGTTCAGCACAGAACATCATGACTGTCTACAAACAAGTCCGCTTCACAAATGGCCACATTCACTTGAGTCCCTCAAAGTCCCATCAGATTCTACCATTAAATTTCTTAATTGGTGAATATATCACAATATGTACCCAGCAGTGGTTACGTAATGACATTTTATAGAAATAGCTACCGTGTTTTACTTTGCAAAAAGAAGCAGTAGCAAATATTGTGCTAGTACCCTGATCCAGACAAAAGTAAGTTACTTTGTCCATGTATCATCCTTTCTGCTGAAAAGGGTTGAGAAGAAAAAGAAGAAACACAAGACAGGAAACAAAGTACAGCTTAACACGGGGTGAAAAGTACAAATTCCTTTGTTTCATTAAAATAACATTATGCCCAGCCCCCTCCCGACTCCCACCCTCACTGAAGTTACAAAAGCAGTGGATGATTTCAGTACAGCCCCAGCCTACTTTACTTCACAACGTGGAATAAAATATTTTGAAACACAAAGTACCAGGAAAGAGTATTCATTGGTTCAAATGCAAGTGAGTACAGCAAATCTCAACAGTGAAGGGATGCACTAGGAAAATAATATTAGAATATTATTTTGATATTATTAGTCCATCAATAAGCCATTGACTCAAGAAAACAGAATTTCAACAGTGGTTTCATCCCTTATTTATGTCCCCATTCTTCCTAAAGCATCATTAATTGCACTTTATTACTGCTCTCTTATATTCTTGAGGCTGCCATTTGGCAAAAATGCAGAGCTCACCTTTGGTGTGCAGTACCTTTTTGGTTTCTGTATCATACTAGGAAATTCATCCACTTATGCATTTTTATATACATATAAATAACAAAATACATTTAAGTTTGAATAATAATCTTTATTTCTTTATTAGTTTATTTGTAAAAGGTACATTGTAATCCTGAGCTACTGCTTTTATACATTTAGCGTCATACAAAGACAGATCATTTACAGTTTGATCATTTACATTTATTGTGCTCCAAAATCCTTATCCGAATATCATTTTGACTTAGCAGGAACATAGATAATTTAAATTACATGTATCCCTGAAACATCCATATTAATTTACCCATCTGACCCCTTTATCTAAATTACTACAGTTGTCTAAATCACTCAGGACATTCCTTCTGAATTTAGCAAAAACTTGTTTAAAATTATAAAGATGGGCAGTGCAAGAACTGGTCCCTCAATCCTTTGTGAATACATCATTAGAAAAAATTTCCTGTTTCCGTATTCTCTTGGCAAGTCAGTGCTAAATTGACTAGATGTACTTTGATGGAATGGTCCAAGTAATAGTTTACTCATTTTCTTATTACAGCAGTTAATGAGAATTTACAGTGTCTCCCTTTGCAGTGACCAGTGTCATAACTCTCCCAAGCAGGGAAAACCTGATGTGATCAGAGGAAAGTAAGAGGCAACCCATCACCGTCTTATTGTCATCTACATGACACTGAAGTATTACAAACCAAGTCATATGAAATGCTTCCCTTAGACCCTGTAAAGGAACTTGTACAAATAACTAGAGTTAAGTTCCACAATCCGAGCATGGCTTTTAAGATTTGCCAGTTAAAAGAAACAAAACAAAACAAAAAAACCCAATCAAAACAAACCAAAACCTCAGTGCCAGGATCCTCGAGGAGAAAGCATTTATCCTAACTGAAATCCAATCCTGGATAAATGGAAATTTAATCCAACTACCAAAATAGCATCTCTCTACCTGAAAAATCTCCAAGCATACAGTGTTTACAAATGTCTCTCTAGCAACAGTGTCAGTCTTTTAAACACTCACAACCTTCATTTCCTGAATAAGGTCACTATGATCTTAGGCAAAAGATGCAGTAAAGCAGTTCAAGCAAAATGCTTATTGCTTAGGTTTTAAAGCAAGCCACTTGAATATAATTTTAGTTAAAATGTTAAGTACAAATGTGAAGCTACTGTAGAAACACTTATAAACACTCTTGCTTTTGAATTCTTACTGAACATCTAGAAAAATGGCAGACAGATTTTAACATAACAAAGGAAATGTAAAACTTAATACTGTCGAAATAAAATTCAACACCTATAAAGACAGAGTTATGAACATGTAAACACAGCTTTAGTATTCAGAGCTAGGGAATCTAGCAGCAAAACAAACTATTTGCATATTATGTAGTGCAATGAACATTTGTTCTTAGAGACCCCCAGTCTTTAAACTACTTTGAACAGAATGGAATCCTTACCGGAAAGGTTTTAAAAGCGTCCAGGATGTAATATCCAGAACTACTAGATGTTTATCTATAACCTAACAACTTCTCTATGCAAAACTGTGCTCTGGATAGCTGACTTTAATGGCTCCCCAGTAGCAGGCTCGAATGAGGCAGATTAAACCTAAGAGATAAGCAACAGCCCAGGAAACATACGTTGCGTGATACCGCCTGGCGAAATCTTGTGTACCAACCTAAAAAGAGAAAAAGCCAGTGTCAAACATGCAGCACTATCTGTTCTTCAGGGAAGAGTAAGTTTTATTAAGGAGAAGCATTTCAGCACCTTTTCAACTCTGGTAAGGGCAAATTGAGTATTTTATTCACTTAATTTTACATAACCATAGGATAATTGAGCTTGAAAGGGAGATCAGGAGACGTCTAGTGCCAACTCCCCAATAAAGCAGGGTCAACCCCAAGATCAGACCAAGCTGTTCATGGTTTTATCACAGCTAGGTCCCAAAAACTCCAGGAATGGAAGCTACACAAGCCTCTGGACAAAATCTCATGGAAAAATGTCTTTCACATAATTTTCCAACTCAGTAAGGTAATTCAAAAAAGGAAAAGGAATTTGTCTCTCACTATTTTTACTTCTGGCTTTGTTTCTATTAAGGAACCTGGAAAATCCTTCATAAATCATTTAAGATCACACAAAAATAATGATTCAAGTTAAAATGCAAGTTAGAGGCATAATGAGAACTCACATATGAATTCACTGGGGGTATTTCCTCACATGAACTTTTCTGGAATTCCCAGGCAGAAAGTTGGCTTTAGTACCCCATACGAGGTACTGGTAAGCCAGAGAGCTTTCCAAGTAACAGAGAGTGAGCCTTTTCACTTTGCAAATAGCTTATGAACTGGTTATGAACTTCACAACTTGTTCAAATTACAAAGACATGTACATATTTTAGTGCTTGGAATCCCATTCACCTCCATTGCAGTGGAACTTATATTTCTGGCTATGCAGCAACATGTATTTCTGGAAACCTGGAAGTTTTGAGAGCTCTGGCAAGAGCAAGATGTTCCAGCATTTCTACAGTAAAGTGAACCATTTTTCATAAAACTGAAGTATTTTTAGAGATGAAGAGCCAAATTTCACATCAGAAAAAAGGATTATCAAAGTGCCAGAATACCTTTAAAAATATTTTTAATTTCAATTCAGAAAAATTAATTTACTCAAATGATTAAGTCCACAGTTTTAATAGAGATGACAAAAAACACACCAATTTAGGAAGTTTGACTCAAATGCTGGGGAAAGAAGAGCTGGTCAACTAAGAGAACTGCTTTAAACACAGACACCCCTGCACACAGTTGAAAATTTATCGTGGGATATCACTCACAGTTAATCCAACACCAATGAAGATGCATATCATTCCAATGGTGATATATGCACAGCAGCGCCTCCGTGGCAGCGCACTTCCAACAGAAGAACTGTTAGAAAATAAATGGTATTGTAAATTAAAGGTAAACAAAAAATCCCAAACCCAACCATCCAAATGACAACCACCTGAAAACCACCCCTACCATCAATAGTAACTCTTCAGTATCAACGGGGGATATGGAAAGAGAATGACAATACACATACACCATCTCAAGTTTACAGAGTTGAAAGCGAAGTCTACAGTTACACTGTAAAGTACAGGACAGAGTCCTCATTTTTATTTTAAAGGAGGACTATGGTGAATATCTAGTACCTAAAAATCTAGGTGCTTACAAGGAAGGACGTGGTGCCACACCCACAGAGTGTCTCTACCTTCTGTAGCCACAGTGCAGCCCAGTAATTGTCTTGGATAGCCTTTGGATGGCAAAACTCAAGTTTGCTTTTCAGCTTCCATGCTGGTTGCAAGTCACCCTTCAGACTTTTAGTACATCAGCATATGGCTTCAATACTTCACTGCATCTAAGTAACTGAAAATAACTTTTGCCACCCCACGTGTCATTAATAACAACCTTCACTATCCATTTCTTGGATACTCAATACTCAACGTTCAGTGATTAAACTGCTCTGAAGATAAATACAAATCATTTCAGTTACAGACATGTAATTTTTTTTCATGTCCAACATCTCCAAATACTGAAATTTATACAGAGCTCTATCACAATTTATATGAGCTGCACAAATCACTTCTGACAACCAGGGTAAATAAATCCCCTGGAAATTCTGTCACTCATCATCTAGACTATGAACTCCAGGACAGACAGCTCTGTCTTGACCTGCTGTGTCAAGCTATTACAGTGCTTCACTCAAACCAAATATAAAATGCAAATAAAACATTACATTATTTACTACAGGCTAGAAAAATTATTCTAGAAGCTCAGCATGGTTTAGTAAATACATCTTGAGTCACATATTTGCAATCACATACAGCTTGCTAATGAGGAAAATGGGAGCATGATTTAAGTCCACTGAAGCACAGTTAAAAGAGAGGCAGAAGTGCTTTTATAAAATATTATCTGTCTTAGAGGTTTTTTGAAGCATCCCGAAGCATGCTATCATTATTTTAGTACTTCATCCTGTTCTGGGAAGATCAACACACCTTTGGAAATAGTGTAATGCTTTCACTCATCTCATGACAGTTCAACTTATTCAAGATAAATGCCTAACAGAAAAAAGCACTGCTAAACAACTGAAGTAGCACACACGTCATATGACTGACCAAATTTCTGGTTCCAGTTAATTAACCACATAGCAAGGCCTCATATGCTTAGCATGTGACTAAAATTTTTTAAGCATTTGTCTTAGAAAGCCTTCAAATAGATTGCTTTAAGCAGCTTTACTTCAACGTTATTTCTTTAAAAGGAATTTCTAATATGCTCCAAGAGGGAAAAAAAAGCCAAAAACAACCACCACCACAGTCCTCAAGCTAACACACTGAGCTTCATCTCTCAAGGCAAGAGTTGAATAAAGTGACTACTCACTTTTATTCACTACTCAGCCATTTTCAGAGCTGCTCATTAGCTTCCATGGGGAAATGACTTCCTGAGCAAAACCTCACCATACATAGTGAAATGGGACACTGGAGGGTGTCTGGGATAGGATTAGGGCAAGAGAATTCCCAGTTGGGCAAACAATGTATCTTGCCCTCTCACACACACCTCCACATACTCCCTCAAAAGCCACTCTACAGCCCATTCTAGAAAACTGGATATGCTGTTCAATTCCAAGTTACATGAGTTAAATATAATAAAACCAAAAAGTCGATTTTTTAAAAGGGAAAAAGGGAAGAGACTGAGTTTGCCAAACTGACCTTAGGTTCCCTACTTTGCAGGATTTTGTGGCTATGTACTCAATTCTATTACAGAGCTGGATACCATAAGCTGGTAAAAATGTCATGTTCAATATATCTACAACATACATGATATTTACTGTGTGGTGTACTGCACACAGAAACAAAGTTCATCCTATCCAGTAAAAAAGGCTGGGGAAGAAAACATCAACACAAATAGCACAAAATGGAAATGTAAAGAATGTCTCAATTCAGCTGCTTTTTCTCTTTCCACAGAAAGCAATGATTAGAGTTTATACAGTTACATAACAGACCTAGGAGTCCAAATAAATAATTATTAATTTTTCACCTTCCAACAGCAATGTTAGCCACTGGGCCCCTCTAGATAGTGAGGCTTCCTCTACCCACCCCAAATTACACATAAAACCCCCAAGCTAACTTGGAGTAAAGAAAGTTGAAACTCTATCCCTTTAAAAACCTTGCAACCGTGACAACTCTGACAAGCACATCTGGCAATATTAAAAATGGCATCAAAAGAACATTTTCACATCACAGAAGCAACCAATTAGTTCCATTGTGAGAACATGAGGGAACTCTACAGAGCTATCTAGAAAGCAGCAGTTCCTTCTTTCTGAGCTGCTGCTGAGGAAGTAAAGGCACCTGCCAGAACTCTGGGCAGCAGCAGCAGATATAAAAGATGTCAGATCCCATATTGCATCAGGGAGTAATTAGAAGAGGAGAAAACTGCCACATAGGACAAAGGCTATAAAAGAAGTAGCACAGGAAGGAATGCTGGGTCTCTCATGCTCCAAATAATAGGAATTATGACCAGGATTTCAAACATGTTTTTAAGAGGAAAATTAAGATGCCAATATTTTGAAGATGAATAGCACTGGTGAAATTAGCCTCCATAGCAGTGATGATGTTTCAACATCTCTCTCTTTCCTGAAAGTCCTTTGAGGCAAAGGTGTTATAAATTCATTAGGGTTCATAGTTTTGGCAGACCTTAAAAAGTAAAAGAGATAGGTTCTACAGGGAAAAAATAGATTTGACATTTTGAAATAACCTGTACCATTCAGGTACTCTTTCTAGTAACTGAACTAATGAACTGAATTTTCTAGATGATTCAATATACATCTTAGCAAAACAAAAAACCAGTTCCTGCTTCATCATTAAACGAGAAAAATGCTGGAAGCTTTCCCTGAATCTCATACTCTTGGAAAACAAGCTGATAAACATCTGGTATTTAAAAATACAGAAGAACACTAAATCAGCAAAAAGAAACAGTTTCCCCCCCCCCATTCCCAGGTGTCACTATAAAATAAAACTGTATCATAAAATTTCCTCACTAGCTACATTGATTTTCCCAATGCAAGTAAGGGCCTGTATCAGGCAGAGCCACTATGGATCAGTAAAGTTTCTGCAAACACCTTAGCTATCCTGACATGACACATTTACAGTCCACTTCCAAAGACATTTGGTCATTTACCAAATAAGATTTTATTCTCTACATCACAATTTCCTACACTTCCCAAGTTATTTTGCAAGACAAAACAAGTGTGTCACAAAACAAAGTTGTATCACAATGGTAGCACATAGATGGGACTAAAAACAGACAAGAAGATCCTATTTCCTCCTACATTCAGATATGAGAGGCTCCTTTGTCTAGGTACTATGAGGCATGATGGCTTTATTTCTCCCTGGACACTGTTTCATTACTAACTTTTTCATGTCATAATTTCTGATCTCCCTTGCAGCTTTAGAAGACATTCTTAATATAAAGATCTAATATCCATCAACCAAATAAAGGTCAAAACCAAACTATTTGCAGATTCGCTGCACTTTTAAAAACATTTCAAACACAATTATTAATCCCAAAGTGACAGCCTACGTCTCCTTGAAAAACTTACTGTTGGAGTGATTCAAGGGCCTTTTGCCTTAGACTACACTCCTTTTTTCAGTGGCAATCATCAACTTAATCAACATAAGGAGTGAACAGTTCTACATCTGACTACTCAGCTACTAATGAAAAGTTCTGCATTAATAAGATGAAACCCTGCATTCCCTTCTAACTACGTGGCTATGATGACCTCTGACAAAGACCTGATAGAAAGCAGGTCACTGCAGTTATTTATTCCATCATCATGACTCAAAGTTCTGTCTCACCTATGCTGTGCCCTAAATCCATGTATCAGAAATGTTTATGCTGCTGGAAGTGCAGAACTCCCAACCATGGCATCGCAAATGCGGGAAAGCACCAAGCAACTCCTTCAAAGCTAAATTACAGTATCCCACAGTTTGCATCCTCAGCCCAAGGACAGACGTGCCCACTTGTTGAAATTTGTTTTGCATTCTGCAATACAGTTGCCACGCAAGCTGTAATTATCACAAATTGCACTGCAGAGAGGCTCCTGCTTCCCTACATACAGATAGCATGCTTTGCACTTTATGGAGGAAAACACTATGAAAACCTTTGAGTTCAGCTGGAATTTAAAACAGAAGCAACATTACCCAACAGAAGACAGACCATGAGATCACATGCTGTGACTTTTGACTATTGCTTGGAGTGTGGTTTATTTTGCTGCTGTTATTGCTAGGGTTGGGTCTTTTGTTTGTTTGGTTTTCACTGTTTGTTTTGATCTTTAAGGTTAAACAACAAATAACACTGACCTAAGGAGAGTCAAGAAAATAGACAAGGTCAGCTAACAAGGGTGACATAAAATGTAAAACATAATTGCAATTAGTTTTAAAACAAACCAAACAGCAAAACTCCAACCCTCCTCAAGGACTGAAGAGATTTAATGTGTCAGTACAAACATCCCTGCAAAGCAGCATCTCATCAAGACTGAGTTTACTTAACCTAAGCAAATTAGAACATATCCATGGTTCCACACTGGGTTGGTTACACCCCTGAGGTTAAACACAGCACCAGACTGACTCCTCTATCAAATACTCTGATAAAAAGACTTCAACCAGCGTTGAAGGCCAGGCCATGCCCACACCTACAGTACATTTATCCTAAGCTTTCTTCTTTCCTAAGGGACCTGCTACTTTTCCTGCAACATACAACACAGCTGAGGTTCTCCATTCCCAGTGGAAAACACATTTGTTCCTTTAACTGGAAGTCACACTTGCCTGTTAAAGGAAGACAAATATTTAAATAAATCAGCAGAACATGAAGGTCTTTGGAAGTAATATTTATGTCTTATTTCACATCCTGTGGCCAAAATCTCGCACAAATTTAAAGTATGTTACTAGTGCAACAACTCAAATTAAGAATTCCAAACAAATACTCAAAAAGAGAGGCTCGAAAAAAACCAAACCAAAACAAAATGCTTACAGTTCCTGTATTATTTTTCTTGTTCTTCTTGAAGTAGCAACAAATGAACAGATAAGTTATTCCACAGTAATTCATAAACATTAAACAAGCTAGCATTAAGATGCTTAGCACAAGTTAGCTGTTGAGTTTATACTGTCACTAAACCCTCTTTCAAATTAAGATTATTTCCTTTCCACCCTTTACAATAAAGTCATTCAAGTTCTACTTTTCAAGATGACATCTGGTTACTACTGCATGAAGAGGTAAAATTTCAAGGACATAAAATGTTAATTTCAGCAACCCTTTCCTGTCTATTGTTAGCAGCTTGTTTTTGCCTCTATCAATTCAATCAGAGCATTTTCATAAACGCAGGTTGATTTGTCAAAGCTACTGATTTCTGCATAAAGAATGGAGAATTCACGTGCACACTATCTGCTTTAGCCTTGAAGTTCAGATAAGCACAGCAAAATAATCAGCACAGCTGACACATTTTACTCCAAAGACTTACAGAAGAAACACTGGCTACTTCACAGTAATTTACATAACCTTGCTTTCAGAGAACTTACATTTTTTTGCAGTGTGGGCATTTTGCTAGTGTGTTAAACCTCAGTTCCATCCACTGTAAAAAGAAAAAAAGAAAAAGGTTGAAAACCAGACTTGAGAAAATTGTTATTGCACTTAATTTTAAATGTCACATGGAAAACACTTTGCTTCTCAGACTTTCTTTTACTTGTTTCTTGTTTTCTTCTATAAATGGGGTGCCCTTTTGTCAGTGGCAACATCAGATTGGGATTTCCATGTGAACATTTCCCATAACTTGCCTTAGTATTACAAAATTTGCTTGACGTAATGTGGTTGTATCCACAGGCGTAGTATGAGCAACATTATAATATTAATGGGTTCTCTTCTCTTACTTAAAGACTATTAATATACCCAGAATCAAAATAAGTGTGTTTTCTTTGGCACAATTACAGACAGAAGTATTTTGCAATCTTTTTCCCAACCCTTGCATCATTTATGAAAACTAAGTTATGGGTACACAGAAAGCTGTGATAAAAAATATTTTAGAAAGTAGATATCAGGTTTTGCATCTATGAAATAGAGAACACTATTGGCTACCTTACATGACTGTTAAAAAGACATGTAAAATTGTACATGGTAGGGTCACCACCTTCCATTCTCAGACTAAAACCTGTGTGGGAAACAGCCTTAGTGAAAGCAATGCCTAGAACTAACTCAACCAGGGGATACAGAGTGATATACTCACTTAAAAACAGCAGGTGCTGTTAAATTTCCTTCTGTGATAGCAGTATTAAACAAGCATTTTAAACATGTTTGCCTTGATCAAGAGAATAAGGCTCTTTTTCTTCCCCCTGTAAGGAGTTATTTTGTAACTGTAGCTCTCTTCTGTTGCCTTTCTCAAGTGGAGGAGGTTGGTAGGAAGTTTTCTTGGTGATGCAAAAGTCACACTGCAAATTAAAAGCAGGGGCAGAAGCCACAGTGCAGATCCCCAGTGCCTCCATTAGACCCTGCCTTACCCCCATGAGAAATCTGAAGCTGTCCTACTGAAGTGTTATAACTGCTACAACCACAAATCAAAATCAGAGCCACCCTCACAGGGAAAACAGCATCAACCTACAGCAAGCACCATTTAAATGCTGAGAAGAAATTTATTTTATGAGCAAAGAAAGATGTGTCTTCTCATGCCTTGTGGTTTTGCTGTGAGCAAGGTTTGGAACTGTAGTATTTATTAAACATTTTCCTACCTCCTGAACATCTCCCTCAGTTTTATTTACTTGGGGATAAATCTCCACTAAAAAGAAATCAATCTTTTAATTTTCTTGTTCTGAAGTATCCATTTACACATTTACAGAACAACTATGTAACTGGTATTTTTTGTTTACGAAATGTGATCAAACTGATTTAGCAGAGTTCTATTTTATTCCTTAATAAAACTTCTGTAATACTCCCCACCCAAGCAAAGCTTTTTAAGAGCATTAATTCTACTTCCACATTCCTGGCAGAAGAGCAAGTTCAGTATTTTTCTGCATCCCTTTTAAAAATCCACTCAATTTCCCTTAATTCTACACAGTGAAAGTGGGATAAGATGCAACTGTCAGTATTGGGGATGGAGAGAAGCCTCACCAGAGCAGTTATTTCAGCTTTTTAAACTTCAATTCCAGAAATTAAAGGAAGTCTAATTCCAGGATTTGTATTTTACCTAATTGTAATTCAACTTCATTTCTATACACCAGTTTCAATTCTGTATCACAGTGTAGACAACCCATTTCCTTAGTTACTTATTAATAAACTTTCCAGAATTTTAAGACTTCTAATTATTTGTTTAAATTATTAATGGCTACAAACTCCAATGCATTTGGGCTGCAAATATTGATGGAAAAAGGAGTGAGCAATAATCTGTTTTCATTGACAGTTACCTGGAAATAACAGAAGGAGTACCTGTTATGATACCTTTTACATGGGCCTGAAGTATTTGTAGAAAAAAGAGCAAAATTGTGACAAGACTTTCAAAGTACAAGAACTCCAAATCATATTAGCACAGTGAGGAAAAGGTTATGTTTGTGTACATTCTAAATCATGCTTAAGCTGGCATTTTTTACCAATACTCCAGAGTGCTTTAAAGTACCTAATATTGATTCATGTTCTTAAGAAGTTACAGTTACATGAAATTTAGCTCTCTACTGAGAATACAGTGATTTTTTTAATTGGAGCAATACAGTATACAGCCCAAATCCCTGGCTAGATGTACTGAAACAGATGAAGAGATGAGGAAACCAGAGCCCGTCAATATTTCAACTGTGGACAAAACCAGACATCCATCAAAGGAATTGCTGGAAGAACAGCCAAACATTTTCTTCTAAGCCTAAAATAGTTCTCAGTGCTTTCAACACAAGACAGTAACAAAAAAGTATCCCAAAACAAAAAAAGACATATACACATAAATACATACACAGTTCTATATACAGTTGCTTCTGCAAAAGAAGCTTCCCCTCCATTTCCCTCTGGTCCTTTGGGAAAGCAAAATACTTTCACAAACTAAAACATATCTAAGTTTTCTGAAAACTTTAATGGGTTTTTTATTCAATTATTTCAGAAGAAGTAATTTTCATATTTGATTAGTTTAAAAAAAACCAAAATTGGCAAAGCACAGCTGACAAAGTACAGTGCTTAGCCTGCAGCCTGTGGCTTCCATAGCTTGCTCCTGGCTTCTTGTCCCTGAGGTCATTTCAAAAGCAGGACAGTAGCAGGAAGATGTCAGAGAGGGGGAGCACATAGGGACAGCCCTCCCTTGCCCTCCATTTCCAAAGACAACTCAGCCTCTGACAGCCACACACCATTGCAGGCAGAGGTCCCTCAGAGAGGAGCAGCAGGGAATGACTTACTGCTGGAAGAAACAGACACTTCACAGCCCAGTCCAAAAGCTCTGAAAACAGCCCAAACCAGATCAAACTGGTATTTAGCAACATAGTTAAAACCTCATCCTGCCCCCTTTTTTTATTCTAACCCTTTTTCCACTTGTCAAGTCCAAACCTGTCAGAAACAGTAGAAACCTTAACAAGAACTTCTATCAGGTTACCAAGGGAAAAAAAAATCTGATTAACAAGATGTGAAGCATTGATAGTTTGGCTACAATCTCCCTTCAGTACTAAGCCATTCTTCCAGCTAAGACAGAGAAACTTTAAGGCACTCCATAGCAAAGAGTGTGCTTTTCATAATTAGTGGAAAAGACCCCAGCATGAGCAGAGGCAAGCATAATATAGGTCCCATAGTCATGTTTTCAAATGAAAAAAAAAAAAAAATCTTGTAAAGGTGATGAGCAAGCTGATACTCTTAAAAGAACACAGAACATGACAATTTGACTTTTCCATGCCAGGGATTCTATCTTTGTCTATTTATTTTTTAACTGCCTGGTAAAGTAAAAGGAATAGCCTACTGAGTTGCTGAGAGATGCATTTAGCACTACATATTTTCTTCACAAGAAACTGAGATTCTAGGCTGGCTAAAATACTTTTTTGTTGCTTCTCTCCTCATTCTCAAATCCAAGCAATTTTCTGACTTTTCTTAACGAAAAATGTTATTTTTAGAATCTCAGACTTAATTACAAAAAAAAAAAAAAAGTAGAAGCAAAAGACTGGCAGGAAAGCTGTGTAACATGAGGGGAAAAAAGGGTTTGTTTCTTGATAACTCAGCATTAAAAAACAGCAAGCTTCCAATTTCTAATGGTTAAGAGAGTTTCTTTTCAACATATCATGAAGAGACAAATTAGTCTTATCCTGGCAGACAGGACTATGAAGTTCAAAATATTGCAGTTCCCTGAAGCAACCAGAAGATATGAAGTCACATGCACAAATCCCAGACTAGAAAACCTTTTAAGGCATAATCTAGTAGTCATGGGCAAACCCAGACTTTATGGGTCTGGTTTTTTTCCCTCATGTTCACCTGAAGTAGTTCATAGTGTAAACTACAAAGTCAATCTGGACTGTACTAATATAAAGTAAATAGGGAATCAAGACAAGTAAAACTTCCATGCTTGTCAAAGTACCTAAAGACAGGCTGAAAAGTCAAACAGAAAACCCACTAAAGGTATCTTCAGTTTCCAGACTACTGTTTTTCAGCAAGGGTTATAAGAAATTTTGTATTTTTTAATATATAGGCAGAAGTAGTAGACAGAGTATTTCTTGAGGATCTCTAATTACTTTCCAGTCAGTATGTTACTTGTAAATTCCTCATCATATTCCCATTCCTCTTCAGGAAATATAAAAAAAAAAAAGAAAAAAGAAAGAAGTGAAAGGGCCATCTCCTGCTCCCTGCACTCATCACCTACTGTAACAGTTAAGACATTACAGCACACCTGTCCTGGATTCAGCTGGGAGTATTAATTTTCTTCTTAATAGCTGGTACACTGCTCTCTTTTGGATTCAGTAACAATGTTGGTAACAAGCTAAGGTTCTAGCTGTTGCTAAGTAGTGTTTACCTAAGCCAAGGACTTTTCCAGTTTCCCATGAAACTGCAAAGAGGTGCACAAGAAGCTGAGAAAGAGCACTGCCAAGACAGCTGAGCTGAGCTGGCCAAAGGGATATTCCATACCACAGAACATCATGTTTGGTACACAAACTGGGGGGAGTTGGTTGGGAGATGCTGATCACTGCTGGGGCACTGGCTGGGTCAGTAGGTGGTGAGAAATTGTACTGAACACCACTTATTTCTCTTGGGTTTTATTCCTCTCTCTCATTATTATTATTATTATTATCAACATCATTAGAGTTTTCTGTTTCAATCATTAAATTGTTTTTATCTCAACCCACAAATTTTACCTTTTTCCCACTTCTCCTCCCCACCAGGGCAGGTGGGCTGGGTGGTGTTTGCAGGGAGCAAGCAGCTGTGTGGTAAAGCATGCTGGGGTTAAGCCATAAAAGCACATCACTGATGCATAAACCTGAAGAGAAGACTTGAAGTACAAGCCTGTTCCATTACAGAGCTATTACAAGGCAACCTTTCTCTCTCTGCTGGCACAAGCCAACATGGAGTGACACCCCCTAAGCTTCCTGTTTCCTTGCACAACATGCACTTGAGTATTCTCTGATCTTTATGTATCTTATAATCCTTTGTTTCAGGAATATGCCACCTCTCTCATGACCTTTCTTTAACTGTACCCCTTCTTATATAGTAATTTCCTACAAGTGAAGAACCTAAAGGAGATTCAATCACTGCTTGATGATGAAGCCAAAGCTAGCTTACTTGTGACCTGAAATCAAAATTCAGGTGTGGCAGCACCTTGTCCATTTAGAAGGCTACAGAGAGTTCAATAGCAGAATAGCATTTGTGCATCCTTCAACTTCAAAAATGAGATCAAATGATAGTCTCACATATAAACCAAAGCCTCCAGTTCTCCAACAACCTACAGATATTCCAATGGCAATTTCCATAACCAACAGCTCTCCAGGGCTCATACAGCAATGACAGAACTGCTCTCTTGGCCAGTGCAGAACACAGCCACCACTCAAACCTAAACAGAACCTGGAAGACCAACTTCCTCTTCCAGCACTGTCCACTCTCACATCACAAAACAGTAAGACAGACTTTGGGCTTTATCTATCCACATACAGAAAGACTACTGAAACACATACAAAGATAACCAAATATAGACCATACATCCATAATAATGAGTACAGAAGAAGTTTTAGTTCCTCAATGATGCCAGAGAGTGAGGCAATACACCCTTAAAACTGCTTACAACAAGCAGCTTGAGGCATAGCATGGTGAGGCAAGGAGAATCCAATGCTTTACTTACAAGGAATGTATTTCCACAGTGCCCACACACCACTCTAGTTCCATCTGGTTGAACTGGCAAGGCAGGTTGAGCTGGCTGCTCCTCTGGAATCAGCATTACTGGACCAAGCGTAATGATGCGTCTACTGTGTTAAGAACATTAGATACACATGTAATTAAACTAGCAAAAGAGAAGGATGATGCACTCAAGCAATTAGCTCAGTCAGTACCAAATATTTTTACACTTTTAAACTATCATCTACTTGTTAAACAGCTGATGCACCCAGTTTTGGTTGCTCTCTGAATTGTTTTCAGTTTCAAAAATATTCTCTTTCCCTATAAGATCAGCCATACAAGCCTAAACCCTATAGGGATCAAAGACTTGCAAGCATATGACAGACATGCTCAACAGAAAAATGGAAACTTAATACCCAGACTGAGCCAGCCTCAGAATTGAAATGTATATACCCATGTGAAACCTGTAGAAAGGGTAAGCATCTCCTATAACCTAGCTCTCCTTCCCACACTACTGACAACCAGTAGAATGTAAGAAGCATATCCATACTTGCACATTAAAATTCCATTCTAATTGAGTAAACTAAAAAGGAAAACCACCCCAGGTTGACTAAATGAAATCAATTTACTTTAAAGTATTTTTATGTTCAATGTGTTTCCAGTTAAATTACACAATTTGTCAATCCAAAATGACAGTACCCAAATTAGCCAACAAAGAATGAGGATGAGACTTCTTAGAATGAAAAAAGTGAAAGGGAAAATTAAAGCAATATTTAATCACTTTCATCTACAACCAAAACTTTATTCTGAATGGCCTTCCTTCATTCTGGAATCCTCCATTTAGGGCATACTCCCAACTCTCTCCTTTCAAGACACTACACCAATTTGCTCAGTTTGCAGCAAGACAAATACATAGACTTAGACTGCTTAGATGTACACCTTTGAGATCATTTTAATAAAATTAAGGAACTTCTGATTTAGTTTAGTTACCAACCACGTGATACATTATAACTGAACCATCCCATGAACATTTCTGCACTCTGAGAAAATGTTTGGAATGTTTTGAAGTCCTACCCAACAGAGCCTTAATAAAAGAGTAATTCCCACAAGTCTCAAACTATGTTTCAAAATCAGAACAGCCAACAGACTGGTGACTAGGACACTTGGTAGAGTAGAACTCCCCTTCGAATATCTGCAGACTCAGCCTTCCTCTCCATTTCTCCTGTTAGAAATGCACCACTTAAAATCAAGCTGCTCCTACCTCAGTGAAATCTTTAACACCTTAAGCCCAATGGTAAGAACAATCACTATGGCAATCACAATTGCTTCTTTTATAACAAGTGTGTACATTAAAGTTGAGAGCTGAGAGGAGAATGAATACTCAGCATAACTGAGGAAGAGACTGAAGCCAAGCTACTACTCAATCTCCCATTTCACTCCAAATCCCTACTCTGAACTTAGCAAAGAGAGTATTCTGTGTGGTTACAACAACTAAGTCTCCAAGCAATTATGAATGTTAAATCCTAGAAATGAGAAGTGGATTTTCTGTTGTTCTTTACATTATTTTTGACTTATAAAGTAGTTATATAATGGGACACACAGATCTGAGATGAAAAGCAAAAGAAGAAACTTTTTTTCCCTCTTCAATCTTAAAAAAATGTATTCAAAATGGACACTAGCACTACATGCGTCTGCAGCAATTTAGTAATGCTCTGTAATTGTCCATGTAAAGAGACCAAGGCTTGAACCTCTTTTAGTTTTAAAAACTCAACACAAAGACAACAGTTGCTTTAATGAAAACCATCTCAAGACACAGAGTATTTTATTCTTACCAGTTTGGTCTTGGACAGCCTATTTTCCGAGATGTATCCTTACAGATAAGGAGACAGTTACATTGACATCTAACATACTTCTTCCCTGAAGGAGGGTTTTTGATTGGCTAAACCAAGAAAAAAAAACAAAAAACAAAGAACCACAACCACAAAAGAACACACATTAGAAGTCATAGCAATTCACTTTTTTCCACATAACAGATGACAAAGCAGAACAACTTCAGTGAAAAGTTCTTACTAATAGAGACACTTCCTCTTACACAGGAAACTTCAGAGTCAACACAAAATTAGAAATATTTCTTTCTTAAGAAGTGAAAATTTCCCTATTAGAACAAAAATTCTGCAAACTTATGGAAAAAACATTCATATTTCAGCAATGACAACTCAAGGCTTCAGTTATTTTTTTTAAATGCGAGCTTAAATAGTGATATATTATTAAAAAAAAACAACAAAAACAACCACCCAAAACCAGTCAAAACATCAAACAACCCCTCTTGCCTGGACAATGGCTTTTTTCAACAGTGAAAAGATCAGAGTCTGTTTCTCGGTCACTAAGAGAATATGAAGGCATCACTGAACTGTAATCTTGTTTCAAACTGTATTGAAATTATCTTTCTCCAACCTGGGAGTCAAGTTTCAATGTCCCTTTCATGCAGCAAATCAAAAGGTGCACAATACTTTGTTTGGGTTGAAACATTATATATTGGACAGGAAACTGACTATCAATGACAGGTTCTCTACTTTCCCTTTTAAGTGGAAAAAAAATTCCTGCAGTGTTAAGGCTTCCTGTTTTCAGGATATAATTTAAAGTTCTTTTCATATAACAAATATATAATAAATCCATATAATAAATCTAATCCAGTGTTTTTCATACAAATGTTTGCAGTAGCTGTGGAGCACTGCAGTATCACATCCCAAAACTAAAACTGGCAGGCAGAAAAAAAATAAAAGCAGGAGGCCAAGTAGTGAAGACTTGAATTGAGAGGAGAAGAAACAAATAGGTCTGTGATTACTGGAAAAGAACCTATGACTTAAACATTTCAAAGTTGTTTTACTGTGATCTGTTACAAGTTAACCAAGTGACTGAACAGCATTTCAGGAGAAAGGCATTCATCCAGGGAGAGGTGCAGTTTTGCCACTCTGTTTTTCGAACTCTTAGAATAACTCAATTCAACACTGCTCTTCATCCCATCAAAACCAATTTTATCCTCCTTTACAGAAGAGTAATTACTTAAATGACATCTTTGCTTTTTGTCCTCCTCAGAAGCAGACATCCTGCACAGCCAGCTCGACCACACAAAGATTTATTCTAACTGCTTATGACCATCCTCGTGGCAGCACGCCTCGAGCTGCACGCCAGCCACACTGGCAGTCAGCTGGCTGGCTCGTCCTTTTCCTTGGGGGCGGCAGGAAGGGACCCACCCTGCCCAGGTGAGGACATGAACTCTACCCCCAGAGCCCCCCACGAAAAGAAAAGTGCTAGAAATCCATGTTACCGTAGCTTCATTGCAGACTGTGCATTTAACCACGTGTTGGTGTAGCTTGCCATCCAAATTGATTAGTGACTGGCACACACGGCAGTTTATCACAGGAACACCGCTGGCATCTGGACTTGCAATGGCAGTGTATGGAGGGGGAAGCTCTGCTGCAAGAGGCAAGGAAATCTCAGCTGAAAAAACAGAGGATCCTAAAACACTTCTAGCAAGTATCACTTCTAGCAGTCACAGGCTCAAAAAGAAAAAAAACCTCAGTGTTTAGTATAAACACAGAACAAAACTAAATTTGCTTTCCCCTTCTCCACAACTTCTGTGTACACAAACACCATCCACAGTTGTAGGTAAAGCAAACCAGCAACACACAAGAAATCTGGACCCAACAAAACTCATCTATGTAACTTTATTTCAAACCAACTTTTTGCAGTCCTTAGAAAATGCATGGAGGAAAAAAACACTTAAAAAAAACAAAAACCCCAAACCCACTACAGATTGGTAGAGACTGGCTTTTGGAGAAAAAGACCCCAGAAAATAAAACACAGGTAGGAAGAGTCATAAACAACATCCACAAATATCTAGGGTTGAAATACAGACAAGTGTTTACCATACATTAGAAGATACTGCAGGTAAAAACACAAAAAAGTCCTGTTAAGAAAACAGGTCTTGGATAGGAAGCAGCATGAAATGCTTCTTTTTTGCATACAACAGCAAATTTACGTTGTCTTGAAGAAAAAAGCCCTGAAGTCTCAGAGTTTCTGCTTTTGAAAGTTCCAGATATTTTTCTTGTCCAGGAGCCAAAGTACCAATGCACAAGAAGGTCTTCAGTCACTTTGGAGAGGCCAACACAAGGAAGGCTTTAACGGCCTCAGCTCTCCAGGGAAGAGCAGACTGCAGACTCCAGCTTTGCCAGTCGTGAGCCCACAACACAACAGGGAGGAAACACTGAAGATTCTCTGAGGCTTAAGAATCCATGGAATGAAAATAATTTAACACAGCACTCTCTCTCCTAAGCTTATCACCACAATTCTTTGGCATATAATAGCACCGACTTTTATTTCATCAAGAAGTTCAGGGCTTTTCAGGTAAGCAAATACAAAACAGGTATATTCAGTAGTTCAGATTTAGCTTTTTTAAATACTAGTAGTTTGAAATTCTCTGCAGCCTTGGGCTTCAACAGGTTTTTTCAAAGACTACATCCAAGCAGCCAACAAAGTCTTCAGAGAAGCAATGAGAGACCAGCCATTTACCAACAGCACTGAGCAGAGCAGTATCTGCTGGAGGGTGGTGAGGGAAATCACAGACTGCTATCAAAGCTGACAAGCCCAAGTATTAAATTTAAGCCTGTAAGAAAGCACTCATCACTCCTTCACTCTGTCTTGAAGTGAATGTCATAAGTTGAAGGGATATAAGAAACCCTGTCTGCCCTTCAGATCCAAAAGTCATCACACACCTTTGAAGTGCATGCTGCACAGCCATGCTGCTATCTCTTTGCTACTTGGTCTATATATGACCCAGACATGTGCTTGATTTTAACTCAGAGGCAGCAGGAAAAAGATGGATACCTTGAGAATCTGAGAGTCTCATCCAATATACTTGAATTATTTCAGATGAGAAACAAAATTAACTTATATGCAGCAATACAATTCTGAATTCATGACACTAACTAATGCTCTATTTCTTGAGGAAGTGAACTTGACACCTTCAGCTCTGATACACTGGTTACAGAAAATAACATCCTTAAGAAATAGCAGGTAACACTATTGCTATTTCTTCTGTTTCTGAAGAAATGCATTCTGAAAAAAATGCAGCATCCAGGAAAAAAAAATCACTATTTTGCAGTACTGTGATACCCTGTTTTAAGTAAGGCTGCCACATGATGCAGGACATGAGACATTACAAGACATTAAAAAACAAACACACACAAGACAAAACCACAACCCACACACTTTGGCAAGTAGAAACAAGCTCAAGCCTACCAGAGCACTCCAGCAATCAGGTTAGAGATTTAGATGATGGGGACAGCAATGTCTTAACCATCATAGCAAAGTCAAGGCTGCTGCAAGGGGGTTTTGGCAGTCAGCAGGCTGCTTAACTGCTCCTGCAGTGAGCAGCTGGCACTTTCTGGCTAGAGGAACAGGCAGCCAGAAAACAAAAGGCATGTTCCAAAGACTAAACACCAAACTGTCTGTCAAGGCTCCTCTACAGTTCACTCCCAGCTTTAAGGTTGCTTTTCTGAAAAGCAACAATTGTTTTACAAAAGTTCTTGACTTTGTTCTCTCCATTTAAAGCATGACAGCTCAATTCTGTGAGATAGGAATAGGGTGGCTGTACTAAGGCAAGCAGTATCTTTAAGGGTACCAGAAAAAGAGAGACAGTCACCAACATTTCAGCTTTCCACGATCCTGGAATACTTTAAAAATGAACAGCCATATCTTCTAGATATTTATAATCTTCTATACCTCATTTCCAAGGGGTAACTGTTACAAGTTTGAAAGCTGGTTAAGCAAGGTGTGAGAGCCCCCACACACAGTGCCAGCCACTTCTTCAGCCTCATACTGGAGCTGCTTGGCTTCCAGGTGAGCAGCCTCGCTGTTCCTGTCCTGCTGGCTCAGCAAATATCAGATAGCAAGCGAATAATGGCTGCTTTTCAGAGCTGTGCTGCAGCAAATAGCATTTGCCATGGAGCAGAAAGCATGAGGTATCTTGGCACTGCAACCTTCATGCTCAAAGAAAACATGCATTTTGAAGAGTTCCAAAAGCCAGAAGCCACCAAAATTAAATTTAAAGAAAAGTATATTGGGGGAGGGTAAGGGGGTGGGGGATGGTGAAAAGGAAAATAAAGACATTGTCTCAGAGTCAGCTGCTCTTAATAAAACCTTAATAAAAAGGTTTCAAAGCACATTAGCATACTTTGGTATGGCCTTTTTTTTTGACAGCTTGAATTTTAGGCTAACTAATATCTAAAACCAGTTCATAAAGGTCTGTCATGCTGGACATGACTGGATGGTAGCAAGCTTCACATACACACATTTAATTAGTAAATTCCCTGCTGCTGATATACCAATTTACACCTATATTACCAATTTTTCTTAAAAAAAAAACCAAAAACAAAAAAAAAATTAAAAAAATAAAACAACAAAAAATAAAAATCACCACAATAAAACCAATCCCTCCCCTCAAAAAAAAACCCCACAACTTACTAATTATTCAGCAAGATTAGCAAAGTGCCCTACCATGCAGTATATCTGACTCCCTCCTCACCCCTGTAGAACAGAGATGCAAAGGAAGATAGCCCAATTCAAATTCCTTGTGGTGCCTGTGCACTTTCCTCCCCTGGTAGCTGAAGGGTAGAAACCACAGAGAACCACCTGCAACCTACCTAGGTCAAACAGAAATTAGTTGGATTTAATAAAAAAAAAGAAAGAATTATTTATAATCACCTGTGAGGGGGTGAGTAAGGGAAAAAATTAAATTACTGATGCCAGAGATACACTGTTAAGAACTAAGAAAGTCTGGAAAAGGCCCAAAAGCCTGAAAGAAACAAAAAAGCACTGACTAACCATCCTACTACAGGGAACAGAACTGATAGTTTCACCCTTTGTCAATGTTGTGAAAAGTTTCTTAAATACTGTGGCCTGCATCCACACTGGAACGATTTTTCTTGCTTGCCTCCATCATTAAGAGCAAACACCATGCCAGTTCACACAGGGAAGGAAGGGTCTGCTTGGTCTCAGCTGCAACTCAACAAGAGAAGGCTACCTTCAAACCATGGTCTAATTTAAAGGTCAGGACAACAGACTGGGCACAGTAAATAATTACAGGGATAAACCTATTAATGTACATTCAGGTGGTAGTTGTGACACAAAGGGCTTCTTCCTCCTTGCTCAGCCACTCCACACTGTTCAGGTGATGCTAATCAAGGAAGCTCTGCAGAAGGAGTTTGCTTTGGAAGCAAACCCAATTTTTCCACAGGAATGATTTTTCCCCTCTAAGCCTAGCCTTGTGCTAGGGAGAGAGATCAAGACTGCCAGTCAGCTAGAAAGATGGCTGAGCTTGCATAGATCCTTTCACTAAGGAAAGCCAAAAGAGCAAGAGAACTGGAGCTACTGGGCCTAGGCCTCACAGCTCTGCAAAATTCTGTTCCACAGCTATCTTTTCGAGTTTTGCAGAGCAGTTCTGAAGTGCTGCCTAGTATGTTTGCTGATGGACTGATCAATCAAGAGATAGTCAACATTCAAGAATGCTCTGTGTTGGTTCCTCCTCATTTTTGGGGAGAAACCACTTATCTCAAGCAGCACATCCCACCACAGGTGCCCAAGCAGTTATCTCAAGGAACAGATGAAGGCACAGGAGGACACAGCTACCAACTGAAATGAGCATTTAGGATCCAGCTCATTTCCAGGTCATGACTTTTACCCTGGGGTCAATCAAGAGTCACTAATCTAAAGCATTTCCATTATTTTTTAAATTTATAAAGACTTAGGAAAAAAAAATAAACCCAACCCCCCCCCGCAAAAAAAAACCCCAAAAAACATATTGAAATGTATGCAAAAGTAATGGTTACAGGATAAGGATCACTAAGAATAAAAAAAACAAATGCCAGAGTGTAAACTAAGGTGTACATATATGGATTTATTTTTTTTTTTACTTAGGGGATAATGCTTATACTAAAAAGTGACGGCAAACAGACCCAATATAAAAAGCCAAAGCCTCCAACCTTAGCTGTTTTTAAGCCAAAACTGAAATACATTTTCACATCAAGAAAAGAGGACTGAGTTTAAATATCATTCAAAACAGACAGCAGCTCACTCATTCCAGTTACATGCATGTCATGAATCTATACAGTTAATAGAAATCGTTAAGAAAGGGCCAACACACTGGTCCTACTGAGATAAGAACTGTAATCTTATATTTTAAAGGGTACTGCTAGCAAAGCTACTCTAATCTTATTTAGTCTTTATTCCTTCAGCTTTCTCCACACCTCAATTTCTGCTCTAAAACGTTTAACTGAAAAAAAAAAAAAAAAAAAAAACCAATGGGGGGAAAAAACCCTACTAATGTACTTTGATAACATCCGGATTTATATTTTCTAAGTATTTTTTTCCTGACTACTAATTAAGTAGTCAGTATTGATCAACAAGATGATTTTTCCTAAGTCTGCGCAAGAAAGATAATACCATATAATTATGCCTGGATTACAGATTTGCAACCGCAGTATCGGACTCGCTTTAAAAATAAAGCCAAAACCTGCTATGGCCTTGAAGCGTGTCTGCAAGGACACGCAGTGGTTCTGGCTCCCGAGCCACACTGCACCGAGTCCCGCGGGTGCCGGCGCGGCCCCAGGCCGGGCGCTGCCCCTCCCGCACAGCGCGCCGGGCTGCGCTCAGCTCCCGCGTTTGCACTAATCCTGCTCCTAATTAATGGGAAACACAAGTCCCACAGTCACCACGCAAGCTGCGGCATGCGAGCGAGTTATAATAAGCAGACCGGTTCGGGCTTGTTCTGCCCCTGCAAACAATTATTTTAATTTCTTTCGATTTTTCCGCCCGAGCCGCGGAGGCCGGAGCGCGGCGGGCAGCACGGCCTGTGCCGGGCGCGGAGCGGCGTTACCTGTTGTTCCCCAGCGGGGCGGGGCGGGGGGGCTCGGCGGCGGCCGCGCCCGGCCAGCCACAGCCACAGCCACAGCCACCCGCCGGCCGGCACAGCGCCTTACCTCGGGGACTGCTGTCCGGCAGATAGGGCGGCGCGGTCGGGGTGACATTGCCGGAGCCGGGCGCGGAGAGCAGCGGCGAGCGCTCGTCCACCCCCTCAGCGGCCATGGCTGCGGCGCGGAGGGCCCTGCCCGCTGCCGGGCGCGGGGCGGGGAGGCGGCCGGGCCGGCGGCGCCGGGGAAGGGGAAGGAGCGCAGAGGAAGGGGCTGGGAATGAATGAGAGCGGGGCGGGGAGCAGGGCCGGCGGGGCGGGGAGCAGGGACGGCGGGGCGGGCGCTGGGCCGGCCGGCCCCCGGCGCGGGTAACGAGCGGGGCGGGCCGCGGGCGGTGTCGGGGAGAGGGACGGAACCACCTTCTGTTGTAAATAAATTTTCACCGAAGAAGAGCGTGTTTGTTGAGTTGTGTGGTTTCTTCTGTTTTTGAACGTTTGTCTGTTTGTTTTGTTGAAGCTTTTCTAAGCTCTGTGTTTGGGTATTGACATCAGGGAAGTGCTGTAGTGGATTTATCTGGGAGCAGTCGCCTTTTCCAGGACTCCGGGGATGCAGACGGACCGAGGCGGCACTGCCCGAGGGGACAGCGGTGGGAACCTTCAAGGGCGCTCTAAACGTGAGGAGATAAATCTACGTGCTATCAAATCTGCTGCTCTCAGGACGGAAGGACTAAATTTCTTTTTGCTATATAGCCCCACTCGGGCACCATCTGGAAGTCTCTGGCGAAGAGGGGAAATAACCTTCCCTGAGTAATTTTTCAGACCATCCTGGGATAAAACTGATGTTTGTCCCCGTGTCTCGTGTCCTGCCGTCCGTCGGTCAGGCTGCAATAATAGCAGGAGATAAACCTTGTACACAAGTGGGCACGGCTGCCAGGCGGCACCAGCGCCCATGGCGCGATCAACCAGAACCAGGCCACTCCATGGAGCGACTTGCAAGGAAGGCAGGAGTTTTTGTAAGAGCTGGGAAAAGGTGAGACCGTGGCCTGAGAGTTCACCAGCTGGTCATACTCCTTGTCTAATAATACAATTTATAAAACAAACCAGGATTTCTTGCATCACATAGGAAATTTTTTCATGTTCAAATCTAGAAAATCAAACTGTTCTACAAAAACAGATTAATGTATTTGAGAGTCTATAATCAAATAGAATAATGAAATAATCAAAACATTAGATGAGGGCTGATATGGATTACTTTTTGAAGATTTCAATTATTATTGCTTTAATAACTGCATTATGAAATTAATCAAGTACTCATTCAGTGCAGAATTGTGTATTTGAACATTATTATCCTGTAGAAATAAACTCTGAATATGATGAGCTCTGATGTAAGGGATAACGTTCTACAAGGTGTTACGACAGCCATCTTCCTCAAGCATGAAATGCAGTAATGCTATGGCAAACTGCTTTTTTTATCAGAAAATGTGTTAACTAACCTGCAAGACGCCTTTTTAGTATAAATTATATTGAGCTTTTAGTTTTCAGTCAGCTTCAAAATAACTCTCAAGCTCAAATCAATACTTAACATTATTTTTGTGACAATTTCTAAGGCTCAAGGTATTTTGTGCCCCAAACTCCTTCTTTATAAAGTACCACCTTGGTAAAAAAGGCCAACCTTGGCAGTTGAAATATTACCAGTAAGGTTGTATCTTTAGCACATGATTTTGCTATCACACGCCCAGTTTTCAACAAGAACAGAGCTGTAGGCTTTCTTTTGGAGTCCTTTTGCAGGAACTGGCAGTTGCAACCAGATTGCTTTACTATTTTCTTGTATGAGAAAAGGCAGAAAAGATTTCATACAATGTTAAAGCTGCCAACTACACTGCACTGAGTTCCACCAATCCCTGGTCCACCCTGCAGCAACTACAGCAAACTGTCTATGTGGGACCTCCTTCTCCTCTGAGCTGCTCTTCTGACTTGTAAACCTCAAATTCCCTCTCAGGGACCTGCAGGGAAAGCTGTGTCACAACCCAGTCTGACTGCTCAAGCCTGCACATACACCTGAGAATTCTACTGTTAATAAGCATCCCAGTGTGCTGACCTACTCTTGGAAATATGCCTGTCATCTAAATAAGAACTCATTTGGGATTTAAAAAAAAAAAAAAACCAAAAAAACCCAAAAACAAAGCTCATTCCTATACCTCCTTGACTTGACTTTTCAGAGTTCCTTAAATCCTGAGCTGCTATTGTGTTAAGAACAGAAATAAGGTAATAGTTCAGTCATGTGCCTCTGCTATTCAGTATTTCATGTCCAGGTGTTTTAAGGTAATCAGAGGTCTACAGGGCTTTCCAACCCAAATGTTGCAGCTTGATGTGTAGATCTGCTAGCATTGTCTGCTGTGTCCATGGGAAGCTAGATGGTACCTAAATGTGTACCAGGAACCTAGGGGATGCACTTGGCTGGTAACAAGCCTTCCTTGGATGCTAGTCACGCCCTAAAGGAAAAATTCAAGCATCAGATAATGCCAGGCTACAAACAACTTAGGCAGTGAGAACTTGCTGCTTTCTTCCTGCTCCTCTTCCTCTGGACACAACTGCCTTATGATACATGTTTAATTAAACTGCTGTGCAGCTTTTCCTTCTGTGAAAATCCTGCCTTCTCTGGTGGGTGGGATGCTCTGCTCTGAGCAGCCCTGTTTGCGCCTGCACTACCCAGAAGTCACATCATGACTTGAGTTCAGTGCCATAGTGCAAGCACAGGTGCTTTCCTGCACTAGTTGTCCCTTAGACTGGCAAGTCACAGCTCACCCTGTGCATGCCTCAGCCTTTGCTGAGGTACTTGGTTGTGCTGCCAAGGCATCTCGTGGGTTCCCAGCACTGAAGGCTGAGTGCTCAGACTACGAATCTAAGCACGTGCCTCCATGGGAAATGCCTCCTACTGAAAACACACTACTATGCAGCTCTGAAAATGACACAGGCAAATGAAACTACTGTACTTCTGAGAGCAGCCCTGCAGAAGGTTTCTCAAGGTGTCTTCACCTGTGTCACAGAACGGAATCACACATGTACCTCTCTGTCCTGCCCCAGTCCTGTTATTTCATATGAACTTCTGTACCCAATAAATGAGGGCTGAGCAAGGCAGCACATTGGTTACTGACAAGTCTTACATTTAGCAGGGAAATAAATGAAAAGGGTACAATATATTTTCTCCTCTACTGTTATCAATATCCTGTGCTTAGAGAAACCTTTTGAGAAGCTTGGTAATGCTCAAGTTCAATTTTTTCTTCATTCTAAAATTATTATTCTCATTGATTTTTTTATTTTATTTTCCCTAGATAAAAGAATCTTAACTTTTGCATGAGACCAACCAGTGAAAACGTCAAAGCTCATTGTCAAGTGCAAAAGTATTTATGTATCAATATTATAAACATCTTCAATTCTTTGTTAATCTTGCCTCTTTAATAAGTAGTGTAAAAAAATATCTCAGGGAGTCTGTTTGTATTGTGCAGACTTTTCAGGTACCACTGCAGTTTTCTGTGTTACATTTAAGAAAAAATAACTTCCAATAATAGTTTTTTTATCTGCCTGTTATTTTTAGTTTCATAATAATGCTTAGAATCTGCAAGCCTGAGCCCACTGTAATAGGAGCTGTGCAAAGACACGGAGAAATACACTGATCGCTTAAAAGACAAAAAAGATAAAAATTCAGACACAATATGGGTTATGCAAATTCCCATAACTTCTCACTCACAGTGTAAGAATTGGAGTATGGTCAAGGGACTCTGCTAAACCAAGTTTCTTCCTCATAGCAAGTATATTGAATAAAAATAGTAGGCACAGTAAGCTAACACAAGACCTGGCTTATTTTTTAAACCTGTAATACAGACAGGTGCGGTAGAAGAGCATATACAGTGCACAAAAAATTCTTTCAATATTTTAATTTGCAAAGCTATCCTATGCTGAAAGATCAAGTCTATGACAAGATAAAATTTCATACTATGGATAGTCTGAGAAATGTAATTACATTACTGTGTATAGCATGAGATGCAGGATATAATAATCCTGTACCAGTTATAAAAATAAGTAACTATAGATTTGAATATGTGGTTTCAGGTAGGGTAATGCAATGTAAACTAATATAATAACTATGATACAGCATCCAGAATAGTATTTCAGAGCTCATTTTGAAAGATAGGCAAGACTTTTGAAAATACTCCTCAGTTCTGTCCTTTGCACCATGCCACAACTTAGCATGGGCTTCCAGCTCCAGATAGGATCAGGACTTGGCACTGATATGCACAACCATGTGATAATCTCTGGAACAGTTAATATGCTGAAATGTTTAACTTTCCTTTCTTTTTTTTTTTTTTTAATGTATGTATCTGTAATTTACTCACATGCAAAAGTATACAAACACCATGAAAATAGGAACATCATACAATTCCAGATATATTTTTACTCGGGAAAAGGCTTTTTTTTTCTCTGCAGAAATTAGACAGTAGATCTACAAAGCACAGGAATTAAATATGAACCTCTTATCTGCAGAAGAATTTTACCTTTAGTCCCATCAAGACTGCTCATCCCCTTACAGTTGTGTGGTAAGTCACCCTCCCACTGGCGAAACACAGACAAGGAACATTATGTTATTCAGGGACAACTTAGAGGCTGACAGCACCTAATGTCTCAGAAAGTGGTTGTTCCTCCAGCCCACTCCTTCCCACCTGCAGGGCTGTGAGGCAGGAGAACAGCACACCAGAGCTGCAGGAAGGGTCATGCTCGCTGCACTGACAGCCTCTCCTGTCGACACCCTCTGTTCCCAAAAGCAATGGGTAGCATTTGGCCGGCGACTAGACAAGTCTATTTTTAGTAACTTTTTATGCTGTATATTCTATTCCTGTCACTACAGAGTACTCATGCAAATGTATGTAGGGCTGCTGCTGTTCCAAAGCTGCAATTTCCTGGACTGCATTAATTTTACTACAGTAGATTATGACAGACAGAAATTATAATGGTAAAGAAGTCCTCATTTACACAAAGGGAGGCGTCTTCTGCTATTTGTAACTGGAATTGCAGTTCTTGTAAAGCTTATTCATATTATCATCTTTTCCTGATTGCACATCTGTCATTTCTTTTACAGTATTGGTGCTATTTCCAGTTAACCTTATTTTTAGAATAATGGAGGAATTTTCAGTCTCAATTAAGAAGCAGTTCACACTGGAAAATATAATCCTTATTGGCAGGAAAATTGTTTATGGGTTTTAAATTCCTTTACATTCCAGCTCCATCTCTATGTGTTACCATAACCATGAAGCACTTTCTTGGTTGTCTTGAAGACACCAGCTGCTTTCAAAAATCTTTATTAATATATCAATATCCTCTTAATCACATTACATGTACTCAAGATTCTTGCCTATGTCTAATTATATAGATCCCTTTCTTCTGTAAAATAATTCCATTTGTTTACTAATGTCAGTCAAATGGTATTTGAATAAACTTTTAATTCCTTTTTTTTTAACTTTATTTTCTATTATAGAATGGTTTAATATTACAGCGATAAATCAGGTAGTTTTATATTTTTAGACAATTCTAAATGTTGGCTTCATGTACAACTTTAGTTTGATCTCTGATTTTTAGTTCTGAGGGGAAGTTTGAGGGGAATGAAGAAAATATTGTCCTACACTTTTATTTGAGCATTTTTTTTCAGTTTCCAGTGGGGTTACTTTTCAGCTAGAAACACCTCTGAGACTTTGGTCATGAAACCAAGTAATATCAGGCTCAGCCCATACCTGGATAAGATACATTGAAGAAAAGCAGGTAAAGATCTGAAGTAACTCGTGGTGCTTCACTAGCCAGCACCTTTTGCTTTGAGGCAGAACAGAGTGCTGTACCCTCCTGGCACCTGGTGGACACTAAGTATAAAGAAGGAAGCTCCAAATTCAAGTCAAGCTTACAGCAGCTTTTGATCACAAGCTATCCCATGACACACGTCACAAGAATAGCAGCATCTTGGTCAAACTCCAGTTTGGATAATTAAGTGTCTGACTTGAATCCCCTTGCCATTTCAGTCCCAATGAGCAGCCTTCTCCAATTTCAACTGGAACTCATTTCATGCAGCATGTTCATTAAAGTGTAGCTCCATTTCAGGAATGGATGAAGTGATAAACATACAGTTCATTATTTTTCCAGGACAGTTGGAAAGAGAACAAGGCCTGTCACTCAAGTTACTTTATGTGGGTACCATTCTCTATTTCAGTCAAGTAGCATCCTTGATGATAATACTTAATGGATTTATGACAACACTGTAAATAGTACTGCAAAAACTGTTCCACACAGATATGGATGGTATGCATTGAAGTGGCACAGTGCTCCTTTTTAAACATAGGTGCATTTGTTACCATAGTATATAGAGTGTTTGGAGGAGGGACACAAAGATGGTGAAGGCCAAGAGGGGAAGCTCTGTGAGGAGCAGCTTGAAGTCCCTTGGTCTGTTCAGCCTGGAGGAGACTGAGGGGAGACCTCATTGCTGGTCCAACTTGTGAGGGGAAGAAGGGCAGCCACTGGTCTGTTCTCTCTGGTGACCAGGGACAGGACCCAAGGGAACAGCATCGATGTGTCATGGAAGGTCTAGGTTACTTATTAGGAAGAAGTTCTTCACCCAGAGAGTGGTTGGTCACTGGAACAGGCTCCCCAGGGAAGTGGTCATAGCACCAAAACTGGTGGAGTTCAAGGAGCATTTAGACGGGCACATGGTGAAACTGTTGGTGCTGTCCTGTGCAGGTCCAGAAGCTGAACTTTAGTGATTCTTGTGGGTCTCTTCTAACTCAGCATATTCTATGATTCTGTGATTTTATTAAATGTGATAAAGAGCAGCCATACTGAACTGATGATCCTTGAATCACCAGCACTTTGGAAGTAAACATTTGAGATCTGACCAGGGGAGTGAAAATCCTGGTGATGCCCTGTCTCCAAGATAAACTTTTCTACTGGGAGCTGCCAAGGCAGATGTTGCTGCAGAAAGAATGTGCAGATGTCAAAAGTCTGAATTAAATTCTTAGAAGAGTGTTGAGTGCCTTAAGCTCATGTCCACTGTGGCTTGGGGTTCTGCAAAGCTTCTGTGGGTTAGAAGAGCTCTACATAACCAGATGGGAAAGAAAAGAGTTTGAGGCAGAATGAGTTCACTCAAGATACCCAGAAATCGAACTGTTTGCATGTTTGTATCTAAATATTGGCTGTACCTGCAGAATCTCTTCAATGGATGCTTTTCATAAAGAAATAATTTAGTTTTACAGATATGGAGTCTTACTATGTGCCTCTCAGCATGGAATGCAAGGGTGGTAACAGCTAGTCTAATTACAGCCACCAATAAAGAAGAATTTGTAATTAACCACAAAACATTATAGCAATGAGAAACTAGGCAAATTAGAGGCCTGGAGGGTCTTCAGCTACTAAAAAGCTGGATTTTCTGCTATAAGAATAGAAATAACAGAACTAATGTTTTGGGTTTTTTTGCCTCTGTCTTGCCTTTATCTAGATTTTATCACTACATAGATTGTAAAGGGAAAAGCAGAAACAAATATTCTCCCTTTGATGGGAAAAAATGTGGGAATCACCAATAGTTATTGTGAGCTTCATCAAAAGAATATTACAGCTTTTTGGTACAAAACACAATATCCTTCTGGGAAGGGTTAAAACAGAGCTACAATTTGCTTATCACTATCAACTGAACATCTTAAGACTGTCAGGAAAAGATGAAGATCCTATCAAAGGGTGAAAGAATGCAAAATAGTGCAATTAAGGTAGCAACTGAATAGGGGGAAAAAAACCAAAACAACCCTTTACCAGTACTACAAACAAGTTTCAAGACCCATGGAGTTGAAAAAGGTGCAATGAAATGAGTACAATTCATGCCATTGCAGTATCTTTATAAGTAGGTCTCCCAAGGAAGAGCAAATAAATATGGAGTCTGCACATTGTTAGCACGTGATGCTTGAAAAAGGATTCCTGTGATCTTTTTATCTGGAGAAAAGAAATGAGATTTAGTTGCTCCACTGTATCTCAGCAAATTCTACTTTGATATGAATCAGCTTTGTGAGCCAATGACAATTTTTTTTCTGATCTTCCTATCAGGTTACTCACTTAAGTTCCAATATTTTGCTCTCTCCTTGTAGGACAGGAAGACCTTGTATCATGCTCCTGTTCAATGTGCATATAGCAGTTTGGATGATTCTACTTCCCATATTTCCTGCAGGCAGCTGTTACAATTCCAGCTCTGCCCTAGTATGTTATCTATTATAGATCACAAAAACCCAAATAGCTTATCTAAGAAATATACCACATCTATGTTCTTTGGTATGTCCTTGTCATTTAACAGCAATCTAAATCCCTGGGCACATCACTGTAACAGATGACAGAGCAAGAATTAATACAATTCTCCTACATATTTTTGAGGAATATATATTGGAAATTGAAGAGTTGAGAGTACAAAGGCACTGATTTAGAATTTCCAAGGAAATGGAAAATTCAGTTCTGCCACATATTCAAGCTCTAAAAGCAGCTTTCTTTCCTCCTAAAAAAAAGAAAAAAGAAAAAAACTAAAACCAAACGACAACCAAAGAAATTGACTCAGAAGGAATACCACCATTTATTTCTGTAAGCATCACTTGCTTGTAAGTATGGAAAATTATTTTTGTGAATTGCTTAATAAGATGAATGGAAATGCACATAAGCTTTGGGTTTTTGTTGCTTTGGATTTGAAGAAACTGTTGGATTTTTTCTTTCTTCTAGATGATACACTGCAAAGTGTAGAAAGCTCTGGCTGGTTGCTTATTGATAGGTTCTATCAATCTGGAGAGAAAAATTCACTAAGCAGTTTGAAAGAAGGATGGAATGATGGCTGATGTTAAGTATCAGCACTGGTTTGAAATGTTAGAAGTAGTGCTTTTGTACCTACAGCACTGTAGTTATAATATACAGCTTATTCCTTCTTCATTCACCAAGGGCTGAATCCTTTACATGTTCTGTACCTTTTCAAATAATTCAAGTTTGCTAATTTCAAATCAATTGTTGTCTTATTCCATCTCATCCCTCTCCACAATGCAGTTGTGAATCATTCCACGTGAGGAAAGTCTGTTGTCAAACTCAACTACTTAATCCGTTCTTTGTTTGTAAATATTGGAGATAGTGTGATAATTTTCTTTGGAGTGTATGGAGCAATGTCTCTGTATGTCAATCAGAATATTTGTGGGGCCCACTCACTTTGGATTGCACTGCAGAATTTTGGAGTTTGTCCATGTTTTGTTATCATTTTTTAACCATTTCATTGCTCCAGTACTCATATTTACAACTCCAAGTCCTCACCCTGGTTTACCTCTTGCTTTGTCGTCCTCTCTAGTTTCTCATCAGCTTACCCCAATTTTCTCTTGCAGCCTTGCTTCTTGCCAGAGATATCTCCTAACTCCACCTATCTATGATAGTGATCAATTATTCTTTGCCTCCTTCTCTGACTACTCTTAGTCCCATTGTTCCTCCCCCTGTTTTAGAATTCATAGGATCATAGAATAATTTGGGTTGGAAAGACCTTTAGAAGTCATGTAGTCCAACCCCTCTGCAATGAGTAGGGACATGGTTCACTAGATGAGATTGCTCAGAGCCTTGTCCAATCTGACCTTGAATGTTTCCAGGGATGGGCCACCTACCACCTCTCAGGGCAACTTCTTTCAGCAACTTTCTTTTCACCACCCTCGAATTCCTCTCCTTTTGCCAAACATGCTTTCTCCAACTACATCAACAATTTTCTCCAGATATTCCTTCCTCTTGTCAAAGCCATATCTCTCACCAACAATCACCTCTATAGTTCCTTTCAGAGCTCTGAGTTTTCCCCTTCCTTTCTCTATGCCAGGGTCACCAGACTCCTTTTCTGAATCTTCTGCTTGTCTTTTCTTTGTCCTTAGGGCTTTCAGGCAGATTCCTTTCTTCCCTCTCCCCAGAGTACCCAGCAGATGAGAGCACTAGAGGTGGGCTCCAGTGCCCAGCCCTATGGAGAGTACTGGCAATCCAAGGCTGGGATTAGAGGATAGGCCTAGATTGGAACTTCATCCCCTGGCCAGCATGTTGTCTGACACAGACAAATATTTTTGGTTGAGCTGTGACAGTGACTGCAAATGATGGAGAGTCTTCTGTATGCTGAAAAATTACACAAATGTATAACTGTATTTTATTGATATAAGAATTTATAGTACAAAAATCACAGTTCAAATACTGAGTCATATATTTGTCTTGGAATCTATGTACAAGTAAAATGCAATTTTAGCTGGAATGTTTACTATTGAATGCTACCCTGAGAGTCTCAGAGATTGAAATAACTGTCCTGTTACTCATTTTAGCAGTTTAAGGAGTATCAAGGGTTACTTTTGTCTCTTCTTTCATTATAATAAGATATGGGAAGATTATCTGGCAAAAAAAAATAAAATCTGCTTAACATGTGAGACTTTCTTTCTTTGTTTTACAACAATAAGATGAGCTATAGTTGGCAACTGCACAGTGTAGAAAACAAATAAAAAGCATGGTGAAAATAAAAGAGCATAGTGAAAATTACAGCAACTTTATAACAGGTATTTAGCAAAGCCTGGATTATTGGCCAAGATTCTTTCCAGGACTACACCAGCAAAATGTAATGACACTCTGTGAAAACCTGACTGGCAATATCTGCTGAATGCATTAAGGAAATGTACTTACATACTGGAAATCCCAAATGTCCAATTTTAAATATTTTTTCCTCCAGAAAAGCAGTGTGAAGAGCTGCAGCTAGGCTTTTTCTTTTTGCTTATTGTTTATGAGCATCTAGAACACGTTCAAGTCACCTCTTTGTCAAGCAAAGATCATGTCTGTCTTATAGCCAAGAAAACTGCTTAAAAGTCCAGACTCGTGGGCTTTTATGAAACCTCACCATTTTAGCTTGCTAAAATTTAAGAAAGCAAAATACTGCAAAGTTCACAATACATCTGCTGAGGTTGGCAAATAGGGTGCTAGTACTAACAGACACATTTCTTAAAAGCAATCTTCACAGAAACCAAGGACATCTCCAGGTAGCAGCCACAGTTCCTCTGTATACCAGCATTAGTAAGACAACTGTGAGTGAATGATGTTGAATCTATTTGCATGAACAGAAACCTAAGATTTTTTTACAACTTCTGATTTTGCAAATAGAAAAGATAAACACATTGGTCTTTGTAAGCTCAGAAGTATCAAATCCAGAAATAAGCCCCACTATTTTGTTTAACTGATAAATGACTCTTTACAGATTTTGTTAAGAGATTTTATATGCATTACGTCCTGACTCTTGTCAGATTTGCATTGAAAAATTACTAGAAAAGTTTCACAGATGAGGGATCTCAGCTGAAGATGTCCTTCTGCAAAAATCTGATAACACCATTTCCAAAGATAAACAAACAAGAGGAAAATCTCAGCTTGTTCATTTACTGGTATAAGTGAACTTCTAGACAGTCTAGCATATATTGGGAGATTTCAGGAACCTGACAGCACTTGCCATATTGAGCTTTATGTTCTGTGGAGGCTTCATTGTAAAGTCATGTATACTCCTTCGTTCATGTAGACTAATTGCAAACCTTACTGCCAGCCAATTTCAGGGCATAAAGAAAAGGAGAGATTAACTACTTCTGCTTCAGTATCTGGGCTGAGGTGACCCAGATTCACTGGTTATATAACATGTAAATCAGAAAACTCTCAACAAAACCTTAGCAAAACAACAGAGCCATTTCAACAGTTTCACGTGTATCTGTAACCAGCCTATAACTCACTTTAGTCCTCTGCAAGAAACATCTTGTAGATAATAGAGGAGAATCAGATACACAATGTAAAAGAAGTAAGACAGCTTCTTTGCTTGACCAATGTTTTATATCATTTGGCTGAGTAAGATTTGGGTAGTCTTTACTACTGTCATGAAAACTAGCTGCCAAACAGCTTATTGGCTTTGCAATTAAAGAAACAAAATCAAGATTTTTGCAGAGTAACAGAAGCAGTGAAATCCCATCCCAGTTTACTTATGAATGAGCAAACAACCTTCCTGATATTCATATGTTACTAAATACTGTGACACCATTTAGTATTACTAAATACTGTGACACTGAGAATGATACTAGAAAGGATGCCAAAATGCACTACTTTAAATAGCCATGCATGCTTTCTTCCCCAGAAAAGAAGCATGAAAGAAAGTGAACACAGCAACTGGTTAATTCTCTGTCCAAGTCAGCTGATATCACAGGTATGAAGTTATTGACTTCAGTGACTAATTTGACAGTATTCAGTTGCATTGCAAAAGTACACCTTAATTCTGAAAGTTTCAATTTTGTCAATGTGTAAGACAGATTGTGCTTAGTACACAGCATCTTACAGCTATCATTGATTTCAATGGGAGGCTCAAGTTCCTACAGAACACATTAATGAAGTAATAGATTTTAATAACAGAAAGGACCATTATGGTAATCCACTCAGACTGCTTTGAATTCTGAAAGTCAGTAAACGCTGCTTGCATGAAGTCTGTAACTTAGATCGGAGCTAACACGTATCCATAGGAAGTACTTCAGTCTTGATTTAAAGACCTGTGTGGCAGCAAACCTATCAGATCCTAGATTAAGTGCTTCACAGTTGGTTACTTCAGATTTCAGTTTGCTTTTTTTTCCCTTTCAACTTCTAACCATTATGTTTCATTATGATCTTACCTGTTAAACCACCCTTTCTACTCAGGAACTAGATAAGCTGAGCTTACATGCAGGAAAGCTCAAGCTAAGTGCTGTAAGACTTTCAGAGAGGAAACCCAGAATTTGTGGAGGAGAAAATGCTGATGAGCTGGCAGATCAAGAGGCCCCTGAGGAACCAGAGATCCTGGTGCAAGCAGGCAGGGAGCAGGTAGGGAGCAGGCAGGGAGCAGGGAGGGACCCTGGAGCAGGGGTAGGCACAGGCAGGGAGAGAAGGTGGTACACATGCTGCCCTGGCAGTCCCACAGAGACATCTTGACTGCAGGTCCCTGTGACAGCAGTTTCCCCAAATTCAGGTTTATTTTTTTCCTTTTATAAGAGGATTTCTGATCAGCCAACAGCCTTTGGTCTCCATCCCCTAGGCCATACTCACACTTGGCGATACCAGAGAGTGTCATTTTCTCAGCAAACGCCTCCTCCTGCTCCGTGGTTGATCCTCTCTGGCTCAGCTGCTGCTTCCCTTTGAAAGGCTCAAAGCAGTCGTCTCCATAACTTGTGATGTGTGTTTTCTTCAAGCAGTAATTTGATATCAGTTAGTTTATAACGCTGAGTGCTCTGTTTTCAGTATTTTCAAGGCCTTTGCTGTTATCCCACATTAAACTGCAGTTCCTAGCAGCCGCCTTGGCACAAAGCTCCAGTTCCCAGGACAGGCTCTCACCACAGGCTGATAACAAAAGTGCCACAGGCCAGAACTGGGGCATTGAGCCTGTGGCCTGCTGCTAACAATGGAAGTGCTCTTCTTAATAGCTTTCATTTATTCCAAGTTTCAAGGCAGCAGAGGAAACTCATCATTAGCTGGCTGTGCAGCACGACCTGCCCAAATTTATGGTACCACTGTTCTCAAACAGGTACTCCCTCATACTTAGTGTGCACTAAAATTTACACTCCTGGGTAAATTTGACTTCAGTTATATTAAGTGTTGTTCAAATGAGGCTAGCTTTAATCAACTCAGCACTGTCCATTTGGTGATTTGAGGTATTTATTTGGTTGGTATTTATTCTATATTCTTTTGGGTTACTCTTAAAGCTATGGCAGAAGCCTGGACTAAAAACAGTGGCCAGTGCAGAGACTTCACTGTTTCCCTGTAGTGATTACCCTTTGACTGGGGATAGTTCTGCTGGAGGGAAGGAACCTCAGCTCCTCTTTTTTTCTGAAAGATTTAAGGCTGTAGTCTCCTAAAACACAGGAGAGCTCAGCCTGCTTGAATGACAGTGTGTCATATGTCTGAACAGCTAATTACAGCGCCTTGTATAGTAAAAAGAGGATTTTTTTTACTTTGCTGTGATTTCTAACATTCTGAAAAAAACCCTGGAAATGTAGAAGGCTATATGTTAAGGAAACTCTCCCATCTGACCATTCTGATGGCAATCTGGAAATCCCATTTGCACCACTCCAGATTTTAATGCTGGGAAGAAGCCCCTTTGCAACAAGTAGATCCAGTAACCTGACAGGTTTGACTCCCTGCACACCCCACACTCAGACATAAGTTCCCCTCATCAGCTTGACCCCAGGTTTCCCATAGCAGAGTCCCAGATGTCCTGTTCCTTTAAAGTAATTTAATTGTGGTGCAGCAACTTAGAGAGCTGGGTGCCTCTGGGGAAGGACCCCCACTGAAAAGATCCTGAGGTTTTATACCCTCACAGTCTATGCACCAGTGCTTCAAACACCTCTTGATCCAATGGTGGGTTTTGGTCTGGGGTCTTGGATTTTCTAGAGAATACCTTAATTAAAACTTCATCTCCAGGCTATATATTATATACCTGTATTTCAGATGGCATGTGCTGATACCACAGAGCATATTCTTTTCTGCTTTTACATGTTCTTTTTCCATCTACAAAATATACTGTGTTAACAGTATAGTTTGAAGGCAAACAAAGGTTGACTTCTTTCATCTACTGGGATGCTGAAAAAAGCCAGCTGTTAAATTATTTACAATAAAATAGCCATCTTTAAGTGGTATTTGCAAAAGTATAGTCGGGGGCCTGGCACCACTGGGTGAGGGGTCATTGCATGTTGGTTAATTGCCCACAAATCCTGCACAAGTACTCAGGGTCTTAATCCAACCTATTCTGGTTTACAGGCAATATAAGAGTGTTATCCTTTAAAACTCCTTTGTCTAATTATTGGTCTATCTGGTTTTGGATACTTTTCCCAGTTTCCAGATGCACATGGGCTGTGCTGGAACCAACAGTTCCCCACCTGTAGTGGTCTTACCCCAGAACTCTGATAATGCAACTTGAAGTATTTCTAGTATCTTCTGTTCATTTTTTAAGCTCTCAGTAATCACAGTCCCATTATTAAATCTCTTCCTTTTGGTGACAAATGCAATTTTGCATCTAAGGCCTGTAGAAGATCTCTCCCTAACAAGCACACTGAGGAATCTTCTACTAATACAAATCTTCTCTGCATAATCTTATTTCCTATCATTGCTAGGTTTACTTAATTTTTTTACGTAGTTTTTCCCCTTCCTAGTGGCTCCATGGATGAATATTTTGTTACTGACCCTCTTGGGGCAAAGTTTATATGGCTTCTGTATCTACCAGAAATTCAACAATGACAACCACTCCTCATATACTATATGTCCCTGTTGATCTGGGTGTTCTCCACAAATTGTGCATTTCTAATTGTATGGCTCCCTCAAATTCAGTGGAATTGCTGGCCTCTGGACATTGTGAAAATCTATCCTTGAACAATTACTCCCCCACTTGGTTGGAAAGGCCATTCCCTTTGCCTATGTCCTAAATTTCCACAATAGTAACACTGCATTTCCACATTCATTCTCTGTCTCTTTCTGCTTTCTGGTTTAGGTCCACTAATTGTATTTTGGTCTTCCTCTCATTCATTTTCTCCCCTGGAGATTTCCTGTCAAGGCAGCAGCCATCACATTTTCCACTTTCTCCAATTTCCCATTTCTCCTCTACTTGCTCTGCCCTCTGTTTTTTCTTTCACCCATCACACACAAATACTACAACACATGAATTTTCTATAGTTTTACTCCCTGCCACCCTGGCATATGCACCTTAAAATCCTTGTGGCTGTCTGGTGCTGCCTGACCTACAAAGACACTAATCTCAAGTGTACCATTAAAGTTTTGTGAAGTCACTCCCCCATTTTCTAGCAAAACCTATTGGAGGCAGCCCCAAAAATCTCTAGGACTGTTGTCCATTCTCTTTCTACATTCCAGTATTTTAGTCCAGTTAACCTTTCATTCTCCATGATTATATTGCTTCAACCAGGTTTTGAACTCTTTGTCTGACATGCAGCCCTGTCCTCCGTGGTATTATCATTCCAGTTCAGGTCATTCACTGGCCAGGGGTTCCTGTTTCCTTCTGCTTGCTGTGCCAGTTCTGCTTTGCTATTAATTATTTTTCCTTTTCACCTGGCCAGAACAGCTTGGGTCATGCCCAGTACATATATTACAGCTGAGCACGTTTCTTGCTGTCTTCCCTCAGCCTTGGCAGCTCACTTCCCCATAATGCCAAATCACTCGGACTCCACGGGTGTTTGGTAAACACTTGGAGGGAAGTTAGATGGCGTTGAAGGAGTATTTAAAGGCTAGGGCGGTGCCGAGGCAGCAAGAGCTCCGGGATTCCTGCTTTGGAGGTTAATCCCCGCGGGTCAGGGCGGTGCCGATGCTCGCAGAACGCCGGGGCTCCTGCTTTGGGGCTCAGCCGCTGTCACCGCCGGTGTCACCGTCTGCTCGGCTTCCTCTGCTGACTCCTCATCCGTGCACAGCTGATCCAAACATAACAATAATCCATGTGACCTGCGAATCCATTTCCCAGACATAGCCGCAGCAAAGTTAATTTGTGTAGATCAAGAAGAGCCTTGTGAGGGCCATTGTTCTGCAGAGTGTCACTGCAGGTGACAGCCGGCCAGTGCTCCTGGCACAACGCTCCTGCCTGCTCCTCGAGTACCAGCAGAGTCCCGGACCCGCTGCTAACCTTTAGTGAGTTAATCGCGGTGCAGCTGGGTGCCTCTGGGGAAGGACCCTCCCAAAATCACGGGAGTTCTATTCCCTCAAAATCTATGCACCAGCACTTCACAGAGCTCTTGGTCCAGTCTCCTCTCTGTCCCGCAGAGCTTTGCGGTGACCGGCCACCCCCTGGCTGGTGCTGCCGGTCCCCAAAGGGCCGGTGACCATTCACAGCTCATTGCCTGGGTCCCCAGCCAGGGCACACATCTGCGTTTTTCAAACAGCATAAACTGGTATTCTACAGTTTAAGCTGGTATTCTATTTTTAAATATACAGTATATTCAAGAACATGTACTAAATATAATAATATTCATGTGTAGATGCCATAGACACTGATAAAGAGCACATACATGTTAATCAAACCAAATCCAACACGGATTTGCTCCTATTCTGGGTTAGCAGAATACTTACAAAGCCACTCTAGTACTTTCCAGTGCTACACGGTTTTCCTAGGTAAAAGGCAATTGTCTTCCTTCTCTTTTCTTAGCTGATGTATGACCTCTTTTATCCTAACAAGATGGAAATAGCAGGTGGAGGTAAAGGAAAATTATATTTTCAGGTATTGACATATTAATCTGAAAATCATTTACATTTCAACATATTTCTAAAGAGGATCTTAAAAAAATGTGGTTCTATACAGTAAGAGAGTTTGATATATCATGTTATGATTCTGTTTTAGACTTGTGTCCTTTCTTTACACTCAACACTTCATAGAATCTCAGAATTGTCTAGGTTGGGAAAGACGTGTATGATGTCCAACTGCTAACCTAGCACTGCCAAGTCCATCACCAAATGATCTCTCTAAGAACCATATTTACTGCTTTTTAAGTATCTCCAGGGAGGTGTTCTTGTAGACATTCTGTTCATAAAAATGTAAAATGAATGACAGCAATGACCTTAAGAGTTAAGGACAGACGCAGTTCCATTACCAGACGCAGTTTTTGCTCAGTTTGAGTAATTTTAAGCACCATTAAAATATTAACTTTTATAGGCTATATTTTGTCCATGTCAGCTGAATGTTCCACAGTGTTGGTGCTTGAACCAACAGCAAAGCATCTCACTACGCAATTCGTGGTTCTCATTTTGAGATGCTGATTTGACCCCAAACACGAAGTCTGCCTTTTTGCTGTAACAAAAATGTTTCACTTTCTGAGGAGTAATTTCACATTGGTGAGAGATGACATAAGCACGGCAATTTAGAAAATGGTGAGCCTTTCTAGTGTTTTTGAGCTTCGTGAGAAAAATCTGGCACACTGTGTATTTTGCACAGAAACGAACAGGTTAATTTCTTTTTTTTCCTTAATGTGACAAATTGCGTGAAACCCCTAACCGATTCCCTTCTCACCTCCCTGTTTAACAGGATTGAACTGAGCGTATGGCTTTTTCCTAGCGCAGACTTGCCCAGGGGCGTGCTTTACCCGCGGCAGGAGCGAGTACCCGGCAGATACGAGCGGACAGAACGGCGCAGAGCCCCTGAACGAAGCCAAGGGCTCGTTTCCTTCCCCGCCCGCCCCGAGCCGAGCCCAGCCCCGGAGCAGGAGCAGGAGCAGGCGTAGGGCCGCTCCCCTCACGCCGCGGCGGAGGCGGCGCCGGGCGGGGCGGCGCTGCGGAAGCGCAGCGAGTCCCGCCTCCCGCCGGGGTCGGGGGTCAGCCGCGCCCGCCGGCAACGGGCGCCCATGGAGGGCTCGGGGGACGAGGAGCTGGGGCCCGAGGGGCCGCTGCAGCAGCTGGTGAAGCGGCAGCGCAAGGAGAAGCGGGAGCTCCAGGGTGAGGGCGCCACGGCCGGCGCGGGGCGGGCGGGGACACGCGGGGCCGGCCGGGCTCGGTCCGCTCGCCGCCTTCCCCGCGGGAAGCCCCGGCTTCCCTCGGCAGCGCGCGTGGCTCGGAGGGGCGGGAGGGACGGCGGCGGCTGTGGAGGAGGAGGAGCAGCCCTGGCAGTGCCCTAGCAGGGGGACGGGGACGGCGGCAGCGGCGTGGGGCGTGAGGGCGGCGGCGTGGGGCGTGAGCTCGGCGGTGTGGGATGTGAGGGCAGCGGCGTGGGGCGTGACCTCGGCGGTGTGGGATGTGAGGGCAGCGGCGTGGGGCGTGCGGGCGGCGGCGTGGGGCGTGAGCTCGGCGGCGTGGGGCGTGACCTCGGCGGTGTGGGATGTGAGGGCAGCGGCGTGGGGCGTGAGGGCAGAATTTTCATGTCTTGTCCAGCCATAATAAAGTATCTGTAGTAAAAGACCTGTGTGGTCTTACAGTGCTTCAGTGTGAACTTGCAACACTTTACCATATTTGACCTACACTATTACAATATATTGATATAATTAAGGAGGTCTGATAGAGGCATTCTGTTGAATTTCACAGTTATTATAACATTTTTGACAAGCCTTTCTCATCGCTAATATATTGATACGGCCTTTTCCTTGTTTAGTTTTTTTTGGTGTGTAATGAAATCGGCCCATCTGCAACCTTTTATCAGAGGGTTAAAGAAGAGAGCAGTCAGGTTACAACAGTGTCACTAAATCTATAGGAATTTACTCTTTTGAGATGCATGTTCTCCCTTAGGCTTAGTTTGAAATCGAAGAGGGGTAGGAATCAAGCATAGGTGCCCGGGGTACATGGCACATTGATTGGGAGTGGCTGAGGAGCAGAGGGTTTTTACACCTAGAGAAGGTGGTAATGGTAGCTCTCCACTACCAAATGGTGGGAGGGGTAAACACCAGGCAGAGCCCCATTCTTCCCAGTGGGAGAGGTGGGCGACTTACAGGCACGTTTGCCTTCTAGAAAAATACATTCCGGGTATGGGCATTGATAGCTCTTTATCAGAGAGCAAAACTGTTTGTAAGATTTAACACAAGGTGCATCTCAACCTCTGAAAATCCAGCACCTTCTCTGATTGATGGTACTTTTCTCCACGGCCCCTCTCCCCCCTTTTCACCACCCATACTCTCTCTCCTCTGTGTATTTGTGTGTGTGCCTTTTATGTTCTGGATTCCCTTCTCCTCTGTTATGTTAATTTTAATGAACAAAGCTACTTTTCTGTCATACTCAGCTTATTCATCTGTGGGGCTGAATGCATAACATAAATCTTTCGGTATAAGCATTCTTCCTGCCTCCTTTTGAAAAGTTTCATTATCATTGCCATCATCTCCAGCTCAATTGTGTCAGTCGAGGGTGAAGGACAGGAAAATTTACAGGTGATGAATAGCAAGCAGGGGGCTAAATAATTGCTGCTGTAACTCTAAAAGTGAATATGGAAATGACAGAGGTATCCGGAGTGTTCATTTAAGAGCACATGAAAAGAAGAGAAGACTGTAGGGGAATCTGGTTGTAGTTTCCACTGTGTAATGGATGGAGACTCATCAAAGTAGAGTGACTGGACTAGAGACACAGGCTGAAGGGCAACAAGAAAAATATTAATGGGAAGAATAAGGGAAAATATTTTCATAGCAAAAATCATTAAATATTGGGGAAAAAGGTTTCCCAGAAAGGTTACAGAATGCCCATCCCTGGAGACTGCACAGTCACCTGAATAAATTTTAGGTGCATCTGAATTAACATAACTTGATGTAGCTTTGAGTTCAGCCCCACATTGAGCAGGAGGCAGAGCTAGGTAACTTCTGGACACCATTTCTAACCAAACTATTCTGTGATTTTAGAAATGAAGCATTGACTTACAACCTAGAAATATTTAGGGACTTTAATTAATTTTTTTGTTTTCGAATACCCATTTTGCTTTTAGAAGCTTTGTCTTAAGGATGAGTAAACTCAGTTTTCAATTTTAATCTTCTCGTGAGATTAAAAAATTGCACATTTTTCATGTGAGATTTGCTGTTTTGATGCCCTCATAATCTTTTTGAAGGCAGCAGGCTAAAGTCTGCTGCACTGATGAAGTTCATATGTATTTTTATTAGTAACCTGATGTAATTATTCTCTTCTTCAGAGAAAGAAAAGGCAGTTTGCATCTTTTAAGAAAAAATATAACCATTTGGAAAGCGTGAGGATTATAACCGGCAGTCTCACAGCTAAACTATTACCCTGATTTGTTGATGTTTGTAAATTAGTTTTTCTGTGTGACTTGCAGTCATTTTCTGTAATGACCATAGAGTATATATTAAGAAATAATATTTTACTACACTGCTTCTCTAACAGCAAAAATTCAAGGCATGAAAAATGCCGTTCCCAAAAATGATAAGAAGAGACGAAAACAGCTGGCAGATGAAGTTGCCAAACTCGAGGCAGAACTTGAACAGAAGCACAAGGAGGAATTAAAGCAGCTGAAGGAAGCTTCACCTGAACAGAATAAGGTATGTGCCCTGGCTTCAGCTGAAGTTGTGCAGGTACAGTTTGTGTTAGGGCTTTTTTAACTTTTAACAATTATAATGAAATAACACTTCAAAGTAGTTATCATTTTCTTCACAGTATTAGTAGCTTTTAAACTTAGGAAAGCTTTAGCTCTTAGAAAAAATAGGCAGTGATAGAAGGAGCATGTAACAGTAGGGGATTTTTGTTGTTGAGCAATGTTGAGAGAGTGGTTTTGTTGCTTAAAGAATCACTGTAAAAGATAGTTCAAAAGCAGATTTAATATAAATTTGCAAAAGCATGACAAAATTCGATTGCAAGATTTAGTCTGTTACTGAATCCATGGAGGAGACTTACAAGGAAAATCACAAATGCCAAGCTGTAACAGAAATGAAATGTAGAGTAAGGGGGAAAGGTGCACCAGCACAAGTAGTTTTTGCTGTTGCCTTTAAGGCTACATGAGTAACTCAGTTATCTTAGAGAATAATTTTTTTAAGTTCTTGTTTTATTGCCACTCTTGTTATCCTGTGTAAACTACTCAAGTATTGATGACCTTCAACAGCTGTTTGACTCACCCAGTGTGTTTTGTTTTGCAATTTTGTCAACAGTGTAACTGATTTTTTTGTATGGCTCTTACAGTTACTGGGTTACATTTGTCTTTTTTTGAGAAGTTTCAACTCTGTTTTTTTCAACTGCTGGTTATGTTTTAATACAGGGGATGGACCCTTTTGCTTTAATTTTCACAGAACTTACTGATGGCTAGCATGGTGAGGAAAGCTTTTCCCTTCAGCCAGTAAGCAGTATTCACACTCCAGTATGTAAGAGAACATACAGCTAAAATTTGAGATGTACATAACTGTTGGGGCTGCAAAAAAGTAACGAAATGCAAGACGGTAGTTTGGGATGTGAAATGCTTTGGTGGCTTCTGTGCTATACATGGATCTTTGTGCTTAAACTTCATAAAAATACTCTGGAAGAGACCTTAAAACTGCTTCAGAAGATGCATATCTTTGTTATTGTTTATACTAATAAGAACATTTAACTTTTTTTTTTCTTTTTAGACAGATTCCATAGCTGATGGGGTTGCAAATATAGAGCTTGAAGGAGTAGAGCAGCAGACTCAGCATCATCGAATATCAAAAGCACAGAAGAGGCGGGTATGACTTCATGTTAAACATTTTGCAAGTAACTGATTGACTTTATGTTCAACTAAACATAACTGTAATAGCCAAAGGTAAACAATTTTACAGAGGACATTACCTGAGTAATTCTGTATTGATGCAGTACCTACTGGGTGCCTTAGAATCTGTTAAACTGCTGCCTAGAGATATGTAAGGATTTTATAAGTAGTTATGCTTTTCTACCCTCAGCTATGAGCCAGAAATCAGAATAGGTCAGGAAAATGGGGGCCATAAAAAGAGAAATCATGTAAAGCAAATGATTTTTGAAAGACTTTCACTAAAAATATTAAAGAAGTGAAGCAATTGAATTAAAATTCTATGTGGAAATTATGCAACTAGTAGTACTTTACACATTTAACGAAAGAACATCAATACTGAAGAAATCATTTTAAAATATTGAGTTGTTGAGAAACATTACCTAGTGTCTTGTCTGTTAGGCTTAGATCTGGTTAAACATCAAATGTTGTGATGGATTAACATTATCATTGTTCCTGCATGAATATTGGGTCAGGGCCAGGGCTACACTGCTTTATTGCATATTTCATCCCCTATTACATGATCATTCCAAACATGTTGAAAGCTTGTTCATAATTCATAGTACCCTATCTAGGCAAACCAGGAACTCTGGTCTAGTTTTCCTGTATTCCTATTGCCTAAGCCAGTCCAGTCTTGATTTGTGGTGACTTTTAAGTCTGAAAATGGGAAGATGATTCTTTATACTGCTTCCTTTCTTACTTGCTTATTTACTTTGGTTCTTGCTCCCTTGTTAACATTAGCATGAACTTATGAAACATTCTATGAAACTAAATTTTTTTGTATTATTACATCCCTACTAGTACTGTCTTCATGCATTTTTATCGATCCTTTAGGTTAGGAGCAGTCTTTTGTGATGTAGAGCACCTTCCTGAGGAATTTTCAGTTTCATGGCATGAGCTCCATTATGCAGTCATACATAACTGGTAGATCTCACACTTCTCTATGAGAGTGGTATTTTCTGATGTTTAATTAGAATTCCCCTACTTGAGTGTTGAAATAATTGATCTTGGAGAAAGGACTATGATTAATAGTCTTTATATGAGTGCTGTGAAATGTAATTTTGCATGTTGATATAATTAAGATTTCTCTTGTCATATAATTTCAGGTGTGGTGTCAGAGGTATTTAGGATATATTGGTCACTTAGCATTGGCTAAAGTTTGGGTTTAGGAGGTCTCTAAGTGATAGTAGTGATTCAGACAAATATTTTATAAATAAGCATGTACTGAGAAAACATTGGAAGAATTAGAAGCAAGCACTAAGCCAACAACCATACAAGCATATTCTAAATTTTAACATTTGATGTAATTTTTGTGTGTTTTTAATTTAAGGACAAAAAAGCTGCTTTGGAGAAAGAAAGAGAAGAAAGAATAGCTGAAGCTGAGATACAAAACTTAACAGGTGCTAGACATCTTGAAAGTCAGAAACTTGCCTCCCTATTGGCAGCAAGGCAGTTAGAGATTAAACAAATCCCTTCAGATGGCCATTGCATGTACAGAGCTATTGAAGATCAGCTCAAGGATCACCAAAATTCCTGGACTGTTGCAACTCTGAGGAGCCAAACAGCAAAGTATATGCAAAGTCACTTTGATGACTTCCTGCCTTTTCTTACAAACCCAAATACTGGAGATATGTATAGCAGAGGTAAGACTTATGCATATGAGGTTTTAAAAACTATTATTATTGTGTCTGATAAATCTCAGTTACAGCTGAATTGGGACTTGTATGGTGTTTGTAACTTTGTTACTTTATTGTGTTCCATGGAACACAGAATTATGATCTGCTGTGAGACTTGGTACACCTGAATCTCTAATTAATATATATTTTTAATCAATCTTGGAAATATTATTCCCCATTAAAAAACAAAACAGCTTGCTGGTTACTAGATGATGTGAACTCATTCTGGGATGTAATTTGTTATTAAAAACAGCTTGTCTGCCAGGTTGAGGTCATTTTCTTGTCAAGTTTTGTTTTGGTGTTTTCAATGTACACAGGAAAGCTGTTAAAAATGGGTGTGAAATTCAAGAAAATCTATTTTATAATAGTTCAAATAGATGCATTTTCTTATTCTACCTTGTTTTTCCACTGCAAAGTATTTTGGAACAATTTTTTGCAAGTAACCTAAAAAGTATAAAGAGCTTTAGTGTGGAACAACGGTGTAGGATGAGTAAAAACAGAGTTTATATATCTCTTATTTGAGCAATATGTGATTTATTCATTAGCCTGAAGCAGCACAAAAATGACTGCATAAATTTCCTTAACTTAATGCTAATTTGTTTAATAGTCATTGCTGTGGATTTCACGTGGTCACTGGGTGCTGTCTTTCCCATGTTGACAGGGATTATTGTCGCAGGTTAAATGGGTCCCAGGAGAATAAATAAAATTCTGCACAGCAACAGGGAATTGTGTTTTTCTGTTATAAAGGAAATGAATGAAAAATCATTCTGAACAGTCTTCAGAAAATCTGAAGATTCTTTCTTTCTCAGAATGTTTGTAAGGCTCAGAAGCTTGAGGATTTGTAATTTACAAATTTTATACTTGGTTTGTTTAGAATGTGATCTGCAAAGATTTTCTTCAGCTATTTACAAAGGAACTACTGAGAATAAATAATTCAGAGGTTAAAACAAGGCAGCTAATCTGGAAATTTAAAGAAACGCTAGCCAGCTCTTTAACTACATGCAGTTGCAAGATTTTTAAAACATTACCTGGCTAATGTAAGATCTAGATATACTACTCACTGTCACATTCCTTTCTAAAATTTGTAAACATCCTGTGAAACTTAACAGGAAGAAAACCGCATGCAACTTCATGTTTGTTGTTACCTGTTGTTCTCTGAATAAAAAAAATAAAGTATTAGCTGTGCTTGTTTTTATACTCTTTTATCCCTCTCTTCAGTCTGAAATTTTCTTTTTAAAACAGAATGAGTTTGGGTTTTTTTTTTTGACAGCTGTTTTTCTCTGCTTTTCTTCAGTGAACATATATATTTTACTTTATAATATGTTTGTACTTTTCTGGATCTAGTTCTTCATTGCACAATCAGTGTTTTTCCTCGGTTGCTTGTTTTCAAACAAGACAAGTACTAAAAGTTGTCTTTTCTTTCCCTGCAGAGGAATTTGAGAAGTACTGTGATGATATAGCAAATACAGCTGCATGGGGTGGTCAGCTGGAAGTAAGTATAACTTTTATTTGTGAAATTCTGAAGTGAGTGAATATACCTTTAAAAAAGGGCTTCTTTAGAAAGAATATCTGAAGGCCTAAGGGAACATAGTCATAAATAGCTTATTAAGAACTTTTTCTTGTGGTTATATGTTGTTTTCCCACCATCTTTTCTGATGGTGCACCACTGTTCTGATGTATTTGACAACATGTGAGTTAGTAAATTCATTTGGTATAAATATCATTAGAAAGACTCTAGGAGTGGGGGAGTATTGTTAGGTTGTTGTCATGTAAACAGGAACTTGAGCTTCAAAAAATATGTATTTCTTTTACTTTGTCTTAATTTTATGAAAGAACAGTTAGCAAATTAATGAAACTAGCCCAATGTTCTATCCTCTAAACAATTATTAGTTTAAGACAATCTGTTTTAAATGAAAGCTTTAAAGGTTAAAATAATTTTATTTATTTTAATAAAGCTTATTTTCTGAAAATAATACTAATGTTATGTTTGAACTGTCTGCTGAAATGAAATGCCTAGTCTTCCTGTCTCCTGTCTATACTGTCTTTAATCCTATTACTAAATTCTTTTTGCCTTAAAGCTAAGGGCTTTGTCACACATTTTACAAACACCTATTGAAGTAGTGCAGATGGATTCCCCTCCCATTGTCGTTGGTGAAGAGTATTCAGGCAAACCAATAACACTTGTGTAAGTATGTAATTTTATCACTTAAATTTAGTGCACTTATTTCTGTAACAGAGGGCTCAGCTTTGATTCTCACCTGCTCTTTTATTTTGTTACACACCTAATGTTGAAACACTACTCGAGTAATGGTTGTGCAGAAATTGTTTGTGATTTACACGCTTGTTTTGGAGAAATTATAGTTAGACAGTGTCTGATGTGTATCAGTTACTGATTTTGAGAATGCTGCAAGGTCATTTTACCTGTTAAATAATTACAAAGTAATAATGACATTGATACAAAATGGAGGAAACTTTTTTCTTTCGTCAGAGTATTTGTCAAACTGTGCTTGGAAGTCACCAGAATTTAAAATTGTCTTTATTAATGCTCTTCTTTGTAATGATCCTATATATTTTTGTTCCTAAGGCTTGGCTTTATTTAAATTGTCTTCCAGTGCTGCTACTGTTTGGCATGATGTATACCTTTTGTGAAACTGAACATATTTCTGCAACTTTTTTTTTTAGGTATATGAGGCATGCCTATGGATTAGGAGAACATTACAATTCTGTAAAAGTTCTAACAGATGCTGCTACAGAAAACAGCAGCTAGCATACAAAAGTTGTACATTCACATGGATAACAGTTGCATCGTGGTGTGCTGGGCTCCAGGAAATTCCCAGTAAGACTGGAAAGTAAATGGAATGGATTATAAATGAGGACAAAAATAAAAGATCTGCAAGGTTTGACTATAAATCAGAAACAGCTGAAACAAAAATGAAACAAAACAAGAAACAAAACCACACAACAATATTGTGAACTTGTTGGTATTAATTATGTTTAGAGATCTGTAAAATGGTGGCTGTGTAGATCAGGTTTTTTTCAATAGAGCTTCCTCTCAATGCTGCAGGGAAAATATCAAGTAATAAAAATTTGTTTTGGTTAATCTGTATTTCTGCTGAAGATTTAAGGTTACCTGAAGGTAGTTCTCTGTTCCATTATTTCTGACATTTTCACAATAATGGAAGAGTTCAGGCATTTGAAATAAGTGATTGTATTTTGGTTATGGAGTATTCTCTGCAGCGTTCCTGTAGTTCTATCAGGATCTAATTTCAACAATGTAGTATTGATTCCCTTCTTTATTTGGGCAGAAAAGATTTGGAAGTAAATCCAGCAACAGAATATCTTGCTTGGCTGAAGGAATTGCACAGTCTTTTTAAAGATTTCATTTAAGATTTTTACCAAGGTTTGATGTAGAGTTTTTTCTTTATTTTGCAGTTAAACAGTGCAGGAGGAGCATTGTTATTTAGGACTATACATTGTACTGTCAGTGAAAATTAACTGCACTGTTAATTCTCCATAGCCTTTCAGCTGTGCATTTTGGTGAATCAAAAAACTTAGAGCTCCTCAGTGTCTTCAGTTCAGGTATTGAAACTCATCTGAACTCCTAACTTCTGGATCTGCTGATCTAAGCACTTTGTCATCTAAAGTGTGAATGTTTTATAAAGCATAAAACAGCTGGTTACACACAGCTGTAGAAATAACCACCTTGGGTTTTGTCAGTAACTGAAGGTGACCTGAAAAAGAATTTAAGTTTTAGTTGCTTCTTACGATGCACAGAGACTTGAAAGGTTTTAATATGGCTTGACTTTTTACATTAGAAATGTAGATTGTCTGTAAATGTGGTTTCAGTATGCTCCTAATTTTGAAGTCAAAGTTTTAATGCAAATTTTTCTTTAACAAGAAAGTGATTTTTGAAATGTTTTTTTAAAGCCTTAGACAATAAAAGAATTGTCTGTGTTTTACTTCTGCTGAGTTGGTTTGGAGAAAAGTGGTTCATGAAAAGATTAAACACCTTTGCCCTGGTTTGAGGATTATGACCCAACAGTATGTATCTTGTAGTCTTTCAGTAAAGCTAGCCTGCAGACTTACATTCCTGGAACTTGGAAAAATCTGCTCTTACTTAAGAGAGAGATAAATTATCACATTATGGGTCAGATTATGTCTGATTTAAAGCACTTTGAGAGAGAGTGGGTAAAAAAAAATCATATAATAACAGCAGGAGTTTTTGGACAAGCAGTTCTTCAGGCTGGTGCTTGCCAGGAAAACAAAGTATTAACCAGATCAAGAGTTTTTACATTCTTATTTATCTGTTACAGTATAACAAATATAGCTGGTTTACATACCAAACCAGCTGGCTTACTGTAAAATTTGGTTTGCTACCTTGATTGTATAAAATGATGGTTTGGATTTTAAACAAAAAAATAGGATACAACAGCATGGAAAAAAAAGTTTCTATTCATAATACCATTATAAATTTCACTAAAAATAATTATAAGTATTCTTCTCTGCATTGCTTAGAATTGATGTGATACAAAATGCACATGCTGCATTTTATAGATACGTGGTTCTTTGGGTTTTTTGGATTTCAGTTTTGTTTGATTAACTGACAGAGAAAAGATGCCAGGAGTGGGGAACACCTGTACCAAGAGTTTTTCATGTTGAAGATGTTTACAGTTTGTATAAAGTTAAATAATTTAATATGTTGAGTGAAAGGTCTTTGCTCATGCTGTATGGGACTTGCCAAAAAGTAATAAATTGGTTTATTTGTGGCAGATCTTGTTTGAGTCAGTTTTATCTTGTACACTCAAATAGTTCACTTATTTCCTGATATGAATAAGCTTATCCATTTAAGTTTTAGGATCCTACTGTAATATGAATTCTAAAATAACTGATTGTATTCAGGCAGACAAAGCTCCACTCTATATGAAATGGTTTCTGAACAAAATTTATCCTCAGTGTTTTAGCAGTTAAACTTGAGCTCTTCTGAAAAATTGTATTTGAAAATATTGTTGAACTTCCCTGTGTTTTAAAAAGATGAAGTGAAACTGAGAGGGGGATCTTCTCACATTTAAGCCTTTAACTTATTTGCCAATTACATTTTTTTCTGCAGAATAACACTATTTACTTTGAGTGTGTATTTCAGTAGATTTCCTTGCTTTTATCTGTCTAATAGCAGCAGTTTCTTCAGCTGCTGTTTCTTTTAAGGACTGTTAGGTATCTTTTTTCAAGATTAGTTGAGATTAGTTGTCTTAGGAAAGCTCACATAAACAGGAGGGAAGCTGTCTAGTGGTCTGCAATAAATTTTGTACAATATTCTGAAAGGGAAGAACATACTGGTTGTTGAAAACAGTGGTTACATGTGACTCTTAGTGCTTGTCCTTGTCCTTTTCACTTACTCTGCACCAGAGTCTGCACTCCTGTCCAGCTGCATGGCTGCATCAGCCCCAGGGGGTGGGAGGTTTGTGGCAGCCAGAGGGAGTGCAGACCTGTCATAATTTATTTAAACAGTATTAATTAATTAATCGAATAATTTATTATTTTGGTAGTAAATTCATTCAATGATTTTTTTTAAAGAAAAAATGATATAAAATGCAATGAAACAGTGATGTCCCTTGTGCACATTTGTACTATTCTCATAACTTCTTGTATTTGCATATATTAAAATATTCCACCAAAGTTAAAACACAACTTTTTAATATTGAGGGTGGTAGAGCACTGGAACAGGCTGCCCAGAGAGGTTGTGGAGTGTCCCTCTCTGGGGACATTTAAAACCCACTTGGTTCCTGTGTAACCTGCTCTGAGTGACCCTGCCCTCACAGGGTGGTTGGACTGGACGATCTCCAGAAGTCCCTTCCAACCCTAGTGATTCTGTAAAACCAGTGAAGAGGGAATTTGTTTCACAACCACTTGCTTTGATGCAAAATTGTCAGTAGGATCACTTTTTGCCTCTTCCCCCATGCTCTGTTCTCTCCTTTTTCACAGGCAATTCAACAGGGGCTGTGATAGGCTCCAGGAAAAAAACCCAAAAAACAGTGCTGAAATTTTGAGTGTATGCAGAGCACGTCCCCTCTGTTCCTGCTGTGACTCAAGGAGTAAGATGTGCTGGCAGCAGTGTGACTGGGTACATCTGCTGCCTGTGGGATGGTGGCTTCCCCTGGGCTGAGTTATGCTTGAGTGTAACGTTGTTATGAATTACTGGAGCTAAATGCACGGGTGGCATTTACTAGAGTGGATGGGGTTGGGAGGGGCACTCCCTCTGGCAGTTTGGGCTGTGGATTTCACCCAGTTCCTCCCTCAGCAGCACTGGTTGCCTTATGGATTCAGTGATGTGGCAGTGGCTGAGTGAGGACAGGCAGTGTCCCTGTCATGGGCAGTGCAGGTGATCACAGTGCACACAAACGGAGCTGTGCTCAGGACAGCCCTGCTCACCCTGCAGAGGTGTGCTGGGTCAGTGGCATCAGGGGAGCAGCCACCTTCCTGCCAAAGGAGCCAGTGATGAAGGTCCTGGAGATGGTCTGAAAGCTTTGCTGAGAGTGGACATCAGAATATCCCATCTGCATCATCTGGCTGCTTTGGTCCGCCATCTGGCCATGGAATTGTTGCAAGTACAACTTTCTATTTTTAGTTCTTGAAACACACCCTGCCTCTCTCCCTCTCCCAGGGGATTTCCTGGGATGTATTTATGAATGACAAGCAGCCTGTGTTTATTACTTAATCTATAAGAAGTTAAGCAGGCTTAAAAATAGGATCTGAAATCGAAGGCTTTTTTTGTACTTTCCTTGGCTCCAGTGAGAAAGCTAACCCACTTATTCCTTTGTTTTGAGCAACTAATAAAAGCAACAGATGGGTTATGATTGATCACTAGAGGCATATGATAGATGTACTTTTGAATACAACTAAATCCAACTTAGCAATTGCCTCTGTATGTTAAAAACATAAAAAGAATTATTCATACACGTTCAGTAAAATTCAGAATAAACTGATGTAGTCTGTGTTGAAGATTAAATAAATACATCAATGTGTTAATTGAAAAGCTTTATACTCTGCAAATTAGAAAAATTGGAGTGCATAAATTTATACAGCAAGTAGATAAAAAATTCCTAGGAGCTATATTTTCTGCACAGGCTCCCTCAACTTTATCAATTCTGCAAATTTTTAGTCCTGATTTATGAAGGAGTTAGATGCATTAGTAATCTGATGATGCTGTGTTTGTCCTGATATGAAAACCTTCCAGATGTGAGTTATGCTGTTTTATTTTTTATTGTTCTTTTTTTTTTTCTTGTCTTTTGAAGGGTAGTGTTATGAAAACATTTGAGCAAGATCTCTTATTTGAAATTATTACATAAATCATAAGGATGCACTTTGGCAATTGCATTCTGGAATGTATATGAATATTTTTTTAACCAAGCTAAGGATGTTGAGATTTTAAACTAATAATTCTTCCACATATATATATATATATATATATACACATATACACATATGTCCTCTAAAATCAAAATATGAATAAAACCTCAATAGTATAAATATGCAATAATTTGTCATTAAATCATAATAAGGCTTCATCGAGTGAAGAAAGAGTGAGGGACATCTAATGAAAAACCATTTTTCTTTTAGCTATTTGCAGGATGTTGGAGCACAAAAAAACCCTGAAACAGGACAGGGAAAGTAGTTGTGAATTGGGAATGCTCATATGAAATGCACAAAATTATTCAGTGTTGAGGAATATTCTGGATGCTGGTGGCTCGGTGTGCTGCACATTGTGCCCTGGCTGGGGGGAAGTGACTGGAGCCCCAGGCAAACAGCTGTGAGTGCCATTTACACTTCAGTGCTTTTCAACAGTTCACCATATTAATCATCAGCCTCCAACATGCAGAGGTTGGTGAGCTCCCTGAGAGTGTTCTGTGGGTGCACTGGCAGCTGCATTGCGTCTTCCCTGGCTGGTGGAACCGCAGTTTACGTCAATGAATTTTAAAAACTTTATTTTGATCTCTGGTATATTTATCAGTATTAGACATACTGTGCTTAATGTTGCTGATTGCATTTTAGCACTTGCTGTCTGCTTGATCTGCTGCTTGCGTGTGTTATCCATCTGCTTCTGAAAATTTCATCACAACTTTTGCAAACAACAGAAGAATTAGAGTCAATTTGGAGATTTCTGAGGAAAAGCTACAGGGTGCAAGGGGCTGGAGAATATTTGAATTTAAAGAATGCTTTAAATCCAAGTTGAAAAACTGCTGTTCAGTAAAAAACAATAAAGAGGGTATTAAGGAAAATTCTGCTGATCTTCCAAACCTTTACATTTTTAGATTGTACATTTTATTTGTGACAAGTAAAATTTTTGTTTGTTTTAAATAGAGAAGAAGCTGGATGTCACACCTCAGATAGAATCTGCAAAACCTGAGTACATGCTGTCACTTCTAAGAGCCTTAGCTTTCCCCATCTTAACAAGTGATATTCCCCCTCTTGTGGAGGGACACATTACAAAAACGATAAGGGTTTTTTTTCTAGTTATACCATTTGGCAATTCTGTTATTTTTAATGAAATATTTTTGATGCTGTCATAATTATCCACATATTTGCTGTGTCCTACTTGTGCCTTCTGCCTACTACTCTTGCCACAGGCATCACTGGAAATAAGAAGGAATGTGAAATAGCTATGTGGATACAGACTCTTCAGGAAGGACAGGCTGGGAAGGTGAGGAGGAGACGGTTAGCTGAGTGCTCATCTGTGGGACAGGTGATGGGTCTGTTCATAGCTCACGGGTCAGGATCAGAGGGGTGGCCTAAGTGGGCTCGTAGGAGGTCCTTGTTACACACCAACAAACATATTTCATATTTTTATTAAGTTTACTAATAGTGTGGGTGTTTTGCACAGTCCTTGGCTAACTCCAGAGCCTTAATCTAAAAATAATGCAAAGCAGACTAAATTTGAAATTTTTTTCTTCGTAAATACATTTGATTATGAAATCTCAGCAAATCCTGTGTCTGAAATTCTGTATCTTTTCTCTGCAAGACTTCTTTATGCATTTGAAGAAGAAAACACAAGACAGGCTATTGTACAACATAAGAAAGCAAGTCTCAGCAGAGGATTTCTGCTAGTCTCACTCCACAGAATGTATGGTGCACAATGATGCATATGCAATCAAAGTTTGTCTGATGCATAAAAGCTATTATTACCTTCACAGAGTGGCCTTTCCAAAACTCATTTAAAAATGTTACTTGAGTTACGTTGAAATAGTCTTTATAAATGTAAAATGCTTTGGTGTGCAACAGTTTGCACTCAGAAGACATAAAAAAAAAGTTTCACTTAGCCCCATCCCTGGCAGTGTTCAGAGCCAGGCTGGATGGAGCTCTGAGCAACCTGGTCTGGTGCAAGATGTCCCTGCCTGTGGCAGGGGGGCTGGAACAAAGTAAACTTTAAGTCTCTTCCAACGCAAACCATTCTATGATTCTATGATCATTTAAAGGACTGGAATCAAATATGCATTTTAATAAGGGGGAAAATAATCCAATCCTTCACTGCACACTATAAAAATAGATGAGAACTACTAACTATTATGTTAGAATATAAGGAAATAGGCCAAGAAAAGAATGAACTGGTAAAGGTATAAGGCTTATGTTTACTTATTAAAGCACTGTGCATGTTAATTATATATTGTTCAGAGTAAACTCTTAGTAAATTTTAATTGAAGAGCCTTAAAAATTATAAAAGCAACTTCACTTCTAATTTTGCATATAGTATATCTCACAAACATTTCCTTTTGAAGTATTGAAGTGAGGGAATGGATAATCCATAACTATATCCAGCAACTCATATTTTAAATTTTGAAATTAAGATTCTGCATGTTGCTCGTGTGTACACAGACATACAAAAAATACATAGACATAAAACATATGTTCTACATATTTGGTACTTTCTTCAGTTCATTTTCTAAAGTAATGCAGTAGTTAAAGTTCTGATGTCAGGGCTAAATGTATCACTGGCATACAATGCACATGACATTCTGTTCACTCAGTTAATGGCTTCAAGGATAGTTTAACCAACTATTACTGGCACACAATGCACATGACATTCTCTTCATTCAATTAATGGCTTCAAGGATGGTTTAACCAAGTGTTTGAAGAACTATACACCAAGATTAAAGATATGTATTGAATAACTTTTTATCTCTTAAATATAGTCACCTGTTTCTGTAATAGCATAAATCAAAAAGCAAGGTGGTGGATGTGGGGTGGGAATATTGGTCTTAAAGCTGGGAAAACAATTGCATGTTTTAAAACTGTTCAAGTACCTTCCAACAGTCAGTTTACAAAATATCAAAATTTGATGACATTTTTCTAAATGCAGTGTAAAACAAATGAGTAAACATGAAGCATGATTTTCATAGAATATTTTAGTTTTAAAGGGATCTCTGGTGGTTCTCCAGACTGACATCCAGCTCACAGCAGCACTAGTTTCAGATAGAGCAAATTATTCTGTCTTTTATTTTACAAGCATCATCTTTTATGTGGAAAAAGGGAAGGGAGGGTAACTGAGAACTCTATCTATAGAGTCAGAAGAGAAATGTATGATCTGTGTGTTTGCTTCAGGCTACAGGTCCCTTGCTTCTGTGTCCAGGCCAGCCAAAGGGGCCACCTCAGGAATTTTTTATCTGAAGGTTTTCCCAGTTTGAGTGGAGTTTTCCAGTTTCTTCAGGCTCAGTCTCCTAGTCATAGTGAGGGAGATGTTTGCTTGGGGTTTTCTGATAGAGCCAGCTGACAGACTAGAACAGCTTTAAAAGTACTTCTGCTTATTCAGCCTATTTACAATACTGATGTGTTGTATTCAGTAGAATCAACTCACCTGATATTTGTTTCTTTGGACAAGTGTTTCATTCCATCCTTATTGTTAACTCTGCCTTTCTTATATGAGCTGTCATGCCTAGAGCTTTTCAGATAAATAATTTTATTGGAAAATAGCTGAAGAGTTAGAGAGATTGTAATCTGCTTCTGCTAAGGACCATTTGAGTTACTGAAGAATTGGATATTCGTTGTTTCTTGAAACTCCCAGAGCTCTCAGCTGTGTACCCTGGTGGTTGTGAGCACATTCCTTGACAAAGAAATCTGCTTACCATGTTTGGGCAGATGGGAAGCAACTCACCGTTCATTTTCTGCTGGAATTTCAGTTTGTCATTTTTTGTTTGCAATTTTCCATTTCCAAGGATCTTTTCATGATCACACCTCCTTCCAGTTTAGCAGCAGCTCCACATCTCATTAAAGCAGTTTCTATTTCTTGCACCTCTTTAATAAAGGTCTTACGAGACTGGACTGGACATCACTAATGAACTTTGTCACACAGCATTAGCTATCCCTCTCAGCAGAGGCCTTGAACTTTTGTAATTCTCCCTGAGCCTCTCTACATCATGGAACACCAATCCCAATGAGCATGGAGTGTTTTGAAACACTTTGTTATGTGGCATCAAATACTTTGCTAGTTGGATGTAAACTACTCAAGTTATTCCACAGAAATTGCTAATTTCATAGGCCTTTCACTGCTTTTGAAATGACTTCTCCATCTCAGAGTAGGCAATAATTTCTTTGCATGTGCAATTCTTGCTGTGACTGCCAGTAAGAGCTCCACCCATATGATGATTTTTTTTCAGAATCTGGATTTCATCCATGAGTATCTGGTCTCAGGCCAGGGAGTTAATATCAAATAGTTTGCAGCAGAAACTCTCTGTTATAACTCATAGATTATGTAATGAAAAGAGTGACTTGGAAATGGAATGTCCTAAATTCCTTGGCCATCTCCCTCAGCCATCCAGTCCTCAAGACACATTTGCATTTTTATTTACTTTCTGAAGTGCTGATAGCTCTAATTTTTCCCGAGATCATCTTAAAGTTACAGAGTTTTGGGAGTAAAAGATTTGTGTGTCGGGTAATGAACTTTCAACCCCATATGAAATGATGTAATGCAGTTAAAAACTGCTCTTGAAAGAGACTGAGGTGGATATGCCTCATTCCAAATGTGTGTGACTTAAAGGGTCCCATTATGGAAAAATAAATGGAGCTTCATACTCATAATTACTTTAGCTGACATGTTTAGCTGAGCAGCAATAAAACATACATCATCTTAATATATATTTTTAATCTTGCCAATGATTTATTCCATGCAAGCTAAAATTACCTCACCCAGTTAGAATGAAGTCAGTGAAAAGCAGCTAAGGATAATTAAGCTAGACAAAGCTAGCAAGTAGGTTTTTCACTGCTTAATATATGCTATTATAAATTATTTAAATACTAAAAGACAACATGAAATTCACTTCTTTTAACCATAATTGATCCTGCTGTGGATGTGTTCAAACAAAAAAGAGATTTCAGATATTTCATAACAGTAAATAAACATGGTTTTATTTCATTTGGAGAACTATATTGGAATGTATTAGATTTTAAACAAAGATCTCCAGCCTTGACATTCTTCTGATAAATCATGAATGCAAAACAACAAACAGGAGAACTTTGCTGTTTGAGGGGGTGTGTCTGAATGCACTTATGTCTGTACTGCTTGGGAGAGAACATTTTTGTTTAGGTGTGTTTCTTGCAGTCTTTCTAATCTGAGAGAAATCAGCCTGGTGATGATGGGAACTGGGAATCTTTGTAATAAGATTAAAATAAAATTGTGTATTCATCTACCTTTTCTCCTTTTCTATTTAAGATAATTATTCTTTATCTAAAAACATACAGAATTTATACCTATTGGGATATTTTCAAGCACTTTAGCATAAAAGGAGATAATTATATTTCATTGTCTAACAATATCCTTCTTTTCAATTTGGCCCTCAGGGCAGTTTTTGTAGCATCATTGTGTGAGATGGGCTGGTAAGCTTCATATATATTTTTAAGTACTCCATAATGAAAGTCAGATGAGCAATTTCACTAAAAAAAAAAAGAAGAAAAAAGTTCAAACCTAAGATTTAGAGAAAAAGAAAATCCGTATGTTTTTAAGTATTTTGTCATTGTTGTTTGTCATATTGTAACAACTTGGAGCAATATCTTAGTCCAAGATTTCAAACAGAACATGGTTGGCTCTTTAGTCATGGCTGTGCAGTTGCTTAATGTCACCATCACTTATGTTCCTTATGCCAGTGAACACAGGAAAACACAAATTTCTTCATAGCAAAGGCCTGTTTTAATAAGCAATTTCTGGTTACTTCTAGATTTTGTTTATGACAGAGTTGTAAAGGATATGCTCCTATGCAAAGCTAATTTTTATGAGGTGTTGTGCATTACATTTCTATGCTGTCAGTGGAACACAGGTGCATCTTTGGGCTCATTATACAGGGCACCAATTTGCTGTGGTAGATGAGGCCACAGAGGTTAAATATTTTGTCTGCAATATGATGAATTGCACAACAGGAAAGAGAACTGCATTACACAAAGATGTGGGATGAGAAATTGGGATGGAATTGCAAATCTCTAGGAAGTGTTTGGATGTGCAGTACTGAGAAACAGGAAATCCTGAACCTGTTCCTCATGAGCATAAATATCTATGGAAGAAAATTAATTTTAAAGTGGACAAAATATTTGGATTTTAAAACTGTAATTATTCTGTTTCTGGATGATCTTAGATAAGACAATTAACAGTACTGAAGGACTGAATATTTGATTGGTTTCTTATACAGCTGCTTAACTACAGGCTTTATTTTGGTTTATAATGTATAGTTTTATAAAGCATTTTAAAGACAACAAATATGAATGCATTTTGGATCCCAGTGTAGGTGATGGAAAGGAAGATTAAGAATGGTCAACACCTCAGAAACCAAATCTCTTAAGAGCCATTTGAACATGGAGCTACTCCCAGCCAACAGTAACATCTGGATTTCACAACAGCTTAAATAATTTTCCAGATGGATGTTGCTTATGTTCCCATTCTGTAGACACAGCTGACATTGTGAAAAAAGAGTGAGAAGCTTGAGGATCTGTTTACAGCATCTGTATAGTGCTTACCTTGTTCTTAATGGCAAGTCATCCATTTCATGGAGCTTTCATGGAATTGTCATGGTTGGAAGGGATCTCCTGAGATCATCTAGCATAACCCCCTGCTCAGGCAATTTAAATCTCTTGGCATGTGTCCTGGTTTTGGCCCAGAGCAGCAGGAGGTGGAATGGCCAAGACCATAATGTTACTTGATACCACCTTATGTCATTGCCAGAGGTGGGGGAAAGGGATGCTCTCTTTTTTTCCCAAGATGAAGGACATTCTTTTGCAGTGGGGAAAAACACATGGTATGGTGGGGAAGAGTTAGATGGCATTTCTTGTGTTTTTCTGTGTAAATAGGTTCTTTATCTTATACCTTTTGTTGTTAATATTGTTGCTGTTACTGTTAGTTTTCTTATCTCATTGTGGTTTCCAGTAAATTGTTCTTATCTTAATCCATGATTTTCATCTTTTATGCCTCCAGTTCCCAGCTCCATCCCCGGACCAGAAAGGGGGAAGGGAAGGAGGGAACGTAAGCAATCAAGCAGTGTGTGGTTTGGGAGGGTCCTGGTGGGGGCACTAAGTGGGGAGAATCATTCCTGACCACAACAGTGTGTTAGCTATGGATAGGAATCTCATTTGGTTTCTGAAGGTGTTGTACTGAATGTTGAATAGAGAGTAATATTAACAGTGTCTTGACTTGTGAAGTGAGACATTGCTAATCTGCTGGATGCATCACACAGCAGGACCTTGCAGGCAAAGCAGGCAGAAGGCAGAGGGCTGCTGAGCCCATGCCAGGCTCTCTGCTGGACCCTGCTTGGTGTGCATGGCTCGAAGAAACAACCTTTGTCCTTCATGTGCTCCTCTCATTTTAAAGTTTCTGAACCAAGCTGAGGGCAGCTTGTCCAGCTCAGGAGGGCAACGTTTGTACAGAATGGAAGTGAAGGTATGTATAAGTGTTTAGGAGTGCAGCATGAGGATTTTTAGGGGTTTGTGGGATTGGAAAAACTTCTGGGACAGCACTGAAGGGCTGAATATGCAGAAAAAGGCAGAACTGTTGTAACCTTATCCATACTGACTTTTGGCTCTGGTTTTTGAATTGAAACCTCCTCCAAACTTTGCTCAGTTTGCAGCCCAAAAGATGCAGGGAGTAAGCAAAATGAAGCAGTGTGGATACTGAGAGGTCTGATTCACAAGTTCATTTTCTATCCCTCTGTTACTTATCAATGTGGATATTTTCTGTGAAGTTCAATCCTAGTTAAAATATTATTTATTCTGCCGCATAAATAATAAGTAAATAGTAAATTAATTTCTTCTTCCTAAATTAAAAATAACCCAAGTTGTTTTTTTAATTTCAGAAAACTTTTGTTTTGTTCAGCAACATTACTGTCCACTCTTGTTCAGGGCTGCATATGACATGACAGATAACAATGGCCCTGTCCTAAAGATCTCTACATTTAAATATTAATCTTGAAGACAAAATGTGAGCATAAATTGTGCCCTTGGAAGCCTTTGTGCCTTCAAAGCCATTTAGAAAGACCCAACACTGTACAGAACATCTGGCAGAAAAAAGAAATTCAGCAGTACTTGGGTATAGATTTGTGGAAAGTAATTTTGAAATGTTGGTGTTGCACTGGTTTCTCCAGAAAAAAATGTGTAGCACCTCTAATTTTCAGAAGAAAATGAAAGTAAACTGAAATGTACACCTGCTAGTGTAGAGAAAATGCTGTGCTCCTATCCAGGGTAGTCATGGATTGGATGCTGTTGCTGTGCCATGGAGAAAGCAGGAACGCACTCACTAGATCAATCAGATTGCTCTCTTTGGTATTGTTTACAATAATTGTTAATTAGTTTCCTAGGATAGTACCTCATTTGCGGTCAAAATAAAATGTACACCAGATGGAGAGAAAATGAATTCCAAAGCAGCAATCTATTCATATACATAATTATTCCTTGTAACTCTAATGGTGGTGGTTTTGGCTGTTTAAACTCCAGCAACAGATAGATCAAGCAGATGACATTGCTTAAACACTATTCAGGGTTTTGCTGGGTAAACCATAAACAATTGATATATGATTGCTTTTTGACAGGCTTTTTTCATGTGTTTTAATTTGATATTGTGATTAACAATTTTTCATTTGGAGACTGAGTTCAAATTTTAATGTAGCAGAAAATGTTTGGTTGTGCTAAAAGTGTTACTTCTAATATGTTTCAGCATTTTTGCTTTAAGTCCTGCCTTTCCTCAGTTTTGAAATTGGCTTTTAAAATGTGATGTATGGGTGCCTTGGTTTAGAAACAAATACATTCTTCAAAATGAAGATAAAATACTAGGTTTGGAATATTTTTAGGGTTTCACTTTGGTTTTTTTTTCTGGGACGACATTAAACTTTAAGAGTCTCTTAGACATCATGGAAAATGGTGACAATAAATTATTTTATCTTTAGAAATGCCATATTCTGCCCATGTTTTTATTCCTGTGGTTTATTTAATTTAGAATCAAGATTATTGTTGCTTTCTTTTATGCTAAGAATCTGATAATTTATGTCATTTCTCTCTCCCCTAAAATTAGAGAGTTTTGCTATTTCTCACCCATTTGAAAGAAACATGTTGTTGCAAAGACAAAATGATTCAGGAAAGCTTTCCTATGTAATTAGTAATTTCAGTGGGAGTCTCAATGTGCTTGAATTTAAGGTTCTGCTTACTAAGTTTCTTCAACTGATCCAAATTTACTTATTTTGCAGTAATTCTTGTATGTCTACTACTTCTATAGTAGATAACTTTAAGGATAAGTAAGTCACAGTTCCATAAGGAGGTGCAGATTTTTTTTCCTTATGTGGATTTTTTGTGCTTGGAATAAAGGATTGCTAGAATGCAGACATTTCTGGAGACTTGGAGCCTATGGGGACTTTGGTCTTGATTGTTTTGTTTTGAACAATGAAACTGGATGAGAGATGAACTTTTATACTGCTGTACAAACTGAGGGGTATCTTGGCTATGCTCTAAATATTCTCTCACCTTCCTGAATCTGAAAATTTTGGTTAGAGTGTGTTTAAAGAACACTTAATTCTATTTTGGTTTTTATGTAGAATAAAAATGTAAAAATAACATACTAAATTCATATCCCCATCCCATTAAGGTGACATTAAGGAGGCTGTAGTAGGTGCCCAAATATATGGAAGTGACAAAACCAGAGCTGGTCAGGGGAATTTATTTGTGCTTTATCTTTAAAGGTCATTAGAAATCAACATGTGCAATCAGATTGTACTCCCAAATACAAGAAGATCAGACTATTTTCATAGCTGTCTAGTCTAAGATACAACATTAAACATGATATAAAAGCCAATTATTAAATTATGTAAAGAGATCCTATGAAGGTCTTATTTTTAACATTCAACTAATTTATGTAATGTAATGTTATGTAATTTATGTAATATTATGCTTTTCCATTGGGTATGGGGTAAATCAAAATCCATCTATGACAAGGAGAAAAACATATTACTGAAATTTATACAGTGGTGTCACAGAGCAAACATTCACATGAGCACTGGCACAAAGTCTTGTCTGTGTAGAAGGACATCCACACATACAGGTTAAACATTTAGAAACCTTGGGAAAAATAAATGCACATAGATTATTCTGTAGAACATTAAAAATTATCTGTAATATATGTACAAAATTGTTTTGTCCAGGTTTTATTGTTAAATAAATATTGTACAAATTATAATTTATACTGAAATATTTGTTCTGTTTTCTATTTTGAAAGCAGTTTCATTACAGCATGAAGTTTCACAGTGTTTCCTGTTTGATATTCTATTGACATTGGTTTAAGTTGTTGACTTTTAAAATAACACAATTTACAAATGCATGTACAAATGAATAAGGCAACATCAAAGTGGTAGATATTTTTATACTGGCAGAGAGGGGCCTCATTTATCAGCCACTGGGTTCTAGCATGGCTTGAGGCAGCAGAAGGTCAAAGAAGAATTGGAAAATAGAATCATGGTGCAGCAAAGTGGGTGCTGTCTCCAACAGCTGCCCAGATTTTGGGCTCCAGTGTAGGTTCTCATTACTCCTTTATAGTTCTTTACAGTTTGTATAAAGGATGCTCATGAGACATCTTTATCTTCTCATGAGCTGCTGAGTAACATTTCTTTCTTCCATTCAGAGAACATCTGAAATGCAAGAGAGGATCATGCACAGAGCTCCTCTGCCCGTGGAGACCAAGATGATAGTTGTACATGACAAATTTGTGTCAGTACAGACAGGTGACATTAGTCTTGTTTCTCATACAAAATGCAAAAGTAAGCATGCCAGATTCTTTGAAATCTGGAAAGGCCTGAAAAGTCTCTCTGAGTTAATCAAAGTTTCTCCCTCTCATTCTGGTAACCAAGTTTTCTGTAGAAATTGTCCTGAGGTGTGTTTTGAAGCAAGTTGGGTTTTTTAAAATTACTGTATCTTGGAGGAAGTTTCCCCTCTCTCCAGTGAAACCCTATTACAATTTCAGCTGTGGCAAAATTAACTCAAAGTAATTATAGTTTGAAACAACAAATCTGTGCTATACTGTTCTGCCCAATGTCTAACCTAAAAATATTGCACATTTCTGAATGAATGATTCATTTGAGGGAAGTAATTCTACACTAGGAAAGTGTGAAACTCATCAGTGATTAAGAAACCCCCAGTGAACAATTGCATCAGTGCATTTGAGCACATGGGGACAGGTTTTAACACGGTGGAAGGGAAATGCCTGGTCAGAGTATGGGAGCCAGAACAAAGAAATCTTGCATATGAGGAGGAAAATTATTTGTAAATCAGCATAAGAGAAGACAAAGGCAACACAACTGCTAAAAAGTCTAGATTTTAGAGGTAGCAAATGAAAAGGAAATATGAGGGGAAATAAAAGAAATTGTTTTGTCATTTGCAAAGATCAGGAACTAAACAAAAGCAACTGCTAAGCACCCGACTCAGCAAACTATCCAGCCATATGCTCAAGTGCATTTTTACTTGGCAAAGCACTCCACAGTCAATTAAGCAATCACTGGGGTCAGGAGGAATCTTTCCATAAGAGCTATGAGAATTTAATCTCTTTGATTTTATTCTTTTTTAATTCAGTAACATGCAGATTTTGTGTTTGCATCGTTTATGGGATTAGACAAAATGAGGCTGAGACAAAGATAAAGATTTTTACAGTTTCTACGTAAAATTTAAATTCATGTATAATGAAAAGCACTGTCTTCCTGTTTACTTTCCAAAAAGTATTTGAAAACGCTGCATCAATCACTGGGTTTCTGTTTTGGAAATATATCTTCAAAATAGAGGGTTTGAAGTATGCAGGGGACAAAAGTGGCATGAAATTACCCCAGTTGCCTGTACTCCCTCTCCATGGCAAGGGAGAATGGTAACTTCATAAGGTTTGGAACTATCTGGGACAAAGATTGATTATTTGGGAAAAGGTAAAGTTCTGCAACAGTTGTTCAGCAGCAGTGGCACAATTCTCTTTCCCTGATGAGCACCCCTGCTCCCTCAGACAGCACAGAATGGTCTGTGCCAGCCACCTTTATCAGCTGTCCTTCACCCTCCAGTTGGTGCCATGCTCATATTACTGGGAAAAACAAGATGTACTATGTTGTGTGATGTAGTAATTGCCTTAGAGCCCCAGGATCATGTTCAAAACCTTGAGATGTTTACTGAAAGTACCTAATTTACTATTGCCTATTGCTAAATTGTCTAATCTAAATAACTGCTGATAATTAAGAAAGCACAAAACTACTTCATCAATGAGGTCATCAGAAATCACATCAAAAGAGAAAAAGAGTATATCCTAATTAGCACGTGAGGCAGAGCTACAAAGACATTTTCAAGGTCACCTAGAAGAGATTTTTTTTTGCTGTAAATATAAATCAGGAACAATTAGGACAAATTGTCCAAATCATAGAGTCAAGGGCATGCAATCATGGTCATACATGGAATTACTTTTTAAAATAATTAATTGTATAAAATAGTACATGCTTGCATAGCATGGACAAGTAGCAGCATTTGGTTGGGTTTTCTTCTCAATTCTGTAATTTAATGCAAATTAAAATGGGCTGTGGTTTGGGATTTGGGGACTATGGAGCTGTGTAATGGGCATTTTGAATAAAATATATGGACTCATCTAGGTGGCATATACGAATGAGCAATCTTTTTTTTTTTTTAAGTACATTTTAATGGGTTCTTAAGCACCTGGCATGTGAGTCATGGTGTTCTCAGCTGTCCAGCACCAGTATACCAGTGGATTGTTTTTGTTCTTTTGCTTTGGAAGAAATTGCTGAAGGAGTAGCAACATTCCTGATTTCAGGGCACTTGGCAAGTATACTGGGAGATTTAGTTTGAATTATTTGTATACTTTTGAAATTTGGAATTATTATATTTTTATAACCTATGGGTGAATATATGGGGAAGTTTAAAATTCATACTTTCAAACTGGAAGTATTTTGTGTGTGTCCGGTCACTAAGTTCCAGGCAAGGATGAGAATTTTTATTGAAGTAAGCAAGATAGCTCAGTGCAGCTGTTTGCTGTGTGACTTTTCTGAGGTTACTGTCTGTAGTAGTGAAGTCATTTATAGAATTAATGTTCTTATGTCTCTATATATCTTCATGCTTATTTCTGGAACTAGTAAAAGCTGATGTTACAATTAGAATTATTATTAGTACAGATCATTTTGTCTACTCTTTCATTTGGCAGAATGGATTTCCTGTATACTGATGATTACTAAGTAAGTTTGGCAAGCAAGAACTTTGGGGAAAAAAATCATTATGATATTTTTGGTCTCAAGTTTGAAGAGTAACCTCTTTTTTTTATTCAGTATCCACTGTTCATTCTTCATGTGAAAGTTTCTGTTAAGTGTGCAGACTACCAGGTAGTAGTCTCATAAATATATTTTCAGGTATTTTAAATTACAATGAGGTAAGAGAAGACTCTGTGGATATGTTAATGCTTTTAGATGACTTATTTTCAAAAATGGTTTTAGCTTTCCCACAGGCTGCATGGAATTTGCTCAGCTGTGATCCCAGAATTCTGTCAGTTTTCTGTCTCTGAGGGCAGGAAGATATTAGCTACTTAAATACTAAATTTCAATTATTACACTTCATAGGCTTTCCTTTCTGAATGGCTGTACTTTCTGTCATGTATTGTAAAATCTATTACCACTGTGATTTATATTATGACAGCCTACAGATCTGGATTAATGTGCTGCTTTATAAATACACTGTTAACTTAGTTTCCTCAGTGAGGTAATTAAGTATTTGTTTCAGCAGGATGAAATTAAGTTAACGAGTGAAGTATATGGACACTCTAAAATTGCAGATTTTTCTGATAATTGCTTTCACTGACTGATGTGTGGCTCTAAAATACTTAACACCACGTTTTGTTGTAAGAGACGGTAGAAATTAAGCTCTTAGAAGTTTTTGCTTAGGGAGAGAAGAGTGTGATATTTTATCACAGGATGCAAAAGAAGGGATTTCATCTAATGAAGGGTCTGGAGCAAGGTATTTCTGATTACTCAGATAGTGACACCCTCTCTCTTTAGATTGCCAGAACAAAAAACATACTATTGAAGAAAGGCTATATATTTTGGGATAACCTGTGATTTGGTATTCATTCCACTGCCATAAGATGACATAACCCTCAACAGAGAGGAGTGGAGTGAGGGGGTTAAGCACAAGGACAGTTTGTCCTTCCTGAGCAAGGTCCTGAGCAACTTGATCTGGCTTTGAAGTTATCCATTCTTTGAGAAAGTGTTTGGATGAAATGGTCTTCAGCTGTACCTCCCCTCTTAAGTTATGTTCTGTGTTTCTAAGGATACCAGGAGATAAAGCCCTTCAAGAATGCTTGTTTTGTGATACTAGTTCCCAAATCGTTCTCTCATGAGACAATCCATAATCAGTGAGCACCTAAATGTTCTGTGCTTGATGACATTATGTTCATTCCAGTAAAAGGTAACTTGACAGGTTGCACTTTTTGGACATGGTTACGTTTTGGACCTATCTGCTGTTTGTCTGACTCCCAAGACTGCTGCACCTGAATTCCAGGGAAAACAGAACCGTGTCCTGGGAGGTGTTAAGGAAACTTTCCTGTCTGACACCCAGGAGTCACTCAAGCAGTCCCAGTCCCAGCACCTGAGCTGGGACCAAGACCCTTCACCCAGGATTCCCCACACACTCCACACTCACATACTGCACACAGGTTTTCTAAATGGCTCTGGATCCTTAAAATAATTTAATCATGGTGCAACAACAGAATAACAGCTTGTGCCTAGAAGTGGAGCCTGAATAAAGGAATCCCTGGGGCATTTACAACCTTACCTTCAGTGTGCAATAATCCAGGGTTTTCCTGTAGGTTCATTGGCTCCTGCTGTGTCTCTCAGTGTCAGGTCCCCTGGCTGGTAGAACTGACACCAGGGAAGATCTGCTTCTGTGGTGTGGTTACTCTGTTCCACAGGCTGCTGAGCACCCACCAGTCAACGAGATATGCAGGAGAAGGGGTCACTTGAGTTTGAATTTTTTGGTTTCCTAAGTTGAAAAGTTCTCCTTTATTTGTGTGGCTTATAGGCTGGTTTGTGCACTCAATAATCAGAAAATCTGGTTTACTCTCTGTCGTAACATTTGGTTAAGAAACCCATGGTTGTGATTTAAATATTTTTTCAACATGCGTTTTAGATGTTGAAACCTTAAACAGCATTTCTCTTGCATATCTCTCTGTGTCAAGGGTAAGGGGTTACCACAAAATATTTCTGTTAAATGCCAGTGTCTGTGTATATGGATTTATGAATTTTGGCTATCAAGATGTGTTCTCAAATATAAGATTTCTTGAATCTGTTTCTAGTTCATTCTGTGACAAAGAGCAATTTAAAGAGCAATTTGTACTAATGTGAAGGCTTCAAATAGTTGCTAGAAACAACCTTAAAAGGAAATGAAAAATCACATTTTCCTTACAGATATTTTCCATAAGAAGTGGACACTACTACATTTCTTATTGTCTTTTTAGATATGCTAAAATTATCTAATATAACTTGCTTATAATTTTTTTTATTAAATTTCATTAACACCTGTATGGCAATTTATTAGCAGACAGCTGTAAAGATCTCATCAGGAATAGAGTTTACGAGGATGGTTGCATTATGGAATTATTTTTTTTTGCCTGTTCTACACTCTTTTTGCCATTCATCAGATGGGCTCAGAGCAGACTGTGCCCGAGCATAACGTGCTCCCATGGTTCAGTACCTTGCTCATCAATCAGCTGACCACCTGTCTTAAATTTCTGACCAAATAACACGTTTGAAATGCAGTGAGTAAACTTCTTTTTGATGTCACAGATATCTGATTTTCAACTAACTGTGTTAATAAACTGTATAGTTAATATAATCCAGTTCAAAACCCATCGGAACATTGCTCCTGCATTCTGCAATAGCCAAAGGAAAATACCAAGTGGAGCCACTCGATGTCAGTGTTGCTTCACCGAGTTTTGCCTTGCACAGCATCCTTAAAAGTGCTGAGAAGCCCATTTAAAGAGAAGATGTGTAAGTAGAGGCCAAGCCTTTTGAGCCATGTCTGGCTGTGCTGCCTCGATGTTACTGTCCCCATAGTCTCGTAAATATTCTGTATGATGAGGGACGGAGATGATAGCTTTATGTGTTTCAGGAAGGGTTAGAATCATATCTTTGTCAGATTAGGTCCCCATTCCAGTAATTGGTGACTGAAATCAGTACTTTTGAAGTTAATTATTACTGAAAATGCATTGCATCCAACTGTGGGAGGTAAATTGGCAAGCTTTGGAGTCTGTGAATTTTGTCTGGCTTTGATGCAGCAGATTTTGAGAGGGGGAAGTTATTTAAATATCAGTAATAAATGGTTTGCATACTTACACATATGCTTCTCTGCCTGTTGTGGTTTAACCCAGGTTTATGTAATACATGTGCCTGATAACCTACTTTTTCACAAATTCTCAAAACTCAGGAATGCTGTTTTGAACAGTGTGGATTTCAGTCACTGTTTTTGTGTTATTGCATTTGTCAGCACTCTATTATAATTACAGTAGCTTCTATTATATTCCCGTGTGCTGTATTCTGCAATATATGAATTGCAAAATTCAGTCTCTCTAAATTAGTTCCTATCACTCCCTTTTAAAGATTTGACTGTCATTCCTATCCAGTCGTGCTTTGTCAAAATACTTTAAATTTTTCATAGGAATAATTTGTCTAGGAATTTTATCCATAATTGCTAAAGACACAAGCTTTATATGACCAAGATTTTTGCCTGTCTTATTTTCATAAGTCTTTCATTTAGTATCACCTTAATCCTTTAGCCATACTTATTTGACAGAAACAGAGCAATACCAAAACTGAGCTCATAAAAATTTTTGGTCAGGATAGAAAACAAGGATGAACAGGAATTAGTTTCAGCACAGAATAAAAAGGTGAGGATATCTCAAACATTATGTATTCATTATATATTAAGATCTAAATCACATATATGTTTTTGCCAGTGGCCAGCCAGAAAGGTGCATGTAGCTTTGGATTAATGATAGCAGGGCCGTCCCAGAGCACATGGACAGGATTGTGTCCAGATTGTTCTTGAATATCTCCACAATATGTTCCATTATTTCTATATATGCCTGTTTTAGTTGTGATATCTTCATTTAAGTTCTATGAGCATATGTAAACATAAGTACAGTTTTTGAACTTTCCTGACAGTTTATGTGAAGTCTAAAAGCAGTTCTCGTGGAAGAATCAAAAGATTTCCTACAAAATCTGCTTCCATATGAAATGGGGTTTAGGGGTTGTTTGTCAGAGTTTGCCAGAATTGTTTCCTTTTGAACTAACTTGGAGCAATGTGTTAGATTTTTTTTTTTAATCCCTTGATTAAAGGCCAGAGCTAGAGAATCAAATCTCCTTCACAAATCCATCATGTATATAAACTTCCCATTTATGTAAATGTTAGAAGAGCTGATGAAAATTCAGACTGCACCTACAGAGATTACCCCATTAATTTTTGGAACCTGTTGTAAATCAGGTTTTAAAAGCCCACCATATGTGATCTATGATGCAGTAAGTATCTCCTTCTCTATACTACCTGTATTCCAATTTTTGACTTATGGTAATTATCTTTTTAGCATTGTACATAAATATTCTGCTGGAATTATATTTTTATGCATTTCCAGAACAAACAAACAACTATGCAATCACTTGAAGATAGGTTTTACTTATATGAGATTATCAAGAAAGCTAATTGTGATTCATCTAATATTACAAATGTGTGTGAGAATGCACTGACTTAAATGTACAAAACTGAAGATTTCTCACACTTATCCTTTGGTGTTCCAGAAAATGAAGTTTTATTCACTTGTTTCAGAGCAGGAGAGTGTCTCATATTCCTGATAGCTCAGGTACATTATGATACAGTTCAACCAATGAGAAGCCTGCATAGTTTAGGAATGTATAGATTAAAGATTTATAACTAATGAAAACCAGCTGATGGGAGAGAGTTTAAACGTGTGTGTGATACAACCTGTTTCCATTAGGATACTGAAGTGTTCTAACAAAATGGAGGGGTTTTTTCTTTAAGATTCAAAGGTTGTAATATTGTGTAGTAAGATACAGGCTTGTTATCCATACCTATGCACCAGTTTTCCCTTAAAAATGTTGATTTCTTTGGGGATTTGTAACTGAAATGTTTCTTTGTGTCATAGCTAACTAGGAGTGTTTATTAATTTCAGAGTTAAAATGAAGAATGTATTTCAATAATGATGATGTTATCAACTTCAGATTTATGGATAGTGAAGTTTTTTATCTATCAAAACAATTGTTGGGGTAAAACATAATTTCCACAAAAATCCCACAACATCTGTGGGATGTTTGTACTCATGCATGCACACACCCACAGAGAAATACCATCCCTTGCTGTTGTTGGGGGACAAAAGTCCATTGATAGTGGAAATCCTAGGTGTTCAGATACTGATCTGGGATTGATGAGCACTTGTCCAGTTTAACTGAATACAATTAGGAGGTGGAAAATCTCAATTACAGACTTTTTCAAACATCATCACCATTTTGGTGCAAGAACTCTGAGGAATGGAGAATATGTTCTTGTGTGTTTAGTGGTGGTTCTTTGGTTTCCTACTGCAGATTTTTTGCCTGATTAAAAATATTCAGAGCTTCTAGTAAACAATAAAGAAAAAAAAAGAGGCTAGGCTCTTTTACACAAGTACCTATATTTGAATATGCTTTTCACACACATATTTATGTGTAGAAATGTATTTTGATTTTATTTCATGGTAAATATTGTTATAAGTTAGAGGTACTGAACATTTCATCAAAATGAAACAGTACCTGACTGCTGAGTAGATCTCACTGTAGCTGTGAGGATTCCTGTCCACTTCTGACTATTGAAAGAGGAAAAGATTTGTGTTGTGAAACACTTGGCAGACATAAATGCCTCAATTATGAAGTCCCTGAACTGCATTTTTAGATTAAAAAAAAGACCGAGAAAAACAAAAACACCAACCAACCACAAAAAGAAAAGAAAAAAAAATTGATGCTTAGAGGTTTATTCTAATGAACAGAAGTAAGATTACCTGTCTTTAAGAAGTGCATGTTGTTAATGGGTGGGCAGGCCAAACAATAGGTATGCCAGGAATAGTAAAAAGTAAGGGTCTGTCTCAAGCTAAGAAATTCTTTCTTTCTCTTTCTTTTTTCTTTTTACTTTTGCAGTGGTGTGGGACACAGTTGTGGACATAGCTGAATGTCACTCAGTAGAATGAACTGATGCATTTGTCTTTGTGCCAGTCTACCTGTTGCATTTGGAAGCAGTCTCATTTTTCTAAAGTTGTTTTGGATGGAAAATGCTTCAGTTTTTTTGGGTTTTTTTTTTCCTTAATCTAAACAATAAAATGTAAATTAATTTCTATTTTATAAAGGGAAACATTTAAAAAATATATTTATTTTTATTGCTTACTACAGAACAGTGATTGGGAAGAAACTTCACCCATATGATGAATCTTGAATTTCAACTTAAATTTCTTTGCCATCCAGAGATACAGAAAACAAAGAGGAAAGCTTGCTGTGTCCTTGCTCCATATCAGTCAAGGCATTTAGAAGCCCAAACATTTAAAGCTCTTCCATGCCCTTATCACTCTGTCTGAGCACTTTGTGTCGTACACAAGGTGCATGACATTATTACAAGAACAAACGTTACTGTCTGTGCTGAGAGAGCCTTTGCTGAGGGGCACAGCCAAGAGCAGAAAGGACTAGCTTTGAACAACACTGACTGTCACAGGAATTTTTGGCACTGCCCGTGTGCAGCCAGTGCCTTGGAGTCCCTCACTGCATCTGAGCTGTCACTCCTGAGGTTTCAGCCTACAGAGAGAGTCTGTGTTTGCTTCCAGTAGGACTTACTGCTACCTGATGTCCTGCATCTGCTACATAAATAAGCTTTTTGCTGTCATTTAGAAGACAAAATGCTGATGGAGTAAGACAAGTCTCCTAGCACGAGCTTTGCTGAGGTCTTAATGCATCTCCTGCAGCCAGAAAAGCTCCCCCAGGAGAAACAAGGCTGCTGTCGTGGGCTTGGCAGGGAGATTCCTGCTCTGCTGGGCACTTCTTGCTCAGATTAGCATAGCCCAGCCTATATCACACACACACCCAGTAATACCTCATTTTGCCACTGGAATGAGGCCAAAAGCACAAGCATTACAGGGATATAAAGCGGGAAGTTACTGGAAAGAATCACAAACTAACGTGAGACTAGACCAAATTTTTGCAAACAGCAGAAAATGTGATCTTTGTTGTAGACGGTTCTTGCATTTAATGTAGCTGTTTATATGATTGAAGCACTTAATAAGTGTTTTCATTGAGTATAGTTACAGAACAGCTGCAGAAATCTTAAGTGCTTCTGTTCATTTTTTTTTCTCTCTGTAGTTTGGAACTGAAAAATCTCAGAAGAAAACTGGAGACTGACAGAGATCAGGCTGATTCCTCAGCTGTGTGCTCTCCTGACAGAGGCACTGCTTTTGTGGGGTAGGAATGATGACAGGGGCAAAAAGGAAAAGAAGCACAGTCTGGAGGAAGATCCAGGCTGTTAGCTTTGAAGATATCAAAGCCTGGTGTTTGAGAAGGCTGCCTATCTTGAAATGGGTGCCTGTCTACAACTGGAAGGAAAATTTGCTGCCTGATACTGTTTCTGGGATGATGCTAGCCATCCAACAGGTGACTCAAGGTACAGTTAACTCATTTCAGATTAATATTTTAAGTTTGTCTGGTCATTTCTAATGTTGATTGAATATGAATAAAATTACAAGGAAAAATATACAGTCTTAACTCATTTATAGAGTGGATGTGCAGATGTGGATAGAAATGCATTGTGATATTGTAGTTAATTTCTGTGGAGCTTTACTATTTTATCCTATACCTCTGAGAATTTTTCAAACATTTAATATGGAAGGTGAGAGAGCAGTAACCCTTCATACAGGATATAGTTATATACAATTTTTTTATCTGTTAAATGACCACCTTTTTCTCTGTTTCACGTGGAAAACAGAATATAACTAACTGACAATCACACTGTAAAATGCTATTCTGGAACAAACACGTGCACAATACTGTTACCTGTAAAATTCCAAAACACAGCAGGAAAAATTCACAACTTTCTGTGCATGAAGAGTGTTCCTGCCAGAGACATTATCCAGGGAGAGGATCTGTGGCATCCATAGCTTGTATGCTGATTTAATGCTGTACTGCATTACCTACCACACCTCTTTTCAAGAGGCAATACAAAGTAGGGGTGGAGCTATATTCCATTTTACAGCTTAAAAAAAAGAAAAAAAAGGAAGGAAAAGGAAAAGCTTCCCAAACCCTGCACAATGACCTGCAGAAATTTTAAGTTCCATCTTAGTAAAATGATTGCCACAAGGAAATAAATGCTTTTATCAGTTTTTGATGTGTCTTTGATAGTGTCACCTTCATAGGACAATATCTTATATCAGACAAATCAGAGCTTATCTCAGATGGACTTTAACTCCTTCCTTCATGTGAATGACATCTATTGTTTCCTAACAGTCTTCCACATTAAGTATGCTTAACTATCATTCATGTTGTTACATTACAAACACTCCTTTAATTGAATTATGCTGGAACTGGAAACAACTGATTTGTGTAAGTATTTGTGCTTTTAAAGTAATTAGGAACATCTGCATTGGCATGATTTAAGAACCTCAAAACCATAACTCTGAAAAGTATCTAATTTCACTGGTATGTGTGTATACAACAATTGTAATTAAAATGCTGCTAATAGCAGTATGTTGAAACTCATGCTCAAAAATGCTATGTTAAAAACAGCATTTCTGCAGCTTTGGTAGTTTTAGCCAGGATTTTCATGTTTGACTCTTGTACCAAGAAGTTGTTTACTGTAACAGATAGATTTAAGAAGACCCAGTAAAGACAGTAAATACAGGTTTGCATTTTCTAGATTATTTTTAAGTACTCTAGAAACAATTTTATCCTTATTTTATGCTGTTTAAAAATAAATACTTTGAAACTCTTGATCTGTTTTTTACTTTCTCTGCTTGCTGCTTCTCAAGATTTTGGCATGATTTTAGGGGATGAAATAGGAAGAGAGTAAGAGACAAAAGCATTTCATCATGTTTGTGGTGCTTTAATTTGAATGCAAATATAAGCTCTTTCCCTAGTGTTGTAAGCATTCCAGTTACCAGAACTATCCTAATATTTTCACAAGAAGGCTTAGACATGAAAAGAAGTTCTATTTTTTATATAATACAAAGCAAAAAAACTCCAGATTTAGAGAGGTCCTTAGTTGTAACTGTTTTCTTCCACCCACAAGATAAACCAAGAAATTTTGTAATGCAATGCAAGATGGAAATGCTAATAATAGTAGGGAAAAAAGGTGATAATTGACTTGTTGAGCATAGTGTTGACCTCAGCAACAGGTTTAAACAGATCCAAGTATAAGGAAATAAGCCTGAGTTATGGAAATATTTGGAAAAATGTAGAGTTGTACTTGTATACAACAGTTTTCTGAGTGATGAAAGCTGCAAACTCCAGGGTGGAGAGCAGTCCAGTAGCTCGAGAATAATTAAGAAAGGCCTTCCAACTGAGCTGTGTTTTCACAATTGCCTTCTGTGGGATTTGTTACTCATCTGGCATTGGTCATATTCAGACTATTCAGGCTGGCAACAGCTCTGATCTGGTGTAATGTGTTTTTGTTCCAGCTTCTTATCTAGATTTTAGATAAAATAGCTGGTTTCTCTTTGTGTAGTAAGGAAAAAAATATGGAAGTCACTGTCCTTACCATGTCATAGTGAAAGCAACAAAACTGGGCTGAGAAAGAGGAGACTGAGGGGTGTAGTGAGATGGAAAGTAAAGGCATGGGATTATCATGATGTGCTGCTGGGCATCTGTGATCAAAGAGTCATTGCTGAAACCAAGCAGTCATTCTGGAAGTGTTCATTGTCTGCTAAAAGTAATAAATAAATATTAATTCAGGAGTCCCAAAATTCAATGCTCTTTAGCTATTGAGACAATACTTGTCTCAAGTACTTGGATTGTCTCTGTATGTATCCTCCAGTTTTAGAGTCCTTTGTCTAGTTCTACAGAGTGTGGAGAAAGAATGTTCTAACAAAAAAAGCCCTTTCAAATACACCAATTGGTGCAAAGGTCCAGCTGGACTTGCACAGTCTCAGACTGCAAAGTCAGTCAGCCACAAGTCAAAACCAGTAAAGGAACTCAGGCTTCATCAGTTCAGCTATTTAATATTAGTTCAAAATGTAGTTTAATAATGTTAACATAGAATCCTTATTCTTAATTGGATACCTAAAAAATAAGCTTGAATCTAAAATGAACATCTAAAATGATGCAGTCTTGAAGTTTGCCATATACTGTAATAGGAAGTTAAGAAATTTGAGCTTCTATGTTTTGGTAATCACTACATAATTTGTCTCAAAAATTTCTCAAAACTTTGTTATTGATAGACCAGAGCAAGATGTCTCTAAATAACAAACAAAATCCCTAATTCTCTTGTTGGATTAGCATTCATTGCTCTCTACCCTTTCCTTTTAAAACTTATTATTACCCCATCAGTAGTCATTCTGCAAAGAGTTTTCTTTCCATTTAATTTTGTATCCCTCATCCTTGCAAACAAATTCAATTGCTAGATCCATGTAGATGTCTCATGACTGCCTAAACTTCTTTTTCTTTTCCTAATCAAAATCATGCTTACTAAAACAAAGGGTCTGCTGTGCAGGTAAGTAGTTCTCAGCAAGCTGCTGTTGTGCTCTTCACTGGTTAATGAAGATTTAGTTGGTAAGAGTTAATGAATATTAAGTTATTAGAGAGCATCCAAAGGAGAGTAACAAAGATGATGAAGGGCCATGAGGGGAAGCTAAACGAGGAGCAGCAGAGGTCACTTAGTTTGTTCAGCCTGGAGAAGAGGAGATTGAGGGGAAACCAACATGCCCATCAGGGGAGGAGATCATCAGATGCTGATCTCTCTGACCAGTGACAGGACTTGAGTAAACTGAGTCAGGAGGGTTGAGCTTGGATATCAGGGAAAGGTTCTGAAAGAGGGTGTCTGGGCAGTGGAACAGCTCCCCAGGGAAGTGGTCCCAGCACCAGCCTGACAGAGTTCAAGTGTTTGGACAATGCTCTGAAGCACATGGTGTGACTCTTGGGGTTCCTGGGCAGGGCCAGGAGTTGGCCTTGACGATCTTTTTAGATCCCGTCCAGCTCAGTTTATTCTGTGGTTTTATGCTTGTAAGAGGTGGTAAATGACTTTGTTTATATCACGTTTTTCTTTTCCTTCATTCACTTATTAAGTTGTCTACCTTACTGACAAGTTTCCTCACTTCTGCTTTTCTGATTCTCTCCTGCATCCTTTGAGGAGGAGTGAGTGGCTGGCTGGGTACTTAACTGCTGGCTGGAATCAACCCACCCAGGCATGATTCATCTGACTAAATCCAGCCATCTGCTGAGTTAAGGTTGATCAATTATATTAATCAGATTTCCTCTGAGTGTAACAGGGGATGGGCTCAGGTGTAGAACACTGATGAGGCAGACATCAGTTTGGGTGTCTTAACCATTATATCCATGGAATTGTGTATAATAAACAGTTCATGTTTAACAGTTCATGGTTAAGGGAAGGTCTGACTGTTTTCTTTTCTGTAATTCATCTGTTGACCTGTAATAATAAAATTATTTGTGGTTTTTTGTGTGACATGGTCACCCCACACATAAGAAGAATATTTTGATCAGCCTGAGTCTGAGTTTTTCTTGGTTTCCTTACATGAAGAAATTAAGATGCATTATGATGCAGTCTTTCCACGTTGCTCTCATAAAACTGTCATCATGTTTTTTCTGCAGCCTTCTGAATATGTGCTATAGTCCCATCATATCTCTTCAGAATGCAGCTGCTTAGCTTATTTTCACAGTGGTTACTTTTATTGCACCAAGAAAATAGTTCATCTTTACTTTCAAGGCCTTTCATAGGGTGATCTTTCCTGACATTATTTATTCATTATCAAGCTCTTGATCCATCTACCATTAATCCACTTCATTCAGTCTTGTCTTTTACAAACAAACAGCTTTTTTCCCCAGGATTTAAAATTTTGCAGTGTATATTTGTTGGTAGTCATACCTCAGTACTTAGCTATTTAGAATGTGGTTTGTTGGTTTTTTTTGTTTGTTTGTTTGTTTGCTTGTTTTGCTGTTTGTTTTTAAAGGCTGGCATATAGAGGTCATGTAGCTAGTAGCATGACTCATCAGTAAGCTTTCCTGGATGTCCCTGAATGTAACAGAAATAAATCAAATTTTGTCAGAAACTGTTTATAAAACAGATCCTCTGTCATGCAGCTGAGTTAGTTGCCAGAGGAATTATTACCCAAGTTAGTCTGCTTGAATATATATTTTAGTGTATGTAACTTACTTATGTTCTCTATACAGGTAGGGAACACAAATATGTCTGAAGTATTTTGGTCATGACATGCTGTGAAAATTAAGTGCTCTGCATAACACTTGAAGTTGCCTTACTCTTTCTGGATGTAAATTCCTAATGTAGGTACCTAACTTCAGGCAGTGTCAACCCTTCTCTCAGGCTTTTTCCAAGACCTCTCTTGGAAAGGTTTTGGTAATTATAAACCTTATATTGAAGCTATTAATGACCAGATAGACTTCTGCTTACACAAATATATGACTTAAATTCTTTTTTTGGGGTAATTTTCTGCACTTTTCATTCTAACAATTTAGAGCTGCTTACACTGTGCAGTAATAGAAAAGTGTATGGGTAGGGAAGTTAGACACACAAAAATGCTTTTGCTTGACACAGAGAAATGACTTATGCAGTATTACATTGAGAGTTTATGGTGCAAAGAATTCAGGTTTCAGTAGTTTGCTACTGATATGAATGTTTAACAATCCAACTGAGTTAAACCCTTCCAAAAACCCCCAAACCTATAAGTGCTTTTTCAGCCTTTAAATGCATGAGTCCAAAACAAAGGCACAGTACCTTCTGCTGAAGGATTTGGTCTGAATGGAAGCCTCAGCAAAATTGGAACTTTGACTCAGTTTCCTGAAGGATGATGACTTTACCATGTGGAAAATGGTTAAGAACATGGATATATAACTGATATCAAATAGAGAAAAGGAAATACATTCAGATTGAAGGCTGAGATGGGTAATTGACATCTCAGGATTCTGAAAAGTTAGGTAAGTGTCATTGCATATCTGGAAACACGTACCATAGATGATTCTGTCAAATTTGGAATTATATTCTATGATTGATAATGAGTATAGTGTTGTACCCAGTTACAAGTCTGTATTTCAGATGAGGGACAGGACCAGATTCAAGCCATAGAGTTGTATTTCTATTTAGTAATAATAATAATAATAATAATAATAATAATAATATTGATAATAATAATGAAAAAAAACATATGCATGTAGAGCAATAAAGGACAACAGAGTACTTGATTCAGCTATGCAATTCTGAAGCAAGGCTCTAGAACAGCTGGTGGGTTTTGCTTCAGATTTATGCATGGATTCTAAAGACAAATCTGCTGCTGCTCTCAGGTAGAGGTGATTTTAATGATGTGTTGGAAAATAATTACCTTGTTTGGAAACAAAAAGGCTGCTGTGTGAGTTAGGAGGTGCAAAGAAACTGATGACCACTGGCAGTGCTGTCTGTTGATCCATTATCACAAATATAGTGTGTCATTTTGGTTGCCTCTGCTCATGGAAGATGATCTCAGCAGAAGAAAAGGCTGGCAGAAACAGCAGAAAAACAAAGATTATATTTGGGTGAAAACTTAAATGGCTCAGGCAGATTAATTAAAACATGAGAAGATTTATTCCTTATCGGAAAGGCTTTTAAATTAAAAGACAGTTGCAACACATGGAGAACTGAAAATAAAGTACATGAATAAGTTTAGATTTAAAGGTTCTAAAAATATTGTATTTAAATATTGGGTTCAGAAGATGGATCTCCTTATCACATAATTCCATCCATGTATGTGCTAAATTACAAACAATTGTGTTTGGCTGTCATCAGGGGTAGCAGACCACAAGGAGGATCTTCATAATTTTATGCTCTCTTTTGAGCTGCTACTAAAAAAAGAAAAAAAGAAAAAACCAAAAAGTGATGTTTTGAACTTCTGTATATATATGAAACAGTTAAGGCAAATGTGTGGGAGTTTCAGAATGAAAACACTGCCACTGTAATTGTGATTCAGTCTTGCTATCATCAACATTATTCTGTTTCTTTTGAAATAAATCTTTTTCTCTGTGTTACATTGCATGTACTCAATAGCTGCCCATTGGAAGCATGAGAGTGTAAGATTTGGACTTTCAAACTTACCAGATTGCAATGATGTCAGCGTTTGTAGTTTTAAAAAAATATATTTTTTGTAGGCAGCTAGTTCATATAGAATTTATATATAGTATTATACATTTGCTGCCTTTCCTATGACCTATCATGAAAAAGAAATGCTTTGGCTCAAGCAGATTTTGGTGGGCTGTTTTTTTGGAGGGTGGAGGGCCCTTGAGACATATTTCCTCTAAAAGTTAAATATGTAGATGGCATCTGATGAAATCAGTATTGTTATTTCTGCCAACTTCTTTTCTTTTTCATTCTTCAAGCCCAATAATAATTCACTGAGTCTTGGTGTGGTTTGTATGTTTTAATTAAAGTTAATTTAATCTGGAGCTGGATTTATTGCTGAACAACTAATTCCTCAACACTGGCTGGAGACTCTGACATTTAAAAAAATTAACTATACTGCTTTCCTGCATTCCAGAACTGGTGCCCAGTGTTTTGGAAGGCATGATGCCAAAAACTTATATAATTTTTTTTTTCTCAGCTTTTCATGGAGGAACCCCAGCTGTGTCTTCTCAAGGGTGATAGTTACCAGGGGTTTATTTCATGCTCGGATCATAAATGTAGACATAAATATACTCTGAGCTGACTAACTGGAGCTAATAATTTTATTAAGGGGTAAAGCTGCCTTGTAAATATACATCTGGCTTACAAATAACATGTGTAGATGAAATCAAATAGGCACATTTGGAAACAGTGCCAGAAAACTCCTACAGGATGTGTTGGAGAATCCATGTAGTTCATCATTTGTGGAAGAGAGTGTCCAGTTGAACTCTGTTATAGTTCTTCCATGCAAAGAATAATGATGTAAGCTGAATATGAAATTTAACATGTTAGTGAGTAAATGTGGGACAATGTTTCACACTTTACAACTTTCCAGGGGAGGAGCAAGGCACTTAGGCTGCTGTGCATGCAATATTTTTTTTTCTAATGTCTACAAAAATTCTTCCAAGCTGCACATGTGCTGATACTGACTGTCTAACAGACTGCTAGCAATGTGAACTCAGCTTCTGGATGTCCCTGACTCCCCTGGGGCTCCTGTCCAGGTGCACTCTGGTGTGTGCACACTGTATGAGCAATGGGCTGTGTGGATGCCTTGGGGTGCCTGAGCACCATGGACAGAGACTGGGAAACCCAGGAAATGTTGATTCTTCCAGCCAGAAATGACACCATGTATAATCTTCCACATCAGAAAACTGCTAGTGTTCAGATCCTTGGCCACTGATTTGCCAAAATGGCCTTTTCAAGGATTTCAGAAAGCCCAGCTCATCTGAATTAAGGCCCATAATCACTAATTAGAGGTTTTTGTTTCTCTACAGCATTGATGCTTCTCAGAAGATTACCTCATGGTTGCCTTCTTGCCAGAAACTTCTGAAGGCATCATTCTCTCTTTATTCTTACTGAAATACAGAGAAATTTACCTGTAATGCACTTTCAAAATGCTTTGATTCTGAAAGTGGCCAAATTCTTCACGTGTTATGGCTGACTAATGGCCAATATCTCATGGAACTCACTGTGAAACAGTTTTTAAAATCTGTGTGGTGTTCAGACATTGTGTCAAACATCCTAAAGGGGTCTTAATGTTTTATCTCAGATTGTCTGTCAAGACTGATAGCTTTTTTTTTTTTTTTTCAGAAGCTCTATTAAAAAAACACTAGAATTTTTTTAATGTCCTATTTTGTATGTGTCTAAACTCTACTACATACAGAAGGATCAAACTGTCTTGAATAGTCAAACCATAAGCAGGTCATGCCATCCACTTGTTTCTTGTACCATAAAGCTTGCATATTTTCCTTTTGAGCATTAAGATACAAATGCCAGTATTTGGAGATCTGTAAAGTGGCAGAGTAGAATAGTTTGTACATTGGGAGAGCTGCATTTCAGAATCAGTGAAATAAATACTGTGAATTCAGGTACTATGGCCAACACAGCTGCAGGAGACAGTTGCATGGGAAAGAATGCACTGAAGGACCCTTCAAAAAAGAGGGGGGTTGCCAAATCAACATTGTGTGGTCTCTGAAAGATTCATGGTTCATTTTTGAGGATCTGTCCTTCCATTTTGTTTTTACATTCTTCATTTGCCTCAGGCTTTGAATGGCTGAAGAACCAAGGAATGATTTTAAGCTCTTTGTCACTAAAATAGTAAGAAAAAGGGTAAAACCCACTTGTGCAGCCCCAGCAAATGGGGCCATTAATTAACAGAGGTCTTGCAAGCATGAGGTAAATGTGCATTGAGGGAGCTGACACTGAGCTTCCCAGTTTTTGGAGGTTAATGACATTATTTCCAAAGGATCATTTTGTGTAAAGAGCTTTTATGAAGCTGTTGCCAAAGAACCCTCCAGAACTGTAGGTTTGTGTCAGAAAACTGTTATGAAATATAATATTAAATTTTTTTCTGTGGTGGAAAAAAATTATTGTTTTTTTTCTTTAACAGCATTTAGCTGTCTTGGAGATAGAAATTAAAGCCTGGGATATGAGTCATTGGTTATCTGATTTTGTTAGTTCTCCAAGAAGTATTGATAGGAGACTTATTAAATATGTGTCAATTCTACATTTTAGGGCATCCTTAGAAAATACCTTTCTTACTACATAATAGAGCTTTGTGAACAAATGGAGAAATTGTATTTTTCTGAAGCATCAGAGAGTGACCTGCAGATAGCATTTTTGAATAGGATAAGATGAATAAGTGTCATTTAGGGTTCAATAAACCTGGGGTCTTACCATCTTATAGTCACACTTAAGATTGAAAGGTTACAATTGCAAGTTATTTGAATATACCCTCCATAAGAAAAACTTTAAAAAGAAATAGTTTTTTACAGTAAATACTAAATTATGCTCCTTAAATTAATTATAGGCTTAAGACTTTTCCTGCTTCTTCATTTAATTTCTGGTTTGCACCTCGTATTTCCAAAAGACATGGTGGAGTTTTCCTCAGAACAGATGTATGTATCATGAGCATTTTTCCAGATGCAGAAAATTGTTAACTAGTTGACTGTACCCTGGTGATTCATAGCTCTTCCTATGGAAAATATTTTTTTATTGCTGTAGTTTTGGCACTAATCTGATTAGCAGAAGCTTCCAACTTAAACTGAGATTTTTATCCTGTGTTAGGAGATAGCTTTGTTTCTCTATCTTTTTCTTTCTTTGTTATTCTGCAGTTACTTGCATTTGACACTGAGCACCAGTGTTGAACATCTCTTGCTTTTCAGCGTGGTGTTAAACTCCTGGTGCTAGTCACAGGTCATGGTTTTCAGTGAAAGTGTGTTCCACAATGTTATCTTATGATAAGGAGGTAGTGAAAACAAACAATATTAATGTACTCTATCCGAATTTACTGTTCCATATTTGTTTGCATTTCTTTTCATGGAATTTATATTCTTATATGAAAACCTTAATGTCACTGCCATGGGGGCTTCTCTATATTACCAGTGAAGATTATGTGAGATTCTTACTTTATGATCTATTTCTTCTAAGTATTGCTCCTTAAAAATGAAAAAAAAGAAAAAAAATGTTTCCTGTCTTTTGACAGGAAAGTTCTTGAGCAAACAGAATTCATTGCAGTGAAGTTTAATATGAAAATTAATGAAATAAGCTTAAATATGCTACTGATTACATCTTGAAAAGTATTTGAACCTTTAGAACATTTTATGCCTAATCAGAACACCTGAAGTCTTTACTGATTCTATTTTATAATGCTTCTCTGTTCTCACACACTTCAGCAAGTGACATGCTTCAGTAATGGGAGCAAAAACCTAACAAACAGAGCCAGGACTCAAGTCACAGGTAATTTTAGCTCTGTCCTGATTGCCATGACCTCACCATTAAAAAAATGGCACACTGCTTTCAGAAACTTAATGCAAAATAATGTGAAAAGTCTAGGCATGAAATGGAGAAAAACAAGGACTGAATTTAAGTTCAGATTATCTTCCTGTAAACAAGTGATACCTAACAGCAGATCATCTGGATTCATAACCATAACCAGAATTAACAGGTTCTTCCCAAAAACCTTCTAAAGTACATATCTGTCTCAGCATTCAGTACTGAAGTTTGTATTTCCCTTGTCCACACAGACAGGTCAATTAATTTCAATATGTTGTTATAATTAAAATGAGTCTGAAATTATACCTATTTTTCTGATTCCCCTACTTTTTGGAGAGTAAAATAAATTAGCATAGCATAAAGCTTTATTGCAAGGCTGGAATATCTGTGTGAGTAGTACTCAAGTAGTAAATTAATTCCAAATTTTTTGTTTCCTTTTGGTTTTTTTTTCATTAAATGGTTATAATGGAAGAGCTTTCCAGTGTTAAACCAAGCTTTAAAAACTTCCTTCTCCTATTGTCTATTTCCACCCCTTCCTCCATGCTCAATTTTATCTGGATAGGCTCATGTAGTTCTTTCCTGTGCTGTTTTTCTTCTCTTCAGGCACACCCTTTTGTGTTGCTCTTGGGTCAGAATCTTCTTTTACCTCTATTGACCATGTGAACATGGAAGTTGCACTACAATTTCAAAGAGCTTTCTGGTTTATGGTAATGCTGTACTAGGAAAAAAATGTGGAAATTATTATCAGTAAATGCACTAATTATAAGGCTGAAGAACAACCAAATCCATTTCTGTTTAGAAGAAGTTTAAAACTAAACACATTTTAAAATATCTCTTCTTCAAGTCATAGTTGATAGTGCCACTTTGCTGAGCACAATGTGGATAAAAATGATCCATGTAGGATTCATCTCAGCAAAATCTTCAATGTGAGGCTTTTCTAAGAACAGATTAATTGCTTCACTGAGAACTTTACACTTCTGATCTTTTTGCATTTTCTTGCTTGCCCCCCTCCAATGTGCACTTTGTCACAGACTTAAATAGAAATTTAAGAAGGATATTTTGAATAAAAATATTCAGAATTGCTTCTGAAAGCCCATAAACACACTCTTTGGCACTGTCCATTTTATCAAAGCCCTATAACACCAGCATTTCAGGTAAAGAATTATTTCTGGAGCAATTAGGAAAGCCCAGAGAGAACAATTAATCATACGGGTTTTGTTTTCTTTGAGGATTTTTTTTTGCAGGAATTTCTCTGTTGAAAGATGAGTTCCTGTCCAAGACTTTCTAAGGAAAGGATGGATGCTGTGCTCTATAGCTGAGCAATGAGGGTAATTAGTAAATCTATAAAGTCAAACCTGAACCAATTCCTTTCTCCACCTCAACATGAAAGTCAAATACTTTCTGTTTCTGAACTGACAGCTTTACATGATGAAAGAAAATTTAATATCTAAAGGCTTAAAAACCCCAGGCACCTAAAGAGGATATACCCTGGAATATTTTTTTGTTTAAGAAATTAGAAGGAAGCAGACTGAAGGGGCTCCATACAAACCAAAATTGCAGGTTTTGAGTTATTTGTAGGAAATACCCATCCCACTGCCTGGAGACCTGGCAGTCTCAAACCCTGTTTGTGAGGGTGGGGGTGAAACAATGCTGCCTCCTCCTGTGAGCCCTGGCTATTAAAGGGGGCTTGGAACCACTGATGGAGACAGCTTGGCAACATGGAAGGATATGTGCATTTTGATGATGAAATGAAAAACCTTCCACAGTTATTTCTGATCCTTATTGTACAGTAGTTCACTTACACTCTAGCTTTTAATAAATGAAGGTGAGTTTTTTCCTGCTCTTAATAACATTTCCTCATAAATTTCCTCAACAAAGCAAAAAGAATTTTATACAGTGAAGTAACTCTCTTTAACTTTCTATAGGACTGGCCTTTGCTGTTCTGTCTTCTGTCCATCCAGTTTTTGGGTTATATGGATCTTTCTTCCCTGTCATTATTTATGCCATATTTGGAATGGGACGTCATGTAGCAACAGGTAAGTGTCTGTTTGCTAAAGTAATTTTCAAAAATAAGGAACCAGATAATGAAATTTATTCCTGTTTAAAGGTCAGTGGAAGGAAAATTATTTATTATTAAACAGAAATATTTTTGTGCTTCACTTTACAACTATTTTTTGTCAGTTTAAATACTTTTAAGAGCCTCATTAAGAATATATTGTAGTTACTCCTGCCATTATAATTAAATATTGCACTGACACTTCCTTTGTAAATGTAATTTAGTAAGAGCTTTTGTATTTTAACTCTGCTTTAGAAATCTGCTTCAGGCTAAGAGTTCAACAAAGGACTCTGCCAACAAGATGTATGTAAATGGAAATGAAAAAGGTCTGACTGCCTCTTAAACCATAGAAAACACACATTACTTCTCACCTGTCTAAAACACAAATCTTGCATTTCTCGGGAAAAGAGAAACCAAAACGACCTTTTGAACCCAACACCTGCTGTTGCATACAAGGACTCTTGTCCTCTTGCAGAGAAGTTGGGTAGATAGGGGAAGATGCTGCCTGGCTACTCTGGTAGTTATGAGTTGTTTACCCTCAGCAGCTGAAGAATTGAATGGCTTTGTGTCCTAAAATGTTGATGAATGCTCTGTTTGTGAGCCCAAAGAACTAAAATTACAGAGGGCAGCTGGAAATAATGCTCATTACATTGAACCACAAATTCTTTGCTGGGCAGAAGTGGGCACTTGATGGTTCCTGAAGTTTGCAGGAAGGATGAATAGCAGCACACAGCATGGCTGGGTAAAGGGATGCAGCCCCTGTGGCTGTCAGAACATTTAAACAGGGAGGAGATATCTCTTCCTGGAAGAGGAGAAAATCTCCTGAAAGGAGAAAAGATGGTTCTGGGTAATTGCACTCAAAATGAGCTCTGCAGAGTCTGACTGCACAAGTGTATGCAATGTTCTACTAAGAAGTTAGCAACACATTTTGAGTGCCCTTTTGATCAAAAATATTCAGTTACGTTATAAAAAATAAAATTCTGAACAGCTATAAATTGTCTTAGAGAAAAGGAAAGGTGAAAGTTTGTTTTCCCTAGATGTGCAGACAGTATTTGAGCCTTTTGATGTCCAAAACGGATCTGTGGATGTGTTAATGTCCTAATGTAGGAAATGAGTAAGGGACTGTACTCAACTCATGTTAAAAGGGAAGAATTACAAAAAAAGGTGGAAATTTAAAATCTGGAAAATAAATGTTACTCTTGAATACAGATAGATTAAAACTTTAGCCTATATTAAAAAGCTGTCTTAAAACTAAAAAATTTAGAAGTGTATTGTCAGAAGTTTGTTGATGTAAGATTACTAAGAAGACAAGAACCCATCATATGTAGGAAAGATGAGTAAGCATCTGGCTGACATAAGTTCCAGTAATGAAAACAGATGATAAAATAGGTAAATACAAGCTGATGTTTTATTCTTGGGAGGGAATACTGTTCAGAGAATGACTTGCTGTTCATGTCTGCAGATTCTGCATGGTCCTTGGTGTGGAAACTCTCCATTCATAATTCTATTTCAAAATTTAATCTCAACCAAAAAAAAAAAAGGTCAACAAAAGTTTTATTTCACATATGGATTTTTTTTAAGTTAATGAATTTGAGTGACATACATTGTTGATCTTTTCAGAAGGAAGATCTCATGCACTTCTTTCCCCAGCCTCAGTTAAGACATCCTGGTTTGTAGCTGAGAGTGTAGAGCTGTATTACCTGCCTCAAATGTTCCATAATTCCTTATGGACATTAGAGACAATCTCTTCACTTACCAGAATTTTCTGTAAGATCTGTGATGCTCTCCATATGTACACAGGCTGTAGAAGTGTCTCCAGTCATGTTAATATGAAATGGAAAATCCATCAATGGCCCTGTTCTGTTAGCTTTTATTTATTTGAAATGACTCTTCTTTGAAATAGCTGATCTAGTTCAAAAGATCTGTCACCTGAGCAACAAACACATATGCCTTTTTCTTGACTTCTATTAACATAATTGATTTTGAGCCATCCTCTGAGACAGCTTTATCTGCCATAGATAACACATGCAAGTCTCTGATGTAAGATGGAATTCCAGGTAAACTGTTTTCAAATTTAATTTTATGCGAGCATCTTACAGCCATAGAATGGCCAGGTTTGGAAAGAACCTTAAAGATCTTCTAGTTCCAGCCCCTCTGCCATGGTCAGGGACACCTTCCACTAGGTCAAGTTGCTCAGAGTTCCATCCAACCTGGCCTTGAACACTTCCAGGGATGGGGGAGAAGAAAAAAAAGTATAATTAGACCCTGTTGGAGAGGAGTTAATGTGACTTCTGTAAAGGAAAATCCAACCTCACTACCTTCTAGGCTACTGTATGAATGTCAACAAGTGCATGGAGAAGGGATAGACTTTGAATATAAGATATCAGAATGGTCAAACAGCTACTGATAAGGTTCCACACCAAAGAAACTAAGTTGTCCTTGTGATAGAAGAAAAGTCCTTTTATTAATCATTAGCAGGTTGAAAGATATGAAGCAAAAGGCTGGACCTCATGGTCATTTTTCAGGCTGGTGTATCCCTGGTGGGTTCCTGAGGAGTTCATGCTGTGAGCTTTGCTCTGAGGGCAGGACTGTGTTCGCCAGGTCCTGCAGAAGTAGAAAAAAGGGCTAGTTCAGAGAGAAATTGCTTTAAAAGGCTTTTAAAGTACAGATTAAAGAAAACAGTACAGCAGATGCTGAACTTCCATAACCTGCTCTCAGAGGACATCGTGGAAGGAGAAATGACAAGCAGGTTCAGACAAACCTCTGACAAATCCATGAGTGCTAGTCCACACACAAAATCAAAAAAGTCCAGCTAAGGAAGTGCTTCTCTAACACAGCAGCAATGGATGCTGGCAGTAAGGGCAATGGCCCACAGAAACTGGCCAGGCTTGTGTGCTTTCCCTGGGAAGCACCTCTGTCTGCCACAGCTGGAGGCAGAGTGCTGGGTGAGATGGGCCACTGCTCTGGCATAGCAAGATATTCTTGTGCTCTAATAGCTCTGCGTGTTTGCTTCTTCCAGTGTTGAATTGTCATCCTCATTTATCTTTGTGCCATTAAATGTGCTTTACCTCTCTCAGCAAATAAATGTTTTTCTCATAATTTGCCTCCATTTATTAGAGTGCTGGGTAGTATTTAATGGGCTAGGTACTATACATATACTGTGAATTAATTGCCCTGGAAATTTGAATGGTGAACACTTGGGATTCTCAGACAAATAGCTGCTTGATCGCATCCAGGGTGAGCTAAAAGCATTTCTGATAACTTGAAATCATTGTAAATTGTTGTATTTGAATCTCTTTTGTAAACCTGTCTTAATGAATGTGCTGAAAAAAAAGATTTACATTTAATTTGCCTGTATAAATGGTATTTTATGGGAAGAATTGTGAGTCACATAGAAAAATTGCCTTAAAAATTGTTCTTATGTTGACAGGAATGTACAAAATGGCACTTTTACTCATAATGGCTGTTTTGAAAAAGAGACCATGAGTGATGAGTACAGACAGATATCCAAGTATTGGTGATTAATGTGTGGCTTTTTTTACAGGAACTTTTGCTTTAACTTCCTTAATATCTGCCAATGCAGTTGAGCGTCTTGTTCCTTCAGTCAGAACTAATTTCACTGCAAACAATAATTCAGGAATTTTGGGTTTGTCAGAATTTGAAATGCAGAGGATTGGAGTTGCAGCAGCAGTTTCATTTCTAGGAGGAATCATTCAGGTTGGTGGTGATCACATTTTCTCTATGCTACTGATGTACTGCCTTGTACTGTGACAACTACAACATTTGTAAAACTTTTTATTCTTCTCTGAGAAAAACTAATGAAAACATCTGCTTCAGGGGTCATAAATGATGCAATTAATGTGCTTTAAGAATTTGCTACTCCTTTGCTGAGATGTAGTAATTATCTGTATACATGCTCCCAGTGTTTTACAATATGCAGCAAAACCACATTCAGTCAGCTCTACTATAATACTCACAGTTGGTGTCCCTTTCCTTCTCCCTCAGAAACAAACATGAATCAGCTCCTGGTAAGCACTGACATATTCCTGAGGCTTTCTGTTGCCCTTGGCTTGGAAAACAAGACTATACAATATCCACTGATTAAAAACAGTAGGGAAAACTTTAAATTCTCTTTTGAGTTCACACACCCATCATTAAAGTGAAATAGTAAAACAGATGTCTTCAAATGATTCTCTAAAGTTTATTTAAATGATCAGAGGTCTTTTAAATTTCTTCTTTTTTCTTATTCTGGCTAAAAGATCCAAGTTTCTTTATCCATTGCCTGCTGCTTAGATCTTCAATAAAGGCTTCCCTCTTTCCTTGTAAATAGAAGTAATGTTCCAGCATGAGACATTGCAACACCTCTAAGATACCTGGGCTCCTGAAAGAAACCCAGACCCCTCCACTTGGTGCTTTGGATCCCTCTTCTGTGCAGAGGATGAGCAAAGGAGCCCAGAATGGGATCTTCAGTGCTTGGCAGGAACCAGGCATATGCTTATGTTAGTCAGTAGGAGATATCAAGAAGCATTGCTATTTCTGTTTCATTTTTATTATTCTTTCACTGGTTTATGATGAGGATTTTTTTATTGGATTATGACCTGGGGTAGGAGCATGAGGGACAGCCTCCAGAGGACACAGGAAAGCAGAGCTGATGCAGATTGTGCCTGGCTGTGCCTGCATGTGCTGTCCCAATGCAGCAGCACGTACAGCACAGTGCTGCATCTTATGCAGGGTGCTTGCAACAGCAGAGCATGAATGCAGCTCTTCATGCAGTTCTGTGCTCACAGCTTGGAAATATCCTATGGCATCCCCAGAGAGGCCAAAATGCCTCATGTGGGAAGTTGGTGCCTGCATTCACTTGATGTAACTTCAAAATCCAATGCAGAAATTATTTTGCTTGGTGGCTGCAGAATCCCATTAGTGTGTGAATCCTCTAGACCTCTTACTTATTCTTTCATCCTGAAAAGTTCTGGTTTTTCATATGCCTTCAACTGCATTGGCTGATTTATCTCAGCCTATGTCCTGTTTAATCCTGACTGGAATGAGAAGAACTGGTAAATCCTCTCTGCCTTTTCAGAGCAGGTCTGGCAGGGAACTGTGCCCGTGCATGAGCTCCTCTCCCAGGTCAATAATGTCACTTGTATAGGAACCATGCTAACACAGCTGCCTTCTGCTCCCACCAGTTCTTTATGTGAGTTTAATGGCTGGAGACCAGAGTAAAGTTATTATTTCCTAAAGAAGTTCCTTGAAGCTACTAATACTGTGGTGTGCAGGTGAAAGTCCTGATCAAGGCTGAGATTAAACTTTGCCATCTTCCCAGGTGCTGTTCAGTGTGGGGATCTATGCTTCTCATCAAGATTCCAGTCTCCTGACTAGCAGGTGCTGCAAACCCCAGATAAGGTGACAGGGCACATCTTGCTCTTAATGGAGAGCTAAGTCTTCTATCTATCAGATTAGATTAAAAATTAACTACCAGCCTGGAGTTAATGTGTGTTCTGGGACAAGAAGAATTGTGTGATGCATTCTGAGGCAACAGCTTTTCATTAAAGACATCCTGAAATACAAAAAGGAGTTGTATCTTCCATGTAGTTGGTATTTGGGATGGTACTTCTCTGGGAAGAGAGCACACCTGGGTTATGTTACCTACTAGAAGACTTAAATTTTTCTGAGAAACAGTCAAAATGCAGTTCTCTAATCAGCCACTAATTGCACAAAAACAAGAGGTGCTGTGAATAATCCATACCTTGGGCAGCCTCCAGTTGAAGGATGAAAAGTCCTTGCCAAAACAGCAGTTTCCTTCTCAGGAAGAGTAGGTAAAGAGCTGAACACCCTTGGCCTAAAAAGCAATTTGATGCTATTTTTCCAGTAGCCTGGCTAAGTATTCTAATTGGCAAATAATGTTAAAATAAAAGGGAAAACATACAAAATAGTGAGTAATGGATGGAAGGTGGGGGGGAGACATTTTTAAGATGAACTGCTGTTGCCTGGTTTGTGTTTAGTGCAGACCACAACTGTGCATTTGTGTGTGAGGCAAACTCTGAGCAGGCTCTGTGAATTTCAGTGCCATCTAGACATGAAATAAATTAGAACTGTTTTCTGAACATAACATAAGGACAGGTAGAGCTTATCACAATTGAAATTTGGGGCTTAGCTGCTAAAATTTTTCTCAAATAAATAAATTTCAGAGTTCTAAACTACTTTTGAAATTTAATGTTTGAGGAAGTGTTCATAAAAGGGGACAGATATTTACTTATCTTAAAAGGTGTTCTGATGAAGATAAAATAGTATTAAAATAGAAAATAAGTAAATATAATATAGAAACTGTAATTACTAAACCCATTTAATATAATGCATTAATTATTTCATTTTTAAAAGCAGAATGGAAGGCACAATGAAGATTTTTTTAATGTTTGTGTAGCTGCTACCCTATAAACAGGGCACGGAAAACAAATCAAATTAATAGAATTCTTCCCTGATATTAAATACCTCAGAGGTATTGATGGGGAGAGAAAACAATGGAACATAAGAGATACCTATGAAGTAATTTTGTAATTAGAATTGGATGCTGCCTTTATAACATTAAAAAAATCCTCAAAAGAGCTTTTGAGTAGGATTTTTTCCCCTATTAATATATGTGAAAGAATGCTTGCATAAATATAAGTCTCTAAAATAATCTCAGCATACTAAATTGGAATTCAAGATTAAGATTTACTGAATAAATAGAGGAAAGTTCCTTGTAGACCAACCTGAAAAAAAATATCCTAGGGAGAAAACCTTAGTTCCCTTAAGACCACCACGTTCTAGACTTCAGTTGGGCTACTCTTCTGTAAAGGAGAAATAGCTGCTTGTTGCATTCCAGTCTTGTAACATTTTTATTAGTAAGTTTTTCATCTACTGTATTTTAAAATCTAACATGTAATTAGTTGCTGATATACAGTGTTGGAAATAAAAAATGTTTCTGGTTTTCAGGTGAACAAATTTACACAGTCTATTATCAATTTGCTTAATAAAAAAGGAGCGCATTTGAATAAGAAGGCTGTTTTTGTAAGGAAATATTCTTGTCCAAATTTCTATTACCCTATGGGAAAAATGATGCTGCACTATTCTGTTACACATAGCTCTGCATGAGGTAAAAACACGAGTCTATTACACAGTGATAATCAAGAAAAAAGTTTTTTTCTTTTGTAGTGGAAATACCTTATTGCAGGCTCATATTCTGTATTTTGGAAAGTACAAGCAGGCTGGGTGGGAGTTCTGGGTCCCACAGTTATGGTAGAGCATGCTGTGTGTTAGTACAGAAACACCACAAAAAAGGCATTTTCAGGTCCTGGAATGGGGAAGGTTCACTCTGCACACCGTCAGAAGCTACCAGACCCTCTCAAGACACCCAGGATGAGCATGAGAGCTGCAGCTCAGAAGACCAAAAGCCAGGGATCTGCCACTTGGATGTCTATTGAAACAGGCCATGGAGAATTTCAAATTGGCAACTCAGCCAAGCTGAGCAGTGTCTGACTGCTGTCTCCAGAGGGCCAATAGATGCCTTCACTTTTGCAACCCTAGATTTTGAGATAACTGATGAAATGAGAGCTAATGGTGCTAAAGGAGAGGCTCACAGTCCTCACTGTCTCCCTCCCAGGGATGTTCCCCATGTCTGCCCTCACTGACCCAGCCCATGCAGCAGGTGACCAGACCTTGCCTGCAGCAGTGAAAAACCCCCTCCAGTGCAGTGGGGCTATGAGGAGTTCAAAATTCATTCTCCAGAGCTGAACCTGTGCAGCAGGTAACACAACATCAGTGTTTCGATTTCTGTGGACAGAAAGTTTGACATTAGTGATTTCCAAAGAGCTGTTAAGTGATAAAAAATTTTACTGGCCATGAAGTTAAATTGACTACATGTTGAATGGAATTTTAATAATAGTAATAAAGTGAGCATGTGGTCATGGGAAGAAAGTATTGAAAGTGGACAAGAACCAAAGGTTCCCAATTAATGAACATAAAGGGCTTTGCTTTTTGCAATTGCCCATTTTTCTTCTCCTGGCTGAATTCCCATTCTCTTGTATTTGTCGCAGTAAAATTATGGAGCAGTAAAGACAGCTGCAAGAAAAGGTTCCCTTTGTATTGTATTTCTTCCAATTTGAAATTTACTTTTTTTTTCTATTTTTTTTTTTTTAACAAATCACACCTGCCATCACTTTTATCTAATCACTTCATGCTATACCTTGTTTCCATGATCTTTTCTCCTTTATTGTGCATTAACTCAAGGCTGCTGCTTTCCCTCATTTTATCTTATATTCTTTTCTCTGAAAGGTTTCAATTTCATTTACACGAATTTATTCAAGAATGTATATCTGGCAAAAGCAAAATTAATCTCAAGAAAGTTACCTCTTAATGAGCCTTTTTACATGGTATTATGTACTGAAAACGCCACACAAATAAACAATAGCCAAGTGCCTTTCAAACTATTTTTATACTGTGTATATTCTTTCCTTGAAAGCTGCTTTTATCCTCTAGGTACTAAGTTCTTAAAACTTAAAAATTCTGGATACAATTCTAAAATATGTGAATTTTTTTTTTCTTTTACAGTTCAAGAAAATCTCAATATTATGACAAATAATAAAAAGAAAAAAAATATTTTCTTTTTTGTTCTAGTACTTTACTGTCACTTTTCTCTGTACTTTGTCTGCATCAGGAATGAAAAGAAATCATAAAATATACCAGAAAATAAAGTGGAAGACCTGAAAAAAATGAGCATCACAACCAACAGCCAAGATAAAGCAGATTGTTAGACATTTCTTTAAGAATATTGAACTTTCTACAGTTTGGTCAGTGTTACTGGGTGAAAGATTTTATGACATAATGCAATCTAATGCAATGGAGTGGTGTCAGCTTAGCTAAATTTCAAATGGTGTTTATTCAAAATGCAGTGGCAGCCAAGCTTCAATGGCTGTAGCCCAGCATGGAGGGTGAATTGTAAAGTCAGTCTGGGCCTGTGTAAATGCTAGTAATTTTATCTGTCAAGAAAACTCTCATGCAACTAGATTTGGGGAGGCTTGTTTCAAAACTTTTTCCTCCTCATGATCCAAGCAGTTTCTGTACATTTCTCATGTTGCAAGGACAGCATGAAGTTCCCATACCAGTTTATGCTGAAATTTACACCCTCCACCCAGAATGTTTCCTGTCCTGGTTGCTCCATTTTCAGATCTTCTCCATGGAAGACGTATGGGTGCACATCAAAATTATTTAAATATCATGTGAATGAAGAGTAGGAAATACTCATGAAGTCCTGAGCTACCTTCTGCAGTAAGGAGAGGGGAGCAAGTGCAGGCTGTTGCTTGTTTAACTGAGTGGCTACAGGAATTGTCTAATTGAAACCATACTCATGGTATGCATGTGTTTTACGTAGCCTATAGTTACATGCAACCAGCAAAAACCATGTTTTAAATGTGTTTTAGTTAGTACCTGTGAAGCATCCTCTTAAAATGCTGAAGATTAAAAGAAAAAAAAAAGTAAAAAACCGAAAAGTAGGTCTGAGAGTGGTGCTGAAGTTTCTAAGCTCCGCAATCATTTTGCTGTAACTCACAATAACAACTTTCTCTGAAATGCTAATAGCAACTAATACTGTACACAGAATTGTCTCTGTGATTTTGATTCCATGGCTAAATAAATATCAGATTTCCTGGAAACTAAGCTATTACACAGTTAGAAATTTCACATTCAGACAATAGAAACCAATCTTAGAAAACAAACAAAAATTCACTAGGGAAGGAAGAATTTAATTCTTATTGAACTTTGCTACCGTGAACAATGTTTAAAATATATTAGCACACTGTTAGAACAAACAGCTAAACAAACTATCTGAAATTAGTAATTATCAGTTTTAGGCCTGAATAACTAAATTACTACTCACTGAGGGTATACAGTAATTATCATTATTGGAGTCCAATCTTGAATGGCAATCAATGTTCCAATTGCTCATAGTAAAGAGCAATTTACATGCTATTAGTGGGAAGTAGAAAAAACAAATCTCAGATTTAATCTCTCTAATGGAAGAGGATGTTGCTCACTAGAGGTTTTATGGTAAATTAAAACCTACTTATTTTGATATTTTTGTTTCTCGTGTGGTACTATGCCCAAAGTTCACTGCATACAAGTGAGCTTTTTGGTGAGAACATGAATGGTATTTAGGCATAAAGAATGATAACATCTGAAAATTACAGTTCTAGCTTCAGAAAAAAAAGAAAAGAAAAAAAAGGCAAGGGAGACTGATATATCCCAAAATGATGGTATTTAGTATGGTAAGCACAAAATGAACCTCTTAGAAAGCATTGTAACAAACAACTCTGCACCAAGAGCATGTAAGTTTTCAGGCAGAAGAACAGCAAATGCAAAAGACCATAGAGGTAAGAAACTGCAAAACTCATTCTGAGGGGAGATAATGTCAGTGCAACTTAATGTGCTTCAGAAAAGCATTAAGTGTTATGCAAACCACAGTAGCAGCTGTAGTCATGTAACAACTTTGTTCAAAGAATTCAGAGCTGTCAAATTCATGCTTTGGAGGGAAAGAAGGTTCCAAGTCCAGGATAAGGGCAGCAAATTGTTGAACACATCAATACCTCCAACAGTTGTAGGTCCTCCTGTATAAATTCCTGGATTAGAGGTCTCACTACAAGAGTCTCTAGAGCACCTCACAAATTTGGTATCTGTTGAAATGAAAGTCCCTAATGTGACATTATGTGACATTATGGCAATCAGAAAGCTGGACCAAGATATGGCTCTTGGCCCATTTAGGCTGGATAGCAGTGGAGCAGGAACAAGTGCCAGAACCAGCCTCACTTTTTGAGTTGCTGTTCTTCTTGTTGCAGTGTTGAGTTATGTTTTTATGGTGTTTATTGTGCTCACCTATTTGAGCAGGAGAGAATATTTAGAGTTTCTCTGAGTCTGCTTTTGTTACTAAACCAGTGTTAGAGTCTGGTAAACTCATGAGTAAAATAGTGCAGGTAACCCACCCAACTTCAGTGGGTTCCATTTTCAGCTATATTTGTCTTCCAAAGGATTTTTGCTTTGTATCTTTAGCCCACTTATCTTATAACTCACTAAAAGGACTCTGACACATTGTCCTATCACCAAGAAGCTGCATTTCATTTTAATATATTGTATTATGTAATAACTGCTGATCCTCCTGTGTTTGCCTTTCAGGTAGTGATGTTTATGCTGCAGCTGGGCAGTGCCACTTTCTTGCTAACAGAGCCCGTGATAAGCGCGATGACAACAGGAGCAGCTACCCACGTTGTGACTTCACAAGTGAAGTATCTGCTGGGAATGAAAGTGCCATACATGTCAGGGCCACTGGCATTTTTCCATGTGAGTTCAGTGAAAGAGATGGGTTACTTCATTAGCTAACATTTTATTATATGCACTATTTGTCTCTTTGTAAGAGTATGGAATTTGTTATGCAGGTGTGTGAATGAACAAAAGATGAACCTTCATCTTGCTTTAACTGTTTGTAAGAAGAGATTTGGAAAACCTGATAGAGAACTAGCAGGAATGGGTACAATAATTAATTTAAAATATGTTAGGGCATCAATAATTCCATTTATTATTCTGAGCCATTATACTCTCATACAGGGAGGGTAGTTTCTCTCTTGGTCAACATGTGGAAGGAATACGAATATAAATTTAAACATATTTTCTTCATATGCTGCTGCATGAAATATGACCATCATTATGGTAAAAGGAAAATGACCCATGATTTGTGCATCTACTATGCAAAAATTACTCTAGGTATGTTTTTTTATTATTTTATTACATGTTACTACTTTGTCATAAACACAGCAAGTGGACAGCTTTAAGGTAATTTTTATAAAAAGCATGCAGCATTTCATGCAGTATTGTTGCAAATGATTGGTTAGGCTTCTTAAAGCATCACCATCAGAAGTATTGGCAAAAACAGGTATGAACTTAGGAAATTGTGAATTTAATAGAGTTCAGTGGCAAGGTTCACTCACTCCAAGGATGAAGCATTCATATGAAAATTGTAGTATCAATTTAGAATGGATTACATGGAAACTGAGGATGAACACGGATAAGGCTGCAAAGGATATGGATACAAAAAATAAGGTGTGCAAAAGGGATTAACATAATTTAATAATTAAGTAATTTAACATTTATGAAGTTATTAAATGGGATTTTTAAATAAATATAGCAGTGATTCAATTACAGTTTCATGAAAGCAGCATTCACACATAATAATTTCACATGCACACAGGCAGAGATGTATACATGTCTGTCTGTGAGTCTAAAGGTGCTTATCAAAAACTCCCCTTGGCTTCAGGGATATACTCATGGCAAATGCCTGAGTGTTTCTCACCAGGCAGGGGCTGCACCCCAAGGAGCCTGTGTGTGCACCAGCCCAGGCCTCACCCTAAGTGATGGCCTTTTTGAGCATCACACACTGAGGGCTCATGAGCTCCGGGAGGGGTCTCACACTCAGAGGGAGGTGCTGGCACTGCCCACTGTGGCCCCAAGAGCTCAGAAAGCCTCTCAGGGCTACTGTGTGCAGGGACACAAGCTGATTTGCTCCAGCCATCAGCTGTTTCCACCCTGGCCATAACCCAGGTTGGCAGCTACTGGAGTTTCCAAAACATTTGGAAATTGTTTCCAAAACTTCGGTGACAATGGTGCAGTTCTGTTCGGGCTCCAGCTCGGGCAGGGAATGTCCCGGGGCTGTCAGGGGATGACTGATCACCCTTTGTTCCCCACCTTGGCCCACAGTGGGTATTGCTGCTACTGTGTTTTCCCACCTGTATCACGTGAAAGCACCTGGTACAGTCACAGCCCTTGGAAAGGACATATTTTTGGCTGAAATCTTAAAGAGCAAAGCTGTATAATCTTATTACACAAAAGTCACAAGCATATTCTTGATGGTAACTTATTCCAGCGAGTTTCAGTGCTGCGAGCATAATCTCTTGGCATTATTACTGTTACAACAGTACCTGTCAAAATGATATTTTGCTCATAATAAAACTGTATCTACTTGCTGAGGTGATATTCACATTGCAATGATGGTGAGACTTCATCTAGTCAGCCACTAAATTAAGACAAATTATTTAAAAGCACTGACTATGTCTTCGTGCTTTATTTTTTCCTATTATTTGGAAAAATTGTTAATGTGAAATCTTGATTAGAAGATGTTGCTTTTTAGAATGTTTTTCTCATAGTATTTTATAAATTTGATAGCTTTTCATATGGATAATTAACTTGTTTTTTACAGGACCAATATATAAATGAAAATTAGGAGCATGTAATAAACACAAGTAATTTATTAATTTATCTTGTAGATACCTAAAAGAGTCATAGCTATTTTTATGAGTGGTCAGTTGGCTTCTTATACTATTAAAATTATTCTTTTTTTATTATTATTATTTAAAAAACCTTTTCTTAAATGATTCTTAATATAAAATGTGAATAGCCTCTTTTTCATGGTGTTTCCATGGAAACTATACTTACATATAGGAATATTGTCATCTTGTAGAGATGACTGGTGCTAAGTACTGCAGCCAAGGCATAATCAAAATATACATTATGAGCCATAATAAAGAACAGCAGTGATATGAAGAAGTATTTCCACCTTGGTGTGCTGATGATATCATAAATGAGTCATTCAAATGTTCTGAAAGAAATCTATTCCCTTATCCCCTGTATTTTTAATGCATTTGAAACAAGTTCTTTGCCTTTTTCTTCTCTTTTGAAATCAAACCCCTCTGAACATATTCCAGAGAAAAAATTTCCTGATTTTTTTTTAAGGTTCTGAATTTCTCTATAAATGGTGTGAAAATAAATGACCAAAAGAATCTACTCTGTGCAACTTGAAAGAATAATAGAAAAGGGGAATTTTTTCTATATAAGTATTTTAAAATATTTCTGGTGTCTGTTCAGACTTATGAATTGCCTTAAGAACCTCCAGTATCTCAGTCAAAAGCACCAGAGCTAGACTTTAACAATAATTTTCTTCTGTGGTTGTAGTTTTATGTGAAAATTATATAATTAGATTTAAGGTAGTTTGCACATGTATCTAGAGAGACAGGTAGACATGCCAAAGAAAGGCAACTTTGGCATGTGTCTGTGGACACGTTCTTTACTTCAAATTCTCAAAACCCAAAGACTGGTACTTCTGCTGACATTTTCTTTTCTTTGTCCACTCCAAAACACCTCCCACTCACGAAACCAATTGCTTTGCCTCAGGCAGCCTTTGGGTTGGCAAAGCAAGAATAAGAATGTTTAATAAAGTGTGATAGGAGAGTTGCAAGTATAGCAAGCCAGTGAAATGAATTCTTTATAGCATGTGAGATCATGGTTAAATACATAGAAAGGAACTTTGCATATGGAGAACAAATCTAGTACACTGGCCTTGAGCCTATGATATTTCTGTGTTTACACATAGGTTATGTAACTTATTAAATTTTGTTTTCCCTGTACATAGTTTGTCACTTTTCAATTGAGCTGCACAATGCAGCATCAGCTGGTATTTTGCAAATGGAAAAGTGAAGGTGAAGAAGAAAAGCAGTGAGGGAACAATGCATGTGAGATCTAACTTTGCAAGGGAAAACAAGATTTTCAAGTTTTACTCAGCATCTGAAAAAGGAAGAGCATACTTGTATTTGCCCCTTATTTGTGTATAGATGTATTTCTCTTTCCACATGCTTCTGAGAAAATACAACACTGCAAAATGAACCTCTATGTAAGAAACTTGCCTTGCAAAATGGGGTGTTTTGTGGCTGTGTTGCAAGTCTGTTACAAAATCCTTGTGTGGTTTTGCTGCAATTCTGAAAAAAAAAACCCAAACCTTCATGTTCTGCTATCAATTCTTTCTTTTCACCCCTTTTTTTCCCAGTTACCTATACAGCTTACAGTATTTCTCTGTACATTTTCCCTTCAGTGTGACATATTTACAAAAACATCAGAATGAAATATTTTGGAAAATGAAATGAAGTTGTCCACTCTTAAAATATACTGTGTTAAATAACATGTTCTTTTAATTCCTTTGTTTTCTTCACACACATCTTTGTGTTCTTTCTATACACATTTTAGAGCTAATCTTTTGGGGTTTCATGTAGACATTAATTAAAAAATAACTCAGCATTTTATTAATGCATCCAAATACACACTCTTTCTAGAATATAAACCATTACACTGTTCTATATCACCTCAAAACTGATGGTTTCCCATGAGAAAAGAAACATTCAGTGTCTGTATATATATTTGTGCAAAGCTCAAATATTGCTTGTTTCACTTAGGTCCAAATTTGCATTGATTACCAAAAAGACCAGATTCCTCATAATATTGTCACACAGGTTCTACTAAGAATCTTTACACAAAACTAGCAATGAAACTAAAAACACAAGAGGCAAACAAAAAAAATTTATATATTACTGCTGATTTTAAAAATATTTTAAATTATATAGTGACAAAGATTGCTTTGTACACTGCAATATCAAGCTAAATTCTGCTGCATAATTTCCAAATTATTTCTGTAAGTGCATCATCTAAATATGTGAAATGCTGAACTTTACATTTTAGATTAAAACATTTGTAAATACTTCTTTTGAATCAGATGCCAATGCTATTGCAAGCTTGACCTTTATGTACTTAGATTTAGGATCTATGGTTTGATCCTGATGAGTACAGTAACTGACTGGACAGAATACCATGTAAAATGTACAGTTTAAAAGATGTCTATTGTGTATGTTAATTACATTCCTGCTAAGAGCCACATGCCTGTTCTTGCCTGTGAAAGGGTCTCCTGGTTTCACTGGTCAGATCATGAATTGAGTGGTTTTACATTTTCAGAAAATGGTTACCCAGGAACCAACTAGTCAGTGGAAGCTCTTTAGTCTAATGCAGTAATTAATTTAATATTAACATATTACTGCCAGAATTGCTTTAGTGTACTACAGACACTTTGGGGATAGGGTTGTTTGGGCTACTGAATTTGGATGATCTACAAAATGGTGGTAATCCCAATATTTTTCATTTATTGGCTGATGTAGACTACATACAGAAAGGTACAACTTCAAACATCAAAAGATGAACTAGGCAGTTCATACAAAGATTTTGTTGCAAAGTCTGAAAAACCTATGGCAAAGGTTTACAAGATTTAGCTATGTATTTTTAAAATTAAATAGATTTATTAATAAGTCTTTATTACTCAGTTTGAAAGACAAAAATTGTTAAAGCTTTTGTATATTTCTTCACTTAAGTTTTACTTATTCACTCAGTCTTTTGTCTCACTTTGTCTGGGAAAGTTAGATTTGATGCCCTGAACACAGATAGCTAACGCTGACACTTTAACAGCCAGCACTCATTTCAAAACAAATCCCATCTCTCTGACTTCAGCAAGTAGGAATCAACCTATTTCTTCCTTTTTCTTGCCACTTCACCTTTGATCTAGTTCAGTGTTTGGTGAGTTTGTGGGCACAGTTTTCCAGATTGCCTCCTTTTGTCTTAATTATCACAGCTTCTGTTTGGGCACTGAGCCAAGTCCTGTGCCCTCTTGAAATTGCATTCTTGGAAAATTATGGGTACAGATCTACAGATACAGTCCACATATTTTCTGATTACAGTGGGCCAATATGTGGTTAAAGACTGTGGTTTAATTGCCATTTCTTCAGATTTAAGACATACATATCTAGATCATATTACTTAACAAGTTGATTTTAAAACATTTTCTGGGTTTCTGAGAAATGTTTGTGCTGGGTTATATCGTGCATCCTTAATCAAAACTCCAAAGGCTAAATTTCCTCTTTATAAGCAAAGTTACTTTTCTGAAACCAGATTTAGGTTGGGTTTTTTTCCCTTTCTAGATTATGAAAATATTCTCAGAGAGAAAAAAATCAAGAAGTTATCTTGATTTGCTTGTTCTTCAACATGAGCATCACCTCTCCAATGAGTGACAGAATCAGAACAGTAGAAATAAATTTTATCATCATATTGACTGCCCTTCTGCTGGAACAGGGTTCTTTCCTGAGATAATTTTTCTAGTACTTTTTCCAGTCCAATACAAATATAACCTCCAAGTATAAATTAATATAAATTTAATATAAATTAATATAAGTTTAACCTCCAAACTGTCAAAACTTGTTAGCATTATATATGTATTTGAGAATAAGTTCTCTGGAGCAGAAAATTATTAATCTTTATTTTGATAAAACTACAAGTGTCACTTTTTGATTTATTTTAGTGGTCTTCTTAGTCATTGCCAGAGAAAACACTTTTTAAAAAAATATTAATATTATTATTTCAAGCTTCACTTGCTTGATTTTATTATCCTTTATGTTGGTTTTTAAAATGAAGTTACTTGTGATGATGTCTAATCTACATCCTAATCTTAACTTCTGTTCTCTCCATGTTTTATATTTCAGGATCCACAACAGAATTTAAATGCAGAAAACTCAAGGGACTAAGCCTATCTTATTTTTTTCCCTTACAGCTTTAGTAAGGATGTGTATTGTATTCATTTTTATGTCTGGCTTTTCTTTCAGGCAACAGACTTGCTTTTCTTCATGAGGCCTGAAAATAAGTTGTGATAAGATCTCATTATTTCTTTATTTAACAGGATAGATGTTCTCTCTAACTTTATTCACCCCTTCTAACTGTTTCAGCACACTTTTAATTTTTTTCATTACTTTCTGTTAATCTAGTACCATACTGATTTGCTGAACCCACAAATTCAGCATAGAGCAAAAATTACAGTTCACTGTAACATCTATGGTGGTGCAAAGGCAACTAACTGCATTCTTCAGAGTCTGTTACTTACAACCTTGTATTCATCATCACAGACCTCTGTTGCTCCTCAGTGTTGGCCATCTATTCCTGCTCCTCATAATTCAGCACCATATTTCCTTTGTTCATCACAGACTGAACTACATTTTTCTAACCTGTTTTACAGGTTGTTGCAGCACATATTAACTGCTGAAAAGCTGAAGTATTCCCATTCACAGCTCCATAGCTCTGGCCTGGTGTCCTCTTTCCCTCTCAACTCTGCAGTCAGCAGAAAAGGAAACAAACAGGGCTAAGCAGATAACTTTAGTTATTTAAATAACCAGCAACATATGTATGTAAGCTTGGCAACTCTTTAGTGTGTGCAGCAGCTGGACCTGACCAGACCATGCTCCATGTAAGGGGCAAGAGCAGCCAACGGGGAGACTGAGGATGCCCTGCTGAAATTACTCTGGAAAAACTTTACTCTGGGAAAATAACCCACAAATTGCAGAGGATGTCCTGAAGAGGATGCTCATCTTGGAATATTCTTGTTGTAACTCTTCCCATCCAGTCTCTACTGCATTTTTCTTTCCCTTTTCTTTTTCCTCTCCTTCTCTTTCCCCCTCTTTTCTGTATTTTAATTTTTTTTCCTCAGAAATAACTTTTACTACTAGTGTTGGTGGGCTTTATATGCTGTGGCACTACAAATAAACCTTTGTGCAAGAAACTTTTCTAAACATTTTTATGCAACACTCATTTATCGCACTGAACTTAATGAGACTGAATAAGAAAAGGAAACATATCACATTTATTGGAATTTTATAGCCTGCTTCTACCAATAGAAATTTGTAAATTAATATATAAAAATAGTCACTGCAAATTTTTCTGAGTTTTCAAAACTCCACAGGATTGGTGATTTTCTTCCTTGTGAAATCTAAAATACAGGACTAAAGACTTGTCCAATGACTCAGCTTCTGCAGTGTTGATTCAGCTCTCACTCATTATTTGTCTGAAGTTGTGAGAAGATGCCATGGCACGTGACCCAGAATATATTTTTTGATCTGTGTTTGTTATTTACTGTTCACTGTAGATTTATGCCTATGTGTTTGAGAATATCAGAACAGTTCAGTTGGAGGCATTACTTCTCTCCTTGCTGAGCATTGTGGTCCTTGTTCTTGTAAAAGAACTGAATGAGAAATTTCACAGAAACATTAAAGTTGTCCTTCCCATCGATCTACTTTTGGTAAGTACAAAATTATATATCAGGCTTTTTCTTACAAAGCTTTCAGTGGCTCAATCTGCTGAAGTTTACTGTCCTGTCTGTAGTTACCCACACCCACACCTGCCACTTATTAAACAGACAGCTTCATGGCTGTAAGTTAATTGTAAGAACAGGAAGTAGTTTGGCTTGATAATTAAGAAAGAAATTACATAAGCTCCCAATTTGTATAATATTTTTCATATGTTTACTACGTTTTTACATAATCACAAGGACACAAAGCCTAGAATGTCAAAGTCTAAGAAGTTTGGAAAAGAAAATAAAAAGTAACTGGCTCATTGTAACTCCAGGCAACTCTTGTGCTGGATAGTTGTGCCTTAGATGTTGCTTGTTATTTATCTATGTCGAAGTTAAATAGTTATGCTATTGCTTTCTGTCATTTTACTAACAGTTTTCCTTTAACATAGTATAGAATAAGTTGAAATTAGCAATTGCATTATAAACCCTGCCTTAAGGATTAAGCTGTAGTCAAATGATCAGCAGCAGATCACCATCAGAAAGTTTCTGTTTTTCTCTGGACCTCTAAAAGAAAATACAAAGTAAGAAGGACAGTTGGGTTTCAGGGTATATTATTGAATTGCTCTTCTATTACTGGAAAGAAAATATATTTACAAGGGCAAAATGCTGGGAAAAGGAGGTAGTGTGGTCTTGGTCCAGTATTTTAAAAATACTGGATAAAATGTACCAGCAAACTAAGGATTGTGGACTGGAAGTCTGTTCTATTGGGATTTGTGTTTTCATCTCATTTTGAAGTACCTAAAATGAGTTTGAACCTCCTCAGGATCAAACTTTATACTCCCTCTGCAAGATTCATAACTGCTAGAACATAAAAACAAGAGGCAGACACATCTTCTGCTGTGTTCTGTGCTGAAGGCAACACTGCCTGCATTAGATGTGCTCAGAGAACATCAGCTGAATCAGACTACTCAGGAACACCTACATTAGGAACTCCTTTAAGCTGCTGACATGAGTGGCAGTGCTCTGAACAGAGGGACTTTGGACACTGATTGCTAAGACTCCTCTTTCAGTAACTGTGCTGGTTTTGTATTAATTGAGTTTTAGTGAGCAGGGAATGAGTTTAACTATGAAAGTGATGTTTTAAGAGAAATTAATAGCTTCTTCTGTGTTTGGTAAAATTAACTGTTGGCTGGTACACAGGATGTACAAACTGCACTATAGTCTCACTTCATTATTGTGTCTAAATCTTAGTTTCTTTTGACTCTCTTCCACATTTGCCAAAAAAAAAAAACCAACCCAAAAAACCCCACCAAACTTTCCTGATGATTGATGATTTACTGTATGGATCTAAAGATAAATGCATGAACAGTGCCATGTGCTTATGTATGGCAATAATGGGGACCATGTCAGAAGCAACAGAAATAATAACATCTTTTTCTCTTTGAATCAATAGATAATTGCTACATCCATTGCTTGCTACTGTGCTGATATGGAATATGTCTACAGGATAGAAGTTGTGGGAAATATTCCTAAAGGGTAATGTGGGTTTTATTAACTTGTGGCTTTTAAATATTTTTATTTCTGAGAACAGTCTCTGAAAAGGTCAAAGCAGTTCCTGAAATACAAAATGGAAAAAATCTATTTTCTTTGTGTCCTGTCTCCTCAGATACTCTCTCACAATTCAATCCAAGTTAACAAGTTATATGTGCATAGATATCATCACAGAAATGCATTCTTGTACACTTTCATAGCTTTTTCTTGCTTTGTGGAATAAAAAGTAGGTACTAAGTACTTGATGATGTAGGAGGGCAGGACACTCTTTCCAAGATTATTGCAACCTGGTTTTTGAGAGTTGCCTTGGTTATTGTAGCAGAAGGGATTTCCAGTGAGATAAGATTTGTAGATTGCTACACTTCATTCCTCTCTACCCACACAGTAATTTCAGAAAATGTGATTTCTTAGAAAATGTGAAAGATTTAATTATGCTTAATCTAGAAAAGAGTATTTTTTCTATAGTTAATGATACACTTTCCCCCGTGACCTTGAAAAGAAGGCAAAAAAATTCAATATAATTAGCTAGAAAGAGAAATTAGATTAGTTGTCAGACAAAATGTTCAAACTCTACAGGTTGGTATGGAAGAGTGCAGCTGTTGTGTAATTTCCTGCTTGGATATAGCAGGGTTTCCCTAAATTCCACAAAGTACAAGTCCAAGACAGCATGAACATGTGTGGCAGCTTGCACTGAAAGAAATAAAATAAGGGACATTTTGAGAAAGAATATGGTTTTAAGTATTTAGAGCATGCCATGAATCTGGGACCAAAACACAGCTAAGTGTTAATTCATCAACATCTCTTTATAATTTCTCAAATTGAAGTTTTCAAATTGCATACTCAATCTGAAACTGTTTCATCTTCTACAAATTCTCTTCTGCTGTTCCCAGCAGACTGAAATAGTATTAATTTAAAATGTTGAAATAAAGTCACCTTACAAGTAATACAAAAATTAGCTGTTCCTGCAGAGATTGTTTCTCTGGTATTCACATAAATTGCAGGTATGTAGTGATTATATATCAAGTTTTGCAAAAATGACTGTCTTTATTTTTTACAGGTTGCCATCACCAAAAGCACCACCCATGAATGTCCTGCCTGAAGTAGTCACTGAAGCTTTTGGAGTGGCACTGGTTGGTTATGTTGCCTCACTAGCCCTTGCTCAAGGCTCTGCTAAAAAGTTTAAATACAATGTGGATGACAACCAGGTAAAGCTCTCTCCTTAATGTCACTGAGCCTTGAAATCACCTCACCATTTGGGGAAAGTATTATAGATGAATGCCCAGCAGGAAAAGTCATGTTCCATGTAGCATCCTGACACCTTCTAGTGTTTACAGTAGCAACCAAATTTTGTCCAAATTATCTCTGCAGAATGCCCTCATTGGTTGAACTGCTCCTTTTGGGGAAGCTCATCCTTCAAGATAATCTTGTAATGCTACACATTCAGTGCAGCATTTGGATATTATGCTCTGAGACAGCTTCTCCTTTGGCAGTTGAGCTCTTACAGACAAGCTATGATGTTAAATCAGCCACCAATTAATGAAACAAAGCACTTCTAAAACAAAAGCAAGTACTTATAGCCCCAGGACTTATCTCATGTTATACTAAGAAATTATTCATGCTTATGCAAAGTAGAAGTCTCACCTGAAATAAAGGTTTATTTGTATCTAAGAAGCTGGACCAGTTCAGAGAGTGCTGCCAAATTTACAGCCATAGGAGCTTTCTGTTCCGAGTTCCACTTTGCAGGAGACATGCTTAAAAAAAAGTGGGCCATCTCTAGAGTACTACATTGCTTGTCATGGTGGATGGGTAACTCCAGCCAGCTGGAAATCCATGGAGATGCTAATTCAAGCACTGTGGTAAGAAAGGCTAAATTTGAGATAACTGGCACTAGTACTGTGGGCTGAAAATGTTGCCTCCACCCTTATGTTAAGTGGCTTGGGATAAATGCCACAGGTTTGAATGAAGAACAGTTGTTTTGCAGCTGGAGGTGTATTTGAACACCCTATCTAGACAGGTTGGTCTTGCTACATCAGGTCCTGTCCTTCACAACTCTTATGCCATTGGAAAACACAGTGGGGGACAGTCTTGTCTGTTGAGGTCTCTAAAATGTTTATCAGTTGGATTACACTGGGCCATGAATTTCTATTGATGCTTCAGAGCCATGTTTCTGTGGAGCAGAGGGCTTTGAGCTCAGTGCAGACCAGACTCCAGGGTGACATGCTGCTTTGTCTCTAGGCACTCCATGGAACACAGCAACCTGTGTGTCTTTCTGCACTTTTTGAAGTCTTATAGCTTACCCAGCTTCATTACTGAAGTCTTGGAAACTCTGTGTATGTCTGCATTAAATAATGGAGCAAAAGAGCAAGGTCTCTGTGAGAGGAGAGCAGAGAGGTGGTGTGGCTGTACTGCCTTCAGGGCCAGGCATAGTGCTTGGCATGGGGGTGTGTGAGGCTTTAAGGGGTGAGCTTTAAGGGCTGTTCTGTGCTATTCTGTGCCACCCTGTGCTGTGAAGATAAACTCATGAGCTGGTCTACTTTCCTGGCTGGATACAGCACCATTTTCTACACCTACCATTTTCCTCCTTCTTAGGCTGCACACACCAGGTGGCTTCTCCACTTGTTCTTCTACGAATCTTTGTTCAGACATGTCTGCATTTTGACTGTGAACAAGCACCAAATACATTTGTGATGAAAGACAGCATGAATATAGTATGGCTACCACACTTCACCTTCACTAAAGCATGCTCTAAGGAAGAGAAATCAGTGGCTGTCTTTTTCCAGTGAGACATAAACCAGAAATCATCTGGGCAGTTTCCAGACACCAGGATATAACCCCCACACCAGTACTTGGGGCTCTGGCCCGTTAAAAAGCAGATGTGGATCAAAATGTCAATATCTTGGTTGAACTTAATCTTCAAAACTTAGCAATAGCATTTGTTATGTGAACAAAATGTCTATCCTGCTTTTGATGAATCTGGTTCGACAGCTCTATCATTCAAATTAGTTCTGAGTGGTGAGAAGATCTATTCTGTTGGGAAACCCTTTGTCATGTAACTGTGGGAGTTTTTTCCCTCAAAAATGTGTCCATCCCTTATCATTGCTAATATTTACATAGGGGACTCCTTTGTTGACAAGGTACTTTGAAATGACAGAACAATAGGAAAAAACATCTTCCATTTGACGACTTTGCAGGAATTTTTGGCTCATGGCCTCAGCAACGTGATTCCTTCATTTTTCTTTTGCATCCCAAGTGCTGCAGCCATGGGAAGGACAGCACTGTTATACAGCACAGGTGCCAAAACACAGGTAAGGGCTTAGAGTGAAGTATGCCAGAGATTAAAACTGTGATACTGCTCACTGCAATTTGTACTGATTTATCCATTGGATTTCCCTTGTCTCCCTTTTCCCCTGTCCTGGGAATGACTCTGCCCTGTCATTTTTAACAATCTGCATGAAATTGCATCTGATCAGTGATGACTTCCTAGGAAAGATAATGGTTCCATTTTTGAATTTTTTTTTTTTTGCCTCTTTCATTCTATATGAAGTGTAAAGTCTGTGGCAGCAAGGAAGTTAGGAGTTGTGTTTTCAGACTGCAGGAAACTACATAAAAGCCCTTTCAGCTTCTGTGAATTTGTCAGCATTGTAACGAAAGTGCCCTCTAATGGTGTTTAATGGATTTAATGGTACAGTCTAGGAAAAAATCACATTTCATTTATCTGATTTAATTTATCTTCTATCTGATTTCCAAAATAAAATGAAAGTAACCTTTAGAGCTGTGTATTAAAAACCCCACAATCTCCCAGCTCCTGCCTTGTGACATGGTGTACTTGTCCTGTCCCTCAGGGTACACTGAGCCCACAGAGATGACATTCAGATTTTTGAGGATGTTTGTTGCTATTTCCTACTGTAGGAAACTAGACTCACAAGATGTTATTACAGCAGCTCAGGAAAGAAGGGACTGTAATTGCTGAGAATGATAACTGTGACCCTGTAGCCTGTCATCTGTCCAAACTGTGCTTGTTAAGAGAGGTGGCAAACCACCTGGGGCACCCCCCAGCATTGCCTCTTCCTCTCAAACTCAAGTGCCCTTCAGTGGCACCCTGCCATATCATTGTCACATCCTTTGGAGCTCGTTGCTCTTCTTCCAGGTAACAAGTGACAGGACAAGAGGAAACACCAAGCTGATCCAAGGAAGGTTTAGATTAGATATTAGGAACTTTCTTTTTCACAGAAAGGGCTATAAAGCATTGGAACAGACTGCCTAGAGTAATGGCAGAGCCACCATCCCAGGGAGTTTTCAAAAACTGTGTGAATATGGCACTTGAGGACATGGTTTGATGGTGAACAATGTAGTGGTGCTGGGTTGAGCAGTTGGACTTGATGACCATAAAGGTCTCTTCTAACCTTAACAGTCCTATAATGCAATGATTCTATTTTCATTTTATAGCTGTTTCTCTTGTCTGTGTGAAGGAAATTAGCTGCAAGGGAAAGGTTCATGAGGTACAAGATTAAATACAATCCATAGGTAGTGTTTCTCCTCAACCATGTCTTGCAATTATTTTCTCATGCAGATGCCACAAGATTAAGGAATTATACAGGGCTGTCCTTCAATACTCTACATGTTGAATACTTGCTAATTAGCCCGCAGAGTACTCTGAACTCAATCATAATGAATAATCTAGCAAATAATAATCTTGAAAAGTATTTATATACAAATATTTTAGCTACCATTTAACTATTAGTTATTTCATATATTTTAGCCGAATTTGATGTCATACAATGTGCTGTCATCCTCACAGACATTGTCTTCTGTAATCTGTTAATGTACTGATTGTACAATTCACAGTTGTACTGGCTTTTCTACTGAAGATTTGAGGTAACCTGCAGACCTATAACCTGAAGGCATATGGGGTATTTGAGCATGTTGGTTCTGGTACATGCAGGGAAAGACTCTCATAAAAGGTTATTCAAGTGAAATACATGAAATGGAAAAAGAAACCACTATATTTTGATTTCAAGACAGCAAACAAAATAAAGTAATAAAAATCTGCTTGGTTTATTCATTAGTTTCACAGTATAGCAGTGCCTGTGTCTAAAAGTTAAGAGTTAAGAGTTAGCACTATGAGAGTATTTTAATAGCCATAACAATCTCTCCCCTGCCTTCCTGGAAAGCAACACATCTTAGAGAGCTTAGTGCTCTCCTTTGTGTCTGTCCAGGCAGAATGAGGAGATGAAATGACCATCACTTATAAATATTGGTCAGATTGTAGGCACAAAGAAGTCTCTCTTTAACACAGAGGGAAGTCAGTTTGGCATAGGGCATGCAAGAAATGCAAAGAGCCTTTCAGGGGCACAGAGCAGCTTTTTTTTCTCAAATGGCTATACCTGGATTGCAGTTTTGTCACTTGTTCCTCAGTGATATATTTTTCGTGGAGAAAACAGAAGTGATGAACTCTATCATGGACTAGAAGTGTCCTTCAAATAGAATCAACACTTTTTTATTTTTCTTCATGAAGGCAGAAAGAGGGAAAAGTTCCTTGTGACTTTACCAGCAGATTTTCTGTCCCTTTTTATGTAAACACTCTGTCTATCCTTCTTGAGGGTATTTTTAAGTACACCATGACTTTAATTTTCTAGTGTTTTAACAACTTGTCTGGTTTTGTTTTTAACAACTTGTCTCTTAAAATGAAACCTAATTATTTTAGTAAAGAAACATATTATCAATATAAAAATAAAATGAGCATCTGTCTACTTATCGTCAAAAACCTTCTGTGAATCTGAACTGTATATTTATAAGAGGAGAAGTACTCAGTGAGCACTCAGAGCACAATAGGACAGTAAAATTTTACTGTAGTTTTCCATCACATTAATACAATAAATACTGGGAAGAAATATATAATTATTAGACCATATATTTTTCTGAATTTATATTACTTTATATTTTATTTATTATTTGTTTTATTTATTTGTTTTTTATTATATACTTTATATTACTTGCATTACTCTTTACTATATTTTTAAATGGCACCTGCATTTTCTTAAATAAATACTGATATTAACATGAAATTATTAGTGGTTTCTGGTTTAACAGTAGTTTTCTTTTCAGTGTTAATCCCAACAAAAGAAGTCAGAAATCTTCTCATGTGGAAAAAATAATAGCATACATAATTCTTGCTTAGTGTTATGACAGGTCTGTTATTTAGTACAACATAGGATGCATGGCTATAAATAAGTTGCAGAATGACAGTGGGTGCTGAGAAGTTCTGGGATGAGATATTGCACACACATGTTCCATTTAAGACCCAAGTGTGTAAGTGATGCTCTGATGTGTGTCAGTGTGCTGGCAGCAGGGTCAAGCACAGATGTTGAGATCTCTCACTATGTTATCACTGTAGTTAAAGGTAATAATCAGAGATTAAAATTGAAATTATATCCATATGATCCACAGATACATTAATACCTAACACCTTCAACATCTAATTCTTGACTTTGTCTAAAATATTTTATAATTTATCCTTTTCACAATTTATTTTGTTGTTTTTGTTGTTGTTAGACTGAATGATCTGCAATTCTTATTTATTGTTTCAGGTGGCTTGCCTTATCTCTTGTGTATTAATTCTAGTGGTGATCTACACAATTGGACCTCTGCTGTACTGGCTTCCTATGGTATGGTACTTATCCTTTGTAAAGATTAAGATGTCAAACATTTTCTAATGACAGTTTCTTTCAGGAAAAGATAGTGCAATCTCCAAAACAGCTCTATTTAATTTCAGTGGCTGAAAAAATAGTATGGGCATGAAAAATTTTGGAATCATAAAATACAGAGTTGACAGCACAGGACATATAGATTTTAGACATATATACTTACATATACAGGGTATCATGTAAACATATAGAAGTGAATTTCTCTTCTACTTACTTTTGGCATGTAGTTTGTGAAAAATATACACCCAGGTTGCTGTGGATTTGTAAATTGATATAGTGTGGTAGAAATTCATGAAGATTAATGATATTTCTCCAGATATGCATATGATATACAACTTTGCTTTTCAAATAAATTGGAAATAAATTATTTTAGATAGTGATAGAAGCTTAATTACAGAAAAATTATCAAGTATTCTTGTATCTCTGTCATAGAATGCATCTATGCTAAGACTCCTCAAAGCAGTGTGGCATCTTTTCACATAAGCTGTATCTAGCTTTTGGTATTACAAATTAATAGTTAATTTTAACTAGAGGCATGTCAAAGCTGCTAAATACAGCTCTAAAAATATCCACAGTTCTGCCATGTATGTACATGAAGTTTTAACTCAACTATGTTTTAAAATTGCTTTGTGCTATTGTTTACATGGTGTCATGAAAGTTCTCACTTTTCAAACACAGATCCTTTTATAGTATACATGCAAAGTAAGGACACTTGAAGGGTGCACAATATGTCCTGTTTTTTATGCTATACTTCTTTCCTACTTTCATTTGTTTTTATACGGATTATTGGTAAATTTTGACCAGTTTCCTACAAGCTTTCTCCCCATATTTTAAAACTACTTTTTGGTTTTTGCTTTCTTGATAATTTATTTCTCTTCTAATGTGTTTTTCAGCCTGTCTATACACTGTAAGTCTACCGGTTTGTACTCCATTCTTTTTGGCTGTAGATGATTTCTTCATCCATCTCCTCCTCCTTCCTGAGTCAAAAGAACAAAAAAAATGTTTTTGCTTCAAAATTAATGGACTTTTGCCCTAGAGGCCTTCTCTAGGGGAAGGGAAAGAAGTGAGGAAGGGGAGTTACAATTCTTCACTGCATAGAAGTTGAGTGATGATTTGCTTTTGAGTCCTTCAGACTGTGGCAGAATGTATTTTTTCTGGTGATGCATGGAAGAGTCTTTGCTAGTCCTGAGGTTTCTGCCATTTTTCTCACAATTAGGTAGCCTGTAGATTGCCTTCACAAAAGAAAAGGGGATAGGGGGTTGTTGCTATTAGCATCTGTCACAAGGATACCTGTGCTTATCCCATTTTCTAAACACCTACCAGGTTTTTTTATAATTTAGTTATGGTATTGACTGCTGAATTAAAGAAACAGCATTTGTTTTCACTAACAACTCTGCAAATGGCTTTTGTGTTTATATCTCTGCAGTGTGTGTTAGCAAGCATTATTGTTGTGGGCTTGAAGGGGATGCTAATGCAGTTCCGTGACTTAAAAAAATATTGGAATGTGGATAAAATAGACTGGGTAAGTAAAACTAAATCTAAGGAGGTTCTCCTGAGACCATTTGGTAAATATCTGTTAACTACACTTTAATAGTTCTGTGGCCCTTAAAAGAAATAAGTGCAAAATATTATTAGCAGTACTTTTTGTGCACTATCAGCTCAGAACAATAGCATCTGAATTATCAGTTGTATTAAAAAATAGCATTTTAACAAATTATAAAGAATCAAACCTAATGCTAGAGATGTGTATACAGACAGATCAAGCTAATGTGAGCAAATATGTGTCTAATTTTTATGTCTTTTCTATCTGTTTAGCATGCTACAATAATGCTACTGTAGCATTATTGAAGAGATTTTGGTATCATTATCCTCTGGAAATAGGGAATGTCCTCATAGGTCAAACAACTGGAAACACTAGTGATGCAGAAAAATATATATTGAGGGATGCTGTAGGTAAATGGCCTTGACTCTTTCAGATTTTGCAGAGTACCTATGGTTTGAACATAGTGAAAGATTCTGCACCATGAGAGGAGGAATACACCAGAGAAAGTAGATAGGTGAAAAGAGACATAGTATGAAAATCTAGTTTAATGCAAATTCTAAATATCCTGACAGAATTTGCACAGAATTCCTAGCAAATGGTAAAGATGAACCCATGTGTAAGAAGACTCCTGGATTTCTCTTCTGTGGGAGATTTTGGGTGTAATGGCCAATCAGTGGAAGCAGAATGTCTATGCACTTACATAAATGCATGCATGCTGACATTCCGTTTGCTTGAGTGTACAGTATTCAGAAAGGTATTTTGGCCACATAGTCCTTTTCTGTGGTGGGAAATACAAGTAATTTGAGTTAATATTGGACTTTTTTGAATCTACCAGTGACTTAGTATTCTACAGCAGTAATGGTTAAGTAACGTTTATTCTGGACAAATGAAAACTTTTTTTTAGTAGAGTGTGATTTTAGTATGGGCAACAGAGCTAAGTAAACAACATCAAGTTTGACTGTGAGATTTTTCACACATAGTTGCAGAAAACTAGAGGTTCAGAAAACTTATTTTTTTGGAATTTCTTTTGAATTATCCAAAAGAAAAGCTCTATCTTTCCTGAAATCTTTTCTTCCTCAAACAGTAAAATTCTGAAAATATTTTGTATCTCTTGTTTTGTATTTGATCTTCAGCTTAACCCATATTGCCAGTAACAGAAATGATGGATTATGTGGATCAGGAAGTATTTTTGGGACTTAAAACCATTGGTAGTTAGGGGATAGAGATATATCTTCTCCTTCAGTTCATTGAGATAATAAGTAGTTACATTTTCCAGCAGCATATTCTGGAATCTGACTAGATTTGACACATCTTCAGAGATAGTCTAACCTGATTGATTTTTGCTTTTCTGGTTTTGGCAGAAAAGGTTGTGTGAGTAGTTAGTTATTACATCTCTGACATCTGTCATCATTTCTAAGAGAGGTCATAGAACGGGGGAGTTTGCTGGGTTCATCTTTTTGACTAAATATTCTTGAGCAATGATTTATCTTCAAGTAGTTTTACCATCAGTCCTTAGCTTGGCAGGAGAAATCATCTTGCCTTAAATACCATAGTTTAAAGTAGGGCTGTAAACATTGATCTTGCATTGCTGCCTGCTCTGAGGAGCCCCACCAAGCCCAGTGATTTGTGTAACTACACTGGTGTTATTTTGGCCTGAAAGGAATCACCCCAGTAATTGACAGAACACTGGAAATGAATCATTCCATCACCCAGGTTATCCAAAGTGTTTTGAAGATAAAAACCCTAACAAAACATTTGGAAATATTTAGCAGCTGTGCTTTCTGGAACTGATTCTTTGAAGGGTGTGTCATGTAGCATCGAAGTCAGGTTTTTTTTGGTTATAGGTCTAGAAAATGATAGTGCAGGAAACGGAATATTACTGAATTTGTTACCTTGTTCCTTCACACTTCTTTAAGCATCTCATTAAACACAAATGGTATGAACAATACTTACTGGTTGATTCAATCTCTATAAATATAATCCTTCTAAATATAGAAGGTAAGATATTGTTCAGGGGTTGGAGTTGAGGAAATTCACTGGTTCCCTCCATTAGGGGATATTCTGTGTTTCTATGAAATCTGTTCTTTCAGCCATGGGTGGCTTTTTCTTTCAGATTTACATCCTGCCTCTCAAATCACATTTGATTGCTTCTCAGCTACTACTCCACTGTCCTTATTCCAGAGGTCTCTTTCCTGCCATTCATAGCACCCATATGAACTTCAAATGCCTCATGCTTCAGTTAAGGTCTTCTGTCAGTCCCTACATCTTGACTGGATGACTTCAGCAATCTCAGATTAATAATTGCCTATTCCACTATATGTATTCTGTGCATAACTGAGAGTGATTTGTCTTGATCTATTCTTCTGCTTTATCTGAGAACAGTCAGGAAGCTCATCTGGCCTTGTCTGTAAACATATCTCACTTCTCAAGTCCTCAGATCAGATGATGATTTCCTTGTCGCTTTTTGTAAGCCTAATTTCTTATGCAGGCCAACTTGATTAACTCGCTGTTTTTATTCTCCAGCTTGACAGTGTTGATGATACTAGTGATACTTTCCTAGTATTACTAAAAAGGCCAGTGAAGTTCTTGTGAACTCTTGATTTTAAGGCCCAGAATCACAGATAAGCTGCCTTTTAAGTAGCAAAAACTACTGCCTGGCAATGGACTGCTGAAGAAAAATGTTCTCTTTGCTGTTAACTGTTGGACGTGAAAGTAACCAAAGATCAGGGGAAAATATTTCAGAAGGCGATGTTCTAAATGAAAAATTATAACAGAATAAAGATCATTTTCACGAGTTAATTATATAGCAGGGATTTGAGAAATTCAGTAATGAAATATTCTGGCATTTAAAGATAAAAAAATATTTTAAACTTGCATATATGTCTTGACCAGAAAATGATGACAGCTGAGACAAAGCCAGGTTGCATGTCTAACTTTTAAAGCAGGAAGAATAGCATGAATTTATGGCAAAAATTATACAGTCCCAACATGGTGTTGTGATGAGAGGCAGTTATAGATGCATGAATTGTAATTGTATTCACATATATTAATATTAAAGAATGTAAGGAATGCTACTAATTCAGCAATTAAAGTAGATCCAAGAATGAGGATCTCATTTTTGACAAGTATCCTCCAAGATCTTGCCATTGTGAATTTCTGAGATGCACATCCAACACCTTGTCAATCTATTTTGTCAAAATATTTAGAGGAGAAGGCCTAGAAAGGGTTTTCCGTGAAATTTGGAGCTCATTAGTGCATCTTGGGGATTTTTAGAACTTCTTCAGATATACTCAGGAGGAAGATGGCCTTTTAAATTTGTTCATCACACACAGGTCCTGATTCACGAGAGGGCTCTGAGAGCTCTCAGGACTCTGCAATATAAACAATTTTTCACAAAGTAGGAAACCACCTCTTTTGTGAGAATAATTTTACATCAATGACTCTATTTTATGGCATCCTAGAGAGATTTTCTATTTTTCCTGCATTAGTGAATATGCTAGTGTGATTTACATTACTTGTGCTGTAGTTGGTCTCAGTGGGGTGGGAAGGAATTTGTAAATGCTTAATCCATTGAAAGCATGATTACCATATAAATTATTTTTCAAGAGAATTATTTCTATCAGTCCCTCTGTTTCCAGGGCTGTTTGCAAACAAATACTATCTCAACCATTATGTATGGAATAGCTGTGAAAAATTATATCAAAGAACTACCATACCATTTTATTATCATAGGATCATTTAGTCCAACTGTTAACCCAACACTGCCAAATCTATACCCCTAAACCATGTCCACTAGTGCATTAGGCAGTTCCTGCTCTATGCCTGCGGTGGACTTCACTTGAATCCCAAGTTTTGATGATGAGTGTGCTGAGGATGGATGCACACATTGGTCATTTGTCTGCAGGAGGATGTGAGAGCATGGCCATGCACTGAGTCCTTAGAGCCAGAGCCTCCTCCAGGACTCCAGCACCTTCTGCTGAGACAGTTCCTGAATGAGCAGATTTTTAATGGCATTCTTCTTTTTGGCTATATGCTGGAGGGCCTCAACTTGAGCACCTCATCACGCCTCACATTACAGAATGACAGAACTGGTCAGTTGAGTCATGTCCATCTCTTCCTCCATTAAGCAACAGCATAACCAGGTAGGAGTTAGATGAACTGCATCCTAAATTTTCTTCATTCTGATAACCAAATCCATCAATTGTGGTAAGAAACTAGACAGCTGTGTTGCAGATAGTTACATGTGAGGAACCCTAACCCTTTCAGGCAACAGCTGATCATCTCAGTATACAATGAAATAGGGAAATGCATAATCTGGTTTCAAACTGGTACAGAAATATTTATTATCACCACACCTTAGCATTGCATTGTTTAGCCCTAGGTTCAGAAAGTATTCTGCAACTTATTTATATGATTTTTTCCTATAAGTGCCAATTTCAGACAGTCCTCAACGGTGGATGATTAGATCCTATGAAATGGAAAGTCTAGACAGAGGCAACTGCTATACACAGTCACTGTACCTCTCAGTGCTTCTGATACTTTCTGATATACAGGTGTTAACATAAATCCATTTCTTCTGCTTGTTTCTTTTCTCCCCTTTAGAATTTTTCTTTAAACTAAAACAGTACTTTAAAGGTGGATTTTGTTTAGATTTTTCACATTATTATGTGCCTATAACATACTGTTGCTAAGATTTAAAGAGTGATTAGATTCTATCTGTTCTGCAGTATGCAATAACCATATTGAAGTAAGCTGCCAAGGAAAAAACTTCAATATTTTTATGACTTCTTTGTTGAACTTTGAAATAACCCATGAATTAAAAAAAAAAAAAAAAAAAAAGTCTATCAGATCAACATCCTTCTACAAGTTTGATGCTACCCTAATTAAAGAAGAACTGATTCCAGGCCAATACAAAGCACTGAAAGGGTGATTGAAATGAGAGTATGATTGTTTGGCTCAGCCTCTACAACAATGATGGTGTCTGATTACTTTTAAGATGTAAGACACCAGGCTGCTGGAGAGGCACTTGACTAGCTTTCTCAGTAGCCAGCAGTAGTTCAAACATTTTTGGCATTCTTCCTATGCAGACTTTGTATTGCATTTTTATGCTTTTTGTTTTCTTCTGAGACATAAGAATTTTGCAGGTCTGCAACAGTGATTTAGATGTGATGAGGTGCAGGTCTGCAGCTGAACTGGATTGCACTGGAGTGGATTCAGGTGTTGTCAGGGCTCAGCCTTATTAAGATAGCCCAATTCTTGATCCCACTGATTTTCAGGTTTTTAGTAGTTCTGTTAGCCTTTTGTCTAACAATGGATGTATCCAGGTGAGCTTCCTTATAAATGTATATTGGATTCATAAATAGTAATGTTACTTTCTTTTTTCATTAATCAATATCTGTTGCTCATAAAGGTGGTATTTGCAAGTATATTGCATAACAATTCATATAAGATGTAATGTTAAAATACAACTAGTGATTAAGGACAGTTTCAGAGGAGGAACTATCTCCTTATCTAGCAGCCCTCCCCTCGAAGAAACTGAAAAGTCTTTTGCTGCAGTTAGGAATCCTGAAGATGAGGCAGGAAAGGTTTCTTGACAGAGTCACAGTAACATTCTGTTCTCTGTGAAGCACAAGTCAGTATGGTATGATTTGCACTTTATAATTCATAAAATAACAGTTCTGAAATCTGCTCAAGCAAAATTCCGTGGTTGAACTGAAAGTATCCTATTGTCTCTGCCTTTTGTGAGTTAAGTGAAAGTATCAGAAAGGATAATCTCAATTCTGATTGTGCCATTGTAATGTGATCTGTTATTCTGCAAATATGAACAAGCAGCACGGTAATTCTTGAAATGGGCACCTGTGGGGATCAATATATCCAGAGAAGTGAAAATACTTTCAATTTCTTTTAACACCTTTTATATAAAGATGAGATTGCAGTCTTTGCTTAAGGCTCCCTCAAGGAAAGAAAGATGAGCTTTATTATACTAATTAGGTTGGCATAAGAAATTGAGTATTTTGTACTTTTATTTGTAAAATCTGCATGTCTCTTAGCTGTACACATCATTGTAGCATGGAAAGAAAAAATTGATTGTTTCCTGGTAAGAAAATAATTAAGGAAATTTTTTAAAAGTTTTTAAATTTCTTTATAAAGTGGCTTTAGTTTCAGATGTGCTTCTGAGTATTTTTAAATTTGTATTCCAAATGAATCCAAAATTTTAATAATCAAATATTGAAAGTTGAGGAAGTAATATGAAATCTCACAATTTCCATGGGAAGGAATTAATTCCCCAGTAATTTTTATTTGTTATAGAGTTGGTTTTGTCAACTGTACCCTGGTAAACACCACTTTTAATCAGCCTCTTACAAATTATAATTCCCACTTATATGATTAGTGGAAGAAAAGTTCTCTGTATGTGACCTCATTAGGGCCCCTAATTATGTGAAAGGAAAGGAGGATTTAAAATCTATGCAGTGAAGAAGGTGACAAGAATTTGCAATGTGAAAAAGAAAATACAAGTTTTCCAAAACAACTGAGTTTATTCTGACTTAAGCTGTTAGCACAAATGCAAGTGCTATTTTAAGCAACCCTGGAAGGAACCTCTGTGAGCACTGGGATGAGTTATGTCCCATGGGGAGGCATTACTTTAATTGCTAATTCAGTCTTCAGTATTTGCCAGTTCAAAGATCCGAATGTTCACATCTGAGAAACTATCTTATTTTTAAAAACCTTTCTTTCTATAGATTCATAAAGCACACATTGCTATAAAATTTGAAACTAATCACTTCTTTTTGCTCCCCTCCTTAAAGAGCATATGGGTCAGTACCTATGTGTTTACAATATGCTTTGCTGCTAATGTGGGGCTGTTGTATGGCGTTGTCTGCACTATAGTAATCGTCATTTTCCGCTTTCCCAGGTAAGAAACAATTTATTGACATGTTCTACGAGCACTTCATTATGTATTCATTCTGCATATTGCTTCACAGTCAGCATAGACATACGGGATACTAAATTTAACAACTAAACTTCAGTTTTTCAGCTGCAGAAAATTGCAAGATAAGACAATTCAAAAGCAAAAGTCACATCTGTCCATTTACCGTAGACTAAGGAATCTCTAAAGCATTTTATAAAATGGCATTATTTTGTCATTTCTCTTATTATTACACATCTGTAGGACTCATTATGTGAAGGTAGCATAAAGTCAACAGGAAAATTAATAATATTTTTTTTCCATTAGATATTTATTTGCTCCTTAAGGAAAAGGTATGTCTGGCAAGCTGTAGTAACTAAAAGCCTTTATAAACTCCTAGGCACTAAGTTGAACATAGGTTAATGAAACATAACTATACAAGTATTCTAATGTCTAACAAAAAGTATAAATTCTGTGTATGACTTAGAAAAGTCAGGACAAATAAGCTAAAGCAATCAGAAGTAGTTTTGTTTTTTTAAAATATATTACAGTTGCTACTTTGCATCATGAGTAAAGGGAAATACAGCTGAGGTTTATGATTGATTTGTGCTACAGAATTAATTCACAGCTCACCAGTCCTGGAAATGACTTGCTGCTTGCATGCAGTTGTTTGCATGAACACTGAATCCCACTGAAATTAAGCACAATATAGACAGCTCGATTAAATGCTTGTTAAAGTTAATGGTGTTAGACATTTATGCACAGCTCTATTCTCATAGAGTATGTTGCAGAAACAGCATGAAAACAGTTCAAGGCAGTTAAAAATTATGGCAGATAGTTTCTGCTTGAATCAACCAGTACTTTTGTGATAACGTTGTGCTACTCAGCAAACTAAAATTTTGGTAAATCCTGGTAGTAAAGCAAAAGGTAAGTTTTCATGTTGTTTTTTCCCTGAGGCTGGATGTTAGAGGTTCTCCAACAGCAGAAAGGGGTGGATATCTAACACAAAAGAGCCTGATCTAGTGGAGATCTCAGTCTGAACCTGGATTTAGCAATGTAAATAAGACTCCTCCCAGTGATCTCTGTGTTCTTCAGTGAAGCTGCACATGACTGTCCATACCATCTAAAGGCACTGAACGAGGTGGCAGCCTTAAACTGGTATGGCACAGATGGGGTTAACACGTAGTAAGGCATGCAGTCATGAGCAGAACTGTTAGCAGAAGTGAACCAAAGAAAATACCATAGATTATTTATTGTAAAGTTTCTGTTCAGATGGCAGAGTACTGGGCATGCTACATGCTATGTATCAGAATGTATAGAAACCACCAGCAGCTACAGCTTCGTTTATGCAAAGATGAGAGAACAGCTGATGTTTGCAAGGCTCATTTATCTGGCCCCAATACCTGCAAACACTCCTTGTATACTGATGCATCTGTCTCAGAGGATAGATAGTTCCACAGTCTTCTGCAGTTAAATGTGTTCCTATAAATGCCATGTTGAATCAGAAGATCCTATGCTGTGCTCCCTTTCCAAGGCAGCCTTCTCTTTTCCTGTGTACAGAGCATAGGAATACTGGCCCTTTCCAATAAGTCCCCCATTTTGATAGCTAGAGTGCCATGTTCTGCTTCATCATATGAAGATGAGTCAATTTCAATGGCAAATAAAATATCTTTGTTTTCATGACCACAGCTATTCTACATATTTGTTTTCCCTTTCCTTACAATACGATTTTGCAGAAATTAAACTTCCTTACTTTTGAAGCTATCAATTATATATGAGCTACCTTGACTTGAAAATAGTTCTCTGACCAGCAAATGAAAATTAAAATTAAGATTTTCTTTATAAGATAATTTAATTATTCATATTTTCAAAGTGATCTCATAATTCTTAACTGAGCTTTTTACTCTTTAAGAAAAAGATTATCAGAAAAGATAAGGTGTGTAATCACAAAAATACTCACAGATTGCATTGTCAGACCTTTAAACTGCTATGCTGTAGTTTGGGATGTGTGCTTTTTTTGTTTCTGCTCAAGACTACTAATGATTTGTTGTACAGATTTTTCTCTATATATTGATTACAGAGCAAAGACACTGAATTTGAAAAATATGAAAGAGGTGGAATATAAATACAAAGCAGAAGATAATTGTGTAAGTTATTTTTTTTAACTTTGTGTGTGTGTTTTACTAATTCAGATTTGTCTTTTCTCTAGTTAGTTACCACATTGTAATCAGGGAGTCAAGGGAATGCTTTTATGATATGACCACTTGAAATCTAAAGCCAGGATAATATAATTATAATAAAACTATTTGTCCATCAGAAACTGGAATACTTTCATGGTTCTACTGCTTGTCTGAAAAGTGAAGTTAGGCAAGTCCTTTTAGATTTATCTGTCTTAGTTTATTTGCAATTTTTAGTTATGAATTGCTCTTTCTCAAAGTTTCCTAATTCCTAAATCTAAGGAAATATCTTGCCAGAAAGGTAAGGGCCATCTGAGCAGACAATAGCAGTCTCTGTATTATTATCACTTTTCCTAAAAGTCCTTCAGTGTTTTCATCATCCTCATGAAAACATTTTCATCATGAAAACATTTGTCACCAACCTCTTGTGATCAGATTGTCCCAGAGGACACCACGAGCCTGGGCAGAGAGCACCACAAAATTGTCACAGACTGCTTCATGAATCTCATCACCCTATGCACGTGAGAAATGGATGGAAGAGTCTCTCCCAAAGACTGTGCCTTTAAAATTTGGCTTCTTACAGACTTAAACCAGCCAGTCAGATTCTTTTGGTTATTTTCACAGCAATTATTGTCAAAGTAGCTTTTTGTTCAGGTCTATGGTAAGAAGAGAAGGGCAATGACCCAGAGAGGTGAACTCCCTCCTCCAAGATGAAATGGTAGGTCAGCAGCCAAGAGAGAAGTAGAACCATGTGTCCTTTCAGCACAGAGCCCCATCACCAGGACATCCTGCCCTCTCCACTGTAAAAGTTTCTCCTATGTCCTTTTTCCTTTCCTAGTGCTGATAGAGGGTCTTATGTATCAGTAAACTACACGCTCAGCAGTTACTGCTTCACCATTAAGCAGATCTTCTTTGAAGAATTTATTATTTCTGGCAAGTTTCTTCCATCAGAGCTATCTTGGGCTAAAAATCTGAACTTCCAAGAGCTCAAGGGCATTTACTGTTTTGGCACGCTGAGAAATGTTGGAATGTGAAAGGTACATAAGAATGGGGAGAACTCTGAAATGTGAATTAAAAACACTGTTGTTGAGGCTGGACCAGCCATCAATTATTATATCACTTTTCATTCTTAATAAAAATGTTGGAATAACTTTGTCAGAGATGGTAACCAAAATTTGACTTGCCTGCTATTTTTGAAATCAGTTCATGAAGCACTTTTGTACAAATGCCTATACGTTTGGGGTTTTTTTAAGTTTACTGCTCCCCTGCTTTTTTCCCTCCTTAATTCAGTAAGATTAATGCCAGTAACCCAGTCATGACAAACTAGTGTCTGCAGACAGTGGGGAAAATAACATTATGTTAGAGAAGCAAATTGCTCAAGAGCTTATTACACAAAACAAAGAAGAAAAATATGCCTTTAATTGAATTTAGAGTCACTGAGTTGCAGCAGGCATTTAGGGTAATTTTTAATGTATGAATGTTAGACTGCTCCAAGTTTCCCTGGTAAATAACAGATTATACATAAACAACAGGACTTTTAAACATGAAAATAAGCAAGCTTAATGATCTACCCTGCCATTAAGGTCTGTGGATTTATAGGGGCTATTTCATCAATAAGAGAAAAGACACGTTAATGTGGAAAAAATCAAAGGGTATTTAGAAGCTTATGTGAAACACATTTCATGCAAGGCATTCACTGGCACTGAGCTCGTACCCGAGCAGAGGGTGCAGGGCAATCGCCCGGGGCCTTCTGAGTGGTGGCAGGGACAGACACGTGAGAGACATTTCCTGCTTTCCTAGCAAGGACACAACAAAGAGGAAGTTCATTTTTCTCTGAACAATTCTTGTTAACAAAGAATCAAAACAGAGCCAGGAATAACTGGCTGGTCAAATTTAGGCACAGTTGACTTTGTCCATTCTGGACAAAAATAAGTCTGCCATCTGTTTGATCTGGCCTCATGATTTGAGCCTTTCAAGTTGTATACCTTATACTTATGGAAGATTGATCACCACAAGATTTGAGCTTGGCACATCAGTCTTCCTTCTTTTCTTAGCTTTTGTCTTCTACCTTGCCATTGGCACTGAAGTGCCTCCACACCAGGCTGTGGACAGCACCATTTTTGTGGGAATCTGTGGCATGTCAGAGCATTTCTCCATTCAAGCATATACCATCTTCTGCTTAGCCCTCATTTTGGAGCTCTATTCCATACAAACTGAGACATTTAAACTGCCAGTTGAGCTTTGCCACTTGTCTGACTGTGGCATGTTGGTGGTGTGGTATTTACTGCAATCACATTCATCAATTGCACTAAGTCCCTACACATAGTCTGGTGTTCTTGTTCTTTGCCTCAGTTTGGGATGTTTGAAATGTTTCCTTTATTTCATGGTCGCTGTGGTGGTGTCTGAGAGATCATCTCATTCCCAGAAGCCTGAACAGTAGTCTGCAATAAGGAGATGGATTATGTGGGTTGTGGTGAAGATTTCCATTCCTATTTTGCTTGAAAGTCTTTTGGGAAAACTGCATATCTTCAATGCAATCCCAAACAATTTTTAACTACTTAAAAAATGGTCTGTGTCAGTTACAGATACTTGTGTTTATCTGTGACCTTGTTACATGAATTTGTTTTAGAGAGAGTCCTTTTTGACCTATATTCTCTCGCAAATGCCTGATTTTGACTTCCATTGTCCCACAACCTGTGGAAAAATTGGGAGTTCAGTAGAATTAACATAATTCTACCTCCTACAAAACCAGTCTTTAAGCATGTCTTACTGCTGTCCAATATATTTATATACAAATTTTAACTTTCTTAACTGGCTTTTGAAGTTGTTTTATAAATACACCTTGAGATTGAGAGAAATAGCACTTGTTTTGTGCAAAATGCCTCCCACTTGTACCTGGGGGTTTTTGAACATTATCTGATGTCCTTCCAAAATTTTTATGTTGTGTAATATTTATGTTTTAAGCCATACAGTCTGACTGGTAAGCTGGTTGTTGCTTGTAGTGAAGTCAAGAGACAAGCTCAAGAGTGACAAAGAGTTCTCATGTAGATTATTGTACTGGCTGTAGAAATGTGCTAGTAAATCTTTAAATGTGCTGCTTAAGGTTAATCCGGATCCACTTAGTATTTTCATGTGGAACTATCTCTGTATAAGGTCATCTCCAGATGACCAAGATGAAGATTGCCAGCTTTCCCCAAACCACCTGCAGTGTCTGCCCTAAATCCTGGTGTATTTTTTCAAGATGTGTTTGTCTAACAAAATATATTCCTTGTCTGCAAGTGTTATCTTGCCTATATTTGGGGATCATACCAACTGAAATAGTGCTATTATAATTGTTAGCTAATAGCACTTAGTATTATGCCTCATGGTATGTGTGCTTTTTCATGCTAAATAATATTGTAGAAAATTTTCATTATATATTATGTGTGTTTCCATTCTTACTTCAGTTATGTGTGAAGGCTGATCAACAGAATTATCTGTTAAATCATTCTCACAATCCAAAGCTCCTCTAGATTAATTTACTGGTATTTTCAGGTGTTTTAAAGAAATGGGACTGGGGTTTGTTCTCCAAATCCAAGATGAACTTTTCAGCATTATCTTTATTTCATTCCCCAGGAATCACTAAAACAGGTAAAAATAGTTTCGGTCAACAGCCCATTAGTCTTTTTGAATGCCAGAAAATTTCATGCTGACCTGTTAAAGATAATCCAGAAGGATGGCATGAGCAGCCAGGTAGGTGATACTGTAAACAAGGTGGGATGTGCTTTACACTTCCAGTAATCATTGGGACTGGGTTGGAAACCATGTTTGCTTCACTTGCATTTCTTAGAGAATGCAATCACATACTGAAACAGGTATAAAAAAGTAATATTAGAAATTAATAATTTAGAATAAAGATAATCCTAATCAGATTCAATATTGATTATTTTGGTCTTATTACTTGAAAATAATATCTCTTTTATTTCTGCATGTGATCCTGTAAGAGACATTAAAGCACTGACCCAAAACTCCGTAATTTCTAGAATTTACATAACGCCACTGATATAAAGTTGGGATTTTAGAAAGAGAATGAATAACTACAAATACGTTTGAATAAAATTAGAAAAATAAACAGTACACAAATTACATATATCACGTTTTTGGAGAATACCCCTGTAAGTACAGTATTTTCCAGGTCCATCTGCACATAACTACTGAAACTTCCTGCCAAACTTCCTAAAAGAGAAAAGATAAATTATTATTTTTCTATCAGTACCATGAAGACATTCCAATGATACAATGCTTACTGTAGACAATTTCATAGAGTTTGGCAACTCGTGCTGAGAAAATCCCAGCTGTGTCTTAGATGGGTTGTTAAGACAGCAACATGTGTCTACCACCTCTGCAGTCCCTTGACAAAGAGTTGTGCTACCCATATGCACTCAGATGGGTGGAAATTAAGCTCAGAAAATGTGCTGCTTTTTTTCCCCTGGTTTTGCTAGGCTAGCTGATTTGGATTAGTATGAATAAAAAGTTTCCAAATAGAGAGAAATTACTTAGGATTTGCATGGAATTAATTTGAATCAATTTAATAAGTTAATTTAATAAGTTAATTTATATGTTAGTTATAAAGGAGATTTTATCCTTTGTCTCTTCTGTAAGGTACTCAGCAGTACAGCTGCCTGAAATACTGTGCTCTTTTTAAAATTTTTTTTAAATGAATAATGTCTTTCTGTAGCACATAATGGGTGTGAAAAAAAATACAGTTTCAATTTTGTTTGTGCTCTGATTCTGGTTTTAACTCATGTTTCTACTGAGAGCTTACATATTGGAATAACTATTAAATAATTATCCAGATAAATGTAATTCTTTAATAAATTTTGATGTCAAAAATGTTCTTATTAAAATATTAGTATAGCAGATGAGATTGAAGCAAGTAGAAAATTAATCAAAAGTTAATATAATAAAATCACTGCCAAGAATTTTTCTTGTCAAGAATATCTTTCCCATCTTTTGACCACTTCTTAGCCACTCCCCACTTTCTAAAAAAATGCTATATAATATGCATATAAATATGTACATAAAAATATGCTTTCTAGTGAACCCAAACTTGACAGAGGCTGAGTCAGGTAAAAAGAAATGCAAAATATCAGTTTGAGTATGTATCTCGGTATTCTTCTAAAGTTATACCAGAAAATATTATATATCATATATCCAATAGCCTGTTGCATAGGATTCTGGAGGAAATGAGTTAACTTTGATCCTGAGTAGCAGAATTCTTATGTATTGCACTGATTTTTCTTTCATTACTGTGCAATGGACTGTTTTTCCTTGGTGTGTTAATCATTCGTTGCTTTTATTTCAGTGTGAGCAGAACACATTGCTCAGTTCATTTTCCAATGGAAGCTGCCATGGTGAGTTTATTATCTGCAAAAGGTGTTAAAACCAAGATGGATGTACACGTGCAAAATAGCTCCACATTTTTCTATATATTTCTAGGTGCACGCAAGTTTTGTGGAAATAAATATTTTCAGTTAGACCAAACACTCAATGAAGCATGAATGCTAAAAAGTGTTAAACTATGTTAACCTTGGCCTAATAAGTCCCGTTTTTCATTCTGTTTTTGACTGACTTTTGAAATTTTCACAAGCAGGGAATCCCTTTAAAATGCCTTCTTTACAGTTATAGGAGGTTCTAGTGGAAGTCTCATTGCCCATCATACGGGGGTTTAAGGTCCCTTCCAACCCAAACCATTTTCTGATTTTGTGTCCCTGCTTATTGCACTGGAATGAGTGTGTATGTAAAGAGACAGAAACATAGTGGAGGAAACACTTCCCGTATTGTTGCCTGGACTGATCTTCAGACCAGGCTGAAGAGACTGTTTTGCTAAGATCTGGTCTTGGGTTTTCTGGCATGCGCAGAGTTGAATATTAGTATGAAAAAAGTAAAAGCAAGATTAGAACCATGCTAAATCTTTGTGATCTTTAAAGCCACATAGGAGAAAATCTCACAAAATGTCAACTGAATTGTTAGTGATGTGATAACCACCAATATTATGCATTATATCAATACAACATATAATAATGTACCCTAGAGGTTTTCTTTCAATTAAGGATTAAGCTGGAAACTCCACTCTTTCCACATTTTGTAACACTTAAATCAAACCAGAGCACATACATTCCCATGGGAGAGCTGCAGCAACCTTTTGCAGTGGATACTTTATACAGATGACTTCACTGTGGATAGAATTAAAACAGTGTTTATTTAAAACACTTATAAGCATTAAGGCCGCAGTAGAAAATCTGATTTGGAGGCTGATTTGGAGGTTTGAATGTTAGTGCTTGTTAACTACACTCAGGACGTTTTTATGGTACTACAGTGTTTAGTTAACTTGGGGTGACAGAGTGCTTTGCTGTAGCACAGTAACCTATGAAAATGGTTATTGAAGATTATATTGTATTTTATTGACTATATTGTAAAATACTTGAGAAGATCTTACTAGTACATATTTCACTCATCTGAAGATGAACTGGTTTCTCATATTACAAAAGTGACAGAAAGCACAAGACCTCTTCTCTGAAAACTTAAGTCCTGCCTTGAGGACTTAAATGCTGCAGTTACTTGTACCAACCAGTCTGTGGTGATTCTTCATGGGATTTTTTTCTTCTTTTCCTCTTTAAAACAATAAACACAGAAAGAACAGAAATCCCTTTAAATAGAAAAGCAAAACGCTGAGCTTAAATTTTCAAGAAGTGAGGTGCAGGAGGATAAAGTCCTTAACCCTTATGGCAGTTGTCCAGGAAAGCATGGAAATGTATGTCTTTGTCAGAATCTTTCCTTTCCCCTTTTGGGGAATGGTGTCTGTATCAGCACCAAATGAAACAGCTGCTCTTGCTCATGCCACTGATCCAAAGAGGGTGCAGGTCTTTACCTGTTCCCCCATTTAGAGGCCAGGCAGCCTCTACTGCAATTCAGGATGCAGCAGGGAATTATTACACTGAGCCTGGGAAACCACATGAACCCTTTCTTTTTCTATCACAGTTAATTTCCAGGAGGTTCCTTTTAAAATTCAGTATTTTTGTTTCTATGTATCTATTCATGTATGTTGGACAGTAAAAAAACAGTAAATGTCTGGAGATGCAAGTCCAAAAGTCTTTGGCTCTCAGCCTACTGTCAGAAAGGAATTACCACCATTATAAATGTGCATCATAGGGAAATTCCAAGTCCTGTCAGTAGTTTAAAATCTTTACCTCTGCTCTGTCAAAGCCATTTAGTTTAACTTATCTTTACAAACAGAAATCCTTTCCTTCATATTTTTTTTTTTTTTTTTTTTTCAGTTGCATACATTATGATAACAAACATTTGTTCACAGAACAATGTAAATAAAATGTGCATTATTTTCTAGTTTTTCCTTTATGAAAGCCAGGAATCATTTATCTATGTGCTAGTTCAGGATGCATTTAGAACAGAGTATGTTTAGATTAAACACAAGATGGCCTGAGGTTAAAGAATAAGAACTTTGCAAATCTTACCAACACAATTTTCTTCTCCAGCATCAATATGTTATTGTGTATTAAAAAATCAACCAAGCAAAAACCAGCAGAGTAAAACCTTAGGAAAATTAAATACTCTACAAATATTTCTTCCTTATGGCTGAATATTAAGTTAAGCTATAGGCAGGTGTTTAGGTACTATGGAAATCAGTGTCATATCAGAACTTAAAAGAAAAAAATAGATATATTTTCTGTGTATCTCATGAAAAATCTTCCAAAGTAGCCAAGATAACTCAATAAGAAATTCACATTTGAAGAAACAATTGCTTAATTCTTGAGCCACTATTGCTGCCTAAAATGTCTCCATTAATATGTTCTGTCTGTCATCACTTCTTTCCATTGCCCTAAAGGTTCTTCCTTTGTTCTTCTAAAATATGGCACTTGCTTTCCTTATACCCCAGCACATAACAATAAAAATTTTATTGTGATAGTTTGGGCTTATTTTGTTGAGCTCTCATCAGTTTTATATCCATTTCTTGAATATTCTCTTTTTAATTAAAGGTTTTCATTTATCAAATTTGTAGGCGAGTTGGTGCAGTCATGTCACGGTGAGCGACGACTTTTGATATTAGACTGCAGTGGACTGAATTTCTTTGATTACACTGGAGTCTCAGTGCTTCTTCAGGTATTCATGACATTGGAAACATTGTTTCATCATAACATATGTTATAATTATACATATGAGTTACTGGGGCCAACTACAAGTCACTCCCCCTATATCAGTGGATAAATATTTCACCCACAGAAAAGATGAACATAGATTTGGTACTAAATTGTACCATGTTTATATATAAAATTACATTAAAATATTTCTAAATATTTAGAATAACAGTACAAATGTACATATCTATAGGTAATGAAGAGGAGTTTTGGAACTTTTTTTTTTTTTTAAAGTTTGTTTAAGTCATTTTTAACCCTGCCATATGAGTTGTAGAAACATGTAAATTTGCTGCTTCAAAATTTCAGCTTTAATTCTGTGGTTTAATCTGTATGTTCTACTGTCTGCTAAGCCAGAGGTCAAAACATGATCTCCATTCTTTCTCCTGTGGGCAACATATCTTTAAACTGGATTCAGGCATTGAAGGAGTTCCAAGAGGCTCCCAGAAGATCAAACCCAGCAGTCACTGGTTCCTGTGGTGAATGCAACTAAACCCAGTGGCTGGCCACAACTGGTGCTCCCTTGGGGCCAGTCCTGTGTCGTATCTTTGTTGATGATTTGGACAAGGGGATCGAGTGTACCCTCAGTCAGTTTGCAGATGAGACCAGGCTGGGTGGGAGTGTTTATCTGCTGGAGGGCAGGAAGGCTCTGCAGAGCTGGACAGGCTGATCAATGGGCCAAGGCCAATTGTGTGAGGTTCAGCAAGGCAAAGTGCTGGGTCCTGCTCCTGGGTCACACCAACCCCAGGCAGTGCCACAGGCAGAGTGCCTGGAAAGACACAGGTTAGTGGTGGACTTGGCAATGCCAAGTTAATGCTTGGGCTTGATAACCTTAAAAGTCTTCTCCAACCCAAACAATTCCATGGATCTATCTATAAGGAGTTCCATATGGTGGATAAGAAATTATGTTCCAAAGGCCGTTTCTTACCTTTCCATCAGATCTGGAGTTCAAAAGTTGTGTAGTGAGTACAGAGTTAAGTGAGCATAGAAGGTTTCATTTGCATATTTTTTCTGAGTAAGGTAGACAATTTGCACTTGAGTCTTAGCCCAGGCCTCTTCTTGCCCTAACAATTTTCTCAATTTACTGCAGTGATTGGACAGTGAAGTAAGTGTTGCCTTAAAATATTTTTTAAGTTAAAAACTACATATATAGGCAGGGATGTAATGAAAAAGAAAACTGGAAAAATAAGGTCAGTGGGAGTGACTCTTTATCAGCTATCCCTTTAAAATATAGGGCATTCAATACAACATTAATTTTTAAAAATTGTGAAACTGATTTTCAAAAGGTCTTAGAGACCTCCAAATTGAAAATTATGTCAAATAAGGGTTTGACAAATTTGTGAGAGGTAAGCCTAGTGTGGACTGTGAAGTGCACAGGTTTACAGTGCAGATTCTGGATAAACATTTGGTCCAAAACCAAGTTACTCCTCCTCTTACCAAGAGGACCACACTCAACATGTCCTTGTTGTTACACTCCTTCCCAAAATATCATCATTGATGTCAGAGATGGTGGATTTTTGAACAGAGTAAGATTTTTGCTTTACTTTAAAAATAGAATATTCTGATGGGGTTCTCACTGAATCTCTTCTCTCAGAATTTTTCTACTGTACATGTATTATTTAAACTTTTTTTTTCCCCAGTAACTGTTTAGGCTATTCCCCATTTGGGAGAAAAATGCCTTACTCTGGTTTTAGTTATTTTCACTTTTGTTGGTGGGTTGGTTGGTTGGTTTGGTGGGTTTGTGTTTTTCTTTTTTTTTTTTCCTCTCTCATTAATATTTTGTCTCTGGGGAGTTGAATACTTTCAAGGAAAGAATAAAGAACAACTTTCTGTTAAATGCAGCATGATAGTTATGGTGCTTTTTTGATAAAGTCTCCGTTTCCTAGGTCTGATTCCTGTCTGTGTGGACTGGTAGTAAGCATATGGTAAGGACATGGAAAAACATGCTGAAAAAAGAGAACTGGAAATAATACCCCTAAAAATTATGGTCAGAAATTTCAACATTATTAGACAAATTCAGTTTTAATTCTCAGCAGAGCTGTAGAGTACTGAGAAAAGGTGGCAGGAAATAAATGTGGCTTGGTGGTGTTTGCATTATAGAAGGGCTCGCTCTGGTGGCTGCTGGCAGTACAGCTGCTGCAGCAGCACTTCTCTGTTGGTATTTAAAACAGTTGTGGTTTTTTTTTAATTTCTTATTTTCAAACATAGATTTACATGGACTGTAAAAACAGATACATCGATGTGGTGCTAGCACACTGCAAAGGCAAGTATCAGCTTTCAGTAAAAATTTTAACACGATGGTTTATATATCCTCACTACCTTCTCAGTGCTCATGTGTTTGTTTTATTGCAGCTTCCTTGATAAAAGCAATGCAGTATGGTGGAAATCTTGACTCTGAAAATCCTGTATTTTTTGAATCTATTTCTTCAGCAATTGATGCTGTTCAGATTCACAGGGTAAGGCTTACAAGCAGTAGGTAAAGCCTGGAGGGCTTCTTGGATGCTCACAGAAATTTGTTAAAATCTGGGAAAGTCTTATTTACCCAGTGAACCTTTTATGTAGAAATCTTTTATCTGTCTGCAATCTACAACTTGTCTTCTGACTGAGGAATGCAGTTTTCCATTTTTTTTGCTGCTAGCACTCTCTTCCCATCACCATGCCTCCTTTCTCAACAACTTCTCAATCTTCTATGGTAGATCCAGAGACACTGTTGTGGTGCTTTAATCTGGGCTCACTCTCCATTGGAGAGATTTGTGTTGTCTAGAAACACCTAACACAGCCTCTAAGCGAGGCAAATTAACTCATACCCAGTTCTGCATTACTGAAACTACACTCCTGTGTCTCAGCCTGGGGTCCTTGAAGCTGCTTCACACACCACAGCACAGAAATGGTTCTGGATCCCCAGCTCGCTTGATTTGAGTTAGAAATCTTGTCTCTGCCCTGCACTGTTGGCTCACTGATGGAAAGATGGGAATTGCATGAGGTGGAAGAGAGAGCTAAAGGGAGAAGGGAGGCTTGAGCATCTATTTACTTGCTCAATGATCCTTGCATTCCTTTTTAAAAAGATTGTAAACCTGGACTGTAAATCCTCTTGAACTATGTGATCCTTTTCCACTGTCATGGCAGTGTAAGTGAGCTTGCATTAAAAGCACTGTGCTTACCCGTGGTTTTATTTACGATTCAAACATGGCTAGAGCTTGGCTCAGAGCCTTTTCCAAGAGACATTAAACTCATCATGGTCTGTGGTTACCAAACCTTTTTTTTTGCCTTTTTGTTTTCACTTTGTATTTTACTAATTAAATCAGACTTGCCTATGGACAAAACCACATTCCATTGATTTATCCAGATTAAGGTGAGTTGGCACAGTTGATCTAGTGAATTGACCAGAAAAACACTTCTTCAGCACTTTTCAACATTTTTCATTATGTTGTCCTACAAAAAAGAAAAAATTGTTGAAATAGTAACTGTGGGGCAAAAATAATGGGGTTGGTGATTGTATATTTTGTCTGGGTCTGATTAGACGAATTAGAATGATTGTTGTGTTATAAAAGGTCTGCATTTTTTATTGACATTTTTAATTTTCCTAACATTCTTGTAAGATATGTACTAGCATTCCTATTTTATGGAATTGGGACATGGATAGACCAGGACAAATGTTCATAATGAAAAGGGGGAGTTAACTCAAAGTCCACTTTTTAAGGAACTGATTGCTGGTTTCTACCAGAGCTGCTAGGAAAACCAAACCTCTGCATAGTGGCTTAGCAGTTTAGTCTGGAAGACTTGCATGCAGCCTCAAATTTTAAATGTAATTATGAACAGTGTATATAAACTTCAGAGTATTCACAGTATGTGCTTCAGGGATTTTTGTGCCCATTTTGTTGAACACAAGGTAGACAGGAGTGAAAAGGCAGGGTGACTGCAATAGCAGCACCACACTGTAGCTACCAGACTATGTACTCCTCCTGTGCCTTTTTAAGGTGCTGAGGTCAGTAGGACTTTTGTGTGTTAACATGACAGAATAGGCAGAATAGGATAGAAAAACGTACAAGAAAGGACTTGGAGACTGACAGAAAGTTATTTGTTCTGATTTACATGTCGGCTTCCCCATATAGCAGGAAATAGTCTTCCACTGTCAGAAAGGTAGAGGTAAGAGGGCTTTGTGGTTCATTTTCATCCCTGCTACTGTTCAGAAATGCAAAGATGTTCTTATTTATATGCTCCAATGAAAATGTTGTGTCATTCTCATTTTTATGTTTATAAGTTGATACTTGCCTATTACTTTATGCAGTTAATCATAACTTTTTGAAATACTGTTTTTTATAATAAAAAACATTTTCAAGCATTTTGTGGCATTTTTAAGATAGCACTTCTTCATCTCCTAATTTTACATTATATTCTAGGAAAGCATTATAATACTTTTTTTCTGTTTCTCTCAATTTAGAATTACAGCAAGTTCAGTGAACAGAGTGAAGTGTGATGCCCACCCATTGAGCATAGCGAGTTTCATCTGGCTGATATTCAAAATGACCTACATCATGGCCTCTCCTTCACTTTTTTCTCCAGTGGATCTCATAGATGATCTTTTGTACACACCATATATATTTTAGTACATTCAATAACAACAGATCTGCCTTTCAGAGAGAAAATCTTTCAGCTGCAATCACTCAGAGAATTTTTATGCAATTGTTCTATGGTGGTTTTATAAAATATTTTTATATACATTTAGATACAAATTATTAGAAAGCAGACACGAGGTACAGTTGTTTACCAGTTAGGTGTATTCTTTTAGGTATCTTTTATTGTAATATTAGTTGTAATATGCATCTGTAGTTTTGTATATGAAATAGAGACATTATGAATTCTTAAGAGTATGTTATAATTGATACAGTATCTGCAGGAAAGCATATATCAATGCATATTTTTTCTAATAGTTTTACTTACTCATTCCTCTGTTCAAGACAATCATTTGCAGTAACAGCATCATATCATGGCTATCATATGCTTCCACTTTTTGTACTTGGTCTTGTATGTTTTATAATGGCTGTCTAGATCAATGGGAGAGCTTGCAAGTATATGCAGAGAAGGCAGATGCATGTTGACTACAAACACTGGATTGCCTCCCTCTCTATTAGTTGTATTGTGCTATTATGTTTTGTTACATTTGTCAAAGCCACAGGTATTCTTTAGCTCAAACTGAAGAGGAAAAACTGGTAATATTTTTTCCAAAACTTATTCTTTTCTCTAACACATTTTTTCCAGTCTGCATTCCCAGTTTGAGCTGTGATTTGTTTGGTGTTGAAATCTTCAGCTGAGGCAGCTGAAAGGTGATTGTAGTGACACATAAGGTGTGTGCCACATTTCAGCCACAATCTTGATGTGCAGTATACTGTGTGTGAGCACACAAAGTGGATGGAGGAATCACAGGTTGAGTATTTGATTTGTATTTATGGATTGCCATCAATTGTATTAGATTATACTATCACACCAGTATCATGTTATATGGCAATGTATTAAGGCCTTCCAGTACCTGAAGGGAGCCTACAAGAAACATGGAGAGAGACTATTTTCAAGAGTGATAGTGATAGGACAAGGGGGAATGGCTTCAAACTGAGAGATAACAGGTTTAGATTAGGTATTAGAAGAAAAATTCTTTACTGTGACAATGCTGAGGCACTGGAGCAGGTTATGTTAGGGATGCCCTGACTCTGGAAGTGTTCAAGGTGAGATCTGAGCAACTTGTTCTAGTGGAAACTGTTTCTGCACATGGCAGGGTGTTGGAATCAGATGATATTTAAGGAACCTTCAAACCTAGGCCATTCTATTATTCTATTTATTATTTCTCTCCTCTTGCCTTTGTTCCCTTATGTGAACACCATCACTAAAATGTGAGTTGAGCAAAAAGGAATCAACAAAAGGGGTTTTTGGCTTTTTTAATCAACTTAAAAGATCTATGGAAGCTAAGGGTAAATAAATATAGCACAGCCAAAATGGCCATCTTAGAGGAGGGAAGTACAAGGATGCTTTGTGCAGCTGACACATATAGGCAAAATCTAGCTCTAAACATTCTGCTTTCAGCAGCACTTAGATCTGTATGCTTGTCTGGACCTTCCTTGCTCTGTCAGCCCAAAGCTGCTGCCTGTGGATGAGGTGGTTCAAGGACTGACTTTTGCTTCTCTACATAGTTAAGACATTGATAACTTCTTCCTCAAGTCTTGGTCACTCCACACTAGGAGACAATAATGGGAGAGAACTATGGGTTTTTTGCCCTTTCAATTATGAGTGACTCTTGTAGTTATTCCCTACTTTGTTCCACAGAGGACTAGAAATGTTCTGTACAAGTACTTCTGAGACTGCTTTGGTAATTACTATGCAAAAGGTTGATAAGTAACTGTGAAAAACTCATTATATGCAGGAGAAATAAATTCTGTATATTGTCCCAAGCACATTAATTTCAGATGCTGTAGTTGATTGCAAATGGCTCGTTACATCACTGGACTCAGTAACAGGCTATAACATTTGATTAATAATTTCCTGAAACTGTTTTAGTAATTTATTAACACTTTAGAAACTATTTACAATGTACTTTAATCGTAGAAGCATCAATTTTATGTCACAGCTGAATGGAGATTTCTACTTAACTGCAAACTGAATAAATGAATAAATGGTATCTTTTCTACTAGGTTCAGCATTTTTCTTCGTTGGCTAAATGTTTTTTTTCTGAAAATTTATAGATTAGTTGATTAATAAAGTTGTTAAAAATAGGGTCTTTAGCAAAGATAACATCTTTCACTTTTCAGGAGACTTTCACATTTATTCTGAATGATCTTGTAAATGGAACAACGGATAATTTAAAAATTCCTTGTAGTATTAGCCTTTTAAGAAACCTTCTGCATTAAATAATCAATTTTGTAATGCTTATCAAAATAGCTTCTAATTTTTACCGCTTCCAATAGGAATAATTTTTGCCCAGTTAAACGGCTGGCTTAGGGATAAACATTTATTTCCTATTAGCTCCAACCTCTGAGCACTGGGCTTTGGGATAATATTTCTGTAATCTATTTGCTATATATAGTTAGTCTAAATAACTTTCAATTTCTGAAAGTAAGCATTGTTAATTATATTCCCTGTCTGGCAAGAGGAATCACTTAGGATAGCTGTTTCTCAGCAGAATAGTGTTTAAAGGACATGTGAAGATAGCTGCCCTTTCAATTTCTTCTAAAATACCTGTACTGAGTTTAAGCTCTGTCAAACCAGAACTGCTCTATAGAACTATGGCCGGTGAGGGAGGGAGGGTCATTTCTTTTTTACCATTGACTTGGAAGAGCAAATTGCAAATCACAAACCTACTGATGAGGTTTCCATTTCTCCACCCCCCATGCTTCTGATTTACTGATGTTTTACTAAAACATGTGACTGTGCATTGCCTGTCTTCAAATGGCCAGGATGCCATTGCCACCAGCCCTCATGGACTGCCAGATCCCTGGCTGCTCTGCTGGGGGAATGGGAGTTACTTCACATCCTCCCTGAGTTGCTCTCTGCAAACCCGTGGTGATGGAGTGCTTGTGCCACTCACAGAGTCAACCAACAAACAACTGCTTAATTCTTTGGAGAAGATCTAAGGAAACACCCTAAACCTCCTGGATTAAGTTTTGGAGGCAATTCCTGCTATCAATTTCAACACTTCCCTCAATGCTTTTTTACATAGACTGTCCACTGGCTTTCCTCTGGCTCTCAGAGTATTATTATGTAAATATATGGAAGCCCGACCCAAAACATCACAATTAGTTTCACTGGAATGCCATTAAATAGAATAGAGAAACATTTGAAAGAAACCAACAGCGATCATCTAGTCCAACTGCCGTTATTACAAAATAATATCAAAATTAAAATAAACCATAATTATTCTGATCCAGAAGCACCAATGGAGCCAAACTCATCCTGGAGCAAAGAGCCTGCACAAAGTCTGTGTGTCCTCATAGCAGTGCAGGCCTGGCCACACTATCCCAATGGAGGTGAATCACAGTCAGGAACAATAATGGCTTTAGCTATTTGTGCTCTGCTGAGGCAGACCTTTGTACCTTCAGCCTTATTTACTTGAACATACCTAGGGACTTTCCAGAAAAATGCGAAGTTTTATTAACTGTGGTTACATCTGTGAGCTCATGTAGTGTTAGCAGTACGAGCAAACCGTGGCCTTCCCTCTGTCCTCAGTGATAGGCACCACAGAGAGGCTGCAGCTGGCACCAGAGGCTCGAGGAAGTCTCTCATTTACAAACGGGTTTCAAGTAATGAAATTGATAAGTTTACTACTCTTAGTAAGCAATTCTGAAAATCTAACCATTCACTTTGATTCCTCTATGTATACTTAGATGCTCAGATTTTATCTTGCAAAATTCAGCATGTATGAGTCACTGAGTTTTGCAGATCAGTGCTTCCATTTGGCACATTTGGTGTACTCTGCGTTTCATAGCATAACTCTAATACAAGATAGTTTTTTGCAGAGATGATCCAAAATTATCAGAGATTATATATTTACGTATGATGTGTTTAGGAATTTTTAGCCATTTTTGGGAACTTATTCTATATTTTAAATAGTGTATCACGTGAGTAAAGATTTTTCTCAATATGTAAGATTTGCTAACCAGAGTATATTAAAATGGTGATACGATCATGTGCTTCTTATAGAATTTGTTTCACGTGTTCCAAAACAAAGCAAGCAATGAGGGAAAAAGGAGAGAGCAAACTGATGTCAAAGAACGAGTATAATAGCAATTGAAAATTAGGCATAAAATATGTAATAAGGAAAAGACTGTTAACATTATATTTATGCAAATTAAATGCTTCTAATTCTTGTCATATGTCTTTCATTTTAAAGGTTATTTGCCCTGGTTCTCTGATTCAAGTGTCACAAGGTCTGGCTGTAGCTGCTTTGACATAATTTATTTGACAGCTCTGTGTATCATAAATATATAATGTAACAAGGAAAGGTATCTTCACTGTTGAATGAAAACATTAATGTGTCAATACTGTGTATGAATACTGTTTGACATTTACTAGTTTCAAAAATAAAATACACAGTATGCCTTGAAAATATGGTATTCCTATTTTTGGAAGGTACTTTCTTTGTCTACAGGAACTCATAAATAAATGAAGGAGCGCAGTTCCAGAGTGCATGCTAAATGGTGCCTTCATCATTAAGATAGATTTTACTAAAGATCACATAATCTGTATGTTTCCATATGTTTTATAATGCATTTAAATATTTCTTTCTTTTTACAGTCCTGTGTATTAGCATATGCAAGAATAAATTTATACTGAAATAAATTGGAATATGAGACAATTGCATGTAGGAGGAGGAAAATACCCTCATTATTTCTTTTTTTTTTTTTTCATTCAGTACTAGCCACTTTGTTATGAAACGTCTTCTTCAACCTAAAAATTATCAAATCTTAACAACAGAACAAGAGAAATTGCCTTACATTCAGAAGTTTTATTTCCTCACAGCTCTTACAGGAGCATGGCATATAACAGACCTTTTTACCTCTAAGAAATACAGAAATCTTGGTCCAATTTCTCCAGTATTGCCTCTTTGCATGCACAGTCGTTTGAATATGTCTTTTTTAAATTGTCATTTGCATCTACAGATGGCGCACCTCATATCCAATTGGCACTGCTTGTATACAGTCTGTGGCTTATCCCAGTAGAGAGGAAATGATGGGCAAACCTTCCCACCACCTCCCAATAACTGTAACGACATTAATGAAAAATGGATTGACATATCTTTAAAAATTTGGCCTTGAAAGTTACAGCTTAATTTTTCAAGCTTGGTAATTTCTGAAAGCATTTGCTTCTACCAAAATGAATGCAACTGCTACATTTTTTGGATCTCACAGTGGTATGAAAAAGTATAAACAATGTACAGTGCCATAAACTCCTAGATGCTAGACAGCAAAATGTTCTTAACGTTAACTTTAATGACATAGGCTATTTTTAAGAGCTATCCTTTCCAATTACACTCACACAATAGCAAGGAAACCTCTAGTTATCTCACTTTGGAGTGAGATAACTGAGAAAATATCATTATTTTTATTCCCAGAAAGGGCATGTAGAAGCCCAAGATTAGCTCTCACCAGGAACTTGAAAGGTAACTTGTGCAACTCCTTCCCTCCTGAGAATCATCTGGTTCCACAGCAGTTCTGGAGAGCATGACATGCAAAAGGAGAGAAATGGAGGCTTGGTAAATCTTTTTCTCATGTGTTTTCCAATAAAGAGGTCTTTTGCGCTGGATACATTCAGATGGTTAATATTTAAGAAGAACCAAGAGAGAAGTTCATGTTGTTGCTCTGACTGACTCAATGATGATAAATGTTTCTCATTCCTATTGTGTTTTGATTGTGATACTGTTGCAGTTTACAAACACAGCAAAATCTTAGGAATTCGTGAGAACTCTACAATGCTGAATTAAGATGTACATTCACTTAAATCCCACAAAATATATCCCACTAACTTGGACACACAGTTTTATGTTCCATTTGAGAGGCAAAATTATCTCCTCCCTTAATTGCTATTTGCAATAGTTGAAAGATTTTGGGGAAGGTGCTTTTTTGCACATTTGCTCTGATTTGTAGGCGCAGGTAGAGTAGTAAAAAATGTTTGCTGCTCACTGGGTCTGGAAACGAGGTCTCTCTGAGTTCATAGCAACAGGACTGGAATTGGGAGTTGATACTACAGAGTGGGTAGTTTATACTCCAGTATAAATTAATAATTTCAAAAACTCAGCATTTTGCTTCAAGTTCTTTTTTCTCTTCTCTCTCTCTGTGACTGTTTTTAAATCTCTCTAATTTCATTATTTTCTGGTTTAGCTAGGTTCCTATAGGCAAATTCTTAATTCAGAATACCTCGATAAAGGAAGATATGTTTTGAAAGAACAAGAGCAATCCCAAGGTATCTCTTAGGGGAAAAAAAATGCACTTTTTTGGTTCTGGAGTGGTTCCAGATTTGAAACATGTTTTGGAATATTACATTTGCAATCTGCAATTTGTGATCATTTTGATCTTATTTTTAGTAATAAAATTGTGTTTAAATCTGCTGATCACAGCTTGGGTTTGGTGCTGGCCTGACTCTACTGTTGCCCTGATTTCAGAGGTCTCCAGAATAGCTTGTCTTCAGTTCCCAACCTCATGAAACAGAGATAGTGACTTGTAGGTGACCTGTGATGCTCTGCAGGACTGGGGACTGCTGGCTTCACTGCTTCCTTCTGCCTCTCTCCTAGCAGGAGACAACCTGCTCTACAGACTGCAGAAGTGACTGAGATACAAAGTGAAATGCTGCAGATGCAGAGCTGGAGACCAGGGATAAGATGGTGGTGGGCTGTGAGACTGTCATGCATGGGACTGGGAGGAGAAGGGTGCTGGGGTGGACAGCAGGATATGGGAAGAGGCTATACAGGAGACAAGCAAACAACTGATATTGTGCATGAATGAAAAAGCTGAAGAGCAAAGGTGCAACTGGGATATCAGGCTGCATGGAGGTGCTGGATGAAAGGGAGGCAGACCACAAAAATTTGAACCAATTCCTATTGGCAGGCCCTTGTTCACTAGACAAGGTAATTTTCTTCCAAACTGCAGTCTGCCTCACACAAGGATAATTTCCTCACAGTGCAATTGATCCTGTTAATGCGGTTTTAGCAGCATTTCTAGTACTTTGTATCAGTAAGAGTTTGGGTTTTTTCCTGAAGTCACACATCTTTTTCAGAAAAAATGCAGCATTTATAGGTATTTCATTCATGTAACTATGAAGTATGCATATTACAAAGCTCACATCTGCCTCTTTTCAGCCTCACAGAGAGTGAGACAGGTGGGCCATAAGGACTAACAGGTGCACCCCAAGTATCGCCACCTTCATGTTATGGGCAGCCCTTGCAAACACTGTGCTCAAAGCACGTCAATCATTTCTCCATCATTTTCACCATTCAGATACTTCACCAGGATCCACCTGAGGTAGAGGCAGCTTCATTCTTGTCACGCATCAAAGAAAATTTAGCACAGGACTAGATGTATGAAACAAAAAGAAAACATTAAAGGGGAAACACTTTCAGTTAAAAATATTAATTTCAAGTTAGGAAGACAGTTTTAGAATAACTAGTCCATTAGGGTTAATCAACAGTTAGCTATGGGCAATATTGGCAGAGTTTTATGGGGTATCCTGTACCCTGTGCCTTGGTGAGTGCCTCCAGTCACTCTGTGCAGGGAAAGGCCAGACCAGGTGGTGCAGTAGAGTCTCCGGTACCCTCAGTGCTCTTCAGAGCTACACTGAGATGCACTGCCCCAGAGATGTGCAGGCACTACCCAGAGGATCACTGTGACCCACTGAGCACCGGGCAACCAAGTGCTAATATAAGCAGAGACATTACTGCACCTTTTATCAGGAGAGAGACATCTGCGTGGCTTTGGCCAGCAGCTGAATCTGTCTTTATTAACATGGCCCTCAGCTTAGAATGGCATCATCCTGCCTGCCTGGGCTGTGTGCACCAAGTCTGGACTTACCTCAGGAAGATACCTTAACTTTTCCATGATTTCTCCTTCCTATGGACATTATCTGTCTGCACAGAAAAGAGGGCAACAACATTCACTGGTGACAAGGGCAAAGACAGCAGACAGCATGAACTGGCATCTAAGTTGCTGGAGTCTGGTCTTCTTAAGGGTGGTTTAACATTAAATACATATATAGTCCTAGGAATAGGGAATGGTACCCAGAAGTTCCTCAATCCTATGACTTCCCCAGGCACTAAAATATGGTGTCTCCTTTTACCAGGCAGCCCAGTTAAGGCTAAAATTCTTTTTGGCATAGTTTTGTGGTAAGGTACTCTCACCTACCAGTATCAAGGTTATTACCCTGAAGGTAAAATAGTAGATGTGAATTTTGTCAGCCTGAGAAGGAAGTTGTTTCTGGATTTCTCAACTCATATGGCAAAACCTGAGCTACTGTATCAAAGGTGCTGTCCTAGCTTATGCATGAAATAAGGACTAGCAATATGTTATCTCTCTGCTGTCAACACAATGGACACACTGGAAATATCAGTGAGAAGCATCTCTGTATTTCTGCTAGGGGTAAGGGAAATGCCTCACTGCTTGGATTGGGCAGCTGTGGGCAACTCTGGCGCCACCAGAGCCCCAAGTCTGGAAACTAGGTAAAAGCAAATACAGGGTTCTAATACCTAAAGTCAAGAGCAACCGCCAAAATCTTTTACTACGTGTTGAAGGTATTTCCTCTGCCCACACAGTCGTCCAAAAGGACCAAAATAAAAAAAAAAAAAAAAAAAAAAAAGGTTAATGTTTAACTGCAGTATGTAAAGTGTTTCTGCATCAGTGATTTTTCCCCATGGAACACAGCAGGTAAGTCTTGGTCACAGTCAAGCTTAAGCTATTTTTTTTTCCCTTCAATTTTCTGGCATTTGCAAATATAAGATAGGTCCTTAATGTTATATTAACATAGATTTTTATGTGTCAATTAACAGATAAATTCATTATGAAAACTCATTTAGGAAAGGGCTGGCACCAGACAAAGCCTTGAGGCAACTGTGGAGCACCAGGATGAAACATCTGCTCCATCACACTCAGATGCTCCCACTTGTCGACTCTTCACCCCTGCTCCCCAGCATCTCAAGCAGCCACTTACCTCTTCAGGACATGAAAGTTTGGACACAGACCCACACAAAGGCCAAATGTCTCCATCAATTCTTCCAGGCACAACCAGCTAAAGAAAGTTGTCAAGATATGCAACTCCTTCACATCATGAAAGGAAAAAAAAAATCTGTACAAGCTACATGCCATGTTCATTTTCCATGTGAGATTTGGTTTTGTTGAGTTATTTACTCAGTACTGAATTTGACAACCATCTCAAATATTGAATCTACTTCTGAAACCCACCTATTTTCTATGTTATGGACCTCATTTGCTATTTTAGCTAATGCAAAAATGCCTTCCATTACTAGCTGTGTTGCTTCTCATGACATAATACAAATTGACTCAGAAAGTAGCATATGCTGTTATCACCCATAATAGATCAGCCACATCTCAAGGACTGGAAGCCAAAATTACCATTTGGCATGTCTGTAAATTCAAATATAACGTCTGTCCCAAGTTGGAAATTAATGGAATTTTATCTATTTTATAGATATATATCAAAGCTTGCACTACTGCCATAAGAAATTTTTCATTTAGTATTTGTGTTAAAGAAATTCTCCGTGGGTGTTTAATGCTGTTGAAGAGCTCATCAGGCTGCAATTTGCAAAACACATCTCCTTCTGCCTCTCTGCAGATTGTTTCCTCCACTTTGAGGTTCAGTGCTTCCAGAAACAGAGCTGGGAGAAGGTCCTGAGAAGCTGCTTCTCTGTCTCCCTGTCTCAAGGCAGGACCCACTAAACCATTTCCAACAGTTATTTCTCAACAAAGTAGAAGGCAATACTAAAATACTATACACTTACACATATACACATCTCTTCATGTATGGGTAGTGTACAAAAATTCTTCCCTACTGGTTGGTACTATTTATCTTTAGTTTTTAAAGGGCCAATTATACAGAAAAAGGCAATTACAGAGGATGAACCTTATCTGAACACTTTCAGAAAAGAAAACTCCCTGACAGCAGTCAGATTTCCATGCACATACATGGCAGGATCAGACCTTTCATGAGTAGCTCATTTCTTACCTGTAGCTGGGGTGCATTTTCAACCAGCACACAAGCTCTGGTGGGGATTTTTCACCCAATGGTACAGACTTTTTTCATCCTCTGCCACTCGTGGTTTTCACGAGGATTTCTTTCCAACAGCTATGGTTTCTAAAAGGGACAAATTATGCGTCCAGTTCTGCAAACTTGCCTGCAATGAATGCCTTTAGAAATCAGTGGAGCTTTCACATGGCAGATGGCTCCCTAGGATTGAGCTCTACATAAGTTTGCGATATTTTAGCTGGGGATATTTTAGTGGCTTTTTCCCTATGCATGACAGCATGATTTGCTAGCTGCTAGAAAATGTCATCAGACCCTTTCTCATTCCACAGTGAAGCCTTTGGATTTGTTTTGAACTAGCAAAAATGTTTTCCTTCCCTGTTGTACAGGACACTCCTATCCGATGAAAAACATTTCCAGATAAAACAGTGACACTAGAAGGGTAGAAGGGTAAACCAGCCATGTTGTGATTCAAAATAGATGTAAAGCCAAAAGAAGGGGAAAGAGGTTTTGCTAAAAGACTTTAAACAAATGTTCTATTATTGAAAATGCTATCCCCTAAGATTCTTGTGGAGTACTTTCTAATGATTTAATTATCTCATTTTCATTATTTTATTTCATTTTTCACATTTGTTCAAAAAGGATTAATTCCATCATTATTGCATGTTGGTCCACATCTAGACTGCCTCCTACAAAAACACAGCAAAAGCAAAAAAAGTTGCTTCAAACCTCTCTCTATTTTGCCAGCATTTGTCCCAGTCCCAGAAAGAATGAATTCAACTATCCCTGGCCAGGTCTATATCTGCACACAGAGATTTCAGTGGATTACTTCACACCAGTTCTGCCAATGGACTCTGCAGGGAACATTCTCCTTCAAGTTGGTCACACAACTGGTTAGGGGTAACAAGACATGTTCTAACCAGCTACTATGGTGCTTAAAATGGACTTGCATGTCCAACTGATGTTTAAATTCAAAGACCTGTCAGTGAGTGAAGTAAAGGTTACCTGGCTCCCTGGGCATTCCACAGAATGAAATGGGAGCTCTGTTTAGATAGTTTACATTTCCCACTCTGTCATTCCCATAGAAGATACATGTAGCTATGACTTACTGCTAGGAAGACTGATTCTACTGTCATTTTTTTTGCATTTTTTTTAAATCTAAGCATCTATGTCTCTGTTCTGAAGAAAGGCAGATATTCTGAATACACCTCACTCCATCCTTGGATTTGTAGTCTATAATATTATTTACAGCACACACAAATACACAACTTTTGTAGTTTTCTCCATTCTGATCTTGTGACTAATTATTAATTTCCAATGTTCCCACTTGTTTTCATAAGGCATTCCTTTTTCTTTGACCCTTCAGTATGATGGCTATTCAACAAAACTAAAATTAATGTGGCTTCTTTGTTTCCCTCTTTATACAACAGTGTAATCCATAATATCATCTGACTTCTGGAGACAGGAACTGTTAGTTAACTTTCCTCGCTGCTCTTTGCTGAACAGTTGCTGGGCATTGCAGCATGTAAGACACTGTAAATTACAGAAAAATAGTGGCTATCTTCAAAACTATGGTGATACAGCAGTCATTTTAACAGCAGGATATTTTGATTCATTGTTCACATTCACTGTTCACATAATAAACACTTCAGGATTTGAGTCTGGGCTATTGCAGAGGATTTTTTTTGTTCAAAATAATTCTTAACCACTGTACCAATGGTATTCTGAGCTAGACACTTGATCAGAAAGGTCTGGAGCCTTGGGAGACCATTCAGACTCCCACATGAGATCTCCATGCAAATTTCATGAGCTGTTCTGCCTGAGCATGGAAATACAAATGGGAAAAAAAACTCACTAAGAAAACAGCACTACTTACTATGCTGGTAAGGGATCATGCTTGGGGTTTTTTTTATTTTGTTGGTTTTTAATTTTTTCCTTAATGCTATTGCATCAAATGGACAAGAAAAAGTTGTAAGAAAGGAGAATGAATAACAAAGAATTTGCTTTGGCAATTGAGAATCATGAATGTGTTTTGCAGCTGGTAACCAACACAGGGAGCAAGAGTGCTCATTATTGCACCAGAGACAAGAAGTCAGTACATGAGGAGTTAATAAGACCACATTTAGAAAATTAGGGAAATGGGACCTTAAGGAAGCACTCTAAGGCATAACATGCAAAGCCATTTTTGCTAATCAAAGAGGCATTGCAAACTTGGCTGACATTTGCTTTAATGAAAGACTTTCATTTTTGTCCAGCTCCTCCACAGAGTTCAAAACTGTGTAGCTGAACTCTGTCTAGCATCTCGTGTTGAAGGTCTGAACCTTTTTGTCAACAGAAAAATCAATGGATTATGCATTCCCATTTTCACTCTCTGCATCCAGTGTAGGTGAGCTCTTGCTTACAGTCACAGACTTGTAGACCTACATTAGTTCATGAGGATGAAAAGGGAATTAATTTTCCTGTAGGATTACTACATCCAGTTTAGCATTCTTTGTACAAATTTACAAAAGTTTGAACCATACCAGTAACTTCCTTTATACATTCCTTCAAAACATTTCCATTTCCTCAATATACAAGCACTTCTCTCTGTTTTTGAGGAACCTGTTTATTGTCATCTAAGTACAAATCTACACATACACATATACAGTATTCTAGAAACAGGCAGTCTCTTGGCCTCCTTTTATAGTCTGAAAGATAAATTACATATTGGATTATAGTTTAAAAACTGATACAGCCATTTGAGTTTTTCTTTGCTAGGGTCCTTAAAAAGTTTAGTTAGTCTAACTTAGATCAGAATTCAACCACAAAGAAGAGAAAATAAGGAATACTTACTATCAGAGATAATGTATTCTGAAAAGGTCATAGTTTTTAATTGCAATTTTACTGTGGAGTTCACATCCGGAATAAAGGTAATAGTGTTGTCTTCTCCAAACTGAGATTTGAGGGGTCTTACCATGGCAAAAAAAGCAGAGCATCCCTGAGATCAGTTTATCTGCCATAAAAAAAAATCATCAAAAAAGAGCTGAATTTATGGATGGAACCTTAAGAAGATTTGATGTGCTGAGATATTCCCTGCCTTGCCTCAAAGGGAAATTCTGATAGTACCCAACAGCATCCCAAACCAGAGCTGGTTAAAGAGAAGGTAAGTATGTCAGAACAAATTAATTATTATATTTTTCTCTAGGAAAAAGGCTTTATTTTTGTTCTTTGAGAACGGATTGAGCAGGGAAAAGAAACTATTGATCTAAAAAGCCCCTCATTCCACCAGTTATACTGACTTGATACCTGAAACATGAAAGTGACATGCTTTTTGTCCACTGGTAATAGAAAACATATTTAGTTTTTATTTGAATTCTTGTACTATTAATTAAAAGGATGAACATCTTGAAATTATTTTAGCACAATTTCATGTTATTTGCAAAACAGTTTTTCACTGGGGAAAATATCTTGATAGAATGTAGCCAATTTAGCTTGATGTAAATGAGAATTAAATCCTTCCATGTTGCTAGAGAATAACAATGATGCAAATGAAATTATAATTTACCAGGGAAAAGCAATTTTAATTTATGGGAGATAAAAGCCTCAGTGGCTATCCAACTGAAAACCCTTAACATCCTTCAAGAGCTCAGTCTGAGTTGCATTCAATGTTTTAGCTGCTTACAAGATACAGATTTTAATTCAGAGGATGGAGCTGTCTTGACCAAAACTTCTGTGGTGCTATGTTTCCGAGCTGTTATCCATCCAGGAAATGCTAACACAGGCAGACTGTGAATGGCTGACACCCTTTTAATACTTTCCTGCTGAACTTAAACTGAGCTGAGGTTTTTTGTTTTTTGTTTTAATTATGCATTAGTGATAAACAGCACCTCGATTAATTAATCCATGTATTTCATGGACTGTCAATATTGAAAAAAGGTGAGTTGTGGTCAGTATTTTGCACATAATTCTTACAAACACTTGAACAACAGATCTGTAAAGCTTCTCTGCTTCTTTGATAGTGGTTTTGAAGAATGCACAGCTGTGCTTGAACTCTATTACCAGGAATGAATGCAAAATAAAAATGCTCTTAATCTAAAAACAGAAACAATGGTCTATTTACACAAGATACTTATAACAATAATATTGATTATGTAAACAAGGCTATTATTATTTATTCCAGTAATTTGTTGGTATTTAGGGAGATGTCTGCTGAAAACTCTATGCACTCAACTTGCATTTGAAATCGGCTCAAAAAGCCACTAAACTGAATAATTAGAAGAACTAAAACTGAATAATGAACTCTATGGGTATTTCACTGAATAACCAGACTTGTGACTTGCTGAGAGAAACAGAAAACAATTTTATGAAAGAGCTTCCTGGGAAAATTGCATTATTCTTAAAATACCTGACCTATTGATTTTGAGGAAATGTGCCATGAAAAAAGTAAAAAAAAAAAAAAAATTGAATTATTATTTTATTGGTTTCATTTACTATCCTATTCAAATGCATTGAATATAATGCTATAAGTAAAGGAGATTTTAATATAACATAAAGTCCAAACAAAATACCTAGAATTATAACTGGAATCTCCAGAATTTTTACAATTTGAAATAGCGTGATTTTTATTTTTCTAGACTGATATTGTTGTGATTAGACTATGATAACTAGATAGATTGCCAAAATAGATTGTTTCAATCAGCATGTACTAAAGATTTCTGGAGTTTTTATTCAGGGAGAAATATCTGAATTTCATCTCTCTGTTAATTTAATTAAAAGGAGAAAAAAAGAGAAATTATTACTCAAAAAATTCAATGGCACTGTGCAATAATAAAAATTTAAAACTGCGAAAGTAGACGTTGGGAAATCTCGGTCTATGAGGTTGCATGAAGACTAATATTTCTTATTATATTAACAAATCTGTATATGTGCATCTGTTAAATAAAACCAAGGATTTTGATCTGACAGTTAAAATATTTGGGGTTTCACTATCTGTATTGTCTTAAATGGTAGAGTATATTTATCATTTTCATGAGGGCACATAATTTATACCTACTCTTCACTTGACCTGAGCCACTAAAGCAAATGGATTACCATCAGTTCAAGTCAGTTTATACAAAGACCCTTTTCACTGACAATGCACTGCTCCAGCACAATAACCTAACAAAGGCCCCACATAAAAGACTTTGTAGTGTACTTTTAGGATACTTTATATAATTTTGATCTACTTCAGTATACTTTGCATACCTTCTTTGTGCCGATATTATTTGAGTTTTAAGTACAACGGACTTTGTATAAAACTATAGAGAAATGAAATAGGGAATTAAAGGAAAAAAATAAGAATCCCTTCAATGCTTTCATTTGTGGTCAGTCACCACTGTACTCCCTCTCATTTCTTTCGAGATTTGTAGCCAAGCCGAGATCTACGGCCATCTGTTTTTAATCTCTATTCAGGATGATAGTCTGTGGATCAATGAACTCTAGCCACAGTCTATAGAGAAACTGCAAATCTTTTTGGGATAATTCCAGAGGATAATAATATTCACAAGAGACTTCTTTTGCCTTCCTTATCTCCAACTACAGTTTTTCATAAAAGAATGGTATCATAGCTGCCTGGTTCCAACAATTGCTTCTATCATGATGCATTATTGCCAGCGAGCTAAACAATTGAAGTCATAAATCTTTGAGCTTTTAGCTCTGCTACCATGGCCAAAGGAGATTTTGTGAGACACAAGTGAGCTAAAGAGAGTCAAGTGACTAAATGCAAGAGGGTGAAATGTACTATTTCCTTCTAAAATATTGTCTGTATTTTCTTGCAAGAAAATACAGCATGAAATACAGTTCCTTCACAAGCCTGAAATTAAACATGGTGCACTTGTTTCAGTTAATGCCCATCAGACACCAACCATACTGACAGGAACGAGCAATTCTACTAACCGTACATTACCTTGAGAAACATATATGAGTAGAAAACAATAACTATTAGTTCCTGTCCTGGTGCTCATTGATTTGGCATCTGCTGAGGATAAAATGCACAAATGCACATTCTAAGAAGTGCTAATTTAGCTGGCTCTTGCACAGTTCAGTGCTGAGCAGTCCCCTACGCTCACACTTCTGTGCACGACCTGCAGCCATCCTGCCAAAGCCAGAAAACACGTGGCTTTGTAAACCCCTGACAGGGTCTGCCCTGCTGCTGCTTCTTCCTTCCCCATATTGAGGAGAAAGTGGAGAGAGTATCTGGGACTGAAGGAAGTACAGGTTCCCCAATCCCAAACTGAATTAACTGCTGGACTGGTGGACAGCACAATACACTGAGCTGGCTGCAATCACCCTCTAAAGGATCATTACCATTTAAGCAGGTCATTCCTTGCAGAAAGGGGCATGAGGGCATGACAAATCACCCTACCAAACTTCTCCAAAGAAAAAATATAAATAAACAGCAGTCTTTAACCCTTAGCTCTCCCAAGTGTGCTTTGTTATTTCTTCTAGAAATCTGAAACGAATTTAGCATAAATTCAGGAAATTCTTTCTGATCTGAGATTCAGGCCTCTTATCTGAATTGCATCACCGCACTTAAAAATCACATCCTGGTTAATGTGAATATCCGTTTTTTCAAATTATTTTTCTGTATGTCATGTAAGCTGCAGCATTCTTTTCTCTCTTGAGAAAAAAAATTAAACAATTTTTTCAGATTCTTGCAACATTTTTTTAGGATGTTGAGATTCTACATTTTAAATATGAACAGCTGAATTCTCCCCTTAGATGCATAAATGCAATTCCCACTGAAATCAATTAACGCTGTCTTGAAATCTCATAGAGTACCCTTAACTTTACATCCATTTATATCTTGAAAGTAATTGGACATATATCATGTGAATTGTCTAATGGAAAGATGAATCACCCCCAGTTCACTATCTGGAAGGACAGTGCGGATACTTTATACACAGCTTTTTGCTTCCTATAAATTTTCAGAACCATAGCTTCTCTCTACACCTCCATTTGTATAAAATATTTCAATTTCATGGTGCTAATCCTCTTTTTTTTGTGATCTTTATTCGATTTCCTGCCAAAAAAGGAAGAACTATGGGGGAAAAAATTAGTTCTTAACTGAGTCTACTCCCATTTAAAATATTTCTACTCTACAATATTATGGAGAACATTTTAAAACAAAACAGACTTTTTAAGAAAATAGCAAGGCTATGGTATTAACCTGAGAAGTATTTACAAGGAAAATGACTACAGTAATGAAAATTCCAATTGTCCCAGATTACTACTTACCCTATCCAAGTCAATGTATTTTTTGCCACTGATTTTTGTGCTGGACAGAGTTTCACTCTGGTCAAGGGCTGGGACTTCTCTCTTGCCAGTGGAATCTTTTAGAGCATGTGAGAAAAAACAATTAAATGGAACTTTCTTGAAAATATTATTTCAAGAATCCATAGAAACACTGATAAGCATGTTGCTTATTCTAGAACGACTTAATTCCAAACCATCTCTACTTTCCATTAAAAATAATTACAGTTTTATACAAAATACTCCATATTAATTGCAAAATATTTTTTTCTGAAACAATTTCTGAGATATTAGTTTCATTGTTTAAACATTTTCTTTAATTCTGATTGAAATAAAGTTAGGCTAGGGTGGAAGATATAGGTACAGGTCAGAAGCTACCAGAAGCCCTTTTAGATAGCCTGTGTGAAGCATCATTCTTGGGAATGGGAGTGTGAGGATAATTGGGAGGCAACATCTGGAGCCAAGGACCTGGGAAGCACCTTTTCTGTCTTCCTTCCATTTCTGCCAAAGACCTAGTTAGCTTTAGCTTTACATATGCAATCACCTTCCTGACCATATTTTTAATAGAAGAGCCATAAACTTTTAATTAAGAGGTAATCTGAAAGAAACAGCACATTTTCATACAGTAATAGTCTCTTGCTGGTGGCAGACAAGGTGTTTATGAAATGAGATTTATCTTCAAAGCAGAAGATATCAATCACATGCTATTACAATCACAGCACTCTTTCTTTTACCAGGTGATGGATGGTGAAGCAATGATCTTGACTGATGGATGTCAGTACACAGGAGAAACAGTGGTTTAATGTACTTTTTCAATAGCAAACCTCTGGACAAGTTCAAGTCATAATTGCCCCTTCTGGGGGCCAGAAAACTAGTACAATTTTGAAATAGAAAATAATGGATATTTTCACCAGAGAACAAATTTTCCATTTGAAAGACTATTATTAGTCTATTTCTTAACCGATGGTCTTATAAATACTCAGCTACGGTAATTTTAAATTATTTCTAATTTTTTTCCCTGGAAATAAACCTATTTCACTAATAAAGTATAATAGAGAATAAAGAATACTTATTTTTTACATTCAGCCTCAGAATTTCACCCAAGATCCATGAAACGTTTCTGTGAACACAGAGTATTCCTGCTGCCATCACCTGGTTGTGTATTTTTGGGCATTGACTTCATTTGTCCACAAATTACCTACTGGGACTTCTGGTTCCCCTCTCCTGTGGCTATGAAAATCTCAATTATCTCTTTAAGATCAATGATGAATTCTGTGTGTATCTGAAGAGGTGAAGAGTATTTCCCTTCCAATCTCTTCTTGGGGTACAGCCCTGCCTAATGCTACTTGTTAATGCATTTGCTCTTTACATCCACATCCACTGTTCGTTCATCCTTTCTCAACATATGAAGAAAGTATGTGAAAACACCATTCTTTAAAGAGAGGTGAGAAAACCCCAGTTTCTTTTATGTTGGCCATTTTGTGCTGAAGGCTGTAGGCAAGATATCTTATTCAATAAAGTTCATTTTTTCCTTCCATTTCATTTTATGCCTTGGTCCTGAGAACTTGTTTTATCTCAGAAATCATGGGATCTGCTCTAAATATTGTGGTTTAGTAACTTTCAAAAGTTCTGGGCCTTTCTGCCCTAATGATGACACAGTAACATTGGGTAAAAGTGATTTTTTTTATTTTTGTTTCTACTTAATTAATTTGCGGGGGATTTAGAAGCTGTGGAAAAATATTTTTCCCCTGTGGCCTGTTGCATATTTTGCTGAATTGAGAGCCTTACAGAAAACATGAGAAATTACACTCATCTCCATTTTCACAAGTTTATTTGGTTGGCTTCAAGTCCCCTGTACTTTCAAAGAAAAACGGGCATAGAAATGAATTAAGCATTTTTAAATTTGGAAAAAAAAAATTGCAAAATAGGGTGCATGATAGGTCTGCGATTTGTGCTGTGTCTACTTAATGAAGCATTGCTGCTAAACTCAGTGCTTATATTCCCTTAAGAAGTGACAAAATAGGATAAAGGGCTTTGAAGACCTCCAGAGACAGGTCTTTTCTGGCAAGTTGACATCAAAATGACTGTTCTGGGGGCCTGAAGGGGAATCTGGGCTTTCCTATTGATCATACGTGATGTAAGGCAGATTATGCAATTTAGGTTCCCATCTCTGGTGACCCCAATGCCCGAATATTGTACCTCTCTTGTTTCTGCTGTAAGGAGGCATGGGCAAGGACAGGGATTTTGGCTTTACTAGGCATTTTCTTGGCTCTCATCCCGCTCTCTGGTTCTACTCTGGTATCAACCCCAGCTGGCACGGGCTTGTGTTGTTGGCAGCTTTGCTACCGTGGGGTATAGGGATGGATCGAAGTTTGGGCATGAAATGAGGAGCTGGGACACACATGATAATGAAAATGGAACTCGCCTTCTCTTTTTACAGCTGCGCTTGCCGCCGGGCTCGGCAGGACTGGCCATGCCGGTGTTCGGGCCCGAGGAGCGAGCTCCCGCTGCCGGCTCTGCGGGCTCTCCCTCAGCAGCGCCGCTCCTGCCGGGGCTCGGGCAGCTGCCAGCCCCGGAATGCCGCGGGCACCGGCCGTGCCCGGCTCCTCTCACGGGCAGGGCTGTGTGTGAGGGTACCGGGACGGGCTCCCGGGCTCCCCCGGCCCGGCTGCCCGCTGTGGGGCACGGACCCTTCCCGGCGCCGCCGGAGCCGGGCCCGCTCCGCCCGGCCCCACAGCGCGGGCCCGCCGCGCCCTTCCTCTGGAAATAAAACCGCCAGCAAAACCATCCGGGCGAGTCGGCCGCTAAACCACTTAATTCCCAAATCCATACCGTGGGTGATTTAGAAAGGACAATTAAAAAGCCAGGGGACGCTCTCTGTGGTTTTTTGTTGTGAGCTTCACCAGCCCGGAGTGTGCCTGCCATCCGCTGCACTAAATAAAGCCTCAATACACAAATTGCAATGGCGTTTTATAGGTGCCTGCTTGGCTTCCCCTTCCCTGCCCCAGACGGTCATAAAATGTTTTCTTAGATATAAATAATTATTTTATTTTATTTTATTTTATTTTATTTTATTTTATTTTATTTTATTTTATTTCAATTTTATTATAATTTTATATTTTATTTTAGTTCATTTTGCTCTATTTTATTTTGCTCTGACTGTAGGTTTAGGGCTGGATTGAAAATAATCAGAATGGCAATGAGACAATCACCTGGTGTGAGATCAGCCCTGACTTGCTGTGAGTTTAACCACCCTTCTCCTGGGCAAAGTAAAGGAGCAGCAGGGCTTGGGAATGAGCCAGCTCCATCACAGCTCTGTTATTATGCCAGCAACCCCTGAACATAACCCTCCCCAGGAGCGGGACCAAGGGTTCAGTCTCCCCTTGCCTGTCAAAGCCAAAGAAGATAGGACTTGCAATTAAAGTGGACACAATTCTGCTTTAATATCTATTAATTCTGGAGTAAAAAAGCTAAGAGTAGAGTGACTAAAACAACAGTCACAGCAGGATTAACGTGAAGTTAATTTTTTGTTCTCCTGTTGTCGTCCTGGCTGCTCAAAAACAAGCTAATACCATGCTAATGTTCCTTTTAATAGACACTGCATGAAGCTCGCCTGTTCACACCCTGCAGAATCTGAACAAGAACCTGGCCCAGATCGTATGTTCTGCATCTCCATCTGTGCTGGTGGGTCAAACTGCTCTGTGAAAAGAGCTCTCCAATAGCTCCTTGTATTCAGCTCAACTAGTGAGAATCTGAAGTGCCAGGGATTTGGATTGAATTCAGCTTTCCTTTTGATTCAAAAAAATCCAGACAAACTCACAACTGAAAGCCTTCCTGTCTTTTGCAGGTTAGGACGGAGGGTGAGCTGGAGTAGTAGGTGGGAAGGCCTTTGCTCTCTCTGCTGGAGCAGAGCGGGGCATGGAGACACAAGTTGCCCCCAAAGAGGAGATCTAGTCCACAACAGAGGTCCTTGATGTGCTGTGGTGAGTGTTTGAGCCTTTGTGAAAGCACTTTCTGTCTTGCTCTTCACCCCAGACAATTCATGATGCTTGCTGGATAGCATTAATGGTGTTGTGTTTCCTTGCATTTTCCACAACTGTCTGTTTTTCTACTTGTCTCCCCGTTTCCGTTTCCTGCTGGCACTGCATCCTAAACTCCTAACCTCTTACACATATGCACTGGTTTTTTTCACTTGCTGGGGGAGGTGCTGCACAATGAGATCCATGTAGTGAGAGTTCAATTGCTACATGTCGGAGCACGACATATGCTAGCCAGTTTTCTCACCCACACCCCTCTCCGTGGGATTTCTCAGCACATTTGCTTCCCAGCTCCTGCACTCAACATGTGCTGCAAAGTGTAGTGGAATATCCGGGTCTGAGGCCCTGCAGTGTACAGGAGGACTCTTCCTGACTTGTATTAATACTGCTGCCAGTGAAATCTGTGGCATTTTGATTGCTTTGGAGCTCCAGTGCTGAAACATTTTTCTTTCTGCCTACCCATATGACTCTCCTTTCAGCTTTTTGTCTTCACATGAAAGAGAGGGCAAAAAAAAATCTTTTGATGTTTTTTGAGAATATTGCAAGATATTCTCATGAAAACACCATTTCATTTGCTCCAGCTCTTGTTCATACAGACTTTCATGACTTCCAGGATTGACTATTTTAATTTGTTCCTGGTGGTGTTCCAGATTGTTTGCTAAACTGGCTGCAGATGGTTTTGAATGTTGCTGCTGCCAGAATTGTTACTAGGACTTGATCTGCAGATCAAATTTCTCCAGTCTCACGTTCCCTCTACCCTGGTGCCTGTTAAGCAGCATATGGCTTTAAAATTCTTTGCTGACTTTTAAAGCTTGCACTGGCCCTGATTCTTTTTACCTTCCTGGCCTTATAATGCTTTAGATTTTGGCTTAGGCTCATGGCTTATCTGATGTAATGGCCACTGACAGTTCAGAGCCAGCATCCAAAAATCAGGGTCGAGTATTGCTTTGGGTTTTGCTCCTTGTCATACTTTTCTTTCACTGAAGCGAAGAAAGTGGGTAGATTTTTTGCTTCTATTGCCTAAAATTCTAATGATTATTCAAAGCTTTACACTAAGCTTTTCTACATAGATTTACACATAGATGCAGACACACACAAAGTCAATATATAAACAGTATGCTCCTCTTTTAAAATTCAAAAGTGCAAACAAAAGAAGCTTGATTCCCAGCTGATGTACAAGAGAGCTGGTCTAATAAATTCTGGAGAGCCACTTGCTGATGACACTAGGTGAAGAGGGATAGGTGTGTGCATGACATGGAAAAATTTGGGAACATTGCCTCTTATTTGCCTGCTGTTCAAATACTTCGATTACTGAAAGCTAAGGAGTCACTCTTAGCTGTCTATCAACTTTGCATTGCCTCAGATGAAAAGGAGGTATGCAAGAACACTGCCTTGCATGTGTATATTTTGTCACACAATGTTTGGTTCTCCCCCTAACTAGTGAGACTCTGCTGCTGGTTTTGATCCCTGCCAGATGCAGAACAAAGGACAATAAAAGAGGACTGAATTCTTTTCATCTGTTACTGAGTGCGCTCCTAGAATTTTTATTAATGGTGGTACAGCATAAATGCACAATGAGTGAAATTTTGTATTTACTGAAATCTATGGGAATTTTCTTGGTGGCTTTACTAGAGCCCAGGCTTTAAGGAACAAGGTTTGGAAGCAGAGTTGACTTATATTGCAAGGTGGGCAAGTGCATGGAAAGAGTTCTGCTGCCAGTAACTTAAGTGAGGATTGCTCTGGGGGTCACTGAGGTGCAGTCAGGGGTTGCTTGATTCAGGTCCCCTCCCAGAAAGCCACTCTGCAAGCCCAACCACTGATATTTATACTTCTAGGGTTAGTTCAGGGAGAGTTTGTGTCCTCTTGCTGTCTTTGAGCCCCTCTGGACACTGACATGTTTGTCTCCATCTGGAGCGAATTCACAGTGCTCCCTTCTGCTCCCACCTCAGTCTGCAAGACCACACCAGCACCCCAGCGTATCCCACTTCAGTGGGTGTATCCACCTTCACTGACTGCAGTGCAGTTATTTCTGAGAAGATATGTACAAGTTTCTTTGGCCTGACTAGTTCTGAGTTTACAGATTATTTCTTCTTAAGTCTGTCTCTTGGTGTGGTCCTATATATTTTGTACTCCTTTTTATTCTTTCATTAAAGTGGAAAGTAGAACACAGGTTCTACTTTCCCTATGGAAAACCATTCCAGACTTTTTTGCTTCTTCCACTTCTTTCAGAATTGACCATAGCTGCAGATTACATAAGTTTCTAGAAATGAAAAAAATTAAAGAAACAAAAACAAAACAAAACACCAAACAAACCCCCCCCCAAAAAAAAAAAAAAAAACCCAGAGGGGGGATTTTACTTGGGAAGAAAGCACAAAAAAGAGGGGGGAGAAAAGATAAAAAAAATAGAAGAATTTGAAAACTTATGTCCACTGCCATTTAATCTGAATGTATTCTATGTGTTTTGTTTTTGTGTTTTTCTGTCAAAAAAAATGGGGGGAAGGAAAAGGGAAGAAAGTATGGGCATATCAGCACTTCTTCATAAAAATCCTTTTCTCAAGAGTGTTGTATATTTAATGAAGGAAAAAGTCAAAGTTCAGATTACTTTTTGGATCATAGAATATATTAAATTTATTCCTGTGTGGTAAATTCATCAAGGGAGAGTTGTAGTACTCAATAAAATAAAGCTCGAGTGCCATAGTAAGGTTAGAAAGTATTGGAAAGCAACTGTAGCTATAAGGCAGGGATCACAAGATGAAGGATATGGCAAACTCATTAAAGTTCATGACAGTTTACTGCCATGATATTGAGGCCAGATGACTTGTGACGTCCTCAGGTGTACAACCAGGTCAGTGGTAAGTAGAAATCAGGAGTTACTTTTCTCCTGTGTGTGCATTTTAAGACTGGTATGGGAACATGACACATGGGACTGCAGTCAGCTATTTAAACAAGATGTTGAGCAATTAGAAAAAGAGGTTCTGGAAAATTAGCAAAAAGAGTAAATGAAATTATCTGAGAACTAGAGAAGTTACTTTCCCCTCACAGACTGGAAGCACAGTGTGTTTATTCAAGTGAAAAGGTGGATGTTTGAGTAATCTCTAATCGAACAGATATGTCCACAGCAAGAGTTATGCCTGGAAACTCTGGCCAGATGAAGTCAGAAGAAAACATGAAACAGGCCCTGAGCAGCAATGGCAAGAAACCACTGCAACACAATACCAAAAAACCCTACACTGCCTAAATACTGCTTAACAAATCTGAATGCGTTTTTGGGAGACTTGTGTTCACATAAGTTTTACTTTAGTCACATATATTACTGAGTTCACTCACTGTGTGGACACTGGATAAAATGCTGTGCTCTGGGATATTAAGGAGAACAAACTGAAAGAGATGTTGACTCATTCTTACCTTACACTTTAGCAAACTGGGAGGTGGCTTTCTGGATCATGCCAGGTTTCTGTTTCATCTTGCTTCACACAGAAAGGTAGAACAACAACCCCCAAGGCATCACTTGTCTTTGCATTTTAAGGGCAAAACCAATGAATATCAATATTTTTACAGAACTAGTTAAAATGCATTTCAGTATATGCTTTCAATTCCTTTGACTGAAATTAAATTTCTTAACATTTTCAAATAAAATTGTTTAATTTTGATTTATTTACTTGAACATTCTGAGTTCAAGACTCAGAGGGACTTTGATTCTTCACAGGAACTGTAGTTCAAATGTAGCATCCCTATTTTTCCTCTGTGGTTTGGGGTACCCTGTTCAACTGGACCTGATGTTTCAGCTTCAGGAATGTCTTTGGTGTTACTCAGACAAGGAAGCTTTCACAAAAAAGAACTGGAGCATGGATTATCTGAAATAAACTGCCATGAGACATTTCTTTGACTTTCGTGACCATGAGGTAAGGTTTAACTGATCTGGTCTGAACTGTTTTAACCAGCCAAAATGTTTTTCTTGGAGTCAGTGTTGCCCAGTGAAGATTCAGAAACTTCAAGGAATATTATTGTTTCCTTGCAGTAAAGTTCAGGTTTGCAGAAAATGCACTTCATATGAAAAAGCATTTGTGAAAATTTCCTGACTAGTTTTATTTAAGAACTGGGGAACCAGCTCTTAATTGAAAGGGGGAGAGTGCCAAATATTAACACCCCCAGGGACAACAAAACTGATTAAATATGTGTCTAATGTTCTGTTTTTAATCCAAAGGAAACTGCTTCGATGGCATACATGTTGTTTTAAGTTTTTTTTTCATTTTCCTGAAAAAGTGTCTAAGTGAAACAGCATGTTCTTTATGCTGGGGTCCCATTCCCTGGGGTTACTCTCATCGTGCTCACAGCCCTGAAGTGCTGCTCTTTCCTCTGAGCAAGCAGAAATGCCAGCAGCGTGAGGGCTAGAAACAACTGTGAGGAAAACACTGCAGGGGTCCTTGTGTGTGCCTGACTAACTGCTGGGTTGTGAGCTGCAGGGAGGGGAGACCTGAGCTTTCTTAAAATTGTTCTCCGTCGATGCATCCCTTCCTGATGTTACAGCTCTTATCAACAGCCCCACTTGATTAAAATGGATGGCAGAACACTAAAAATGGCAAAGTTTTCATCTCTTTTCAAAATCATGGATTCACAGATTGGCTGAAGGTGGCAAGACCTCTGGAGGTCATGTGGTTCAGTTCACCCCACTCCAGCAGGGCCACCCAGAGCCAGTTGCCCAGGACTGTATCTAGATAGCTTTTGAATGTCTCCCAAGAGGGAGACTTCACAGCCTCTCTGGGCAACCTGTGTTAGTGCTTGGTCATCCTGACAGTAAAAGAGTGTTTCCTGCCATTCAGAAGGAACATCCTGTGCTTCACTTTGTGCCTTTTCTACTGGTCCTGACACTGGGCACTGCTGAAAAGATCCTATAGCCATTGATAAAGTCCCCCTTGAGCCTTCTCTTTTGTGTAAACAGTTCCAGCTCTCTCAGTCTTTCCTCATGGGAGAGATGCTCCAGATGCTTAATCATCTTCTTGGCCTTTGTTGCACTCTCTTCAGGATGTCCATGTCTCTGTCATACTGAGGAGCCCAGATCCAGCACTCCAAGTGTGGCTTCACCACTGTTTAGTAAAGATGCTGGATCACCTCCCTCGACCTGTTGGTAATGGTTTGTCTAATGCAGCCCAGGCTGCATTTTAGCCACAAGGGCACATTATTGCCTCGTGTTCAACTTGATGTCCACTGGGGCCCCAGGTCCCTTTCACAACACTGATTTCTAGCAGGTTGCTCCTAGAATACATGAAGCTGTTCCTTCGCAGGTGCAACACTTTGAACCTGCCCTAGCTGAACTTCGTGAGAACTAGGTGTTACCTGATAATAATCTTTGCTATTCAGGCACAAAATACATTAAATAGAGTGGATAATTTAAATAAAATCATTCTGATCTTTTATCAACACTTACTGTTTATGTATTCACCAGAAGCATTATCAGAGTCATTAAAGTATCTTATATCTTCTGCCATATGAGATCCTTCTCCAGAAAGCATCAATGTTGTTGATAATATGCTTTAGCAATAATGAAGATCCAATGAGTTGGAGCTCTTGAAGCTACCCTTGACTCTGAAATAACATTACCAAAGCTTCCAAATCTCAGCTGCCAAGAGAAGAAAGAAAACATCTTGACTTTTATCCCTTGACTTACTACCATTGTTGCACATGCTGAGAGCACAGTGTACCATCTCTGAGAAAAACTCATGTGTCTGTAGTACAGACCTTTCACTTACAGACAGTGATCAGATGGTCTATTGCAATACAGCCAGGTGACTTAAGGAAATAGGGATCACAGTCAAGGTTGCTTTGGTAGCTCTAGCTTTTCAATGCTTTTAAGTTTTTAAGATGAGTTGTAGCAATGTTACTGTAATATCATCTGTTTTAGTGCTCATTAAGCTGCATCAAACTGCATGATTTTTCTTGAAAAACATTGCATATTTATATGCATGTGCATATACAGTTTTTCTTAAAATTAAATTTGTAACATGAGCAGCTGATATAAATTTAGGTCCAGTGCCACACACTTTATGGTACTTACTTCCTGGAAAGGCTGATGAATAATTGTAATTCTGGCAAATATGTTTGCTTAGGTGTTTCTAAGGCTGAAAGATGTCTTTATAATCTGGTGTTAAATGCCATGTAAAAAAAAAGCCTCTCATCCAAAAGTCATGTGCAAATGTAGGCAAAGGTTAAATCAAATCTGAACCTCTTTTACAGGACAGAAATCCAGAACTGAGGTCACATTAAACCACAATCCAATTCTGTAGACAACATCCTGAGAAAAAGGACAAATTCTGAGAAAATCTCATCCATCCGTAACAAACAGGTTCTTCTCATCAGTGAACACAAAACCAGAGGAAAAGACCAACAAAGCATTAGTTTACTTTGACCACTAATTTGTGGATGACTAATTGGAGATGACTGTAACAGCAAGCAACAAATGCTTAGTGTTTATATCAAATAATCCAGTGAAATGGTCAAAGACAAGCCAAATCATTTGCAGGAGGCTTTCAGTGTGGCAAAGGGTTTCAGAGTGGCTTTGCCAGTACACAGCTTAACTCTGCTGCAGATGCTGCATTTAACTGATTCTTCGTGACTAATCCTGGGCTCTGGATGCAGGAGTAGAACCATGTCTGCCTGTGTAAAAGAATTAGGTTTCTGGCTTCTGCAGTGTCTCAGATGGTTAGGAACATGGAGTTTGGGAATGCCAAATACAATCTCTAGAAAATAAATACATAAATATGTCCTTTCATATAGGCACTTTTAAGATACGATATAGAGCTAATAAATTTAGAAGTCATAATGAATTAAAATTGGGAAAGGTGGAAAACATCTCCAATAGCAATGTTACAAAACAGATAATCATATGAGTTCATCTCTGATCCTGCTATGCCAAAGACATGCCTAAGGGAGGAAGCAAAAGAATTGTGGTGATTGGCACTTATTTCCAGATCTGCTCCTGGATTAGATTAGGACTGCTGTATTTGTGACAAGAGTTTCCTGGCCAGAAGTATGTATGCATGAACCACCCAGGTGGCCTACATATGAACTGGAAGTGCATCCCAGCCTCAGCATGTCTGATGTGCTCTGCATGTGCTGTGCAGCTGTGCACACACTGTCAGTCAGATGGATCCAGTGAACACTGTGTTTGCACTGTCATCTGCACAGTCTGTAAACTACTGGGGAACCAGGCAAATGACACATGTACACAGTGCAGGAGTTCTGCTTGCCTTTGGCTTCCTACATCCTAAGATTCATTATGGAGGTAAAAAGAGGACATGCCTGGGGCAACCCAGACACACGGAGAATGTTCTTTCTTTCATATGATTTACCCAAAAAGTGATTTTTTAGAAGTTATAAAATACCTGTTGTGCATTTATGGACTGGGACACAGTATTGCATGAGCAAAACCAATGCTTTTTTCACCCAATGAAAGAAAGCAAGTGTTTAATACATGACTCCTGGACCAAGCTGAGAATGAAATCATATCAAAGCAAAAATGTACCATTCAAGCAATGCAACATAGCTCCCAGATGCATAAACCTTTGGAGTAAAATAAAACCACATGATCCCCATTCATAAAAGCAGCCTTTGGTGGCATTTGCTCTGCCTTTGGCTTGCAAACATTCAAGTGTGAAAGCTTTTGTTCATGAGGATATCTGCAGGGATGTGAATACTCCTACACATGCACAGCTGATATTAAAAAGTATATAGGTATACAAACCCCTGTGTAAATAGGCATCTCCTATAGTGATTCTCTTGAAAGCTTCTCTTCATTTTAGGAGTCAGGAAGCAGGTACTATGTGGTTTGGATGAGCAAAGGCAGACTGGGAAGAACAGAGCAGATAAGCAGTTCATGTAAACTGCTATTATACAGAAGTATTTAAAGAAATGCATGAAAATCAATTCTGTACTTTGGTGAAGCACTGTCTGGGAAAGGGAATATAAAGAAGATGATGCATTGCTTATAGGTGTGTGCAGTTTTCAGCTGTTTCTAAGGTAAAATTTTATTGTTCACAAGGAGGGACGCTTGAAAGATTTACAGAAAGGAAATTCACTAAAAATGCAGTGAGTATTTTTGCCAATAGCAGAACCTCTTGCAGAATGTTTCTTTCCCTTGTCATTTCAATTCAAGACCTAAATGTTATTCACTGACACACAAACTAACAATGACATTTTAAAGCTTGCACAGTGCACATGCATCCAGCTCCCCTAGGAAAAGTCAGGCAAACACCTGATGCCTGCTGGGAATTTCGCTGTGGGTGCCAGACAGCTGCTGCCCATCAGTGTTTCCAGGTGTGCTTATTCGGTTGGGAGGTCGCTGCAGCTGCAGACACAATCATAGCAGGGACGCAGGCAGGCTGGAGAGACAGGGGACATGCTCAGATTTTGCTGCTTGGGCTGCCTTGGTTTTGCCCTGATTTAGAGCACCTGGCTTGTTTCAGGATGCAGATGTTTGCTCTGTTGCCCAAGAACCAGCACTTCATTCCCTTTATAATAAGCACTGTGACCTGGGGGAATTGTTAAATCTCTGATTCAAAAGAGTCTAGTTTTTCTCTCTTTGTTTATCAACTGACAGTCTGTAGTTCACAAACAGATTAGTGGAAGGAATATATAGAAATTAAAAACTTAATTTTCAAACTCCTCTGAGTCAAATCTAATTGACAATTTGAATTATAGCCTGCGCTGTTCTTTGTTTCATTTTTCTTTGGGGAAATCCCTGCTTATAGTTTTGCTTTGTCCTTTACTACAGTTTTACAAGCCTATATTTAAAAATTATTCTGAAGCAACTTCTAGAGGCTGAAGCAATTTTAGGACTACTGCAGTGCTGGTGTGAGACCATGCAATATTCAAAATTGAAAAGATTATACCTTACTCAGGAGACTAGGTACCTTTTTTAAGACCACCAATTTAATTAAAAAACACAGGCTCTATATCAGCAGCAAGCTTATGGATCACCATATGCCAGTCAAACATAATGAAATACATGCAAATGTTAGATGGTGTATTCTTTTGTCTCTGAAATTAGCAATTACAGTGAGCAATTTCTGTGCTGTATGTGGGGTTTACTTTTTTTTCCCTTTATATTTAAAAAATAGTGCCTGAGTACATACCTTTGAATTATAAGAAAGGTAGGAAATAATGTATTGCCAACAATGCTTTCTTTACAGCTTAAGGCTTGGCATTCTTGTCTTCCATCATGAATGTCTGCATCATGCACAACATCAGCATCATATTAAGGTGTCCTCTTTCCTATAAACACATTCCTGCCTTTGGAGGTTGCTTGCATTGAAGGGGAAAAAAAGAAATGAGAAAATCACTTATGCTCAAGAAAACACATTTCAGCCTTTCTGTCTGAACAGGTTTGTTTTCTATTCCAACTTCATTCTTCATCACTGAGACCCATCCACTCGGCCATTTGTGTTTGAGGAGTCGTGACAGGAGAAGGTTTGCTCTTTGTATTGCTGGCACAGTCCAGAGAAGAAACTAGAGAGCTGTAATGTAACAGCTCCACTGACTGTCTCTGACAATCTTAAAGCAAACTAATTTTAAGTAAGGGACAACCTCTCAACTGATAAATGTGCAAATAGAACAAAATATATTGGGAAGAACCTGATGTGAAGATGAGTGCAGAAACAATCTTTGTGATTCATACATCTGATAAGAAAATAGTCTTAAGTTCTTCAGGATGTCACCAGTATATGACACTAAATTTATGCCAAAGGAAAGGACTTCTGAAGTTCTTTTCTTCTACAGAAAATTACAATGTTACTATGGCAAGGCCTTTGTAAAGTTCTGTTAGTATAATTTTCGGTATGTTACCTGAAAATGTCTAAAGATACTATTTCTATCAGTACAGGATCATCAGAAGTTCCATAATGACCAAAATAACATAGTGTATGCCAAGCAAAACGTGCTTTGCTTAGTCATTACTGGTGCTCTCAGCTTAACCTGGAGACATGCCATCATATTCTGAATAAAGTCTATTCCTTCAAATCCATTATGGTAATAGTGATACTCAAAGTACTTTCGAATACCAAAAGGTGCTTATGTAAGAAAGGCTTAAATCCTAGGCCTGATGACAGTTTGTTTTTCAAAAGCCACTTCTCATACCTATTTTTAAATATTTTTCTAAGTTATTTTCTTTTATTACTATTATCATTTAAAATAACTCTATTTTGATTAACATGGAGCTAAAATGTCACGTTTATTAAACATCTTCAATTTCTTCATGCCTGTAATCCCACATATACAGCAAGATTATTGCTCCAGTAAAGTGCTGTCTATTCTCTTCTTTTTTTCATAGCCAAAATTTAGATTCTATTCTTGCTAAGTTATATAGAAAAAGAGAAAATACATCCAAGAAAGGGTAGTGATAAAATATATGTTTTTACTATAGCTGAGCCACAGGATGTCACTGTTCCTCTTTCACAAGAAACAAACTTAATCTGTGAAAGTAGACCAGATTCTTCTTAAAATTACAGAAATGCACAAAAATGACATAAAAAGCACAGAAATTAAGTCAGACATTTCTTTTTGTATGTGTGAGTCAATCTAGGCAATGTGTTGCCTATGTAGAATAACAATTTAATATTCAATTCAGTCTCATCATGTACCAAGATTGATATATTTTTGGTACATCCCTCCAGACAGAACTGACACATATCAATATGTCCCATATTGCATAGAGTCAGGCAGAGCTGAATAGAGTTCAGGCGAAAGTTGATGTAAGACATTAAAACTTCTTGTAGCCTTCCCTAGTTGGCACTGAATTTCTAAAATTTAGCACCCTTTGCAACCACAAAGCTGGATCTTGACAAACACATGCTGCTTCTAGAGGTTTAATATGATCCCTCCATAAGATCCTTGGTTGCCTTCGTATACAGAGTTCCCCATCCTAGATGTCCCAGTAGGATGCTGGAAATTAGCTCAGAGAGGCTTTAAGATGTCAGTGTGCTTCGGGCAGTGCTTTTTGTCTGAGGGCATTGCAGAATATAGTTCTTTTCACATGGTCATCCTGATGCCTTTCTTCACACACTTCCATGTGTCTGTTTAAGATACTATTTCTATCAGTACAGGATCATCAGAAGTTCCTTAATGACCAAAATAGTGTAGTGTAAAAGGGTCTCATGAGGAAGTTACCTTTTAACTCAATATATCAGCTTTATTTTATCCAAGTCTTTTCTCATTGCAGTACATGGGGCAGCTCCCTCATTCACTTCAAATCTCCTCTGAAAGTACCTTGTTCAAAACTCCAGTAATACTGATCTGCCTGTTCACACAAGCCCAAATCCAGTTTTTTAAATTACCATTGGCTATTGATTCCACTTTTAGACTTCTTGCATTTTCTTAGGGAGTTATCTTGTTCTTTCTGAATTATTTCTCTATCCTGAGCACACTGCACACAATACATAATGAAGGAATTATATTAGTGGCAGAGGTTTTAAGAAATATTGTGTGTGGAAGATGACTGCTCCCTGGTTTTTCTAGAATGGCTTATGTGTAATGGAGGCATCCCAGCATATTTTACTCACCTTTCGGGTTTCTATACTCTTCTTCTCACAGCTTTGGTAAAATGGACTCTTCTATTTTCATTCGTTTTGTGGGATGACATGAAAAATATATGGAAAATGTGTAGGAAGACTTTTCACAATCACCAATTTCATCCCTGCAGCCCACTGAGATCTCGAACTGAATCACACCCCATCTTCTACATGTCTGAAATAATTTCCATACTGTTCTTTAAAATGGCAGCCAGGAGTCAGTGAGAGGCGGGTGCAGAGACATGAAACAGAAGAGAGTGCAGTACCTGCAGAAATCTTTTCAGAAATCAATGACTAGATCATCTGGCATCTCTGTCTGGAGTCTAGATTTTCCTATCACTGAGGAACTCCTAAAAATAATTATGCTTTTAGTCTTCTTTATAAACAATGAGAGTACTTTGCATGAATCTGCCTTCGTAGATATTCTTCCAAAAAAGTAGAGGAGGTAGCAGTTTGGGGTGAGGGATTGTGTGGTGGTTAGCAAGACATATGGTGTGCAGCATAAGGACCATACTGGATACAACTCAAGGCAGTAGCAAAATTCCCACCCACATCACCAGATCCAAACCTGGCCCATAAACACTTTCTTTATTTGACAAACCGTAGTATAAATGACTTTTTATTTTATAAATGGACTCTTTAATTCCACCTAAATAAGGGTTATTATGAACTGAGCTCTCCCATGCCAATGACATCTCATTGCCACAGAAGCTAATGCACTTGAAATGTGGGGGAAATGTATGAAGATTAAGAAGGGTTTGTAGGAACTAAACTAAATATGTGGTGATAAGGATTTCCCAGAAGTATTTCAATATTTTGGGGAATATTTAGCTGAATAGCACAGAGGTAGCCATAGGCTGAACAGGGTTACAGTATTTCGTCTGTTCATGCAGCTTGGCTGGATGATACTGTTCCTTGAGCTTCCTGTTTCCACAAACTGCAAGGAAAATTGCCTCCAAACACTGAATCTATGCTCCCATGGGTCAGTCAGCCTGTGCTACTCTTGCAGAGTAACTGGGTGTCTGACAGAAGTGTGGCAGATGCATCTTCAGTAGCCTCAGCAGGGCTAAAATATAAGTAGCTGCATGGAGGATGTGGATGCACAGATATCAGCACAGGCTACCAGCTTCTGTGACAAAGTGTAACTCATGGTCTCCACTGCAGTGCTCCTGGGGCTGGTGAAACACAGCATCTTTGCTGCAGTCATACCCTGTGGTGCAGTAATAAGTTGTTTTGTCACAGCACTTTCATTGGAGCTTTTCTCCATATACACTGCTGGCAGAATATGCAAACACACACACCAACAGTCCTAATTCACAACAGACACAGTTATGGCAGCAATATTTTTTGCCTTTTCCAGACCATGTGTCAAATTCTTCTTTGCTTTGAATGCAGGCAGAATTTTCTCCAGAAGAAAAGATAAGGGAGATCCCGTTAGGTTGAAGAGGAAACACTGCAGGGAGAGTAAGGGGGTTACAAAACTCTCCAGTGTCTTTTTTTTCAGCTATATTGATTTTATTTTTTTAAATTTCTATTTCATTTTAAATGAATAAAAATAATTTGCAGGCCTTAGGACCCTCAGGGGTACTGAAGCCTGCAGCAAATTTAAGTGTACTTACCACTTCAAAGTCAACTGAGCTTTCTCTTATAGCAGACTAGTTAGCGTTTCAGGGAGAAAAATTCCAGGGTATTTCTCACAGGAGATGAGCGTGGAGGAAAAGTGCTTGACTTCCAGCAGAAATAAGGTGTTTCTGAAATGTTACCTTTTTTTATATAGGGCTGTTCCCTTTAATACCTTCTCAATCCCCTGTTGTCCTGACAGTCACAGCTTCTGTCAATATGACCTGCACCATTCAAAATCTCTCCAAATCTGAGCAAATGAGCACTCTGAGGGCTTTCAGATCCAAGGAGTTCTGGTTTTGGTGATCTTGAGGGTGTGTGGAAAGCTGTTTTGGTTAAAAGGGACAGTTACTATTGATTTTTTTGATGTGTTATGGCTGGACTAGAAGATCCCTTGGAGATGTGTGCCCAGCTGTGCAATGTGTCAGATGTTAATGTATATAGGATCGTCGTCAATAAGGGAGGATCCAAAGCACATATTTAATGCTTTCAGTGTTGTTGTGGAAGCAAATTAAGAGCTTGGATGGAAAATCCTAAATTTGACTCATAGTCTAGCCAAGAGTGAAGGCTGTAAAGGATCTGGTTTCATGGGGTTTTAAGTGGCAGAAACTGGAGCATTGGTACCAACCCATGGAGGCCACAGGAACTTGATTGCTGCCTCCTTGGGAGTTCTGCCAGAACTTCGGAGACAGAAATTTGTTTGGTGCTGATGGCATCTCAGCAATTCCCAGCATCAGGCACTTAGTATCCTCAGTACCTCAGGCACCTCCAAGATAAAGCAGCAAGTGAGAGGAGTCGGCATAGCTGCCAAGTCCCTTCCTGACTCTACCTGTACCTGAAAATTTCCTAAGTAATTTTTCCCATCCTCTTTTTTCTCCTATATCAAGAGTATGTTGGATCAGTAACTAATGTCTTAGAAAAACAACTCCCAAAAAAGCCCCCCCAAAAAACACCCCCCCCAAAACAAAAACAAGAACAGAAAACCAACCAACAAATCAAACAAAACAAAAACAAAACAAAACAAAAAAACAAAACAACAACAACAACAACAAAAAAAGTCCCAAAATAACAACAACAACAAGAGACCCTGCTTTCTGTTTAAATCTTTCTAATCACCTGGAAAGTGGCATTTCTATTGTGCTGAATGATGACAGTTCTAAACTGGGTACAAACGGCAAGACAACAAAATAAACACCTTGGTTCACTTCAAAACCCACAATGAAGCCACATCAACAGTTTTGCATATTTTTCTCCCCTCAGAAGTACACAGGCTATGTTTTTGAAGATCAGAACTTCACAGGCTTCCTGAAATAAGCAGGGTGCAGAAGAGAAGGGAATAATGCTGTTGGCTGGATAATGTCCTTCTTGCTTAAGCTAGCAGGTCTCATTATGGTTTTGCATCTTTCAGCTAGCTCTGAACAAAGTCCAGTACTCAGTGATATTGTGCTCATTTATTTTGTGGGCTACATCTCTGCAGGCTTTTAAAACAAGGAGTGGATAATGCTTATTCACATATTTACTATACTTCATTTTCAAGTACAAATGTACAAGAAAATACATCTAAGTATTTCAGACTTCTTCATAAAACTAAAATAAAATCACTCTAAACCACAACTAATTTCAACCATCAGCAAAACATATTTTTCATTCACTTTTTCAGGGCCCTTCCTGCAACAATCCCAAGTCTTTAAAGGCAAGCACTGTAGCACTGTACTGGGAAGATCATTAACACTTTTTTTGACCAAGTGGAGGAAGCAGGTTCAAAGAAGAAAGCTTCCCACAGAGAACAAACTATCCTGTGAACATGTAAGCTACTGGAGTCAGAGTTTCTACTGAGCTATGTCTTATGGTTGAGTTTTGTATCTAAGAAGGTGCTATTTTGATTGATATTTTGGGGAAAATTGTTTCTTCTTGTTGAGTATTCTTTTCCCTTTCCCCACTCCCTCCCCCCCATAACAATAGAATCATGAAGTCTCTCTCCAGAATAGACTCTTTGGTTGTTTTCACATAGAGGCTCTCTTTTAACTTCTCATCTTTTTTAAAGATGTTAATTACCTTTGAATCCTTGCATCTGTGTCAAATTTGATTGAATCAATCCAGAAGGATCAAACCCTTTGTGTCTGTGTGGGAAGCTGGATTTGCAAAACACCTGCAGACTCTATTTTTAGGAAACCAGATTCTTTAATAATCTCCCTTTCTAAGTGATAAGAGATGACCATTCTTTGCTGACAGTGGCTCAGGCAGTATCCCACAGGTATGGGATCCCTCCTCTACACAAGTATGGAATGAACATGACATAGGTTGATGAGCTGTCCAGATACAAAATGAGAGGTAACTTGCAAGTAGGATCATTTTACACAGGAAGCCAGATTTGCTGTCACTCACATTCACTCCCTTTGCCCAGTTGTAGCACCAAAACTGACTTCAAAGGTGGCTCAGTCAGAGATCCCATCTCCAGGGATTCCCTGGACTGAATGGTTTCCTTTCCTGTGGGGCAAACTGCTAAGTGATTCGGACTGTGCAAGATCCTTCCTTGTCACCTACTAGGTCCTCACTCATCTCAAGACCATCTTTGTGAAAAAAAACTACCGAGTTTCCAAATAATCGAGCAGAAGTTTTCTCTTCCCAGACTCCCCTGCCCAAATATCTGTTTTAGAAATCTAAGAGCAAGGCTGGCCTAATCTGGCTTCCCTCATGGTGCAGCACCACTTTATGACTGATGGGTAGAATTTGACAACACTGTGGAAGATCCAGGCAAATTGTGGCAAATGAGCAAATAGAAGTAGGAGGTAAACTGCAGGAGGCCCACCTCAGGCCTGAGCATTGCAATTCTCTGCTCTTTAAACCACATCCAGCCCAGAGCGACCTGTTTTGAAGCACTTAAAAATGCAGCTGAGTGGAAATTACTGAACAAAACATGTTATAGTGAACGTGGGAGTGAGACATGTTGCACACTGTTTTGTCTACTGACTAATGCCGCAGTCTAAAGGACAGGCATCACATCAAACAGAGGAGAGCAAGAAACCTCCACTCACCCCAGCTGTGCTCTCTTGGCTCTGTACTTAACATGGTGATCATAGTCTGGCAGAGCTGTTGTAGAAAATGAGGTCTGGAACACTTAAAAACATTTTTGAGTGAATTCTGTTTATTAAACACCACTGAGACCTTTTATATCAATTTTCAATCCTTTCAATAACTTGTTTTCCAACAGCAGTAAATCACCCACCTCTTCTTCAGATCTTAATTAGACCATCAATTAGGTAAATCACATCTGCTTGTCCTTTTTACCACAGTTCCCTGTGTACAGTAGCTCTGGATATTTTAGAATATACATCCATGTTGGCAAGGCAGGATTGGCACTGCTCCCAATGATGTTGCCACCCACCCTCTGTTTTCGCAAGGGTGCACGCAGATGCAGCAGGGTTGAGGATCACTTCTGCTGCAAATGAGTTGGGTCTGAACAAGGGAGTTGCTCTTGGCTGAAAACCCGTTCATATACAGAAGTATAAACAAAATCAGCAATAAACGTGATCAGTTTGCATGACTGTGCACTCAGACTAATGATGAAATAGTTGCCCGGGCTTAAGCAGCTGCCAACTGCTGTCACTCTGCATATTCCATGTTGTGCACAACTTTTCTGTGGCATGGAGAAGAGGAGCAGTTTCAGAGAGGATGCAGGTGTTGACTCTCACCTGGCATGCTGGGAGGATGCAGCTCCTTCACTCTGCAGACCCCCCATGCTCTGGCAGATGGAGTGCCAGGAGCTGAGCACCCCCTTGGCTGCTCTGTCACACGTACTGCGTGCAGGGTGCCAGGGACATCCCTGCAGGCCAGCCTCTCCATCCTGCTTCCAGCCCTGCTGCTCCTTCTCCTGCCATTTCTGTAGGCACCAGCTGTTCTTCTCCCTTGTTTGCAGTGGGGCTGAGCCCACCCAGGGCTCTCCATAGCTTTATCATCATATTAAATTCTTAGATTCTTGTTGGTGTAAGTGGTACCAAGAAGCCCTGAATCTTCCTATGTCAAATCTCTCACTCACATGGCTTTCACTTCAGTACCTTACAAATTCAGGTTTCTTGTCTTATTGGGCACAACTGAAGAGAGAACATTCAAGTGAATGAAGATTGCAAAATCTATCTTTGAGATTATAGGTCCTGGCTCTTCTCATCAGAGCTCCTCACAGTCATTGCCACTAAGGAAATATAAGTATGGAGTAGATGTAAAAAACTACTACTTAAAACTCGTCTCTCAGAAAGAAATGTACTTATTACACTTCCCACACTTGAAAACTACTCACTAACATAAAAGGCAGTGTATAATTGGTCTTTCACATTTAATTTGCTTGTGGAACATAGTAATAGCATGCATATTACCAAAGAAAGCAGATTTTACAAGGACATCTTTAACAACTTAAAATTGTTGGATGAGAAATGTTAACATTATACTAGGCCTTTCAAAATCCAACAAATAAGTTTCAGTTTTTAGCCTTCAAAAGTTAAAAACTTCTATATTAAGGTTGCCTCTAAGATGATTTTTTGCACTGTGTGTGCACTGTTTCAGGTGCTCAGGTGATGCTGCAGTGAAGGAGGGTGCCATTACCTGGAAAACCTTTGTTAATGAAATTGGGAATCTGATTGAATGTGTTCCAGCAAAGAAATTATTTCATGCCAGTGAAACGCAAGTTTGGAGAGCTAGATCTATGGCTCAGGATTCCTCTGTGATGCTAGGTAAGCCACAGAAAACCTTATTTTCCTCTGAGGCTCACTAATCTGTTTGCTTCTTGCTTTTTGGTCTCCTAGTGCAACTTTCTTAAGGCCAGGCTAAGAGAGGTGCAAAGTGCTCGCAAAGGTAGAACTGATGGATTGGAGCCATGAGAGAATGGGTTATGGGTTAAAAATTGCAGTATCATCTGAAGTATGAGGACCTCATCATCTCCAAGGTTTATCCAAAGGAAGGATGCACTTACCTGTGGCTCAGTTCCTCAGAGGTTAAATTGTAGGGGTGGTAGGAATGCCATAAAACTGGCATTTTTAATGCCTACAGAAGAACCAGAAAGAGCTCAGTGGGAACTGAAGATGTGCTCTGTATCTAATTTGATGTCTGCTAAAGTAGTTGAAGGATGCCTGGCTGTGTGCTGAATGGGGAACACTGAAGTGGGATCCTCTAGGATGAAAATGATGTGGCTGCTTCATTAGAGTGCTAAACCTGTGCAGTGGGTGTGCAGAGGGGCACGTCACACCTTCATGGGCAAAATAGACATCCTCAGTGTTTCCCTGGGCAAGAGCTGCACCCCAAATTCACCCGGCCTTTAGTAAGTTAGGGCATATCTAAGGCATTACTAAATTAATCTTTTTGATGTAAAAGAATGTCACATATAGGGCTAGGGCTGGGTTCCCCCACACTTCCCCCTGTCCTGTCCTGTCCCTGACTGGGGCAGTAGTGCATGACAGGCTGTGAGGGAGCCCCAGTTCATGCAGTGTATTTACAGGGAGAGAGAAAAATTTCATCAGAAATAGCTTTCTCATTGTTCCTTTTGATTTTTTAAAATTAATTTCCATTTTAAAATACCAGCACGAAAATGTTCTGACAAGTTTATACTAACACATATAATGTACAATTTGGAGTTAAATGTGACTGAGAAAATAATTTTTGCACCCATATACAAAACCAATGCACAAAACTTGGCCTTTTCTGCTAAAATTAAGTATTTTTTCCACTCTGCTCTCCTGACCACAACTGTTTCTTGGTGAACTCTGTTTTGCAAGGCTGGACACCATGAGACCATTTATTGTTCTGGTAAGGACAGCATTCTCTAACTCAGTGGATTGCCACAAAAGTTCATTGCAGGAAGGATAAGTTGAGCCACAGACTCTCCAAGTTAAGCCTATATCACTGCCCTTTTCCTGGAGGGGGATGCAGAGATCTTTCTCCAGATCAGGTCTTCCCTGGTGCCATCTCACACAGTATTTTTAAAGAGGCACAACTAGATTTAAAAGTTTCCACCTTCTTCCCACCAGCCTCTTGTCCACATCTGTCTGCCTGCTTGCCCTGACTTGTGCTGATTTAACGGGTTGTGAGAGAGCAATGTCGAACAATCAGGAGAGGGATTCAGGACACAGACAAACAAGACTTCCCTAAAAAAATTTGCACTTTTTTTAGACTCAAATTCTTCCTGTATACCCCAAGATGGGAGAGCTGGCTTCAGCATAATCAGGAAGAATCAAAGACACAGAGATATCATTGTCTGTATTGCCATGAAGTAGATTCTGCTATCCTCAACTTAATTGCCTTCTGTGGCTGTGTGACAAGCTACTCCAATCTATTTTTAACATTTCATCTAGTGTTAAAAAACTCTGCAGTAATAATGGGAAGGATCAGGGCTGTATAGAACATTCAGAGAAGTACTACAGAGAAGTACTACCTGTCCTTTCTTTTGGAACACTCTTCCTTTACTAACTAGTTATATGCCCAGGTCTTTTTCCTCCCTTGTCTCTGTATTTACTGTGCTTTCCAAATGCTTGAAGTTACAAGTTGAATAAAACCAAAATGTTTCTCCAGCCCAGCTGCTTGATTTCTCCAGAGGTTTTTTCCCTGGCCTTTCTCAGCTGCAGGAGGGAAGACTGCCTCTTCTTTAAATTCCCAGATGAGTCATGATAAAAATAGTGTGGCATTTATATTCGTGCTAATGCACCTGCAGTATCAGCTGTCTCCCAGCTATGAAGCTGCAAATTTCTGCACTTATCAGTGCATAAGTTGAAATGCTTATAAGTCTCTGCCAGCATAAAACATGTCTGCAACTCTGCAAGCTCAGCAGAAACTCTGCAGAGAGACAGAAGAAAGTGTATGTCATGAACAGTCCTGACTGATGGGAAATTCATATGTGAAACAAGTTATTCAGATTCACTTGATAAGATTTAGATTTAAATAATGTGATTTAAAACTTTTTAGGCCAGTATCCAACATATTTTTATGCTCATACAATGCTCAGTAATATGTTAATTTCAGTTATTCTTTTTTTGAGCTCTCCTACTTGGATCTAGATCACATTTGTCAGTACTAGTTCTAGTTTAATCTCCAACAAAATATTCAATAATAATTTTACAACATTTTAAATTAATTGTCAATCTACTGTGCCACACTAAGACATCAACTTTGAATATGCTTGCTTAAAATTAATAGATATACAATTGCTGGATATTGTATTTGATTTGATTCTGTCTAGTCAATGACATTCCTCAACACTGTTCTTGTTCTTCTCCCATCCCCACAGGCTCAGCCTGCTGCTCATGGTTCTGCTGGATTCTGACAGCTCTGTGCAGGTCTGTCCCTGGGCCCATAAGCAAACTGTGTGGCTTTCAGTTCCAATACACAACCTTTCCTTCTGCCGCTACTTCTTGGTAACTTAAAAGGCCTGTTGATTCTGGGACATATTCTGAAGATATTTTCAAAACCACTGTAAGTTACTTTTGAGCCTCAATCTAAAAATGAAAAAGAGTTTGACAGTTTTGAACATTTATTTCCGCCTTTATCTTGTGTAACCTAATTGCTTGCTTTACATTCAGTCATTACGGCAGAAATACACGTGGAGACACTCAGCTGGTGGTTTCAGTAAGTGTAGACCCTGCTTGCATAAACAAAGACACAAGAGGGAAAAAAAATCTGACCAAAAGCACCTTTGGGGACACTTTAAATGTATGTCACGATCTCACAATCTCCTCCAAGTTAACAAATTGTATTTTAAAACTGTGTTTGGTAATTATTGCATTCATGCCTCAGAAGTAAGACCCAGGCATTATGGTTGGTTGGAATTCATCTGAATAAATAGCAGTTTGCCACATTCTTAACAAAAACATTATTCATTAGAACTATTACGTATTAGCAGCCCCGAATAACATTTGGCAATTGCTCTGGGTCTGTGTTGCTAAAAGGTCCATAGACGCATACAAATTGCTCGGTGCGCTAATATAAAACAGGAGCACTAATGAAATACTAGAGTGAGTATTAAGCTCCAGGACTGCAGTTTTATTCTACAAAATGTTCCTCTTGCAATTTGTAAACATCTTAGAAACTCGGGTGTTTTTAAGCTATTTAATGATTGTTAGTCGTTAGACTTGATTTGTATTTGCTGCCTGTCCCTCTCCATCTGCAAAAGGCATCAATGGCAAGCTGAGTTGGTCAGATTTTCAGGCTTTGCAACAATAAGCCCTAAGTGCTAAGAGGCTTTAGAACACAGATCCCTCCTGCAGGTGTTGAAAAAAAACCCTCTGAAGAAAGTGGCCAAATGGGTGCTATGGTTAATAGTGCTGACTGTAGGGTAGAAGGAAGTGCATAGGTACAATGGGACACTTGTCAGGTTCTGCAAAAGAAATATTAACTCTTCAGATCATATGTGCCCTCTTTGCCCCATTGGCTCTAGATTGTAAGAAGGGAAGACACTTATGAGCCAGTAAATGACTACTCTTCCAAGAAGCTGACATAATATCTTACTCAGAAGAGGTGTAGCCAGGCAGAAGAAAAAATTTTCTTTATCCTACACATACTATCACAGAAAAGGAAAGGAGGCTCCAACGAAAGAATTTCTGGGATGTCAGTATAGTTAATATCTGGACACTTCTGGACCTTTAGAGAATTTAATTAGAACACTTCTGTGAGATCATTCTACTTCCCAAAGAACAGAAAAATCTAGACACACTTCCTTAAAGATATTTGAAATGCTTACATTCTATATCAGACTAAACTGCTTGCTCACGATCTTTCAGAAAGCCTCTGAATGAAGAAGAAGCTGAATTTTGTTACCTCAAGTTCTATGGTTTATGACTCCAAGTCAACCTCTGAAATCTGTACATAATCTATCAATCAAATAAAGGATCCTTCCTTTATTGAAATCCAAATGGTTTCCAAAGCTTTTGCTTCCAGTTCTGTCAGTAATCTGGAGGATACATGGCAGATACCTTAAGGCAGAAGTAAAGCTCAAGAGCCATGGGTTTATATATATTACCCATCACTGTGGCAATGTATGGGAAATGAATCTCCAAAGTCACCAATGTGAAAAATTGGAAGGAACAATATATTTTCTATAAAGTGAGAGGACTAGAGTGCCCCTTCTTGTGCTATCCCTTAAAAAAATGTTTTATAGAAAGGCAAGACAACAGCTTGCCTAAAACTGATTTCTAATTCAATGAGTGAAGAGAAGGAATGAAGGAGGGAATAGGGAAGAAAAGCATAGCAACATCCAATTGTTTCTTGTTATTGTGGGTGATAATGGTGTAGAGCTATGGACTTGTGGAAAAGTGTTTGAGAGAATAAAAAAGCCAAGAAAAGAACCTGAACAGAAAGTGCTTTTCCTTTGGTGTTTGTGTCAGTCTTGCTAATACCTGTTAGATTGCTTTCAGGGCAGCCAGGATTCCCTTGTTCTTAAAAGCAATGTGACACTGGGGCTCTGCTCCAGATCAGTTCAGAAGCAGTCAGGCACATGAAAGATGATGTTCATGACAAACACTTCTTCCTTAGTACTGGAAGATTTTTGCTCTTACCATCAGAAGAAAAACACTGTAAACAAAACGTTTCTCTGTTTATTGCTGTAGTTCCTTTATGCAGCTCTATTGTTTGTTTACCATCAGTATTTTTGGAGATTATCTAACAGAATTCAGAAATTCACATTTCATAACCAACATTTAATTTTTGTAAGGTTTAAGAAGGTTTTTTGTAAGGTTGTGGTAGCAGAGAATACTTAGCTTTAGTTCTGTAGCAGTACAGTAATCATGAAAGGGATCTGAGTGGGATAGAGAATTATAATTTACTGCCTTTGAGCATCTACTCTGAACTGAAATTAGCACATTCTTATCAAGATTTCCAGTGATTAAGTATTTAATTGCTGGGCATAGCATCACCTCTCTATATTTTAGAAATGCGTGTTGTCCGGTTTTGACTGGGAGAGAGTTAATTTTCTTCACAGTAGCTGGTATAGTGCTATATTTTGGATTTAGGATGGGAACTTGCCTTCCGTGTTCCTGTTCCACATTTCCTGCTCAGTTTTCACAGAAAACCAGTGCCTTCACCTCTAATTTTGCACTAGCATAATTGAGTTCTAATTCACTCAGTATCATTCACTCTTTTATAGTCGAGCCACAGAATTAGCAAAACAAATTTTAAATGCAGCCATGAACAGAATAATGTTGCTGCTTCTTGAAAAGGGGAGAGAAAGAGGAAAACTGCTTGATTAGATAAGACTGCCCTTCACTTTGAGATGCTCTTTGGGCACTCAAGGCAAGCAGGTGACACACAGAGCTCAGGTCTCATTCCCTGTAGTCTTGGGTAAGCAACCTGGGAAAAGCATAGGTCAGAGCTGCCTCCAACAACAGCTGCAAAGTCACTGCTTATCTTTTCTTACAGAGGGCTACAAGGCTGCTCTGAGCCAGAGCTCATTCCTCTGAGCCTCTCTGTCCACTCGTTTAATAACACAACACAAGGGAAAATGGGACCTCTCACTTCCTCTCCTAGGTAGGTGTGAAAGCATTGTTGGAAAGGGAAGACCTTGGGTTAAAATAGCAGTAAAAAAAGGCTAAAGGGCCATGTAGTTTTCAGTCATGTTTGATTGGTAATTACTGCTCTCAGATCCATTTTTATATAAGGAATTATGAAAACTAAAACAAAACGAACCCCATGGAGAAATTATTTTTATGCTAATAGGTATTCTTTCTTTATTATACAACATTGTTTGATTTTGGAATTTTTTTAAATGAAGTGTGGCCATTAGAAAATGCTGAGAAATTTGAGGCTCCACTTAAATAATACTAGTTACATGCATCCATATGCAGTAAAGTGTCTGTTAGGCACTATTCACAGCATATACAACAGATCACCACTGAAGGACTGACAACCACGTGGAGACTATGAGCAAACCCATCAAGAGTACTTCTCTCACTGTACCTGAAAGCTGAACAAAGAGTGTTGTGCTGCATGAACCAATGTTCAAAAAGACTGGGTTATAAAAACTTTATTTACTGAGTTTCAGGTTAACATGGGGCACCCAAAGAAAAGAATGATCACAGGCTTGCCTGTCTTTTAGCTGTAGGTAAGAGGGCAGTGAAGAGAGGAAACTATTCATGCTTTTAGCTTGAGTATCATTGAATTTAATGAGAGATGAGTGCTAGAACCTCACACAGCACTTTGAAGATACAGGGGTCACTTTATCTCCTATTCTGTTGAAATGACTTATAAACCAGCCAGGAGCTATATGTAGTTTTTGAAACAAGTAAATATGTCAGTGTCTTGGTTTGAAGGACAGGTGTCTGCCAATAGAGGCAGAAGCTTCTCTTTGACATGTAGAGTGCAAATCCCCTTCCTCCAAATTATTATTATAATTTTGAAATTAGAGGCTTTTAGGCAAAGATGTGGGAATTAGGAATAACAGTTCTTTACTAGGAAAATTAAAATGCAGAATTAGGAAGAACAATCCCAACACTGACAGTCAGAATACAACCTGACACCCTGTCAGTCAGTCAGGGTGTTGGTAGCAGTCCCATTAAATGGTGGCTGCATCCTCCTGCAGTGGCAGATGTGGTTCAGCTAAAGCAGTGCTCCTGTAGAAGGTGCAGTTTTCCTGTGAAGGTCCAGGGATGATATGGAAAGGTCCAGTTTTCCTCTGGAATCCAGTGGAAGAAGGCTGCTCTGATGTTCCAAATCTCAGTTTTTATCTAGGTAGAAAAGGCTTGGCTCCTCCCCCTGGCTGGAGCATCTCCCAGTGGGATGATGTAATTTTATCAGTCATACAGTGGGACTCAATGGCCCAGCAGCAGATGATATCTTCCTGGAGGGAGGATGGGTTGTGGAAAAGATAAAGATGATTCCCCTACCTGGTCTTAAAGATGGCCCATTAGCAGACAGTATGTACCACAGAGATAAGGAATCACTACCCCACCCAGCTTCAACAGATGGTGACAGAATACACATTTCTGGCCACATCCTATATTGCAACCCAAGACAGTCAGCAATACAGTAACACTTGTATGTTGGCCATGTTTGTAAGAAGTCAAAATATTAGGGGGAAATTAACTATGCAAAAATAGGGCAAGTTGTAACAGACTACATGACTGCTGAATTGAGCTACTATGGGACAATTTTGAAGATAATCTTTGTCAATTTGCATGATGACAGTAAATTTACTAAAATTCAGAGCTGGCCCTTAATTCTTTCTATTTAATGCTCTTCTCTAAAAATATGGCATTAGCAGGCATCTATCAGAAGTACCCTTTGATATTCATTCTGGACATGAGCCAGCAATGTGTGCTCACAGCCCAACTTTATCCTGGGCTACGTCTAAAGCAGTGTGACCAGCAGGTCAAGGAGGGGGTTTCTGCCCCTGTGCTCTTCTTTCACTCCACTGGAATGCTGCACCCAGCTCTGGAGAGGACATGCACCTATTGAAGCAATCCAGAGAGGAGCAGAGGGATGGAACACCTCTCCTGTGAGGACAGGCTGAAGAGGTAGGGGCTGTTCAGCCTGAGGCAGACTTCAGGGAGACCTCACAGCAGCCTTTCAGTACAAACATGGGGCTTGTAAGAAAGGTGGGGACAGACTTTTTAGTAGGCCTGCTCAGATGGGCAAGGGGTAATGGTTTAAAACTGAAGGAGGATAGACTCAGAGTACACATAAGGAAGATGAGAGTGATTAATCTTTTGTGATTAGCAATGAAACACTGTAGCAGGTTGCCCAAGGAGGTGATAGATACTCCATCCCTGGACACATTCAAGGTCAGGCTGTAGGCAGCTCTAAGCAACCTGACCTAGTTGAAAATGTCCAGGTCCCTGCCAACCCAAACTCTTCTATGATTCCACTCACAGAACACAAGTAATTATTAAGCTACAGCACGGGTGAACTCAGTCCTTGGCAACAGCATTACAGTGGTGAGCAACAAGTAATAGAACTAAATGTTCTCCCAACAATTAGAGCTTCCCAGTTATCAAAGACTACCCTCACCTTCTTGCCTTCCATCTCTGACTCTTCAGACAGCTGTCTAACCAGCTTGGCTCTGCCTGCAAGCATTCCTGGAGGCCAAGAGACTCAAGATATCCCTGAACTTGCCTGTGTAAACAAGGACAGTCTCAGCTGCTTTATTTGGGCTGGTTTTGCCTGGAGGAAGAACCTAAGGCAGGAAAACTGAGTGAATGGATTCTAAATACAGATTTGCTTCAAAAATAATCTTCAGACCACACTGGTAAAGTGCATGAGGAATTGGAAATGTTGTTGAGAACTTTTAGCTGATAGCATTTTTTTACCATTTTCTCCATTGAACATTGCTGTACTTATTATTTTCACCTAGAACAGCCATCCAGACTTGAATTCCTGGTTGGTTGGCACATTTCACTATCCTTCACATGAATTCAGAGATTTTTATGGCCATCACTCCCTGAGGCTTTCTTAGAACTTGCGTCTTCAGATGAATTCTTGAGCAAAAGTGGAAATGTCACTGCAGCCATGACAGCCCAGGGGAAGATTTCTAGGGAGTAAATTTTCTTTAGACAAACTGGTAGAGCTGGAAAAATAGGGCATTTTTGGTGCACCAGAATTGTTCTGCTCTGAAGAAAACACATTTGGCCATTTGTGTGTATTGAGCTTGACAATTTTTACACAATGCTTCTTTGAGTCTTGTCATTAAATGCTACCCTGGTTGTGCAGAAGTAGCCATCAGTGTCTTAGGCCTCCATTAGTGTTCATATGAGCCTGTTCTTTACCATAAAAAAAGGTGGTGAGGGATTCACATTTATTGTGCCTGAGTGACTTGAATGACATTTTCTCAGTTTAGAAGCATCTTCACTTGCAGACTCAGCTTGGGATCTGAAAGTCAAGCTGTGCATTTTCTGGCTCATACAGCTTTGCCATTAAAGCTTCATTACATCAAATTCTACTCACAATTAAACCTTAGCAAATAAATTTTCCTCTGAGTTTGCAAAGTAATAGTTGAGGAGACAGCATTTTGGTCCTGGAAATGAAAAACATTTAACAACTCTTTTGGTGACATATGAGCCAGAATAGAAACCAGCTTTTCTCTCATACCTTTGTCAACACTAACAAGTGAAAGAAAAAATGTTGTAAAAATTCATTTTAGTACTAAATACATTGGATAAATATACAGATAGGGAATAGATAATTGAGTGAAAGGATGCAACTTTTTGACAGTCAGTTTTCAGAATAAAGACACATATTAAGAAAGACACAGGTGTGTTGGAATAAAGAATTTTCTTTTATATATGAAGGTGAGTCAAACTGTCTTGGGACTTCATTTGCTTAACTGACAGGCAGAAAATAGGATTCTGGCTAGTACTGCTGCTCCTCTAGCTTCATATGGGAGTTGAAATTGAAAGCAATAATGAACTGTAATGTTAATCACTCCTTTATTAGAGCAGGGACTGAGGATCAAGGGGCCTTAGTTCTTTCTTTGACTCTTTCATTGAATTCTTAGCTGATGTGAAAAATATTAACTGAAATATCAGTTTGATGGTACTAGTCACAAAATGGTACCACTTGGTCCTGGCCCACAGTTTCAGGGCCAGGCTAACAGCCCAGCACAGCCAGCAAAACAGGCACATACACCCATACACAGGGGCTCCTTTTTATTTCTCACTTAAGCACATGGCCAAGACACAAGGCTTCCTATAGAAAGTGCAAAACACCATTTCAAAGCACCTGGTGCCTCAGAAAAATGTTCAACAGTCCCTGCCAGTCCCAATATTTTTTTCCCATGACAGCATCTCTGCTTCTTCAATAATTTTTTTTCCAGAATGGGATGTCCAGGACAAACTGCTACAGGGCCCACTCTGCCATCTATGCAGGACACATCTCCCACATTATGAAGGAGGTTTAACCTTGTTAGAAATGGAAGGACTTTGTTGTCCTGGGATTCCATATCACTGGGACAGTGGTGAGCACTAACAGACTGAGGGAAAATTTCTTTTTTCATCACTGTTGTTTCCTGAAGCTGCAGCAGCAGATGCTGCATATTGTGACTGCTTGCAGAACAAAGCTTTCAGCCAGGCTTGAGTCCTAGCATTATTCATCCCTCTCAAAACTCTTCCCAAGCACTGACAGCTGAGTTGGATGTCCTGTGCCTCTGCACATGTAGCAGTTGGTCTGTCCAGTGTGGCTGCCACAAAGCTGAGTGGGGTTGTGTTACCCACTTTTTCAGTGGCTCATGCATTTTTCAGACTTGTGCAGACCCACCTGGTACTAAGATTTGCTAAGAAAGGAAAGGAAACAAAAACATTTCAGAGAAACAACATGATTCTTTGTGCACTCAGCACTTACAAGCAATCCTTTTACTCATTCAGGCTTGCAGACTGGATGCTAAAATGCTTTCCAGGAATGATCTGACCTAAAACTTTGGAGGATGCACGTTCCTGTTTCAACCCTCTTGCAATCATGTCAACCACCTGCCTGCCTTGAGTCTCTATTAACTCAGCTGGACTCTTTTTGTTTTAGTAAAGTTGAGGATTTCAATGAAAACCAGATGTGCTGTCTGATCCAAATTTTCCTGGGTAAATAAATGCTCACTCTGTTCCGTCCACTTAGTTATAATACACCAAACCATCTCTAATGGAAATGCTTTCACAGGCCATTTAGTAAAAATAAGGTCCCACTTCTGGAGAGACACTGATCCTCTGTGCTGATGCAGGAAATGGTGGCAAGAATCACTCTACCCTGGTCAGTGTTCTTGTGTGCTGCAGCGAGGTCTTAGAGGAGAAAAGAGCTTGACAGAGACCATGAAAAGCAGGGAAAAGCCTTGGGTGGACTCTGCAGTGTACTGCAGTGTAAACATGAGGAATGTGGGAGGAGATTGTGCATGGGGGTGTTGGGAAGAGAACATGCAGCAGTGTGGATCAATCATGCAGAAGAGCAGGGCCATATCAGCCAGTAATTACAATAGGAATATTTGGAGATAAAATGTGCTGAAGAGCAGCATTTTCCTGTCTTCTCAATAGCCCACCTTTTCCCCCACCCTCAGGCAGGGAAGCCAGATGTCCCTGAAAAACAGTTCATTAAATTGATGTAACAAAAGACAATTAATTCTCAGTGGCAACATTTGGTACTGCCCTTGGTTGTGTTCATGTCAGGGACACCCTGCCCCATGGCAGTGGGGGGATTGCTGAGATCTCATAAACAGCCAGTCAGGTGAAGCAGCAAATGCAGGGTTCCCTGTACACAGGTCACGAAACCACCCTGGTCTTTCACTCCTTCAGCTCTCACAGTCACCTCTAGCAGAAGGGTGACAGTGTGCTGCTTCTGGTTGGAATGAAGGAATCAGGAATCTAACAAAACAGTACTGTGATAACTGAGAGCTCTCTCTACTCTTTGATTAATAGACAATGTTCTTGAAGGCTTCCTTCAGCACTTAATTAAAATTATTTGTGTATGAACAAATAATGCTCATTATTTTAGAGAGAATGTGACAGTCCTTTGTTCAGGGAAGAAATAAGTATTCCAGCTCCTCTCTGCTAAATAGAGACTGTGGCTTTTATGGCCTCCCTAAGATCAGTGCTCTTTAGCATGAGACAGAGCTGACCATGGCATTTTTTTAGCAGACCTGTGAAAATATTTTTATTCCCTTAGACTTCCAACACAAACAGATTCTGCTTAACTATGTTTATAACACTTCATACTAAGAAGAACTGAGAATCTTAGGAGATGACAGCAGGCTCTTCCAGGCATTAAATTAAAATTACTTTATATAAAAAAATAAAGATGTATGCCTTTTGCTATATTCCAGTTGTAGATGGCTGTAGTCCACTTGCTCTTGCTGGCAGCTTTTTATTTTCAATGTATAAAAAGGTTATTAAGAAGTTTTGCAGACAAATGCAGACCATTTCCAGGAGTGCCCAGAAGAGCTCCAAGAGCAGGGAACTAAACTCTGTGAGTGGTGGGCAGCAAGTCTACCTTTGAGAGCAGGTGCTGCTTGCTGTGTGTGCCCAGTACAGAGGCAGAGGCTGCCTGGGGCATTGTGCTGTGCTCTGAGCTCAGAGGGGCTGGTGGTGGAGCTGCCTCTTGTGAGGCAGCAGTTTTTATCCACAGCTCTCATTGACTTATGGCATGAGTCAGGAAGATAAATTGGAGCTGGAACTGGCTGTCCATGGAGGCAAAATACTGCCAGTCAGCTTCAGTGGGAAGGGGCTGGTTGAACCTAAAGATATTCCAATGATTTCTTGTACTCTTTTGAGCAACTCTTCTCATCAGTCCCTTCCTAAATTTTTGTTCCAAAGCCCCACATGAACCTGCTGTGTACCAGAGCCTGTGCTGGTTGGGATGTGTTTTATACAAGAAGAGTGGGATGATGGTTACCTCATCAACATGATTGTGAGTGATAGGCAACACCCAAGCTGCCTGTGATGTGTTCTGTGAGAATTTTACAGAAGAGCATTTTGGCAAGAACAAGGAGGGAGAGCAAGAGAAAAACAATCCATAATACATGTAATCTCTCAGAGTGTAAACTTTGGAGGCCCTTGGAAGAGTTAGGAATGGAGAACAAAGCAAAAACAGCTTTATACAGTAATAGGATCCTTGGAGGCAGCTCTTCCCCTCTAACCCCTAATTTCATCTTTGTGCCTTGCTCCAGTGGGACACAGTAAAGCTCAGGGACCAGCAGGGAGAGAGGGCACAGGCTCTGTGCACTGCAAACCCTGACAGCCTCTCCTCATGGGCAATCTGAGCATCCATTCTCCTCCCCTGTCCTCACTCAGAGCAGCTCCATTAAAACAGGCATTTGCAAAATGCTGCCTGCTGAAAGCATGAGAATTGATCTCTGCACGATATGCCTTAAGGCTAGTAAAAATTAGTTTTCCCATTCTGCAAAGAAGGAAATGAAATGAAAATGGTTAAGTGACTTGCTCAAGATTGAAGAGGGAGCCTTTACTGGAGCTTGGAAGGAACAATGGAAACCATGCAGTAAATTTCTTAGGATGGATCTTTTCTGAGAGAGGCACAGATCTCATGAGATCCCTCCCTTCTGCTCAGAGAAAGGACAATCACAGCTTTAGTCAAAGAGCAGAAGTGTTTGGTGACATTTCTCTCAGTCGTGAGGTCTCAAACCTTTTCAGACTCTGAAAAATATCTGAACTTGACTTAAAAACAAGGGGGCTCTACTTCTCACAGAACACAAGATCCAGCCCCAGACATCCCCAGAGAGGCCATGAACTAAATGTGGTCTGGGGAAACTATGAAAGGTTTTCAATCTAAGGCTTTTCTTCTACCAGATCCCAAAATGCTGGTTTAAGGTTGATAAATTGAAGATTAGAACACATAGAGAGTTTTCAACAAATTATTCAGTCATGGTGTATTCAAGGATTTTTTTAAATGAGAATTAAATGCATTTTTAGAAAATATGTAATGTCTTAGAGCCACTCTGGAGCTGGAACAAAACATGTTTTCTTTATTTAAAATGTAATTTTTATGGATGCATTAGACTTGGAGCCAGAGAAAACATTTTTAACTGCTGAGGTTTTACAGCCACTCTAGGGTTAGGAAAGAAAGCTGAAAAAATATTCTGCCTGGCAGATTTTTTAACGCTTCATTTAAAAGTAAAATAAAAAATATTGTAACTTTCCCACCTGTACCATAGTTCATCCAAATGAAGGAGACACCTTTCGTTTCATCCCTCTCTGTTGCAGTGAGCCCAAATTCAAGATAACTTTTCTGGTGTGGAAAAAAGATTCCAGCTCTGGGCTGAGAAGAGCAGTAAAGGCACCAGGGCCAGCCCTTGGTCCATAACAATGATGAGTCTCTTTGTTCAACTGCAAGCCTCAGTTTTTTGCCCATAAAATGCAGTGAAAATGTTGTTACTTCTACCTGATTCATTTAGGTGTGTTGGGAAGTACATTGGGCTGTCACCATGTCTTTATATAATGCTTTTTTCAGAGATACCTTCAAAGATACCTGCCTTTTGACATAATTCAAGGCAGTTGATGCCAATCTGAAAATCTACTTCTGAAGGTTAAAATGTGTACATTTGCTTAATCAAGTAAGTTAAAGGGCATAATATCTTGAGTTGCTAAAAACAGTTTCCCTCTCTAAATGTTACTCCTAGGAGAGGGCCTAAAGAAAGCAAACAGGATCTCCAAAGCTTCAGCATGGTAGGAAAGCCCAGGGCCTGCTACATGCATTGCAAAGGGAGAGACACGTGCCAGACTTGTCTATGACTTGGTGTCTGGTGAGTCAGAGCTAAAAGAGGCTCTCTCCACATTTCTAGGTGCATTTTTTACATGTTGAAATTCTTTCATGTGGAACCCAAAGATCCATTGGTGAGTGCAGATCCTACAGATGAACATACCCTATATGAAAAGCCAGAGGAAAAGATATAATTTTTGTTTATGTATGGGAAGAGATTAATCTCTTCAGGTGATTAATTTTGTGCTGTTCTCCCTGGCTCATGTGAGGACTTGTGCTGAAGTACTTTAATTTCACACATGGTAAATCAAAAGTTGGGCATCTTCTGCACTTTGCTCAATTACAGGGTGGCTGAGATTTTATTTGTGCATAGAGCTTTTGCATACATTTCTTCTGAAATGGGCAGGTTCTTGAACTGAGTGGGTTTGTCTGTAGCACATGGCAAAAGACCTTTCTCATGGTGTGATTGTGTAGCCCACAGAAGCAAAGAATAATTCTGAAATGGAGAAGGAAAAGCCATCTTATTCACTTCCTTGCTTCAGGGGAAGATCAATGTTACCAAATTAACACAATATGACTCTCTCTGAAAACAAACAAAAAAAAAGCTATGCATAAGGATGATAAATTTTTTTCTCTTTGAACTGTAGAACTGAGAGGTAGTACAGTCTACCATCCCTCAGGATCTGAGGTGCATAGCAAGACATCGGGTAATCCTTTCACCTTTCCATGTTTCTATCTTGCACTTTCCACACAGTCTTATCCTAGGTCATATGAAGACTACTCTTACAATCAGTAATGAAGGCTTCTTTAATTTTGTCTTCAGTTTTTACTTTGGGATTATAGAATGTGTTGAATTCATAATACAGCCTTTTGTAAAGTACCTGGAGATTTCTTGGCATATGAGAGGGCTGAGAATTTTGGGGTGCTTTGTGCTTCAGGAGACAACAAAAATCGCCAAACAACTGCTCATTGGGAACCCTTGGAGTGCCCATGCTTAAGGCTTCAGATAGACCATGCAAAGAAAGGCAGCAGCTACACACATGGTTTGGAGAAGATGGGTAATTTGAGGCAGAAGAGAGGAAGGTGAAGGTGAGGTCCAGATGGGTAACAGTCTTTAAAGAAAATAATGGAATTCAGAAAGTCAGGCCACTGGAAAGGTGTACTGAGAAACTGAAGACAGCCAGAGGAACCAAAGGTGTATGTTTTTCTGAGCAGAATTTTCAGAGAATGGTGAGAAGAGGATGAGGTTCGCTGTGGAAGCATTAGGGAAAGTGTAAGACCCGTGGATTTCACTTACGTGACTGAAGGCCTGCTGCAAAAGCTGGACCTAAAGGAAAAATAAAATGAAAATAAAGGGAAAAATATGGGAGAAAAGCAGTGAGACAGAGATTTAAAAGCAACAGCAGAGAAGGGACAAGGCAGTTTACTTTTGGAGTTACATATGAATGCTGTCTCCTTTGCAGTAAGTGCCAGAACTGCTCAGCTTTTCTTCATGGTTCTCACACCTATTCTGCTCATGAGACAACACTTTAATATCACCAGATGTAACCCAGATGGTACATATTAATTTATATATGGATGCTGGAAAATACATATATACTTTGCATTTGAAGTCTTTTAAGTATGATTTTTATATTCATTTGAAAATTGTTCATTTTTATTTGACCCATAAGGCAGCTAAAATACAGCTCCCAGGTGAATGAAAATTTATCTATTCCACCCTGAATGATTCCAGGTTTGTGTGAGACTACTTTCAAAGGTGTGTGATCATTTCAGAAATGATTTTCACTAGTTCAGAAACAATGTGTTACTGTCAAACGTCCATTATTATGCTGAATGAAAATGTTGGGGAGATAAATTTAGAACATCTTTCATCTCATTTTCAATATTAACAACTGTTCCATATCCTTGCCAGCAAAGACCTAATTGTGTGACAAAGTAAAATGCCTTAATTTAAACATTTAATTATTTTTCTGAGTCAAATTTTATTTAATAAGTACTTATAATTGTAGTCGGACATGATCTTTAGATAATCAAGCAATGGAACTCACTTATCTGAGAGGGGAGGAAGAAGTGGTGGTGGCATTTGTCATAATAATCTATGCAACATCAACACCAATATTTCTCTAGTGTTTGGAATCACTGAGAAAAGGTGATGAAAAAAGAAGAAAATATACAACTACAGATAGAATATTTAAACTGTATTAAAGAACAAATGGCTTTTTTCTTATTGGTAGCACCCAGTTCCTTCCAGGCCTCCACTCCATTTCTTATTCTCTGTTTCTATTCCAAAGTGTACACCATTTCTGCAATTGTATTTTCTGAACTCAAAACTGGACTCCTAAGTGCTGTGTTTCTGCCAGAGATGGACCTTTGGCCCCGGAGAGCAACAAGGAAAAAATAAGCACTTAAAAATATCAATAAATAAATATGTTCGATTTTTAAAGCACTAACCCATAGAGTAGTCTGCTATTATTTCTGTTGTATTAAAGTAGTCATACAGAAATAAATATAAACCCAAAACATGAACTTTGCACCCTTAAGAACAACTGGAAAAGGAATCTTCAGGCCACTCTTTTCAATCATTGCCAGAAATATGCATTATTTCACTAGACTAGTGAAAACCCTTTCCTCAAAGACCACCTTTCCATCAACAAAACAGAGAGTGGGGCTGGTGCAAGGGTGGAAGGTAGGCTTCAGAGTGAATATCTGAAATCTTCCTGTGCTGGTTTGTCCAGCCTGGTTTTTGGTAGCAGGGGGGCCATGGAGGTGGCTTCTGTGAGAAGCTGCTGGAAGCTTCCACCATGTCCAGCAGATCCAATCCCTGCTGGCTCTGAGGATGGACAGGCTGCTGGCCAAAACTGAGTCAGCTCCCCATGGGACACTCATCTTACCTGCTCCCAACTGCTTCTCTCACAAAGCTCCTCAAACCTCAGACCTTCTCCTTTCCTCTCTTCAGCCCATTCAAAGTGTCTTCACACCTACCAGCTCCACTTCCAAAAGCATTCTGTGCTTACCAAAGGTGGTTGGTTCTCCTTTCACATCTACTAGGTGCAAATTTCCACTCCTATTTGATGCAAATCCAGACAAAATGAAAATTACTCAAAAAACATCAAGCTGTGCAAGTGGTTAGCATGATTACAGTAAAACAAACAATGAAATGACAAATCAGTCTTAGTACTTCAGGATGGAAAGCACTAGTTCTACATCTGGGGTAGAAACTTCTACAGGCATATTGCTCTTTCATTACCTGGTGCAAAGATATTATGCACCTTGAACAATTTGCTGTCAGAGAACAGCCACTGGATTAGATGAACTGTTGGTCTGATGTGCTAGAACAATGCCTTTACACCTTCTCTGGGGCTCCATAAGTAATCTCCTAATGAAAATATACTTAGATACTTCTTATTAGTCACTGCTACTTCCAGTTGTTATTTTCTGAGTTCTTTCTCGTTTGTGGCATTTGATATTTACAGCATTATTTTGATAATGCCAAACTCCAGCAGAGTATTTTAGGTGTATTCATAAGGTACAACCATATCAAGAGAAAACCAAGGGACTTCCCAGCAGCAGACAATTAATGACTATTGGGAGGACTGTAAGGTATCCTGCAGTAGCAATGGCACACATTTTTCAGCAATCACTGCCCAGTGCTTTGGAAACAATCTCTCTCCTGTTACGCTGCTGCCTGTTAAATATCTTGGCATTTATCTCACAGCAGAGACCACTCGCCTGTGCCAGGGTTCTGTTCCATTGACAATGCCTCTTAATTGCCTTGTTGTTTAAATAAACAAGACAAGATAATTAAGAGATAATGACAAAGAAATAGGATGTTAGTGATAATGGGTGGTAGATCCCTCTTCCACTCTAACTTCACTATCTAGAGCAGCCCAAACTCTCTGCCTGTATTAAATCTCACAGCAACCTTCTGAGTTTTAACAGGGCCCTTTTATCCCTGCTTTTTGAATAACTCAATAAAAGTGAAAAAGTCTGGAGGAAGAATTCAAGACTAGAAAAATGAGAGAATCAGGTGGTGTAAAGGTTTTGGGAAAGCAGGATGTACCTGTGGCACAAAGAAAAGCAGTTCTGCATGGGGAATAGCCAGCAGAAGGAGCTGCCTGTTTGCTGCTCCAGTGTTCCTGGCAGCCCAGTTCCTGGCCCAAGTTGTTCTATTTCTGCTCCTGACCAGAGCAGCTCTTTGGCCATGCAGTCTCCCTTGGGGCTGGGCAGCAGGAATGCTGATCCCTGCTGATGCCAGCTACCTGGGCTGCTGTTGCACACATTCTTTCTCAGTGTCTCTGCTCACACTTCACCTTGCTATTCTCCTGTGCTGGGGGCTAATCAAAAAGGCTGACTTTGTGTAACCCTTTAGGCAAAGATTAATCAAAGCAGGATTTTCAGCTATTTGGCTCTAGGAAAAAAGCAATTTTAAAGTGTACTCATACACTTGGGACATTAATGAAATAGATTGGTGGTCTTTTCCATTTATTACCTTATTTCCTCAATTTGGGATAGTAGATGAAGATACAAATCCCAAAAGACTTTAAATGGAAAAGCCTGGAAGTATTTTTTGTATCTGGGATTATTTTTTTCTGACAGGCTGCTAAGAAGACAAAAAGAGAACAGACTGATGGGGCTCGTTGCTTTTCTGAGATTTTTGGTTTATTTTGGTACTTATTGGTGTGTACAGTTGACAGAGACCAGTTCTGCATATGATGATGCCATTGTACATTTCAAGGTATCAGAACAATCTGTTCTGGCAGAAACACATAGCTGAGCCAAGAGTGGCAGTGAAAAAAAAGAGAGGTTCCTTTGAACTTCTTTGAAGTTCGTGTTCTCTCTCCTGGCTTCCAGCTTGGCTGTACACTTTCCTTCAAAGACTAAAGTAGTATCATACCAGATTTGCTTCCAATTTTCTCAGTTCAAACATCTTTCCTGCTGGTTATTGATATTGATCTGACAAGCTCCAGGAGAGGTTTTCAGGGCATTCTTAAAGCGCTTGTGTTGGCCTCAAACTGTTCAGGCTATTTGAGTAAAAAACACCACGTAGACCAAGGGCCTGCTTTTGTGTTTGTCCTAGAACAGATTACACCTTACCAAGAAAGTTTTTACACTGGGGTTAAAAAGTGAATTTTTGGGACAGGTGCAATGTTTGCTTCACAGTCATGTCTGCCTATGCCACAAGCCAGGAGCAGTGATGTACTTGAAGGACTGGCTATGTGGTCTTGTCTGTTACTCAGACACTGACAACAAGAACAGAAATGTAGAGCAGTCTTGCAGCATGCTGGTTTCTTCAGCTATTGATTAATGCTTTAAGGTCAATCAAAGGGAGGGTTAATTTTGGAAATTAAGGAAATACGAGACATATTGCCTCTGCTTCAGCAGTATATTTACCAAAACATAAATCCTCATCAACACTTTCCAGCCTGCTCCTGGCAACTGGCAGAGGTTTGTGTTAGGCTGGCCTGGAGCAGGTTGAAGAATTGAACAGTATTACTAGGACTGAAGGACTTACATGATGCCACAGAGACACTAGGAGATTCTGTAGGTATTTTGGTGTTTGACTTTGATTTTTTTGTTAGCCATTATCTTCAGGGTTACAGGTCAGCTATCTGGGTGGATGAATAGGTAGCTTTCATAAGGGCTAAGCTTGTGTTAGAGAGGCAAATTATACTGCAGCTCAGAAAAAAAAAAAATAAAAAAAATGGTGGAATATTTCCATGCAGCAGACTAGGAAGCTGGTTTCTCGACATTGAGGAATTGGACCAAATCAGTAGCATAGTTTGATGGCAGAACCAAACCTGAAACCCACATCCTTAAGATCCTAGGGACACATGCTGCATGTTTAGCTTGCTCTTTAAAGGATAAGGATTAGGATACCTTTGCAGGCACTTTGATCAGACAAAATGAGGATACATGGTATATGTATCACTGATACATATATAACAGATATGTGTTTGTGTGAGCTGGAAATAACAGGCAAAGAGCTTGTAAAAAGGCTTTTACAGCACTCTACTGTGCTGCCTACACTGGGATTGCTTTTGTGAAGAAGGCTCTGACAGACAAATGCCTGCTACTGTGATTTTTTGGAAATAAGAATTGTATTTTTGTCATTTCATATTCATATACTTGATTCTGACTTGCATTTTGAACTTATTCACAGGCAAAGATATGGGTTCGTTTTATTCATGGGAATGGAAACTTTCTATGTCCTTATCCCCCAAGAAATCTCCTGAAATAATAGTCACTGGGTTTTAAAAGAAATGTTGAGCACTTCATGAGCTAAATATGTGACTATTAGAAAGAAACAAAGAAAAGACAAATAAAATGGAATCTTATTTGAATCTGATTTACATTATCCTGTGAGCATTGGTTTCATTTTTATTTCATTCCTCTTAATACTATTCAGATTGCAGACTGCAACCTTGCTGCAAATTTACAGCTGAGTTTCATTGTTCATTTAATCATCTCAGGTGTTACTGAAATAGGGAACACTGGTGCCTGAAAGATTTCCCCTGAGGCTGATGGGAGCTGCCTGTATCCTGAGGCTGGAGGAGGGGGTCTGCAGATAGGTTCTGGCAGTTGCTGCTCTGAATTTTGATGATCGTTTGTTGAAAAATCGCATGGGCCATCCTGTGTCAAGACAATCATTGCTGTCTCCTCCTTTTAGTCTGCAATTTGTCTTCAAGCTTACTACTTAGGTTATGCCTTTTCCCTCTCCATCCCTAGCCCCTTGCTTCAGCTTAAATATTTGCAATAAGTCACATTTCCCTCTCTCTCATTGCAGGCAGGAACAAACACAGTGTCAACACTGTGCAGATGTGTTTTAACCCAGCAGAATATTTCGGTGAGTTTGATGGTGCATTATGAAATCTTTGTGGTTAGCTCACAACACAGGAGAATTCTTTAATAAACACAAGTAACTGTAGTTTACCATGAAGGTATCTTTGTCAGGGAATGTTTTTCTTTCTGTTTCCTGCAGCTTTGCTTTCTCTGGTTCAGAGAGTCAAAAAATTAACAGCCTTGGGCAATGGGCAGTGCTATCCATGATTTGAAATTCTCTTTTAACTAATGTTTTATATTGTTTGCTTAAAATCTATTGCTACTGCAAGCAACCCCTCCTACAGAATTGTTTACCATTGAATATTTGCTGAAAGCAAACACAAAAAGCATCATCAGGTTCTAAATAATTATGTTTAAAATTTTAAACAACTAAGGGTTAAAAATATTTTGAAATCTTTGTTTGGCTGCTGTCTCTTTCTATTGACATAGGCTTACAAGAATCTTGTGCCTGGGATCTCTGATATTTCCTTTTGAATTTATCAAATTAAGTTTTGTTCCTGATTTTTTGGAGGGGTGAAATTGTGATGGCATCATAATGAACAAATGAATGAATACATAAAAATGTAAAAATTTCCCCTTGGGCAACAAATTTGCTCACATTAATGCTGAAAGAGAGGGTTAAGTGCTATGTGACAGAAACTGTATTAGCTGTTGCAAAAGGAGCTACTCATTCTGATCAACAGCAAAACGTTTGCCTTCGAATCTCCAGTCCCAGTTGGAGCAGCAACCTTTCCCCTATAATTAATTTTTGTGTGCTGTAGTCCATTAGAGAAGAGAGTGACAGCCTCTGGACACAGATTACTGTCTTAGGTATGGCCCAAAGGAACATTATGGTCTTAATTAAAGGTGGCTCAATATGTCAGCCATTGCAATAGTTTGAGCATTTTTAATACTGTGTCAGTATCTAACCACCTTAAAAGAATTCTGGTAGCAAGCAAACTAAGTAATTTAAAGGCAGCTCATGTTCTCTGTAAGTTTTGCAGGACTGCTATTGGGAATACTTGATAATTTATGAAGGCTTACACCACCAAATTAATTACATTTTCCTGATGCCACATGTCTTTTTCATACAAGCTAGCTCTGAATTATAAGTAACAATATTGTCCTTGTTCATTCCTTCAGTACAGGAGACAGCTTACTAATAACACCAGTAGAACTCAGTTGCTGCATTTTAGAAGTGTCATTTATTAAACAGTGCTGCAGTTAAGGTGGTATATTCTCCTCTAGTATTGACCCTGATTTCTGCTGTGTGTATTATTGGCTCAGCTCTGAGCCTTTGGCATGAGATTCATTTGGGAGCATTTTTTATAGCTTAGAAAAAATAAGTTCTGAGGAAATGACCAATGTACACACTTGCTGTGATATGCAGGAGGTACAACACCATGCATTCTACTGCTTTGTGTGGGAATGAGGTTATACTTCAAGCCACTGTTCTGACAAACAAAATAACCTTGGTGTCCTTAAAATAGGCAATTATCAGTGGGCTTCTTCTGAGGTCCTGCAATCTTGAGTTGTGCTGGGGTTTTACATAGCAGATACTTCTTGGAAAGCCTGAAAAACTCTCCTGAAGTGGTTGGCTTAGAAAAAAGGAATGTTTTCAATTTCTCTTTAAATTAAAATAAAATCAGTTTGAATAGATAGTACATGAATATAGCTAGCCCCTCAACTTCAGTCAACAAGGAGGGGAAGTAAATGGACCTTCTATTTTCTTTAATAAAATTTTAGAATATTGAAACTTTCTTTTGTGCCTCTTCCATTTTTTTTCTGATTTGTTTCAAGATGATAGAAGAGCATCTAGGGCTGCTTTTGGAATAATTTCAACTCAGTGATTTGTACCAATGAAACTATTTTTTCCATGATTTGCTATTACTTGAAACAAGAATTAGATTGGAAATAAAATTCCAAAAGGAGAATTTTTCACAGGAAATTTCACTTTTCTGCTGTTCCTTTAAATACTTAAAGTTAAATCTGTGAAAGAAGCATGCTGCTGTGAAGTTTCATCAGACTCTAAGCGGGATTGGGGTGAAAAGACCTTCTTGCACCTCAATTATTGGAAAATGCAACTGAGAAAAACCCAGAAGGTACTGTGAAAGCAGTATGCATAGATGTATAAATAGCCCTATTTGTGCAGGAGGATCTTGCATCCTCTTCCTAGGAGGGAGTGAAAATGTTGTTGGACAAAGACACTACAGTATCAGTGCAGGAGGAGGAACTTTGGAGCTCAGAATTCTCCAGCACTTAGGCTTAACACTTTTTAAAGTGAAGTCTTCTGTTGCAGTATTTTCCTTTCTGATTATGGAGCATTGTGGAGCCACACTTTACTTTTCAGCCATATCAGTCACAGGTGTCTTAAAGGTCAGCTTCCAAACATTACTGATTCTGCAGAGAAGATTGTGCTGAACTAACAGCAAATTCTCTGCTGCATTTAGTCTTCAGCTCTGAATAATGTTTGGTCATCTTCACATTATGTTAAGTACAATGGACGTTGAAGGCCTTCCAGGTAGCAACATCTGGTTGTGCTACTTCACAGAACAAAAATTGCCTGGAGGAACTAAGCCTCAAGTAGTTCAGCATCTGTTTCAGGTTGTTTCAAGAGATGGTATACTCCTTGTAAGCTTTCCCATGAAGAATTCTTACATGAGCTTTGATAGCAGAAACATTTTTCTGCTTTTTCTGCAGCATGCAGTTAGAAGTTTACTTTTATAACAAGTATTTTTCTTTTACTCTGAAATTTAAATCTATTTGGAAGTGGCTAGTGAAAACATGTTAATTAAGCATCAGAAATGTTATAAGTACTTGCAAGGGCAAAGGTATATTAAACAGCCCTTCACACAGTCAGGACTTTTTAACTGGAATGGTACTGGTCATGTTTTGCCCCTATCTCTACTCAAAAGTAGAGGAAATCCAGGTTTTTGTCAGCCCATGTAGAAGCTTGCCATTGATTTTCACCCTCTGTCTTCTGATAGCAGTAAAGTTCTTTAATTTCTCTTTACTCAGAGTAAAATTCTTTGTAACAGTTGCACAGCAGGCAATAAATCAAACCCTCTTAAAAGACATTTGGATTTCTGACTAAAAATTAGACTCTTCATCTTTCACTCTGTCTTGAACCAATGCCTCCTGTGTTTAAAGAGTTTGCACTCTCCAGATTGATTTATTTTGAACAAGACCTGAAATCTAACAAATTGGAAAGAACACCAGTTAAATGGTATTGTAGCTTCTAGTGTACAAATATAAATTGTCAACTAAAGGCTGCCCTGGGTCAGGCCATGCCAACTGGGAACCACAGGATGGTGCTGCCATAACTGACCTGTTGAGTCTAGCTTGGCTCAGCAAACAAGAAAACACTTTGCCTTCCTCTCCTAAAAGAGGCAACAAGAAATGACTCGCCATGAATCAATCATTCACTCTGTGTTCCCCAACACATTTACAACAATGTGCTATTTGTTTTTCAAGTGTCAGAATGACACTTTGCCAGGATGAGCTGCATCCTCTCATTGTCTCTCCTTCAGTACCTCCAGTGGTTGGGCGACTTCACCTATCCAGAGATTATTTAGAAGATATTATGGTTATATTAAGTTATATTCCAAGCAATTGTCTGATATAGAAAGTGCTAATGAAGAAATAATGTGAGATCCCTGATGATGGCATATCCAGACCCAACAGTGCAGCCAGACCTGTGCATATCATGGAAGCTGACTCCTGACTTTAGTATGTGAAACATCCCACACTTGTAATAATTTGAAAGGAAAGGCCAGAATGGCTGGGTATTTGCCAGCCACATCTGGATGTGAACAACTCTCTCGGCTCTATACATAGTCATTGTGGTCTTCCTTAGAGCCACATGGTGTTTGGGGTCCAGAGCTGATCCTTAAGAAGACAGTCACAGACATTGTTTGAAATGTCTCCAAGGGTTATCATACAGGTCTTCTGCTGAATCCTGCTGGAAAGCTTGCAAGGTAATTACCTTTACCTGCCCCCTGCTGACTCCAGCTGCCCCTGTCTCCTGGATGCAAAGATGAGTATATGCTGGCCCACACGAGCAGAAGGCTGCTGTGCTGATTCTAAAATGCCCCTGTTCCCCACGCCAGTTCTTTTCAGCAGGGCTGCTGTGGTACAGTGGGAGCGAGCACCTGCCTCAGCCTCAGGGCTGCTGTTCCTGCATCTGGCACTCTGAAATGCCCAGAAAACGTGACTGTGCTGTGGCTGAGGGTGCTACTTGGGGGTCTTCATTAGCACACGCTTCTGCCAGCTCTGCTGTGGGGTGATAACTGCTGGCAGGTGACTCTGAGCATCTAGAAGTTTAAAATGTCCCAGAAAATTCTCCATGGGGGTGTCAGTCTTTGCATTTTACCACTCTCATTAGATTCCATTTATTACATGTCCAAGTGAAACTGCTGAATGAAAGGGATATCTTCTGTGGTAAAAATAACATTAATTTCTGTTGGATTATTATTTCATCTATCTGTTAGCAAAAGGAAAAAAAAGACATAAAAAAAGTGTTTATGAGATCACCTTAGACTCATAATAGACTCATAATAAATATTGTTGTTGTTACAGTGAGATACTCAATAAATAGCCTGTTGGCTGCAAGGAAAGAGGAGCTTAGAATAAACTGTTCCAAGAAATAGCATTGATATGTCCATATCAAACATGAAGGAATCAGGAGGGATGCATAAGGAGAGTCAAATCTTTTCTTGGAGCTAATATACAGTTGCTTTGAGCACACACACACATGCACAGTAGTGCACAATCTTTATTTATTGCATTCTCACCAAGGAGTACTTCTAAAATGTTAAGAGACACAGATCTAGAAATATATGATTCATCTGGAAGCAGAATGAATTTGATGTGTTAAGTGGTTTGGATTTGAATGAAGATGTTCCTGTTTTCACACACTGAAGACTGGTATTGATTTGATGCATATACAGAATAAGCTTCTTTACAGATGTTTAAACTGTGCCCTCTACAATCTTCCATGAATATTTAGATTTATTTCACGTTGCTCATTCCATCGGTGCTATTGGGAGGGTTTGTGATGCTCAGGGAAAGAGGTTTGGTTTTGCGTGGTCTGAGTGAATTGTTTTTTAGGAGAACTCCTTTGAGTGGGAACAATCTCTTTTTGAAGTGTCATGTATGATCTGAGCCTTGGAGAGATGCTGGAATGGACATGGAGGTATTAAGCAGTTTGGTAATGCCTTTGTGATAGAACAGACCATTTTGCCCTTCTAGATTCTGAGGTTGCTTTTTAAGTTATGTTGATGTGTTGTAGTTTACTACTGGCTATCCCATACACAGCATACTTCTCACATGGTTTGCACAGAAGAATTTTAAGAAAGAATAAGGATTTCATCAAGCCTGTTGTGTAAAATAATGTACTATACTCTATATTGAAGTTGAGTTGACCATGCACAAGTAGCTGATTGTTCCAAAGCTTTTTACATCTCCTTGCTACATAAAAAAAAGCTGTTACTCCATTTCTTGTATTCTCTAACTATATTACTTCTCTATGCTCTTTTCTGTAACAATTTTTCTTTCTTACAGTTTGTTTTCAGTTTATGTAGAAGACCACTGGAAATGGGCAGTACAAATAATTTAAGTTCCTGTGTAGTTCTACCACGTTCTGTCAGCAGGAAAGAAGCATTTGAGAAAAAAGGTGAAAGTGAGTACCAGTGTTTTTCCTCATAAGGCTCCAACATGAGAAGCTTAGAGCACAGTAGCTTTGCTAAGAGCTACCTGACAGACTATAAAGATTTATCCTTTATTAATATTTCTGGTCATACTTTTTCATAACTGCCTTCCATCAGACAGCAAATGGACGTCTTGGGTTCAGGATGAGCAGCTGGGTTTTCCTCCTTGAAAAGATGGGTGAAGAGGAAAGTCAGATCTGGTCCTGCAGGTTAATCTGTGGAGCAGTCTCAGAGGCAAAAGCACAGAGGTGTCACAATCTCACAGCATTGCTCTTGGGTCCATAGGAGCCCACTCTCTTCTGAGTGCACAGCTGCTGATGTGCCTCAGTATCCTCTCTATCTTAGCACCATCACTCAGACTATTGGAATTTGTATTTCTTCAGTGTGATCCCTTTGCATAGTAATAATCTGTGCTTTCAGATGTTCAGTCATGATCAGCTGAATGCTCTGACAGAGACAGCATCCTTTGCCTGGGGGTAAGGAATATGACTTTTGGGCATTCCCATGGGATGGTTATCCTGGCCTTGGCACCACAGTGCAACGTCTGGCTTTTGGGTTGGTGAAGAAGTGGCTGTGCTTGGTGACCTTTCCTACCCTTCTGCATCCTTCTCTGCCTTGCTTTTTCTGCCCCTCTGCCAGGCATCATGCATATGCTGGAGCAAGCAGATAGGAAGAGGAAGATCCCCTTCCAGCAAGGTCCTGTTTATGTGCTGGAGAAAATACATCTCCAGCATTAGCCATTGATGAAGAGCATGATCATTTCAGAATTGCTCCTTGTACATTGATTTCCTGGTGGATTCAGCACCACAGAAATCCTCTGTCTGAGTCTCTCACCTTTGCTTCTCCTCTGTGTCTGGACAGAGAAGGGTTTCTTTCTCTTGCTGGCTACAGGAGGTGAGGTCAGGAGGAGCAAGAGCTTGGGTGGCCGAGTCACAGGTGGCAGAAGAGCTGGGGAGGAACTCCAGATGGCTGACGTGAGGGTTCATAAAGCGACGAGGGCTCCACCCGCAACGCTCCCTTAAACCTGAATGTTTGTATGTGTTACCAAGCCAGCATGTAAAACCATATAAACGTTTTCACATGTTGAACTGCAGATTAACTCTGGCGCTTATGATGATAATTAAAACCACAAACACAACATACTGTGAAAAATTCCACATGCACGTTCAAGTTCCAGTCTTGCAGTCATGGAAAGGCATTACCGAGTTTCTCTTGAAAGTTGTTCTTTGTATTCAGCAAATCTTAGCTGAAGCTGAAGGTCTTGCAGGATTGAACATCACTATTTGTAGAATTTGGATAAGATCTTTCATATTTCTGGAGGTATTGTTTAGATCAGGATTTTTTTTAAATACTTCTCAAAGTGACAGAACCTGACATAGGAGTTTTGCATTTTCTGTATATGGCATTTCAGATCAAATGCTTAGACAGGCAACTTTAATTCTTGACTATTTCAAGCCATTAAGAGGAGTGTAAACCTGCAGGGATGAGGGAAAAATTAGATTTCAAAAGCATGTTTTATTTCAGGCTTGTAACTCTTTTTACTTAATGCTTGAAATACCAAGGCAAATATTTCTGAAAGTTGTATTACCTATTTTCCTTTGGGGGTGATTTGTCATGTTTGTTTCCTGTGCCACAAACTTTTCTGTGCAACACTGAGTCTAAAGCTGGCTGTCAGAACTGAATGAGCCAGGATATTTACTTGGGGTATGCTGCTCCTTGATGAAACACCAATTACTCTGAAACGTAATAGCCACATCAGCAGCTGAAGAAAATAAAACTGGACCATGAATAATTAGTTTTGCATGTGTATTTTTGATTTTTTTTAACCAGTCTCATAAATTTTTAAAGTTTGAGGTGTGCTTTTGAATGTTGGTGGTGAGACTAGAAATGAGGCAAGCAGCAGTATCCTCTCCAAAGTAGTCGAGGGGCCAAGACACAGAGGTCTTGACTCCTACCAGCAGAATAGAGAGAAACTGCCTGATGTAGGTAAAAATATAACCTAGTTTGCTCAAACTGCAACTCAAAATGAGTCTTTTGATTTCTCCAACCTCATCAAAGTGTTTGTATTCCAATGAGATCCTGCACTGATCTTATCTGTTTCACTGATATTTCTAATTTTGGGCCCTAATTCTCCACTGAAGTTGTGCCTGGACAGTGCAAAGTGGCACTGCAGGAGAAAGCCTGAGACCAGCTCTGAGCCAGCAGGAGTATCTCCATTGCACAGCACTGCCACGTGTTGTCAAAACTGTTGACACCATTGGGGATGCCATAATATTGGCACAGTGTGGATGGGGCTATTTCCACCAAGTAGTAGGGATATATCTAAATTGCAGTAGTAGCAGCCCAAACAAACAGTAGCAAAAGTTTAGGGACACAGGGAAACTGGTAGAAAATACCAAAGTTGGTGGTTTTTTTCATCAGAAGTGTTCAAAATTAGAAATATTGAATCAATAAAAAGAATGACTTAAAGTGTCATAGGTCATGTTTAAGAGAAACAGAGAACCTAGGGTATTTCAAGAGGCAAATGCTTAAATATTTATTTGTTTGTTTTAAAAACTGAGCCTTTTATCTGCTATAAAACATTTTGTCAAAATTGTTGATCCTATTTTTAAATTGTTTTATGCAGTTTTCCTTCTCTGTTGAGTTTCTGAAAATTTTCAATTTTTTTTTCATTTTAGGTTCTCCATTAAAAAAATCATCAAAAATGAGCATAGCCATATTTCTTCCCATTAAAAGATTTTTTTTTTTCACACAAAAGTTGATTATTTTAAGAAATTGACAGCAGTTTTTGTAAAATAATTACACTTCAGGGAGAAAAAAACAAACCTTACACACAAAAAAAAAGAAGTGATACTTCCATAAAAAAAGGATGTGATGTTAAATTCTGAGCAGCTGCAATCCAAAACACCTTGCAGAGTGTTGAGAAATTATAGCTACAGAGTCAGCAAAACACAGGTGTAAAGGCTCCCTCTGTGGAGCACAACTATCTGTGTTGTTTGCTGTGTATTTACATTTATTGGGATGCTGTCTTGGGAAGTCTTGCTGGCAATCTTCTCTGGGAACCTGAATTCAGAGTGAGAGAAACACCACACTGGGCTGTTCAGCTTGAACCTGCACTAAGCCTGCCCTGATGTGTCATACCATTATTATTACTATTATTTTTAGGTCTGGGTTGTGGGTTTTTTTCGCTCTGCATCAAAGCAACTAAGATGATAACAGCAGCATATGCACAACAAAGCTGCTAACCAAGGAAATATCAGGCTTACAGCACTTCTTTGCACCACAGTTGCTTATCAATGAAGCGTGTATATAGCCTAATTAACATACTGGAATGACTATAATTATGCTATCATTTTGTTTACTTTAGCACATTCTGTTGAGGTGTATGGGTAGCAATATTTGTTATTGAAATATTCCCCCTTGCTACACTCAGGCTGTTTAATTTTCCTGTTAGTCTATTTTATTTATGGTGTGATTTACTTGCTTAAAAGTGAGGAAAGTGTTTAAGTCCACAAACTCTTGGCTTACACAGTCTTCTCTATTTTGGATCTTGGACACAATCTGATAAAGCTTTGAGTAGTTCTTAATCATGCAAGTGAGACAGTCCTGTTATAATTAATGTCACTATTGTCATAAATAAAGCTTTGGAGGATAGAAGCCTTAAAATAAAAATAATCAAGAACATGCACAGCTAAAAGCATTTCAGGCTCCCATTTGAGAACGTGCAATGCAAGTGAGGCTGTTAGTTTGGGAAAGCATTGCCAGACAAAGACAATAGAGAAAAATTGTATAAAATATTTTTTGCCTCGGCTTAGACTGCCCTACTGAAATGAAGTTCTATCCACTTTTGATGAAAATGTCAGTCCCAGAAATGTTTCCAAAGAAGGTTCCTAGTGCAGTAGGGTGATGCTTGCTCCAGCTTTTGTATAGTCTGTGTGGACATCTGCATGTTCATGGCTTCAGCAGTGTCACCAGTGCATCTTTGCTGGAGCAGCACCCCCAGCACGTTCTTATCCCTCATGCCCTTGTCTAGAGCAGAAGGACGAGGGCACATGGGACGTCAGTCCTTGCTGACAGACATTTCTGGAGGTCTGGGACTGTAACAAGCCCAGTGATGCTGTTGCCTTGAACTTTTCTCAACCTTGTGCACCGACAGCACAGGCACACAAAGCCCTTCACTGACGGAAGTGCTGCTCAACCAGCTCACCCAGCAGAGACCTGGATCATCAGCTCTCCTGCAATTCACCAGGGCTAATGCCTTCCACTTTCTGATAGTGTGCAGAACATTAGTAACATAAGTCCTGTTTGTACAGAGATATGATTTCCATAATTAGGAATGTCAAGAGTGTATTTTAAGGTAAGGATGTATAAATTAACACAGACATACTGAGTGTGTTGGCAGTTTCACACACCTTTGGGTGTAGTCCAGGGTCTTTCTTCACTTTAAAGGAATAACAAAGGTTCTCTCGGGTCTCTTGCTGATTTTGCTGGTCAGCTGGAAATTTTTTTTTTTTTGTGCTTTTGATGGAACCAAACTGTTCGTGATAGTGTTTTTATTGGGAGAGTACCTCTTGTGTGCAAGCTGTCACTACTAATTGGGAACAACTTTACTTCTCAAGCTGACACATCCCACAGACGAAGTTCCTCCAACATGTGGCAGGTCAGAAGTGTCCAGATCTTCCCTGGGATCTTCTGATGAAAAATGGATGGTCTGAAATCTTTCCTCCCCTTTCCTTACCAGTGCGCTTACACAAAGATGGTATAGACATCTAGTTTAGGTGCACCAAGTGTAAAAATATGGAGGGAATTGACTGTAGTTTTTTTTCCTGATACTTGCAATCACATCACAGTCAAAAGAAGAGGAATAAATGAAGAAGCAGTACATTTCAAACCCATTGTTAAAGAAGTCTCACAGTGGCTTTGCTGTTCCTCCATGTTTCTTTACCACTCTTGATCAGGAGCCATACATAAATGAATAATGCTCAATGCAAGATCTCTCTTAGAGTTATATCAGATATTCCTAATAGAAGCTCAGTATGTGGAACTTAATCATCTACCAGATGTTTTTATTTACCAGCTCTAATTTTTTTATTTAAAATTGCTCCTCTGATTTAGATGAGTAGACGCAAAGTCATCTCTGAAAATGCATCATTAAAGTGATGCAGTTTTACATAAGAGATGAATTTTATCCACACATCATATGTTTTTAAGGATAAAAAATCTGTTACTGAAACACAAGCACATATAGACTTTCTCTAACCCCTGACCAAATGAAGGCTCAAGGACATAACCCTTGGAGACAAATATACACGTGACTCTTTCCATCTCATTGCCATCCCAAGGACTTCAGCATTCTAATGACAGCTGATTCTCTCTCCTTTTATGCAGGCACAAAGGCAGAGGCTCAGAGACAAATATCTCAATGCCCAGTGCAAGCAAAGCTTGTGACTTAAGAACAGCAGGTTTGAACTGCTATGGCAATACTAGTCATGATTTTTATCCATCTTCTGCTCTGATCCTCTGATATGCTTGTGGCATTTTCTCTCTCATTGCAGCCCATTAGCTGGTAATAGGGCACATAGAAGTGTTTTGTGGGCTGTAAAAAGAAGAAACCAAATGTTGTGACATGCTTGTCAGTGACCATGGCTAGACTTGCCTTGTCTTCCACTTCTGTGCTCCTGTTTCAGGCAGTACATATGCAAATGTCTTTCTGCTGCTTGTTAAATTGCCCTTGAAGTCTCACCTTTTCTATTCTCAGCTTGTCTTCTCTTAAGTACACTGTCAATCATGTTAGGACTTTCTAGATGTGTGATCGTTTAGTGAGTTTTATACAAAAAAAATATTGATTTGCTTTGCTGAAAACATATGCTTTAATTTTCCATTGTGATTTCTTAAATTCAGAATGCAGAAGAGGAATCCTTCCAGTTCAAACAGCTTCCTAGTATTTTGCAGTGGTGTTCTGGGAACACAACTTCTCAATGCCTGGACTTGAGGCCCTTCTGCCTCATGAGGTAGTGTGAGACCCTTGCTCCTGGTATGAAGAGAGCCTTTCTGGGGCTCCCAGCAATACCAGGCTGTGAATTATTTTATCACTGTCGTTATCATCTGGGGAAACAAATAGGATTTTACCCTTTACTTTAATGATGTTTTGTACTTGCTGCTTGAACTCTTGCCCTCCCTGTCCCTTTTTCTACTATAAGCATGCTTCTGCTCCTCTTCCATTCCCATGCAGTCCTCTTTGCCTTTGCCCTTTCTCCTCCTCTTGCACAGCTTGTGTTTCCCTTGTACCAGGCTATCTCAACAGTTTGTATTAAACTCCTGTATTAAATGAAATGGCATTTGTGCAGCTGCACACCCCACTCAGCTTTACTCCATGCCTTTTTTATTTGCTCTAGCTGCAAGTGACAGCAGCACAGGCTGGAGTCAACAGCTGGCACTGTCAGGAAGAGCCATACGTAAAGTTTTACTTCAACAAACCTGAACTTCCATGGTCACCAGCACCTTGTTTGTGAGCAGCCTGAGCTCAGTGAGACCTACTGCTGCATGCAACTGGGAAACAAGTAGCACCTTCCTTCAAAGAAGGGGATTTTTGAAAAGTGCCAGAATGAGTGAGGGATGAAAACCATGTTAAAGGGAGCACACCTCGTGTGCAGCTGACCATGTGTGTGTTTTTGTGAGGATTCCCAAGTCCTGTCCACTGCTGTCATCACAGAGAAGTGCCTGCAACAGGCAAGGCAAGAGCAGACAGCAAGGAAAATAACTGCAGATAACCAAAATCAGTACAAGAACAATCCCTGCCTGACACACCTTACAGCACAGTACTGTGACTCTTGAATAAAGAGCCTCAAGATCTCTGATGGCCACACGTGGCAGAGGTTTATGGTGTATTTCCATGCACCCTTCCCAAACACTGCTCTTCTAGTGCTGACCACTGCAGTGGTGGCAGTATTCCTTCAAGTGCAATACCTGCCTCAAACCACTGACTTTGCCAAGGACAGCTGCTCTGCCAAATGCTTCTTTTCTTACCTTAGTAATTTCCCAGCCAACAGGAAACATCCTTTTCTCAGACCAAAATGTCTCTTATAATCCCAAACTGAGACACATCATGAAAATACTGTGTTTTTATTCAAACCAGCCATTGTTTAATTGTGTTGTCCTTATCAGCAAATGGCTTTCTTTTAAAAATTCCCACATGTGACAAGTCACGTTGTAATGCATTACTTCAGGCTGTATCTTTCATGTTGCATTAGAGTAAGTCGAGCTTAACATGATTTGATGCCTGCAACCTGCTTGAAACGTGGCATGTGAAAGATTTGAAAGAGATGTATCTTTCAAGGGAAACAAAGAGTTTATAGATTTCTTTTTTTCTTTCATTTATACTTTTCTCCCTTTTTAGCTTCAAATGGAAGTTAAATAATGGGAATATTAAAGAAAGAATTAATCAATGCATCTCTTTTTCCTACTTGTAAAAATTCTTTGAACTTTCAATTGTTTGTTTGATTTCTGCTTTGTATTTCCCAAATTACTGAGAAACATCTACCTGGTGACTGTTAGGAAAAAGTCTTCTAGCAAAGCAGCAATTAGGTTGGAGAAAGGATGGTTATACATTCTCTAATGGGTGCTGATAACAGAAAAAATATTTCCACTTTTGAAAGATGAAGGTTTACATGGCTAAATCTCACCTGATCCCACATGATCAGACTCTTGTATTCTGAGATTTTTGATTCTCTAAATCAAAGGGGAACAGAGCAACTCTATCGTATAAATGAACATACTTGCCTAACAACAACAGTGAGAAAAACAAAATAAAATAAACTTAAGCTGTTAGAATAGCTTTAAATAATTTAGCAATAAATTTATGCTTAAACATAGCAAAAAATTACACATTTTTCTTTGAAGAGTAGCAGAAAGAATGTTGTTACATTTGAGGTTCTGGAGTTTTGTTCCTCCTAGAAAACCGTTTAGTCAAGAAATGTTTTCCTGAAATATTTCTGAGCACAGGTGGTTTCTCCTGATACAAGTAACCATACAAGCATGTTGGTTCTTGCAGTGTGCCTGAAGAGTTTTCTGCTTTCTTTGCTGCTGGTGTTTTATTTTCTCTGAGGCTATTCAGAGACTATATTGTCTATAGACTATATATATATTTATTATAGTCTATATGTATAATCTCTATATGTAATCTGTATATGTACACAATATACAGAGGCTATATATGACTATAGAGACTATGTATTCAGACACTATGTGGTCTATGAGACTATAGTTAAGTATGAACATAATCAGGTTCATGATTCACACTGGGCTAGACACTGGTGTTTTTATTCCTTCTGAACAATCCTATTTTGCCCTTTTGAATCACAATAATTTCCATGGGTTGACTTGGACAAAGGTCTCAGTTTATGGTACCCATAGATAACAAATTCTGGTTTTATGGGCTTTTTCAGTGTGAGTGCCATCATTTTGGCTGCATATTTCATCTTGAATAGATGCAAATGTAACTGCAGCCACCTACTAGTTCATCATTTCAGGTCTTAAAATTATAATTTTAGAAGGCATGCTCTGGACCAGCCAGAAACCTAATGCGGGAAACACAAAGTAACATCATATAATTCCTGTGCACAAAATCAGAATTCTTGGCCAAAATGGCCTTTTCTTGTGTCAAAATCTATTAAACTCTGTCTACACCCTCGAGGGTAGAGACTCTGCAGCGAGACCTTAACAAATTAGAGAGACTGTCAATTATCAACTGTGTGAAGCCTAAGAAGGACAAGTGCAGGATTCTGCACCTGGGATGGGGCAATCCTGGATGTACAGACAGCCCGGGGAATGAGAAACTGGAGAGCAGCACCACAGAAAGGGACCTGGGGGTCCTGGTCAGTGGAAAGTTGAATGTGAATTGGCAGTGCCCTGGCAGCCAGGAGGGCCAGCCCTGTCCTGGGGGGCATCAGGCACAGCATCACAGCTGGGCAAGGGAGGGGATTGTCCTGCTCTGCTCTGAGCTGGGGCACTCATCTTGAGTGCTGGGAGCAGTTTTGGGCACTGCAATATAAGAGATATTAAGCTACTGGAGAGCATCTAAAGAAGGTCCATGAGGCTGGTGAAAAGGGCCTTGAGGGGAAGGTGTGTACGGAGAAGCTGAAGTGAGTTGGTTTGTTCAGCCTGGATGAGACTGAGGAGAGACTTCATTGCAGTCCTCAACATCCTCTCAAGGGGAAGTGTAGGGATAGGTACTATCTCTTCACTCTCATGACCAAAGACAGGACTCGAGGAAACACCATGGAGCTGAATGAGGGAAGGTTTAGGTTCAACATCAGGAGAAGTTCCATTTCTGAAGTTTCCTATAACACGGCTGTTGGAAATAACAAGAGAGTGACCTCAGTACAAGGGTCAGCACCCAGTATTTCTTTGTAAACCAAAGGGTGTATTTTTGTTTAGATTGCCTGAAGTTGCCCAAATGGCATGTCAAACCAAGAAGTGATGTTATGAGCAGAGGATGGGGTTGGTTGTAAATGACTGGGAATAATTTAGATGATACCAATAAAAATATTTTTGTTTCCAAAGTGGAAATAATTTTCACGTTCTGGTTTCAGAAAAACTAAGTACTTAGTGACTCTTTCACTTGTCTAAGAAGTGATAGAGGTAGAGGTTCTAGCTCATCACTACTGATTTATCTGCATTTAAATAGAAAACAAAGATAAATAAATATTCTTTGCATTACCATGGAGTTAGCCACTTTTGTTTCTAAATGAGAATTTCACAAGCTGGCAGGATATTGAGTTTCACTGCCAATTATTTGATTTAGCAATACAACTCAAGGAGTAGTGGCTAGCATAACCCATCGTTGTGCAAGTAGACAGTAATGTCTACTGAAATGCATGCTGCATTGTTACCATGTGCACTGGGTCAGATGTCATAACATCCAATTCCTTGAGCAATAGTTAGAAGCTCTGTGCAGGAGGATTAATGTAAATCTAGAAAGCCAGCCAGAACCTCATACTAAATTTTTCCAGAGCATGTGTCAGCAGATATTGGTTGTGCTAAGCACCTTGCTATAGGTACCCTGATCTGTAATGCTCCCAGAGCCAGCTCTCTTCATACAGATAGCCACATGGGCAGCACTGGGAATTACTTAGAGAATTGCTACAAAGCCTGGAGAGGGCCTCTGGGAGCTTCTCACTTACTTGCTGCATGCTGACGAGTCCTCCTGGTCGTTGCTGGTCACCAAAAGTTGCCCCTAAAACACCAACTCTTAAATAGTCTGTACATGTCTGCTAAGCCACAACAGAATAGGGTGGGGATACAGCTCATGCTAGTTCTCTACTTTCCTAAGTTACCAATCTTTCAAAGAAAAATGCTTTTATGTAAGCCAGTTACCTTCAAACCACCCTACCTACTAGTCAGGTTAAAGTAGAAGCCAAATGAAGGTATAAATTCACAACATCCAAAGCTGACTGTGAGTGTGAACATTTATGCAAGTTATGGGCAGAAGAAAAGAAAAAAGCACACAGTCTGTCTACATGAAGTTGAAAGTAAAGTTATTTCTTACTACAGCCAGTGGAGGTGCTAAAAGCACCTCAGTGCACACCACTGATTTTGGCCTCCATTGTGCATACAATGTCATCTTGCAGCTTTTGGAGAGGAGCACCCTGGGCAAAGCACAGCTCTAAATCACCTTTCCAGGGGTCCTCAGTATTGCCATAGATGTCAGGCTTCCCACACAGGTTTTTCCTTGGGAGTTCAAACAGACTGCTCCTTTCCAGCTCTCTCATGAGAGGCATGATGGAATTTGACTCTCAGTGAACCTTAACCAACTTTCATATGATGTAGGCAAATTTTCCTTCCAAAAAAACTGATTGGAAGTTCTAATCTTTTGAGAGACAATCACACAGTGTCCAAAAACCCTTGATAAAATTTCTAAATAAATACAGCATGGAAAACAAATAAATCCTGGTGATGATAAAAGCCTAATCCAATAAACTAATCTGATCAAAAGATCAGTCTTGTAAAATCAATTACATTTGTCTTCAAGCAGAAAGACATAGGCAAGGTTTTTAGAAGAAATACATTCTCTGTAGGCATTAAACCACAAATTGCTTTATGAATATATTCCCCTAAGAGAAACTAGAATGTAATTCCTGAAGGATCTCTATCAAGAACCAATGGGAATTTAGTCTCTTTTGTACTAGTTTAGCAACCCACTTGAAAACATGCAAACAATGTTTGGTATACAGCATGTGATTTATTGCATACACTGTTTTGTCTCGGTGCTTTCAAGGAGAACAATAGCAAGCTGTAAAACCTTCTGCTCCAGATCATTCCTTCAAAATAAATCCAGTTCAGATGCTCTGTGAGGACTGGTATTTCAAAGTGATAACTGGCAATTTATAAATCACCCACTTTCTTTTGCAACGAGACAGCACATCTGTAATCCATATTTATTTCCCATTAATAACTGTGACGGTGCTGCGGCATTGATTGTTCCATATCGTGTGCATTTCACCTTACTAACTAACCTTGAAGAAGAGTAAAGAGGAGCAATTTTCCCCATTTTTTTTTCCCACTCAGAGAGCATTCTAAGATGAACTGTTTCAAATAAATTTAAATAAGCTATTGAACTAACACATGCTCAACATTTTCATGAGGTTATTAATGAAATCTATATTTGCACCATTTATGTTTCATTCCCTTTCCAGACATCCACATCACATATGAAAGCTGAGCAACACAAAGAGGACATAGCTTATTTCATTTTTAAAAACAGTCAAAACCTTAAGTCACTTCAGGCTGACATTGGTAACAGTGTGACTTTGAATGCCTCCAGGATTTGTAAAATTGCCAAAACAGATTTTAGGAAGCTGATGGGACTAGACTACCAGGAGGGAGACTTAACAGCAAGAAGATTGATTGCAATCAAGTCTGCTAAGGGAGGGCTGTAACAGGCCAAGGTGCACTCCCTGCCTGCCCTCAGGCTATGCTGGCTCCTGGAACTGGCAAAGAACTGGGCTGCTCCTGCTTGCTGTTCTCATCTCCCTACACTGGGAAAGACTACACAAATTGCAACAGCCCCACAGAAAGAAGTCAAAGAAAAGGCTCTGACCATGCCACCTATGGAAGTCTCTTCTGCCCGTGGCCAAGGAGTTCATGACCATCTGTGGGGAAGACTCCAACAAAGCATGATTCATTCAGCAGAGCACATCCTTTCTGCTTTGCCCATGTTTTCTTTTTCTTTTCCCAATTATTGCCTGTTGCCAAGGTTTCTTTGTTAAAAGGCACCCTGTTTTGACAATTTCTAAACTTACATTAACATTTATATTGAATCTTTGATTATTGAAGCATTATTATCTCCGTTAATAAATCCCATATAAGTAAGTTGAATAATTAACCTCCCAGCCAAAAGAGATGTTGAACTACGTGGGCAATGTTAGATGCACACACAACCTACTTTGTAATGCACATCCTAATCACTGCTAAAGGCTTAAACCCCTCATACTTAAAAATACCTTTACAACAGGGTTCTCTTTGCCTAGTATTGCTCTTAAATCAAATATACCAAAGATTAAATCATTGGCTTCATGTCACGCTAAACATTCAAAATCATTATCCCAAAATCCTTTTGGGAGGCAGACAAGATGCCCTCAGTTCAGCTCCCTGTAGATTGCAGGTCAGTAGCACAAAGACATAGCATATAATTGGACTCAAGTGGTAGTCTGAGCTCATAAGAGGCCAAGAACAAATTAGTCTGAATCATCTTCTATTTTAAAAATAGACATTTAAGTATGGGCACAGTTCAGATTTGCAGCTGCCTGACCTATGGATAAATACAAGGCTTTAATGCTTCCAGAAACAGAACAGGGAACAATTTAAGTACCTGAATATGACAGGAAGCATCAGCTTTTTTGATCCCCGTGGCATTTCTTTGAGCATTTTGGCTATAGGATGAGCCCTGAATTCTTGAATTTATATTGAAGCACAAAACAACTTTAAATTCTACATTATAAAGCGAAATGAAGAGCAAAATAAAAGCAGCATGCAAGTACTAACTGTGAAATATTTCCAATAATTACCAAATATTGCTTTTTAATGTTATGTGACATTTTATAGACGGAGAAAACAATCAGATGTCTATTGTCAGCCAATTAGTACATTAAAATAAATGTAAATGCAAAAATTACTGACCTGATACCCATTTTGAAATGATGAAAGTGGTATGTTTTTGTTTAACCAAGGAATTTTTAAAATTACTAAGCATTTATGCTAAATAATGGGAGAATAAACCAAGAAAAGATCAGTCTGTATTTTTTCTTTATATTCCAAACATTCTCCCTGAAAAATCAGGGTTAAAGATCCTTTCATCTAACTTGAAGTGGGAAATGTGCTCCTAAAATTTAGCAAACAGAGAAGTTGTCTAGGTTGGAACTTGAGTTTCCATTCACATCTGACTGTTAGTTAATATATGGTAACAATGAGTACATTTCATGCTTTGGGTAGAACAAACAAATATTTGCTTCCTGAAAACATGTCTGTGATGCATGGGCAATAGCACATACAATTCAGTCAAGCTGGAAGGAGAGCGAAGTGGCTGAGGTATCAGCCTGGAACAAAGAAGATTCAGCTTTTGAGCCTCACCCCAGGCTCCTGTGGCAGAGTTGGAGCAGTCCTGTGGCCTCCTGTGTGCCTCAATTTCCCTTCTGTACTGCCAGGCTAATAGTGTCACTCTCCATCTCAAAGGAAGACAGTCCTGCAGGTCTGAGATTCAGCCTGGCCAGCCAAGCAGGAAGAAAAACACATTGTGCTTCTCACTCTTTGGGGTTATTTTTGGACCTTTACTTGGAGGTAAAGAGAGATGAAAGCACCATCTGAAATGTACTTTTTGCTGCTGGAACAAAAGTAATGGTGTCTATCAGATTTAATCAAGCTGTTTGTCTGCTTTTACTTTCCTGTACTTGAAACACTGCAGCGCTTTGTTTTCTTTGTAGTGCTACATTTGTTCATTGGTTCAGTTTATGTTCAAAGAGATTTAGAATTGAACATAACTTTTAAAGTGGTACTTTTAGTGTTTGTCTAGAGGGCTTGGCTCACAGAATCTGTCACATTCCCCCCACAGCATGGTAACAATTCAGGTGAAGCATTGCAAAGCAGTGGCCATATTTTTATATATGCTGCTTTGTAATGAATAAATGGTTCCTGTTGAAAAGAACTGGTAGAGTAGAAGGTGGCAGGTTCCAGTTTTGCTTTCAGAAAGCATCACAGGTGCAGCTGGCTGGGGGCATGGGACCAGCCAAGCCCCCTTGAGCAGACCTCTTTTCCCACAGCCACGTGGTTTGGGAGAGGGAACACTTATTTATCAGTGCAGCACAACAAGAGGTTAAACAGCAGGATGCATATATGTACACTAAAATGCTCAGCAAGGTCTTGTTGACTTCTGCTGCAGGAGAATTTCATCCTCAAGAGTACAACATTCACCTGTTAGTGGGAAGAGGAGGTCCTGCAGGTGCCTGCTCTTCTGTGACACCACCCCACTGTCCATATGGCAGCTGAGCACTGCCTCTGGCTGTCTCCTGTACCTGCCACTCTCACCAGGCTTGCTCAAATGAAAAGGAATGGAGATGCACAGTGTTTGAAAATTTTTGAAACTGGTATTTAAGCTCATTTCCATCCTTCTCCATATTTTCCTTCTTTTTTTTTTTTTTTTAACTCTTCACATTCTTTCTTCTTCCTCTAATATTTCCAAACCCAGAATTCACTTAATTCATTGACCTTGAAAACAAAAAACAAACAAACAAAAAACCCTAGGAAAGAACAATTCACTTGCCAAGTGCAAATACTTTGACAGATTCAAGGGTACAAACCAAGCTGTGGAGCCAATCAAACCTGTAAAATCTCACATTAGAAACTCTCTCTCTCTCCCCTGGGTTCCCACCCAGTATTATTTTTCCTTGATTGCACCATTCTTTTGTGAAGACTGAAACTCTTGAGAACATAACTACCCTAGTCTCTATAATAAATACATCCTAGGAATGGTGTGATTTATGGATTTTGGTAGTATTTTTTAACAACCCTGTTATATGTCAGCAAGGATTTATGGCACGGATCCCTTGATCTTATAAAACCAGGCACAGCAACCAAAAGCCAAGAACCTCTAACCATGAGCAATCTCTAGTGCTCTTTTGTCAATAGGCAGGATTAAGAGGATGCACTGTATTAGAATGGGATTCACACTAAGGCTGCCCAGGACATCCCATGTCCCTTGAGGGGCACAGTTGCACAGCTCCACACTGTGAGGACTTCTCTTTGAGTATTTAAGTCTAGACCTATATTTTAAAAATGCAACATTGAACCTGGAAACACTTGAACCAGCTGGTCAAGTGCCTCAGCACAGAGGTAGCAGATGTAGAGCAGCTCCTATCTGTAAGGGAGCCACTAGAGGGAGGGAGAGGTCCACAGTGCCCTTCCCAGCCACCTTCTGCATCTCCTCCATCACCAAGCACAGGCTAGACCCTGCCTTCTGACAGCCCGGGGGGACTTCAGCTTTGACCCTAGTCGTGGGACAAATGAAGGTGGCAGCACTTTCCCAAGGTCTTCAGTGTCTGACCCTCCAAAAGCTGCTGGTGGCTTTTCTGGAGCCCCAGCTGCTGCTGCACATGGATGTGATTGCTCAGTGCCGGGGCTGCAGGCCAGATGGATGCATCCTGTGGGCTCCCTGCAGCCCAGGAGCCCTCAGCTACAGCACCATATGCAAGTGGTGTTTTACACACATATCAAATGTCAAGCCTTGGCTAAGTCACAGATGAAGTATAATGCTACTGCTGTAGCTCAGTGCCCTTAATACCACCCCACAGTGTGGGAGAGTCCTTCCTCCAAACCATCAGCTGCAGATGAGCTCTGTGCTTGTTATAGCCCCCGAGTACTTTCTAGCAAAAGCATCCCCAGAACAAAGTGTGTCTCCACTCCTCCTCAGCTGAGTTTTAACACAGAATTTAATAAAGATTTATAGGTTTTCAGAGATTGTTTCGAGCTCAGCCAAAGTCTCTTTTTTTTTAATCACACTTTTCCATAGGGGGCAGGGGAGGAAGTGTTTTCAAGGCTATAGAAATTGAAGCAATATCTCAGGTATCTGCAGCCTCACTCAATGTGCTACCAGCCCTTTAACTTAGGGGAAAACAGGATTTGTTTTACAAATCCCATTCAGAAAAGCTTTGTGTGAGTAATAAAATGTTAGGCCTCATAAACTTATGCTAACGCTCATATCCCTGGATTTATTACATTTGGAAACCAAAAATTAATACCATAACATTTCAAAAAATAAAAATAAAATGTACTGAGGGCATATAAGTGAAACTATCCTATGCCATTATTTGTTAATTAAACTACTTGAAGGCCATTTTGATGACTAGAGCTGGACAAATGCCAGATGAGAAGTTTCACTCCTGCAAGGGGCTTGAAATTTGCTAGCAAAGGGAATTGTGATGGATATAATTTTGTAAAGAAAGTTAAAGTCTTTCCTCCTGTTAATTTAATGTTCCAAGGATTCTGAAACGCTTTCCAGAGAAGATACACAAGATTTCCTGTTAGCCTGGATAAAGGCATTGAATTCAGGGAGGAATGTCTTGGAGTCAATGTTTAAGCCTGAGTGTCCTCAGCTCAGAGTTAGAGTAAGGAGTGGTTTGGTGGACCCTGGGGATGTTGCCTCCACCTAAACACACCCCAGTATGCTCATTTTTCTCACATAGGCTGTTCCCCCAGCTACTGAGAATTCAGGTTGGTTTCCTGAAGGCTGTCTTTGGGTAGTCAATACCTTTCCTAAGAGACAGCATGAAAAAACAATACAATACTGAAGATGAGTCCTCAAAAGTAGGAACAATGATGAAAATTTACTTTACATGTTAAAATACCTTTTTGTGTGTTTACATTTTTGTTCTGGTTGGGATTTACATTCTTCTTCTGTAGACCTGCAGTCCAGTTCACTTTTTTTGTGAGCATATATCTCATTATGCCTACATGTGTTTCACTCACCCTATTAAACTGCATCCTGTTTATTCTAGGGAAGGGTTTTTTTTTCATTTATCAAAGCCATTTGGAGTTTGCAGACTTTTCTATATGAACTCATCATATCACCATTTAATTCTTTATCAAAAATACTAGTTAACTAGTGCCAGACCCAGGCAACTTTTGCAAAATCCAGTTTGCCAAATGTTAGGCATTTTGGATTTAATATGAATCCAAATCTCTTTGGAGAGAGCATCAGTAATGGCTGTGCTGTTAAAAGCAGGATAATTTTCATACTGTACCAGAAAAGATAGTCCAGAAGTCTGTTCCTAACATCAGCTGGTTTCAAGGGAAGGTTTTAAAAACTACAGAATGGGCAGCTGTGGAACTAGGGAAGATTATGCTGTAACCAGAAAATTACAAGTGACAGTAGGATAGCACGTACTGAACTTCTGCCAGACAATATTATCTGGGATTCTGAACAAGGGAGAGTGAATGAATAAAGAGCTCTTAGGGAAGATAAATCTCATACCCTGTGAGAGAGGATGGTTTTGTTTTTAAGCCCCTGCTTGCTCAGCTTTACAGGGGATCTGACAACTGTTTCTACCACAGACTTTTCTTATGGGCCCTGAGCACATCAGTTAATCTCTTTGAGCATCAAATCTCTTCCTGCTTCTCAGGGATACAGGCTGAGTTATTTGAGGGGCTCTTTGATACTGTGTCCCCACTCAACCTCCCCCCTCCAAAAAAACCCCACCATAAAAACAAACAAACAAACAAACAAACAAACAAAAAACAACCCCACAAAACCTCCTCCACAAAACAAAACAAACAAAAAAAAACCCCAAACAAACCAAAAAATCCACAACTCTGGAGAGGAAAGAATAAAGCCAGGAGAAATCAAATATATGCCTTGACCAGAATTTAGCTTGTGTCTGGTGAGACACACATACAAAGTAAAAAATATACATTCCACAACTTAGATAAGTGATGGAAGACAAAGACTACCTGTGATAAAAATGGACTCCTTACCTGACTTCAATATAGTCAGGTGAGGAGAAAAATTATTTTGTTGTTCTATTCAAAGAATTTGGATCCTATATAGAAAGTGTACACCAAATGAGAGTTGCTAGAAATGAAAAGTCAAATAAGAGACTGCAACATGTGACTTCCCTTAAAACCAAAATCAAAACAGATTTATGATCTAGGTTAGGACACTGGTGCAATTCAGGCAGCAAACTCTGGTGCTGAGATCCTGAGAACTCATGACACATGACTTTGGGGCTGTATAAACCCCAGTGAAGGTGAAAATCTGCTCTGTGCTTAACCAGAGTTGCTTTAGAAGCAACACAGCTCAGGACTTGGCTCCTGTCTGCATGGAAAGCACACACAAACAGTTCAATCTTTTGTAATACCAAAGATATTGAGAAATCTGGTTTTTACACTGAAGGGTTTAGCAGGATCCATTCTGTCTGGAAGGAAAGATCTACCTCTCCTTGCTCAATTCTTTCTATGCAGACAATCTGACCTGACATTTCCTGGAGTGCATGTGAACTGCCAAAATAAGCCCCCAAATAAGACTCTTCCTTGGTGACCCTCGCAGACCCACCATACAGAATATCCCCCTGTGTCTCAGTGCAAGTGCTGGAGGAGAAAGTGAGTGCAGGAGCAGCTGAAACATTGTCTGACCCCAGCTGGTGGAAGGAACAAGACAACTCCCTGGGGATCATGGAGACAAGGGTGCACAATGGGGCCAGCAAATGCAGATTGGGCTAAGGCAGGCACAGGGCAGAGTGGGCACTGGCATCACAGTTTGTGATATTACCAGCATCTAATAATTTTGAAATGTTCTGTACAGTGAATCATGTTTCTACCATATGCTGATACCACCAATCTGCTTGAGGCTAGAAGTATCTGCTAGCAGCAAATTCCTTGTGATGAATGTGTCTGGAGGACTGGATCCAGCAGTGTTTCTCAGTGTCACACATGTGCACACACATGCACACCAATGCACCTGTGTGCACAAGACTTACTGCATTCTTCACAAAACAAAGCCATAGCTTCTGTTTTCTTTGCAGGTGGGTGGATGAGGACAGATTGATGGTCATGTCAGAGCCCAGTAAGTGATTCCTTCACGGTGGGTATGGAAGGTGAAGTGTCATTTTCTTTCTTCAGGTTCAAGTTCTTTCTTTGCTTCAGAGAATCCAATTTCAATCTCACTCTCTGATATGCAGCTTTCTGGTAGAGATTGGTTACAGGACAATCAGTGTGATGAGGTACACCTTACAGACTTAAAAGGAAAGGCTACATTTCCTTACTTCTCCAGAAGAAGGAGAGTTGTCTCCCATTTTCCCAAGGCCTGTTTGGGAAGTCTTGCAATACTCTTGTTCCCAGCTTGGCTCTGAATGTCCTTGTACAGGTCCAGGTGACTGATATTTCTCATCATGTTTTGTGCAAATGTGCAGAACTCCATAATCTCTGTGTGCCAAATGATGGAGTTTATGAAGCCAGAAAGTAAAAGTAATTTATACATCTCATTTCAGATCTCAGGGGAATAATGTAAGGCAAAATACAGAACTTATGTATCTCATTTTCTTGTACATTCACTGGTTACCATGTAAACTAAGGGGAACTACTTTTAAGTAAAACTCAGCAATTGAAATAGTTTTTAGTCCTTTGTCTAAAAGAGCTTTTAAAATAATCCATTTGTCCTGTATTTCTTCCTGTTCCTTTTCTTTCCTACTCCCCCTTGAATACCACAGGTCTTATTTCTGACTTACAAAGATGGTCATCTGCTCTTCCCATTCCCATGTGCTCTCCCTGGATAGCAGAGAAATGATGAACCTTGCATTCCTTCACTGTCTTGGTCCCAGGGGAAATAACTGTAGCCACAGATACAGAGCAGAAAAAATGAGTGAGCTGAGTGAGCTGGGCTTTTCCACCATCCTTTATTTACACTTTTCATGGTTTCTTTTCCCTCAATATTGGTTATGTGTTAATGTTCATCCACCAGCCCAGCAGGGAACAGTCTTTACTCTCACTAGTGGAATATCTCATCACAGCTAGAAAAAGGTGTAAGAGCCCAGGTCAAAGAACTAGATAGCACCCAAATTTTTATAACTTGCAATACTGTTTGCAAGGGACTGCTAGAATTATGACACAAAAGCCTGCTTTTTGAATGAATATAGAGTCATCCCACTGGTCTCAGAGCAACTCTAAATGTACAGGATCTTGTTGTTCACTGGTAGCAAAACTCCTTTAATAAAATAGCACACCCAAAGTGAAGGCAGCTGTGATACAGTGCATTAGAGATTTTGAACTTTTCAAAATAGAGCTGTATAAAGGTATAGCAGGGGAAAACTTGGTGTGCAGCAATTTTATAGCACAAACTGATAAAATATTGGTAGAGATTTGCCTGGTTTCAGGTTTCTTTACAAAATTCAAATATTACATGAGATTTAGAAGGATCTGTCTACACAAAGGCAAAGGACTTTTAAAAAATAGCTCTTGTGAGCAACAGAGAAAACAAATATCTTCCTGACTTTATTTATCATTTATATTTCTTTTTTGGTTGCCCAAGACACCAGACACCCAGAAACACTAATCTAGGAAGTTAGGGTGAAGCCAGAAAAAAAGGATAAAAAAAAAAATAGAGGAGTATGTTTATTCTGACTTCATGTTTTTTAGTGATTCACTAGCCAGCCCAGTGTGGCTATCATGAAACATGCTGCTAGCATGCACCAGCTGAAGCAGGGAACAATCACAAGGCAACATTAATTGGGAATCAAGAAGGATAGAAAAATTGCAACATGGTTCTACAGGGTTCCTCAGAAGACACTTCAAGTTTACAAATAGAATTTTTCAAAAGATTGTTTTTTACCAAATATCTTAAACTGATGAGCCTAGCAGAGGTTGAGCTGGAATAAAATTGCACTGCACAGTTCTTCCAGGTAAATAGCTGCAGGAGAGAAAGAAGAGCCCACGAGGAGGGTAAGCACTGTGTCTGCTCACAGAACAGCAAGAGGAGTCCTCCCACTTCACACCTCTTACTCAAGACCCTGGGGTTTGTGCTTTTACCTGACACCAGGGAAAACCATTTTTACATGATCTCTCTGTTGGAGGGAACCTGGACCCACATTTTCTGCCTCCTCAATCTATCCTTATGCTCTCCCTTGCTCTCAGTTTGGATCCACTCCAGAGATCACAAAGTCTGTTCTCAGATGAGTGTTATAACCAATATGCTCTTGGGTAAATAAATTAATCATCTCTTATTTCACTTTTGCATCCATCTGAGAGCTTTCATGGGGTGGGATTTAATGACAAGTATCAGTTTGTGGGTGCTGGTGTCATGGACTTCCACTCAGTATTCAGTTAAGTGGCAATTCCCACATCACTCCAGTTTGGTGGCTTCTGCTGGCTGCAAGAAATGCATGAAACTGTACCTAAAAGGAACAGTAATTTCTCCATGCACCATTCATTCACTGAAATCAGTGACTGAAAATTGGATGTTTTAATAAAGACTTTTATTGAGCCAAAGTTTTTGATGAGGCTGTCACCTCACCTCCTACAAAAACTCAGTAGACACCTTGTGACTCTACAGGAAATAGAGATCTTCTCAGGAACCACTTTTGGGGATACTTAGAGGAGTCTGCAGCCAGTTCTTCAGAAGGACCTGATGGAGCTGTGGAAGCAAAACTGAGCACAGGTGTGATTCTGTGTTCTCTGAAGTTGGTCCTGCAAAGAGATGAAAGGAAAAGTCATGGGCTAAATTCAAAGGCAGTTCCTTAAATATAGTCAAGGTTTCAATTAGATTCTCTTTTTAATAAGAAACAAAAATATTAAAAGAGTTACATAGAGACAAAAAATTCAGAAGCCTCATAATGGACTTCAATGCCATGAGTATCAGGGGCTAACCTGACTGCAGAAAAGATGTATATTGTGGGGAAATACAGAATCCACAATTTATTATTTCCTGTGGAAATAGCATGTAGTACCATGAGCCCCTGACATATCTCATGGGGAATTTGCAGGAGATCTCCTTTAATTAACTTGAGTCACTAGTGAATGCAAGTAAATAAATCAATGCAATCTTGATCATCTCAGAATTAAATGTGTAGAAGGTTCCTGCATTACCTCGGGAGTTTCTCTCATGATTTGTTTCTTGGTTATGCAGATTGATTTGGCTGTTTAGCATAGAGGTCCAAGTTTCCCTCCTCGTGCCTGTGTTGTCAGTGGGCAGGAGAAAGTAGGAGACAGACTTCCCTGGAGCTAGCACTGGGTTTCAGTGGTTACCTGAACTGACACTGCATTACTGAAAATTCATTACACCTCCTGTTCTTGAAGCCTGCTCCTTCCCCTCTCTCCTGTTTTCATGGAAACACCATAGGGAAAGATAGTACCAGGACCTCCATGAACTTTATTTAAGGGAATCAGCAAAGTCTGCTGAGAGGCAAATGAATGACAATGCTCCTATTTCCAAAACAGATTTTCTGTTATACTAATGCCATGATCTCTGGAGGAGAGAGGAAAGGAGAGCAGAAGGAAATGTGTCAAGAAATGTGTGTGTTTAGGCCTCTAGTCACTGTTATCAGTTTGTGACTGAGCAGGTAAATCATATTTCACACTATTGTTTGCAGTTCCCCGAGTGAGCCTGCTCCAAAGCCCACACAAACTTTCAGGCAGAAGACTGCCCAGCTCTTTTCTTTTACAGCAAATTACTAAGTTGGATTTGAAGCCATTTCCATACTGGACACAGTTAAAATAAATGCAATGACTGAGAAGTAATTCTATAGCTTTGTGCTTCAAATTCACATTCCTGGCTGAGTTTCCTGAGTAAAGATGAAAAATCAACATTTATTACAAATCAGTGTTAGCATAGCTTTTAAAAGACAAACCAATTTCAAATATAAGAGAACAGAATACAGTTTAAACCATAGGAGCAGCAATTTCTTACTCTGGAAATCAATAGCATGGACTGAGGAGAGCTGCAAAGTCTCTTCAGTTTCTATTGCCGTAAGCTGAGGCTCTGATTCCCTATGTAAGCATTACTCAGTTTCAACAGACTTTGATCCTTTACTGGGAGGAAACAAGGATCCGACCTCTGCCTGAACTTGGGTCCTGTGGAGAAAAAGATTCTCCCAGTTAGAAAAATAGAGGTTTCTGGGCTTCTTATACATCTGTTTGCTTCCCAACAGGCAGCATGTGTGTGTGCCTGGGTAGTGTTCCTGAGTCATCTCCTCCAATTAACCTTTTAGAGAAGGTTGCCAGCCAATCTGCTGACCAACCCCAAACAAAAAAAACTAAAAAAAACCCAAAAAGCAACCTCCCACCAAAAAAAACAGAAAAAAAAAAAAAAAAAAAAAACAAACCAAAAAAGAAGGAAGATTAAAAATATGCCAGGCTGTAGTTTTGAGCATGATTCTTGAATTAACTTCACCAGATAGAATAAAAAATTGGCTGCTGTGCAATAACCTCATTCCTGCATCTGCTTCTAACACTGCTCCCTCCTCACTCCCCACCTTTCCCCCTGGGAAGTTCCCTGATATGATTAAGTCATTGTTGGTTTCCTTGAGTAGAAGTAATGGAGGTGTCCCAAGCATAAGAAGCTGTGAATGTAGACCAAAATTTGACTCACTGAGCTCCTAAAAAAACATATATACAAAGCAAAAACCTGAGTTGCTCTTTTGAATTCTTGATGAAAACTGTGGATATCAAAGAGGTATTCTGGCTATTGCTGAGCAAGGCTTGCATAGTCAAAGGACCTTTCTGCTTCTCATGATGCTACCAGTGAGGAGGCTGGGGGTGCACCAGGAGTTGTGGGGGGACACAGCTAGGACAGCTGACCCCAATTGACCATTCCATACCATGCAGTGTCTTGCTCAGTGTTCAAATGGGCTGCGAAATGAAGTTTGGCCAGGGCTGCCACTGCTCAGTGATTGACTGGGCATCAGTTATTTGGTGGTGAGCAATTGGCTTTCTTCTGCATCCTTTGTTTTTAGGCTTTTACCCTTCTGATTCTCTTTTCCAAAAGGAGAGTGAACCAGTGGATCTATGGTGCTTAGCTGCCTGCTGGGATTAAACCATGACAGGCTTGAAACCCTCACACAGATTTGCTAAAACCAATATGTGAGGCTGCACAAGTTACTTGCATAAAGTGGTAAACCAGTATACACTATCCTATCTCACAATTTTACTCTCTGATCCCTCTCTTGTCCTGAAAGCTTCCAAATACCTCCACTTTCTTCTCACTGGATTTGGATTAGCTTCTCTTTCTCCTGAAGTTTTCTTGTGATGCCTTCTCATTCCCACCAGCCACAAACAAAGTTCAACCTCCTGTCTCCTACCCTGTCTCCATCTGCTTTCCTTCCCCTGCTTTCCTTTTTTCCTCCCTGCTGCTCCTGTGGACAAGCCTCAGCACTGCTTCAAGGGCTGCAGGCACATGAGTTTGTCACTGCTCCCACCTTGCTGCAATCCCTGCACGCTGCCCCAGTCACAGCATGACCAGCTGTGGCACAGCTGTGTGGGACACACTTGGGGGATGCCTCCTTCTCCCTAGCTCATATTGCAGACCTCCTGCTGAGGTTTGATTCTCTTTTTCCCTATCCTGTTTTTTCCACTCTTCCTCACTCCTTCCTTTCTTGCAACTTTGGGATCATTTCTCTCTCATGCAAAGGAAAGAGGATCAAATACCTAAAAATAAGTACAGCTATAAATGGACTGGTTGTTCTTCCACTTGTTCTCTGTATAACAATGCATAGAAAAGGGAGCTTACCAGGTACAGAGGACAGGAAAAGGTGTTGAAATTTGAGGGACATGTGAGGTTTTTCTTTGTGAGCTTGAATGATGCTCACAATTTGCCTCTGAGTGTGTTTGAGTTGATCAGTTCATGAAGAAAAATTACATGGCATGGCTTGCTTGTGATGATTAGAGGGATTTTTCACTGACCAGAATCTTTTCATCTCTCGAGTGCTCTAATTTTCTCTCTTGTAGGAAAAGATAGGGTAAAGGTATAACATTTGGTTTAGGAAAGCCTGGCATAATTGCTGTCAAATTAGCTGTGGTTGAAACTGATATCCTGAACTGTAAATTGCACTGCCCCACAATGTCCACAATCCCTTCAGGATACCTAGATCTTGAAGTGGGTCAAAAAGCTTGGGAGCTTTGCTTAGAGTGTTTGCATCTGACCCAAACACTGCTGCAGGAGTAACAAACAGCTAGTGCTGTATAACAGCTAAAGTTGTGGATGGTAATAATAGGATATGATAGGAAAGCTGTCAGTCTGGGATGGGGAGCTGGACCACATCCACAGTGCTACAGAAGAGATTTCTGGCACTGACAGTGACTCCTCTTCCTCACTGTGATTTGTTCTTGATTGGAGTCAAGTTCCTGCCTTAACCAGCTCAGGACATCCATTGTGCATTTCTGTCTTCTGGGGAGGGATTCCTCAATCTTTCTACCATGCTCCCTTAACCTGGAATGTGAGGAAAAGATTTATGTAACTGTTATTCCCCAAAAGTTATGAGCCATTGAATAACTGGTGCAGTGTTCAACATCTCAGAGCAAACACAGCAGCTCAGAAGATGAGGAGTGGCCCCTCCACTCCTCAATGGAAGGAGGCTGGAGTGGAGTACACACCACAGAAAGCAATTCCCTTCCTCAGAGCAGCAGGGTGTGATATAATGCTCCTGTCCCTAGAATGGCAATCTGGCAGGAATCCCTTAGCACACCAGAAGTTTTCACTGGGTTTGTTAGATCTGTGACCTGATTACTCTCAATCCAATTGTGGGTACTGGTCCATTCTTCCCCAGTGATGACTGTTAAAATGATAATCCTGCATCATCATAAGACATCGTTTTTCATAGCTTAATGACCTGCTATCTTCCTGGAAAAAGTTAGGTTATATTACAGGAGTTTGCTGTCTATTCTGGTTACTTGCTTAATGCTTCTAGACATAATCAAATTCATTTCTGTGCCTCTTACTTGAGGGCAGATTTTCTTTTGTGCCACCAAAGCACTGTTACAGTTATTTATAAATGTTTCGTCAGATCATTTGCCTGTACAAATTACAGCCTGACTATTATCTGTGAACTGTGTATTTCCATTATTCATCCCAGTCTCCACTCCTGATTGGATGCCTGAAACTTTATGAATAGAGAAAAAAAGTGAATGATGAATAGTGAATCATGAATAATAAACAGAAGATGAGTAGACTTTTTCAAACTCCTATTCCTCCATGAATATGTGTACCCCTCTATATCAGTTGCCTTCACCAACATTCATATGCAGAGAAAATAGATTGAAACAAGACTAACAAAAAAGGGCAGGAATGCAGCTGAATCAAATCAGGAACTAGCATTTTTTGTGCATAGTTGTGAATGCACTACTCAGCAGTTATTCAACTCCAGTAAAATCCAACTGTTCTGGGGATGAACTCAGCTGCACAGGCAAGAGCAGGGTTTTTCTCCACCCTGCCTTGCCCCAAACCTTTCCAGGAAAGTGGATATGTCACAGTGCTTCTGCTTTCTTCTTCCTCAACTGTAAAATAAAAATAATTATGCCCTTCCTTCTCCTTGTATCACTCTCAGACCTCTGAATAAATCATGCTAAGTGAGAAAGAAACATTTTTAAAGATTTGTCAGTAACTAGCATAAATCATGTCAACCTTTAGATTCCTAGCTATTTAGGTAACTTACAGATATGTACAATGCAGATGTTGTTTAGAGATTATTCTAAATTATATTTTTCCCACAACAGATAAGTGATAGCTTCTGTGTGCCTGACTTGCCATTTCATGTTTTGCTTAAAAAAAAGAAAAATGTAATTTAAAAAAAACAGCTTTCTCATGCAATTCCAAAATAATTATAGTTTTCCAAAATTGCAACTATTTGCCTTCCTAAGCCTTTAAAATAGTCTTCTAAGGTAGATCTGTAGAAACATCTTGGCAGTGAATGTAGGCAATTGCAATCATTCTTGCTCTAATTTATACAACCATAGAAATGTATTTTTTCTTAGCTGTGGGCCCCAGCTGCCTAAAGCTGCTGACCATGATTGAAGATGTGAACACACTTTTTTTTTAAAAAGAAGAAAATTTTGTTTCGATTGTGAGATTTGTATTTCTCTTTTTCATGTTTTTACAGATGGATCTGAAGTAATTACATGTGCACTTCTAACTTCTTTCTATTTAGGGAATCTGCATGACTCTTGAGCTTTGTGTGAAGAGGCAACAGGATTTTAATCCTAAAAAGGATTTCATTTTTACAAAGTAAAATCCAAATCCCTAGGATCTCACCTGTAAATCAAAAAATAAAAAAGCCTGAGCCTTCTGTATGTGATCTAACAGTTTGTCTCTAGTTACTATCAGGCTGTTTTGGAAGATTTTGAAATTCAGAAAAGAAATGTTCCTAGCTTGAATAAAAACAGCCAAGCCTTTCAGGAACTGCTGGAGGGTACTCAGCCAAAAGCATCCATTAGTCATCCAGAATTACCCCTCTAAATCAGACAGAAGAGGGACTCAAATCTGCTTTTCTCATAGAATGAGTGTCTCAACCTGCTTCCAAAGAGCCTTTTGCCAGCTGGGGACCCAAGATGGTTATGCTGAAACCAGCACTCTTAAAATAGTTTTGGTTTTGACTTTGGCTTTATTAGTGACAAAAGTAATTTGCATAAAAAAGTTCACAGTGTGCTTTAACCACTCTAACCTGTATTGCATTGAGTGAAATACCTACAGATATGCATTAAACAGAGCTGGATGGCTCTGCTCTTCAACACTTTACTGAAGTGAAATGACAGAAATTTCTGTGTTTATGGAATACCAGGATTTGAAGATTTTTCTGGAAGAACATTTCAAGCAAAAAATGTTTTAAACAACATTTTATGCTATTAAAGTATTCAAGTGTTTTTAAAAGAACTGGATACATTTTCTTCAGTCACAGTGGTGTGTCTGTTTAGATTTTAGCCCTGACTCTCTAAAAAACTATAATCAGAAAAAAATCAAAGTACCAATCTAGCCTAAAACTCAGTTAATTGGAAGTTTGTGTGACCACATTTTTGCAACTTTAAAAAAATGATAATACAGCTTTGCTGATGTTTTCTTTAGTGCTCCGGTGAACTGTAAATTGGTGTTACACTTTTAGTGAGTTTTTAAATTATCAAATTATAAATGCATTTCATCTCTCTCAAGGCATCACAGCAAAAAATTACAAGATGACCTTTAAAAATGGCTTGTAGAGAACTGTTACTTACTTTGTTCTAGATCTCATCTCAGACAATCTCTTGTCTTTGTCACTTTCAGAGATAAATTGCTTTTTCCACTGTGCCTACACCTGTAATAGCAGCTGTCTTTTCACCACTTGTCACTCACTTTTCTGCTCCCTCTTCATTCCTGCTTTTATCTCTTTCTGCCTACACTACAGTTCTCCATTTCTCCCAAGGAAAAATTATATATTTAATATATAAATGTGAACACAATATACCCTGACCTTACTTTCCTTTTTCTTTCATAATGAGTACAGTTCTCTGCCTTTTCTTCTCACTCCTTAGCTGTTTCAGTATTCCCACCTTATCCCATAGCCTTCTCCTTAGCTTCTCAATATACTCTGGCTCTGTTTTCATAACAATACAAGCAAATTAACTTCTGTCCAGCTCACAACAACCTGCCCCTCCAGCCCCTGCCCATTCTTTCTGTGATCCCCTCAGAGTTCTAGCTGCTGTGTGGCATTTCACTCCTCCCTTATGACAGTCTGGTGCCTTGGACTTGAACACAAATGAGCCCCATACTTCTGGAAAACTTATCCCTTTTTTAGTTTAAGTATGAATTCTCTATTATTTTTTATTTTCTTTTTTATTTTCCCATTTTCTTTCTGTCTACCTAACTGTTCTGGGAGTCTTCTGGAAGTTTTTCTTTTTCTCCTCCATACTGGGGACAGCAAATTGGTGCTCAGTAAGGCACTTTTGATTTGATTCTTTTCACTTTCTGTTGTGTGTCATCTGTGAACCAACCAAGGTGTCCGTGACAAAAATGTATGTCTTTGCTCCATGTCTATTTCCCTATGTCCAAATTAAAACCTTTTAATGTCTCTTAAAATTCAAAAATCAGGCCAAGACAAACACAGCTAAAACACACCTCTTAGCCTCTCTGCCTTGTAAACTTGTTCCTCAAATCCACAACTGCTTTTTGTTGGCACAATATTGCTATGCTGCTCTTAAATGGATGCAATTTTCTGTTGAGATATTTATAGTTCCCCACTCCATGTCATGACTCATTCTTGCAGTCTTTTCTAACTTCTCTGAGATACATTTCTTACCTACCCCATCATCTAAGGCTCTCATATAGATCCCATAATTTTATTTCTTAATGAGAACACTAACCTTTCTCAGAGTTATGATAGTGAATGGCTCCCCAAAGAACCCACAGAGCCACTTAAAGGTAGGGATTTTTTTTTTTTTTTTTTTTTTTTTTTTTGGTAAAACCTACTCAGCCAGCCCCATATTGAAGCCATCACCATCTTGCTGATCACTATGTCTGGGTGTATGTATCTCTATCTGACCAGATGGAGTGCAGGTATCTCTAAATGTAGGTATCTGTGAAACAGCTCTTTTCAACTTGGTCTGTAGAAGATAGAAAAAAACAAAGCAATGCCAGGTCAGATCCAATGATTTGATATGTAGAGTGACTGTTTCCCTTCAATAGTTGCAAAGGAAATTGAGGATCACTAGCTCACCTGTCAATATCTGCAGCAGCACTATCTGAAACTATTGAGAAGAATCACACTTTTTTGTGGATTTAAAGTATTTTATCTTAGTTTTTAAATTATATGCAGTTGAGAGCAATTTTTTATCCATGCCTGGATCTGTGCAAAGCCTTCTACAATGGGATTTGAGACCATGAATATGTTCCCATGGTGCCACTGTAATGATTAGACTTCAAGTTACCAACAGCATCCAAATGCTGTTCAAAAAGACTGAAGAAAAACTCTTGCAAAGGTTAGAGGAGCCATAGCAAGAATATGGTGGCATTCAGGAGCAGTTAATTGATAGCTTGTGTGGCTGGTATTCACAGCACTGCAGTCCCACTGACTCTGAACATATGGCAGAATAATGCTGAAAAATAACAATGGCATTTAGTCAACTGTACTATATAGCACTTATTGCTGCTAAGAGTGGTATGTAAAACTTTTCTTGCTTTCCCTTGGAGAAGTTTTTTAAATTAAGATCCAAGCTACTTGGAGAAAACATGAAGTCAGATAATCATTAAATTGTTTCAGTTGGAAAATATTTTTATGGTCATTGAGTCCAACCATTCAGTGAACACTGCCAATCCACCACTAAACCACATCTGCACTTCTTTTAAATACCTCCAGCAATATTCACACTTCCATAACGATGGGTAACATTTAGTAATCATTTTGTCTTTGTTTTGCTGATTGTCTTTATGCAATAAGGGAAATTCCAGCACTTGTGCTAACACTGTAGTGAGGCCATTGACATTCATCTCTGAAAGGTCATGGACATCAGGAGGGGTGCCTGAGGACTGGAAGGAATCAAATGTCACCCCAGGCTTCCAAAGGACAAGAAGGGGGATACAGGGAGCAGTGGTCAGTCAGCTTCACCTCAATGCTGGAAAGGTGATGGAGCACCTCATTCTGGAGACCATCACTACCCACATGAGTGACAAGAAGGTGATCAGGAGTAGTCAGCTTGGAGTCACTAAAGGTAGATCATGCTTGGCCAGCCTGATTGCCTTCTATGATGAAAGAACTGCCTGGATGGATGGGGGGAGAGCAGGGGATATTGTCTACCTCGAGTTCAGCAAGGCTTTTGACACTCTCACAACATCCTCACAGGCAAACTCAGGAAGTGTGGACTGTGTGAGTGGACAGAGAGGTGGTTTGAGAACTGGCTGAACAGCAGATCCCAGAGGGTTGTAATCAGTGGCACAGGGTCTGGTTGGAGGCCTGTCATTAATGGTGTCTCCCAGGGTTCAGTACTGGGCCCAGTATTGTTTAACTTTTCACCAATAATTTGGATGAAGGGGCAGAGGCCTCCTCAGCAATTTCCCTGGCAGCACAAAGCTGGAGGAATGACTGATAGCTCAGAGTGCTGTGCTGCCCTTCAGGCAGAGAAGAACCACCTGAAATTCAACAGAGGGGAAGGCAGGGTCCTGCACCTGGGGAGGAACAACCTGCACCAGTACAGCTGCCCTGCTGGGAAAACAGCTCTGTGGAGAAGGACCTGGGAGTCCTGGAGGACAGCAAGCTGTCCATGAGCCAGCAGTGTGTCCTTGGGCCAAGAGAGACAAAGGCATCCTGTAGTACATTTGGGAGAGCACTGCCTGCAGTTTGAGCGAGATGATCCTGCCCCTCTGCTCAGCCCTGGTGAGGCCTCAGTGTAAATAAGTATCTGAAAGGACTGTGTCAAAAGGATGGAGCCAGGCTCTTCTCAGTGGTGCATAGTGATGGTTCAGGAGGCAATGGGCAGAAACTGATGCAAAGGAATATGAGAAAGAACTTATTATGTGGGTGACCATACACTAGAGCAGGCTGGCCAGAGAGCGTATGGAGTCTCCCTCACTGGAAATATTCAAGAACCATCTAGACACAGTTTTGTGCCTTGTGCTTTAAGACAACCCTGCATGAACAGAGAGACTGGACCAGATGACCCAAAGTGGTCCCTTCCTCTTGTCCATTCTGTGATTCTTCTCATTTCTTTGATTTTGCAAACCACAGTGACCTTGTTTATGAAAGTGATGACTTAACAGGGATATGACTGACATACATAAAATTACAAGTAATATGGTGATGAAAAATGTTTATTCAATATTTCCTAAAATATTCTTATTCTTTTCAAAGAGCATCAAATAAAATTGCCAGGCAGCAGATCTAAAGCAAGTAAATTAAATACTTCTCCCTTCATGCTGTAGAATTTTTCTGTGAAATTTGTTACCATACTGGAAGGAAAATACCAGGCATACCCACACACAATACGGTTTTCCCACAGAAAGCTTGCTGTTTAGTCACACATACAAATCCAAAGTTAAGTTGTATTATTCTGCTCATGCAAATCAAATTAAACTTGTTTTCTCACCTAACTCTGAGTAAAATAGAAAAACAGGGAAAAAGTCTACTACTTTACCTTTCTTATCTCCACTCTGGGTTAAGTTGGAATCTCCTGAGCAGAGAAAAGACTTTCCCTTACTATACAATAACCACATACTGCCCAAGCAGGAAAATTTTGAAATACAATGTGGGACAGACAAATTGAGTTCAGACTGGGATCTAAAACACAAATAGTTTTAGAGGTGATGAAAAGAACTAGAGGCTTCTCCAAAGGACTTAAAAAAATATTTTCCAGAATTTGTTGTGAGATGGAAACTCACATGAAATTGCTGCATTAAGGGAAACTCCGAAGGAAACAAATTGGCATGCAAGGAACAAATGTGTACTCTTAAGAGATCTTCACTTTTCAGATAACAAATTCCTTTTGGTCCTTCTTTAGAGTTTCTTAAAGGAAAATATATTAGCAAATATCTGAGTTTTGGGTTTTGAGATCATGTCACATCCCTGACAAGTATTTAGTTTCTGTAGCCATTGGAGAAAAAAAAATTAAAAATCAGGAAATAACTCATACCTAACTTAGGAGACAAATGACCCTTTGGAGGCAACTTTTTCTCCAGCGACTACATGAGAACCTGATGTTTAAACCAGATACTTGACTTTCAGCTGTCTACATTAATAGAATAAAAGACTCATGTATTTTTTAATTAGAAGTTCTTGCTATTTCAACCACTCAGCCTGTGCCCACATGAGTGAACTGGTGGATGCAATACTATATGATAGCTCACCAGTAACCCTTGCAAGAGCCTATCTCTAAAGAAGCACCATGGACGCACAAAATGCCCCATTTACATTCAGATGCATAACAAATCAGTCCAGTCTTTTATTTCAGTCACTCTTTCAAAAGTAGCATTGTTTTTTCTGACAGGAGAGAGCACTTCATCATCTCCATGAACATCATTTGACAGTAGGCTAACAGGCTCAGAATGTGATCTGAAGTTGTGAAACAATTGCTTTGATGGCCTTCTTCAGCTTGGTTACAAGAACTCTTGCTTGACAATTCATTTTGAACATCTGGTCTGCTATTATTGAGCATCTATTTATAAAGCTGTCCTCAACAAAATTCTCATAGAAGTGTCTGTCTTCAATCAGTTTGTGTGTGTCTTGTGGCAACAGAATATTTTACAGACATTAGTTCCTAATTGTCCAGGGTTTTCTTATACAAATCAGCATTCCTTTCTGGAGCTACTTTATTTATATATGGTTTTTATTAACAGAGCTGTTTCTGTATACAACATAAATGAAAACAACTCTATTAGAGAAGCTGTGATTCATTGCCATGATTTTATTAAATATAGTATTTTAAGATCTCAGACAAAGCATGAAATGGCTTTAACAAACAGCTAGCAATGGCTTAAAATACATACAAAACCCATTTTTTCTGAATTTGTATTAAGTTAATTTTAAAATCCTCTGGTTTTACCAAAGGTAGATAACTAATTGTAAGCACATTTGGAGACATTAAAGTATCTGAGAGGGGGGAAGAAAGAGAAAGTATGATTTTCATTCAAGAAAAAAGATGGGGCAGTTTGATTACTACTGTTGATTACTACTGTTACTACATGGGGATATCATACACCAAATGAAGGCATATTGGGAAATGACTACAGTTCTGTGTCTATCATGATTTCCTCACCATAATATCTTAATAGAATGGTTTTGGTTGGAAATCATATTAAACAGCACCGATTCCAACCCCCTCCATGGGCAGGGACACGTCCAGCTTTGCATGCACCAGCATCCCCAAGTCTTTCTCGGCAGTGCTGCTCCCAATTTCTGCATCCTGAGCTTGTATTGATGCTGGGAGTTGCCCTGACCCAGGTGCACCTGGCATTGTTCAGCCTCATGGCCCCATGGGACCACTTCCAGTTTGGTGTCATCTGCAAATTTGCTAAGGCTGCCCTTGATCCCACTCTCTATGTCATTGATGAGAATGTCAAACACTACCAGTCCCAATGGAGAACCGTGTGGAGCACCAATCATCATTGAGCTCCGTCTGGATATTGAGTCCTTGACCACTACCATCTGGATGTGACTGTCCAACCAATTCTTCATCTGCCAAACAGTTCATGCATCAAACACATATCTTTCCAATTCAGAAAGAAGGATGTTGTGGAGGATCATGGCAAAAGCCCTAGAGAAGTCCATATAGAGGACATCCATATTTCTTCTCTTGCCAGTGATGTAGTCAATCCATCAACAAAGGCCACTAAGTTGATCAGGCAACACAATTTCATGAAATTTCTACCTACAATAATGACAGCAGATTAAAACATATAACAGTAATGTTGCAGTACATGTTTCTTTTATTCAGTTTATTGTTTTAATGGTTTGTTCCTACATACCCCCATGTTTCCCCAGTTGGTCTGTCCCCAGGTTGTATCCACTCCTGAAACTACCTTATTTGGCATTCCCTGCCCCTTGTCCATCATTGTAATCCTACCCCTTGTTCCAGCACCTTCCTTGTCCATCATTGTAACCTGCCCATTGTTCCAGCACCTTCCTTGTCCATTATTGTAACCCTGCCCCTTGTTCCAGCACCTTCCTTGTCCATCATTGTAACCCTACCCCTTGTTCCAGCACCTTCCTTGTCCATCATTGTAACCTGCCCATTGTTCCAGCACCTTCCTTGTCCATTATTGTAACCCTGCCCCTTGTTCCAGCACCTTCCTTGTCCATCATTGTAACCTGCCCCTTGTTCCAGCACCTTCCTTGTCCATTATTGTAACCCTACCCCTTGTTCCAGCACCTTCCTTGTCCATTATTGTAACCCTGCCCCTTGTTCCAGCACCTTCCTTGTCCATCATTGTAACCCTACCCCTTGTTCCAGCACCTTCCTTGTCCATCATTGTAACCTGCCCATTGTTCCAGCACCTTCCTTGTCCATTATTGTAACCCTGCCCCTTGTTCCAGCACCTTCCTTGTCCATCATTGTAACCCTGCCCCTTTTTCCAGCACCTTCTCTGTCCATCATTGTGACCCTGCCCCTTGTTCCAGAACCTTCCTTGTCCATCATTGTAACCTGCCCCTTGTTCCAGCACCTTCCTTGTCCATCATTGTAACCCCGCCTCTTTTTCCAGCACCTTCCCTGTCAGTCTTACCCTGGGTCAGTCCCTAATTGTTCCACCCTTTTGGAAACTCGATGCCCCATTGGCCCCTGCGACCCTTTCTCCTCCCCCTGCTCCCCTCATTGGTTGTAACCCTGTAAGACCCTATCCTCCACTTCTCCCCTAAGGATCCCTTATTGGTCAATTGTTTGTACCCACCCCCTGATCTGCCCCCATATTTAATCCCGAGCAGAGGTGCACTCAGGCTTTTTGTGTCTGACCTCTCCAGCCTCGATAGTGTTTGGAACCTTAGAAGCAGAGAGCATCCTTCATCTGCTTTGACCAATCCTAGACATGGGCCACACTGCAGAGCTGCTAGTTCCTAAGGTTCTGCCTCCAGGAAAACTCACCCTGAGGCAGTTCCCCACACCTGGCATGGCGCCAGGGTGCTCCAAAGAGCTAGCCTGGGCTCCGGTAGCCTGTGTCAAAGTAACCCTCTCTTCTGTTTTTTTTTCCCAGTCCCAGCATTAGTTACCAATAGATGACTGTTATGCTCAAATAAATTCAAAATGACTCATTTAAACTTGTAGCCAGAAGTTAGTGAAAAAAAATCTGCAAGATTTTTTTTGTCTTAAATGGTACAAAAATTTCTTTCTAAATGCTTTTGTATTAAAACCTGCCATTTTCTAGCTTGCATTCTGTAGACTGTGCAAGGACAACACGTATTGCTTGGATTTAGAGAAATATAGATACCCAGCATGAACAATGAATATAATGAATATTATATATTTTATAGGGATATTACGCCTCTGTAATAATTTGGGTGTCTCAGTTTTGGTTGACTCTTAGAAGTGCCTTAAAATTGAGACTGCTAAGTGATCCACAGAAATGCAGGATATCCTGCACTCAAGTAAATGTTTCTGGGTGAGCTTTTGCACATGCTTGAACCATTTTGAGGTAGGAATTACTTTCAGAGTGTGAATTACTTCGATTCTGATTGTCTTGTCATCTTCTGCATATACATAGATATATTTGTGTGCACATAAACAAAAAGGAAACTCAAAATACTGCCGCTGTAGGAGCAAAACACTGTTATTGTATAATGTACCTTTATGATATTGTATGGACTGGAGAGTGTTTTTAGCAGAGTGTAGTATTTCTGCATGAAATTCATTGTCTGCGAGTGGGCGTCTATAATTATGCTACATACTGCTCTGTCCATCATTAGTCTCATAAGAAATAATAAGAAAGATAAAATGAGAATATTTCAGTATTACACAGGTGTGCAACAGCTGGTCGAGGCTGAGGGACATTGGCACTAAAGGCTATAAATTCTACTGAAACTCAGGCTATTTTCCATCATTCTGGCTTTCTCACATTAATAATCACTGCAATTGAAACTGCAGGAGCTCAGATGTGCACTGTCACTCTCCCTGCGATCATCCGTACACATTGACCTGTCCTGGAGTCTCACTGGGGCCTTGAGTGGTAGTGACAGGCAGAAAGCTGTGATTTATACAGTGCTGTGCTAATTAAGGCAGTGCTGCCAGAGTTTGGGCCGTGTCTGTTAGTGGGTTGATACTGGCTGGATTCCAGACACCCACCAAAGCCTCTCTATCACTCCCCTCAGCAGCTGGACTGGGGAGAGAAAATATAACAAAGGGTTCATCAGCTGAAATAAGGGCTGGAAGAGATCACTCACCAAATACCAGCACAGGCAAAAAAGGCTGGAATTAGAGTTATTAGTTGAATTTATTACTAACGAAATTAGAGCAGCATAATGAGAAGTAAAACAAGACCTTAAAAACATCTTCCCCCCACCCCTCCTTCCTTCCCAGCTCTGTTTCCTCCCCTTCTAGCAGTGCAGGAAGACTGGGAATGCTCAGTTTATCACAGGTTGTTTCTGCCCATGCTCAGGTAAAGGAGCCCTTCCCTTGCTTCATCGTGGGGTCCCTCCCATGGGAGACAGTCCTCCATGAACTTCCCCTGTGTGAGTCCAGGCAATAGATCTCCACAAATGCCTGCAGTATGGGTCACTGTTCCATGGGGTGCAGTCCTTCAGGCACAGCCTGCTCCAGTGTGAGTCCTCTGTGGGATCATAAATCCTACCAGGAAATCTGTCCAGAGAGGGCTCCACTCCAGGGGCTTTGCAAGTCCCTGCCAGGAGCCTACTCCAGCACAGGCATCCCACAGGGTCACAGCATCCACTGCTCTGGAGTGGATCTTCTTCTTGGGTTGCAGGTGGATCTGTGCATCCCAATAGTTCTCCAGGGGCTGCAGGGGCACAGCTTCACCATGGTCTTCACCACGGTCTGCAGGGGAATCCCAGCTCCATGCCTGGAGCGTCTCCTCCCCCTCCTTTTTATGACTTCGGTGTCTGCAGAGTTGTTCCTCTCACATGTTCTTACCTGCTCTTCTCTGGCCTCAATTACAACCAGGCAATAACTTCCTTATTTTCTTCTTAATTATGTAATCACAGAGGTGTTACCACCATTTCTGGTGGGCCCAGCCTTGGCCAGTGGCACATCAGTGCTGGAGCCAGCTGGCGTTGGCTCTGCTGGACATGGACGAGGCTTCTGGCCTCCCAGAAGCCATCCCTGTAGCCCCCCACTACCAAAATTGGGCCATGCAAACCCAATACACTCCCATGTTTCCAGCAGAAATCTTTATGTTTAACAGTTAAAAAATGTGGCTGTTAAATGCCACTCCAGGCTGCAAATTGTCATACAAATTGTCAGTGCCAGGGGAAATCTCACAAGGAAATACAAAATGTGTTTGGTACTTTTGAAGTAACTTGGGTACATACTCATGTGCACACACACAAGCATCTGCCCATCAAAACAAGTTTAGAACAGGAAATGTGTGACATAAGTTTTACACATTGTTCAACCATAAGTTTGATAAAGATTGTCCTCTTCTCCTGTAATAAATAACTGCATAGATCTAAGAGCACTCCCATGAATGAAAAAATTCATTGAGTATTTCAAGAAAGCAAACTGAGAGAATGAGGAAGGAGTAAGAAAAATCATGCTCTTGAATCACACTAGCTTTTGGTAACATTTGTTGTGTTCCAGTATATCACATAACAAACCCACCTGAAAGTCACAAACAATAATAAATGAAGTTTATGCAACTTTTGAGAATAGTAACTTCCAGACTTTAAGCAGCTTGCATATAATTACTTCTAGAAAACTTGCTTCCTTCTATGAGCTTCCCTCCCTAAGTGTTATCCAGTTGATGTAGCTGTAAAGAAAGGAGTGCAGGAGCCAACAGATCACAAAATGTAAGGTATGAAGAAGTGCACATTTCAATCAAACCGTCAGCATGAGCATTCTTATTTATGATATGTTATAAAAGGTTTATTGCCTGTTTTACAACTCTAGCTGCCCAAAGTTTGATTTAATCAGAAAGCATGCCAGCAATGTGTATTGATGCCAGGCCTAGCTTTTCATGTCCTGGAAGTTGTGGCAACTTTTCCCAAGCTATTTGTTAGTGGACATGAATCCATCAGATATTTGGGAGAAAGGCTGCACTGTGACTTGTAAATCTTTCAAGAGCTGAGGCCAGAATCTGCACCCTGAATATCTGCTGGTGAATAGAAACACCACTCATGTTATTATTAACTGGATATATCTCTTTTTTTAGTGCCCAATACTAAAAACTGTAATCTAAACTGCTGGGTAGTTTCCAAGTCATCACTGTTGTGATTTGCCATTAGAAGAAGTGAAATCTCCCCTGAATCAGTGTGGGATCTCAGCTGGCCTTACTGGCTATGGGGAACATTCCCTCCTTCACAGAGAAAAGCCACATGTTGCTGGAGGGTTTTCCTTTCTCTCTGCCTTAGTCTCAAGCTGTGGGTAGAAATATTCCTAAAGAATGGATGGAGAAAGAAAATGCATGTCTCTTTTCCCAAAGCAGGGCAGAGGATGGAACTTGCTTTCCCAGGCCCTTTTCACCTTTTGCACTTGTCTGGCACGGGGGGAGGTCACTGGGTGTTGCAGCTGTATCCCTCCCTGGCACAGCTGGATTTGCCAAGTGCTGCCTTCGATTTGCTGGGGCTCTCCTGTACCAGTATGAGACACACTGCTCCTCATTTGGGCCAGAGTGGGTGTGCAGGTGGGAGACTTCACTGGCTGACTGGCTGGTATTGCCCTGATCTGGATTTAGATGAGAAAAGGCCATTTTATATATTGGGAAACTAAAGATACTTGTTTTTTTTTAAAATGAAGTCCTTGTGTCTTGGACAGTGAGCTGAAAGAAAACAGAAATAAGAAAGGTAGCATTGCACCAATGGATTTAGGGATCTCTCACCTGTCTCTGTTTTGTTCCACCAAAGGGAACAGGGAAGAAGACATGGTAGCAAGTTGTGGGCTGTCAGCTTTCTTTGTTCACTGTGTTGGGTAAGGCCTTAGAGCTTCCTGTCAAGTTCCTTCAAATGCACAGCTGTGGGAAGGAAGAGGAAGTCTAGAGAGGCAACTAATACTCTCAGTTAATTAAATTTATCTAAATTTCTTCAACTACTTAAAATTCCATGTGCATACTTAAAATTCAATATGCATGTGTGGCCTGATCAGCCTTCTGATTTTGGTCATGTGCATTGTATACACAGCAATTCAGTCCTGTCCTGCAGACACCAAAGCTTCATGCTGGTCTCAGAGGAGGACACAGGTGAAATGATGCATCAGAGATGGAGCCCTACATGCACTTCATCTGCATCACCCTCAATTCAGAGCTCATGCTGAGCCAGGACAACATGGGGACATAGCAGCAGCACAAACACCAGCAAACAGCAAGTCAGTGCAGAGGGCCTGGCCTGCAAGTGGTTGTCCTAAATTCCTGGAAAACTTACCAGGAGATTAACACTGTAGAAGCATCAGCGCACAGAAGTGCCTTTTATATCCTAATTATTTTATAGTATGCAATGCAATATCTTGTGCTATTAAGCTATTTGTTTACCAAGCATCAAAAGTTGCTGGATGCAGAAAAGCCGTGCTAGCATATTGTGTATGGATTTTAAGCCAAGATGCCTTATGGTACTGAACTGCTAATTATATGAGCTTTCTGCATTCAGTGGTGTTACATGAGGTTAAAAGACCTCAAACCTTGGTCCTGTACTTTCTAGTGAATGGATTTTTGTTCAGTGTCAAAGACAAAAAAAAAAATTAAGTAGTGAAAGAAGTGTAATGCATTATTTATGTTATGCGTCACTTATTTCTGTGTTCTTTCCTTTGTTTTTTCAAATTCATTGAGAAAAAAAAACTGTGAAAAGAGTGAGCCTAATCTTGAAAATAGAATAATAAGAATATGTTTAACTTTGTCTGCTCAATAAATGAAGGTTTTATCACTTTGAAAATCTTTTGGACTGCTAGGGGGGAAGTAGTGAGAAAATATAAAGCCTTTTTGGAATAAATAAGAATGTAAACCATTCTGAGTTCAGACAGTGCTCAGCTCAATAATGCATCAGTTTCAGAAAAGATTAATAAGCCAATATTTCTTTCTTGTGCTTTTCTTCGGAGAAAACAGTTGGCTTTGATTAAGTAAATGAAGATCAAAAGAACAGAGACAGAAATGTATTGAATACCTGGTCCAGGCTAGGTGTAACTGTTAAAAGAGAAAGCTGAATCCTCCCTGTCTTTAGTTGTGGGATGGATATTTTTATTAAGCATATAGCATTATTTATAGTGATTCCATATGGTAGGGATCCTAAGCATGTTTAAATTATGTTTCCCCTATTGTAAAAGACTTGATAACTGGTCTAGGAAGACCATCTGTGTGTAATAGAAACACAAGTGTAAAAGGTGATGGATGCTGTAAATTAACATAAGGCAGGGTACCAGTAGACACACTCAGCTATCCTGGCTGAACTCTCATATGTTGGATCAGCTTAGGGAGCTGTAAAGCCAGACAATGTCCTTTGTCTTGCCAATGTGTTTTAAACCTTGAGAGTGAAAAATGGGGTGGAGCTACAGGACAAGAAATGTAGCTTGCCATTTATGCTGTGGTCAATGAGGTTTGAAACACAAGCAGAGGCACAGTAGGTGAGAAGTACGACAGAAAGATTGACTTTAACAAGCCAGAAAAAATTTATGGCAGAAACTATCAAACTCAGAAAAGCCAGGCTATTCCTAGGTAGTATGTTTGGGAAGTTTATTTTTATTTAATACAGATACTCCTTTTAAGATGCAGTCTTGCACAATAATGAAAGACTGCCTGTCTGTCCTTATATCAACATTTTAGATTATTTTTCATGAAGAGTTGATGACATTTTTTGTCTCTGTAACCCCACTCACTTGCTAGTACTGTTGCTGGTGACTTTTCTTGTCCCCCTGATTTCAGATAATGAGTCTTCATAGGAGACATGCTGTTCTCTGGATAAGACAAAGTGTTATCACCATTTAACAGATATTTCCATTGTAAGCATGGCTCACATGATCAGGGGTGAATAAGCTGCTGAAGAATATTATGCCATCCACTTGTGACTCACCTGCCACATTTTATTTTTAAAATTATATCAAATAAATTAGAGAACAAATGACACAAGATAGATATCTCAAGTTTTGAGCTTCAGAGGGAGAAAAGGAAACTTGAAGTACATCAGTTTCTTATCTTTGGTTTCGTTTCATTCTCCATTTCCTAGGTCTAAAATGAATCCTGTGAACTTCTCTGTGCCTCTGCAATTTAGCTCTAGGGATAGTTGAAGTAAATTAAAAGAATGTAATCACATTATTTATTTTAAACCAAATATTAAATATTAATAAAGTGGAAGCCTCTGTAAGGTTTATAAAAAAAAAAAAAGAAAGGTATTGCTGCAAAAGGCATATGAGCACCAGAATTTATTTTCTGCTAAAGACCTGAAATTTGGGAAGTGGTTACTTGTTCTCTAAGAGAAAATGAGGAACTGTGCTGGATTACTGGCCTATGGAAAATATAATCTGTAGTGATGGAAGGACTCCAAGACTATGATATGATTCATTTTTGCCAGATTGAGATTTAACCCCAAATCCAAGACTTTCTCAGAACTCAGACAATGGGATCCACCAAAACCATTTCTGTGATTACCACTGCTCAATAACTGCTGCAACATCATGAAGTGATTGCTATGATAAAGCAATGCTTCACATGCATGGTGATCCATGGTTGAAAACATTTCTGTGTGCCTTGGTGAGGTCCATGCTGCTTTTGGACCACCTGCACTCAGTCCCTGCCAGACCAGAGCATCACTGAAGCCACAGGAGGTCCTGCCATGGGTTGGGTTGTGCTTCAGTCCCAGCTATGCCCCAGCACAGAGGTAATGTTGTCTGTCTCACCTGACTGATGAGGACAACAAATTATGCTGTGTTGATGCTTCATTGCAGTAGATTTTGATGTAATTAATCATTAATTTTTGATGTTGTTTTGTTTCATTGTTCTTTGGGAGGGGATTTTTTTTATTTTTTTTCAGAAATAAATTAATTTGGTATGTGTTTGTTCCATCCTATAAAGTCTTCTCTGAAGATAGTGGGTCAGATGGATTCATTCTTCCCATTCCTGAGTACTCTTTTGAAGGATTATTTAGGACTGCATCTTGCCACCTTCAAACACAATGCACATCTCCTGGAGATGTGCCAGAGGAGCTAAGAGTGCTGCATCACAGGAATGTTTAAAGCCAGAGAGCTTGACAGCATGTAGATCCAGACATGGACACAGGGCCCAGACAGAGCAGCCTGGAAACTTTCTGGCAGTTCTCAGTGAGACACATGGGTCTACCACAAATCCAAAACACATTATGCTCAGAAGCAATCTTTGGTTTCATACAGTGGGTATAAAATAAAACAGTGCACTGCTGCACAGGGTGGCCCATACAGCACACATGAACAGTGCTCCCTGAAGGGCTCTGTGATGGCTGGGGGTCATGCAGGTTGAGACAAGATTAATAAAATATGAGGAAAGGTAATAAAAATTGTTTTCTTGAACTATTACAATTAGTCTTTGTGTGTACAAGTGCGAAGATTCATGTGGTCTCCTGTCCAAAAATGACAGCCTATTAATTCAATCTCATGCTTCAGATTTAGAACAGTGTCCTCACAGCAAGGGGATAGCAAGCAGCTCCTGTTTGAAACTCTGCAGACAGCACCTCTGAGAACCTCCCCCATTCACAAAAATGCTACAAGGACAGCTAAGATTGCCTGAAATTCCTTCCCCAATCACAGATGCTGTATTACGTTTTTCAAAGCTAGATTTCCAGTCCTGGATCACTAAATAACCTGAACTTACTGAAAAGACTCTATTTTAGATACTTTTTGTTTTACTGAAAAAAAAAAAACCTAAAAAACGCTGAAATGAAATTTATAAACAAGGTCTAAAAAATTCATCCCTTGTTTTAATTCCTTCTAAGGCGCGACAGCGTTTAGTAATTCTGAGATTTTTTTTACACTGGGATTTGGGTAGCCACAATACTTGAGAGAAGCTGGATTATGTGTACATTTGTCTGAATAATGGAGGAGGCAGTGGCAAGAATCCCCACAGAATCCTGGCACAGCAACAGAGCAAAATGAATGAGAAGATAGGACTGAGAAAAAAAACTGTGCTAGGTCTGCTAACATCTTCTTGGGAATTCAGCAGGTGCAACCCAGGTTAACTTCTCGAAAACCAACTTTACTTTCTCTCCACGTGAATTTCCTCAGCAATATGCCAGAAAGTTTTTCTGGAACGTGAGTAAGGTAGAAAGTTTTATGATTCCTTTAGAAAATTTACCCCTTCTAACACCCTTAACCTCGTTCCTTACTCTTCCCAATTGCATTGTGAGCCATATCAGATAGGAAAATTTTCAGCCAACTAAATAGTGGCAGCTATTGGGGGTTTTGTCTGTGTTCTTAACTGGAAATTTGCACAGTAACACTAAAAAGATAAATGCACTATAAAAGAGAATACATGTGATATATTTAGAGCAGTTGGGTAATCTTATTTAAAAATAGCTGATGAATTAGTTATGGTTGTAGGGTTTTTAATCTATGCTGAGTTATTCTAGTAATATCATTTATTAACCAAGTCCTATCATAAGCAAACATATGTCATTTTTGTTTGGAATTGACATCAAATTAAAAAAACATATTTGCTTCTGTTTGCTTCTTTGTGTTCTCTCTTTTTCTTAAGGCTCAGCAACTTTCTCCCATTGCTTGCATCTTTCTTGTATTTCACATACTCCAAAAAACATGCTGAATGATTCAGATGATTCCTAGACTAACTCATCTAAATGCTAGTATGCAAATGAATTGTATTTGTCACTGTTGAAAAATCTACCTTTAATAACTGATGTTGAGTACTTTTATTTTCACATTTTCATTGGAACATATGTCATTTTACAGTCACTTCTTTTAGTAACTACAGGACAAAATTATGTCCATTGTGCTTCAGTATTGTTGTTTTTCCCCATCTCCAAACAGCTTTTGTGCATTTTTTTTCTGTTTCTAATGTGTCTAAAATGCTTCTGTATGATTTTATCAACTGGCCCTAGAAAACTGCTTATATTCTTTTGTCTTCCTTATCCTTTTTTTATTATTCATAACTTCTACTTTACATTAATCACTAGGAACACCATCCTTTCTTTCTGAACTGTTTTAAATTGTTCTTCAATTAATTATTGGGCTTTTTGCATTTCCTCTAAGTCAAGTTGGTTGGTTTTATTTTGTTTTTTTTCCCTATGTGGTTCTTTCCTAAAACGGAAAGATTGTGACCAGACAATATTTTAAAAGCAGTTTCCAATTTGCAATTGCAATTTTTGTTTCAACTATTTTATTTGGTCTGATCTGTTTTAACTCTTTTGAGATGCCAGTAACTGGGAAGCAAGTTTTGCCATACAGACCCTTTCTCTTCCTCATTTTTCCATTTTGCCTAAATAGGTTAAAACAAATTTTTAACACCTCTGTTAGAAAGATTTCTTACAGGAATGCTGCTGAAGTGGATTTTCCTCTTCTAAATGAGAAGTTCTTCATTAAAACAAGAGAAGATGGTCTCCTTCATTTCAGCTAGCAAAAGGTTTGAGTCTACCATTTACAGCTGCCTGTTCAGTGCCAAAACCTGTTGCTGGATCACAACTCCCTGGAACAGCCACAGCAAGAAATTGTGGTGACCTCCAGAGCTGCCCAGGTGGAAATTCACCATCACCATTTTGTTCCCCTTCCCACTTGGTATGTGAGACAGGCCAATTTCTTAAACCTGGATGCCAGCTCAACCTAATAAATGCAAATTTCAGCAGCAGGAGCAAAACTAACCCTAAATTAAATCTTGTGAATCATTAGAAATACGCTTCTGCCAATGTTAGAATTTCAGTTCTTGTTCCTGCAGGTATAGAACCATCTTCAACAGCCACCTGTTAGCTACTGGTAGGTTTAAATTATCTTCATGAGGGTCTGCAAACCTACTGGAAAATATTTTAGAACTTGAAAATCAAAGGCAGTTGAAAATGACAACCATGATAATATGTGAGTGCTCCAAAGCATTTAGAAATAACTGTTTCTGTATAGCATAAACAACTTGATTAGATCTAGCTTGGCTGTGGAAGGATATATTTATTATTGAGAAAGAACTGCATTTGAAGAAAGGAATTTTAATTTCAATTTTGAAAGGTTACTTTAAATGGTCATTATAGTTGTGCTGAATTCACCTGAGACCAGTGTTTGGGGCCTATTCTCCTTCAGCCATGGTAGATGTTTCAGAAAACACAAGCACAAGAGATTTTGGGTATTGATTGCTAAACAATGAGAATTTGTCATCGAAATGACAAAAATATCTGCTGTTCCCCAGTAGGGCAATTTATCTGAGCTGACAATAATCTCCACAGAGCATCTCCCATCCTGGCTCCAGGGTCTCCTCTACTGCATCCTCTGCCTCCCATTCTCTCCTCCCTTGCACTTGACCCAAGCAAACAGTTCTTTCCCTTTTTTGTATTTGGTCAGTAGCTGGTTTTTTTCTTAGCCACTGAAATTTCTAACAAGCTCTGTATCACTTGCCAGAGAAAGTTTGCTGTTTCAATTTATTTTCCTCCACCTCATAAAGGAATAGTGTAGTATTGCTCTTCTTAAATTAGAAATGGCATTTCTTTTGTTTAGCCTAGTATCCCCTCTGTATTTTGGACCTCTCATGAGCAGAGTCTTTTTCTATTTTTGTGAGTTTCTAAGCATTTTTTTTATTATTAAAATTTACTTCTGCTTTTAAAACAGAAGTCATCGAGTGGCATTTTGTCATGTAACTGTGCACTGATCATCAATGTTTAATTAAAACCTGTCATGGAGAGGTGATGTCCTTCCTTAGGAATGAATTTACTTTAGCAGTGAAAGTCTAGAGGGGCAGTTCTTTTGCTGTCACAGATCGACTTAAAAGACCAGAGAGACATGCAGGGAGACAACTAACAGTTCTGTGCATATTTATGGACTTGTTGTGCATGTGGTAAGTACTCTCCTGACAGCTAGTGTTAAATCCAATCAATCATCACTTAAATACATCACTGTGTATATTCACCTCACTCCTTCATTAGCATTCATTAGCAATTAATCAACACAGCAGTAGTCTCTGGAAAGATCAACAATCCATAAGGTACATTTACATTAAAGATGAGCAAGTGAACATTTGTTCCACTTCAGCTAAGTCTTGTGTATTGTCATTTCTTCAAGGAGTGAAAGACATTGATCAAGCAAATGACTGACTGATGGATAGAACATGCCATCTATTGCCTCTGAAGACCATTTTTCTTCAAACCAGAGGACAGTAGTTTTGTTCAGAAAAAAACTTTCAGTCTTAAATTTCACGGTATGTTTTGCCATACTGGTTGAAAATGTCTTCGTTCCTTAAATCCACTGGCTTTGGAGAAAAACTGTGCTGAATTTCTTTCAGTTTCTAAAGTAAGGCCACATTCTAGGTTACAGAGGTCCAGACATATCCTTTTAGCATCAGACATTGAATTACATTTGTTTTCCTGATTTATTTCTTCAGCCAAAACAAAATAATTAATTAGCAGCATTTCTGAGGCAAAGTGGAAGAAAAAAAATTATATTCAGGCATATTAAAAATACAGCCTGAATTTTTTGTTCTATTACATTAATAATAAATCTTAGTACTTTGAGAGACTTTTTTCCACCCCATGGAAAATTAGCTAAACTAAGATTAATTGGAGTAGTTGTTCAGGTCCACTTATAAATATATACTGATACTGATATCTTTAGTGTTTATCTTAAGTACTCTTCAGACTTTATAGCAGTGAAATTATATAATCAGGTTTTAATCTGATTGTTTTCTTTTGTGATAGAAAAATCTGCATTTCAGAATAACGATTTTTTTTTAACCTTAGATGCCAAAATTAACTTCAAAGAGAATTTATCACCTTATATTCAATGAAATTGAAATATTTGCATTAGTAAAAATATTACATCATTGAGTCACTAAGTAAACATATTTCTTCTGTTAATTCCTTCCTTTTCATGGAGATGCATTGAGCTACTATCACTGTGTTGTTAATGTGATAAAATATCCAGTATCTAATAAACATTCAATTCTTTGTGACTATTGAAAGCTTCCTTTTTAATGTGCCAATTATAGATTTGGATTGCTACTTTATCTGCTTCAATGTTTCTCGTTACTTGTTTCATGATTTCTTTTTAATTACCTTCACATACAAATGCTATCTCTTTCTTATCTATGACTTGATATACCTTTGGGCTGATGTAACTGGGCATATGACCTCACTGTGTCATACCTCAGAATTACTGAGCCATTTTTCACAGGACAACTCACCTCTAACTCTCTCTGTGGCTGCTCTGTTCCTTCTGCACATTTTTTGTTTGTTTGCTTTAACATGAATCTTTATTCTGAAAAGATTTTGTTCTGAATCTTTTCTTTCTTGTACTAATATTTCCGTGAAAAAGTTTGATAAGGTTAGGATAACCCCAAAGTGAAGTACTGTGAATGTGCTTAAATAGCTCAAATTTATGTCTTCCAGGTGAAGGGTGGTGGTGGGAAGAGGAGATGTTTTCCATTTTGCAGAAATAGAGAAAGTTGCGTGGGCATTCCATTTAGTGAAAGATTTTGACATCCTGTTTCACTATGATGTGAGATGAACCCTTCCTGGTTTGAAAGTCTTCATCTCCTTGGTAGGACTATTTAGACCTGTAGAAGTCACATCAGGGAAAAAATGTATTATGAGAATTCTGGTAGGTCATACAGACTAGTGCCTGGTATCTGGATACCTGTACAGCCCTGCCAGAAATAAAGGCTTCTCTGCAAAAATACATTGATATGGTCAAAATTCTCCAGCATTTAAACACAATGAAATATTGAGCAGAATTATTCCAAGGAATTTGAAGTAAAATTAAGACTACTCATCCCCATCCTTCCTCTCTGGTTAGCTTCTCAGAGATGGTGTGGCAGGATTCACAGAGGTCAGGGCACCAGCAGCCTTGGCTAGAGAGATAGTGAACAAAACAGTAGTGTGGATTCCATTATGAGTGTTTCTGCCCACCCCTGTGCTACCATCCTTATCAAAAAGCTCTGACCTAGCACAAAGATAAGCTTTGCTCCTCTCTTTCCCTAAGCAGCCTGTCTTCTGTGCAGGAAAGGCAGCATTTTACCTTTACATTCACTAAATGGTTCTTTAGACTTAATTTTTTTTTTGAAGACTTTGATATAAAGTTTTCTCCCATTTAAGAACAATCCCTGAAATGCACATCTTATTTTACACATAAGCACTGAAATTGATTAAATGTAATCTTTATTTTGCAAAGGGAAACCCAGCAGTGATTTTTACTTTTTAAACTCCTTTTCTATTTTCTAGGAAACTTCAATGAAGCATTTTATGGTATGATGATTGTGCAATGGGAAGAACTTGTATTCAAGACGATTAGACAACCACTAACATAAGGCACTACTGAATTTCTCAACCCTACGGGCAACAGAAATGGCAGAGCAGATTTTAGGGAAATTTTACACATTAGTACATAAACAGTCTGTCAAGAAATCACACCCTTCAGATGTCTGCCTCTGACAGTCTTCAAGACATTAAAAAAATCATAAATGTGATTTGCAATAGAGACATTTAGTAGCCTTAATATACAGAGACTGTCATCACTAGACAAATCCAGGAATGTGAAGTGAAGGTTATTAGAGCCTGAAATACCCATCCAGCAGAATGGCACGTGTGGATGCATGTTACCCAAAGAATCATGAACTTCTCTGCTCAATGACCTGTTTGATCTTCAGCCCACAATCCCTTCTAGCATGGCCCTACATGCTTTGACAATGTGTAGACATAACTGTAAAAAGGAGAATCAGGGGTCTGTGAAAAAGGGTCAGTAAAACAAGAAAACTGTAGCTTTGTGGAATTTAACAAGAAATACTGAAACAAAGGAAGCAGTGCCTTGGTGAAAAAATTGAATTGAAAGAAGGAGTGAGGGAAGGAGAGAAACAACTACAATAAAATATGTGAAAATGAATAAAGAGTCTGAATCACGTTTAGAAAGAAAACAGAGTTTATCTTCAATTTTTGATTGATATGTGATTCCACAGCTTGTTCTATTTGGGTCAGTGTGTCCAGGCAGTGGCTACCAAAAGGTATGCAGAGGTTTGGTGAGCTGACCCTCTCAGTCCAAGTGTCTGCTGACAGACATTTAAATTACAAGGGTTCCAGGGTAACACAAGAAACACCGTGGAGATGGAGCCTAAATCACACTCCCAGATGTAGAGATGCTCTGTCTTTTGGCAATGCAGCTGCACTGGCTGCCTTAGAATCAGCATATCTGGGGCTGGCTCAAAGGTCTCAGGAGCCAGTGTTATCAAACTGGTACCTTTTAGGTCATTACAGTCAATAATTCCTTTTCAAGTATCAAAAATAAAGGAAAACAAAGTGAGATGATTAAAAAGCCAATTAGCAGATCAAAGTATGAGAAGCCAAGTCCTGGAGGGGGAAAAGAATGCATGTATGTTAATTTAGGCAGTAAGTAAGATAATTAGAGCAGGGTAGTGATAATGGGATAAACTGGGGATCAAAAACTGTGGAGTTGATTGGAAATAAAAAAGAGAGAAAATGAAGGGAAATTTTAATGACTCTTAAAACAATTAACCATATAAATCTTAGAATGAAAGCTTGTCTAGAAACCATCCTGACCTCTTTGTGAGCGGGACAGTGATCCACAATTATCAAAAAAGTATAGCTCTCATTCTTCTCCCTGAGAAGTATTTCAGTGTTTCTTATGCAAATATCTTCTGGGATATTGAGCTGGATATGGAAGGCATAAGTGGAGCAGCCAACAGAGACATAAAGGCAGACTTCCCATCCCATCCTTCCTCCTTATCTTTTTCATAATTTTGACTCCCTTTTTCAGTAAAAAAGTCAGAGTTTTGGTGTTGAAGTCCCAATTCACTTTCTAAACTTTGTTTCACTTGACTTCCTTCCAACAACTTTTTTTTTTTGTCTACAGTTCTCCCAGCTTTAGCTTTCTGATAAGGTTTGTTCTTGGCCAAGCTTTCTGTCAGCCTTTTCTGCCCGTGTTGTGAGCACACATCCCCCTCCTCAGCCCCGTGCCTGCCTGAACTCCTGATCCTGTCCCTGCTGCTGTCCATTTGATCAAAACATGCTACTCAGGAACTTGCTGCAGATGGGGCAAAGAATGAGGGGAAACAGAAAATCCTCTTTTTTTTTGGTGAGGTTTCCAAAGACCACCCTTGAGCTTTGGCTCCAAATGCCTCACAGCACTGTGAGTCCACAGATTCCTGTGTTCTCCTTCACAAAGTCCTGCGAGTCTTTAAACAGAAAGGCCCCTAGCAGTTTGCACCCCATGGTTCTGTCAAAGCAACAACATGCTTACATAAATATTGTTTGGCTCTAACCCTTTCCATGTGGCTTGTACCACAGGAAGTTCACTTTCTTCCTAAAGAGCCTGAACATGAGTGGGGGTAAGGATGAGTTTCAGTCTGTGAAGTATGAATTAGACTTTTAAAGACAGCTGGGACTCAAGAGAGAATTAAGGGTTTGCAAGTTAACAAGTAAGAACAGGAAGGAACAGAGCTGTGAAGAAAAAGAAATAAATCAGAGGCATAAGTAGAAAAATAAACATCTCCTTTATATAACCTAAGGAGCTTCTGAAGTAATTTCAGCAAAGGAATATTACAGTCACAGGACAAAGAACATGGTCATTAATGCCAGCACTGTATCTTGTCAACAACAGGGAAAAAGAAAGGATCTTCTCTGAAGAGTAACTGGTAAGGATTAAAAAGCATTCAACAGGAGATTCCCCCCAGTGAATAAAGTCAAACAGTATGTCTCTTGAATGTTCACTTACTGCTTTGGTGATAAACAGATAAAAGATGAAGATGCTGTATCTCTGTGACCTAAGGAAGCTCTGGGTAGCAGCTCCCTAATTCCTTGCAAGTAAAGAGCATGAAGAAAAGGAACCACAAAGTCATACTTGCAGTTTTATTCAGAGTATCTAGTTCTCCCTGAGATTAGTAACTCACTTCAGGGAATGGAAAGATGCAGTTGGACCAGAAGGTGATAAATGCTTAGCTTCAGGTCAAATTCTTCCTGCCTTCTAAAGCCACAGCAGCTGTACTTGAGAAGACTGTGTCACTGACACATCTTTTCTCTCTGGAGGCAACTCTCTTGTCAGCTTTTCTCCTTGTGGAGAGGAGAATAAACATATTTCTAATAGCCAGGCAGAAAAGAAAAGAAAGAATTGGTCATGTGTACTCTTCTTCACAACCTTCCCATTTACTCCAGGTTAAAACCCACTGTACTGCTCCTAAATAGTGATTAATGATAATTCTGAGTCAGTCTATTGCTATGATGAGTCTGGAAAATAATATTAAGAGAACTATCAAAAGAGAATACAGCAAATACTAATGGAGGTGGAAAGTGGAAGAAGGAAGGAGGATTTTGTGCTGCTGTCTTAAATATTTCTATAGAAGATAGAAGATTTGTGGTTTCAAACCTTGGACTTCATTCTTGTTTTACACTTCAACAAATGTGAGACATTCTGCCTTTACACCATGTTCCCCATAACAAATTTGCTTAACATATATTAGGGTTTCTTATAAGTTTTAACATTATTTTTGTTCTTTTCCAATTAGTCTGGATTTATCTCAGTTTTAGCCATCTTTAACATCTAGTCTAACACACTTATCTAGACCCTTTTTATGATGAGAGAAGAGAGCAAAGCATGTCCAAGGGTGATTCATCCTGCCTATCTATGTCTTGCCAGAAGTAGTTGTATGGAAAATCATGTACTTGGTACTTGTATACTATAGCAGTGAGGGTTTTGGGGAATGGAAGAAAGAATGGAAACAACATGACTGTTTTCTACTTCATGAAACCCACTTCTTTCCAGAGTTTTTCTTGGGCAAGTTTACATGTGAAACACCAAAACTTGATCTTTGGCCTTTTCTTTGGTCTGTATTTTCTACACGTGACCAAATCTCAGAATTATTCTCTGTTTTATTTAGAGTATTGGTCTTTGCTTTTTCCTCTTTATCTTCATCTCTATTTTCTCTTTGTCTAAAGTTTTGTTTTATATTAGCACAGATTTCTATTTTAGTCTGGAAACTCAGTTATAATTAGTACCCTGTAAGTTTCCCACCCTTTAAAAATATTTTATTTCCTGAAATAATTATCACCTTTGTTTCACCTTTACATTGATTTAGGTGCATTTTCCTTCTTCCTTCACTTGGGCATGAGGAAATCTACAATACAATTTTGCCCCTGCAAGATCAACATGGTCAAAAATTCTCTAGCTTTTCTCTATGAAGAGAAAATTTGGATCTTCCTCTCACAGCTGCAATTAATCAAATAGAGCTTCCTTTTGGCAATTTGCAATGCTAACTTTCTTGCTTAAAATTTTCTTTTGAAAAATCTTGAGGCCCACTAATAATGCATAAAAACTACCAGATATTTTCCAGAAAGTTCTGGTGACTTGACTCATCCCCTCCATATGATTATATTTCCTTCATGCAGATTCTGCAGTCCTGAGTCATTCCCTCTAAAAACTCTCAGAGAAAAGAAGTTGTGGTGGCTGTTGACTCTCCCCCACTCTTGTTTGTCTAACACAGCAGTTTGCATGTGTTCATTGAAAAGCAGAGAACTCAGGCACTCAGAAAACAGGAGATACAGAGTTAAGCTGAAAGCCTAACTTCAAGATTTTTTCCTGCTGGGAAAGGGCTTTATTTCATTACGTTGTTTGTTTGTGCATTTATTTTTGGAGAATGATGAGCTCTCCATTGTTTTACTTCATTATGAAAACTGAACTATTGTGAGGAGCCCTAGAGTGTGGGATGGGCTCTTACTTGGTTTCTTAAAAGAAAACAAAATTAATTAAACTATAACTCTTTCTCCTTGGTTTATGGCTTAAAAGATAGTGCCTTTTTATTGTTATGCATTCTCTAGTAATTATTACCTCTTGTGGCAAACAGCAGACTAGAAACCATGCCTTTAATAGAGCAGAGATGTTCAGTTCATATCCCTCAGCTATATCTTTCTATTGTAGTGAGGCTGTGATCTAAGTGCCCCTGGCATAATTGACAAACACATCACAAAGAATGCCTTAGAAGTGGAGCAGTGTAATTCAGCCCTGGATGCATTAGGCTGTGTTAAAATCCACGTTGCTCAGATGAGCCCAGCTCACCAACTGCTCTGGGCCAGTCTGTACATCTGATTACTGAATTGGAAGATCCTGTGGAAACTGTGTTAGAGGCTGAGAAAAAACATTACATTTTCTTTATTTGGGCCTGGTGGCATAGGAAATGATTGATTTTCCTGGGACCTTTTGGGCTGTGGTACTGGAAATCACAGCTGCCAGGGCTGGCCCAGGCTCTGCCCACCAGTATGGCTCAGCCAAATGCACTTTGTTTTCTGAAGGGCTTAATATTGACCTGGCTTCGGTTTTCATCTAAATTTCAGCTAATACTGTTTTTCTCTGCAGTTACTCTTAATTCTTAAGTTTTGTAGAGAAACATATCGAGAACAACTCCTTATGCAAAGTCATTAAATTCGTACTTGAGGATCTGATTGAGCAGATTTAGCATCAAAAGACAAAACCTGCCTGCACTTAGAATTGCACAAGTTTAAATTTATTCTCAAAAGTAAGGAATTGCCAAATGGGCTTTGAATAACTTGAAGCTATATGTTTGTTCAGATCATCCTTGGACTCAGGAGAATGATGATACAGTAGGGAAAGGGCTTCTCAAGTGTGAAGCTATACAGATTAATTCTCCTTATTCTGGCCACTGCCAGCAGGACAGAAAAAGAAAAGGAAAAAAGGCTTTGGGTCAAAGAACAGCTGGAAGAAAAAGATACTGCCTTTCAAAAATAAATTTGTTGCAATTTCAGGATATAAATACATAAATAATTAGGCAAATAATTTGCAATTATAATGTTACAACTGCATATGTATTTGAAGGCAATTGCAGATGAAAGTGAAATACTCTTATTCAATGCAGCCAACCCCGAGAGAGATACAAAACTTTAAAATGTATGATTCAGGTCCTGTACTCACTATGAAATTACTAAAATTTATATGAGAGCAGATTTATTGCTTCTTTATCTAATATTACTCCTGTGAGCTGTAATACAGAAAGACATGCAACTGCTCATATACTGAAGCACATGCTACTTTTTTTTTTGTAAAATTGGTCCTTAGGAAAGATTTCATTCGTTCATTCATTAATTAAAAAGTTGAAATAATGCAAGTATGTATAATTTTACTATTATTAAAGTGTCTTTGTATTGGGAAAACTTTTTGAAGGCTTGCTATTACATTACTAAATTTTTATTATTAAACTCCTAGTTTAATGGCATTTTCCTTATTTTTTACCAGATGATCAATATCTGCTGTTTTTCTTTACTTATTGCTTCTCTCTTCACAGAGTAAAAAAATAATTAATTTCAGATATGAAATAGATGTTTAAGAAGTCGCTTAAGATTTGCTTACACTTTTCAAATTACTCTTCAAAGGTCTAATAATTGTGAGATAACATGAGAACGTGAGAAGCATGTTATTACAGGTAATTGTGTTAAAAATTCTTATTTCTAACCTACCTTTATAAAATTAATCTGTCTGGGAAAAAAAATCCCAGTAGACTTATTCTAGCACATTTAACAAAGCTACATAAATTATTTAATTGTTTTGGTGAAGATAGCAGACAGTGAGTTACTGGGCAAATCCACAAATACAATTTAAAATCCATCTAAAGTTGCATAGACCTTTACTTTTCTCTGAACAGAGAGCATGGATACCACCCATTTAGCAGCTGGGGTTTCATAATAATTTTTATTAGCTTTGCTTTTTGATGGGAAGGAGTGATATTTCCCTAATTCTGGACTGTCACTGCAGAATGTCCATGGGTGTTCTATGAAAGTTTTTCATAATGTGTTTTGAGGGGTCAGTCTTTAGTGGTTTGGGTGTCTGAAGCTATTTCTTAGTGCTTCAGTTAACTACTTCTGCTAAATTCATGGGAGCTACACTGGATCTCTCAAAGGCTCCAACAACTTTTTATCAAGTTTGTGCATGATATCATACTTAGAACACTGTGTTTTACTGAAATAATATGATTAAAGTGGCAAGTTTGTTTCATAAAGGTGTTAAATTTGCAGAGCTCCTAAGCACTCCCTTCTTTTCTTTTTTCACCCTGAAAGATGGATTCAAAAAATTCTGATACCATTTTACCTTGCTTAAGGTTATGCCATACCCTTCTGTGCAGTTATAGCTGACCTCTCTATTTCTAAGAAATTTCTTACAATTAATTTGTTTTACTCTATAGCCTTTTTAAAAGTAATAGCAACTTAATTACTAAAAATCAGTTCTAAATTATGCCTGATTTATGCAATTTAGTCTTCCAGTCTCTGACATTTTTGCTTTATTATCAAAACATTGCTTGTTTCATCTAATGACCTTTGCATATTTTCTCAGATAAAGACAAAGCTAAGCCCCCTTCTTGTATTGAAATGTATCTGCATTTACAACACACTTTAATGGCCTTCCTGTTAATTTTATTACTTGCTTCTTTAAGAGGAGAATTGAGTTGTTATTATTGATGTTTTCATTTTTTTCCCTCTGAAAAATTGATTTTAATGTGGAGTCCCTACTTAAAAATCAATGACACAACCTGACTCAGGGTTTGACACTTAAAATCTATACTACTCTCAGTGGACTTGAGTTTCATAAGCCTAGAATCTGAAGACATATAATACAAAAGGCAGAAATTCTCCCCTGGGGTAAAATGTCAACTGAGATACCGTGCATCTTAACAAAGCAGTCTAATTGCCCCTGTTGCAATACAGAAGGAGCTTAATATCCAGGTAAAAAATATCTGTGTGTGTGTGTGCACGTGTTTAGAAATAATATCTATCAAATCCCCCTAAAGTTAGATTATGGGTGATTTCTGTACCTGTTTACACTTTGGAAACAGTTTATCTGTGACATATCACTCCCTATCATTGTCTCGTGGTGATACTAGTAATATTTGGAAGTTCACAAAAGAAGACAGATAAGCTATGATTAATTAAAAATAGGATTTAATTAAGAATATAGAGAAGATTGAATAGGTGGCCTGATATGGAAATTTCAAAGACAGGTTTTCAGTTCCCTGAGATGCTGGATCCATTTTCAGATAGGATTAGCTGCGGTAGGGAAGAAGGAGAAAAAGCAAAATAACCTAACAAGGTTTATTATGAACTTCCATCATTTAATGGAAAATATAATGTGTCAACTCTGAAAGTTCCTTTTCATTTTACATTTCCATGTCTTCCCCTGAGTTCTACACAAGACCAATAACATTTAAAGGTATCTTAGTGATACTTAAAGGTATGAAATTCAAAAGCAATAAAAGCTAATATTTTTCTATATTGTGCATATTTGGCTTCAAAAAACTGTTGCCAAAGTTTCGCCAAAAAAAGTTTTGTGCTAAAAATATAGTTGCTCTAGAGCAGAGGTCGCTGTTGGGATTCATTGCAAAATTTTTCTTACTCTTGGAACAGATACTACACTTGCTTGTCAGAGTTTATATCAGTATTGTGGTTTTTACAGGTGTCTTTGTTAAGGCCATCCCCAAAATAAATAATTTGGCTGTAATGATTTTGGGTCTTGCCCACAGTGGTCAGGTCTTCTTAGATAAAAAACAATTGTTCACAATCATACAGTCTTATTGGAAAACATCACAGGTCTGTGAGTAGTACTGGTCTCTCATTAAATTATCAATTGAAAGTACAATTCAAAGTTAATACTAAGAAAATTGATTTATGACTATGAAGAATTGAATATACTGATGCAGACTGAGTCTAGGAGGCAGGAGTTGGAGCAGATAGCTGCCATCTAGATGGCATAGATCATCCAGAAAACAGATACTTCATCATTAGCAAACTTGGATTGGTCCCCTGTGTAAAAACAGCTTCTGAATTCGATCTTTGATGTTCTGTGTGCTTTTGAGAGAGCTTTCAAAGACAAGACAACAACCAGATTGGGAGGGTCCAGTACCTCCTGTCTCCCATGCTTTATTATGGACACAAACTGCATTCCTAAGGAGACAACATTAATGACCATAAAGAGGAACAGCAGCTACTACATTTTATCTGCAATGCAGGGAATGGGGAGTCCAGGTTCCTGTGTCCTTTCCCTGAACACAGTTGCTGGCTAGGGATATTTTTACTTTCTTCTTCAGCAAGCATTTTGAGATTGAATCAAATTATGCTTCTGAAGTGATTTGCAATATTCAAGTTAAAGTTATAATGTCATAATACATTATATATTTAAGGAAGAGGTGAAAAATAGACATCAAGTCAAAAATAGCACTCTGCTAATATTTTTATTTTATTCATCAGTGTTTTGAAAATGTTTTTTAAAATATTTATGGGATACAAGAAATGTCATTCTCAGGGAAAAAAAAAAGACAATGAAAAGCTAGTACAAATGGCAGAACCATGATGACAAATGAGGAAAAATACAAGTAGTTACAGAAAACATCATTTATGAGTTAACAGAAGACTGAATCACTATAGTGCATATAAATATGATGCAACAATGATTTTGATGACTCTTTATCACAGCTCTATGATACATAGTATGAAATAAAATAACAAAGGACATGGGGCCAAAGATAAGCCAGTCTACATTATGCTGTTAATGAAGAATAAGGAGCAGCATGGAAATTGATAAATCTTGCAGGATAGGAAAATGACAAGTTTGGGCTCATCTATAATAACCTGAAGGATTTATCATTCTCTTTCTCTGCTGAAGCTCTAGGCAATTTTTCTGTTGTCTGTCTGGTACCTCAAGTTATTATACAAAGAAAAGGATCATATATGCAGCAAAGATGGAACTGAGGAGGAGTATGAAGCTGAAATATCCCAGAGGTGACCCCTGTGACCATGTTGTACTAATATGCCAGTCCTAATATTTGTGGCATTTCTTTAATCAAAGCCTGTTTGGACTTAACTAAAACAGACACTTGGATTTTCCAACATTCATAATAGGTATCGTCCCTCAACAAAAACTCATTCTCAAGAGACTGGTAGCACATTTTTCTGGTGAATAATGGACAGTGCATTCTTTGTTACTGTACAAGGCAGTACCCATTTTCATGAGTTTCAGCAGTGATTTGGATGATATGTGGGACTGGATGTGCAAACACAAATCACTGTTGTGGGAGCATTTCTCCAAAGTGTGTCTATTGGAGTGCCTTCTTTTAATTCCTGTCATGATCTTTTTTTTTTTTTTTTTTAATTTCCTTGTGATGATGACCTGAAGTGGATCAGTTGCCATGAAGGACAAAATTTACTCGAAGTGGCAATACTCTTTTTCCTAATCTCTTCTGCCATTTCAGCTCATATAGGCTTGGCAGTTTTCCACTACCAATCTCAGCACAGCTTTTCATTCTGTGTATCCACCAGAAAAAAAAAAAAAAAAAAAAGATCTTTTTCTCAAATTTTTGTTTCCTCATTTTAATCTACTACCCTTCTAAATTTTTTCTTTCCCCCAAGGGTTCAAAATTCTTATGTAGGCCTTTGGACAGACATTTCCAGATCCAGAATAGATACTTGATTGCAGCTTTCAGATCACTTTCCTTAACTGTGAACTTCATAAAGGTGTGTGCCCACCTATGGACACTGTGCTCACAGTTCCAGACATCTTCTCTCATGGGTTCTACTTTGAAGTTAGTTCTGCTGTCTGTGTCAATGTATGAGTGCATGTGCAATGTCCACAGATGTCCAGACACACACCAGGTGCTCAAAATTAGTTTTCAGACTCCAGTCTACAATTTCTGAGGCACATTCCCAGATAGAATATGAAGAAGAAATTAGAACACATAGAATGCTCTATTATCCTGACTCCACATCAATCTTCACACATTACTTCAAATTGGGAAGGCCTATAAAATAAAAGGGTCCTGAATCCCTGACCCAGATGTTTAGCCCTCATAATGCTGAATAAATGGGATGATGTGATAATAGCATCATCAATAGTTTCTATCACTTGGTATAAATACCTGTTGAAACAAAATCTTCTGAACTCCTGGATGAATTGGTGTGTCCCAATCCAGGCAGAAGATCCTCATGTGTGCTGTATGGTACTGAGACTCCATTTACCATCTCTGAATTGGGAAATTCTTCAATTAGACAGGGTTAGAAGGAAGTCAGGGCTAGAGAGAAGGTGAATATGGACTGGCTGCCCAGGAAGTCTGTGAAATCCCTGTTAGTGGAGAAGTTAAACTATGACTGAACAAGGCCCTGGGCAACCAGATGCATGATGGACCAGCACTACTGAAGCCAGCACTACCCTGAGCAGGAGGGAGGACATGGCAACCTCCAGAGGTGGCCACAGATTTTCTGTTCTTTTGAATGCTGGTACACAGCTGCTCCCACTGCTGCCCCTGTGACCAGCTGTGACCATCCTACAGATGCTGGAGCCCTGCTGTGTGTGCCATTAGCAGGGTCCCACCCTGTCTTCTTGCACAGATCAATCCCTGGTCCATCCACACAACCTGAGAAGCATAAAGTTGTGCAGAAATCCAGTTTCAGAACAGAAAACAACACTGAATCACTGTTTTTGTCTCCCACTGGAAGCAAATCTGAGCTGTTCTGGTGAATTTGCTCATGATGGGAACTCAGACTGAGCTGGAATGATTTGGGGCCCAGCTAAACATCTGGTTTCAGTTTCTGTCTGCAGGGCTGAAGAGACCTAAAGACTTCCAGAATAGTTAGAAATGAAGGTTAGTAGATGTCTCCTTTTTGATATGCTTCCTCAGTAATCCATGCATGGTTGAAGAGAGGTTTGTGGTGGTCACTACAAGAATAATTTTATTTGGTATCTTTTCACACTTAAGAAAAAAAACCTCATGCTACTTTGTGAAGATCTTCTTTTGCATAGCTTACCAACTGCAATTTATGTTTTCACAGATGGCATAAAGGTGCTCATATTCAATATATCCTTCCACTTTCATCCACCCCTTTGCTCTTTGGCTCCCTTTTTTAAAACTGCTAGTAGAATCATTTCTTTTATTCTAAGATAAAATTATTTATAATCAATTAATAAGCATTGCTGAGGCTTTTGTTTGCCTGAAGCATCATTTCCTATTCAGTTTTTGCATCTGAACTATTCAGCACTGCCTCTTGGTTTTCTCTGAAAATACTCTTGAGAAGCCAGGCTTATCAGCCAAGAAGCATCCAACAGCAGAGCATGTGCATTTATAAAAAGACTATCACTTTTGTGCTAACTTTGATTGCCAGTTTCTACACTTAAAATGAAAATGAAGCTGGTGGTAAAGCCACATATCTGAATTCATTACACTGAATTATATGTATTTCCTTTCTTTCCTTCAATTCCCTCAAGTGGCATAGATTAATTTATAGAGTGTATGTGTTTTTAACATCTGCAAAATTCTCATGTGGATTGATGTACTGAGAATAAAACTTACAGCAGCCATTTTGAGGGTAATGCAAACATTTTTCCTCCTAATGATTTTTGCAGGCCTGTATTTTTGAATGTCATTTTGGGAAGAGGGAGTGGAATAAGGGTAATTAAAGAAGTCCCTTTACTGACACAGTAGGAGACATATAATTGCACAGGCCACAAAGCATAAGAAGTTGCATTGAATTCAAGGACTGATTTTCCAAAGAGATTTGTGGGGAGACATTTTGAATCCACAAAATTTCCCCTCCACAATAAATGACTCAAAACACTTCTTCCTCTGAACACCTGATTTACATTAGCAACTGGTTACTTAGAGGCACAAGCACTGTGATTTGTGTCCAAAAGCTGGTTTTGTACACAGATTTTCCTCATTAAAACGAGAATTACTTGTTTTGAAATTTTTGTCCTGAAATGCCTATAACCAAAATCCAGTGTTTTTGAAAACAAAATTAATACATCCCAGTCTGGTCACTCCATCATTTCTTTGTGTCTTTAAACAAACTGGGAGCAAGGTAATAGTTTGTTCTTTTCCTTCTTTGATCACCTGTCAAAATGACAGCAACACCAACCTGTCTAATGATTTCTGGCTATCGCCAACTTAACCAGAAGCAAACACCATCCCCTGTAGATCACACTGTGATTTAACTTCACATTCTTCAAATTCCCCAAACTATTTTTCAGATGGTTAAAATTAGAGAAAAAGAGCTTTTTCTCCATAGAAGATATTTCTGTAGACTTCAAAGAGAAGCATTTAAAAAACTGGTAGTGAATCACAGTTCAATTCAGATTGGAAGAGACCTCTGAAGGTCACTTTGTCCCATCTCCTCGAAGCTGGGCTGATATCAAAGTTGGGGCAGGTTGCTTGGGATACTTTCCACTCAGTTTGAAAATCTCCAAGGACATCTCCACCACCTCTCTAGACAGCCTGCTGCTTTGCTTAACCACTTTTATAATGGAAAACTTTTTTTTTTTAAATATGTAATTTCTCTGCCAAGAAGTGCAACTGTTGCTTCCTGCCTTTCACTGTGCACCCCTGAGAAAAGTCTGACTTCATCTTCTCTGTAAACACCCATTAGGTGGTGGAAGATGATAATTGGATCCATCCTTCTCCTTGTCTTCCCTAGACCAAACAAATCCTCATTCTCTCCTCGTACACTGTGTGCTCCAGCCCTTGAACATCTCAGTGACACTCTGCTTCACTCCAGCTTAGTGATGATTCTTGCCCTAAGAAGTTCAAAAGTGGCACAGTGCTTCTTGCAGGTGTTGAGCAGAGGGAATGACCACTCCTCTGCACCAGAGAGGATACTGGTGCAGCTCTGGATGCTCCTGTCCCAAGGCCTCATTGCTGAATTAACACTCAGCCTGCTGCCCCACCAGACCAGCAGATTTTCTCTGCAAAGCTGATGCCTATCCTTGCATCAGCTCAGTGGAGTTCTGCACGGGTTATTCCATGCTGGGAGGGTGGCTTTCCCTTTGGCTGTGCTGGAGCTGGGTCCCCATCACCCACTGCCTCAGTGTATTGTTAACTCTTGCCCAGTTTGAGGTCATCCACAAACTTGATTGGTACCTGACAAAGCACTGGAAAAGGTGTTGAAACAATGTCAGCTCCTGTATCAAATTCCATTGCAAATGTTTCCATGTCAGGCTCCAAGCTGCTGCAAAAAAAAATCTTGACTGACTTTTTCACATATCTCTGTAGCCCTCAGTCTTTGTCCCCTGAAGAGAGCCTGTTGGAAAGACAAGGCAGAGTCCTGCTGTGACACCTGGAGTGCAGCCAGGTGCTGATCCATAGGTTCCTTTTATTCCTGCCCAAGTATTTCCCTTTGACTGATGTGACTGTTCAGGTCCTTGTTCTTGCTCTCTTCTCTTTCTAGAGATCTGTGGTCTAACAGAGTGTTTTTCTTGACAGTTCTGAATGTCTTAGATCCTATAATTTTGATCTCACTGAAAAATCAGACACTCAAGCTTATATCAGATTTTATTAACAACAGGAAAACACACATAATCTGTAATGTTTATCCCATTAACAGCAGTATTTTTACCACACAGAAGCTTTCTTAAGAGAAACCAGTGAGTGTACTATTTGCTCTGCAGCTCAATAAGGTGCAAAATGTATATTATTTTATTTTGGCCCAGTTGTCTTTTCTCTTTCTTTTACCCATAGGTCAATAATACCAGTAATAACTCTAATGAGTAATTAGATAAAAGAACATTTCATTAGAACTATAAAATGAAATTTCTTTTCACGATCATAAGGCTCATGTGAAAAATAAATCACTTGGTTGTAGGGTAGGCTCCTTTGTTTAAATGCAGGCTTTAAGCCCTGATGGCTCTGCTGGGCTGAGGAGCACAGCCAAGGACCAGCCCTGCCCTGAGAGAAGAAATGGACCTATGCTGATATGTGCATTTCTCTTTGCTCCTGTGGGATTATTTATGGATAAAGTAGATCCCTCAGATATATTCCACTCACAAAGTCACAAAACAGGCATTTAGTTTTGGGAAAAGCATATCACTAGATTTGCCAAGTGCTGCCTATAGCTCTGCTCTTTCTGACAAAATAGAGAGCAAACTCCAGCAGTGAAGTTTGCTGAGGCTCATCTGGGCTGTGGTGGTTCAGGAAAGATCCTGGAATGTCCCCATCCTTTCTGCAGCACCGTGCACAGGGACCCTGAGCTGCTTGGGGCCATTTGATGTCCCAAGGTGTAACTCCTTGTGCCAGGGGAGCCAAGGGCTGAGGCTGCTGGTGGAGGGGTGGCACCAGCTCCAAATCCTGCCCGTTGTGCTGCTCTGCAGGAGGGTGCTCTGTGTCCCTGCCTCTCTGCCTGTCAGGGATTTTCACTGGGAAAATTGCTTTTCCTGAAATGCAGTGGTAATTCTTGTGGGGAAATGTTCTATTTTTAATCAGACTTGGTCCTTCCTTGCCAACTCATTAGAGGGACCATCAGCTACCTACACCTGTACCAAGGCAGATTAAAAGAATACGATTTTAATCTAATAGCACTTTTTCAATTACTTTCTGTAGCTGTAAATGACAGTGAGACTACAGCATGTTCCTCTCAAGGGATCCAACTTAAATTACATTCATATATCATATATCATCTCTTCAGTTTAGCTAGAGATTCAGAAAATACATCAGTAATCATGTCATTTAACCAAATGAAATCTTCCCTTGATTTGGAGCAAGGGACAGTTTTAAACTCGTGCAAGATGAAAAACAAAACAAAAAAAATTGGCTTCAAATTTGGCTTTGGGTGGTTAAAATAAATATACAATTTCAATAAATATGTAACTAAGCTTGTATAGTCTGAATGAATATAGAGGAAGCTCCTGTACTCAGGAGCTCAATTTATCTCATCATTCAGAATCTAGGCCTTTTTAATGAGTTTTTAGAGACTGTGCTCTTAAAAAATATTTTTTTGCTCTTTCAAAGTCATCCGGCCTTCCCTTTTTTTCTGTTTTATCTCAATTTAATATACCATAATAATACTGCTCTCAATCTTCCAAGTATCAGTACGTGTCAAATAACTATCTGAGAGCCTTCATGGTACCTTTAAAAATACTCATCCTTCCCATCTACTACTAAGTGCTTAATCACATTTTTCCTTGTTGTGGCTATTGCAATCCTTCCAGTGTGTTTCATGGTGCATGGGTATGGTTGGGCATGGGGTAATTCTGATGATGAGTTGGGATTGATATAATTACTCCTGTTACTTCTTTTACAAATACAAGCAATGAAACAATAGAAAGCTTGTATATACACATATATCTCCTATGTGAGGAGATAGGTTGCTGTGGTACCATAAGGGGTCTTGCCACAAGGCAGCAAGCAGGGAATAACTGGGACTCAACAGGATGATTTTTTTGTGCAGTTATATTGCACTGCTCTGAAACCAAATAAATCATATTTAAGTCTATGTAGTGCCTTTTCTGTGTTGTACTGGGATGCAAGTGCCCTTGAACCATGCAAAAATTGGAGTGACAAAAGCTTAGCATTGTTGCTTTTTCTTGGCCCTCATGGAGATTCCACTTCCAAAACACATCTACTTATAAAGCTCTAATAAAATTGAAAAAAAAAATATATATGGCAATTGGGTCCTGTTGCAAGGGGTGGGTCCCCAGAGTTGGTCTGTACCTTTAGACAGCAGAATGAAGACAGCTCATCAGTGCAGTCCATCAAATTATCTAACCACAACCTCCTCCTTCAGCAGAAACTGCTGTAGGACAGACAGAAGAGTTTCAAACAGGCTATGCTACCTTAGGAGAAGCCAGGTGTCATTACTGAGTGTAGAAAATAATACAGAGGACAGAGGACAAAAAAACTGAAACACCAGTTTTGTCACAGTGAGTGAAATCCTGGTTTCTCTGTCGTTTTCCCTTTCACAGAAGTGTCTATCTAGCAGACCCAAAAACACCCCACTTCTTTCTTCTGCTTTCTTCCCAGCCCACTGAACTTTTCTTTGCTTCCTGAAAAGTAGTAGGGGTGGTGTGTGTTGCCATCCACCACTGCACATCATCAGTGATGCTCATGTTGGGGCTGATGTCTCTGCTTTGTGCTCTCAGTTGAACCCTAGACAAATGGGAAGAAAAGGGATAACCTTTCCACCAAGGTGGTTGAGTCATATCTGCTGAGTACCCCTTGAGGATGACTCATTTCTACACCTGTTGGAAGCAGAAGGGGGAGGAAGGTGTGTGAGATGTGTGGCTGCTCAGTACTATTGAGGGTCAAGAGCCGCAATTTCTCCTGGCACAAGTTCAGACAAATTCAGTGACAAACCACAGACTTCATAGAGGCTTTAGTTTTCCCAGGAATGAGAAGAAGCTGGGCAAAGGGTTTGAGGACCACATTTTTATCCTATTTAGAGGTTTAAATATGATGCAGTACTGTGACCTTCATGGATCCAGCTCCAGGCAGGTCCTTTTAGACAGGGTCTAAACCAACAGTAAACCCATGCAGTAAAAGTTTTTGGAAAGGAAAACTATCCTGTGTATTTCTACAGGACTCTCCACGCTCTGTTTTGGCTTTTCTGTCACAATAAAAAGCTTTCATTATGCCATAACAATGTGGAACAGTTTCAGTGTGAGGAATTGAGACCTCATGTATCACAGGATGGTGCTGGACTAATCTAGACCAGTGCTCTTAGATAGCTGCACTTAAGTAGAAGCTGTTGAATCTGGTCTTTGCTTTTATTCATAGAGACAACTGCAATGAAGAACAGATAGTAAAAAGCAGTGATTTTTTCAAGCAAGACCAGGGATGTACATCTTTAGTGTTTCCTCATCTACACTGCTTTATGGGCTACACATTTTCTGCCTTTCTCTTTCCACATTTGGTCTCCCACCATTTACATGCCACTGTAGGCAATGTGCCAGATTGCCACTTAAAACATGAAAAATCAGAAAAGAGGAAAGAGAGGCACGAATAAAAGGTAGGCCTGCAGCACTCACATCTCTGTGTCCTTTCCTGACAAGCAGCACTTCCATTTGTGTTGGGGTGCCGGTTTTATCCAACTTCTGACTTGTATCAATTTTTAGCAGCATGGATAATTTATTGCATCTAGGATGATAGAAAACCAGCTTTATACATCATTCAGCTTGCAAAAGATGTGTAGCTTCAGTTCCTTAATGGTGTCATTTTGGCTGAATGCTATTAACAGATTACCCCTGCCTAGGGCAGTGGAGCATGTGCAGCAGAAAGATAACCTTGTGTTGGTAATTTAATATTAACTGTTTTCTCCATAGTACCTCTTTCCAGTACATTAACAACAAACCAATATGGCCTTGTCCCCTGCGGTCGTATTCTTCAGCAAAAAAATGGATTACATGATAGCAACTTCCTGAAGATTTCCAATGAAGTATTACAAATCACTCAACGTCTGCTCTGCAGAAATAAAAAATAAACAGGCTTAGATTCAATCAAATTTAATTCCTCCAATTTAGCTTTACCACACTTCAAAGGGTGCTCTTATTAATGTCTTGGTGAAAAAATGTAACAGTAATTTTTCCCTCTTCTTATACTGAAAGCCTCCAGTTGTGTTCAACATACAGTGAGATCAAGAAAAATGTGTGGGGCTTTTTTTTTTTTTTTTTTTTGTGAATACTCTGACACAGTTTGATATAAAAGTGTAAGCCATTTACAGAAAACTCTTTATGGAATTTTTATCCTATTCCATTCCCGGGAGCTAAATTTATATCCTGCATTAGCTATCATAGCACTAGAGTATTAGTCTTCTTGCAAGCAGTTCAGGGCAGTCTGAGGGCCCTATCACTCCCTACCACTCACATACACAGGCATTATGGGTTTATCTCATCTTCTGCAGCAAGTACTGGGCCCAATTCATTCCTTTAGGCTACTTTACTAATAACTTATTCCTTATCAGGGCCTCTCCACCTCAGCTTGTGATCAAAGACCCAATTAATGGAATGGAGAAAGGTGAAGCATTCAAATAATGGAGACAGCTGTTTTTCTCTGTTAGAGAAAATCCATTTGTATTGTTATCACAAGCTCCAAGTTCTGCAGCTTCTGTTTAATTCAGTCTCCCTCTATTTCTGCTGATGATAAAAAGTCACAATGAGCTCGGAAGAGAATGGCAGAAATATCACTGTGTTTCAACTCAGCCTGGGTGTTATCAACTTGAAAGCAAAAATACAAGCAGATAAGGAGAGGAAATGTCCAACAAAGACCATATCAAATTTTCAAAAATTGTACTTTCATGCAGCGTTCTTCAGTCACCTTTCTGAATGTTTTTGAGATCCTGATGTATGCTCCCCATGTTGGCTGCTTGAACCAGAGGAGCAGAGAGTGATAATATCATGGATCCCACCTCAATTGAAAAGTAATTAAAGAGGAAGAGGAATCATAATTGGCTGGAATGAACATTGTCAGTGACCTGCAGTTTGTTCTGAGCCTTGGTGTCCAGATGAGCTGGGTGTTTATGTCACCATCACTGGTGAATGAGGTTAGTTTTTTATCTGATAGTAAAGGGCTGTGCTGTGCCGTGCTCAGGCCTGGTGCTAAACCTTCCCCTTAGCAGTCTCCTAGGTGCAAATCTGCCCAGATATCACAGATGAACCTACACACTCTATGTTACAGCAGTTCATTTCACAGCTGTGTAAAGGCCACATTACCATTCTCTTCCTCACCCCTTTGTAATCATGTTGTCACTCTGTCACATGCAGGATATACATGGGCAGAGCACTGTGATTACACTTAATTGAACCACAGAAGACTTGCAAGTTCAAGGTACAATGGTGAATACCAATTATGCTTCCCTAAAAATGACACCATGCAAAAGGAAGCTGGAGGATGCCCCTACTCAATACACCCTGTGTGTGCAAGGAGCACCTTGCTCCATTTCACAGTAGCTGTTACTGCTTTTCCTATATGCAAACCCAATGATATTTAGAGTTTGTTAGGCTATTCACATACTGGGGGGGATGGTCGAGGGTTTCTTTGATTACCTGGGAAACCTTTGGATTTGGTGCTTCAGGAATGAGGACTAAAAATGCAACATTTCAGTTCTCTGAGTGTGTACAGTGAGCACAATAACAGGCACAAAGCTGCAGTGTATGCCATGAGTTAAGACAGCAAAGCCTTCCTCAGGCTGATTGCTCACAGGAGATCACAGAATCTGTGTTAGGCTGAATAAGGGAAAATGCATTATGCATTTGCATGTATGATGAACATTTTAAAAGGGACTGTGTGGAAACAAAGAATGATTCATAATAAACATGGAATGGTGAACATTTCATACCCAGCTGTAGTTTTTGAATCTACATAGACACCAAACATTACCATTTTAACATGGAAGTTTCACATCTGATAACCAGTAGGCCAGCTGAATAACATTATTTGTTTGCACATCGGGAGTTTACTTATCCTCCCACCTTGTTATTGAACCTATATCCAACGAATAAAGAAAATAAAAAGCTGCACTTAAAGCAGTATCATGTATAAAATCTACATCTGTCAATAATTTCTAATTGGAATAGTAAAATGTATGGATACAAGTATAATTTTATGTATGTCTGTGAAATGGAAAACACATAGAATGATGAAAACTGACATTAGGGTCTTTCATCAGGAATAAATTTGTAATTCTGTTCCACTTGTAGATGTTGCTGTTATAATTTACCAAAAGGGAGTGCAGCTATGAAGTCCCCCATGCTTCAGCAGCCTCTGTACAATGAAACCAGTCTTGAGGAATTATTCAAGGGTCTGAGAAAAATCTTAATGAAAGTATATTTCTCATAAAGGCAAACCACAATCACATGTATTGGGCAGCCTTAGGGTGGTCTTGTAAGATGTGAAGTGACTTAAGGGTGGTCTCTTGCATTGGTCTCCCTCAATAATAAAACACTAATGACAACCCATAGCACTGAATGGAGCAATTGTAAATTAAAATTATGCAACCTGCTTCTAGGTCCCACCCCAGCTCCTGAAACTAAACAAGCAATAAGCCTGCTAAAGGAGCAATCCTAGCAAGAAGGGTTCAGGGGAACCAAAGACCTGAAAAATTTTCCAATAGCCCACAATATTGGATTCAGAGGAGAGAGAGAGGGATGGTCTTATTCTAAACAAAGTTTAGAAGAAAAGCAAGTGAACACTCCTCCCCTCTTGGATATAGCACTGCACTTTTGGCTTTTGAGAGAATTTTTCTCAAGATTAGTAGAGTAGATGAACTTCCAGGGTGAAATTTTCTCTCTATGTTGAATATCTACAAATATTTACGTATTTTTTAATAGAGTTTTTCTGGTACAGTAAAAGATTATACTATCTAGCCAATTTCTTTAAAGACATTTTAAGAGAGAAGACTATTTTTTTTTTTTTTAATTTTTTTTTTTGCTAGCCAGTGAATCTTCATGTACCCATCTTCATCCTGTGAAACATGTTCTCTTTTTTTTTGTCTGCACTGCTACAGCCCAGCTTGGCAGTGAACTGTGATCAGGCAGTGAGATGGTTTGCCCTGTTTAGGAGGAGGTGCAGTCTGCTCCTCCAGCATTGCTCAGTCAGCTGAGCTGAAGGATTGCTACTCTCAGACAAACCAGATAAACAAAGATTTCTCTCTCCTCCAAGGGCATCTGGAAAGAGTGCAGTCAAGTTAATGAAGTTACACTAATATACAACTAATAGCAAGAAAAGACATAAGCCTGGGGTTATACACTCAGATTGGGCAACCTATCAGCCAAAGTAAAGCCTTCATGAAAACTTCTGAAGGGAATTTATTTTCCAAATGCCCATTTTCAATTTTATAGCCACAGTTTTGGCTGGAGTCTGCACTCATTTCCATTCCTGTGGCTGCAGCAGCCTCTGTGTATTTACACAGAGAGCACAATGTGACCTTTGTCTTTTCAAGAATTTGGCTGAGAAGGCTGTGCAGCTGCAGATGGATCCAGGTGCTGAGGCTGACAGCCAGGAGCTCTGGGACAGCACTGGAAGTGGCAGCCTTCACACCTGGTCACCCGAGCTCAGGCAAAGCAAACACACATTGCCACACCCTGCACCCCTCTTCCCACCTCTGTGTCAGCACTATCAAGGTTTCTTTTTTTCCTAGAATTCCCCTTTTCTTGATTTTCCATATTGCCTTCAGTGATTTCTATGTGGAAAGCTAAAATATGAAGAGCTAGAGTAGAGCTCTGGCTGAAGAATATTCTCCAGTAGCTCTGATGTTATGAGCTTCAGTTGTTCTCAAATCCAACTTTACTGTACTGTAAGGAGAATCCTTAGTGTGTAAATCCTAGTGTGCAAATTGTGAAACACAGTAGTTGCCACAATAAAATCCCAACATCTGATAAACAATGTAATTTATCATTGGGTAGCTGGTATCACCATATTTGTTCTTCTGCAAGAAGCAAATTATTCAATCCAAGTGTATGATACTTGGGTAATACTCTGAAGTTTTGAGCCCCCTTGTAATTCAATAAATGAAATGAAATCTCAAAATCTATCTCTGAAAAAATAGCATATCCATAATATATGAACTTCCCTGTGAACTTATGAACCACGCTGAGCTTTTTTTTTTTTATTTCTAGAAGATGTAATCAAAAAGGCAAGACTGGGCAAAAAGGTCTGTTGTTGGAAAGTTAGAGGTGTACTGAGAGTTTTTAATAGGAATGTTGGGACTGCCATAAGAATTATAGGCATGGGCCTGATAAATGAAGAGTGTTCAGGGGTTTACAGCTAGATTTTTTCCTCTTTCTTTGCACTGCTGCTTACACCTAGTCCATGAGGAATAAAAGTAAGGCAGATTAAGGAAATAAATATCAGCTTTAAATACCAAGCCTTGAAATAATATTTAGTTCTGCTCTAGCTCTTCACAGACTAATTTCATACTTCAAAAGTATAAAGTATAAACCATAAAGACTAAAAGTCTTTTTGGTTGGATGTACAATTGTGAAAATTGAGGTATTTGGGTGTTTGCTAAGTTTTAAAGTAAAATATCATCTGTTTTTCTTAACTTTGCGTAAGGACTCACTCCTGAAAGGCAGAAATCATCCTGGGGAAGCAAGTGGCCTTAGCTCCAATTTAAGCAGTTACAATGGAGGGCTGGATAGTCTCACACCCTTCTCAATATGACCTTTGCCAAAGTGTCCATAAGCCTCATACTTTTTCCAGTGCCACTGTCCTCCTGTAATCATAGTCTAAGAGCTGGCTTGTCCCTTGAGAACCCAATTTTATGGGTTTTCATTGGGCTCAAAGAGCCAGAAGCCTTAAGAGATTTTTACTTCCTGTCCACCAATGACAGACAAATTAGGTTAAACAGGAGCAAGACTCTGCCAGCCCAAGTGCTACTTTCACATTCTTCCTCCCCCACAAGGGATTGAAGAGATGGAGTCCAAGGTTGGGAACGGGCTGTACCTGAGACAGGGGTTATACAGTGGGAATTCTGTAGCCTTTATAAAACACCTGGCATGCAAAATTGATAATGTTTCAGTCTGGCGCTTAAATCCATCCCTATGCCTGTCTTCATTCATCAGCACCTCCTCATCAAGAAGTTTTATGAAATATTCCATTTTTTCCTTCTTTGGGTAATCTTTTTGACTTGTGCTTTTAATATTTAATAATTACCCACACATGATTTAACCCTGCTACAAATGAGATTTCGAGTCAGCATCTGCTCCAACTTCATGTTACTCAGAGACTTCAAGTTACTGATGACATACATATGTGACTTGTTTTGCCAAGTCTGCATACTCCAACAGCACAGCTTCAGAAGTAACTTCCACTCCCTCCCTCCTCTCTCCTTCTCACATGTGTTTGTTCACAACATTTTCAGTCCTTTCCCTAGTTTTTTTCTTGTTCAGGCACCAAAAATAGCTTTTATAGCTTGATAACAAATTTTAGATCCAGTCCAGCAGTTTTGAGATAGATGATGCTTTTCATTTTATTATTATTACTGCTGTCTTAGGACCTGAAGATAAGATGGGTGTTACATTCACAGAAAATACTGGATAAAATTCTGCTCTCAGTGAAATCACCAGAGTTTTCAGCACAGGCTTTCCTCACCATCTTTGTCACAGGCTGGACAATACTGAATCCTGGTTTTCTGAAACTAACATTTTTTTATTTCTTTGTTTTCTCTTAATCAAAGCAGAGTATTAAAACAATTCACCAGGGAGCCCCCAGTCACAGGAACAATGAAAGGTGAATCTATCTTAAGTGGTAAGAGGAATTTCCCTGATGTTGCCCACTAACTACACACAAAGGACAAGACTTAGGTGAATTAGCCCTTCCCATACTTTGTTTGACTGGGGACACAGGCCATAAAATCAATGAACTGAGATAATCTGGGGGGAAAGTTCTCTTTTCTATATTCTTCCACAGAAAGCAAAAGCAGACTCGAGACTAAAAATTGGTATTGCTCTCCAGTTTTCCAAAAATATTTCCCAAAACACAGGACATGTCAAGTGGTTAATACCTTTTGAACTTTGAGCTTTCCTCTGTGGTTAGGGCCCTCTGAGCCTGCAACATAGCAGCTGACAGTGATTAAGTTTCTGTATGCACACACAGTTCAAACTGCACTTAGAAAAGCCACATTTGGTCATTGTTTACTTAAGTTTACAGCAACAAATACAGATGCGTGGATTTGAATGTACACCTGGCATTAATCAGCTGCTGCTATTTCACAGCTGCCTCCAAGCAAGGCAAAATGCTGGAGTGGGAATACAGTTTCAGAATAACCAGAACTCTTTAAGGGACTCACATGGAGGAAAGGGAGCCTCCCTTACAACATTTGCTTCCAGCTTGTTTCAGCCTTCAGAGTTGGGGTTTTTTTCTGAGTTAAATCCCTCCTTACATGAAGAGATCTATAGTTTTTCAGCTGAAGCATGTTATATATATGTATGTATGTGCATATACGTGCTTCAAGAATCTGCATAGACCCTGTCTAAAACTTGAAAGGGCCCACACTGCCTACCACCAGGGGCCAAGGAGACCTGGAAAGACAAAGAAAAGTAATACTAAAGGGATGCCCACCTTTTCTAACACATTTTGGGAGATTTCCAGTGCTGGAGGTGTAACACTACCTTCATCACTCAACCCCAGAAACAAAAGATCAGAGAGGGATTAAAATATGTTCTAATTCCTATCACAATATCATTTGAATTTAATTTAATTTCTTCCCGTTGTTGATGAGGAAGAACAGCTGATTCCGAGGACAGGGTTGTTGGGAGAGCCAGTGCCAGCTGCTGCAGGGAGTTGAGCAGGTGACCCAGCAGCCTAGGAGAGCCCATTCATCCATCCATCCATCCATCCATCCATCCATCCATCCATCCATCCATCCATCCATCCATCCATCCATCCCCTATCCATCCATCCCCTATCCATCCATCCATCCATCCATCCATCCATCCATCCATCCATCCCTCATCCATCCATCCATCCCCTATCCATCCATCCATCCATCCATCCATCCATCCATCCATCCATCCATCCATCCATCCATCCCCTATCCATCCATCCATCATCCATCCATCCATCCATCCATCCCCTATCCATCCATCCATCCATCCATCCATCCATCCATCCATCCCTATCCATCCATCCATCCATCCATCCATCCATCCATCCATCCATCCATCCATCCATCCATCCCCTATCCATCCATCCATCCATCCATCCCCTATCCATCCATCCATCCATCATCCATCCATCATCCATCCATCCCCTATCCATCCATTCATCATCCATCCATCCATCCATCCATCCATCCATCCATCCATCCATCCATCCATCCATCTATCCCCATCCATCCATCCATCCATCCATCCATCCATCCATCCATCCATCCATCCATCCCCTATCCATCTATCCCTATCCATCCATCCATCCATCCATCCATCCATCCATCCATCCATCCATCCATCCATCCCCTATCCATCCATCCATCATCCATCCATCATCCATCCATCCATCCATCCATCCATCCATCCATCCATCCATCCATCCATCCATCCATCCATCCATCCATCCATCCATCCATCCCCCATCCATCCATCCCCCATCCCATGGCAGCAGCAGCAGCACAGCAGGCTGCAGACTAAGTGGGTCACTTGTTGCAGGCACGTGCTACCTGGGCTCACAGCATCTTCCCAGCCTGCCTGCCGCTGCCAGATGGAGTTTAGGATGTTTGGCTCTCAGCTGCCAGCCCCACTGGGGACTTCCCACCTTTGCAAAGTCTTTCTCTCTCAGCCATGAAATATTCCTGCGCTGAGTTCAGCAGAAGCACTCAGGCTAAAAAGGTCCTTCCTCCAGGACAGACCCTTCCTTCTAGAAAATAATTTTCTTCGGGTATAAAGCAGCCAGTTTTCTTGGTTGCTGAGTTTTCAGAGGTGTTGCAACAGCAGGCACATCTGAGGGGGCAGTGCTGAAGATTTCAGGCTCGTTAGGCAGCAGCAGTTGTTGATCATCCCCTTTATAAGGTATTGGTAGCATGTTAGGGAGGGAAAACAGGCATTCATCAGTGTAGTTTTCACTAACCAGGTCTGACATATATATTTATCTGTTCTCTGGTTAGATGGTGAGCAACGTGTGAGTTTTGATGAATTTACAGTATTTCTGATAAATAGCTAGGAAATGAAAACTGAATTTACAAAGAGAGTAAAAAGAAGAAACAATTCATTTTCTGAAGAACTTCAATCTGAGGTTGAAGAGGATAAATGCAAGTCAAGCCAGTTATATATATATATCAATTACTGGGCATATTTATCTCATCTAAGAATACAGATAATTTACCCAATCCTCTCCATCTAGATCATAATCTGGATAGATTATATCTTCTAAATACATAAAAATAGATGCTGCTTCTTTGTCTCTCATTTCATGATTATTCTATACTTTAATTCTTTATTTTTTAGAAAAACCAATAACTTTCAAAAATTAGAGCAATATATAATTACTGCATAGGTAATTTAACAAAAGGGAAAATCCCCTATTCCTCTTTGCCTCTTGGAGAGTGCCTATAGTGCAAGCACCAAATGGACTGCAACTTAAATGCAAATTCACAGAATCATGGAATCACAGAATGGGCCAGGTTGGAAGGCACCACAGTGGGTCATCTGGTCCATCCCCAGGGCACATGCACAGAATTGTGTGCAGACAGTTCTTGAATATCTCCAGAGACAGAGAGCACACAACCTTTCTGGGCATTTTGCTCCTGTGCTTCATCACTTGCACAGCAAGGAAATTCTTCTTCATGTTCAGGTGGAACATCCTGTGCATCAGGATCTTTCCTTTCCTCTTGTCCTCTTGTTGGCACCACTGAGAGGGGCCTGGTTCCATCCTCTTGATCCCTCCCTCCAGATACTGACAGACATTGATGGGATCCCCTCTCAGTTATCTCTTCTCAAGGCTGAGCAGACCCAGATCCCTCAGCCTGTCCTTGTGGGAGAGATGCTTCAGTCCCTTAAAAACCTTGTTGTTACCCTCCTCTGAACCCACTCCAGGACCTCCACCCATTTAATACAGCAGAAGGTTGAACCATTTCTCTGCCACTTCCCAGCTACCAACATGAAGAGAAATAGATGTCTGTGCACATATTTAATCTCTTTATGCTGGACTAAGACAGAGATAATGAGCATAGACTATAAAAGGACTATTGGTATGAGGAGAACCCAATTCCATATGATGCTATGGGACACTGCTTGTCTTATGGCCTACATTTTGGAAAGATAAATATACAACAGATATGTGGCTATTTATCCTCACAAATACATCTTTTCTGTAAGGTCTTTTCTCTATTAGTGGATGTGGGATTTTGCATTGCCTAATAAACCCCCATCTTTCTATTTAAACCTAAGACATTTAAATTCTGTTAGTAATGTTTTAGGTTTTTTGAATTGCCCTTTTCTTACCAAAAGACACCTCCTTCCCTGTTTCATAGAGATAGAGAGTGTCCCTCACAAAGAGGCTAAATTTCTGTCTGAGGGTGAGTGAAATGTGCTTTTCCCCTGCATATCTTTATAAATTATTATTTATGTTCATCCACGTGTTGGGATTTAAAGCTGTTCAATATGTTAAGGACCAATTGCAGTTCACCAATGTGAAAGTCTATTAATTATTAGTATTTGTGACATTGGAATTTACAGACAAAATCAGATAAATAACTCCACAATCCTTTGCAAGCACAAAGGGAAACTATGTATTCATCTTAGTGAATGCTTATTGATCTAGGCATTGCTATTTTATTCAGATGGGATATTTGTCTCAATATTCAGAAGTTTACAATAATGGAAACAGAGTATCAAAAATAGATAACTTCAAGGGGTGATCTTAGAGTTTATCAGTTTTCATAAATCATGGAACAAGTTATAGTCTCATGCTGAAAAAAATAAAATGCAAAAGAAGGGAAAAAATTAATCATCTCAGTTAACTTCTGATATCTAGAACACATGTACCTCCCTCTGAACTAGTCACACCAAGAGGCCTTTATAGCTAATAGAGGGAAGGTTGGCCTTTTGAATTTAGCAATTGCTCTGATTTTCTTTAGCTATTCACTAATGTGTCTTAGAAATGTATCTTTCTCTCTTCATGCCATAAAAATCTAGACAAACAGCTCATATATTGGCATTTCCACTGCAAATGTCTCCTTTTGGCCAGAGAAATATTACCCTTGGAGCTTACCCTGGTTGTTAGTGATCTAAAATGGTTCAGAGTGTAATGGACAAGAAAGCATCTCTCTGGTCCCTGACCATTTAGCTCTTGTGCAGAAGCAAACGAGTAACAACAGCATTATTGCTGTTGATGTTTTTGAAAGTCCCTTTCCTGGTATAACTGTTAACATGCATTTGGAGCACATTATACCTTTGCCATCATTTTGAACTTTTTTCTCAATGCTTGGTGCTTATGCTTCATCTAAAGGATTTCAGGCTTGTGAGAGGGTCAGGCTCTCAGCTAGGGTCAGCGAATGCAGCGCGTTTGTAAATGCACAGACTCCGATCAGTGTACTTAAGAGCTCCAGTACATCGTTCTGCAATCACGTACCTCAGAAATAATTTATACAATCAATTAAAGAGCATTATCAAGGGATGATTTGACAACTGTTGCCATGCCAACCAATGAAGCAGAAAGCTCCTCAGCGTTTAAAGGCTGCACCTGGTGATAGATATAGCAGATTTTGAGGACTCAGACAGAATCGCAGATGTCCAAAGGTGTGGAGGGAACATGATTTAAAGCTTGATGTTTTTCCATTTTTACTGGCGAAAGGGTGTTGATGGCATGTTGTTCACTTTCTCATTAAAATTCTGTCATTTTTCACAAAGTGTTCTGCATTCAGGGCTGAAAATTGAAGTGAGAATGCACTTTACAGACTGATAAAATATGATAGCAAAATGGATGATGTTCATTTGCAGGCTGAATTAATTAAAAAAAAAAAAAGAGTTTGTGTCAGTGCATTTATGAAAAGCCCGTTAATCAAACACAACTTTACCAGCCTTAATGGACACATCTTAAACACTCCTGCATTAATATTTAAAATTCCAGTTAGTAAATGGCTCCTAGTGCATTGAGCTAAAAACTAACTAGAATAGGTCATTACAGGAATAAAACAGTACAAGCTGAAAGTACATCTTCTGTTGGCAACAACAGGTTAGTCATTGGCTGCTCAGTACTGACATTTGTGCATACATCTTTACCTACACAGTTGCTTCATTCTTAATCAGAAAATGAATTCTGCAAAAGTAAAATTTCCTCCTGTCCTCCTATGCCATTTATGTATTCTCACAGCTGCAGGAATTATGGTTAAAACTTCTGGCCCATGTTAGTTTGGAGGCTGGAGCATCCTCTTTTTCGTACATTGTTATGGTTGTATCTCAGAATAGCAGTTTTGGGATGCTGCAGATCAGGTTAGTGTAACTTCTCCAAGGCAATTTCTTATGATGAACTTGTGGTCTTGAAACACTGGGGCATTTACTTTGGTTGAGGTCATTTGAAATGCAAAGTAATTAATGTGTATACAGAGACATCAATGAATAGTTTCTCATGAGAATGGAAAACTTGCATAATACCAAACTCTCATTATACATTTTTTCACACAAAGAGTCCAGAATTATCCCTGTAAACTATTTCTGAGATGTTCCTCTTGACCCTAATCTAATGAAAACTCTTAAAGAATGTTTTTGTGTCATAGGTAAACCTATTTCTTTGGATAGTTTTGCTATATAAACTGCTAAATCTTGCTTTAAAATCTGTTACACTCAACTGACTTGATAAATGAAATAAATGTCTCTTATCTCTCACTGACAAAATCCTATCGCCTCTATTTCTCCATTCTGTAAAGAAATCAGTTTTGCAAAATTAGCATCCTGCTGGCAAATTCAAACATGCAAAAAATGAGATGAAGAAAAACATTCACCTAAATATACAAATACCAAAAGCTGTGTGAAATAGAGCTCTTGGGTCCCAAGTTGTCCCCTGCTGTCATAGATATGTGCATCACCTGTCCCATTTCACAGAGCTGTGGCAGTCTAGCTTTCAAGCTATTTGAAAGCTAAACTCCCATTTTGACCTTAAACAAGTCCTTAATTTCCCATCTTAGTTTGTTCACAGATATGTTGTGAGATAGGCTATTACATGCATTTTCATCTCCTGCCATCACTGAACCACGCCCCCTGTATTCTTTGATCTCAAAAACGGACCATGAAAACATATTGTTTGGTGGAATACACCTGCAGGATATTCACTTGGAAACAACATCAGGGACCACAGCCCCTACAACACTAAAAAGTATCCCTATCTTCTGGGTCTTGTGTTTCTGTTTGGGTTTTTATTTCTTGTTTTGGTTTGCTTGGGTTTTTTGTTTATTTTTCTTCTAATGGATACAAGTCAGTGCTTATTTTGTGTGTAAAGCTAATGCAAAGCAATTTCTCATACAAAAATAGACTATCAAGAAGCAAAAGGAGTGTTTCTTTATCTCACAGTAGAAGAAATTATGAGGCTGTGACCCTTCTGCAAGCCTGTGTACTGACAGCATCTCAGTTCTTCTCACAGCCAAATGACCTGAGGACTTGGATAGGAGAGTAAATACATTTAGGGTGATTTGAGAATGTTTTAAACTGAAGTTATCAATCTGATTCTACTTTCTGTTTCTGTGAATTGCACAAATGCCTGCTTGCCTAAGTCATTCCACTGGTTTCTGTTGTGTCTCTCTTCATGCTGTGCCAGAACAAGTCCAGTCATTTCAGAAACCCCAAACCAAAATCTTTATTAATGTTTTACTTACCTGCCTTTATGGATGGCTCACAGTGCTATTATCAGATGCCCCAAAGGTCTGGCCCAGCTTAAGAAGGTACCCAGTAATTTGGGATGTGGATGAAGGACTAGGCATGTCCTTCCTCTCAGTGGGATTAACTACAGCTGCTTGTTTGTCTTGCTCCAATGGCCATCCTCCATAAACAGAGGGGTGGAGGTATAAAGGCAAATTTGAGGGGTTTTTTGGCCAGGAGTAATCTCACAGTTCTCTTCCATCTGCAAGGTCTCAAATCTGCCCCTCAGGTTTAGGCTTAAGTCCCAGGATTTCCTTACAGTTACTCTAACAACAGTGGAAACAGCAAAGAGAAAGCTTCCACATGGTCTTTCGGCAGCCGAGCTTCATTTTCCCTTTCTCTTTTTTTGGGGAGGAAAAAACACCCAACATCTCACCAAGAATTCAGCTGCTATGAGATCTTGTTGGATAGTCACAACTTCTGACTTTGCATGAGGATTTGAGCCTCAAAAGCAGGTTCCCAGCTCCTCCAGGCCATGCAGGTCTGAGTAGAGAGGCTGGATGCCTCCTCCCAGTGCAAGTGCCAGGGTTCCCCCATTCCCTTTGCAGCCTGCTGAGCCCCAGAAGCTCAGACAGCCTTACCAGCAACAGGCTGTGGCTTATCTGCCTGCTGTGCACAAGGAGTGAAGCACCTTGAGTGTTTTAGCATGATTAACTTTGCTAGAAATGATTTCCAGTCTTCAGAGTCTGGTCTTCGGAGATGTTACAGGCTCTGTACAAGCCTTTTTCCTATGTTAGGCAGAGGGGTTTACTCAGACAGTGAGTGGCTCTCTGAAGGTTGGAAGTATTTGTAGGCATCTATACATCCACTCTTCATCTACATTATCTCTAAGTGGTGTTTACTGGCTTTGTTTCACAGCTTGTACATTTTTTTATATATACCTTTATTTGTCCTTATTTTAAATTATATTTCTGAACATCAAATTAACATTCATTTGGAAATTTCAGACTACTTGTACCTCAGGAGAGGGGTATGAATAGTAGGCTGCAACCTCATTTTTTGTATTTTCCTAATTCGAGAGAAAAATAGTTTATCTGCTGCATGGTGACACAGCTTGAACATCTGTTGGAAAAATTCCTCTTCAGCACCCTATGGCATAAAGTTTATGTGTTCCCTCTCCAAGAGACAATGTTAAGTTTGTTCTCATACAGGCACAAGAGGAAAATGAAATATCTGCACTGTCATCACTGAGTGTCCTACCTTCTTGGGTGTTCTAGAAAAACAAAGGGCTGGAAAACTAGAAAACCAAAATGCACCATGGTCTTTAAAGCATTGCCATAAAATCTCCTGTGATTTGTATGCTATGAATTTGTTGCTGAATATGAGACATACTATAAGAACTTCGTTTCCTAATTGCCCCTTCCTTAGTGTTCCTATGGTTTGATGGGTCAAGGAAACAGCTAGCAGCTCTGACCTAACATTTAGGAAATAACCTGTCCACAGGTGCCAAGCCCATATGGAGTTTCTGTGCCTATAGGATCAGCTAGCAGGCCAGCACAACTTTTGGGTCCTAACTTTAAATTCTGGGCTTTCAAGTCCTTTGTTTGTCCTGCTTCACCTACTTACATCCGTACTGGTTGTGTTGGTTTCACGTGTTGGGGAGGAGGGGTGGATTCGCCTCAGGGACAGCTCCATGAGGCTGGGCAGTGGGAGGGGCTCTCTCGTCTCTGGGAGCGTCCCCTGCGAGCTGCTGGCACCAATCAGAGAGCTGGTTTGGTGATGGACAGCTCGGGAAACCAATGAAAAGTTATTATCTTCGCTTTCCCAGTGGATCGGGGTCTTTCGGTTTCCTGCTCCCGGGGTGTGAGGTGGCTCTGGCCGGGGCACCAGCCCTGGCCCGGCTCCGGGCTCGGCGGGGGGAGCCCAGCCCAGCACGGCCTAGCCACATGGCTCTGGGCAGCCCCACCCTGGACTGGTGGCCCCCAGCACCGGCCGCATGGCCCCGGAATCGGCCACATGGCTCTGGCCCTGCTGCCTCGCCTCGCCTCACCTCTCCACATGGCAGAAAAGGCCTCCAGCTGCCCATGTGGTTTTCTTCACGATCTGGATACAATTTTGGCTTCTTGATGCCTGCATGGGATTCTCGATCTCCTGAGCTCCCCTGAATGAGAAGAAATGAAGCGTGGAGACTACAGAGGTCAGCAGAATGAAGATAAAATTCCTGGTGGGAAGAGATTGAAAAGATGCAACTGATAAGTAGCTGAAAACCTTTTTTGTGGGCTAAGGGGATTGTGACTACACTAAAATTCCTTTAACTGTGAAATATACTTGGGGATGTTTGGATGCTTGAGTAGAAGACTTTTTGCCTCGGGGAAATGGAGCTCTCTCTGTTCTGGGACTGGAATATGAACAGAGACATTTGGTAGAGAAGGAGATGAAGAGAATTCTGTTTTTCAGCAGCCTGACTTTAAAAGTAGTACCCCAGTTGTGTAACATAACCCATAGCACAGCTCTGGAAGGACTGTGAAAAAATGAGAGGAGAGTCATAATCTGCAATATTTTCCCAGGTGGATGTAGATTGTGAAGGTGAAGACACCTCCTAAGCCATAACTAAAAAAGGAACTTTTCTCCATTAAGAGAACTGAAATGATTATTTGAGTGGATAACTGACTGAAGTGTTCTCTGTATGTTGTCGATAAGAAATGTGGAATGAAGGGAGAGGGAATAATCTAGTAATTTTATCCTGAATTCTTTTTGTGTTATTAATAAATTTCTTCCTGTACCTTTTTAAGTTTTGAGCCTGCCTTGTCTCTATTCCTAAATCCTATCCCTAAAAGAAATTAAATAAATTAAAATTGGCAAAACCCAAGTCACACCATGACACTGGTCTAAACCATGAGTACCACTTGCTGGCAGAAACAGGCCTGGAGTCATCTGCAAACATTTCCATGTTGTTTGATTTCAGGAGAACTGGGGAAACTAAACATTACATTCTGATTATAAATCAGCACTTGGGTTTGAAAAATGGATTGACTTCCAGTTTTCTGAAGATCTTTCAGTTCATCTGTCTTTTTTTTGCATTATGATATAGGAATTGCATCCACACACTCACATCTCAAATCAGAGATGGTAACAGCTTACACCATTCCAAGTCTGTCACCATATCTAGCCATACACCAGTATTCCATCCTCTTTTTAGAAGCTGCAGTCCCCTAAACAAAATTTTTGTCTAGTCCTCGGTTTCAAAAGGGTAGCGCTATTTCCCCAGAATAATTGCAAGACACACAAAAAACTTTGGAGAAAATAACCTAATAAACAGTGTTGTCTTCAGATGTACATACAGAGTCTACTGTTATTTATATTATGTGTCTAATTAAGCAAAGCCAAATTATACTAATTAACCAAACACCTTCATTTCTGCAACTTAGCACAATATGCACAAAAGTATATCTCAAAAAAAGCTCCCATCTTGGGCTGAGTTTGTATTTAAAAGCAGCATATGAAAGGATTCAATTAAAGTTCTTATATCTCATCAGTTTCTGATAATTAATATGAGCTGTAAGGGCTTTATGGATTTCTGGTTTGATAATTCAGTAGCAGCTAAAGTAATAGAGGATATGATGGAAAGACAGCCTTATAGCTGCCTTGTGGAGTGCACTAAATGATTGAACCCTGAAGAATAATAGGGATGGAAATTGCTGTGTTCATTCACAGATAATATATGACAGGAGTAAGGCAAGCAGCAAGTTAGCAGATGACTCAGCCAAGCATCTATGACTGAACAAAGTGTGATTCTAACCTTCTGTCATTGAAAATATGTTTAATGGAAACATTATCATTCTGATATATTGCTTGCTAAGATAAGACATGTTTATAGTACAGTTGCCCTGTGATGTTGCTATAGGACTAGATTTTGGCACACTTGATCTTGCTGAAATGCACTTCATCCCAAAATAAATCTACTCCTCGTGGAGCAAGAGACTACTCAAAAAGAGCAAGTGAGCCAAAAGCTGGTCCAAAGTTGGCTGGAGCTAAACATCACCAGACAAATATAAAGAATCCTATTCATTTTTAATATGCAGAGAGGAAGATCTCTATAAACACTGAGAGCCACATGTAAGGTTCTTCCTTTGTAATAACTCTTTCAACCTATAAGTAGAACGCTGGACAATATAATTTATTTTTTTAATTAACAAATATGAATGGCCACATGCCTCAGATGCAGATCAAAGAAGCAGGATGCTGAAGGGATGGATTAAAGTTAGCTGTCTTTTCCCTGTGTCTGGGAGAGCTCAGTTTGTGACATATTTTTGATAGGAGTACTCAGGTGTTCAGCAGAAGAATAGAGCATGAAGTCTAGAGTGTTGCATTAAAGTAAAACTTGCTGAAGGTAGGGGGAGGAGGTTAAAAATGAAGCATGATAATCTCTAGAGCATATTATACATGTATTCTGGTCAGGGATGGCTTGCAGCAACTCTGCAGTACTGTGCAGCAGTGCCCTGCCAACAGAATTCATGCTGAAAACATATGTTCTTCTGCTCAAACCAGCTTTCACTACATCTGGAAACCAAGAGTTGGAGGGGGAGGGAAAAAATAAGGCAGCAGCATATGTAATTCTCTTCTAAGAGAAGCCATTCATTTGTTCATGAAAGAAATCTTTCTGCTTTTATCACCAGCAGAAATTCTCACAAAGTTCTTGAATGGATATTTTAAGGCTTGGTGGGAAAACAAACAAACAAAAAAAAAGGTAGTGTGAGGGAATGTAGGTAATGGCAGACATTTATGACTTTTTTCCTGAAGTAAAGTCATGTATTTTAGATATCAAGAGCAATCTTAATAACAAAAAGTGGAAAACTTGGCAAAAACATTGTTTAAAATGACTGCAAGACTTGCAAAACCCCCAGAATAACTCTGTTTTGCTGTCAGAAGCCTGGGAAACACAAAACAGATGTTCTGCCCAGCCTCTGTTACTCAGCCAGATCTCTCTTTGCTATGCAGGCAGCTGTACCACATGTCTTTTCTGAGAAAGAAACAGTGCTTTCCTTTGGCACTTCTGCCTCTTTCTCACTGACCAGGCAGACACTGTCGTCAGATGAAGACAGCTTCTGTCATCCTTCCTGCTACCTAAGTCTGCAGAATCTCCTTGAGACTGAGCAGCTCTGTGCTTTGAAAAATAGAAGCACTAGGTACAAATTTTGGCAAGCCCTGGCTCCTGGGGCGGTTTCTGGGGCTGCTGGGATCAGAAGGCACTGCTCACTCTAATGCGTGGTGGCAGCAGAGCTCTCTGTTTGCACCCTGAACAATGCACACATTATTAGAGCTCATGGCAGCTACGTGCACACGTAATAATATAGCCTTGAGACTGCAGCCTGGGAATTCCACAAGAGCAGATTTGGGGGGTTTTGTTCATGGGAGAAAGTGTGGTGAGTAAGAGGAAAATCACTTGAGCAGAGGCTGAGCTCTCCCTGCTGGGTTGCTTAAGAAGGGAGGGGTGGGATCAGGGACTTCAGTCTCCAAATGACATCTGGGTGAATTTTAAGACATTATGTTGAACTCCGAATCTTCTATTTCAGAAAATCATAGAATCATAGAATCATAGAATTTTTGGGGTTGGAAGGGGCCCTTAAAGATCATCTAGTTTCAACCCCCTGCTATGGGCAGGGACATCTTCAGCTGGACCAAGCTGCTCAGAGTCCCATCCAACCTGGCCTTGAACACCTTCAGGGATGTGGCAGCCACAACCTCCCTGAGCAGCCTGTTCCAGTGCCTCACCACTCTCACAGTAAATAATTATTCCTTAACATCTAATCTAAACCTAGTCTCTGTCAATTTGAATTCTTTCCCCCTTGTTCTGTCACTAAATGCTCTTGTAGTCTCTTTTAATCTTTCCTGTAAAGCACTGGAAGGCCAAAATTGGCTCGCCCTGAACCCTTGTCTTTCCAAGCTGAACAACCCAATTCTCTCAGCCTTTCCTCATAGGAGAGATGCTCCTTCTCTCCAGTCACCTTGGTGGCCTCCTCTGTACCTGTGCTGAACAGATCGATGTCCTTTCTCTGTTGGGTACCCCAGAGCTGATGCAGCACTGCAGATGGGGTCTTTCACAGAGCAGAGCAGAGCAGAGGGGCAGAATCCCCTCCCTCCCTCTGCTGCCCACATTGCTCTGGATGCAGCCCAGGACATGTTTGGCTCTCTGGGCTGGGAGTGCCAAGGCTGGGTCATGTCCAGCCTCTCACCCGCCAGCAGCCCAAGTCTGCCTTGGCAGGGCTGCTCTGGATCTGTTCATCCCCAGCCTGTGTTGGTACTGGATGTTGTCCCAACCCAAGTGCAGCACTGTGCACTTGGTCTTGTTAATCTTGTTAATCTGCATGAGGCATTTTGCTGCTGCCTCACCCTGAGAGCACGTGGCACCCCCAGCTCAATATTTCAGGATGTTCAGGCTGGGTGATGGGGTCACAAACCTACATAGGCAGTAATCAATGTTTCACCCAGGATTCATCACCTCCTCTCCTCAGTTCTCTAACAAATGGTTGGTGGTAGTTGGGCTCCTCATCCCTATCTTCCATGTGAAAATGCTTGTTTAAGCATCTTGCTCTCGGCAAGTTGCATCTGTGAGTCCCCAGTGCTCTTCAGCATCTGGGATTTTGCATCCACTCTCTCTGGGGATACTTCCTTGGAAAAACACATGGTTATTTCATGTAGGCAGATTGCTGCCTCCCATCTGGATATCTGTGAGTATCCTTTCAAGCCATAAACCTTGGTCAAAGGAGGGAGGTCTCAGAATCTGACCTAAAATCTACAAAGAATAGTCTGATTATCTAAAATTACCTGAATATTAATATAATTAATAAATCATTCTGAAAAGACAAGGATGGGGAAGAGAGAAGCTATTGCCTTACATACCCTCAGCTCCTAAATTCACTAGGATGTGCAGGGATTCAGACCTCTGGCAGTCTCTTGAAATGATTAAGGAAGAAAAGGAGGCTCACTCTGTAGTGGAAGGGGAACCTTCTAGAGGAGATCACATTAACAAGACACTCTTATAAGGTCTTATTAGCAGAATCATACTAAAATAGAATTGGGAGTAGTGAGGTATTTTAACTATATGAAAGGGAAATAATAGAACAAAAGGGAGATATTCTGTCACTCCTTGAAAGACCATTTTTGATAAGGAAGAGAAAACAGTTAAATCATTTTGCTGTTTAGGTCCTTGTGGAAAGATGGCTGGGGTTAAAATCAGAGTAAACTGAGAAGTTATGTTCACATTCTAACAGGAGTTATAACAGTACAGAAATCATAGGCTAAAATATGGTTGCTGCACCCTGATGGAATGAGGTTGGCATGCTTCACCATGATTCCCACACAGTCTGCAACCAAAAGCACCTGCTAAGGGGGAGGAATGGAGGGGTGGAGCAACTGGAGACACCACAGCCAGGCTCTGTAGAAATCTTTGCAGGGAGGAGAACTCAGTGGTGGTTTGCAGCTGAGAAACTGCATAGCACCTGTCAGCCAAGGGAGATAGGAGAAGATGCCTTACTGTTGAGCCAACAACTGAGCTCAAATCACTCTCCTTGGATAAACTTGGTTCATTATAACCTAATTAACTCACATCTCCATCCCAAAGTTACCTACATCCATGGTACAACCTCCCCTCACTGGGCCTGTGCTCTATATTTTATTGACTATATCTTTAAGAGTGAAGTGAGAGAATCAATCAGTAACAAAATTATTTACAACTGAAGTCACTCAAGCTCCACACCTAAACATAAAGAAATAGTTATATAGATAAAACTAGAAATAAAAGTAAATAAAGAATGGGGGAAAATTTAGGGAAGACTCCATCATAATTGCTGGGAAGTCAACAGGTTGAACCTGTCTTCTCTCACATGCCTATGAGAGTTTCAGCTTTCCTGGCAGACAAATCAAACACTAAGGGTTGAGGAAATCTCCCCACATTAAGGGTAAAGGAAAGCTCCCCTATTCAGATGACAATAGAGAAGGAGGCATTGAGAATATAAAGGTAAAACACAACTTGTATGAGAGTGAACATGAGATGACAAAGATAGGCAAAGTCTTGCGGAAGCAAAGATGAAACGAGCTGGCAACTTCTCAAAGAATCAGAAGAAATCAGCTATAGAAAGATACAGCAAAATCATGAGCTCTCTACTGATCTCACACCCAAGAGGAAATGTAGGAAGTAAACAGTGAACAGGTGAAATTACTAAAGGCAGGTATAAAAAAAGCAGCATGTAAGAACAGAGGCATCAAGGACAAGAGGAAATCATTATGCTTTTCTAGTGAGGAAAAGACCAGTGGAATGGGAAACAGAGATGAAGGTCATAGTGTTTAATGACTTTTCTTTTCATCTATCATCCCAAGAGCAGTGATCAGGTGGTTAATGTCATTAATTCCAAGGACAAAAGGAAAGAGCAAACCAGAGAGAAATTAGGTAGGCTCACCTTTACAACTGGCTGAGCTTCCTTGTCTGACACAAGAATATCTCTGACTTGTCAGCAGTTATCACTGAGGCCTTGCAAGAAGCAGCTGGGTTACCAGGAGTCTGGAAAACATCAGGGAAAAGGGAAGGACAATGAAAAGACAGAGAAAGGAGTGTCAGAGGATCATGGAGATGTCAGTTTAAATGCAGTCTCTGAAAAATACTTCACAAATAAGCAAACAAACTTCTTGGGAGGAACTGAAAGGTGAAAAGGTTAATATCCAGCTTGGATCTACCAAGCACAAATCATTTGGAACAAGGGGAGAGGCAGTGGATAGCAGCTATCTTTGCTTTAATTAGGTTTTTGACAGTTTTACGTCACAAGTTTCACAAGAAAGCAGCCTGGTCTCTATGCTGCTTGCAAGCTGTTCTGGTGTCAGATGGAAAAGTTTTGCTAAGTGAATGGATGCCTTGGACAGGACAAAGTGGGATGCCAGAGTCAGTTTTGCCCAGTGCTATCATTATCTGGGGGACAGGAAAGGAGCCTTGCTAGATAACTCAGCAGATGATACTGCTGGGAGGAGCTGCAAGTACATTGCAGGAGTGCTTGAGAATTCAAAGTGCCCTTGGGAAACCAGTGAAATGGTCTGGAAAACACACAAGATGAATTTCCACGGTGAAAATGCAAGGTGCTGCACTTTGACAGGATTAATCACAAATCTGAGGTTGGTGAGAACAAAATTAAACAAAGCTGTGTCATGAGAAAAAGGCAAACATTGTGTGGGGTGTATAAAAAGTAGAGCTGAAGAAAGATACTTAGAGAAATATTACGTATTTTTTCCTCGGCAATGGCTGTAATTTGAGACCTGTGTGGACAAATTTGAGAACGTCCAAAGAAAAGCAACAAGAGGTCTAAAAAAGCATGACCTTGGAGGAAATAGTGAAGGAGTTAGCTTGGTGTGGTCTCAAGAAAAACAGAAGGGGGAGGGGATGGTAACAGCTCTTTAGTACATCAGGCTGCTGTGAGGAGGAAAGGCATAACCTGCCCTCTGCATCTGCAGGGGATAGGTCAAGAAGCACTGGAGTTCAGCTGCTGCAAAGGAAGTGTATAAAAATTTTCTGAGGCATTAGGGAAAACTTTCTAATGGCACAGTTAGGGAAGTACTAGAATAGATTGCCTGGGGAAGGAGTGGAGTCTCCAACACTGGCTGCCTCAACAATTCAAGCTAACATCTGTCAGGAACAACACACATATAACCAAACTGGCTGGGGGCCAGGGTGACTACATGGCCTCCTGAAGTCCCATTTCTCTGGTTCTAATCACTCAGGAGCCTCCCTCCCTGGCAATGCTCTACCTTTGGAATGAACCATTTGACATGCTGCTTGATTACTACCCTAGTTTCTTTGCATTCCTCTATATTAAGCTCTGGGCTTGTGGATAATTCCTAGTTTATCTGAAAGAGAAGTCATGTTTCACTTCAAGTTCCTCCAGCAGATGTTAGGGATGCCTCTTCAGTCACATTGTGTATCCATGTTTTGAGAAGTTTAAGTTTAGGCACTCCAGATCCTAAGACCAGTGGCATGAGAGATGAGGGCTGGAACCTAAAGCCCTGAAGGAGTCAAGAGCAGAGCTACAGCTTGGTGAGCTGCTGTGTGCCATGCAGGGAGAGAGGCAGGCTGAGCTCTTACAGCCTTCCCCCCCCTCCCCTGGTGGGCAGAAATCTGTGATTTCTTACTGACAAGAGGGAACTGAAGGATCAAGACACAGACCTGCCTTGTCTCCTTAGCCCACCCAGAGATTCTCAGAAATGCCACTCAGAGCAGGCAGGGGTTGCCTGGCTGTACCTGAGCATCTGAAACCTTCATGGCTGGATCTGCACCCTGCTTGGTTCCCCAGATCTGGGGAAATATTGCCAAGAGAATCTGCTGAACAAAAACCAAAATGTAGGAGTAGAGAAAAGGTAAAGAATTTTTATATCGACCCTGTGTTTTGTATCATCCCAAATCTGGTTTGCCAGACTTTCCAGTATCCTCATAAGATATGCCAAACAGCAAACATTCTCAGAAATAATAATCTTTTAAAGTGCTTAGAAAATACCTGACCTAAGAGAAAAGAGAGCTGTTAAGTGGACCATTTACCTTAATGTGATATTTTTAGCTGAGATGAAAGCACTCTGTTGAGGTGGGCAGGGTCAGAAGCTGGTCTCCATCACCACTCCTCTCCTGTGACACAGAAGGAGCTGCCCATTCTGAGCTCTTCCCCAGAAACCTCAGCCCTGAGTTTGTCTCTCATTTCACCTTGTGTGGCTGTAGCACAGAAACACCTGCAGTCAGAGGCAGCAGAGAGAAGGACTTGAGTGTTCAAAGCTTGCATCTAAAAGGAGGAAGGTTTGTGTACACACACGTGAGGGAAGGATAACCCAGACACCTTCGGAGAGCCGGGGCCTCAGTGAAACCCATAAACCCAGCAGGAGAGAGAGTGGGTGGCTGACAGTGACCTCCCACAAATGTTGTCAAACTGATCACCTCTCCTGGGATTTTACTTTTCCACTTAGTGTCTGTCCTCCTTTCATGCAGCTGACACAGTTTGCCCTCAGTTCTTGTGGGAGCTCCAAAATCCTCAGTCTTTATTCCTCATTCATCTTACCCCTCATAGCCTCTGTTTGCAGCAAGCATTCACAGTTGCCAGATCACTGAAGGAAAAACTTGAGCTTTCTAAATTTCTTAGTATCCTCAGAACACAAAATCCCAAAATAATGTCATCTGACTCCTCAGGCAAACTCTTGGGTTGAGAGAGACTGTGCTAAATCACATTTAAGTGCAAGAAGAAATCACCATTCGTGGCTGGGTCTGAACTGGCTTGGAGGTCAGTGGCACATGACTCCTGCTCCAGTGGAGCTCTAATTTGTTAAAGAGATGAGTGGGTAAGTCAGAACACAGTCCTGGGCAATGGGCTCTAGGTGGCTCTGCTTGAGCAGTGACCTCAACCATGGTGTGATTCTGTGAGATTCTCTGCCTCCTTTAATTCCCCAGCCTGAAACTTCTGAAATAGTCTCTTTCTTTCTCAACTGGCCTTTCAGGTGTTGCTCTCCAACCCTGTGCATTAGACAGGCCAAACAACAATCAGTTGCCTGCAAACCCCAGTAAAATCACGAGTCCTGTGATGAGCAGCTGAGGGAACTGAGGTTGTTTAGCCTGGGTAAAAAGAAGGCTCAGGGAAGATCCTATTGCTCTGTACAGCTACCCTAAAGGAGGCTGTGGCCAGGTGGGGATCAGCCTCTTCTCCCAGATGGCTGCTGACAGGACAAGAGAACACGGCCTCAACCTGCACCAAGGGAAGCTCAGGCTGGACATCAGGATGAATTTCTTCATGGAAAGGGTTCTTAAGCATTGGAATGAGCTGCCCAGGCAGGTGATGGAGTCACCACCCCTGGGGGTGTTCAGGAAACATCTGGATGTGTCAGTGCTACAGTTTAGTTGACAACACGGTGCTTGGTCAAGGGTTGATCCTTTAAAACCTAATGATTGATGCTGTGATTCCCTGAAAATTGTGCAACCCCTAAACAGGTTTGCTTGGTTTGCCTCCTGAGGTTGCTGCTGTAACTGCTTAGTCAAATCTCCCAAAATGCTGAACACTAGCCCTGCCCCACACCCATGTGAGGCACACCAATCTCCCACAAGAAAATGCACTTTAGGAAGTGCAGAGCATTTAGAAGAGTAGACCTTTCATCTGCAGAGTGTTTTCAGACTTGGTGACAGCAAAGCTGCCAGCCTTGCTGCCATCCCACTCGTGCAGCTATGCATTGCAAAGACAAGGAGCAGTCACACAGAAAATGGTGTCTGTGCCTTACTCAGAACCTGCTGTTCTCCTGGTGGCATCGATGCTTTATTTAGGTCACTTTATAAAAAGGACAGATTAAGCCTCAGGGCAGAATTGTGTCCTTTGACTCTGTAGGCAGAATCTGTTCTCACGCCGGAGTAAATGGTGATGGCTTTAGTTTGTTGAAGATAACAGAGATCTTGTTATAGTACACTTGAGTGTATTCCAGTGGAAAGCAGGACTTGATCTTTTAATAGAAACAAATCATCAAAAATCTTCACACTGTTTCCTCAAGTTTCACTAGCTGAAGAAAAAAAACAACAAAACAAAACATGAGCAGGAAAAATACTTTTTTTTTTCTCATTTCACTGGTCTGCCCTCAAGGATCTCTACTAGGTTACATTGATTCCTCTATAAAGAAAGACTTTCATTTGCACCAAGGCCTTGTTTTAGAAGGAATTTGGTGCAGAATTAAGCCTAATAGCAGAAAATGTTTTCAGTAGCAAAAATTCCCCAGGGTGAAGAAGTTTGTTAGAAACTTGACCAGCCAATATATAGCTGAAGATATGCCTAGTTCTACCTATACATTTCCAGTTAATTGAAGTATACAGTATACCCCCTTTCCCCCCTTATTTTGTTGCATTTGTTCATCTTTGCAGTTTAATCACAGCTCTAAGGAACTTTTATATCCCTTCTTTTTCTTTACACATTCAAATATTTATCTCTGCTTGCCAGAAGAAATGATATATCACACCCCATGCAGCTGAAATTCTTGCCCTGCTCCCACTACAGAAAGTCTGTGTAACTTTTTGTTCTTCAAAATACTGTCAGCAAATTTTGTAGAAAACATCATCTGCATTAGGAGGTTCTCAAACTATATATTTTGAACCTGAATTTCTTAAAGAGCACTGAAATGAGTTTAAGGCAGATCCTAATGATGCTGGTAAAAAACAAACAGCCTAACAAACAAGTCTGAGTCCTCAATCCCCTTCCCTGTCCCTACCTAATGCCTCTTCCCTTCCTCCTCAGATGTCATCACAGCTGCCAGCTTCTCTTCTTTTTGCCTTCTCACCAGCAAATGTGAACAGTAGGAACAATTTCTTTCATAGCTTAGGTACTGCTTAAAGCATGGCTTGTTTTGCCAGAAAGCAAGAAAGTGCCTTTACCTTAGTGATGCTGTTAAATCTCTGGGAAAGAAAGCTTTCAGACTAGATTTTGTATCCGTGCTTCTTTCCTGCCCAAGAGCAGCAGGAGATTTTGGAACTGTCTTCTTCTTAGGTGGTATTTGCAGGCATATCATTGCATCCACAGGGCCATAAAGATACTTCTTACAATATATAAGTTAATTGCCCTACCTAAGTTAGAGCTACAGTGAATTGTCCAACAAACATTTGTGTAAATATAAAATTACTTCTGTGATTTTTTATTTTTTTTTGTATAGTGAATAGTAAGTCACCAAACCTCAAATCTACTTGTAGGATAAAGTTGGTTTCCTTCTGAGTCTCATTTGAAAAATGGCTTTTAGCTACAGTAAGTAACTGCATCACATCTTTCTAAAACATCATGGGTTGTCATTTTTAGATGACTGCAATTTCAAAAGTGCAACTGATTTATACTCTTAAAAGAGTTTAAAAATAAAAATATCTAAAACAGAACCAAAACATTCTGAAACTGCTAATTTTATTTTTAATGAGGATGGCCAGAAATTTTCACCAATTGTTTTGCAGTAAATGTTTGATATTTTAAAATATTTTTGGCTTCAGTTCAAATGGGACAAAAAACTCCTTATGGATGACATATGAAGATGAAAGAGAAAATGAACATGGAGACCTTGGTATGTGCATACAATCATGTGTGCTTGTTTCAGTATTTGCTGCTATCCCAGTGTGAATTGAGAAGAAAGGGGTAATTTATCCTTAGAGGCATGTATAAGATGAAAGATGAAAACCCTATTGATTTTTATTGTGCATTGTGTCTGTCATTCACAAAGCTCTCTCTTTTTCAGAAGGACATTTTTAATGCTAGAGTTTCCTTTAGTAGACTCCAGTTAGATATTTCCTCTTAACTACTCTAAGTTATTTGCAGGGGGATTTTTTCTTAACCTTGGAATGAAGGGACTCACTTGCCTTTGAGAAACATACCCTGGATTTTTCACAGTAACACCCTTTTTTTTTGCTCAGTCTGGATCTGTGTCCTATGAGTGGGCTCTAGCAAGCCTGAGAGCAGATAGCAGCTTTTCTGACATGTCAGCAGCATGTGTACGTGTCAATCCGTGTTACACAGGAAATGACAACATCATCATTTTAGTGACCAGATCCTGCAATTTTCAGTTTCCATATTCACAGGACAAATCAGACTCCTTGGGAAGTTTATGGCCTGAAGAGTGACAAATACTTGCAAGGCACAAAGACATGGTTCCCAGATAGCATTTGCTGCAGTACAGCTCTCCAGCCCACATGGCTTGCATCAGGAAAAGCAGGCTGGGGGCTAGCACTTGGTACAAGGAGGGAAAAATGACTGGAAACAAAAAGGGATGAAAGCCTTCCCAAGCAGTCTGCTGAGTGAAAACCTCTGCCTTCTACTGAGGAAGAATTTCCAAGTGGATGTCATCCAAGATTTGATTCCCCAGAGAGGCGTGTACCCTGGTTTCGAGGCACGAGCAGGGTCCATGCCTGCTGACAGCTGTCCCTTGGCCTGGCTCCATCTGTAGCTCCCTGGAGCCCACTCCTGTGCTCCTGCCACACTTGGCAGCTCCTCCTTCACTTCAGCATGCCACAGTGGACGGCAGCATCTCATCCCATCTGCTCCCAGGCTCCTCTAAAATCTGCAGGGCATCATCTTGACACCAGTTTGCCGTGCAGGAGCCTGTTCACTGCCTTCAGCCTCAAGAAGTTTCTTTAACCCCAAGAAGAGATGGTTGAGAGGGGACCTCACCAATGTCTGTCAGTCTCTGAAGGGAGGGTGACAAGAGGATGGAGCCAGGCTCTGCTCAGTGGGGCCAGGCAATAGGAAAAGAGGCAATGAGCAGAAACTGATGCACAGGAAGTTCCACCTGAACATGAGGAAAAACTTTTTTACTGTGCAGGTGCACTGGAACAGACAAGCAAGGACCCATTCCTCTGAATACTTTTATGCTATTCCTGTCAAAACAAAAGTCTCTTCCAAAACTAACTAGCCAGTGACTTTTTTTTTTTTTAATGCCTGAAAATTGGAAGTCACCTGCTGCAAAGAAACCCTTTTACTTCCACAGTACCCATGGCCAAAATGAAGAGAGGTCAGTATAACCAGAGGCAGCCATGTGAAGCAAGGCTGAAATATACTTTGAGATACATATATGGGGTTTCAGCTCATATATGGAGTTTCAGTAACATTGATTTAGCTGTTTATAGAGAGGGGACAGCTGCAAGGGATTGCATTTGTGCCAAGGCATACCTGCTGTTTTCACATCTCTGTTTTCTGGGCAGCTCAGAAGCATCTCAGGAGGACTTTGTTAGAGGTCTAACCTCATATGAAATTATCACAAGTCTAGTTCATGTAGACTCCTGAAAGAGTCTGTGATTCTTTTCCTTGATGTTCCCCAGGACTCACTGGCTGCTCACAGAATGAAGGTGAGAACTGAGCAACTGAGAACATCCTAGATACTCTCTGTCTTATATTAAAGCACATATGTATTGTCAGTTTGTATTTATGTATTTCATAACATGAGTGCATGTGTTTCATTACAGCACAGAGTGTAATTTTAAGATATTAAGGGAAGTACACCCAGCACAAGTCACAACCCTGCAGATGTGCCACAACAGTGTAGAACTTCATCTTATGAGCCTGGGAGACCTGAGCAGGAGCTGGGGGACAGGTGTTCCACCGAGAGAGGCACCATCACTCTCTGGACCTGTCAGGAGAAACACTGTGGAGGCCTCCAGAGTCGTGCAAGAGTCTTCACTTAGTGTCCATTTCCTGCATTTCAAAGAGTAATTATATTTACAAAACAACAGCTTTTTCTTTCTCTCCATTTTTCTTCAATTCTCCTTAGCTGTGCTCTCTTTCTGGCTCAGATTTTAAATGTGCCTTGGCAGCATGATCCTCAGCTTCTTTAATTTATTACCTCTGTTTATGGAATATGGATATTGGGCCAACTTTATTTCTTACATTAAGTGAATCAGTGCAAATGCAATCACTTTTGGATATCCACTGTATAAAATAAGCATATTTAGATGATCAAATAAGTGTTCCCATATGCATGTTGGCTGGTATTTCGTGCTGGTATAGCATTCTTATTTTTCTTATGTGGTGTCCTTTGTCTTCTTTCCTTCCCTTTTTGACTGCATTTGGTCAGTTATTCAGGAAAAAAAAAATTACTTGTACCTTAAAAGAAGTACTGTCTATTCAGCATATGGCATTTATAGATCTTCGGAAATTCTTTAGGGAGGCTTGCTAAAGATTAGTGGTCTCTCTCCTTCAGGGATGGTTTTAATTTGTTAGCACTTTAGATCTGTAGTCTTGAGGTAGCTCCATTTTCAGTCAATAAAATGGTTAGTGAAATGAGGGTAAAATATTATAATTGTGTTCTTCAAATCAGATTTTTATGTGGGTTTTTTTTTTTCTCCTGGTATGTAAATCTGTCATTCGGAGAAGAATTTTTCCTGTTTTCTTTTAATCTTTGGTGCGTGTGCCAAGAATGATGATTTCAAACATGAATTGCCACAGTGACTCAAAGTCAAACTGCTGGTAGGATGTTACCCTGGGATGGGAAGGGAGCCAAAAGCAGCCTGGCTTTGACTCCAGCGTTTCTGACCAGAATCTGCCACCCTGTCTAGGACCCTGACCTCTGCTCACAGCACTTCTCCTCTCTGGGACGCCAGCTGCAAAGTGCCACGCGCTCCAAAGGAGAGCCAGAGATGTGCTTGAACCACAAGGGCTGTGCTGCTGGCTCCCTGCAAAGCAGCAGCTCTGTCAGAGCTGAGCCAGCTTCACCCAGCAGTGATGCTCAGCCACAGCCTCAGCTCTGGTGCCTTGTGAGGGGAATGGAGGGAGGGATGTACAAATGCCACACAAAGCCAGGCCAGCAGCAGCCAGCTGGGGCAGCACCACCGTGGAAGCAGCTGAAGAAGGAGCCAGCAAAAGGTCTCTCACCTGCCATGGTTACAAACTGAAGTCTGTCCAGCAGACACCTTGGAAAATGGCATTGCCTGTGTGGAGCAAATGAGAGGGGCAATGCAGGATGATGCTGAGAGTTTGCTGCAGGTGTCCCTCAGGACTTTGGGACTCATCCAGTCCATCCCAGTCCCAAGGCAGGCTCCGTGTCTAGTCAGCCAGGCAGATATTTTTATAGCCTGACATAATTACTCTCTTGTCACAGGGATTTCAAACCCTCCCAGGTAGTCCATACTGGGGCTCTAACATCCTTTCCAGGAAAATGTTTTTCCCAGTGTGCAACTTAAAACACTGCTACAACTTCAAGCTCATTGTTTTCCTTCTGTTTGCTCACAGACATGGAGAGCAGATTATTCTCTTTGTTCTACAGCACATTTTTACACAGTGCAACCATGTTTTCCCATTAGTTTTTCACTCCCTTGCATTGAAATACATGGACATTTCCAGTGGTTCCTGGAAATGTAAGTAAGTCTTCCTTACTTTCTTACTATGGACTTGGCCTCTATGTGAAGAGCACACCAGAGACATCACAGAGCTTGTGGGACAAACCATAGTGCAGAGACATGGATGACCAAAGAGGCCAATGAAAGGCAGTCTAGGAGGCTGTGGATGTGCAACATACCAGAACTGTTTCTGTCACAGTCTCTGTGTGTGTGCTTGGATAGTGTGGGCCTGGGGATTTTTTGTTATACAAGTGGTGAATTCATTTCTGTCACTCTCTTAGATTTTCAAATGGATGTGCACTTGTTTCTCACTTGTAAAGTATTGATGTGAATAAAATTGAGAATCATATTTTGCATCAGGCAGTAGATTCAGTGGTGAATTACCCTGCAACTTGGCTGTTGTGATTTAGAAATGAATAAGCCCTCTCAAAGTGCCCAAGCCCCACTGGGAATGGTTGCAGAAAACCAGCCTCAGAGGGCACACAGAGGAAGATGCTTGTCTCTATTGGCACTTCCCCACAGGTAATCAGGGGTGCATCCCAGAGCTGGAGCTTGTGATTCCGATCTGAGCCTACTGCAAGAGGATGAATGGCAAAATATCTGATGTTTCACACGAGCAAAGTCAAAAGCATCATGCTGAGTAAATTATAAACATGCTTAAAAACACAACAGTGAGCAAAAGCAAAAACACAAACTCAAACAGTTTCCTCTCTTGAAAAACTATAGTGATCTTGAGCTCCTTATGAAAGTGAAGCTATGATTTTGTCTAAGAAAAAAGGCTTCTGTTTGAAGTTAAAACAAATAGCTTTATTATTTAGGGAAAAAAAATCAAAACCAAATCCAAAACTGGAGAGACATGCAGCTGAATAGCATTCCATAACATTTAGGAAGTTCCCCCATTACACTTGACAGGAACAGAATGCGCTGGAATCAAAGGGGTATGTTAACAACTCAGCATATCTACCCCTTTGGAACTAGCATTAGTCTATCATATCACCAAAAAAGAATAAATCTTTGTAAAAGGCAGCAGTTGCTTTCATACTCTGGCAGCAAAACCCATCTGGCACTATTGGAAAAGTAAAAAAGGCAACATATCTAAATTACATTGTTAAAACACCTACAGCCTAGCTCATTTTCATATGCTATCCATATGTAAGCCCTGAGCAATAGACAGCCACTTAAAAACTCCCTTTTTCTGTGTGTGTGTGTGTGTGTGTGTGTGTGTGTGAGAGAGAGAGAGAGGAGGTGGGGGAGAGAAGAGAGAGAGATAGACAGACAAGGTGGACATGGAGACCTCTGTTTTTATTCTGATGTTTTGAAGTGGGAAGCATTGCAAACCCTCGCTGGCATGGAAATAATTACACTGGATAAATAAATGGATAAATATAATAGCAGGTTTTCACATATAAAAATTCCTGAAAAGTTTTTAGCTTTATCAACCCCCTTCCACACCCACCAGAGCATATGGCCCACTGTTTGTGCAAATCAGCCGTCTTTGCCTAAAGTGGATGTTTCTATTAACACTGTGACTAATTACTGAAAACAAACATGTGTAAGTATGATCTCTGCTAACTGCCTCTGTCAACCCATCTTTTTCTTCTTGCTATTCAGTCGAAGGGATTAAGATTGCTTGCAAAAGTACAGTAGACCTCCACTTAGCCTGTTAACTGGCATGAATAAACAAAGCCCATCAGCCACCACTGACGTCAGGCTTCAAAAAATGCTTTTCACATTAGTTTTAAAAAAACCCCAAAACATAAAAAGTGAAAAAATTTCAGAGAATGTTAAAACACAGAATGTAAAGGGCTTGGACATGGGAATGAGGGGCTGCTTTGGGAGGGGTACTGAGAGCACAGCTATGCAAGCCACAGCTCATGAGCTCACATGGGTGGCAGGCGTTTTGTGCTGAGGGCAGCCCACACTGCCTCAGTGTGCAAGGCTGGACATACGTGCACACAGGAGGAGCATCCAGAGAAACTTTAATGTCAGCCTTTCTTGTGGTTTTCTCCCATCCAGGAATAAAATAACAAAAACAACGACAACAAAAAGACTTAAAGCATCCATTTGGTCTTTGTATGATACAAAGAGGAAAAGATGCAAGCAGTTTTCTTCCAAGTGTTCTATAAAAGCTGCTGCAACAGCATCACAGAGTGGGGGACAGGAAGCTGCATGGCTCCTTGTCTTGGGAGTGGAGGAGAGTGGAGAGACTCAGGCTGCTTCAGAGCATGCCTTCCTTATTAGAGTAGAAATACAGAGGGAAAAAACATCTTTGTGGTGCAGCTTGAATGTGTGTGCTCTCCCCAGCCCCTGTGTCTGGGCTGGCTGAGGCCCTGTAGAAGCTGTGGGGCTCTGAGCAGACAGTGGTAAAACCAGGTCACAGCACACTTTGTTCTCACACACACTGACTGCCCTGAGAGGAGCCAGCTCTACAGGATGGAGAGAGAACCAGGAACCATCCTTACACAGTCATGCTGCCTGTCTAACCTGAGCTGTGGGACAGGGTCTCAGTGCACTTTACCTCAAGTTGTACATAATGTAAAAACAAATTACATGCTAGAAAATTGCACAAGTCTACATCTGCTGCTTTTTCCAAGCTCGTAGTATGGTTAGGAGCCAATTCCCTGTCATTTCTCATCTCTTGCACTTTGCACAGGGTGTTTCCTTTATAAAACAACTCGCCTTTGGGTTTAATGATTTCTAAGGAAACATAACTCTGTCAGTGCTCTCCGGTGTTTAATTCCTCCTTTGCTGTGAGTGTCTGCCTGGTGCAGCCCAGGGACACCAGTGTGCTCGCTGAACTGTGCATGCACTTTGTGTGCTCTTGGGCTCATGCCCGTGCCTAGAAGCTGGTGTTTGATCTAGACTGAACAAGATGGCCTTAGCCTTCAAAGCCAGCATGTTTACATTCCTCTGCTCTTTCTCGCCTCTTTTTTTCAAGTACCCTCAAGATAGGTGTCCTGCTGTTGGAATAAATACTTACCTTGTGCACTGCCTTTTTCTCTGGTGGCCTCAACATGCTTTTGCAAAGGTGGAAGCACTGTTAACTCCTTTTTATCATGAAAAAAATGGCAGCACAGTGCTCAGACCTGCAGGACAAAGCCAGGGCAAAAACAGCAAGGGAAAGAACACAGATGCCCTCTCACCTAGCCAAAGGTGGCCCAGCCTGTGGTTCAGAGCCACTAGTGAGCCTTAGTACCTTGGCTTTCCTTCTCTCCCTCCCAAACCAAGCCTCCTGGTGCAGTGGGCTGGGGGAGGCAGAAAACGGGAACAGCAGAGCAAGGGGTGTGCAGAAATAAAGCCCTTAACTATTCAAGCCTTAACTGTTCACTGCAGTGCTACGTGGGCTGAAGC